>OV884037.1:7931250-9292500 GCA_930367265.1 Catocala fraxini
GTGGCGGGCATCACTTGCACGTAGCAGACTCCAAGGAAAAGGAATGAAACATAGGATGAAAAGAAAGGAATTAGATGGGTCGGTATGTATGCCGCCGAAACTCTTACTGATCGGACGAAAGGGATGGAATAAAAATAAAGTTATTGGTAAGCTAGTTGGTATGTGAGCCTGCGGCACTTTTATTCACCGTATGAAACGCAATATGAGTGTGAAAGTAACAGTGTCAGTGAGGGTTATTCGTATCGGTTAATTCACTTGCAAGCATCAGAACTGACTGAAGACTCAAGTGCGCGATTTATCCAGAAAATTACTTTAATTTTAGCTTTATATAATATTTTAACATAGCGGGTTTCCTCCATAAAACTTCCACTCGCTACAGCTAATATAAATAATAGCGTAACAACACTTCGTTAAAATAATTTAACAATAATTATGATTTATTTATTTTTTTATGGCTCACTAATAATTGTTTACATTAATACTTAAAGATTTAAACTAGTCTAAAATACAAGTGACAATGCAACAATTACTTATAGGTAAATACCGCTTGAGCATACAAGAAAGTGTTTGAAACTTATAATTAAATCTTACTCGTAGTTGTCCATACACTGTTTACATAATATATTTATATTTATTGTGTTTCTAAATCCGTTGTTTTAAGAAATATGGACATTATTTTCCTAATACTAAAATAATGCAGATCTATTAGGTCGCTCAAACCATTCAACACCTGTTTTGGCTGTTTCAAATACGAAGTCCCTTTTGACACTTCATAGCACGTAACTCTGCACATTTCATATAAATTGCTAAAATAAACAATGTTTACTTATGGTACTAAAGACTATTTAAAAATAATTAGAATGTATACAAAACATGATGTTATTATTTCACAAACATAATCAACAAATAATTTCTATTGATATTAGTCTTAAATAATTTAAACATCAAAATAAAATAACGTTTTACTTCAATACCATGGTTACGCACTAGGGTAATTCTTTTACTTTCAATAATAGTGACGTGACAATATGAATCGGATAAAATCGAACTAATTCGAGGTAAAAATAATTGACCGAGAAATACTTTTGTAAATTTGTATTTGGTATTGATTATTAAATTATTATTACGTTGTAACGTACCTTAAATCCCATTCTGCAAACCCCTAATATATTTTCTTTATCAAAAGATGGATTTAAAGATGCGATATTGGACGAATGGTTTAAATATACCATAGTTTTTAGAGTAGCCGTCTTGAAAATCAAAATCTGTTATACCACATTTGTTTCACCCTTATAGTAAGTATGGAGTAAATAAGTGATACTAGGAATTAATTGAAGATAAGTCCAGTTTTCTTTTTACAATGAGGTACGTTATATATAACTGTGACTTTTCTACTCTTTCGATATGTCAAACATAGATAGACTCCTTTTTTGTTTTTCTGTTTTTATAATTTTTGTTTCTATTCTAAACCAACGATTACAGTTTGTTTGGAAAGTTAATTGGTAATCGATTTCATGATGAACACATCATGAAATCGATTAATTTCAAACGGTCTCTTCACTATCGCTGTTCAACAATCATTTGTCAAATGGGACTTATTGTGTATGGCGTATTTGAAACGCACTATAACACATTCTTGCGTAAGGAGAATTAGCACCAAGAACTGTTCCTCTTAACGGTGGACAGAGTGGTGTAATTGAGTTGCGTGGAAGTCTAGCAAGAACGCGAAACTTAAAAAGAGTCAATTTGCTGCTTGAGTATTTTAACAGCAAACATTGCGTCATTAATACTTCTACGATCTGCTAAAGAATGAATGCCGCATTATCGCAATTAATTAAATATGTATAGTATTAAGACGTGTTCGAGTATACACAGGTATATTCTATACAGTATCTAATTACGCAATAAAAAAGTCGGTAAGCTGATTGTGAAAAGTTAGATTAAGTTTCAAGTTTAAGCCGTGTCTGCTTTTAAGCCTAGGAATAAACCATGAGCAATCATGACTTTGTACAAACTACGATAGATTCACATTATTTCTGTTAAATAAATAAATTTGTTAGTACCTTTTGTATTAGAAGAACTTAGTTTTAACAAATTCAATTCAAAGACACAAGTATTTTCTAAAATTATAGAATTAGTAGGTATTAGGTAGGTATCCAAAATTGTTCCTAATATTATATACTTCTATTGTCATGTCAAACTTCATTAAACAATGATTGGTTCAAAGCCCATGTAATGACAGTCATTACTAAATTTTAAACTAATCATTCCTCTTCAGGTATTCTTTGAAAAATCCTTTTATAATGTGCGAAATATATATAGACGACCTCTACACCAAATTTCATCAGAATCCGTTTAGCGATTAAACGATGTAACCATCACTCTGTGTTATTATAATTATTTTCAAACCCAAAAACTTTCAGATCGACAGATAAACGACATAACAATTTGTTTTTTAACGTGTGTAACTCACGTTTTTATTATCAGTGCTAAGCTATAGAACTTTCCTATAATCGAAAAGCACGACACAACGACTCTACTATGACATTATATTTTTATTAC
This sequence comes from Catocala fraxini, assembly GCA_930367265.1. Lineage (NCBI taxonomy): Eukaryota > Metazoa > Arthropoda > Insecta > Lepidoptera > Erebidae > Catocala > Catocala fraxini. The sequence goes on from OV884037.1 coordinate 7,933,813, forward strand.
AACTGTGAATTAGTATAATATTGGCTGCTTGTCACCAGGGCAAAGAAAATGTATTTATAAGTGCAATCTGTATAATACAGTTAAGCGCATTCAGCCGAAGCTAACTGCTCAATACTAGAAACTCATTAAACGTGGTTAAAAACGTCGAAGACGTAGGTTTTAGGCTATGTAACATAAGAGAAAATGTATTAGTAGTCCAAAATATGGCTAAGATTTTTAGTTATATTATTTTTCTTACTCATTTTGCAATATATAAAATCATTAACTTTACCTCTGTTACCAGGAGTAAACCGAGTTTAATGATAGTAATGTAATACCCTAAACAAATAACTAATTTCCCACCCTCTACTTGCTGACCAAAAAATCACATAAGTAAATAAATCAAAAACGACAATAGGGAACACACTTGATGACAGTTCGATCGTAAACGAGAACCGGCTGATGAAAAACAAATTCCAAATTCAGAGTTCGAAATTCAAATAGATACCAATGAAAAGATGCCGCGTGCGGACTATATGGCAGCAAATTTATTTTTGCAGTTTTGAAAATCAAAACATGCTATTTTAAACTTTATCCCGTTGAAAATAAAACTCAAGTTAATCGTGGTATGAATATTTCAACTGCAAGCCTTTTGTTGTTGAGTATTATGAGTGTCAGGAACAACAAACTCGTCGATGCATTTTTTTAATAAACGGCATGCAAAATTGATATCTTGTACCAGTTAATAGAGTTGATATTTTAAAATGTACTTTGTTCACATCTGCAAAGGGGACTGGTACAGCCATGTATGGCTGCCACGCGGCAAAGCGTCCCTCCATAGATAATAAATGCTTTTGGCAAATAATTACGTTATTTGATTTTAGATGGATGATGGTCGTAGGGCAAACATTAGGAATCCGTACGTGGGAGATTTATTAAGCGTGTTGCGTTGCGTTTTAGGGTCGTAATAATAAAATAAATCTCCAATATTAGTTGAGAAAATGTTTAAAAACAGGTTCCCAATTTATTTTAAATTTAGTTTTATGTTGAACAGTAAGTTTAATATTCATATTTTTAAACTGAATGAATACTTAATCTATGTTCCGCGGTGAATCTTAGAATTATAATAGCGTAAAAATGTATAGGTACCCAGGCTCAATGCTATGATATACTAGATTTGTCAGTTTCATAGTTATGTACTTTGAAAACCTGATCCATACAATTTTGTTATGAACAACGGTACTTATGTTAAAATTTTGGTAAAGACATTGCGCAATAGTTAACAACAAAGCTTACGTGAAAGACAGCTATCATTTGGACAATATGCTTCAACTGTTTTACTAGGAGTTTTATTGAACCGATTATGTTTTAAAAACAATAGTAAACGACTTAACTTTGTCGTTTTTGAGTCTTCACGTTACGTATGCTAGTAACATATCTGCTTCTTTTCTGTAATAATATTACTGCCTATAATTAAAACAATTTATTAGTGGATCACACGATTGATTGTGGCGCGGCAACGGCGAAGCACCCGCTTGTCCGCCACGATATCCGTGAAGTCTACTTAACAGATTTTCTATAATACTTATATACTTAGATATATTTAATCTTTTAGGTCAATACCAGACATAATTAATTTATTGTGGTCACCGGTGTGCCGTTGCGACTCAATAGGTTGAAGTACTATTATATCACAATCGTAATTCCTCAAGTATGTTTGTATTCATATAATAGATGAGTGTTTTGTGAGCGTTTACCGAGAACTATTTCTGCTAAGGATTGTTTGATTTAAGATCTTGGCTTCCGTAATTAAGTTAAAGGTAAGTAATTAATTCACTTAAGCCATTGAAAATATAGCAAGACCACAAAATACTTTGATCTCGTTCTCGATCCAAATAATTAAACTATATTTAGATACCTACTTGAAATAACTCAATTCAAGACGCTAAGACGAAAGCAGCCTTAGGCGCCGTAAGTGTTGCTGAAAGCAACCGAAACATTGAAACTATAGCCATAAAGATTTATTTATCTTTTTTTTTACGAGCCCGTGTTTAAACGTAAAAATTAAGTAAAATTAAAATATTTAGTAGTTTTATTTCAATGTGTAATATTTGATTGAACGTACGTGTTAAATATTGAAAGCATTATTAATAGTGTTAAATATATTCATCCAATACAGGATTCCTTTTTTTTTTAAAAGACAATACACACACTTTGAAAAAAATCTGTGTTGCAGATAGCTATATAAACATTCAAATAACGGACACAAAGAATATCCAGACTCGGACAACCATTTGTGGATCACACATATTTTTGACTCGTGATAGATAGATACCCACAACACTCGGCGTAGGAACGGTGGCGAGGCGATCACTTAAATCACTACGCCAGCCGTACAGTCAAAGAGAAAGAAGGGTTTGCAGAAATTATACGTAGGTACGTCGAGATAATTCAACTTGCATCGGGTTTAATGAGTATAATATACTAGCTAATATAGTTAAACTAATATAGTTTAGGTTGACACCCTAATCACCTAGCGGTATCAAATATACTTTACGACCTATTCTTATATCTACCAAATATATGTACATATAAAAACCATAAAAATCGGTCGAGCTGTTTCGGAGGAGTCCGACCAAAGACACCATGACACGATTTTTATATACATATGTAGATATAATTTACGTAATTTTGATTGTAGTTCTCTGTGCAAAAGCAATTCAGCCTGTACCACAGAATATCTAAAATTCAGCAGCAAACATGCTGTACGCATGCCACAATTCTAATCAGATGATACTCCATTCTGAATAAGGGATTAGCTAAATTATTACACTGTCCAATCAGGCCACTAGTTAGTCGGGCTGATGCTACATAAACAAACTTTTAACAACAAAAAGGAAAACCGACTTTAAAAAAGAATATCTAAAACAAAAAATACACTAAAAAGTTAAAAATTAATTGCGTATTCTTGTGAATAATTAAATTATTGTTATTGATGGAGTCGGTGTTAAGGATAACTCGAAAACGAATGTTCAAATCTTGATCAAAATTGGACCAAACGGAAAGCACCAGCATTCGAATAAAAAAAGAATAATCAACATCGGTTCACCTAGAAAAGAGATATGAGGTAACACACACAGAAAAGGAAAAAGAAAACACGAAGTCGAATTGAGAAACTCCTCCATTTTTTGAAGTCGGTTGAAAATTAAGCCATTGTACGAATGATAAATGTCAGTTACAAATCAGTCTACTTCGCATTAAATATGATTTCTTTAAAAACCTTTTATTATAGGAAGTTACTTTATCTTCTAATCATAAAAAGCAAAATATAATTTAAAATAATACAAGTACGACTACTAGTATTAATTATTTATTTTAAATATCATGATAATATATTATTTATAATAAATCTTATGAATTATTGACGAATTTCAGATTTTTATATTTTTTTTAATTTATCTTTCTATATTACCTCTCCCTATAAACTTTAACTATGCTAAATGCATTTCACTGAATTTTCACTGTGCGCACAATAGCTTATAAAGAAGTTCAACGTTTTCTATTCACATACTAATATATTAGGTATAATTATATTCTTAAAATAACATAACATATCATATAACTAGAAGTCATACAGCATAATAGGACGTGTTCTACATTTCCTCAGTACAATATGTTTTAAATATGTAATACAATCAATCAGCCTTATATCTATACTTTGTGATGTCTTCTTCTCTCTTAGCCTATATTATTCCCAAGTCACTTGGGGTCGGCTTTTTTGGTCTAACCGGATTTGACTGGATATCAGTTTTTACACGGAGCGGCTGCCACCTGACCTCCGCAACCCGAAGGCTAACGATACCCTAAGGCTAGACCAGTGTCAGGATATTAGAGGGTACTAACTTTTCCAATAACGACTGCCATAGATGTTCATGGCAACCGGGACCAACGGCTTAACGTGCTCTCCGAGGCACGGAGCAGGCGATAATTGCCAATCAAGACGCACATAATTTCGAAAAGTCATATAACTTCCAAAAGTCAGAGGTTCGCGACGTGGGTTCGAACCCGAGACCCTCTGCATTGCAGTCTGTTGATCTCCCCACTGAGCTATATATACTTTGTGATGTCTAAAAATCCCAAATAATATCTTCTGGGTTAATGAATGGACGAATTTTTTGTATCACTGATCATAACATACATGGGATACAATTCTAAATGTAAGTCATAATACGTAAGTATATCAGTCATTTTAAGTACAAATTGTTTGCGGCTGGTACTTAAAATAAGTAAAACCTGTGCCATAAGTACCAGCAACCTTCCAATGATACAAAAATCTATAAAACTGTCATATTATTTATATTTTAATTATTATATTAATAATTTATTGACTCCAGAAAATTGTAACAAGCATTCACATAAGTATACGGTCACCAACTTAATTTACAATTTAGTACATAAACATCTGTGTCTGAGCTAGATAAAAACATCTGTATTTCAGACATCAGCGCTCTGTCCTAGGATTTTCACATCATAAAATATAAGCCGATTTACTTTTAATGAACTAGAATTTTGAATATTTTAATGATAAACCTAAATGAAATAATTAACTGTTATAAGTTTATAACAAACTAGATGACCCGGTGTACTTCGTATCACCTATCCTAACGATTTTTCTATATTTTCTCACCGTTTAAACCTTCCCGGGACTACGACAAACATTTCAAAACCAAAATCAGCTAAATCGGCCCAGCCGTTCTCGAGTTTTACGAACAGCAATTTATTTTTATATACATATATAGATATATCTAACTTTCTAAAGACTGTTAACAATTTTTGAAGAAAAACTAATAAACTGATTAATATAATATAATGTTGAAACAATGTGGGTACATTTACATTTACTAACAAAATTATATATAAAATAGTTCCAAAATAAATAAAACAAAATAAACAACAATCAAAGGAACTGGGATATAATAATTTACTAAACGTAAATTCTAAATTAGGTTTAAATATATTTCTAAATGTAATTATAATATTGTAGTACAGGTATTCGTGCAGCGTTCAATAAGGTAGAGCCGTGCGCTTTAGAATGGCTTTAGTCGCACAACTGAAGCTCGGATTTAACTTCAATTGATGGTTTAAAGTTGCTTGTTTACTATGCAGCAATATCGTAATTTATTTGTATGGCTTGGACTTCGACTGAGTGTTATGTATATATTGTTTGGAGTAAACGCCATGATGCAATTTCTCTGAACTATAATATACCTATATAGTGCCAGTGCTATAAAAAAGTGTATGTAGAACAAAGAACGTTAATATGCTCAATTAAAATATAGCTCGCGCAAAAAAAATTATGCATTGATGGGCGAAGGATATAGGTATGCGTAACGAGCAATGAAAATGGTGAAAATTGTTAGTGACACATGTATACATGTACGGTCAGGTGCAAAAGTCGAGTAGCAATTTTACAAAGCAATAGAATCACAACAAGTTGTACTTACGACCTTTTTTAAACAAAGCATTGTACACATACACATAAACCCGCCTCACTTATACTGTTGCCTGTAATTATGATTGTGAGTATTAATTTCAAATAAACGAATAAGTGATGTTGTAGCTACGTTGGTAATAGTGCGATCCCCAGGAAGTGATAATCTTTTTGTATATTTTTATTAAATTAGAAACATCGATGACTTGGATCGATACCAGTATGAGTTTCACTAATATAAAAAACGAAACGACGTAACAATTACAAAATCTTTTATCCACCGCCGATTTATTGGATATCTAAAAATCTATTCGTCTACAAAAATAGTCTAGTTAATAGGCATATTAGCTTTCATAAATCATACATACAGACATTTACCTACATCTGCAACCGCCAAAGAGAAACTGGAAATATAAAGAACGCCCATATTTCTACATTTACAATTTAGGTCTTAATATATGATCTACTGCGGACTACCACAGGGGCATTTTTACAGACTACGTGGCTAAGAATTTCCTAACGAAAAGCAGAATTACATTTTGTTGGATCCCGGAATCGTACCCAATCTCGTCTGCTTCTATTGTGTACTTTTTATCGCAGGCAATAGCAACAAAAGGCTCGAAACAGCACTATTATTTATCTGGTTGGTTTACGTCAACATCATCTACGGTTACAAACATGTATAACATACAACCAAATCCATCAAAACCACTGTTCCTTTATATACCAAATGAACTAGAAGCCTTCCCAATACCAGAACTTTGATTATTCTCTTAATCTGATACCAAACTACTCACAGAACTGCGGAGTTTGTCTCGATTAATTTATTTCGCATCGGATTGTTTATCGTTGGAGATCCTGTTCTAACAACAAGTGATTGTGTTGTTGTTTGTTTTGTTTACGTAACGAAAGAGAGAGTAGTTTGAACTTACGTGGAATAGGATTGTGTGATTGTCGATCTTACATTCTAATTATTCGATTGTTCAATTATTTCAAGAATATCGATTGCTTTCATTGATGATTGGTTACGTGTCAGGCATATGTAAAAATGAACGCTTTAAAGGAGACGTGTACGAGTAGCAGAATTATAAAATATCGATAACAAACAAAAAGCAAATGGTTATCATCCGGATTTATTTATTATTTAAAACTTTATGTACAAAATAGTACATCGGCGGACTTGATGCCACAGGCATTTTGTACCAGACAGTACAGAATGGTGATGCAGAGATAAAAAGATGCATTGGTCACAGTAAGACAAAAATCATATCAATATTTTTATTAAATCGTGATTCAAATAGTAGAATCATTTAACAGTTATGCAAATCGTTAAGCAGGACACCGCTAAACAAATCAAGAATCGTATAAACAAAAAGTATAAATCGTATCATATAAATAAAGCATGGATGTTCCACAAACTCGTTTCCCGCTTTCTGAAACTTCTTCAGCGTCTATTGGAATAAGTTTATAATCTAAATTTTGGTGAGCAACAGGGTTTACCATTATGGATTTCATGATTAAGTTATTCGGGTAATAAATGCTAAATAAAAAAATCGAATACATAATCACACAGCTTTCTAATCATTCGATACTTTTTCGATTACAATCGCGCTTCGCTTACGTGGCAAATCTAATTTACCTTTGATTGTTAAGACTGCGCCGAGCGAAATGTGCCAAAACAGGCGATCACAGTTAAATTAATAAAATCAACACTTTTTGTTTAATACAAATATAAAATATACATTTACCATAACAATGAATGTGTTTACAATTACTTCGTGTAAAAAATTTAAAATAATTAATATTTTTGCCTACAAAACTACGTTAATTTGCACGAAAAATACAAAAACGTAAGCTCGTGTTACGTGATTTTTAGATTATAACAGTAGAAATCTATCCTATTTTACAGCTTAAACGAAACACAAATAGTTATATTACAGTTTGTCCGTCCCAAGTATTTAAGTTATTGGTTGACAATAAAGATACATATTTATCAAAAAAGCACTTCAAATCCTCCATACAATTTCACTATGGCGGCCGCGCGCCGATTTGAATATGCGCCGTACGAGCTCTGTCATTACCTGTCTTACGCTCGGTGCAGTCTTAATAGTTCATAGATAAAAATAAACCTAGACCTCAAATGATTGCAGATCCAATATTTTAATCGTTGCTCATGGCATCATACATTTTATTAAGGAATAGCCTTATTTCATCCAATAAAAATTATACTGATACGAATTAAGTTAAAAAGAACGCTGCATACGCTTTAATTACCGTTAATTATTGTTTAATAACGTTATAAAAGTTAATTCAAGCACTTCAAAATTAATTTACTGTTAATAAAGTTTCTGTTAATTAATTTCAAAGTGCTTGAATTAAATTACGGTGTACGTCCGTGAGCATTGTAATGATTTAAATTTGGAATAATGAGTATTGAATTAATAAGTGCGTGACTTTGTAGAACTGGAAATATTATTTTTGGCATTAAAATAACCAGACTCTTTAAGTAACAACAAAGACTGAACTACTTAATAGATCTTGATGAGATAACTTCAACTATGAGGTAGGATTACTGTCGGAACACTGTTGTGTCTCAGTACCACATATTTAAAGGATGACTGGTGGAATTGATATATTTATTTATCAGGTATTGACTATATAGATGGCGTAGTGGTTTAAGTGGTCACCTCGCCTCTGCCATAGCGCCGTGTGATTTGGGTTCGATGACGGGAATGGGACAAAAATTTATGTGATCCATAAATAGCTGTTGTGAGTCAGAGTGTTCCTTGTGTCCGTTATTTGTAAGATAGAATAGAGGAAATATAACTAGTGCGGGAGTTGTCTTAAAATTAGGTAGATCGTTGAACTCATCTATTGTTGTCTTGCCGGGCGCACTGCTACTGATAATTTCGCAATAACAATTTGTCCGACTCGAGATTCGAATCCAAAACATGACGATCCCGAGATTCATGACAACAACAGACCCGGGGTGGAAAATATATGCCCAACCTTGCACAGAAGCAATAAGGCTGTCTAGGTGAAAATACTTTATGCTTTAATAGATAAAAATACCTTAGGCATTAAATCCACCTGTGCGGATTTAACTTGTATAAAAGTAAACTTGATCGAAGTCATTGGTACAGGCAGTTTATAATTATTATTTTATTTTTATATATGTGGACATGTTATTATGTAAGCTTATTTATTGTAAATGTAAATACATAAAATGAATATGAGTATAATATGTAAATAAATAAAATTAAATCATAATTTATTACTTAACAATCACCAATAGTTATTAGCGTATATTTTCATTTACATAATATTGTCTTCTATTTACGCGAATATTATTCATTGAAATTAAACTGCTATATACGGATTTTATCGCGTTGTTTATTTGACACTTTATTACAAAATTTTAAAAATTGTTACACTTCTACTACTATTAAACTTTACTAATTTTTAAGCTAATTAAATTATTATTAAACTATTTAGATTTAATTTATTTTTACACTTTCCCCGACGTTTCGGTTGCTTTTCAGCAGCCATGGTCACGGGGAGACTAAGATGGCAGTTGTCTCAATGTTCCAGTGTAGTTATTTCAAAGTACCCAAACATAATTTAATCATTGGTGTTTCTATTTACGCAGAATGAGCTCAAAGTATCATGAAGTCTAGCTGTGGTTTGCTTCTTCTTGGGTTTGACTATTTTTATTACTGGATCCCAAGCTGGTGGTACATTCCAACCATCTTCTCTATTAAAATTAGGATGTTTTTTGATTTCAATAGCCTCGCGAAGCATCCTTGGTAGGAATCGGTGTTCTTTAGCGAGAATCTGTGGTTTGTCAAATCTCAGGTAGTGGTTGGTCCCCTGTTGCACATGTTCACACACAGCAGACTTCAACGAGCGTTGGTGTTTTACATCAGCTATGTGTTCTTTTATGCGGGTGCCTATGTTTCTCTTGGTTTGACCAATGTATGAGAGTCCGCAGTCACAATCTATTCTCTATCTATCAAAATTTTGTAATAAAGTGTCAAATAAACAACGCGATAAAATCCGTATATAGCAGTTTAATTTCAATGTATATTTTCATTGTCAAATGCCTAAAATAGTTTTAATTAAAACTACACAATAGCACATTCTTTGCATCGCAATCAACGGTAGTATGCTTTTATTACTAAAACGGCAAGCATAAATATGTCCCCTAAATTCTTAACCTTTTGAAATTCTTTGCTCATAATGAAATCACTAGGCTTTGCCCCTCATGTCATGTTGAGTATGTAGTTATAGTGTTAGAAAAGAATCCTCTAATCATAACAAAATATGTTTGGCTTACGTGGAAGGTTATGCATGAAGTGTACTAATGAAAATAGTGCAAGAAGTTCGTATACCTTGTGATCTTTAAGGTTGACTTAGGTATATCCTGGTTCGTTAGTTGATCGCGGCAGTCGGACTGGTTGCCCTCTTACTCCCAGCCGTGGTTCAGTCTATGGTCCGGAGTGAGAGATCGTGGAACGCCGTCGCCTCCTTTTGTGAGGAAGTAATTTCCATCAAGGAGGCGGCGGAGTGGGAGAGCGAGCGCTTAAACCCTCTCCCCAACCGCAGTACCGGGCGCCGGAGGGCGTGAGATGACCTCCAGCTAACCTGAGGTTTGACCTGGGGGTGGTGGGCTGCGTAAGCCTGCTCGCCACCCGATCAGCACCAGGACCGAGAGGTGGCGTGCGTGTTCCCATCGTGTTTTTATCCCTCCCAGGGGGACGGCGGAGGAAGTATTTTTGTGTAGTGGCCTGCCATTTTACACGGCGGGCCGAAGCCAAGGCGGGTCGCGATTGCATGTGAAGGCGATTCGCGCAGCCTTGACGTCTATGGTTATGTCAAGGAACACCGTGGTAGGTTTAGTCGGTATTACCGGGGTATATTTTCCCTGGTGAGCCTGACATAACCTCTCCATCACCCCGTGGAGAGGTATGCGTCAAAGCATTCCTCAAAGTAAAAAAAAAAATGTATATCCTGGTTGAATAAAGTATAAGGAATTTATCGGGTTAAATTATTAAAAATATTTAAAAGTTCATTTAAAAAAATTTAAGGTGCAGCTGCAGATAACCTTGACGTCAGTCCTTCGTGTTAGTAAAAATACATGTAGAATAATTCATGTACTATTCATATTAAAACAAAAGTTTGATTGATTTCCAAAGTAAAACATAATTCTTGCATTAGGTATGTTTACCAATAACATAATTTTCTATAAACCTTATATGTTATCGCCCTATAAAGGCTAAAAGGTAGTTAGATCTAAATTTGTAATGTATGAGATGGTCATAATATATTACTTCATGATTGGAGATAATAAATTTGCAGAAAATCAAAGTGAGGTTGCCAAAAAGACAGGTATTTTAGATATTTTTTTACCAGATATACAGCTCTAAAACTTATCATTACAGACTACATAATCGTTTTTTATAAATTTTTAATTTATGAAATTCTATCTTGACTGCCATATTATGTTTACGCGATCTTTGTGTTGTCTGAGGCGCGACAAAAATACGACAAATTCGGCTAGAAGCCGTACATGCTACTAAAAATTACCTGATTTAGAAACCGAGTTTGCGTACAAATTGTTACAGTGTTTCTCTCGGAAGACATTGTGAGCAATCAAAGAAAGAACGTAAAAAATGCCGACGTGATACACCTGTATGTAGATCAAACAATATTTTTAATTTTTATTAAAAAGCACGTTTCTCGTTTTAAGAATAATTTGTGTGTCGCGGGAGACTTTAAAAGGAACACCCAGACTCGGAACAACCATTTGTGGATGATACAAAGTCTTGTCCCGCGTGGGATTCGAACCCACAACACTTGGCGCAGTGGCAGTGGTGAGGCAACTACTAGAACCACTACCCCATTTGTGCAGTCCAAAATCATTGTGTGTGGAGAGGAAACCCATGTTGAAGGAAACTCATAATGCACAATGACGAGGCCGTCTACGCAGGCAAACCTCAAAATTCACAGTTTAAACTTGATAACACGTTCTCGTCTTTACAACGGTCGTAGCCTACCGCGCACAATTAAGTATACTAGCGGTCGCCAAGAGGTCAAAACGTCGACCATAATTGATTTGAAATTTTAAGTTTGGTCGTTATTAAGGTTTTATTGTCTATAACTATACCATTATAAGCACATTTCATTTAGTCACCTACTCCACAGACATACATATGTAACCTTAGTTACGAAGAATTCTACGACATCAACCGAACAATGCCGAAATACTACGAAAACGATACGACTGCGTATGTCAAATGCATGGTTGTGTGCATGTAGTTTTTTCAATAGTTTAATGTATTTATAATGCATATTTTATAAAAATATTAGGATTCGCCTTCCTTATATAAACTTTAACTGTGCCAAATTGCATAGTCCTCCGTCCGCGCAAATTTCGTAAAAAGGAGTACAAAGTTTTTGCTTCACGTATTAATATATAGATTACACAACACATACCTCGAATTTAAACTTCTAGCTTTAGATTTCCTACATGGTTATTTAAACATTCATTACATCCATATTAAAATGTATTCTAAAAGATTAAACGATGAGTTTTGTATCTTATAACTTTGTGTAATTATTTAGATACATATAGCCTTTTAATATTATTTGCGTTAGCATATTTCCTTGAAATTACATTAATTGGATAAGTTAGATACTAAGTCTAAGGGATGAGGAGCTAGGAATTTAATTGTTACGTGCTAGCTAGCTAGCTTGAGTAACATTATAATATATTTACGCCTTTTAAAGCTATTTAATTTGACTTGACTTGTCAAGGCATTGATATTTTAAACTAGATTGTTAATTTTATTCTAATGTACGGCAAAAATCTAGTGCCCAGGTATTTTGTTATTAATAAATGCAAATATGTTGATATTGTGAAACTAGCGTATCTATATGACACCCATTGCTGTCAAGTATGTTTCAGGTTCCTCAAAATAGGGAGTAAGCTTGTCAATCGTCAATCAGGCTCATTGACTCTGTAATAATTTAATATAATTTAGCCTTTACGATCGGCTGTAAATAAGACCAAATTTATGCGGCGGGACTAATGAGGTCATCCTATGGGACCAAAAGGACACTCATTTCGGATTTATAATAATATATAATATAATATAATATTCTATCACATACACACAACACCATCTAGCCCAAACTAAGCAGAGCTTGTACTATGGGTACTAGACAATGGATGTTTGTTTATGTTTTGTTAGTGACACTTTTCTTCCTTTTAGGTGGTTTCGGACAGAAATTTTGAAGCCAATAATCACTAAGGATTGAATATTTCAGGCTATAGTATAACTACGACAATATTATTTTAGTTATTGTTCTGAGAGTATGCCATTATGCATTAGGTCTCATAAGAATGCGTGATAGTTGGAACTGATATAAGTAAAAACCTATTGTTTCTGGTCACCGGTGTGCCGGTGCGACACAGTAGATTGATAAGTATACACGTACAACAGTATATATTATTATTCCCATGGGTATTGGCGAATTTCTTGATAATAATATTAATACTGGTGTAAGGTAATAAACTTCTAGATTTCATTTGTTGTTGCCCGCGACTTCGTCCACATGGACTTTAATTTATTACCCAATACCTACTTTTAATTTGTTATCTAATTTTAATATATAAAACTACAACTAAAGAAATTAATAAGTCTAACTACACCTATATAGGTGTAGTTAGCTATATATTCAAAAAATACATACGGTATCGTGGACTTTTTTGTAGATATTGATACGTTCTATAATACTGTAGAATATTTTTTTGTTCTATTATCAATAGTTTCCGCAGCGCACGCGATGACAGATTTTTTATGACAAATTTTTCACACCTTGGGTTATACTATTGCATTTTTATTAAGAATACCTATTTTTTTGATAATGTAATATAGTCTATGTCACTCAGTGCAGATGCAGCTTTCTAATGGTAAAAGAATTTTTGAAATCGGTCCTGTTGTTTTTGTGTGAAAACATTACAAACATACATACAAAAACACAAATGTTTCCTCTTTACAATATTAGTTTAGATTGTCTACGAAGATTAGTATGGTTGTAAGTTATTTTCTTAGTTTGCAGTCAAATAATAGCCAAACAAATTCAGTTCCGTACAATTTTATTATACACTAACAAAATGTAAATTTGTATCAAAATATATTCTGCTTTTCACCAAATATCATTCATAAATTATTATTTACAATATTAACAATTTACAAGCATATTTACTTAACACTAACTTAGAATAACTTATCACTCACCTAATTGTTGTTCAGGTTCTAATTCTATCACAAATTTTAGAATACTTACAAATTAGCGTTTTACAAGTTAAAAGACTTTACCAAGAATATCATTACAATTATTATTATAAATGTGAGCAGTAATTGATAATTATTATCAGTACCACATAAGTTAAAAAAGGCAATACGTACTAAATGTTATATTTTAGTGAGTAGTAGTTTTATATAAAATATTATTATAAACTATTATCGCCGTGTTCTTGTTATAATAGTAATATGGTCACAAAATTTATTATAATATCTTAAGATGTGAATTTTAGCTAACAATTGACTTTCCATATTAAATTATTTTGAATTTACGGGCAGTAACAGAAAACTGTATCACAATAATTAACTTGTAATTGGCACTTGTATTATTTAAAATATTATGCTACAGTAAATACTGTCTCTCGAAAGAACAGAGATAAAATTTTACTTGATAAGACGCGAGGTCTTGGATTTTATCCTAAAATGATATACAAAATACTATCCAGTTTTCAGTTCAGTTTTCTATAACTCAAGAGTACTGAGAAAGATTTCGAACTTCGTAACTTGTATCATTATCACTAACGACGTCAATTTGTTCTTGATCACATGGTTCTTGGTTCTTTGATGAACAGGAACTCTTAGCACAACAACACTTCTTCGGCGAGGAGGCAACAGGCGACTCCTCCTTCTTCAGCTTGACGCGGCGGTTCTGGAACCAGATCTTCACTTGCTTTTCAGATAGTTTTAACCTAGACGCGATCTCAATTCTTCTTAGTCTTGAGAGATACATATTCATGGAAAACTCTCTTTCAAGTTCTAACAGTTGGGTGCCGGTAAAAGCAGTCCTGATTCTTTTGCTGGAATCTTCTTTTAAAGGTACACGTTTTAGGTCTTTTGAGTATCCAGGTAGAAGTTCTTCTGGGTGAGCAAGCGGTGGGCTTGGCGTTTCATTACGACTTTCACTTGATAATGACGGCGACCTCTGACCTTGACTCTTCGATGGAGATGTAGTAGTTTTGTATGGATGGTGCAGGTATGGAGACACAGATTTCTTCCTCCTGTTCACAAAGTTGACAGGCTCTAGTTCTTCAGTTTTCAAATATCCTTCAAATGGTTTGGGCTCTACTTGAGGTTCGTAGTAATCCTGACGGGGCAACTGATGAACGAATGGATAGCGAAAGTTGAGTTGCTCCAAGAACGGTCTGAACAAATCCGGTGAACGTTGCTGGTGCAGGCCGATGTTGAACAGGTTATTTAAAGTGCCAGGGTACGGATAAGGCAAAAACTTAGGTCGCGGATCTAAGTGATGTCCGATCAAAGCGTAAGGATGTATAGGGTCACTAGACAGTTCATTTTTCTTGCAATCTTTCGCGTCACTGATCAAGGTGTCGACTAAAAACGAACGAGACATGTTGACGTGGCTGACGAGCTCTTGTGTTGAACTCCAGTTCACTACTGAATATGGGGTGCGTCTCTCCTAAAAGTAACAATTACAAAAACTACCCCCACTTAGCGCACCCTATTGTAAATACACACAATAGGTTTCGAAGCGTTTTGGCAATTATTTGGCCCGGCCCACCCCTTTTGTCGGTGAAACGTCAACCCCAGTGCAAGTTCGAAAAAAAAAGGATGAATGGAGCATTTTAGTAGCAATGAATAATTTTGTATAGCACGCTAACATCTCCAATATCTGTCTCATTAAATCCAATTTGGTTACTGTTTTCTATGCGTGTGTGTAGTTTGATTCTTTTTGTTGTTGAATTATTTATGTTGCTAAAAGAGGTAGGTATTAAAGTTGTTGTTGTTATTATTAGTTGGGTCTTGGAAGAGTTAGTTGTGTGATATTTCGATTTATTGCCTATTCAGATAAGTATTCTTAATTTGCTTAAGATAAAATTAAAATTCACTTTGGTGGTTCTATTTAAATTCTAGTTTTCTTTTTAAGACTACTAACAATTTGGTTTATATTTAACTAGTATTTCCAGTTAAGCTAGAATATTTGTGTCAGGAGTAGGTTCACATTGCTAGTGCAAACAATTGCACTGGCTTTATAACTTGAGTCCGATGCCTTATCGATTGGGCCTCCACCACTTCTTATATATGAAATATATATTCTAGTATGGAATGCCCAAACTTTTAATACAAAGTAACATTAATGCAGTTATATTTGAGTATTGTATGTAGAACCTGACCAATTAAATATTTATATTTAAAATAACTAATGTATGTCAGGTACCCTTCGTAAGGATTATGTACTTTATTCTCCCAAAAGTATACAGTCAATCGTTTTTGGGAACCTTGCAACCTCACCTATATTTTATTTTGTATCCGTTTGTTTTAAACAGAACTGTATTTATGATCGAATTACAACACAAATTACAGGACAGAATTCAAACATGAAAACTAAGCGCACTCTGCATCTTATCAGCGAAACGATCAAAATCATCTCGGCAGCGTATAGTACACCATATTAATTAAATATGAATACCCCATAATTGAATCCTTATGGTACACGCGTGATGCAAAAGAAACCCTTGCAAAATAGGGAGGGGACCGAATAGCCCCGCCCAACTAAAACTAGTTTATGAAATATTAAAAGCACCCTAATATTTTGTACTCGGTAGCATTATAATTGTGAATCAATTCATGTTATTATCATGTCAGCATTAATTTGTGAAGTAACATATTTCTTTTGTTGTATAAGTGGTTTCTGATGGGAGATTTTAAAAGTAAATATGGGAGAGTAACGGTGTTTTGAATCATGGCTAGCTGAGTAGTAGGTACTGGTTATCTTGATGGAGTCATTTATGAAGACTGGTTTTAAGTGAGATAGCTATCTTATTTGGGGCTCATGTTTCGAAATATTTTTACTATATTCTCTACAGGACAATATAGTATGTAGATGGACAGTGTAGATGCTTGCACATGGTTCCTATTCTTAATAACCCATTTCAAGACGCTAATAGTACAATACTGTGACAATATTTCACTCGCATCCTACATTAGGCTGGCTACGTTAGATGTTATTCGATTTGATCTTGTCACATTTGCTTAGGTTTTGTAAAGCCGTTGGTCTGGTCTGTGATGAAAGGCAATGACCGTTGACGTAAGATGTAGAGGGTCAGTGTTTTTGTTCTTATCGTTTACATTAGGCATATTTACATTACATATATTTAAAATTCTTATAATTAGCCACACAAAAGCAAAATACGGAATATTTAGTATTTAATTATTTTATGTTCGCTCATAGTTGAATCCTTAAGAAATGTTTAAGGTCTTCAGTTCGTTAGATACACACTATTTGTATTATATATAAGTATACCCTATAATAAAATAATTATAACTGTATTTCTTAACTAGACAGAATCCAGGACGGCAAAATTTTTCTATATAAACTACTATAGCCCGTCACAGCAAAAAGGATGTGTATGAATGATTTTCATTCCAGTTATAATACATACCTATTGGTATAATCTTAAAAATAGTTGATACTACAACATAAGAAACATTACTTTTCCAAACTGCCAAATAACACTTATTATAATATCATAGTCAGCTTGACACCATGAAAAATCGATTACGAATTCTTTATCCAAAATCCCGCGCCTGCTTTCCGGCGGGATAGGCATAGTTTAAGAATTTTCACTCGCTACGATTCTGGCATACCTCTTTTGCTCAATCTACTTTCATTTTATTATTCAAGCTCACACCTGGGCTAGGGTATTCTTAAACTGGTCTTCCTCCAGAATGTCTCCAATATGGTCAGAAAACATTCACCAAACCTATAAAATGATTCACTACTTAAAGCTTTTTAGCTGGGTTTGAAAGATTATTTTCATTTAGTTACATGAATGAGATTGGGCCTTAAGAGGATATCTAGGGGCAAGCGTAGGAAAATTATTATAAAATACACGTACCTATCATCTATAGTTAGTTGTTTTATTCGCGGATATAAAGCCGCCAGCATATTCACGAAGACTTTGTCTTTAGAATATCAAAATCAAACAAGAATACATCCTCAAAATATTAAGGACAAAGGTCTTAGCCGACGGCTATTGATAAAAGGTAAAAATAGATATCAAACTTTAGCAAAGTTTTCGGTAGTCTGCAAATATATTTTTTATAGCAACATTTTCTTTTGTTACAATATCTGCTGGCACTGGATTCGATCACGAAATCGCGACAGGCCAAACAATAGGATGAAAATAACAATGTTTGGACAAACAGCGTTCGGATGCCGTATATCTGATCATGAAGTAACCACACACAATACTCAACTTTATTCCTAAGCGAATAAAGATGAGTTTCTTGTTTCATGATCTCAGCCTCCCCCACAAATCAGATCGGTATAAAGGGTTATTATCAAATAGAACGGAGGGTATACTTCTAATTGTGTACACGTCAATGTACCCAGGTGGTGTTTGATACGGTAATGATAATTCGTGAAAATTATTCGAGAGAAAAATATGGCAAATTAACTGTTTTAGAATAAAAGGGAGCACATCGGCCGATAGTAACGGAATCTGTTATTTATCTGTCAAGCGAAACAATGATGCTTACTCGTCTCCTAAAATAATCTTATGACTTTTCAGTCCCTTAAGTCTGTCAAAAAGTTACGGGATGTATGAATATTATAGTTGCATGATTTCTAAATTTAGTACACTTATTTACCACTAAACATTGATGTTCACACATGTTACTTTGTGAGCTAAATGATTAAAAGTTTTAATTTGTTGATCGTGACTTGAACCTTTGTTCTATATATAGTTTTATATAGTATCTATTAGTGCTCTATTAAAAACAGATTTCTGATAAAATAATGGCTAAATCGATTTTAGCTAAAACCTACTGCAGCACGACTAAGACATACCTCATGACTACCGAAGATTGTAGCGAAGTAATTTTATCTTATATTCCTGCAGTGTGTTGTTTGTAGAGCATGTTAGCTTAGGAGGAAGACTAGCGGCCCTTGTTTATTGTCCTGCCCTCCTAAGGATTCCTTTTGTGTAGAGTTGGTGACGTGAAAGTAATAGTTTTAGTGTTAATAATAACTGTATCTCTCTTTTCCTTATCGATTTACATACCCATTCCATTATGTATATGTATCTGTATATATATGTATATATATATATATGTATCTGATTGCTCATTGACTGTCCTACTGAGTGAGATAGCCTTTTAAACAGGACACTAGAGTATTGCCTTCTCATTGTCACCACTCAAGAACCTTTCCATTACCCTTTAGATATGCCTGTATAATATTGCTTATGCAGTTCAAATAACCACAAGCACTATATCGTTTACTTTGATTCTTCTTCGGATCGCGATCCGACATTTACCATAGCGCGTTCAAGAACTTCGAGTTTATTCATAGTTTATACTATGCCTATTAATACGTGGGTACGCCTATTAATACTATAACAAAATCCACTGCTTTGCTAATCCACTAGCTTAACTTGAGGTTTGTGCACAACGGCCGAATAAAAATCTTCGATTTGATCCACCTACCTACTAATATTGTCTTACGTTTACATTATTGTTATTCATTGAAATTAACAAATTTATATAGATTTTATCGCGTTGTATATATTTCATAAAACACTATTATTACATAATCTTGAAACTTTAGACTACTATTGTTAAATACTTTTACTAGTTACTGTTTACTTCTAATTAAGCTATTTAAATTATAAAACTATTAAGATTTAATTTTATACTTTCCCCGATGTTTCGGTTGCTTTTCAGCAGCCATGTTTGTTTAATTTCAACACCTACCTACTAGTAGGCAAATTGTTGCAAGATCGATCCAGGAATGAAAACTAAAGTGATCTTTAATTAAAAGTGTGGCAGCGTCTGCCACGTATCCATTGCTGAATTCTGCAGCATTCGATACTAGGCCGACGACAATATATTTGTGGCTAAACGTAGGTTGCGTATTGGTAATCATACTGAAGATATGAAGTTTGAAGTATGCCTCCAAACAGTAATGAGAATATATATTTGGTCACCTGCGCCCATTCTTTCTAATAACGTCTATGACGTCTTTAGTGTCACTATTATGATCACAAATTCAAGAGCCTATCACTTAGTGACGGCACCAATAAGCTGTCTTATTTGTGGCTACACGTATTAACGTATATTTAGAAAACTAGCGAAAACATAGTATCGCTATTGTATTGCCAATGCACGGCTACTAAACTTGGTTACAAGCTACCATAGGCAACAGTGATTGTTTATTAAGTCAGTGTGGTATACTTGTATGCCACTTCTTTTGACCACAGGAATGGCAAAGCGACTTACGAGGTCGCCTCGACACTGTTACTGTGCCGAGAGTTGTAGGTTCCATCCCACACGGGACAAACATTTGTGTGATTCATAAAATTGTTTCGAATCTGGGTGTTCTTTGCGTCCGTTGATTGTTAAGTCCCCCACGACACAATATTTGTTCTTAGTGCGGGCGTTATCTTTAACAAAAAGCAACCTTTATACTCGATAAAATGTCCTTCGATCCACGTTAAACTATAAAATGGTTACTGTTGTTATTACAACAGACTACAACAGTAGCCAATTTATAATTTAACGTGGACTACATCCATACGGGCACGATAGAACATATATCACAGTAGCCGTAACCGAAACGCAACATATTTACTATACGACTATCCCTCACTGTGTCATAGGTAGAATGCAGAATACAAATCGACGCCCACGCACTGGATAGTCAATAGCAAATAACCGCAGGTATTTGTCAGACATGAGCTAGTGTCGGTGAAGCGGTAAGCGCTTTATGCTGGTACCACTGTGTTATACAAGTGAGAAATGTTTCGACTTTATTTCATATTTACTTACCTGCGTGAATTTATTAATAGCTATTTTATACATATGCTTATTATATCGTTGCTTGAAATCATATATATGACATGCCAAATGACAAGGACAATCGAATTAATTAATCATTTACTAAACGCAAATCTGGATGCTGACATATTCTTTTATAATATAAGTCAAATGGCTTAAACGGTGTTAATGCACTTGAATATAGAATATATGTAAATAGACATAACAACTTAACTTTATTTTATTTTATTGTTATTTTATGTTTTGTACTGCTAACTTGAAGTATAATTTATTAAAATGTTCTGTTCGTATAACGTTGCTGTGTTTAGCTTTAGGAAAAGTAGTATAGCATATAAGTATTTTGGTTTAGCTGTATGCTTATATTGTTTAATTGATAAATAAATAAATAATTAAATAAATGCACGATATATGAAACGATATATATATATGAACGATATACGAAATAGGTAGGCAGAAGTGTATTAAAGCTATATGTGGGCAATAAAATCATAGATTACAAAGTATGATTTTAGGTCCCACGAAAGGAGCGGGTATATCGCCGTATCAGGCACATTTCCAGCAACTAAAAACTTCTTGACTGAAAAACCCAACAATATTGCCCGATCAGGCAATTATACCCGAATCGACCCCATAATCTCGCGCAACAGTCGTATTAAATACTGCTGCGCCACCGAGGCAGAGTTATATAGAATTATATGTAACCTTTTTAGTTAGTTTATAGTCTCGAATAGATCGATCGAGAGTATAGTCTCGAAAATGTATAATATAAAATATCAACAGTGGTATTAGAAGCTGAGTTTAAAGGCAAGGGTACGTACACAATAAATTAATGTAAATGCATTCAAAATCAATTTTACTAAAATTACAAAAAGCACTTCATTTAAAACGCAATCACAGCGGAAATGAACATAGAAAAGTTATTTAATGGCCACCTGCGCATTGTTCGCAGAATTCAAAATGGCGTCATTCCCAGAACATTGCTTTTAAATTGTTTAACAATACTGTCGCCTGCCTGTCTAAGAAAAGTCACTACGGGACACACTTGTCCACTTCATTCATAAATTCGTTCACTCAATAGTTCATTCATGTTTTTAGACACGGTAATGAATGGAGTATCGATTTCTTTGTAAGTAATTCCTCTTTTGTGTTTGGCGTTAAGTTTGTGGCACAGGTATACGTTATGTGCAAAAAGTTTACATGCCTTTCCAACTACAGTAGCCGCTATCTTTTTGTAATAAGGTCGATATTGTCTTGCATTTTGTTTTGTAATGCTAAAGTTATGTTGGTTAAACATTTCCGGTCGGTATTCGCAGTGTTGATCTCATTTTTCGCGAGTATTGTATTATTTTTAAGTTCATTAAAAGGACAAGGGGTTTTGTGTCCGAATGTTTGTGACAGTAATTTTTTTGTTGTGCATCAAATGTGTGGGTTTTAAGGAGCATGTAAGGCGTGGTTTTGTTGTACTAGCATACATTCGCGCCAGTTTATTGCTATGTTTGTTTTTGCCCGTGAATTAAAAATGTTTTTTGTGGATTTGCTATGTGGCCAGTTAGTTGTTATGTAGAGATATATAGAGGATAAGCATTGAAATACACACTATTAGTAATTTAAATAATCAAGTACTCTTAACGTGATATGAAAATAACAAACGCGTAACTTACATTTTAAAAAGAGCAGCGATAGCTCAGTGGGGAGACCAACAGACTGCAATGCAGAGGGTCTCGGGTTCGAACCCACGTCACGCACCTCTGACTTTCGGAAGTTATATGACTTTTCGAAATTATGTGCGTATTGATTGATAATTACCGCCTGCTCCGTGCCTCGGAGAGCACGTTAAGCCGTCGGTCCCGGCTGCTATGAACATCTATGGCAGTCGTTATTGGTAGAGTGTCGACATAAAAGATCCCACTGGGTCGAAGTGTCGCCGGTCTGCACTGACTGGCACCCACATAAGATAAGATAATATACATTTTAAAAAAGTTTAGATGTTGTACTCTCAGACCAATAAAATACTTTTTTATTGGTCTGAGGTTGTACTTAAGTTTTGCTTAGAAATGTTTATCCCGTAAAAACACGGGTGAAGTTTTTTAATAATAATTATTATTATTACCATAAAAATTACAAATAATACAGAACAGGAGAAAAAAATCAATGTGTTTACAAAGTCCGACATTATTCTGAATCAATTAAATTTCCCGCACTAGGCTAAGCCACTACGAGAAATTGTTGGATAAGGCCGAAGTCACGGATAGAAACTAGTTAAATATAAATATAAGAATAGATATACGTTTTATTCAAGCTAAGCAATTTTCTATGTAATTATGAAAGTGTTTTCGTAAACGTCAACCAACAAAGGCTTATCATGTTATTGGCCGATGTTATAAATAAATCTGCTATTACTGCTTCTACATCTACAGTATTTATTGTAAAATACAGAAAATCGCTTACGGCACAATTTATTTATAAAACTGTAAATTCCTCTACGACATGCTAAATAAAACTTTACATAGGTACCTACTTTATATTATATATTATTTGTTGTGTTACTAAGAATTTGTTGAAAAGATAGCACTTATAATTCTATAATTGTAACACCGCGGTTTCTTAGTAAAAGGTTGTAATATATAATGTTATAGTATTGTTTTACAAGGGTAAATCTATATAAAACTACTAATGAAACCATACTAATGTACACATTTATGATATTTTTATTTAACTAATAAATATTTTTGAATACTGTTTAAGGAGGTCCAAAGCAACAATGGGTGAATATCGAATCAAAATTAGAGTTATTCGAAAATTGCTTGAACTAAACTCGAAATATTGTTAATTTTGTATGAGAATCAAATATTTCTTCTTTAGCTTACTTTGAATACTTTGTTCATTTATTATTTGATTCCAAATAATCCTTACGCAAATACGCGTGTAGTTACCAGTACTCGTTGCTCACACGATAAGAGACCAGCAGTAAAGGAAGATATAAAATCAAAACACATCGCTATCCTTCGAAGTCGAATACGACCAATCGGCACGACTCTCGACGATTTATTGAAACAAGATTTGAAATTAAACTACTTTATATGGCTTTTATCGCGTAGTTTATTTGAAAAGAAAAAGCACAGCTTTTACATAATTATGAAATCCATATAAAATGTCAATGTATAACATTTGAGTAAACGAAAGACAATATTATGACACAAATTTCTTTTTTCGCAGGGATTGCCCAACATGAGTTATCTACATGAGTTATCTATCTGATCTCAATAAACTCAGTGGTTTTAGATCTTTTATCTGTCTATTTCTCCAGGCTACACTCAAAAACTAATAAACAGATTTTGATGCCGTTACCAAAGTTTTGTACTCGTAGCTTGTTTTAACTTGAAATTTAAGTCACGTTTCACCTATTTCCATTCTGTCGTACTACAGGTGCATAGTGAGATCCTCGTAAATGAAATCACAGACGAACCGTTGTTCACCATGAACTTGAATGCCTTAAATTCATGTGAATTTTTGTGTCTATGTGTAGTTGTGACACTTTAAATAATAATAATAATAATATTCTACCACATACACACAACACCATCTAGCCCAAACTAAGCAGAGCTTGTACTATGGGTTCTAGACAATGGATAAGAGTGTTCCAAGTAGCAGATTAAAGATACAAAGTTGATATATTTAAGAACATTCTTGATATTTTTGACAGAAATCATAACACGTAAAAGTGTTGTGTGTGTTTTTTGTTTTATAAAATATACCAGGAATAATTCCTGTGTCGCGGGGGACTTTACAAACATTCAAACAACGGACACAAAGAACACCCAGACTCGGAACGACCATTTGTAGATCACACAAGTTTTTGTTTCGTGTTTGAATCATACCTACAACAGTCGGTGCAGTGGCAGTAGAGAGGCGACCATTTAAACCACTACGCCGTCGGTGCAGTCCTTATTCAATTGGAAAATTGATATATTGAAGAACATACCTTATATTTTCGACAGTACAATACAATTTTGGGACACGTATTCTAGAACTATAACCGAAATTTATATCATTTTAGTTTAATACGAGCAAAATCGCCAGCAAGTGCTAGAAAATCATTACAAATAAAATACGTTGTTACATGTTTCATGTTAAGTCGTACCTTAGAGGTTGTTAGTTTTTATTTCATGTTATAAATTACAGCCAGTTGTAGTTGTAAACATAGGCTGTTAGTTTTTATATTATAACAAGGGTTTCTAGTATTTTACAACTAACTGTGTACTTAATGCAACTTACTTATAGTAACACTAGATTCTCTAGCGGCTTTGCTTGCGTTAATGTAGGTTTTGCCGATAGACTTATGTATATCCGAAATAGAACTTTTTATCTGGATGGAAGATACTCTATGACCTTTTCTGTATGCCTGACAACGTGACATATGTAATTTCATGATGATCGGTCGAGAAGTTAAGACGTGAAAGTTTAACAAAGAAACTCACATTCGTTAATTTAAAAGAAGAAAGTATATTGTTAAGCATGTAGTAGGTATATATTTGGATCGCATACCGGACCAACATATCCATTCTTAAGGAACTCAGAATAACTTTGAGGCTATCCACTATCTGTTTCCAACAAATACTTAGGTATTTCGGACACATAGCTCACAGGAACTCTGACAACCTGGAGAAGCTGATGGTAGTTGGACAGGTCGACGGGAAAAGACCACGCGGTCGCTTCCCAACACGTTGGTCAGACTTAGTCAAAAAGTTAACCGGCCTCTCAATACCTGAAGCTTTTAAGACCGCTGAGGATAGGAACAAGTGGAAAATTGTAATGCAAGAAGTGATGGACACAACTTTCAGCAATGAAAACAGCGACTAAGAAAAATTTAAATATTATTGAGAATTAGTATTTGATACATAGTCTCATGCTTGTATCCCCAAAGGAGTGAACAGAGGCGTACTGCACCCTCATTTCGCAAGCTAAGGCAATGTACTATATAATAGGCAAAGCCTAATGCTGTTTATCGGCAATGTCCTATATAATAGGCATAGCTTAATACCGTTTATTGGAAATGTCCTACATAATAGGCAAAGCGTAATGCCGTTTATCGGCAATGTCCTATATAATAAGCAAATCCTAATGTCGTTTATCGACAATGTACTATATAATAGGCAAAGCTTAATGCCGTTTATTGGCAATGTCCTATATAATAGGCAAAACGTAATTCCGTTTATCGGCAATGTCCTATGTAATAGGCAAATCCTAATGCCGTTTATCGGCAATGTCCTATGTAATAGGCAAAGCTTAATGCCGTTTATTGGCAATGTCCTATATAATAGGCAAAACGTAATTCCGTTTATTGGCAATGTCCTATATAATAGGCAAAGCGTAATGCCGTTTATCGACCAAAGTGCCGGACTCCTGCTATATTTTTTGTCAGAAATTTTTAATATATTATAATCAGTCGTTTTTTAACACCTGCAATGTATTTCACTACTATTCAAGATGTTTGAAATTATTAAAACTATTTAGATTTAAATTTTCACTTTTTCCATAGTTTCGGCTACCTTTTTATTTTTTACCATTACCTTTGGTCACGGAACTCTCCGTGTCCAAAGCCAGTAGTAAAGTTTAACAGTAGTAGTATAATAATTTTAAAAGTATCTACTGAGTATCTACAATATAAAATAAACAACCCGATCAAATCCGTATAAAGTAGTTTAATATCAATGTATAAAATACGCATGAACGTAAGACAATATTATATTAGCAGGATAGATCCAGTGATTGAGGCAACAAATTTCAATATGGCTGCCACCTACGTAGTAAACATAAGGTGTGACGTAAGACGTTAGGATTGATGAGCGTCTCGGTAGCTGCAGATAAGCCAGTGATCAATCTCGCCCGTCCAACTCGTCGGTAATTTTGTTTAGACTACAACTATTCTATCAGGAAGTTACGCTGTAAGCTTTGGAACAAAGGCGTGCATACGATGTATGGTTAATAACATCGCGCAGTCTGTCGTCTACGTGGAAGATTTATCTATAGCAGCGCAGTGATAATGTACATCAGGGATGTTGCCAATATTCACATCCGCATCCGCAATTGCGGTGCTTCCGCATCAATTTGGACTTTTGCATCCGCATCCGCACCCGCAATAATCAACGCGGATCTTAATGCGGATCCAGATACCTATAGTGTAGGTTACATTGAGAAAGAAATCAGTTGTTCAGTAGTACGTGTTTAATTTATGAACCTTTGCAAAACAGGCTTGAACCTGCGAAGGTTACATTCGATATTTTTTATTAAATAAGATGAACAATTTTCATCAACATCTGCATCCACAATTGCGGAGCTTCCGCATCGATTTGGACATCCGTATCTGTATCCACATTTGCAACATCCCTGGTATCCATGAAAACTGTGCATTAGGTCCCGGGCGGCCAAAGTGTTATAGGGTTATTTTGACAAGGAAATAAAAATTAAATAATAGTTTAAAAAAAACTAAAAAGCACGCTTTATTAAAAAAAAACAAACTAACAGAAGTAGAAAATATTTTTTTATTTTTTTAACTATTGCTTATTTATATTTTTTAAATTATTATTTTATTTTTTATTTTTTACTAAATTATTGTATAAAGAGCAGCGATAGCTCAGTGGGGAGACCAATAGATTGCAATGCAGAGGGTCTCGGGTTCGAACCCACGTCGCGCACCTCTGACTTTCGGAAGTTATATGACTTTTCGAAATTATGTGCGTATTGATTGACAATTATCGCCTGCTCCGTGCCTCGGAGAGCACGTTAAGCCGTTGGTCCCGGCTGCCATAAACATCTATGGCAGTCGTTATTGGGAAAGTCAGTACCCTCTAATATCCTGACACTGGTCTAGCCTTAGGGTATCGTTAGCCTTCGGGTTGCGGAGGTCAGGTGGCAGCCGTTCCGTGTAAAAACTGATATCCAGTCAAATCCGGTTAGACCAGAAAAGCCGATCCCAAGTGACTTGGGAATAATAAAGGCTAAGAGAGAAGACTAAATTATTGTATTGTCATCAGTCCTCGATAAGTGTGCAAAGTTTCAAATCAATACGTCGGTTCGAAAGGGGTGCAAAATCACGTTCAAATATTCCGTTACATAGATACATACATACATACCAAGCTAATAATAGCGTGTTATAATCAGTAGCAGCACGGGTTCCGGCACTGTGTACGGCGCCCGGTCGGCTATAGGTTCGTGGGACCTAAAAATAGCTGACGGAATGTGAGTGTAGTAGCACAGCCCCTTTGAGGCATTATTTTAGTAGGCACAACAGATCGCTTTTAGAGCACCTTTATAGGTGCTATGCAGGTTAAGTTAGATGTAATTACAAATTTTGCCATACATATATAAAAAGATACATTAGATACATACAGGTATACATAGTGGTTAGTGTAACCCACTGCCACGCCTGAGGTCGCGGGTTCGATTCCCGCACAAGTCAAACAATTGTGTGCATAAACATGGGTGATTGTCTTCGTCTGGGTGTTTCTATGTACAATATACACGTATTTATAAAAAAAAGCCATTACGTATGTTTATCCATTGTCTAGTACCCATAGTATAAGCTCTGCTTAGTTTGGACTAGATGGTGTTGTGTGTATGTGGTAGAATATTATTTTTATTATATTATTATTAATGTACCTTTTTATATATAGATATGTGTTTATAGTTTTTTATACAACTAAGTTGGCAAACAGTCATACGGCCCACCTGATGGTAAGTGGTCACCGTAGCCTATGGACGCCTGCAACACCAGAGGCATCACTTGCGCGTTGCCGACCCTTTAGGAATAAAAGGAAGTGGGAGGGAGAATGAGCGAGAAGGGGGAAAGAGGGTGATTGGGCCTTCTAAACTCTCACTCACCGAACAAAACACAACAATAGGAATACTGCTATTTTACGTCGATATTCTGTGAGAGGGTAGTCCTTCCGCGGTCGAGCCGGCCCATTCATGCTGAAATCAGCGAGGCTCTACTAAAAATATATATCTGACTGTTGTATTAAAATAATGCGTTAAAAGATAGCATAGGGCTCTCAGACAACCTGCTCCCTGCAGGAACACACACATAGTAGGTATATACCTAATGGACAACCATTAAGTAGGTATATACTATGTATGTGTTTGATTGTTTGAATACAATCTTTCGTAAGGTTAGTAGGTATTTCTTCAACTAACTTGTTCTAGTTGTATCAAGATGTCAGGTTAAGTCAATATCCCGTTGTCTCTTTAAAGCTGATCATTAGTTTACGAGTTAAAATAATAATGATTTAAAAATTAAAGAATAGAACAAGCTGCCGTAAGAAATATCTATACCTATATTTATTGTACATAAGCATTAATTAAAAACACAAAACTTCAAACATAAACACAAGGTAAAAGAAAACTGCCCTACTAGGTAAAACTCCCGTGTCGTGGAGATTTTGAATATTTAAATATCGTTCACAAATAACACCACACACGAAACAATTGTTTGTGGACGAAAAATCCCTGATTTCAAAGGCAAATTTTCATCATTCAGCGTAGTGACAGGGCGTGCATTCATAATCAAATCAAAATAAACTACACGTCCAGTATACCATATTCAATGAAACATATAAATCACACATGAATTCACAGAACATGGGTGACGCAACAGTCTGCCCTTGTAACATGTGTGTCGTTTAATCAATTATCCATAAAATGAACAAATATTTTTTAAAGCTTTAAGAGAATAGTTTTATATTTACTTTAAATAAAATACAGGTTAACATTATTGTTCTTATACTACTATATGTTAAGTAAATTCGTTCGCATGGATTGTTCTGTATTGTAGTTAGCATCTCATTATTTATATAACGCTTCTTTTTTTTCTTCTTTTCTTTTGGCCAACCTGTTGTCAAGAGTTGTTCAAGCCGCCCGTATGACTCTGACATGGCTTAACGACTGCTGTCAATTTGGCAACAACCGGGACCGAATTTTTACGTGACCTCCGAAGCACGGAGACGCCCAGATGAAATACTACTAAGCAGTCACCCATCTATAGACTGACCGCACCCAACGTTGCTTAATCTCGCTATTCGTTTACCGATCAGTAAGTGCAACTGGCTATTACGCTGAGATCTATAGATTCGAATCCATGCAAATTTTGCACCGTTTTTCTACCATAGCTGATCGTGTATAGTCCGTTTCAATCCAATGTACCAGAAAGGTAAACATTTTAGTGATGTGATGATATGTGTAATTGGTTTAATTAGTTATTTAATTCAATCATTTGTGTTAAATTTTTCGAATCCAACCTTTAAGTACATGGCACCACCGATGTCAATTACTATAAAAAATACTTTATCATACACTTTTAATAAATATATAAATTATTATTTATTTATAAAATTTAATATAAGTGATTTGGTATCATCACAAATCACTTCACTTACAATACAATAAATTATATACCTACTGACATTATGATGTTTAGTCACTATTCTTGATGTAGAGATTAAAATGCCAATTACATAATAATACCTAATAATATGTGTAGAAATCATTAAATATAGGGTTCAAGAATTAAGCATCAGTTCTATAATTTAAAAAAATGGGGTACCGCTCTAAAAGCCTTATGTTTTAATACGTTTTAATTTAATTTAAGTAGTTGATTTTAATTAATAAATATCGATTAACTAATAGCAGCAGCGATAGCCTAGTGGGGAACCGTTAAACTGCCACGCAGAGGTCACGAGTTCGAACCCAAGGCGCGCATCTCTGACTTTCGAAGTTATATGCGTATTAAATAGTTAACTAGCGCTTGCTTTAACGGTGAAAGAAAACATCGTGAGGAAACCTGCATATCTGAGAGTTCTCCATAATGTTCTCGAAGATATATGAAGTCTGCCAACCCGCACTAGGCCAACGTGGTGGACTATGGCGTAACCCTTCTCACAGTGAAAAGAAGCCCGTGTCCAGCAGTGGGACAGTTTAACACAAGGCTGAATATTATTATAACTAATCTATATACTAAACTAACTATCATAATATTACTAACAAAATAATTAGTCCAGGTGTTAAAATGTTTAGTAATCGATTAGTTAGTAAGTTAGCTGTCAATTAGTAAGCAGTCATAAATTATAGATAATTATTGATCGGACAAATATCCTTGACCTGGGGGTGGTGGGCTTCATGGGCCTGCCCGCCAACCGATTAGCACCAGGTCCGAGAGGCGGCGTGCGTGTTCCCACGCGCGCCTCTGTATCGTACAGTATCGACAGTAGGGATAAAATTAGTGGTGCCCAAAGGGCAGGTCTATTTGTGTAGTGGCCTGCCGTTTCATAGGGCGGGCCGAAACCTCGGCGAGGTCGCGATTGCATGTAAAAGCGATTCGCGCGGCCCCGCCGATTGCGGTTATGTCGAGGAACACCGTGGTAGGTTTAGTCGGTATTATCGGTGAGTTCGACATAACCTTCCGTCGCCCCCCGGAGAGGTATGCGTAAAAGCATTCCCCGACGTTAAAAATACCTTAATTTCCGTATTCGATTTTTCAAATTAAATTTTTATTTATTAATGAAACGGCAATTGCTTTAAAATGCATTGAGGTATCATGTGAAAATCTTGCAAATATAGCTAAATGTGTTACTTATTCCATTAAGTAATTATGTATGTGGGTAATTAAACAAAATTTGGTTTGTTTATCTTTTCATCAGATTGGATTGGAATGGATTATAATATAGATCGCTTCCCATTTCGGGGATGAGGTGCGAGAATAAATATGTATGTATATCACTTTTACTATACAAGGTCTCGGTTATACTTTAGGGAGCTGTCATATTCGTGAAGCAAAGGTTGTTAACATTTCATCTTTTGCTGTACTAGCTACATAAGACAAAAAAGAAAATCATTTGCACTCTTACGCACTTACTACTACGAAATAGATTCCTTATTTAAATTCCCATCGATAACTAAATTAAAAAATACACTACCCCTCTTATTCGGCAGTGAGTCGTGTCCATTAATTTCGCGCTTTGATGTCAGAAACGTTCCTATCGGAGTGACTTTCGCTTTTTTAAATTAGATCCCTTTTGATTTTGTTAAGGGTATATTAGATCAGATGTTTTATAGAGTTAGTATTTAACGAAGTGATCGTTAATAAAGTTTGTTTTAATTTAGCATTAACTGTTTATCGGTATACATCTCAAGAGAACGGCTTTTTTGGAATAATTTGATGGCATCGTCTTTGACTATAGTCTTGAGTAGCTTTACTGGACAAATATACTAGAGAAGTATTTCCATAAATATCTGAGAATTCAACAGCAATAGAATATCTCATCTTAATTCGAGAATGAAATTTCCAGAGTCAATTCTATAACTTTCATTCATCCAGAATAAAATAATTTCAGATGCTTTTACAGATTGCTGATAAAACTTACCATCAGCCAAGCTGCAATAACTTAATTGATGCGGTGTAAAAGTTATTTTTAGTTTGAGAAAACTAATTAAAAGTCTCAAATTAATGAAATATAGCTTATACTAACTTCCAAAGCTTGATTTCAATATCAATTTCGATAAATGTCAAACAATTTAGAGTATCATACCTACCTTAAGATATTAATTAAATTTTAAGTTGCAAAACTTTAAATTACTTTTCAATATTTATTAGTTCAGTTTTGAAAGTTAGAATTAAATTAGAAGGAAGATTAGAAAATATATTAATCGAATAGTTATTATTATATTAGTTCTTTGACCCGGCTTAAATAAAATATATCAAGATCTGGAGATTGATTTCAGTACTACCTTTTATTGTGGACTTGAATTAGATTTATATGGAAGGAAAGCGCAATTCACAGATGCAAATTTAAATAATTATTTGGTGATATAGCCGATTCAACCGAAGAAGTTTTTTTTTAAACCAGTGCACAGTGTCAGGATAGTAACACTGGTATGTTTTACGCGGCTACTAAGAGTGCCGAAAGCTTACATATCTAACTGTCCTTGTATTCTCTTTTTTCCATTCTTGTCCACTAGTAAGGTTGGTAACTTGCAAGTATTACCTATCCCTAGTATTGCAAGGGATGATAGGTTACTGTTACCGTTTATGATCGCGTAGACCGTAAACTTATTTACCATCTTCGTGATATAAAAAAAAACTAAACTTCCAGAAACATCGATCAAATATACTTTTGGAATAAGTGGCTACCTTTATAGAACAAGTATGCACAGCTATTTTGTATAATTATTATTATTATTATTTTTTACTTGTCTAATTTTGCTAGTTCATAGTGGAAAATATTAAAATTATGCATTGCAGTTAATATGCAACAAATATCTATTTAATCACGCTGCATAATTTTCCAATTAAAATTATGCGAGCAGCTTACTGATTATAGTGGCCGTATGATTACTGCGGACATATTATGTTAATTATTTTAATTAACTTTTAATATTGAAACACTACTAATTATTGTAAGAAAAATTATTTCTATTTACGTTTTATGTTTGTATGATTGTATGGTTTCTCTCTTGCTATTGAAGAATACCAAGGATATAACTTGTACTGGTAGGCATATTCTTAAGTTAAAAAGCTTAATAAAGTCATAAAAAATGACTTATTATAAGGAAGGTTTTGCTCATATACTAGTCTAATTGTAGATTCATACTATCAGATATGTAGGATTCCGACGACGATATATGCCTTCAATAAATCGATAATTAAATAGAGGCCTGCCTTAGCATGGGAGAGAATTTGAGTCCTCTAGATGATCCGCCCACTAGGCTCTCGCTGCTGTATTAATAACTTACGTTATTAAATATTAGGAGTGTATTTTTATAATTCTAAATATTCAAATGGTTCCTTTGAGGGTGTCTTTCGAAATGTTGTATTGCATCATTGTTCTATTACGTAATAATAATTTGTCAATTTGTTTTGTAGGAAAACGGTAATTAAAGTATCATTTAGCCCGTCTCATGAGAGCGATAACCGAAAAAGCAAGATTGCTCACCCGATGACAATTCTAAAGAAAATAATTAAATAAGGAAAAAGGAGAGGAATGGAAGGGATAAGTATGTGCACGCAGGTAAGTCGATGCAAGTCAGTCGAAACGTCGGGCAATCAATAGGTATTTATTACCTTTTAAATACTTTATCGCGATTAAGACCCGTTAACTAGCATTATATTAAGTATGTGTACAAATTGCGATAGTCTAAAAACGTTTAAGTATGTGGGCCTCTAAATCTCTTACCTAGCGGGTGAAACGTAGTAATTAATTCTCTTATGTCAGTTCTCCTGTAAGAGGGCAGTACTTCCCGAGCGAGCGGTTTTTTAATGACGTCACTGTATAATTTTATTGACTAAGTGCTCAAGTACTGTATTAAAGAAATTAAGTTGGCATTATGAACCGATTGTTTACAAACTCTTTTATTCTTGAACAAATCAGTGCTCATTGCAAACAAGTTCAACGATACCTTACAAGTATTGAAACAGAATTCTCACGTTTCTTTCTCAAGTACATATTAATTGCATTACAGTACGGACAAAGGTTTCTTGCTAAGTGGCCATTGAAGTTGACAAATCGTTGAGTATCGGTATGAAGTATGGTGTAAAGAATAAGCGTTTATAGCTTCAGACTTATATATGTTTGATTTGCCGCTCATTCTGAGAAAGAATAGCTGTCGAAGGCGTTTGTTCGGCATCAGAATAATCTTTTATATTCAATCTTAAGATTTTGGATTTGACTGATTTTCATTTCGTCCATTAACCGCATAAAAACTACAGCTGCAGACTGCAGATTAAGATGTATTTTGATAATTGCCGAACTGAATAGGATAATATTTTTTAGACATCAGTATACCGTATACAAGAAACATAATTTTATTGTAAGGTAATAAAGATCGCACTGTTTTAAATTAGTTTGTAATAAATAATAATATATATTTTTTGACAGTAAAATTGAAATGTTAATTATGCCATTAGGGAATAATGGATTATTCCCTAGTGACGTAATTAACATTTCATGATATGGATATCATACATGCCCTTGCCGTACTATCACAATTAAAAACACACAGTATCGTAAAGCTATTTGCGGATTACAAAAAAAATCTTTCATCTCACGTTATATGGTAATAAATTACGCGACATTCAGTCAAACACTCTCCCCTAAAAGCTTATAATTTACACCATATGAATCACAATTATCGTAAGTTCGCCGCAAAATGCAATCACAAATTCTATTTGCTATTGTACAATAGTTTTTTATCAATAAACACATGAATTGCTTTGTGCTTTGTACGACACCGGCTTTTTTCCTTTTTTTCTTTTCTTGCTGCCTTTACCCATTGTCCGTTTCTTTTTGATGGAGGACCTTTACTGTAGGTACTGCTACTTATGTGATGGAAGGTGGTTAGAGTCGATTGTGAATATATTGTTTTATTTAAGCATTTAGTATTGTAAGTTGTTTGGTCTTTATAGGTATTGACTTTATGTTTATTGGTTCAAATTAAAACGAACAAAATAATGGCATGTTTAAAAATCAATATCAATCGGAATTATATAAATACTTTGTATCTTTTTATTAAACATAAAAGGAAATTTTACTAAAGCCGCCTAATGGTTAAGTGGCTTTATATAAATAGATATCATAAGGTAATAAAAAAGTGACCGGGTGATATCACTGCTAATATCACTTATGCGTTACTAACACTACAAAAATAATTCATCGTGTTGCTACTACAAGATACAACAACTATTTATCCTTCAATGTCAGTGTTGGATGTGAGTGACGCTTCTTCCTAGAAGCGTAAAAAACACCCCACTTAAGAGCTTGTGATAATTATTGTATAACTCCTGCTATACATATCACAAGCTCTTAAGCGAGGTATTTTTGATGTTATCTTTTATAGGGCATTTCTAATTTTTTGACGTTCTCTATGTTAGCTGTACGTTGTTACATTTAAAAACTGAGCAGCGATAGCTCAGTGGGGAGACCAACAGACTGCAATGCAGAGGGTCTCGGGTTCCAACCACGTCGCGGACCTCTGACTTTCGGAAGTTATATGACTTTTCGAAATTATGTGCGTATTGATTGACAATTATCGCCTGCTCCGTGCCTCGGAGAGCACGTTAAGACGTCGGTCCCGGCTGCCATGAACATCTATGGCAGTTGTTATTGGGAGAGTGTCGACACAAAAGATCCCACTGGGTCGAAGTGTCGCTGGTTTGCACTGACTGGCCCCCACATAAGATACATACATACATACATTTAAAAATCAACACAGATTTTTGCTAAGATATTCTCAAGGGCGTGAATTCTGACAAGTGTCCCGTAAGTAGTTATGGGCTCGTCCATTATACTGTGTGTGTCCTAGAACATAGCATACCAAATATAGGTGTAGTATATTTCTGTCTAGCAATTAGGATAAAGGATTCAATAAATATATGTAGCCTTAATTACTAAAGTTATTATTTACGTGTTTAGTTTTACTTCTTTATAATTAATGACCTGGCTTTAGAACTACCTAACACATTACTAAACTACTTTCAGTCATTAAATTTAAATTTAGATACGTTCTTATTAATCGTCGTAGTTTTATTACGCCCAAACGTATTGGCGACAGTCTGTAGTCTACTAAAACATCTTAATATTGTTTTTACAACCTTTTCCTTCATTTAATTAATAAACCTGCATCTATTATGGCGGTCATTGCGGTCGCAATTAATGATAAGACTCATTAGCTGCTACGGTGATATAATTACTGACAACAGATTGAATAAAATAATAGATAATATGGCCAATATAATTTGGTTATTCAATCTTTTGTCAGTGATTTTCTTACCTTAGTCTTGAAGATCAGATGTCAGAATGTCAGAAGGATCTGACTGCGGAAGAAACATAAGTAAGGTTCTCAAACCAGATATGAGACATTCTGGAGGAAAATACAGTTAACAGTACTCTTAACTGACGAGCATGAATAAAGACTAATGAGAATGTATAAAACTAGAGAGTATTCCAGGATTGTATTGAGCGCAAGTCCTCAGTTATTACTTACCATACCGGGAAGGTTTGAATCAATATACATTACGTCTATAAGTGCTTTTAAAATCAGGCATAACATCCACTCGTTGACGATGCTGCAAACTATAGTCGACAAGTTTGTTACTGACAGTTAACTAGCTTTTATCCGTGCCTTTGATCCCATGTTCTATGATTTATATACAGGATTAAATAAAAACTAATAACTTTTACTCTTGTCATCTTACTACATAACAGATTTTGATTTACCACTTTTCCAACCTTTCCTTTTTTATAATCCTCGCGTCTTGCCTTCCTCCCGACGCCTAAGGTGTCTTGTTTGGTTACAATTTATCTATACTATAATATTATAAAGAGGAAAGATTTGATTTTCTGTTTGTTTGTTTGTAATGATTTAACTCAAAGCCTCGGCAACCGATTTAAAAAATTATTTCACCATTAGAAAGCTATATTATCACTGAGTGACATAAGTTATATTTTATTTAAAAATAGTACTATTACTAACATATGTTAGTAATAGTACTATTTTTTTAATAAATTTACTACCTACTTTTACGCTAGCGAAGCCGCGGGCAAAAGCTAGTTTAGTATGAGAAGGGTATTAATGTTGAGCAAGTTTCAAGACTATATTACTATACAACTTTA
This sequence comes from Catocala fraxini, assembly GCA_930367265.1. Taxonomy (NCBI): domain Eukaryota; kingdom Metazoa; phylum Arthropoda; class Insecta; order Lepidoptera; family Erebidae; genus Catocala; species Catocala fraxini. The sequence continues at coordinate 7,971,108 of OV884037.1, forward strand.
TTATGACTATTGGTTTTGACTTCACCCTGTATTTGACGCTTACAGATTTTATAATAACCACCTGCAAAGTAATTTGAAGTTCAGGATTAATTAATTTTATACTGCATCTAAGAGCAAAAAAAAATCAACGCATCGCAGTGCTCCCTAGATGCTAAGTAGGCATAATTTTTTTATGATTTATAGTTGTTAAAGTTTAAGACATTAGGTTTTTGTAACACACTTTGGGAATAGGCTTTGATTTATAACTTTGAATTTATTACCGTCAAAATTAGTTTGAATTAAAATATGTGTTGAAAATAGTATTAATTGTTCTTTACTTTTTAAAAAGAATTCCCTCTTTAGGTATTAAGTCTTGTACCGCGGGGATTTAAACATACATTTAATGGATACAAGGTATACTTAGACTCAGAATAATTATTTTAGGGTGGCAGCTGTCATATAAGTACGTATTAGAAAAACAATCCAAGTTATCATTTTGTCTAGGTGATAATGAGATTGCTTTTTAACTAATGTTATATCGTAATGGTTCACCGTATATAATTTTATAGAACGTTTTAGCTTAAAATATAATTATTAGTACTGAAATTAAAACTTTGGCGTTATTGTCTTTGACATATGTGGTTCCACAGCAGAATTAAAAAATTCACTTCTTTTTAATTAAAAAGTTTCAATGCAGCTGTTACTGTGGTAGTACGAAACTGATTCTGTTTTAATAAAAACTAAATTAATTCGATATCTGTGAAACAGTGTATAAACGTGACATTTGTCACGGACTATCATTAGCGCTAGGGTATCCACACGTGTTTACAAATATAAATCGAAAGGGTGACAATATTGTGTTGTAAAACATTGATTCGTTCCGCTATGGCGTGACTTTAAATTGACAAGATAAGTTTAGTTTCTGGTGTCTGTTTACATTTTAAGTTTAAAGCCTGACTAATTCCTAAAATACTTATATAGATACTTACTGACAGTAAAACTCTTTCTTGATGAACTTTATAACCATCACTCACCACAAGAACACATCACTTTGTGTTGTATTAGTTATACAGACTACAATGATCTGCAGGATAGAGTTAATTGTGTAATTAGGTCAGCTCAGAGTTCTCCATGTCTAAACTTTGATTACCTCTTAAATTTCATACAGAGGCAGATGTCTTCTATAGAATATCTTAGAGTAAAAATTTGTAATAATTTAAAATATCGAGCAGCATTATAATTATTACTCAGGGTTTTATTTTTATTTTACTAAAAATAAAAATTTTACATATACGTAATATCCATAAGTATCATTTATTTCTATCCCTCTCAATAAAATACGCCATTTGATTCAACAATCATTCCCTCCCTTTCTCAATTCAACAACACACACTCACTACAATATTATTACTTAGGGTACCAAACGTATGCTAATCGTATGCCGTATCAAATTGTCGACTAGTAAATGAAATAGCCAATGTGTTACGCGAAACGCAATTAGTTTCGCGCACTCGTCCTGTTATAACGCTTTGTCATTGCATCAGGGTGTTTTATTAGCTTTGCGAGTTTCGAACGGTGTCCGTGAATTTTGACGAAATGCATGGTCATTGTACTTTAGAGTAGCATTTTATTTTGATTTGTAATTTGACAGTGATTAATACTCAACTCAAACCTGATATTATAACAAATATTAACTGTACTTGTAAAAATATCGATTGTATTTAAATATTATCTTACTTTGTATTTTTCATACTAACTATTTCGTGATATTACCATGTATGATAAAGCCAGATTTGTTGTTATGTTAATAAAAATAATTTTAAAATCATAATATTGATGTAGGAGCGTCAATGTAATTCGTAGGCAATAAAGTCAACACGCTTGCACTGCAATGTTATCAAAGGTACTGTCATACGTTTTAGGTTTAAAGAAGCAAACTGACTGTGCTTTATATTAAAAAAATATATGACTTTAATGACATAAAGGTCCCGTAAGTCTTGCAGGAGCGGTAGGTATAAACATACCAAGTAAATGTATACATGAAAAAAATTCTAACAGTTTTATTGCAAAAAATATACATCGGTAGGTTGTCGAAGGACACAGATACTCATTGAAAGGTTTACGTATTGGACAAATAAAAGGGTTAAGCGGACATTGTGGTCCCTTCCGGTGTCTCAGTGAATTGTGTTGGGTATACATTTTGAATGTAAGAGCACAATAGGGCTGTTTGATTTGTTGGGAGATCGATATTGGTTCGTTTTAAGAATCGTGGAGCTGTAAGTTTCGCGCGAAAGGAGGCAAAAGTGAAGACAAGAAAGAGGTATGTATTTGGGTTGTGAAAAATATACGACAATATAGATAATATTTTCAAACACTGCATAGCATATCGACATAAACTTGGAGTCACGGTTATGTATAAGGCAGAGGTAATATTATATCCACATTTTGCCAGCTATGTTTTGCAGTTCCATAAGGCCGAGTGTATTGAAGACTACTAGACACATTTATAAATATTAAGGAAATTCTAACTAAAAAATCTGATCACACTTTGCTCAACGAGAATCGAAACTTGGACCTCACGACCGATCTGCAACGTACGCTATGAGATCATCAAGGCAGTCAGTACATTCTGTGGATACAGATTCTCAAGCCATATTCCACCCTCTTAAAGAGAAAACTAATATCAGAGTGAGTAGTAATATAACGATTTGCTCAATACTATTTCCAGGACCGGCTATTACCAATTACGTTAGAAGGCCGATATCGTAACTGGAGCTGTAAATACTACAAAAAAGAAATACATTCTATTTTCCGAGATAAAAAGTACAATCTTAACTTTCTTTTAAACAAATAACGAAGACAAAACCAAGAAGTAAAAAAACACTTTTCATATGTTCGCCGAAATGATCGCCAAAAAAAATGAATTTTCAGCAAAATACTATACTTACTAGCGATGAGCTCAAACCGCTCCCCACACCACAAAGCCTAAAAATCTATCAAATGTCCGTTGTATCAATATTAAAATAAACGCTGGGAAAAGCCAATTGGCCGTTAAATTTCCGCATTAATTTAAAATATGGCGGCTAATTGAACTGCGGCGCAACATCCGGTCGGCAGCTCGCCGCGTGTCGGGCATATTTGACGTCACTTCCGTTAGCGCAGGAAGAGAAACCGTTACGTTCAAATGATATTATTCGATGATAGTGTCGATAAATTGTAAGAATTAGGGACGTCGTTTAGTTTAAAAATTCCGTCATCGTTATTTGATTTTAATGCTGAACAATTTGTCGACATTTCGGCCTACTACTTTTGAGTCATAACTCTCATCGACGTATTAATTATCTGGGCACTTTAATTATTTGTAATTAATGTAATATTCTATGAACATTTAAAGAATAGGTATCCCTTTCTTTATCTTTTAATAAATATTGTTTTCAACCAATGATTTCCCAATCTCAATAATCTAAAAATCGTAACTTTCTGTCTCTACAAACCTAGCCATCGGTAGTGTGGTCTGAAACTGGTACATCTCCGTGCCGCTTTTTAATATAATGCTTTATAAATGCAGTTTCGAAACCTGTGACAGCAAGAACTGATTGACGACGCTCTCTGATGCTTTGGTGTTACGCATGTATGTATTTAATGTTCTTTATTGCTTGCTTTAACAGACAAGTATGTATAAGTATAATTCCCGATAAAGATGTGCATGAATTGGGCTAGCATAGCAGGCTATAAGCCTTGAAACCTCAATCTAAGACTACCAAAATAGACTCTTATTACATTTTAAATGTAGAACGTTTATAATTATGCCAATAAAATGTTTATTATATTTATTAATGAAACAAAGCTTTTTCATTTAGCAACATTTCGAATAGAAAATCATTAAATACACGAGTACCCATAAAATCTTTTCAAATAAGGGACCGATTTCAAAGTACACTAATAGTTTACCATGTACTTGTGACAATCACATTCTTAGCTACTACAGTATTTTTTTTATAACATAAACTCGAGTATATGAAATACTATTACGAACTAGCTTCGCTACGGTCACTTGAAGATATTCCATTCATAGATTTTGTGAGTGCGATAACACATTAAGCCCATTCATGCTGTGTGAATAGGCATTTATAAAATATGTAGCCGTTCGTGTGTAAAATGTCACCGTGTTTAGGTAGCGGTATCTTTGAGTCGTGTGCGACGGCTTTTGTGAAAGATGCGTGGATTTCGTGGAGCTGCAAAGTTGGCGAGAGCGGAATGTGAGCGTTTAGAGATAAACATGTTTATATAATATTGTCTTCTATTTACGCGAATATTATTCAATGAAATTAAACTACTATATACGGATTTTATCGCGTTGTTTATTTGACACTTTATTACAACATTTTTGAAAACTGTTACACTATACTACTATTAAACTTTACTAACTTTTAAGCTAATTAAATTATTATTAAAACTACTTAGATTTAATTTAATTTTACACTTTCCCCGACGTTTCAGTTGCTTTTCAGCAGCCATGGTCACGGGGAGACTAAGATGGTAGTTGTCTCAATGTTCCAGTGTAGTTATTTCAAAGTACCCGAACATAATTTAATCATTGGTGTTTCTATTTACGCAGAATGAGCTCAAAGTATCATGAAGTCTAGCTGTGGTTTGCTTCTTCTTGGGTTTGACTATTTGTATTACTGGATCCCAAGCTGGTGGTACATTCCAACCATCTTCTCTATTAAAATTAGGATGTTTTTTGATTTCAATAGCCTCGCGAAGCATCCTTGGTAGGAATCGGTGTTCTTTAGCGAGAATCTGTGGTTTGTCAAATCTCAGGTAGTGGTTGGTCCCCTGTTGCACATGTTCACACACATGTTTATGTTACCTTGTAGTAGATATTATCAAGAACAACTCAACATCAATCATAATTATTCTTCTTCTATGTGCTTTTGCTTTGACTCTAACCTAAATTTTTGCTTAATTTGATTATGTATCTCTAAACTAATTATAAAAAAATACCTGGCCCTTTTGGAGGCTTACACAGAGACATGATTCCGTCGTGAAGAAGTCATTTTATTAATTATCGCGATGTAGTATTACTCTGAGTTAACAGACAAATTTACTAATTTACTTATTGTTACATATTTTAACTTTATTAGCCTTAGAAAAGTCTTATTGATATTGTAATCATTGTTGTAAACGTGTTAAGATTCATTAAATTGTCATTCCCGAAACTAAGCCAAGATTACTACGTAATAAAATTAATATATAAATATTATTACGAGAACCAAAAAACTTTTTTTCCAGTGATTGAATTTTTCTACTACTTTTCTTACTTTTACTTTCCCCTTTTCTTTTCTTTTATCCTCGAGACAAAGAAACTTATACCAAAAGTTGATTCCCGGATAATATTTACTATAATAATTAATAATTACATACCTTTATTATTACTAGCGGTCGCCGAGTGCTCGAAATTCGACCAACGTTTGCCTGTAAGATATTGCTGATGTATGTCATTATGTATTGATGTATGTAACCATAGTTACGCGCTTCGATTGCGTGTGTCAAATGCATGGTTGTGTGCGTGTAGTGTTTTTTTATTTTCAATTTAATGTTTTTATAATGCATATTTTATATAAATATTAGGATTCGCCCCTCCTTCTCCATATAAACTTTAACTGTGCCAAATTCTATACTCCTCCATCCGCGCAATTTTCGTAATAAGGGGTACAAAGTTTTTGCTTCACGTATTAACGTATAGATTATAGTAGATATTATTTTAACTAAATTAGCATTATCCTGTTAGTGTTGGCATTAATATAGTAGCACTGCATGTTCGGGTTATATGGTGTGGAAGATAAATAAGAGGTCAAATCCACCAAATATAAAGTTTATTATTTCAGGGTAATTACAATTGGCACGACTTTATGTAACAAAGGTCTATACAACGACGCCCTTCTCCATGATTGCAGCGTGAGAATCAATGCGACGTAACGTAGTAGGTACTAAGAATACGGTGTTAACATTGCCACTACATCCTTAGACATAGGCAAACATTTTACAAGAGCTTCTAAAATCTTTATCTAAATATCTAACAATGAAAAGTTAAATTCCAGTTTTTCTTATTTCATGGCCCGACGGCATAGTGTTGGCTTGCTATAAGACCCAAAAACTGAGTACCGCCCACTTTAATTGATTGCGTAACTGCCGCCTTTAGCTTCTTTCATTCATTCATGGGTGCAATCATTTGACATGGCGACAAATCGTCTCTAAAGATCCCTTTGTTGGACCAATTTTTGATCTGTTGTGAATCTTACAACATCCTTTGTAGAATTTACAGCTTTGATATTAAGTTTGTGTGCCGCTATATGTGATTTGATTCGCCAAATAATGTTACGATAAAAAATATGGATATGCGAGTCGAAAGTCGCGTCTAGTGGTTCTGTATAAATTAGTTATCATGTGAGAGCTTCTTCACTATTTTTAAATATGAAATGTGGCTATTCATATGGTATGCTGTTATTACAACAAGTAAACTGGGCTCACAATAGAATTGAATTTTTAACCGTTAGAGTGCTTGTATATTTCTTTGGCCGATCGCTCATTACTCATTATACAAGATCGTGATCGTTTGAGCAAATTGATAACGAAGATGTATGTATACATCTATTTGTTTATAATCAGCTTCTAAAAAAATGTTGTGTAACCGGTAGCATCGTTTATTTGTAACATACTTTAACGTTATAAATACATACATATATATGTTGAAATTAAACTACTACATATATACGGCTTTTATCGCGTTGTTTATTTGACACTTTATTACATAATTTTGAAAAACTGTTACACTACTACTATTAAACTTTACTAATTTTTAAGCTAATTGAATTGTTATTAAAACTATTTAAACTATTTAGATTTAATTTAATTTTACACTTTCCCCGACGTTTCGGTTGCTTTTCAGCAGCCATGGTCACGGGGAGACTAAGATGGTAGTTGTGCAAGATGATTTGTAATGTAGCGATTATATTTTTCTTGTTTCCAAGCATATTTTCGTGCCCAGTTTAAAGATTCTTGGAACAACCGCAAGTTTCAGGTTCTATAAATAAATACCGCGGCAAGAAAAATGCAGCATTTAATTATCTTGTTAACTAATTAGCAATATAATTAATAGCTGTTCGTAGAAAAAGCGGTCTCAAAAAGCAGATTTAAAGTATAGTGATTCTGCATACACACCGTTTCAATACTCAGAGACATGGATCTCTAAAAATATTTTTGTATGGTAGACATTGGGTACCAAAGACGATTTTTGCTTAAACATTTGAAATATATTGTCACTGAAGTCATCGTATTAAAGTTATAATGTATTATAGAGAAGAATTTCACGCATGCCTCTGCCTTTTTAACTGACAACGGAATACTGTAGCCATTATAAAATCCTGAGTGCTACTTGTCATGAATAGAATAAAATTAGTTATGGTGAACGATTATCTATGAATTTAGTGATTTTTATTTGGCAATTTAGCGTTAAATGCGTTATTTTCTGACCTTTTGGCAGATGTTTGGTTTAAAGGTGATACGTTTGGGGTTTTGACACGTGATAAACTTGGACGGAAAATTCTTTAGTTCATGTTATGCTGGTACGAAACAGGAAGTTTTGTTGGCAGCATTTGATCGGATAACATTGTTAAAAGAAATCGGATTTGTGGGAGGTTCTTTGCTGAAATATATTTTATGTGACGTTTCGTAATATTTCTGATCTAAGTTGAAATTGTCTTATATCTACACTGGACCGCAAAGAAAAAGGGTCGGGTAGAAAATCTTCAATATCTTCAAAAGTATCTAACCTAGTTTTATGAAATAAAGACTCAATTAAAGAATATTAATTAATGCCACATAAAATAATATATAAAATCTTTTTAATCATTTTTGATAATTGTATAAAAAACTGAAAATGTAAATAATAGTCGTTTTTAAATTTAATAAAAAAATTCAAATCAATTGTTTCGCATTTGTTTTAGTTTTGCAATAAAAAAGTTATAAATATCGTGTCTCTACCTTATATTTTATTATTCTGAAGTCATCATGTCGTTAACCCCTGAAGAATGTACCAGGATCCTGACAATGCTTAAAGATGGGCACAGTCAGCGAAATACAGGGAGAACTGTTGGTGTGACTCTTTCTACAGTTCAGCGAGTACTCCAGCGTTTCTATGAAACTGGATCTAATATTCGAAGACCAGAAACAGGCCGAACAAGGTGCACGACGGCGCGGGAGGTACGCTATATGGTGTCAACAATTTTGAGAATACGCTTTCTTACGGCTTTTGAAGTAAATAATCATCATTTACGAGCTGGAGGAACAATCTGAGTACGAATACAGTAAGGCAGCGTCTGGCTGAAGCAAATTTAAAGCCATTAAAACCTGCAAATGGCCCAAAACTAGAAAGACACCACAGAAACTCATGGTTGAGTTATGGTAGAAAACACGAGAATTGGACTCTGAATGACTGGTCAATAGTTATGTTTTTAGACTAGACAGAGCTAGTGGTGATAGAAAATGGAACTTGAACTGCAGAAAGATATATGCCACTGAAATTCTGAATGACTATGTTGGTCCATTTTTAATGGACATGGACGAGAATGCCATTTTTATGCAAGACAATGCCCGCCCGCAAACAGCTCAGATAGTTTTTGCCTATTTTCAAGAAGTCGGTATCACACACATGGAGTGACCAGCACGCAGCCCCGACTTAAATCCCATTGAGCATGCATGGGATGAACTGGGACGACGTGTATGACAACGGAATCCACCGCCAATCACGCTGCGTGAAATGAAAGAAGCTCTAATTGAGGAATGGCAGAATATTCCGCAGCATTGCCTCAAAAACCTAGTAGAAAGTATGCCAAATCGCATAACAGCAGTATTGCGATCTCGCGGAGGCAACACAAAGTACTAAAATGCCTGAAAACGGTACATCTGCAACCAATCTACATTTACTTATGAAAATACTGGAAAAGCTACCTATTTTTATTTATTTTACATTTATTAAAAATAAAAAGCTTGAATTCATTTTTTTATTATTTTCATTTAAATACTTTATTTCATAAAGCTAGGTCAGGTACTTTTGAAGATATTGAAGATTTTTTAACCGACCCTTTTTCTTTGCGGTCCAGTGTATTAGACTTATTTATTGAACGGTGCTTAAAGGTCTACGCCGGCAAAATGTAATAAATTCAATCTTAGGGTAGGGATAGATAATAATGTTGTATATTAAAATAATAGCATATATCAGTATAACAAAATAATAATCACGCTTCAAAGCCCATGTAAATGTCGCTTTTACCACCTACGAGGCAATTCATGTTCCAAAATGCTTAAATAGCTAATTCTTTTTAATAATCTAAAATAACCCTAACTGAAATCCCGCATTGAATCCAGATCCTTACCGTGTGCCATAAACTATAATATTTTCTTATTTATTTATTTCTAAGTTATTTTGTTGATATATTTTGATATATGTATGTGTATGTGGTATAATGTTTTTATAATGCTGATTCTCTATCATGTATGGATTTAATCTGATATAAACGTTTTTTTTTAATTATTATTATTATAAACGTAAATGCAAGCCAATATTACGGTACTAAAGAGGTTGTGGTATAAACATAAATACATGACATTATCATAATTAAAAAAAAATGTTTCTTTTTTAACGATGCGCACATATTGCGCGTTAGTTTTATTGCCGTCTCGCCTTTGCGAGCTTTAAAAGTTGATTTAAGAACAAAAAATGTGTAGGCCGCGTCAAGTAGTTGTCGCAATTTAGATGTTTTGTTTGTTTTGAAAATCAACTTTATCCAGACATGTACACTGACTAAAATAGGAAACCTGGTATCATTGCCACGTAACTGAAAACATGTAGATGTGTTAAAGCTTCGCATAACCTTCCGTGAATATATTAGCATGAAGCTGCCCCGTGTTATGTAAATACTTAAATGGAGAAACCATTCAAGTTTAGTACAAGTATCAAACCCGAAAGCTTACTCAAATTAGAATGTTCCGCCAAATTCCCAGCTTGGCATTACTTTTACGAAGCCCATCAAGTTTGTAGAATAAATTAGAACTTCGACGTTGTAAATAATATACCTCGTATAATATCTTCACTTGTACACGGTAATAAAAATGCGAGTGAGAATTTTTCTACCAGTTACTTTATTGGTTTTGAGGTAAAACATATCGCTTTCCATCTATGTTTAGGCACAAGTTTATACTTAGTTAAAATGTTTAAGGTTTATATTTTCCTTTGTCCTTAAAAACAAGTCGCACACTAGCGGATCCCTGGGTTCAAATTAAATGAGTATGATTAGACGACGAGTAATTTTAAGGAGCTTTTATACGACGCTGGTAACTGGTGTACCTGTGTTAGATCTCCACGCAGACTACATAACTTGCGCCAGTTAACATACTGGCAACCTGTACGCGTGGCTCACGTTGGTAGATTTATACAATACATATTAGTAAAAGTGACTCAAGTTACTCTCAGTGTATAAAACCCATTAATCAAACATGGATGCGATCAAACGGTCTATATACCAACGCCAATTACTGCAATCGATTCGTTGACGTAATTTTCATGCAGCAACTGAACTTTCAAAGACAAGCAAGGAGTAGCTACCACGATACAGCATTGACGCAGTTGCTAGTATGCGCAGTTTTGAAATGACTATCTAATGCAGTGCGCTGCGAAAATGTGATCGAATCGAATTTCAGAAGCTCAATGCGTCACCTATCCTCTTAAATAATCCAAAACACGGTGAAGAATCGACACAGCCGCAATCGCACGCAACGAGTATCGAGTCACGTTCTAAAATCTCGATGTAGCAATTGAAATTTATAAACCAAGTATAGTCGAAAATAATCTTTCAGAGTAAACAGACAGTTCAGCAAACATGACGCATACTCAATATAGTCACAAAATTGCCAATGCTAAAGTAGCACGTCTGTTTTGACCTGTAATGATTAAATATATAGTTCAATACCAGTGGCCAATCTATATCGCCTTGAAGTTTGAACTAAGCTTTGAATGTCTGAGCATTATATACCAATATGCGATTATTCGGTTTGCCGTTAAAAAACGTTTCACACTATACGATTGCAATGTCCAGTTTATGATTTGTTATTGGAATCAAGAATCTCGGCCTTACGCCAGGTGACGGCAAATTATGCAATTATGCTCTTGAAAACATACGTATAAAGCTGTGGCTTACCGGTTATCATAAATGTCATTGTAAGTCGATAAAGGAATTAAGATATCAACTAGTCAGGCTGTTAAATGAAGGCAGAAAGCCTACCCAAGGCTAATATAATTTTAAACAATACATTTGCTATTAGCTACTAACCATAAAGTAAGAAGAAAGAACAGTTAGTAATATTTTAACTGTACGGACTATCCGTACAGTTAAAATATTACTAACTGTTCTTTGCAATGTTTAAACTGGTTGCCATTAAGCAACGCCGAGTATAACGATATGTACACGGGGCAAAAAAAATATCCACAATAATTAAATAATTTTTGGTTCGTTGGGAATTATACTTATTAAAATTCTTGTGTTATATATAAATATTAATTAAAACAATGTTGGTATGTCTAAGTGGATTAAAAGTGTGCTGTTCTTTAGATTTTTTTTCTAGAGCTCTATAGAAAGGACGTTGCGGTCGTTTAGTGTAAAAGCCCTTTAAACCGTAGTAGGCAGTCGTCACGGGTGCTCTTGTGTGGCACAGAACACGAGTTTGGTTTGTGCAAACTTGTATGTGGTTACGGCCAGAGGCTAAACAAATACGACTACTGGTCTCTCTACACTCCAGCCGAACTTGATGAAGAAGGTACACATCGTGCATTCAGTAGTAGGTACAGTTTGTATCAGTTTATGGTTTTGGATTTTGATATGCATTTTGATATACAGAATAGGCGACAAAGCATAACGGATTTGTATGATCAAAGTTCTGTTATTTGTAAAATAACATCAATATGTTATTTCGTACATTCCATTTTGCTGTGTAAACTACATTTGCCTGCGGTGTCGTTCGTGTTATATACCATTAGAAAATATTACTAAGGTTAAGCTATTTTAATAGTGACAGAATATTAAGAACAGGTTAACCGATGTAACATTACTAGCCACGTCGGTTCGGTACATATAAAAATGTAATTTTTATATTATCAGTAGTTATAGATAAATGAAAACAATAGAAGTATAATATTAGATATTTTATAACATTTCAAGATAACCCTGAAAAGACAAAATTATTTAGCATTCGCAGGCAAATTTTATCCACCTAAAGTAGCTTACGGCTCGTTGATGGTACACGTTTATCTAATATAATTAGTCTGATTTAAGGAAAATGAAATGAATGAAGCCGACAGAACAAAACTCTATTCGATAATCAAATATTCGTGAGTAGCGTCACTTACATCCCATAAATCCACATTTAAAGTAGGTAAACAGTTTTCATTTCGCAATCTCACCCAAAGCTATAAAAGGATATTCATAACTACCGGTATCGTCAATAACCATACATTTCAACCCATCAATAATTCCCAATTTATCAACAATAAATAGCGTAATATGTCCACAATGAGTCCCTTCGAATATCAGCAGACCCGTCGCGTGCAAAACATCTGTCGAGTTTTTGTACTCTCCCATTTGACGCGTCATTAAATATCCACGCTTTATACTTATTATACATTTTTATATTATATCTATAATACATTTTATGCCAAATAAAATTCCTTGCCCCGCCTCTCTCGATAAATAACCAAAGACAAATCTGTGACAACCTTTTACATTTTTTATGTGTATCTATCCTCTTTTGCGTAAAATTGTCAATTCCATTTTTGGGGTGATTTTAGCGCCAAAATTTGTGGCGTTTTATGTTGTTTTGCGGTTAGGGTGGCTTTAGTTTTAATGGGATGTATACAAGTACGACGGTGTGTGACATTAAGTGCTTCGATAGCACTCCACATAATAGATAGTTTTGTTTTTTGTTTAGTATTATAATATTGAGTGTAATTTTGTTAAAATTATAGCTTTTTGGATTGTCTAGTGGAGGTACGAAGTGTTGACTGACATTGAAAATCAGTTTTTAAAATTTTGATGTCTCGTTACACATTTTGTGATCCATATAAGTACATTTATTTTTGTATTTATGAGTGCCGATACCTATTGTAATATATTGCGATACGCGGTTTGTTGTTGAATGATTCTATTGAATTATTGGCATAAAATTATTACAAGGATTTGTTTTGACTACTGAGAACAAGTAAATAACTAATATAGGTACAGAAATAAAATTATTTCTACATCAGAACTTATTATAACACTATGTTTAATTTAAGACTTCTTTTTTATAACTTGACGATAAAAGATAAAAATTGCTTAGGCTACTGCCTATCCCAATGCCTTATGTTCAACTGTCAAAAATATAATATAAACCATAAATATAAATAAATCTAAAAGTCGCAAACAGAATAATACGCGATTAAATTCGTTTCAAGTAGCTTATCTTCAGTCTTAGATATCTGCGTTTTGTCATCTAACCGGGCGAAAGGCAGTAAAGGGAACTGTCCATTATTGGCTTAGAGTGAACAGAATTCATACATAAAAACAATTTACGACGATGCTGCAGTCGACGGACAGTAGGTTGCTGCGCGCTTATAATGTCAATTATTAGGTTTTTGAGTTGGCCAAGATATCAAAACAATTTAAATCCACCAGCCCAGTTCCTAGATAACATTTTAGTAACATATGAATCAGAATAATAATGAAAAATAACATAAAAACAATGATTTTTTATTTCAAATACCTTTATATAAACCACCACAACAAACGAATTAGGAATACCTGGACACAAAACTTTGTTATTTTTCTAATTCCTACTGGTTAATGCTTCTAAATTAATATATAATTATTATTCTCAGTAACTGTCCATTCCAAGCCAAAATCCCCATACAAAGTGGACAGTTCCCTTTGACGTAATTAGTAACTTTGGGCATAAGAGCAGCAGTCCTTCACTTAGGAGTAAAGTGGTTTGCCTTGTATTAGCCACATCACTTATACTACCACCACTTACTCCTATATTGCTCGGAAAAAACTATATTATTTAGCCAATAGTAATACAATTTTTTTTTATATTTAAGCAGTAAAAAGAATAGAATCTACCTATTAATAGATAACCCAACATTTTAAAAAGAAAAATAATTTTGCATCAATGTAATTTAAAAAATAATAACTCTATAATTACTTAGCCTAATAATTGCCCAAGTAAACTGTAATAAGAGAATTACTTGCCCTATGGCCCTCTAAGGCCAGGGCTAATAAGGCCCTTACGCCGGGCACGTGGCTTCAACCCTCTTTGAACGACTAGTAATTACTGTTTGTCAGTTTGTTTGTGATAAAGATAATGTTGTTATAACAATTAGAAGTGGAAAATAATGCCGGGAATATTTCATATGTATATATAATCTCATGTCTGTATATATCTGAAAGGGGTAGGCGGAGCTGAAATACACCCATATTTGACTGACAATTTTGAAAGTCCCGCATAATCAAAGGGGACAGCCGATAGTCATTTTCCTGTCACATTAGTAGCAACAAAAATATCCTATACGTTTGAACCGGTAATCGATTTCACTATCAGGCACAAACATAAAAACAAAGTTTTGCTGCAGAACCAACTAGGCAGTCTTATAACCTTAATATTACAAGTTGTATAAAGAAATATAATGGTTTGTTTATTATCAAAAAAATAAGACATTTTGTTTAACTTATCTAACAATTTATGATCATTCACCTTTCGATTGCAATTCCATTAATTTATCAATGCTGCTTTATTCATTTATTTATTTATTTACGAATATATGTAGGTCTATATTTGAAGATCCTACTATAACCGATATGTTTTATGTTATATTTACCCATTAGGTATGCAAAGATAAATAATCTTAGACTTTAAATATAAGTACTCAATTTAACACTAGAAGACAACAATAATATTTTGCATATCATATAATATTTTCACTAATAAAAGAATATAAAATAACTGAAAAACATTCTTTAAAATGCTCCATTTAATAAATTACAGAAAGCTTGTACATTAAACAAAAATGATTGAAGAGCATAATATTTCCATTATGACGAGGAAAAGCAGTTAAGGGGTAGTTTAAATAAAATGTTACTCTACGTGGATAGCTGGATTGTCCATTATCACCCATTAACAGTAGCCTCTTCAATCATGGTCATTTAGGCTTCATTCACACGTGCCACAACCACACTATAACTATAACTATACCACAACCACACCACGTGGGCGGGCGCAATTTTGTATTGAAAATGAATAGTAGAATTTACACGGACCACATTTTGCCGTCATTATCGACAACGTGGGTGATAGGGACCACATCGCAACTACGACGCAACCACCAGCGACACCGCGAACTATCGTCCGACCACATCGCAACTACTAACTACAACTCAACCACATCCACATTTTGTAGGAACCACAACGCAACTGCAAAAAGCTGCAGCGACACTATTACACAAAACAACACATTTTGTCGCATCGATGTGGTGTGGTTGTGGTAAGTGTGAATGAAGCCTTACATGCTATTTCAGTACATATCAGGCACCTAGGCAAACATATTTTACGTTTATTCAAGAAACATAAACTGATATAATTTTTAAATGTGCCTATGTGTGGCTGCAATAGAAAGAGCGGCAATATTGCCAGAAATAATACCCATACTGTGCTATCTACAGCAATATGTAGTGAATGGCTCGGAAATATAGCCAAACAGTTATGGTTGGCATGCAATGTTGTTAAGTTGGCAGGAAACCAGTAAAACCAATTCAGTCATGGCTGTATGTATCTAGCTCTATATCTATCTATCTATCTATCTATCTATATATATCTATCTATCTATGCGTACATTATACATACGCCTGAATTACATTCAAGATGAAGAGGTATTCATTTCACCGATCTTTGTCTACGTCTCGCGTAATAGTAGCTAATCTGTGAGTTGGGTTCCTTCATAGATGGAATTTACAAAATCAATATATGAGCAAATCTTTTTGGTTTT
Organism: Catocala fraxini; assembly: GCA_930367265.1. Taxonomy (NCBI): domain Eukaryota; kingdom Metazoa; phylum Arthropoda; class Insecta; order Lepidoptera; family Erebidae; genus Catocala; species Catocala fraxini. The sequence goes on from OV884037.1 coordinate 7,987,216, forward strand.
GAAACCATATTTTGTGATCTATGTATTCCTGACCCCTGCGGTAGGAGAAAACCTACCTAGGCCTCCCTTTCTTCTTCTCACTGTTCTCTGTGTGTAGGTACTACCAATTGATAGTGAGAAATCTCCTTTTTATTAAATTGGCCTTAGGTAATCCAGCCATAATATGTTTTAGGTCAATCGTGTCGCCTTTTTCTGGCATATGGCATCCACTGAGGATTAGTTAATGCACATTGAAGCATCTGAGCGGTGGCTGCCTGCATCTGTTAAATTAATGTACATACATATTACGTAAATTATTCCACATAACATTGGGCATCAACGTTAAAAGCGAACTATTGAACTTCGTGGTAGAGGCATAATGCTAAACGGCTTTTCAGACAGGACCCTGGAAAGCTATTTTCTGATACAAAATTATATCTGCACAATCCGTAGTCACTGCTGCCAATGGCGCTGGAACAGAAATACAATGTTAACCTTTTACCTTTATCCAATAACCCGATTACAAAAACTAAGGGCTACAATACTAAAGGGCCGCCACCTGATGACAAAATTAATTCAATAACTACTTTAACATGTATATGCTTTGTTACGTATACTCAAATGAAACAAACCAAAGTACCCAATTACAACAGTATTATTTTTGACCACAATGACATACAATTACTTGTATTCAAAACCTTTTTAAGTACTTTATGCTATTCAACTATTGCACACATATGTTTTGTGTTGCATTTTTGCAAAAAACATTGATAATGCAAATTGATACTAATCGTAAGGACATAAGGATTACATTTTTTAGAAATTGGTTGCCAGTTAGATTCTTTTAAAAGTAGAATTAGACAACCCTTATACAAAATTCTTTGCTTGAATGTTAGTACTGTCACTTAAGCCCTTTTAAAAATTTACTAGTTAACCCCCTATACTTATTTTGAGGTAGCGAAAAAACATCTTTATGTTTACAATTATACAGTGATCAATTGGATATAAATTGAACCTTATGTTATTTGCAATAAGAACGTTTATATGTTTTAATAAAAGCAAAATAATATTTGTTATAATGCAACTATTTTGGCGTGGTGTGACGAATGTAGCCAGTTGGTATGTTTGAATTAAACATTTAATTTGTTTTCAAAGGATTTATTAAGTGGCAATGTAATGTGACAATGGTAGGATTCGATTTGCTTACGTCATTATTATAATTAGGAGCCTTTGGATGAGGGCCCTCGAACATGTTCTATTGACGTGACATGTAGTGATGCGACGTCACGCTATTCTATAATATGGGTAAGCTAAAAATGTTGGTTTCCATGTAACGGTTCAGAAAAGAAAACATCAGATTAATTATTTATTTATTTATTTTACGATATATACAAAAAAAATTGCTAATATCAAACTTCCACATATGATTACAAATATAAAAAAAGATTATTAAATAAAATAGTTAGAAACAAATTAAAGTGCAGATAAATAAATTGGAAGGTAGAGTTTAAAACAACAAAAATTTAAAACATGTTCCTTTTTTACACAAATGACATTAAATATTTATGTATTTTGTAGCATAGAAGCTATCGTGGCGCAAAAATTCACGACTAGGTCGTTTATTACCCCCGATTTACTTTGGGGTGCGAGTGCACCTTTCTTAAAATCGTGGTCTTTTCTCTCAATCCTAACTACTATTATAAATACGAGTGTGAATTTGTTTGTTTCTCAACTTTCACACCTTAAGTATTAGACCGATCATCATGAAATTTCGCATACGTGTGGTCAGGTATTCATGAAAGGACATATCCATTCATCTAAAAAAAGGGACTGTTTTCGAGCAAAGCCGCATGTAAAAGCTAGTATATCACATTTCTAACTATGACCAATCACGGGATAGAAATATCTGTCAGATGAAACCAAATACTCTCAGTTTTATTACGACCAAAAAAAGAAAAGTACTTGTAATTTAATCAAGCAGTTAATCTTGCGGACAAGACAATAGTGTAGCGCGATAAATTTAGAAGAACAGCACTGAAAACGAACATCCTTACCACCTAATGGGAGAGGCACTAAAACTGACACGAATAACACTTGGTGGCAACATGCAACCGGTGGACAAAGGAAGGCCATGGATGCGGCATAACAGTACGGAGTTATGGTGACAGGTGTTTGGCGTTTGACGCGTTGACTGATCGTCAGTTTCTGTATAACACACTCAAGAACTGACTGTTTGATTTATACCATAACGTACCACGACGTATTGAAGTGACGTGCAATTATTATGAAAAATAAAAACGTGAATACTATTAGCTAGTATTATGCATTCAAATTTTGATCGCTACGTTACCGAACATAATTCGAATCATAATCGAATATTTAAAACTGAGCGATACGATGATCATTAAATGGCGATATTGACATTCGTTTTTGCGTTCAGCTGTATTTATAATAATTATATATGTGATATTTGTCAAAATGTCGAATATTGCAATTTGTTTAAAGATTGTAATAATTAAATTTTTATTCAATAAACTAGCACATAACGTTAGGCCAACGTTATGTGATAGTTTCGGTGAGGGTTAAGCTTATGTGCAGGCCATATAGGACACAATTTATACAAGTAAAACATGACTGTATAATAACAAAATATTGTTTAACCTACAAAATCTTAAGACTGCACGGATAAAACAGTGGCTTGAATCTTGCAAGTTCCTAATAATGTACTAATTATTATAATTCGGTTTCAATTTTTATACGAAAAGATAAGTAAGATAAACACAGAACACTTCGTTCCTTGTGCTCATTTGCATTCAACGTTTACACAGTCCGCGACTAATCATTCATATAGTGCGGCAGACTTTTTGTAAGTACCACATCCATCGTAAATCGATGCGTACCGTAATCCTGACAGTGGGTAAAATTTACGCAGCTTGTGGCAATTGTAATCAAGACGCGAATTGAGCCCGGACCACATCGACGCAATCTGTACCATGCTCATTGGGTAGAAAACTTTAAGTAACTAAGTAACTAACAGTTCACTTAAGGTCCACATTTCTGAAGTGAGTTGTCAGAGTAATAAATTTAATGGTTTGGAAAGCTTTTTAACTGGGTGATATCTTTACTGTTAAATATATGATCTCGAAAATCTTTATACTGTGTTATTTTGATATTGCTTCTGAATATAAATCTGATGAAAATCATTAACTTTAACCGAATTCGGTATACCCGGTATTACCCGGTAACGTCAGCGTTTGCACCACCGGTATAACTCGGTAACCTTAGCGTTTGCATTTCTGGAATTAGGATATTGCGGCCATCTAAACGTTTGAAGTTTTCTTTTCGCTCAGACATGAAGCAGCCTGACTGAAATAGCTACAAGATTCCTGCAGTTTACAGCACTCTAAAGGATTGTGCAGTGCGCTATATTGTCAGAAGGGTATAAGTTTTAGGAACATGTGCTGACGACAGAGCGGCTACTTTTGTGAAGACAACAACGCGTTGACCATACTGATGTTACGACAACATGCTAGTGATAGTCCCGTTGTTGCAAATGTTAATAGGTTGCGGTAAGAGCTTAATATAAGGCGGTTCCTATGTATGTTTATCGCCTCAGTCGTATAAATGGTAGTAAATGTGTATTGACTGTCCGGCCATTCTTAGTTAATTCACCACGATACCCCATATAGCTAGCTTTATAGCAGAACAAATAAAAGGAAATACAAAATAAGTTCTCCAGCCTATATAACCAACTCGTAACGAAATCTGATAAGGTAGACATATTTAAGGATTCTATATTTAAATTTAGGCAAGATATACACTGCTGTTCAACCTTCATAGTTAATTTCATCTTAATTTGTAATTATTTTTGTTTTTCTTTGGTTTCTCTTGTTTGTTGGTTTATTTTGTGGTTGCCCCTTATGAAAGTAATAATTATATAATAATTGTAACTGGAATAAACCGTAGTAGGGGGACAATATGTCATACAACGTTTAATTATAAACTTCGTAAATTATAAACAAGGAAAATACAATTCAAGAATCAGGTCTTAAACCTGCAGCCTCTTAAAACCGTATCGCCGCTTTGCCAACTCCAACGCTAGCAATTGAAATTTGTCACTGTGTTTTGTATCTAAGGCGATGTTTATTCATATGCGTCATCATTTGTGTAAATATGGTTGGCTATCATGTAAAATCTACAGTAATAACACCAATATATAGATAAAGCTGCTTGAGAAGATAGTTTGCTGTCAGCTAACATTACTTTTGGTAGGAAAATAGTGTCTCCTAATAGGGTTGTCAATGCACAATTCTACCTTTCACGTTGAAGTACATAAAAAAAAAATACTTTGACCATACGCTACCATAAACGCTTATGATCAAGAAGATTGTATGACACCTATGACAGTTATTCGATGCCTCGCCGGAGGCGAAACACGCTTCGACGCATATTTTGTATTCGAAGCGGGATATTGCAAGTTGGATTAGAACTTATACTGCAACACAGTTGTCTATCATCAGAGGAGTTCAGTATTGTCAACTTTTTTCTATTGCAATTACTGTGGTGGATAATCCGAGGATGCGTGGTGTGTTTCTCTCTGCACAATAATTTTACTACCCACCCCGCAAGAGCTAGCCCCATTAATAATCCGATTAGCATTATTTATTTTTACATTGGCCACGATATTACACAAGTATACCGTTTTCGTCAATTTTTCCTTACTCTACACACATTTAACAAGTGATTGATAATATGTGATAGTCTATTCGCGTGTGTAAAACCAATAAAATTACAAGGAGGCGTGAATCTGATCTACTCGGTATACAGACAACTAACCAATGTAATGTATTGTCTAAAAGCAAGAATATTTTTATAGTACTACCGTTCACGCGATGGAGTGATTAGTGGTTAAGTAACTGAGTAGTGTTTGTTGTAAAAAGGTTTACAATGTGCTTTTAAAAGACTAGCGTATGTGAATTTAGTCACATGGTATGAAAATCCGTATATACGAAACATATCGTATATACGGATGGTGCGAATGACTAGGTGCTGGTCGCAAAAATTAAGGAGCCGTTTCAGTAGAATACAAGATGACCTCCTACATACATGGTACAACAATATTCTTCTCTCTTAGCCTTTATTATTCCCAAGTCACTTGGGGTCGGCTTTTTTCTGGTCTAACCGGATTTGACTGGATATCAGTTTTTACACGGAGCGGCTGCCACCTGACCTCTGCAACCCGAAGGCTAACGATACCCTAAGGCTAGACCAGTGTCAGGATATTAGAGGGTACTGACTTTCCCAATAACGACTGCCATAGATGTTCATGGCAGCCGGGACCTACGGCTTAACGTGCTCTCCGAGGCACGGAGCAGGCGATAATTGTCAATCAATACGCACATAATTTCGAAAAGTATATAACTTCCGAAAGTCAGAGGTGCGCGACGGGGGTTCGAACTCGAGACCTTCTGCATTGCAGTCTGTTGGTCTCCCCACTGAGCTATCGCTGCTCTTATGGTACAACAATATTATAGATATTAATATCAGCTGTCTTAATTATAAACTGTCTATAAAACCCGTTTCCATCAGTTTTTTGGCTTTTCCTCTCCACCATATGACAAAGGTCAGGTCATAGTAGATATCATAATTCGCTGGTCCAGTGCGTGTTGACAAATTGTTCACATTAGTAATAAAAATCAAACTACGTTTATCCATTTAGGTCACAAAGTAACACTTACACTTACATCAAAGTTATATTAATAGCTATCAATTTACATTTACTTCATACCACGTTCAGAAAAGCAAAGCAAGAGAAACGAAGGCATCTTTAAAGACATTGTATAAACTCTTAAACATTATTATCTCGGTATATTTTTTTCTGCGCAGTTCAAGCAATTTGCGCCTCTCAGCACTAATTATAAGCATATTCTTAATATGTACTGCGATATTTCAAGACCACAGCGAGATTGTTCGACACCACGCAATCCATACTAATGCCAACAAACGCACTTTGTATTCCGAGGGAAACCTTTGAAGTATTAACCTAATTTTGATTGCGCTTGCCAAAAACATCCACTTCTCTTAATTTGCTTAATGAAGATAATTATGAAACAAAGATAAAGGCGTAGAGAGGTTCTGTTTATGAGATAAAAGGGTCCTTAACTCGCTGTTCTAAGAATCCGGATTCTTTGATAAAGTTCGAACTTTACATAAAACACATATCCATAGTATCACGCCTCAAAGTCAAAGTCAAAGTCAAAAATCTTTATTTCCATAAAAATGTGCAAAAAATTCTTGGACGCGTCAATTAACTATTATATTAATAAAAAATTATAATAAAAATATTAGCATTGGAAAAAGCCTGTTCGAGGAATAGAGCTTTCATGAGAAGAAGCAGGCAAGAAACTCATGGCCACTTTTTTCAATCGCCAAACGTTTATATTTATACAATTCAATGTTATATTCTTTACCTTATATGAGCCTCTACACTCGAAGATATAGACAGTGGTGTATTATACACCCATATTTCGCTAGCTTTCAGATCCCATACAAAAGGGGCCAATTACTGGACACAGTTTCAGACTCCGAGCTATAAATGAGAATTTCTTGACAGGATAACCCAATGTCACTTTGTACCACTTCGGAATATAACTAGAAACCTTATGCATAGCAATCGTAGTCACTACCATCGTGCCACTGAGCTAGTCTAGATTTAAATATATATCCAAACGGACTGCCAAATTAATTTATTTCAAATTATCTTTCGTTACTACCGAAATCCAATCTTTACGCGAAAGAACAGTTAAATTCAACCCGTTATTCAATTATACGCCACCTGTAGGTAGGTGCATATTTATAGTAGACTTCTATCGTCCATGTCAAACAGTATCTCAGACAAATTGGATATTTATTGAATCCGTATTTGAATATTAATCGTTGAAGTATAATTCGAATCATAATTAAATAATTGAAACATCTGGTTTGATGATGGCATGATCGATCGTGCTCTACGTTGTCTACTATCGGATATTCGCCCGTCGCAACATTCATTTCTATTTTAATTATCAAGAAACAGATCTCCCTCACTTGGCATAATGCCTGAGTCGAGAGGGAAAAACAACGGAAACGAAAAACGCCAAGATTAAACATCTATTTGTGAACAATTTTTAGTCCATGTAAGCCCACTCCGCTACTACCGCTACCTGTGCATGCGAATTTTTATTTTAGCTAATTATTGCAAACCATAAACAACGTCGCATGCTGTCAGTGATATCGGATTGCAATGAGTACTTCGAAAATAGGAAATACGTTCAAAATAGATTGCTGGTCAGTCTACCATTGCTAATGTCAGTTTGATCTCCCACGTGGTTTCGCAAGCCCATTTCTAATTTAGTATTGCAGTCTGAAATTGCTTTTGACGTAGAATTCTAATACAGTCTGATTTATGTGACCTCAAAGCTTGAATGATTTTAATGCTTATAGACGAGTCGTTATTCTGACATTATAATTTGCTTTTGTGTTTTAAAAAGATAATTTCTGCACTTCGATTAATTCCTGTGTCGCGGGCGACTTTGCAAACATTCAAACAACGGACACAAAGAACACCCAGATTTAGATCAACTATTTCTGGATCACATAAATGATTGTCCCAAGTGGGTATCGAACCGAAAATATTTGGCGCAATGGCAGCGGCGATGCGATCATAAAAAACATTACGTTTTACGTCAGTCGTAAAATTTCTATACCTGCTTTTGAATTTTTAAAATCGGTTTGGTAGGTTTTGAGTTAAACCCTTACAAACAAACAAAATAAAAATCTAATCTTTCCTCTTTATAATATTAGTATAGACTAGTCATTTTCGAGGTTAGCGTGTACAAACAAATAAACATTTCACCTTAAAGATTTTTTAAATGTTTACTTTACAATATATTAACTTGTTCATATTTTATATAACTCTATTATCTAATTAGCTATTATTGGTTTTCTCCAATGTTTACCCTAGAGGCAGAGATTTATGTTTAAAAATGTTATGTATTATGTTTTTTTTCATGTTTTTTTCTTTAATTACGATTGTTCGTTTAGTTGTATTTATAATTTGCAAGCTGTGGTTGCCTATAATTGAGGGACTATACACGCTAAGAATTGTACTATTGCTTAATAATGTATGTTAATGTATATTCCTTTGTTGGAAATCTTTAAATAAACAAATAAATATTAAGTTACTACCTACTTATTTAAACCATGCCATATAAATACTTAGCACTGCATACTTACATACAATATGGCAAATTCTTAGAATAATATCGGTTGTAATTTTGACTCGTGTCACCCATATTGGCCACCTGGCATCGGGGCTATTTATAAAAGTAAATTAACCTTGTAAGACCACGCCCAAGATGCTCAGAAGAACGATGGATACACGTGCAAAGCTATGTAAGATTTATTGATTACGTATCAGAAAGGACTGGAAATATGGATAGAGTATTTTAAGATGACGGCTTATCGTGGAACCTTTGGTAATCCTTATTGCCAATTATGGGATGGGATCACGGGTTCGATAAAATCACTCATTGCTCATTAACTATAATAATAATTTATTTAAAAATAAAAGTCATAATAACACGCAAATCCAATAAATGAAGAACAAAATAAAAATAACTTTATCTATAATAATATTTCATGCACTCGTCTGATTCACAGTACTTAATCCAGAAACAGTGTAAAATTGTCTTCCATTCATACTATTAAAAATGTCAATATAATTTTTGTTTAAAATTGAAATTAATATAAAAACTATATGTACATTATTATTATTAGACTCAAGCTCACTCAAAGGTTGAATTTAACTTGTATAACGAATGTATTCACATGTACATATGTACCTTTGAGAGAAAATAAAACATATTATTATTATGAAAAAAGGCAAAATCCGACAGTAAAACACTTACGAAACGGACGTAGTCGCGGAGGAAAAAGACAGCAGTCCTATTAAATAGTTACCAAAGAATTTGCCCACTTTATGTCTGTTTCACTATAAATATAAATGTAACGGCATATTAATACAAATTAAGCTATTTAGGCGCCAGAGCGTGCCAAAGTCAAAAATGTACACACATACATTGTTATCATGTAGGTACCTCAATTTTAAGCAATAATTATCATGATAGTATTATCATATACATCCGCGAAATCCGCTCAAATTTTGTCACTATGTCACATCATGTCACATCATTGGGTATTTCTTGGCACTAGTAATGACGACACTCGGTGTGATCATTATGATTGTTTGTCTTTATGTTTCACTTTTTATCGCTAAACATGCCAAGAAAGTAATTGGCTTCAATATAACTTTTTGTTATAGGTAGTACTAGCAATGAATTCTACGATATTCCTAGTGTTTAACGCGTTGCTTAATATTGCTAGTGCTATCTACTCTCTTATTTATGTGTATGGAAAACAAGCTGTTAAGTTTCTAATTAATAAATAATTATAATTACAGTATTGTCATTATAATTATAAACACACCGATCACACCGAGCGTCGTCATTACTAGTGCCAAGAAATACCCAATGATGTGACATGATGTGACATAGTGACAGAATAGAGCGGATTTCGCGGATGTATATAATGTGTTACTTGCAATATACGTTTATGTTTACCTTACCATGTTATTGGATTCCAGCAGCAAAAACTCATTATCATTAAAGGTACACTCTATACTATTATTGTATAAATCTCAGAAATGTAGTATATTTTTCTAAGCCCTTTTCCTAGCTAGGTAATCAAGTTTATTTCCAGAATGAAGTGTGATGCAGACACGTACCTACTGTAAGTTGTTTATTCACTGTGCACTTAATGAAGTACGGTCGACAAATCAATTTTAATTTTTAATTTTAATTAGTATTTTGCCCACAGCTTCACTTGCGTTAATGTTTATTCCGTCAATAAATTTCTATGCCTCGGGAGCAGTACTTTTTCTGGATGGAAGGTACCCTATGTCCTTTCTACACACCTGATATGATGTATGCAAAATTACATGACGATTGGTCAAATAGTTACTGTAGCCTGCCGAAATTCAAAGAAGTTGCGCAAAAATGCATAAGTATTTAAGGTGTAAAATTAGTAAAATTATTTTTATTGTATTTGTTATATTATATTATGTATTAGCATATAATATCGTTTTAGGATATCCTGTAAAGGTATTATAAATGTGTTTTAATTAAATAAATAAATAAGTAGATAAGGCATGAAAACGGAACAAAGAAATAAACAAACAAACTCACGTTCACATTTATAATATTAGTCTTCTTCTTCTTCTCTCTTAGCCTTTATTATTCCCAAGTCACTTGGGGTCGGCTTTTCTGGTCTATCTGGATTTGACTGGATATCAGCTTTTACACGGAGCGGCTGCCATCTGACATCCGCAACCCGAATTTATAATATTAGTAAGGATTTGAATTTGCATGAGTGCATGGATAATACATTTATATCAGTGGTCACGGCGACTCATGCAACAGTTCGATGGCTGCAAGATAGATGATTGTGTGATAGCAGATAGAAGTTATGTATCGGGGTCACAGTGGACTGAACACACTAGCTTCCTATTAGTGTAGAACATGGAAAACGCTCGCTGCCTGTTTGTCATAGTCCATAGGATACTAGGATGTCAGTGTAACAGTTAATGGTATTACCTTTTTCTTTGATTTTAACCAAAACAGGTTATCATGATACTAAGTGCCGGCGCTTCCTACGTTCAGCGCTGTCCGTCACTTGGACTCGTCATAATATTATTAATACTTTTGCTTCTAGTAGAAATCCGGCTGGCTGTATATCGTGCTCTTTAGTCTGGGGTATGTAAATATCTGTATTTTGTATTTCTAAATAGCGTCCCTGCAAAGAAGCTGTTATATATTAATAAAAGATAGCGTTGATATTCTTGATTAAAATTTGTACAACAGTCAGCTAAGATAAACCAATAGCGTCAACTTGTGTAGTATATAATATATACTTCATAGTATCATGTATCAAAAGTGGTCTGTACAGGTTGGTACGGTTTTACTATTACTTAAAGACACAGAAGCATGTGCTTTGCTGTATCTCTTACATTTGAAATATGTCCTTAGTTCATCCACATCGATTGAACTTTACAAAATCAGCTACAGCAGACATGAACCAGATATTTACTAGTTATATACACTAGTTTCACTCTTGTTAGATAAATCAAGACTGTGTTCACAACGAAACAATACGATTATGTTTCGACCTGATCGAATCCATAACACCGCATCCAGTTTAAATGACGTAATATATTCCTTTTATTATAACTGCACTTCATGAAGTCGTAACTCCAAAGAGCTTTACCGTCTGCCATCGGTCACTCGATTTTCAAGTAATAATCTTAAAAACTGTATTATCAGCGCAAATCCCCGTTGGGAGTGGAGTAACACGTTCATGACTAGCCGCGCTGAGCCTCGCCTCTAAGATTAAGCCCTGTAGTGGTTAGTTAGTGGGTACAGATCGCAAATAAAAAACAACAATTCATAATTTTTATTATGTATTTATATAGTTGTAATTTTTTAACACTACAGTCGTCGAATTAAATTATTATCATTGAATATATTTTTCCGGTATTTCTATAACTGGTACGAATTCGGACAACGTGTTGTTGGCGGTTCTTTTTCTACGGCAGGCTGCCAGAGACCATATATTTTCATTATTTAAAACGTAAAATATTACTAGTCAATGATAATTTATTTGATATAACCTTAGTTTGTAGATTTCCATTTTATTTTAGGATCTGCTGATGAAAACATAATTATTAGCAGATTCTAAAACAAAATGGATAGTCTCATGCTTATATATTATACTAGGCAGAGATGATTTACATCCACTTATCGACACCTAAAATTTTAGGATCCATGCAATAGACGCGAGCTTATTGTCGTTTAAATAGAATCGAATTTCCATGCCGCTACTAAGTATTCAATGATAGAAAAACTTAATAACAATTTGCCTGACCTAGGAATCGATATCAAAACCTCATACATACATCACTCTCTACGACACCAAGTTAGGCTTCTAGTCTTATTATATTAAAAATAATTTATAGATATTAGATTTATAGATATAGATATTAGATTCTAAAATTAAACCACAAAATTTTCGTTATAGATTTAGCACCAATAATTATATTGAGTAACCAATGGTATGCCTGGCGTGACATCAAATATGTTACTCTTCGTATATGCCACTCAAACCGCAGACTGTGTCATGCAATTGTGGCTTGAGGTCTCGTTAAACTAAGAACTGTGCATCTAAAATCAGGTCTGAATAAATCTTGACCGATTAAATGGAAACAGACTGTGAATATAGTGGCGAAGTTTGTATTATCTGAAGCAATTGTCCTTTATCCCAATATTTATATTGAAAGTTGCTGATTGCAAATTTATGAACAGTAGGCATAGAAAAACATACTTTGACTTGACATAAATTAAAATGCCATATCTATATATAGCATTTTATTAGATATTGACCCTATGGTCAATATCTAATAAAATGAAATGAAAATTCGCATGAATATGGTTGACAAGAATGTAATATGCATGTATTACAGTTCTAATATATTTCGTCTATTCTATTCTAAATTCGTTTTGACGACGCATGCGAATGTTTACCCAATATTATATTAAATATTAGTCATCAAATACACTATTTATATAAAACACGTGCAGTTATTAAAATTATATCTACTATTACACTCCACAATCCAACAGTCAATACACTGGGCCGTCGCTGTTCTCTTATTATAATATTCTATAGATATACCAAAACGAAGAAATATTTGTACATATTTTTGTATGTTTGTATTTATTTTGTAATGATTAAACTCAAAAACTACTGGCCCATTTTGAAAAGAAAATATTTTAACCATTATAAAGCTACTTTGTCAAGAGGTTACACAGGCTATATAACATCACGTTACGAGCCACGGGAGTGACGCAGTGATCATGAACATGGGTAAAAGCAAGAGTGACAGCTGGTTTATTATATAACTAAAACTAAATTTCAAATTAGATACTTGATTTACTTATAAAACAAACAGATAGGTATAAATCTTGTTTAAAAACATGGTTCTTTTTTTAAACTAATATTTTCTAATATTAGGCGCGCTTTAGTAGCTGGTACTTAAGTCGAGGTACTTTTAACAATCCAGTTACCATGTAAATAAAAGGAAATAAAAAAATAAAAAAAAATAAAAGGAAATAATAAAAATCGAAAATAAAAGGAATATTTCGGATATTTTTGTGCTGACGGTACCGGAAAGTGTGCGCGTCAGAGTGCCGAGGGGCACCTAAACGCAATAAATGTAACCTAATGTAACTCATTTAATACTGCACACCATATTAATTTTATTTGTTATACGGAATGGCTTGTATCTTCCTGTTTTAATGGAACAGCAGGCTTCTTTATAGGATTTTATTATTTTCGGAATACCAACAGCTTGAAATACAAAGGATAAAAACTTTAGCAAAGAACATTGTAGCTATATACAGGTATTCGCAATTTAAATGATAAACCATACATAAAAATATATAGGAAAAGAAAAACGAGAGAGCACATTGTTTTCACCTGTGAGGGTATAGTTCTGAATATTTCAAACTTGCTATTTCTTTTAGAGATGTCATTGACAGATCTACTGGTACGAATAACAAAGGAATTTTGTCGATAATTACTGTGGTCTCGAGGTAATGCTACAAGCTTTGAAAGAATATTTTATGTAAATTTTGCAATAACAGGACTATTACGGTGCGTTGCCATTGATACTTTAAAATTGAATTTCCTGTTGCTAACGCTAGGGGGAGCTCGCTGGTTGCATAATTATCTTTAGGGGTTTCAAGTGTTCTTTGATAACTTATTTTAGTTTTGATGAGTTTTCTTTAATAATGGTAAAAAAATTATATATATTTTATGGAGCTTTTATCTATGCTAATATTATAAAGAGGAAAATTTTGATACTTTGTTTGTTCGTTTGCTTGTAACGATTTGACTCAAAAACTAATCAAACGATTTTCAAAATTCTTTTACCATTGGAAAGCTATATTATCACCGAGTAACATACGGTATATTTTGTTAAAACAGTATTATTTCACCTTTTTTTTTTTTTTTTTTTTTTTTACGTCAGGGGAATGCTTTTACGCACCGTCCGCGTCCGGGCAGGGCGCGGGTGTGTGGGACTCGAGCCAGAAAAGCCGGCCCCATACCCACTAAACCCTGACGACGTTTCTCCGGTACCTAGTGTCGGTGCCACGGGATACGCGCTAGCATTCACCGCGACACCGACAGGTCTTGGCCCGCCACGTGAATAGGCGGGCCCCAGCTGTTTGGGGGAGGACCAGATGGTACAGCCCTCCCCTCCACTGAGGGGGGCGCGCGGAACACCTATGCCCCTCTCTCGGGCCTGTGCTGCTCGGGCGGCAGACTGCCCAAGTCCACCGCCCGCAGGCCGCCCCCTAGGGTGGCTGGAGGTCTGCGCACACCCTACGGCAGCGCCCTGGACGTCTCCTGCGGTTTGGGTGGGGAGAGACCAGCTCCCTCTCCCGTTCCGCCGCCTCCTTCGCGGACATCACTGCCTCGCAGAAGGTGACGGCGGCCTCCCATGCACCCTCGCTCCGGACCATGGACAGTACCATTGCCGGCAGCGAGAGGATTTGGACACCCAGTGCCCCGGTTAACGACCGGCGCTGCTCCTCCCAAGCTGGGCACTCCACGAGTGTGTAGCGCCGTATCCTCGGGGCCGTCACCGCAGTGGTGACAACAAGACGTCTCCTCCCGGCCTATACGACACAAGTACCTCCCGAAGCATCCATGCCCGGTGAGGACCTGCGTCAGCCGGAAGGTCAGGGTCATAACCTACTTTTACGCGAACGAAGCCGCGAGCAAGTCTAGTCTAATATATGTATATCTCTATTATGAGAACTACAGATATATCGATCATTAGCAACCAGCGTAACACAACTTCGTTTTAGAGTTCGAAAAAGTTCTTATATAATAGCTTTGTCCGTCCGTCCGTCCGTCTGTCTGTCTGTCTGTTATACAACTTTCAACTCAAGATCCGTAAGAGGTAGAGACTGTGAGAATCGGTAATGAATTGCCGTAAATCGTAGAGTTCGAAAAAATGGTTTAAGTAATATGCAAAGGTCACGTGATACTACGTAATCTTGAGGTCAAAGGTCAAAGGTCATAGTCATTTCGGGGTAGGTATATCGACTATGCTGAGTCGAATGGCGTCGACCGCGAGTCTCTAGCTCTTACAGTTCTTGAGTTGAAAGTTGTATAACAAACAGACGAACGGACGGACGGTAAAAGCTGTTGTATAAGAGTTTTTCCGAACTCTAAAAAGACAATGGATTGACTTCTCCAAACTTGTAATCACATTCATGTACCTATAAAATAGCCATCAAATACGTACTTAGAACTTAGATATGTCGTAAAACTAAATTGGTAGGCTATAAAATGAATACAAATTGTAATAATTCGTTCGCATTTCAAATAAAGGTTACAAAGGTGTTGACTTAAGTATAAGCCGGCTCGTTCGGTTTAAGCTCTTTGTGTTTGCTGGCTAATATATCTTTTGTATATTTTTTTTGACTGCTTGGATTGCGTAATGGTTTAAGTGGTCGCCTCGCTACTGCCACTGCGCCGAGTGTTGTGGGTTCGATTCCCACATGGGACAAATCTTTGTGTGATCCACAAATGGTTGTTCCGAGTCTGGGTGTTCTTAGTGTCCGTTGTTTGAATATTTGTAAAGTCTCCCATCACAGAAATTATACCTAGTGCGCGAGTTGAAAATTAATATTGTTTTTTTAATAAAACTGAAACTTGTGACGATATGTCTATTTCATCATAGTACATGTATTAAATAAATATGTTAACCATACTTCTTGGTATCATTCTAATTGAAAATTAATATTTATATTACAAAATAATAAAAAATGAATTACAGTGATACGAAAATTCTACATTAATTTATGTAATAGCCGATACAAAGATTCCACTGCGCCTAACAGCTTCTCTAATATAGAATTAAATCCAAATACTTACATAAACCACAAATACAACTGAATATGCTATTACTCAATTTATTGTAATATTTGTGCAATGACAGTGACGCAATTGTAATTGTTTTGATTTGACTGACTCAATTTGATTTAAACTATTTAAAGGAAAGGCCGAGCAGCGATATCTCAGTGGGGAGACCAAATTAACTGTTGTATAAGATTGCAAGATTAATATTGTTTTGCAATGCAGAGGGTCTCGGGTTCGAACCCACGTCGCGCATCTCTGACTTTCGGAAGTTATATGACTTTTCGAAATTATGTGCGTATTGATTGACAATTATCGCCTGCTCCGTGCCTCGGAGAGCACGTTAAGCCAGCGGTCCCGGCTGCCATGTACATCTATGGCAGTCGTTATTGGAAGAGTGTCGACACAAAAGATCCCACTGGGTCGAAGTGTCGCCGGTCTGCACTGACTGGCTCCCACATAAGTTAAGATAAAGAAAAGGTCAAGTGATAGGTTAATTTACCTTCTAGCACATATCTGAAAAATACCCTTTGCTGTTATACATCACGTCCTTCCAATATGTACCGACAAAAATAACTTTGATATAGATCGGCTATGGGACCGATCTGAACCGCTCAACTTACACAAATCACAGTCACGCTTTCAAAGCTTTCTGTAGTTTCATATTACATATGAAGCCGCCATTTTATTCAATAGCAAGTTTCTCATTACACTTATTGTGTATAATTGACACTTTACAACTATTACGAGATCAACGATAATTTGATTTTTATCGTTGCCATTGTGAACGAGGTATTTAATTTGGGTTCTCGAGTTATAGTAATGTAAATATAATAATATAGTCTTTTAATGAAGTGTTACGTAGTTATTTCGTTGGTAATTTATTACTTTTTTATCGTTAGATTTGTAAAAGGGCGGTGAAAACGTTTTATTTTATATGAGGTCGATTACCATCTTGGCCCATTGGTGTTATTGTTATGCAACTCTCATATTTTGTGTCCTGGAAGCAATTTTCTGGTAAAACGATTGCTTCCAGGACATGAAATTGTCTTTAGGAATTACCGTCTGTGTTAATTTTGATAGTATATAGTTTAGTACACCTTTTGTTCGTTTCCTTCTATAGCTATAATACAATAATAATGCATGCTTTATGTCTTTGCATAATCCTAGGCCATGGTGGATTATACTGTTAAAAGTGCTTGATATACTTAGGTATTAAAACTTGAAAGGAAGTATAATACCTAAAACAGTTTTCTAACTGGGAGGGAGAGCTTGGAGAGGCTGGTTATCTGTCATACAGGTCCCCTAGTACAGAAACCAGTCTCTCACATAGATTTAATCTCATGTGTTGTACACAGTGTAAGGGCACGTTTTGCAATCTCCAAATTGGTTTTTGGGGACTAGACCGCTGGCTCTCTTTCCGTTCGCTTATACTGCGAACGGTGGGAGTGCATTGGGGTCATCTACCTGGGGCCCGTTGGGGATTGTAGAGCGGTCCCCGATTGTCTTATTACATGTTTGCATCAACTGTTATATTTTTACCACTATATTTATCTTTTCTATGTGAGAGAAAACAATAAACTCTTTATTACTATTATTATTGTTAACTGGCCATCCGTGCATGGCGTAATGGGCAAGTGCCGCTGCCGCCACACTGACTATTTTAGGTTCGAATTCTACAAGAGTCAAGTACCTATTTGTGTGATCTACTTACAAGTAATTATTCAGTATGTATTTTCTTGTATATTTCTTTGTCTGTTAATACTTTTTGTATATTTGTAAAATCACACGCAGACACCGAGATCGCTCATTAATGCAGGCTTCTAAAATAATAATCATTTGAATTCCGGATATGAGAAGCGACTTCATAATATTATGATCGTACTTGATTGGTTATTTACCTTTAATGTTAAGCAATCACAGGTATACAAATACGCAAAGCGTGGTTCCGTGTTCTTCCTCACATGTTTATCTAAAGGAAATGACAAAATAAATGTTCTTATAAATATTATTTTACTGGCTAACTAGGTCTTATGGCGGTGTTAATTTTAAGAATATCGTACCACATAAGGCACATTGATAAAATTCTCGTAATTCTGTAATAATGTAGATTATGACAATAAATTACTATCCCGAGGGATATGGATGAGGGATAGAAATACAGTGTGACTGGTTAAACATTGTACATACTTGACATGATAATTTATGGTCAAAGGTAACGTATAAAAAATAATAATGTCTGCTTTATCCCTAGAGTCGAAGTTATATATTTCATTATCTTCTTTATTTTTGTTCATGACTTAATTATTACATACGTCACTTAAATGAGACCATCTTCTACATATACGTTTTTCAGAGCCAATATCACGGTCAATTTCCAATTGATAGTGCCAAGCTAAGCATATAAGGCAGGGATTCGATGATCGTTTGCCCTCGGGACAGCCGGACAGACAGACGCATTAACTACGAGGTTGTTTACTTACAGGTACGTTAGATTCTGTTTGGTATCTATGTAAACTTAGGTAAATTGGGCATATCTAGGTAATTTGTTTTAATGTTGTAATGTTGTCTGCATTGCAGTCTGTTGGAAGACTGCAATGCAGAGGGTCTCAGGTTCGAACCCACGTCGCACACCTCTGACTTTCGGAAGTTATATAACTTTTCGAAATTATGTGCGTATTGATTGACAATTATCGCATGCTCTGTGCCTCGGAGAGCATGTTAAGCCGTCGGTCCCGGCTGCCATGAACATCTTTGGCAGTCGTAATGGGGAGTCAGTGCCCTATAATATCTTGATACTGGTCTAGCCTTAGGTATCGTTAGCCTTCGGGTTGCGGAAGTCAGGTGGCAGCCGCTCAGTGTAAAAACTGATATCCAGTCAAATCCGGTTAGACCAGAAAAGCCGACCCCAAGTGACTTGGGAATAATAATAAAGGCTAGGAGAAGAGTTTACTACCAATTTGCTGACTGCACGGATGGTGTAGTGGATTAAGTGGTCACCTCGCCAGTGCCACTGCGCCGAGTGTTGTGTGTCCGAGTCTGGATGATCTTTTTGTCCGTTGTTTGAATGTTTGTAAAGTTCCCTGCAATACAGGAATTGTTACTAGTGTGGGAGATGTCCTTATCAAAAGAAAAAATAAAATTTTAAATGTGTATGTGTGTAAGTGTGACAAAAGTGAAGAGTTACAAATTACCTAGTATTCTGCTCTCTAGTTCTAATATGCTTGTATTAGGAGCGCGTTTATGTCGGTAGAGCAATAGATGGAATTTGAAGCTTGCTTTGGATTTGATTTTGATCGCAAATCCAATGCCTATACAGAATTTAATACAGAATGTGTTCAACCCTGAATTAGACATTACGTGCATAATTGTAATACAATTCTAGGAATATAGCACTTTCAAACAAACAAACCCGTGGATTAAAATTATTATTATATAAAGCAGGAGAACTTTATAATAATACTGTATTTAACTTGTGGCTCTAATGGTAGAAAACTGACTATCCCACAAGAACTGCATTGTTATTTTAAAGATATTTAGTAGTGCTGCAAATTATTTTAATGCAAGTTCTCTTCGTTGTTACGTAACAAAAGGAAAGAAACCAATAACAACTTTCACATTTATAATATTAGCAAAGATTAGTTGGTAAGATTGAATTATTAATATCGATTGAAGAGAAACTTAGAAATATTTACAACAGAAAAACCACTTTTATCAACCACTAAGTGATACAAATAAAATAAATTGAAACGTTTTAACAAATCAACATCAATTTTATCGGACTTCATATCTTGCACACAAAAGCGACTGTTTTGCCGACTCACGCGCATCTGTCTACCCCTTCCATTGGGCGGAGTTTATTTTTGCTCCGCCCCCTAATATGCATATAGTTACAGCTATAACGGTAAACTGTCGTGGCCTTATTTTATATAGATACGATTTTTATTGATTTTAAAGTGACTGTGGTTAACAAATTAATTCATATGGGTAGAGTTAAAAGATATTGCTGTTCATATTAGAATAATATTTTATATAATATTTAGTTTATGTTTACCCTATTGAGCAGCACATCGGCAGAAAGAATAGGTTTTCAATTATGACTGGCATTCCAACAATTGATAGATTAAAGTAGCTTACAATTAAAGAAAAATATATTTAAATTACAATCGAACTATCTACATATTCCTTCTAATTTTAGATACCGCTGTTTTTAAAACGACATTTTAGAATCATTTTACGCATTTTAAAAACAGTATGGATGTGACATTTTAGGGCCTTAGTACAGCATACTAAGCCCGCCGGCAGATCTAAGTGTGTATTTTATACCAAAATTGCGGGTAGAGCTATCAAAAGCTACCAGTCTTTCTCAGTCGAGATATTACCCAAACATAAAACAAATCCGTTTTTATCCCTCGATCGCGTGGCTAAATCTCGGCTCTCCTAATCTGCAGCTTAAGACGACATTATTATTCCGATCACAGTTCCGCTCTACGCCCATGGTAGAGACTCTAAAGTGTTGTCAATTAAGTTTTTAATATCTTCTTGAAAGTGTACTGTTGTTGTAACACTTGAAAATGTCAACAGAAAACTTTGACCGTTTACTTTCGTGAAGTTTCAGCGAATTTGTGTATAAATAAGTTATTTAAGTATAGAAATTGTTATGGCAAGTGCTTGCATTTTGCGAGTGGGTGTTTTGTTTGACGTTGCTATCTAGAATGCTCGGTAATATATTTGGAATAAGACCACAATAAAAATACAATGCATGCTTGTTTTTAGGAGGTAGCTGCGATATATTATTATACTATGTCACACCCGTCTTTCACCATTTGAGTGTAGTTCCTAGGTAGCACAAGAACTTATTATCGCTGACTCCCTAAGCCAGCGTGGTTCCAATAGTAATTCTATTCAAGGAAGCATTTTTGTATGATAAAATGTCACCACAGAAAGAGCAATTGTTTATTTGTATTTTTTCGCATGTAATCATTTCGTAATTATCATTGCGCGAGTGCGGAATCTATGAAATTTACTTCATTTGTTATATAACTAATCTCTCACTGCATATTTTCGTGTAGGTTCGTGTGTTAAGGTCTCAAGGCTGTTGCTGAAAATTACAGAAACGCCCAATAACGCTCCCGAAATCGTATTCAAAACACTATGACTAGCAATACCTATACATAAATGCAAGCTTATGCTATGAAATATCATGACTATCAGTTGCAAAAATCCATAATTTTATTCACCATATACAAGCTGAATCAAATATAACGAACGTGACTTTAGAGCAGTTAACATATTTTAGATATATCCACAAATGTTCTAGCATTTATTATAGGTACTGTAAACTTTAGATATGAATGTCTGTATGATTGCCAAACGTGCTCTCGCTGACGCAGGAGGATTTTGTTACGTAAACAGCCATCACTCATAGATTCATGGCAGTAAAGCTTTACTGCCTAGACAAGTCGAGTGTCAGACATTTTTGCTAGAGCTTTTTTGCTCTATAAAGTTGGACGGGTATGTTGCTTTATAATGCACAAGATTTTGCCCGCGTCTTTGCTTCGGAAATGTAGCTTAGGTTAGGTTCTATTAATAACTGTACTTTCAGGTCTCCAGCTATCCACATACCAAGTTTCATCGCAATCGGTTTAGTAGTTTTTGCGTGAAAGAGGAACAAACATCCAACCATTCTCACAAACTTTCACATTTATAGTATTAGGAAGATTAGTTAGGATACAACAAACAAGCAAACGAGCATACCGCTAATGCTAAGCGTTTACCGATTTTCTTGATCCCTTGTTTCGTTTTGTTGAACCTAGAAAACGAAATAAAGATTGGATTCATTTTGGTTTTATGTCGAACGGTTCCCGCAATAGAACTTAATCCTGTGTCGCCGGGTTCTTTACAAACATTCAAACAATGGACACAAAGAACACTGAGACTCGGAACAACTGTTAGTTGATCACACATTTTTTATTTCGTGTAGGGATCGAACCCGGTGGTAATAGCTAGGCGACCACTTTAACCATTATGCCATCCGAGCAGTCAAATGAATAGAATGACATGTAAGGAATGGAAGAGGTAGATATGTTAGCTGCCAGATCTTTTGCATAAATATACATAATAATATAATATAATATTCTATCCAATACACACAACACCATCTAGCCTAAACTAAGCAGAGCTTGTACTATGGGTACTAGACTATGGATAATATTTTTTTTGTAAATACATACTTACATATTATGCATAGAAACACCCAGACCAAGATAAACATCCATGTTCATGCACACAAATTTTTGACTTGTGCGGGAATCGAACCCGCGACCTCAGGCGTAGCAGTTGGTTACACTGACCACTACGCCATCAAGGCCGACAATTGGCGTAATGTCTGTTATTATTCTTAGGCCGTCCCACATATCGCTGGAGGGGTAGTGTGGAAACGAATCTGCGAGAGCTTCAAGCCCGTTGGCTTTGGCCAGTCGTTACTGGCGGGGAACAATAAAAAACTGAAGAAAGTGGCGTTCTCCAGTATCGGCGGCTAAGACACACTTTGGGTCTCTGAGCCAATAAAGTAAGTAAGTAAGTAAATATTCTTCTTTATTATATAAGGTTGTATTTGTCGGATTGAGTCGACTCATTCGCACAGCTACTGTGCGTATATTACACAATGGACGTTAAAACCTTCCAGCTACAATTGAAACTATAAACCTGCCAAAAGCATGGCGTAATAGTAAAAAGCCTACATCGAAGTAATAATATCAGTGATATCAGATTAAATTCGCGACTCGACGTTAAATTTCCCAGCGGTATTAAGACAGTATATGAGGGCACTGAAGACAAATTACTTGGTATTAGTATTACATAAGTTTTGAAAGCATATTGGTTGAAAAGAAATATAAGTAGAATTCGATAGCAGGTTATTGGAAAATGTAAACAGAGTCGGATTTCGTTCTGCTTAGCTGTAATTTTATATTATTTGAAACTAGCTGCTGTATAAGGCTTTGGTACTCGATGTGGGTATGCATATGTTGAGGCACTTATGCGGTTTGAACGTTTCAAGCAAACAAGCGACGCAAACCACTCATGCAAGTAATAGTTATGATTAACTCGCGCTAGTAGTGTGTGCATGTAGACGGTGCGAGTAGCTTGCGAGCGAGAATGTGGTGCACGATAGCTACTTGCGTCGTGTATGTGTCGCCCTTGTTTAAAAACATTCCCGTGCTGATAAATTATCGCAATGCTAACTAAAAGAGAATAAAAAAATAAGAAAAAGAGATACTATGAGTTTGTTATGTTTTCACGCCTTAACTACTCTACCGATCATCATGAAATTTTGCATACACATTGTCAGGCGTACGGAAAAGGATGTAGGGTACTGTTCCTGAGGGATAGACAATTTATGTAGCTAAACTACATTTACGCAAGCGGTGCCGCGGACAAAATTTAGTACTTACATTTATATGTTATGCTAATGGAGTAATCAGACAGGACACGTACTATCTTATCTTATCTTATGTGGAGGCCACTCAGTGCAGACCGGCGACACTTTGCCCCAGTGGGATCTTTTGTGGCGACACTCTCCCAATAACGACTGCCACAGATGTTCATGGCAACCGGGACCGACGGCTTAACGTGGTCTCCGAGGCACAGAGCAGGCGATAATTGTCAATCAATACATACATAATTTCGAAAAGTCATATATCTTCCGAAAGTCAGAGGTGCGCGACGTGGGTTCTAACCCGAGACCTTCTGCATTGCAGTCTGTTGTTCTCCCCACTGAGCTATTGCTGCTCATTGGGGGCACGTTCTATGATCACAGTTAAATAATAGGTAATGCCTTATGTTTATGTGATGATTAAATTTGTGATGATATAAGCCTAGCAGAAAAAATATTGGTATTTGTACCAGGCGCTACTAGTCAACAACCCCTTATTACAGGCCAATCTTGAATATACAAGCCTTAAGCATCCGTAGCTTACGGAATAGCTCTTCAACCGTGACGACGCCTATCCAGTATTTTATGTTCATGAACCATTACATTTTGTGTCTGCCAACGGCCCATGTCTCCTTAACTCAATAAGGTAAGAAGTTAAGGAGAAAAGCTGTAGGTAACGCTCGATTCTAAGAACGTGAATAAGATAATATACTTTCCTTTATTTGGTTAAAGAGCTACTTTGTTTGGATATAGGAAGATATATACGGAGCTAAGCTTTAGTAGTGGAATGGATGTTGAAGAAAAATAAGTGATTAACGCTCATCTGATCACCTTTATCTATGTATGATAAAGGTGATCAGATGAGCGTTAATCACTTTTACACTTTCAGGCTGTGTGATCAATCTATACTAATATTATAAAAAGGTTTGTTAAAGGTTTGTTTTATGTCTGCTTTTGTCGATAATCACTGTGGGCTCGAAGTAATGCTACAGGCTTTAAAAGAATAAAATATAATAATAATAATATCAGCCCTGTATTATTCTGTCCCACTGCTAGGCACGGGCCTCTTCTCAGAATGAGAAGGGTTAGGCCATAGTCTACCACGCTGGCCCAGTGCGGATTGGCAGACTTCACATATCTTCGAGAACATTATGGAGAACTCTCAGACATGCAGGATTTAAAAGAATATTTTATGTAAATTTTGCAATAACAAGACTATTAAGATGCTTTGCCATTGATACTTTAAAATTGAATTTCCTGTTGCTAACGCTAGGGGGAGCTCGCTGGTTGCATAATTATCTTTAGAGGTTTCGAGTGTTCTTTGATAACTTATTTTAGTTTTGATGGGTTTTCTTTACTAGTGGTAAAAAAATGATATAAATTTTATGGAGCTTTTATCTATGCTAATATTATAAAGTGGAAAGATTAGATTTTTTGCTTGTTTGTTTGCTTGTATGGGTTTAACTCAAAAACTAATCAACCGATTAAAACCGATTATTTAAAAATTAATTATTTATAATTAATTTAATTTATATATATTTACGCGAGCGACGCTGCGAGCAAAAGCTAGTATAACATAAAACGGGTACTAACGTGATAGTGCTCGGTATTCACAAACTTTATTGAAGCTATTGACATTTCAGCCAGGTTGCGCTGGATTATTGAGACGAGCGGTATTCGATTCCAACTTTAACATTTCAAACCGCGGCAGCATACCTAGACACTATAGGTTTTAATTATGTCTTGTAATCTAAATCTGTACTAATATTAGGTATAAAGCTGTAGAGTTTGTTTATTTGTTTGGTTGAACGCGCTTATCTCAGGAACTACTGGGTCGAATATAATTTTTTTTAGTGTTGGGTAGTCTATTTATCGAGGAAGACTATAGGCTATATAAAATTACGCTACGACCCACGGGGGCCGCGCAGTAACCATAAATACGAGTGAAACCGCGGCCACATCTAGTTAATAATATAGATAAAGTAAGAAACAGCTTTGTACCTTTATTGAGTCACAGCAGCATACCGGTGGCTATACTCAATAGCTTTTAATAATTACTAACAGTCGCCCAGTGGTCGAAACTCGACCATAATTGATTTAAATTTTATGTTTGATCGTTATTAAGGTTTTATTGACCGTAACTATACCCTTATAATCACATTTCATTTAGATCTAGCCAAGGCTATACAGGTTAATTTACCTATCTTTTTCAAACTAATTATTATTTACTTAACTATACTCTTTCATTGAAGATATTCCTTGCTTGCTACTTTGATTTCTTTATTACTTATAAATAAGGTATGCAACCATACTTACGAAGAATTGTACGACATCAGCCGAACAATGCCGTTATACTGCAAACGCGGTTCGACTGCGTGTGTCAAATGCATGGTTGTGTGTATGTAGTATTTTTTCATTAATTTAATGTACTTGTAATGCATATTTTACAAAAATATTAGGATTCGCCACTCCTTCTCCATATAAACTTTAACTGCGCCAAATTTCATACTCCTCCGTCCGCACAATTGTCATAAAAAGGGGTACAAAGTTTTTGCTTAACGTATTAATATATAGGTAGATATCTGGTAATCTAAGACTTGACAGATTAATAATATACTTGGTCTAGCCATAAATACAGTTACAATAAAAAGAAACATATTTTTTTTTTTTTTTTTTTTTATTTGGAAAACAAACAACTATACATATATCTTAACCTAATTATATAAACATAACATATAGTTTTATGTACAGTCCACAGCGTTTTCACGAATTACGATTTAAAGTACAGTGATTCAAACTACATAGTCATAATATTACATTTGAATTTGGAATCCGTCATTGATATATGAATATTCATTGTGTTTTCTCATTTTCGCATTAATCGGTGTTAAATATTTTGTATTAATATATAAACTAACATATATTACAGTAATAAATGTTTTAAACAATAGAAAAAAAAGATTTTTCCATGTAATCCCATTTATGGCAAAACTATTTAGATGAAATAGTTTATGTAATATGTTTATATTACATATTTATTAACTATTTGTTATTTATTAACTAAAAACTCTAAAAGGCATTATGTATATATATACCTACCTAGGTACATATTAACTATATTATTGTAACTTATTGCTATTAGTAATTATCCTAAACCTAACTTCACTACATCACTACATATTATAAAACAAAGTCCCCCGCCGCGTCTGTCTGTCTGTCTGTTCCCGAAAAACTCAAAAACTACTGAACGAATTTTCATACGGTTTTCATCAATACACAGAGTGATTTATGAGGAAGGTGTAGGTGTATAATTTGTTAAGGTTTTGTACTATCCGTGTGAAGCCGGGGCGGGTTGCTAGTAATATTATAAATGCGAAAGGGATATAGTTTGTTTGTTTGTTACGCTTTTACGCCTTAACTACGAAATCAGTCAATCGGTCTGATGAATGGTCAAGATCGATCATCATGCAGTTTCACATACACGTCGTCGGGGGAACAGAAAATAACATAGGGTACGTTTCATCCTGAAAAACATACTGTTACTAATCTAAACTAACCTTACCTATATTTATGCGAGCGATACCGCGGGAAAATCTAGTATGTCATAACATATTACCTCTTTAAAACCTGTATCGCTTTTAAATCAAGCAACGTAAGCCTAAAAAAAGATCTAAAAATAACAGTGTTTGAATCAACTGTATTACATATGTAGTTCATTAATATTCGGTCGCCGACTCATGAAGATACGTAAATAATGAAAATAAAATGACAATACGTTTTAATAAAAATCCCTTAACGATACTCGTTGTGCGTATACAACACAATAAAGGGTTGATCACGTCGTTTGGTGATCGGTACAAGTTGTGAGTGATAGACAGATTACAAGACCAATTTATATCTATTGAGTGTTATTTGTGATATACAAAATATTATGAACATGTTGCATGCCAGACTGGTTGACATTTGGTGTCACTAGGTATAAACTTATGGCAGTGGTTATTGTAATACCGATGATAAATATGAACTCATTTAATGGAGTCAGTGATTTCTTTGTAAGAGACATGAAAACTAGTGGTAAGGATAACAGCCTAACCATGAAAGCAATAGACGTTACTTTTTTATGCCAAACGTGGATCAGTACTAGGCCAAGATATGTATTGCTAACAATCAATGTAAAATTACGTATTACATACAAATATCTTTATATATATAATTCTACTGTACGTGTGTGTCACTGAACTCCTCCTAAACGGCTGGACTGATTTTGATAATTTTTTTTGTGTGTGTTCGATGATGGTTTATATTTGGGCGTTTTTTCTTCGTTTGTACAGGACACCGTCTGTCGGGACAGATAGTTGATCTATAAATTTCATGACACAAGCATCTAATACATTTAATACTCGCCTATATTTGAATCTCGAACATTTTGTTTGTGGTAAATTTTGCCATAATATAAATAAAAATACTGTTACTCATACTGTTTTTACTTTCCGTGTTGAAAGCCAATGCTTATTTTAGGAGTTATCTTTGTATTACAGATTTTTTTAATCATTACAGTAATAGACATCAATGTTTGTCTATGTCAACATAATATCAATACTAGTAATATGACTATTACTAGTGCGGAGTAGATTCCGTCCTACAGGATGAGAGTGTTCGCGGGGTCACCACTGTGGAGTAGATTCTGTCCTACAGGATGAGAAATGATACGGCAATAAATTGTTCACCATATCTATATTGTTCACAACACAGTACATACATTTATTACAGGCAAATGTTCTTATATTAGAGACAACACTGTCTGACTCCGCGGTACAGAACCTACTAGCTATAATTTCCTTTGTATGCGCGCAGTGCAATAGTAAGTGTATTGACGCATACCGTAACTAAACGCCCTTACACTAGTATGGTATGACAGATGTCTACGATTGATTCCCAATTCTTAATTTCCCACGTGTGTAATTTTTCAAATTATTATCGAGACGAATTCTTCTTTATTCAAATTCTTAATTTCACCAATTCTTAATTTTCCGAATGCCTCATTTTCTTAATTATAGATAGTACGAATTCTGCTTTTTACAGAAGACTTAATAAATTATTTCACCATAAGTATTGTCAAATTTGATTATACCCTTTATGTAAAATTTCCTTTGAATTTGCGGGTTTGCTGGTGGAAACCGTAGCTATAACACTCAGCTTTTACATAATTATTGTCATTCTATTTATTTAATGAAGACCAGTATTTTACCATTCGTTTTTCGGTATGTCCCGCTACTGCGCTAGGCGAGTGCCTAAGCTATAATGGCCTGTGTAATGTCGGCCTAATGTCGGCCTCGATGGTGTAGTGGTTAGTGTAACCGACTGCAACGCCTGAGGTCGCGGGTTCGATTCCCGCACAAGTCAAACATTTGTGTGCATGAATATTGATGTTTGTCTTGGTCTGGGTGTTTCTGTGTATAATATGTATGTATTTACAAAAAAAAAAATGTATATATGTATGTTTATCCATTGTCTAGTACCCATAGTACAAGCTCTGCTTAGTTTGGGCTAGATGGTGTTGTGTGTATGTGGTAGAATATTATAATAATAGATCTGTAGTAGAAGAATAAACTATGTACTATAAAACCCATACCGCTCAACTGGTCAATCCGCTATACGTATCCCTTTATACCACAGCCGAACCCTAATTTGAATAATTACTCGTCACGGCTAACGAATAATTGCTTCTCTGTCCGTACCTGCTGTAATTGCGATTTATAACCTTTCGACCAACAAACTAAATTAAACTTTACCCTTACAATAATAAAATCCAAATTCTTATGTATCGAAACATCGTATTATTTTTACAGTCAGTTAATTGTTGATACAAATTGCAATTATTGGTATTTCTTTTAATAGTATATTTTTTGTGTTCATAATTGCACCGAAATGATTTAGTAAAGCAATATTTTATTCTTGCAATGAGTCATTGTGATTACTAGTATTGTAATTATAGAAATTAAGGTTATTGTTGGAGTTTTTTAGAGTTCGAAAAACTCTTATACAACAGCTTTGTCCATCCGTCCATTTGTCTGTTATACAACTTTCAACTCAAGAACCGTAAGAACCATTTTTTCGAACTCTAAGATTTAGAGCAATTCATTGCCGATTCTCACTTGTTTTTATTTGTGGGTTTTTATATAAATGATAACATTAGTAGACTGCCGCGCTATTCTGTTAAAAACTTATCTATCTTGAAACCATAATAACTAAAAGCTGTTATTGCTAACTCAAATTTTAACAGACAATTTTTTAATGTATATTTGGTAGCGAGATTTAACACAATTGCACATCAGTACAGATGACGTAGTCAACAAGTGATCGCCTCACTGCTGCTTCCGTGCCGAATGTTGTGGGTGAGAGTTGTGATTAGAATCCACACCAAACAATAATGACAATGCTCCACTAGTCATAATATTTTTTGTTCTAATAAGATCGTTCAAATTCTAGGTGTCCTTTGTGTCTGTCAGTTGGTAAAAACCTCTGCAGAAAAAATTCAAAATTCAAATTCAAATTCAAAATAAATTTATTCAGATTAGGTTACAAGGTTACACTTATGAATGTCAAAGTTACACTAATTTTTTCTGCGAATTTACATTTGTATCTTGTATCTTGTATCTTATGTGGGGGCCAGTCAGTGCAGACCGGCGACACTTCGACCCAGTGGGATCTTTTGTGTCGACACTCTGTCAATAACGACTGCCATAGATGTTCATGGCAGCCGGGACCGACGGCTTAACGTGCTCTCCGAGGCACGGAGCAGGCGATAATTGATAATTTACATTTACTGCCACATTCAGCAAAGCAAGGGTGTAGGGCTCATGAGAAGAACGGGCAAAAAACTCATGGACACTGTTTTTAATCGCCAAGTTTTTGTTAAGAAATCATAAGAGCTGTAAGGTGCTGCAACCATTTCTCCATGAACTATTACTGAACATACTCAAGCATTTAATAAAATTTGATGGTAGCCTCTAAAAAAATGAGGCATCAGTTGTGCGTTAGCGATTCTGAAAGACATGGATGCTAGTTAGTACATTTACGTTGACGTTTTTTTTTTTAAACGCTTACTTTTAGAATATATTTTAGAGTAGTAAAGCTTCGCTGATTTCAGGATGAATGGGCCAGCTCGACCGCGGAAGGACTACCCTCTCATAGAATATCGACGTGAAATAGCAGTATTCCTACTGTTGTGTTTCGTTCGGTGAGTAAGAATGCCGGGTGCCTAATCACCCTCTTACTTCCATTTTCTTTTCTTCCTCTCCTAAAGGGTCGGCAACGTGCAAGTGATGCCTCTGGTATTGCAGGCGTCCATAGGCTACGGTGACCACTTACTATCACGTTTGCTGCATGCTTGTCTGCCACTACTAAGGAGTAGTATAAACAATAAATTGTGTCGCGGGGGAGATTACAAATATTCTAACAATAGACACAATAAACACTTAGACTCGGAACAATCATTTGTGAATCACACAATTTTTTTGTCGCATATGTTGTTTGAACCCACAAATCTCAGCACAGTAATAATAATAATAATATTCTATAACATACACACAACACCATCTAGCCCAAACTAAGCAGAGCTTGTACTATGGGTACTAGACAATGGATAAACATACATTATATCCTTTTTTTTTTGTAAATTCATACATATTATACATATATAGAAACACCCAGACCAAGACAAACATCCGTGTTCATGCACACAAATGTTTGACTTGTGCGGGAATCGAACCCGCGACCTCAGGCGTGGCAGTCGGTTACACTAACCACTACGCCATCGAGTCGTCGAACAGTGACAGTAGCGAGGTGACTATTTAAACCCCTATGCTACCGGCGCTGTCTTATAAGAAGCTTCGATTTTTATAAAGAAGATTTAATGTATTTTCAGACCTTTCATAAAAGAAAACCTCTAAGGAATTTACCAAATCGCATACTCGTGTACTCGAATGTATGAAATTTAAAATACATGAGGCTTGTAGATTTTATGATACCTACATTAAATTTTATTACATTTATTTAGACTGTTTGTTATATTAATATTTGTTATGCTTCTTATTTTATTTTCACTTAATATTTTATTAGGATATCATTTTATAAGACTTCTTTTTATTTCAATTACTGCAGTGCTATAATATATTTATTACTAGTTTGATAGTCAAACTGTAATCCTAACTAATATTATAGATAGGAATATGAGTATGTTTGTTTGTTTGTTTGTTACGCTTTCACGCTTTAACTACTCGACCGATCATCATTAAATTTCGCATACACTTTGACAGGGGGATAGATTGGATTGAAAGGGCATAGGATACCTTTCATCCAGAAAAAAGTGCTGTTACTTATTTAACATAACCTACATCTACGCGAGCGCAGCTGCAGCCAAAATCTAGTTAAATAAAATAAGTGAGAAACGGCAATGAATTGCCGTAAATCTTAGAGTTCGAAAAAATGGTTCAAGTAATATGCAAAGGTCACGTGATACCACGTGACCTTGAGATCAGACGTCAAAGGTTATAGTCATTTGGGGGATATATCGACTATGCTGAGTCGAATGGCGTTGACCGCGAGTCTCTAGCTCTTACGGTTCATGAGTTGAAAGTTGTATAACAGACAGACGGACAAAGCTGATGTAGAAGAGTTTTTCAAACTCTAAACGTGTGTTTTTAATTCAGAATTAATGTTATGCTGCACGGATGACATAGGGGTTTAAAAGGTCACCTCGCTTGTACCGCTACGCCAAGTGTAGTGGATTCCAATCGCACAAAAAATTGTGTGTTCTACTAATTTTTGTTCTAAGACTGTGTATTTTTCATATGTGTTCTTTATGTCCGTTGTTTAGATAGGAATTACTCATAGTGCTGGAGTAGACTTTTATAATAAAATGAATGCTTTTTGAGATAATGGCAGTGTTTAGAGAAAATCCAACATGTTAATGATGAGACTAATTGCAATAGTTACATGACGAAACTGGCAAGAAGAGTTGAATTACATGTAATTGTGATGTCGGTAAAATTTATTCAGTCCCTGTAATGTAAGCTTTGGGCTTTAAACTAGGCTCTTATTATAAAATAATAGCTTTTGCTTGTAGCTTAGCTCGCGTAAAATATAGCTTATGTTACTCGGTGATAATAACTCTTTAATGGAGAACGAATTTTAAAATCGGTTGAGTAGTTTTTGAGGTAAGCCTTTAGAAACAAACAAACAAAAGTCAAGTCTTTCCTCTTTATAATATCAGTATACATTATAAGCAGTATCACGTTTTGATTAGTTATTTATGTACCTTTTGTGCCACACCTACGTGTCAAATGTCTTTGATTCAGCTAGAAAGTTTGCTCGAGTTTTCACTTTTAATTGATGGTAGAAAAGTAAAATTCTGTACATATATTAGAGCGGCAATGGCCCGCCGTCAGTCAGACACAACTATTTTCAACTATATTTTGCCCGCGGCTTCGCTGGCGGTAATGTAGATTTGGTCAATAAATTAATTTTTCTCCTAAACTGTACTTTTCCTGGATGAAAGGTACCTTATGTCTTTCTCTATACCCCTGACAACGTGTATGCAACATTTGAAGACGGATTAGATCGATCGAGTAGTTAAAGGCTCACATTCGCATTCATAATATTAAGCTAGGATTATCTCGCATACCAGCGATTGACAGATTAAAGTAACATGTGTATTACCTTGTGCCCTACATTAATAAATCATTTTAAACAAAGAAATTGCAAACTAGTATCTAAAGAAAAAGCCATTATCCTTGCGAGGAAAAAGCACTTTACATTTATTCCTCAGAGCATTTAGCGTAATAACTTTCATAGTTTAAAAATACCTCAGCTCTGCTGTAATGTGAACTGAGTAATAAAAGCTAAATTAAAATCTTGCTTGAAGGTATTTAATCTTCATATTATTATTATTGCAGTTGAATCTTTTAATACTTGAGTTTTAATATTTTAAATTTAGTATAAAATTTATTCTATTAGCTTCAATAGATGGGCGACTCTAATTTGTCAGTTTAGGAATAATACGTATTCTGTACATGCTGGGGGCACAAGTAGCTAAAGGCATGTATGTTGTGCATGGGCAGCCAACTACGGGGCTTAACGCACCGCTGTGTCAAATAAAACTTGATATAAGCCTACTTTCTTACTACATTACCTACAGATCGAGTTCCTTAACCTCTCCCAATCTGCAGTCCTGGATCTACCACAACTAAAGATACCAACAGGTTCAGAGGTGTAATAACAACATTTTGCCTGCTATGAATCAGAACCTTAGTAATAAAGAGCGAGCATATTGCGTTGTAGTGTTGTAGCAACTGAGAAGGTTTGTATAGAAAATCTGGGAACCATGTTTGTGGTACCCGTGTTTTCTGTCAAGAAATTCTGCCTCGATGGTGCAATGGTACTAGCGTCTACCGCTGCGCCAACGAGGCAGTCGATTCCAATAATATCAATTAAATTATAATACGTATCAGTGGATAACAAAAATGCGTTTCCTTGTAGGTATTTTAAAAAGATAAGGAGGGTTATGCAATCGTCACAGACAAAGATTAAAATCATAAATGTAGGTACTCGCATCGTACTTAGATCACACCAAACAGTGTCCACACTATGAAAATTGAGCTCATAAATTAGATAGAGAACGATGGTGTACAATTTTATATATGAGTAAGCGTGATAATCCTAATCCTAACTAATATTATAAATGTGAATGTAAGTTTGGTTGTTTATTACGCTTTAACGCCTTGACTACTCAACCGATCATCATGACATTTTGTATACACGTTGTCAAGGGTACAGAAATGACATAGGGTACTTTATATCTAGAAAAAAACACTAACTAACCTACATTTACGCGAGCGAAGCCGCGGGGAAAATCAAGTAGGTTCTACATTTATAATTTAAATATCACGTCAGAATTGTGTGTCAGATGACAAGCTCACGTTTTTTTTATGGCATTGGCGGCAAACGGGCATTCGATTCGCCTAATGGTAAGCGATTGCCACCGCCCATGGAAGAGCCCAACACCAGAGGAGTCACAAGTGCGTTCTATTTAAACGTATCTATGATTTTAATATTTAGTCGTAGATGTATTTTCTTAATCGGACTGCTAGGTTTAGGAAAATTCCTCTATTTCGTCTCTTATGTAACCTTTCGAGGTCATACAGGAGCATTTCTATAGGTATTATATTCTGCAATAGTGCGAGTAGGCGTATTTAGGAAATCTTATTGCTATGATGAACCGTTCTCAGAATACTCGTAGCTTATAATAAATACCTCTTATAAAGATTAGTATGGGTAATATTTTTTTTTGTACAACTTTGTTGGCAAACTGGCTTACGGGCCCACCTGATGGTAAGTGGTCACCGTAGCCTATGGACGCCTGTAACACCAGAGGCATCACTTGCGCGTTGCTAACCCTTTAGGAAAGGAAGTGGGAAGGAGAAGAAACGGGAAGGGGGAAAGAGGGTGATTGGGCCTCCGGCACTCTCACTCACCGAACAAAACACAACAGTAGGAATACTGCTATTTCACGTCGGTATTCTGTGAGAGGGTAGTCCTTCCCCGGTTGAGCCGATCCGAGGTTCATGCTGAAATCAGCAAGGCTCTACTGCTCATAATAAAATTAATAGGACTATTTTTAATTTTCCCCGTGAAACGAAGCTATATCAGGACGATGACGTCAATGGCGATTTTATATAAAGCAATATACAAATCTAAATCTGTGGGCCGCAAATTGTTGTTCTGAGTCTGGCTGTTTCATGTTTCCGTTATTTGAATGTTTGTAAAGTCCCCCGCGATATGGGATTAACAGCTAGAACGTCTAACGAATAAAAAATACCAATAAAAAGGTACTTTATGATCATACGTAATTGAATTCAAATTCATACATACATAATCTCAAATCTATATTAAAAGGCAGTAGTGTATTATTCCCACAAAACACCAAGCTAGCTTTTCAATTCCACGTAATAGGAGTTGAGCTTATTGCAGTCAAACGGGCAAATTTCCAGGCTTAAAATCCTATGACACTTTGCCTACACAGCATTCACCATCATTACCAAATCATAATATCTAAAGCATGGGCATTAGATGAATATTATAACTGCCTATCCTTCTGGGTATAAATATAAATCTATATAAGTATAAATGAAATATCAAAGCCACATATTTTTCTCCAACTCCCTCACCCTTACCGATTAATATAAACTTGATATCACAACAAACATACGACTTATAACTCGATTGCGCTCAACTAGGCTCCCAGCCGACAAAGTTCCGACAAAACTTGCCGACACAATACCACTCGAGTAAGTCGGTTAGAGTAACTTGGGTAAACATATCGATCATCGCAATCCGTTATCTGATTAATCTTTTCTCTACTTGTTTGGAAGAATAAGCACGTATTGCTACAAAAAATCGTATTGATGTGCCGATGCGATTCGGAGTAGTGTATGGGTTAAATTTTCGTAAGTAACAATACTTAAATGACAAGAAATGAATGTGGTGTCTCATAGTCCGTCTATGACATTTGTAGTGGAAGTTACTTTTCTGTGTATATTACTACTATTGAAGAAAACACTTAGACTGGAAATAGATTCATATTTATTAAATTTGCCCGTGCAGTGATTCAGTCTACATCGCTGCCGCAATATTCGAAACTAAGTTAACAATTAACACAAAAAATATATTACAAAAAAATCATATAATAAAGGTCGTTACCATTGGTCCCGTGGACCTATGCCACGTATTCTATCCACGTATTATTTATCAGCTTGGACAAATTGTGCTAAAACCTTTTTTAGTACCAAACCGGATTTTGGAAAGCCTTATCTTTTCTTCCGATGCATAGACTATACAAAACGTGGCTTAGATTTCAAGACTGCGCCGAGCGAAAACAGCCAAAACAGGCGGTCACAGTTAAGTTGATAAAATCAACACTTTTTGTTTAATACAAATATAAAATATACATTTACCATAACAATGAATGTATTTACAATTACTCCGTGTAAAAAACTTAAATTAATTAATATTTTCGCCTACAAAATTACGTAAATTTGTACGAAAAATGCAAAAACGTAAGCTCGTGTTACGAGATTTTTAGATTATAACAGTAGAAATCTATTCTATCTTACAGCTTAAACGAAACAAAAATAGGTATATTACAATTTGTCCGTCCCAAATATTTAAGTTATTGGTTTACAATAAAGATACAAATTTATCAAAAAAGCACTTCAAATCCTCCATACAATTTTACTATGGCGGCCGCGCGCCGATTTGAATATCGAGCTCTGTCATTCAGTCCAACTGCGTCTTACGCTCGGCGCAGTCTTAAGTTAAACTTCAACCTGCTAAGCTGTTCGTCAGATTCATTGGTGTTAGGTGACGTCAAAACATACAGACATACAGACATCAAATGCAGAAACGATTATTTTAGTTTCAGACTTTACTAAGTAGTTGATCCCAATAAGTATTTTAAAAATATTTCCAATTTGCAGACATATTTTCTTTCAATCTTATAATTACCTATAAATCTCACATCGTGTGATGGACTAGGCTCATGCGTATAATCTAAAAACTAAATAAAACAATATAAATAAAATGACGCTTCGAATTGTCCGTCTTTCTCTCTATAAACACTCAATACAAAAAATCTTTCCAAATATAGATCAGCTACAAACAATAAAGCATTTGATGGCATATCGCTGTCATAACAATGTTTGCGATCCTTTCCATAGGAAATTGGAGAAATATGGCCGACGAGTAACGATACGACGAACGATGTCTGTTACGGCACTTTTATGGTTCAAAGAAACATGAAATAGGAATGGATATCTATTGCTATGTATTATATTTCAAATGCTTCATTGGATAACTTTGCGCTTGTTTGCGGCCGATCATGAACGTTTTGATTCACAGTTCAGGTGTCATTAGGTTTTTCTGTTAGATAGTCTTCAAAAGCAGCACATTGTCTTCTCATATAGTGGTTTAAGTGGCCGCTTTGCCACTGCCAATGCACCGAGTGTTCCGTGTTTGAACCCCACTCGGGACAAAAATTTGTGGAAACCACAAATAGTTGTTTCGAATCTGGGTGTTCTTTGTGTCCGTTGTTTGAATACTTGTAAATTCTCACGTGACATAGGATTTATTCCTAGATTCCTTCTGCCGGAGTTGTCTTTAAAAGGAAAACAATATTAAAAAGCTATCCGCTATATCCAAAGATCGCAACCAAGTAGCCCTTTGTTGTATCTTTGTGCTTCTTATTAATGAGACCTTGTGCTGCTAACAGAAATTCTTTTTTAACGGTTAGCATCGTCGAGTAAAACAACCTTATAGCAATAGATAACGGTCTTATTCATCAGCTTATAAGAAGCTTATAACGTTTATATAGGAATTTTTTTTAAAGATATAAAAATGCTTAAAGTTTGTTACTTGCATAAATAAGCTTTATAGCATGGTTATGAATAACGATTTTTGCAGCGAAGATAGAAGAATAGTTCACCTAGATTTAAAATTGCTGCTGTACGTAAAGACGAGTTTTTTGTCGAGCAGCTTTATAACCGACACAAGAGTGCAGCGCTTAAAAGCGCTAAAACAGCATTCACTAACACATATTTTATGCTCGACAACGAATCCAAGTCAATGAGATTGCCCAACCTGGGAATCGAAATCGAGATCTCGTACAGTGGCTTATAATAAAGGGCTGCGCCCAAATGACAAGCTCACATCACAGCGCTTAATATGTCGCATATTGTAAGTAAGTGAATACCAGCGAGAAGTAATTTTTATCTTTTGTTGCTGTGCAATACAAAAGGCTGTATTTAAACAGAAAAGCTATGCAGGAGGTTTATTACCGAGTATTTTAAATAGAGAACGTATTAAATCTTTAGTAACGATTTGTCATTAAATGCTATGGTCTGACTTTACAGAAATAAGGGACTCAAATGATCATATGCCAGCCTATTGGAGAGATAAAAAAGATGACATTTATAATTATTTTTCTTGGCTACTCTTTTTTGTTGTAAACACAAACTTACCCTAGGAATAATGACTAGTGACTTTACAAATTAACGGGCACATTGTACACCCAGACTGAGAACAATTATTATTTTTCATTGATACAACTAATTGTCCTAGCGATAGCCTAGCAGCGATAGCTCAGTGGGGAGACCAACAGATAGCAATGCAGAGGGTGTCGGGTTCGAACCCACGTCGCGCACGTCTGATTTTCGGAAGCTATATGACTTTTCGAAATTATGTGCGTATTGATTGACAATTATCGCCTGCTCCGTGCCTCGGAGAGCACGTTAAGCTGTTGGTCCCGGCTGCCATGAACATCTATGGCAGTCGTTATTGGGAAAGTCAGTACCCTCTAATATTCTGACACTGGTCTAGCCTTAGGGTATCGTTAGCCTTCGGGTTGCGGGGGTCAGGTGGCAGCCGCTCCGTGTAATATCCAGTCAAATCCGGTTAGACCAGAAAAGCCGACCCCAAGTGACTTGGGAATAATAAAGGCTAAGAGAGAAGAAGACCAATAATTGTCCTATGTGTAATTTGAAGCCCTCGATACACCAACAGCGGCAAGAGGACCGTTTAGATCACCATTCGTGCGTTTAATGCGCTAATGACATGGCAAGCAAAAGACAAAAGGTAAAATTTCCCTTCTTCTGAAAATAATACATACTAGTTAATAAAAAGTTACTACTGAAATAAAATGTGTATATAATATAAAGGTTAATTTTAGTTTTTAACTAGATTTTTTTATTGTCCAGGACTATTATTGTAGGCTGTCATCAACGTTTATGTAATGGTTCTGTAAAGTGACATAGGAAGCCTTGTAATTTCACCGAAAATAAGTAGAAAATGATTGTTGAAATAAAAGTTGAAGGTGTTGTTTGCGTTTCACGTTTGAAAAGTCACGCGGTAGAAGCCTTATAAATAAGAATAAGAAATTAGTATAATGTAAGTTAGGTTATGGGTCATACTTGGCCCAGTGTTTATAATATATTTGACAACGTAATAGAGAAAGCGAGCGTTAACTGCATATTCGAAACGCATATAACTTTTAGATATGCGTAATTATTTCTGACTAGTTTTTGTCCGCGGCTTCACACGCTCGTGAAGAGTATTTTAGCTTGAAAGGTATCTATCTTGTTTACTCTTGCTAAAGTGTATGCAAAATTTCATGATGATCGCTCGAGTACTTAAGGCGAGCAAGCGTAACAAACACATAACTCACATTCGCAATTATAACATTAGTAAGGATTGATATCGTTAAAAAATAGTTTTAATGTCATCATTGAAACTATGATGAATGTCTAAGCAACTCCTCCAAGTCAGTCTGTTGCCCGTTTTTACACTGCATCCAAAATACAAAGTCAAACACTTGTGCCAAAATCAAAAGTACTTTGCAATTCGTAAACAATTGACCACCATACAATCTCCACTTAAAATATAACACCAGAACTTTCTTTCCTTACAAAGGCGGGACTATGGTCAGGTATAGAGACCGGCCAGATAAGAAAAAAATTGCTTCTAAATCGCAATATAAACGACGCCAGCCAGTCTATCGCTGTTCTTCCATTCACCCATTCTACGTTCATTCATCGATAGCGCATTGAAACTTTTGAATGAATCGCATTGTTGTATGAACGCCTCAAAATTCCTTGTCTGTGGTAAAAATCCGAATGGATAATTTATTACATTTTTGTTCACATTTCTTTAGTTATTTTTGTGAATGAGTATCTTTTGAGTGGAATTTGCGTGTTAAGTGCTATTCAAGTTGTAGTGGGTATCAGACACGGTGTTTCAAATAATCATTTGATATACGATATTTTGTTTGGTAGATGTTTTTTGGCTACCTGACAGACCATTTGAGACCACACTTTGTGACTTTTAGTAGGGAAGTTATATGGATATAACACTATAATTTTTTTTTAATTAGTATTATGATTGTTATTACTATTGTGGACTTTAAATTTCACCTGTCTTGTTGGTCACATGGTATATTTGTTTTGCGTTTATGGTTGTGTGTCATCTTGAGGTCTCGGGTTCGTTCTTGGGTCGAGCAAAATGTTATTACTTTATTCTGTTTAAATAACAGCATGCAGTTAGACATAGTAGATAAAATGCAGGTGTTTATGTTAAGTATTGTAAAATTGCTGATCTGATCAATTAGGTCAAAACGTATATTATTAGTAAGACTAGGTACATCCTATCTAATATTAGGGATGCAAATGTGAGTTTGTTTGTTTGCTTGTTACAACTACTCGACCGATCATCATGGAATCTCGCATACACGCTGTCAGGGGTACAGAAAAGGACATGACGGTAGGTATAGGGTACTATACCTTTAATCTAGAAAAATAGTTTTCCTCCCAAGTGAGGAAGCCGTGGGCAAAAGCTAGTTTCACATAAAATGAACAAAGTTAATGACTTTACAGATGAAATCGTTGGAATAAGGAGTTACAAGTAAAATATTATGATATGAACGAAATAAACTGCTTGTTTAATCTACTCCAGAATCTAGTTCAATTTATATTTTAGCATTTGCGTAAACGTATATTTCTTTTTTAATTAACTTTAGTAATAGAGTTTTCTATCGAGCTCTTGAAACCTTCAACTAGGTGCAATTCATCGTGCGAAATTCCATCTTAACTACGAGTTTTTTTGTTCAATATCACGAGAATGTTTTTATTTATATACAAGTGCTATTTCATTCGGAGTACTAATTGTACGTGTCGGCGCCAACAATGAGTGCGTGATACGAAAATGTGCAAAGTGTTTCTGATAAAATATTCAATTGAGTCATAGATGTATTAAATGTTTTGCAGATGTGAAACATTGGCAATAAAATATGATTTATGTAAATCTCATAATATTTAGAGAGACAAACAAAACGCGAACGGTTTTGTGAGTTTGTGTTTATGTGGGGTAAGCTCCAGCACCACTGCACCCATGTGAAATGAAATCACTATATGTGCTAATCGCCGAGTGTTGTGGGGGTCGAATTCCACACGGGACAAAATTTTGTGTGATTCACAAATGGTTGTTCCGAATCTGGGTGTTCGTTGTCCGTTGCTTGAATATTTGTAAAGTCCCCCGCGATACAGGATTTATTCCTAGTGCCGGATTTGTAGGTATTAAAACAACATAAAAAGAAAGGTAGGTACATATTCCAGATTGATAGGTTATGTTATACTATCGCAGAAAACAGCGAAGCCGTGGGTACAAGCTAGTTAAAAATACAAACATCATCGCTATAATCACTGTGGCTCGGGCAGCTTAGAGCCTGGAACTATGCCCGGTAGACGACGATATGCTTGCCCCCTATTATCTGTGACCTAAATCCGAAACTGGCGACATTTCGGTGTAATATAGGTACTTCTGAGTCAACCATCTTCACCAACTTTTTCACATTGTTGTTTCTTTTCTTTTTGTTTTTACCGTGCAATGTTTAAGTGATTACGGTTAGTGCAACGATTATTGTGGTTTCGGTCACTAAAAATAATTTATTTGCATCACAGGATCCTTAGTGCGGGATCTATCCTTTTATAGAATACACTTCTTCCTTTTATAGAATTGCAGTCTCTGATAGATTAAGGCTGAGTGAGTTATAGGCTTGAAATCCTTAAAAAAGACATGACAAATATGTCTGACTTTAAAATAATGACGCAATATGATGTCCTCTACTTAACTTTTCAAGTTTATAAAACGAGCTATATTGCCAATATTCTCGTATCGTACATTCATCCAGACTACTGCAGATTTATTTTTGAATCAGAATATATATGCAATATATTCTGACGGAATGAAATATTATTTGACGGGTTGGTTATGAATATTGGAATTTTCTTTTACTAGGCTATTTTATTTTTGTTAATACAGCTTAAGGGCGCCTTCACACGAGCATGTCACCAGTAACGCAACCACGCAACGGGCACGCTGCGTTGTCACACAGTTGTTACTTGTACGTTACTTTGTTGATGTGCTAATTTTGCGCATAAGCGACGTTACACGCAAAGTAACGTGTACAATCACAGCCATATTCTCTATCCCCCTCGTTTAAATCATGATAACAAAACAATAATATAACAATCATGAGGTGTCTGCGCGACACGGACACGGTTTACGCGTTTTTGCGTTTACGGCCAACACACACGTCACGTGTGACGTGTGAACAATAAGTGTAAATACCTACCTAATAAAAAAATAAAAAAACTATCACAAACATTTGTGTAATCCACGAATACTTGATCCGTGTCTGATTGTTCTTTATGCCCGTTGGTTTAATACTCGTAAAATTATTAGCCCGCAACACAGAAATTATTACTAGGAAGGTGTGGCATTAAAAAAAAAATTAAGTTGTGTGTTTAATTTACTTGGACTTTGACCTATATACATCGTGTCCGGTAATTAATAGATAACCTTGAAATGTCTAATAAATAGAACTGATGGATGTTCAGAAAAAAATATGAAAAAATCTATCCTAACCACTACCTGAGATATGATTCTTTTTTAATTACCACATTTTACTTTCTTGTACACTACGACCATAAATTTTTTGTTTTTTTATTATTAAATACTAATTATGCTAATAGATAGGCAGTCAAA
Organism: Catocala fraxini; assembly: GCA_930367265.1. Classification (NCBI taxonomy): domain Eukaryota; kingdom Metazoa; phylum Arthropoda; class Insecta; order Lepidoptera; family Erebidae; genus Catocala; species Catocala fraxini. The sequence continues at coordinate 8,030,363 of OV884037.1, forward strand.
AGTATGACTACCTATTACACTTTATTAATATTATTTTCATATTTTTATCTGAACGACTATCAGTTCTACTATAAGACATTTCAAGGTTATTCATTAACATTAATTATCAGACGACCTGTATACTGAGGACTGATGCCACTTCGTCAAATTTCGGAATCAAAATTTGTGCGTTCCGTAAGTAGTTGTTCCGAGTTTGGGTGTTCTATATGTCCGTTGCTTCAATGTTTGCAAAGTTGCTTTTGACACAGCATGTGGTAGCATACAAAACAAATTAATTTCTAAGCCTACTTATATTCTTTTTACTTGGCCTGTATACTGACGCCTCTGCGCCATATTCGTGCTCTATGTCTGCACGTGTCGGCTCCGCCTACATAATCATCTTCTGTTTCTGACACTTACATTACAAGTAACGATACACTGCATCTAATGGTTTTTCGTTCACACCGAGTGCCCGTGGCGTGGAGGTCGTTTATCAAAGTATTGTCAATTGCATGTGTTGTTGAATTAAACATTATATATTTTATTTTTACTATAAATTTAATATATTTTACACTATATATTCTATATAATACGCAACGGGTGTTAACGGGATCATGCATAATGTTTACCCTTAAATGCTTGAAATTTCGTCCAGGTTACACCGGCCGTGGCCACAAGCTGACTGCTACGACGATATCATGTCTCCGTTCGTAAGGCAGAATAATCTTGATCCACTCTCACTTTTCGTATACCTACATATTTTACTACACTCATGGTAATAGGGATACCTTGAGTGTAGTGTGTTGTAAGACTCTTGTACGTTTATTGTTATACTTGTACGCTTTTATTATAAGTTTAATTTTAATATTGAATTGCAATAAGTTGCAATACGCATTTGTACATTTAATGTTATATATCGATATATATATATATATTATATGTATGTACAAGTCAGTGGAAGACAGCATAGTCAGATCTTCCGATCCCAATACATTGTCGTAGGGCTGAAAAACAAATACACACACACACACACTCACACACTCTCACACACACACACACAAACACACACGCACGCACACACACACACACACATACACACACACACACACACACACACACACACACACACACACACATACATTCACATTACATACATCTGTGCACTTTTACATAGATATAAAAACGCATGTCTATTTCAAACATATTTCTAAAAATTTTCATTCGCTTACTAATGTTGAGTCAAAGGAAGAGCTGTACATGTAATACAAGCAAATTATTGCTTAAAAGGGGGTCCAAGACGATTTAATGTAAAACCCTGTATGTGAAGAAATAAACGTTTTTATTTATTATATAAATTGGCAAGTGTTAGTCTCATAAAAGCTCGTAAATGTTATAGTTAAACCAATCTGAATATTTTTACCTAGCCTACCCTACCTCAATACGGAGATGGTTTAAGAAAAAGAAAATTTGGAAAACCACAAAAAAAGAGAAAAACTAAAATTCCAAATTATTAATTTTTTATGCGATTACCATTCCGAATTACTAATTTTAAATGATACGAATGTCACCAGGTCATCTAGTATTACTGTAATTATGATATACCTATTTTTGTTAAATTGTAATTTAATATTATATATATACATTTGTATTTAATTATAATTTTTGTGTTTTGGACATGTATTCTATACATACCCTAATGTCTATATCCTTGAAGGAGTACACAGACGTGAATGGATCATTGACTTTACCAGCAGTAGCATCAATGGATTTTCAAGCAAGAAATTTTCAGTGGCCCGTAGCAGCACGTAGGTTGTCTAAAATTGTGCCCGGTAGATGCAAGGCTGCAATGCAAGATCCTACACTTAGTCATCAGTCAGTTGCCATCTGTAAAATCTGTAAAATAAATGTCTTTCGAGGTACCTACGATGTCACTATAAATGTATGTACTTATTAATAAGCCTTTCTGAAATGCATAACGAACGTTCATTAGTCCAGTTATGTCATGCAGTTTTACTTTATCATCAGAAAATCCTCGAGATCATTATTTATTACGTTCATTTTGACGCGTTCTCAGTCGCATATTTTTCATTTAAATCCCCAACATCGGACACAAAATAGTGCAAAATGTAATACTCTTTCTTTCTGTATCCTTTTGTTGGCCGTATGAATTATGGTTAGTGCGAAACTTGAATAATATGGTTTTAAGACTAGTATGCAAAGATTTTAATCCTTATAACGTAAGGAACATAGCATGGTATCATATTTGTATCCCCAAAGTAGTAAATAGGGATCTCATACATACACAGTCTCAATCCTTAATACACGATGTTGTAGTAAGAGACGTATCACACCCACAAGAGACTGCACGAATGGTCTAGTGGTTTATGTGATTGCTCGCCACTTGCCACGCATCGAGTGTTGTGGCTTGGATCCCCACACCGAACAAAAATTGGTGCGATCCACAAATGGTTGTTTTGAGACTAGGTATTCCTTGTGCCGTTGTTTGAATATTGGTCTCCCACGACTCAGGATTTATCTCTAATGCGAAAGTTGTAATTTACAACAAAAAATAAAAAATGTATTTAGTCAGCGAGTGAGTTTTGATGTCTACTACACACCGCTCCTAACTCCGTGCATACGTCAATAGCTTAGAGAATTCCTTGATAAAATAACCCAATAACACTATGTTCTCGATCCAGGGATTGAACTCGAGACATCATACACAATTCCCGCATTCATTACTGTTGTGCCATACATACAGGCATATGTACACAGACGGCATGTTAGGTTAAAGAAGCAGACGACCTAAAAGCGTCCTTCTTTAAGTACATTTAAAAGTTTGAATTAAAATTAATGCCTATATGGGCTCAGAGGACATTAGATAATTAAATGAACGTACACCTACATATGCTGCGCACTTATAACATTTCATTAGAACCATTCAAACGTTGAGCTTGCGGTCAATTATAATTGGACATTGTTAACCGCTTGTGGCGGCGAGTGTACTCAAAGTCAAGTGCGCCCCTCCGAAATTAATTTTGCGGTGACTGTACCAGACTTCGAAAAGCTCGTATGAGAGAAATTGAATACCATATAGCTTGTAATAATGTTAATCCTATCGATAAACAGTCCCACTGCTGGGCATGGGTTGCATTCTGTATAAGTATCATATGTTTAGAGGTGTGGAGGAACAGGGTGTGATGTCCCTCCAACACAAAGGGAGGATCCTCCGACCAGGCTGGTTGATCGTGCCTGGCGGGCCGTGGTCCGACGGTTAATGCCGGGAGCTTGTATATATACTTAGTCACTGTGTAAATGTTACGTGTGCGATTCAGAATTTTGTATGACGTCATGTTAAGCGGATCTTCTTTGTCTATGCGGAGTCGCCTCAAAGGGTTTGTCTAAAAGGGCTGGCAGATTCTACACATAATCCTAACTATTATTGTAAATGCGAATGTGAGTTTATTTTTTTGTAACGCTTTCACGCCTTAACTACTTGACCAATCATAATGCAATTTCGCATCCACGTTGTCAGGGGTACAAAAAAGAACGTAGAGTACCTTTTATCCAGAAACAATTGTTACAAACATTACTCAACCTATATTTACGCGAACGAAGCCGCGGGCAAAATCAAGTCAAAAATTAAAGTTCAATAAAAAAAAGGGTACGAGATTCAGAGACTCGAAACGTAAACTAAGTGTAAGTACAATTAGATTTTAAGTTTAGTGTCTCGTATACAAATTTAGTACTATGAATTTACATTCATAAATTACCTTGAAGCCTTTCGAATATAATTTATGATATACCCCGTTAGTGCATACCTAATATGCCACCAGAATATTTTGCTTGCAGCGTTAAAAACTCAGCTTAATGTGATTTGGTTTTTAACGCTCCACGCTGAATATTGAATTATTTACTTACGTCAAGAGGTATATCGCCTGTAAATCTTTTTAAGTTTTAAAGGAGTTTTTTTTAATAATTAAGTATAATCCTAGCTGCCCTATTATTATCTACACTAATATTTTTAAATGGAAAATTTTGTTTAGCTTGTTTGTTTGTAAGGATTTAACTCAAAAACTGATCTACCGATTTTAAAAGTTCTTTTACTATTACAAAGCTACATTAACATCGAGTAACATAGGCTATATATATATTTTTTAAAGTACTGTTACTAACATAACCTAACCTACTTTTACGCGAGCGCAGCCGCGGGCAAAAGCTAGTCTTATTAAGGGCATTACATTGCCCAATGAACTTGAAGATCTGGGCTTTGCAATCTCGAGTAAGTGTCGTAGCGGGGCTGTTTGGCGGGGACTTTCGTAAAGATTCGGGTTATTGTTGATTATTACAAAACTGTTAAACAAATAAGTGAAAATAAACAATACACATTGTTAAATAGGGTATTACATGTTTTTAGTATAAATTTCATACAGAATATCTCAGCCGTTTTATTGCAAATTTAATAGTTAAAACGACTTATTTTCTCAATTTTTTTGATAACACGTGAACAACTTAATTAATTAAGTTGTCCTTACACTTCCTTAAACTTACTTGTATATTTTTTTATGGTAAATGCATAAACGATTCATCTACAAACTTATTTAAACCGAGCGTGTTTTTAAGGTTTGAGCGATGCAATCCTCTTAATATTATAAAACTGTCCCACTGCTGGGTACGGGGCTCTTCTCACTATGAGAAGGGTTACGCCATAGTCCAACACGCTGGTCCAGTGCGGTTGGGCAGACTTCACACATTTTTAAGAACAGTAGAACTCTCAGACATGAATGGTTTCCTCATTATGTTTACCTTCACCATTAAAGCGAGCATTAATTATTGGAATATTTAATTACCTTGGTTTTTCATTTGACTAACTTCGATAAATTTTCAGTAAGGTTAAAAGCCTATTAGATACAGGATTTAGCGTGTGCAAATGTTGAATTAGATGCTTCTTATCATGTAGGTCATACACAGTGGAAGTGTGAATAATAATAAAGCATTTATTTTCCTCTCTCACACAGAAAGTTACAGAAAAAAATGAATGCGACCGTTGTGCAAGAAGTTTCAGGTTAAAATTTAACTTTGGGCTGATCTATTCTCTCAACTGTCGTCCCATTGGACTATGAGAGTTAGGGAATAGATAATGCACTTGTGTTTGCGCACACACTTATGTAATGTAATATCTCTAGCGCAGATAGCTGATCTCTTGACGCTGACCAAAACTTATTCATCTACAGTATACTGTTTCATGCTCCATGAAAATAGCCTGATGTAGAAATTTGCCCTACCTGAGAACAAAACTTTAAACCGCACGACAAGCAGTTATGATTGAGTAAAATTTATTCGAATTAGTTATCAATCTCGCGATGAGAGATTGATAACTAATTCGAATAAATTTTCAATGGATTTTTTGTTATGTTAGATGTATGATGATGATGTATGTTACATGTACGATGTCAAAAAATGTGCCCAGTAGATGACCTTAGCGTTTATCCACGATATATTATTATGTTTAATATAACGGAACTTGTGGGATTGTGGGTATATTACATAAATATGTATATAGGGAAAACAGGATTACTTATCAGGATACACATGTGCATTATACGTAAAAAAAAGGGACAATATTGAAATGAAAAGTTAATTCAATTCTGACTGAAAATATACAACTTACTTACCTGCCTTTATAAAAATGGGATAGAGGAACAAAAATATTTTCATAGGATAGTTCTGCTGTAAGCACATAATAGGATTTGTTCGAGGCTCGTGGCTAGTGAACCTGAAAATTGTGTGGTTCGACATTCTCGGGACCGATATTGATGTTTGTTATATAGTCAAACTCAATGGAGAAACATATTTTTGTTTTTGTATTTTTGTGGTAAGCCTTGGAGGAGGCCTATGTCCAGCAGTGGACGTCTTTCGACTGACATAATGACGATGACGACAATGATGATTAACACACTAGCTAAGCCACGCTTCGTGTTTATAATTTCTCGTCCTCGTGGTAACTTCGGAATACAAAGTAATAGAAAATGTAACGTTTTGTCAAAATTGTAAGTTATTCCATCGAATACTTCACTTCTTTTACGGACACAAACGTACGGCAGCAGATTTTATATAGATGAAAACTAGCTGTGGCCCATGGTTTCACCCATGTTTATGATTACTGCTCTGCTCCCGTGGTTTGTAGCGTGATGTTATATAGCTTACGTTACTTCTGAATAAGTCGATTTTTAAAGGTGAAAGATTTTTAAAGAGTCCAGTAGTAAGTTTATTCGTTACATACAACAGTGCAAACATACATAAATACAATTATTTATTAATTTTCTTTATGATATAGATTATTATTATTTAGTTATAACAACCGCAACCTAATTACCATTTAAAAGTATGCTTTGCTCTCTCCGGAGGTGGAACTGCAGGCTATTCGGACATAACCTTATTTTTAATGGGCTATTTGGATTAGATAATAACGAAACAAACAGACACAGTACCTAATCATACCATATTTTATATGCTAGCCGTAGCCGTAGCTTGTATAAAACCAATTTTGTTAATATAGCTGGAACCCTAAGAAAGGACAAAGCTATCTTTACAAATCCATTCTTGAAATGCATCTTTATAAATACTTATTGTAAAAAGAACATATTATGTTTTTGTTATATCTCTATATTCACCATGTAGTGCTTTTCCTTTCCAGAGTTCTATTTTTTGTTCGACAGTTATGATTTTGAGTTTAGGGTTATACTGTATATTGTTTAGTTGTAGGGGCGTTCCAGAATATGATAGGCTGACTATGGCTGTATGTAGTTCACTATCATTGGCTTTTCTAAGGAAGTATGTTCTTAGGTTGTCTATATGCCTGTAGTGTAGGTATTTTGTATCTATTACACCTCGACCGCCTAATCTTCTTTTGAGTGTAAATCTTTGTACAGCTGAGTGAATATGGTGTATATTGTGTTTGTAACTTACTTTTCTTGTTGCTATGTTTAATGCTTCGAGTTCAGTATCTGACCACTTAATTATTCTAAAGGAATTAGTTAAGATTGGGATGGCATACGTGGTTATTGTCTTAATTTTGTTTCTGTCGGCGAGTTGGGTGTTAAGTATTGTAGCCTCTGTTTGTATCTGGCATTAAGATTATTTTTTATGTCTGTGTGGTTAATCGATATTGTTTGCTTTTTTTTTTTTGATATCCTAAGTACTTATATGATTCTTTCGATTCCATACTGTCTATTATACCTCCTTGTTGTTCTAAGTTCTAATTGACTATGTATTCCTTTAATTATGCTGTTTATTTAGCATTTATTTGTGCCAAAAGTCATTTTAATATCAGAACTAAATTTTTCGGTTAACTTGAGTAGATGATCTAATTCCTGTCTTTTGGCTGCGTAGAGTTTTATGTCATCCATGTATAGGAGGTGTGTGAGTTCGGTGTTATTTTGTTTGTCAATTATGTATCCGTAGTTGGTTCTATTGAGTATTCTGGAGAGAGTATTAAGGGCTAGGCAGAACCACAAAGGGCTGAGTGAGTCGCCTTGAAAAATACCACGTTTGATTTTAATCGGTTTACTTGATAGGGTCGTGTAGTTAGTCTTTAAACTGAGTTTAGTTATCCAGTTGTTCATTGTACATTACAGAAATTATATTAGTTTATTATCTACTTTATACTATCTATATAAAATATGTATGAGCCATGAATGTGGTACACTATCGAAAGCTTTTTGGTAGTCTATGTATGAATAAAATAGGTTACCGTAATTTTGTTTAACTTTGTTGTGTATTTCTGTATCGATTACTAGTTGTTATTTACACCCTTCGGAGCCCTTGCTGCACCCTTTTTGTTCTTCAGGTATGATTTTATTTTGTGTGATGTGTATGTTGAGTTTATGTGAGATGATGGATGTTAGTAGTTTGTATATGGTAGGCAAGCATGTGATTGGCCGGTATTTAGATGGGTTGGTTGTGTCGGCATCTTTAGGTTTTAGATAGGTCACACCTTGGGTCATGAAAGCAGGCATGTCTTGTGGGTTTTGAATGATATGGTTAAATATGTTTGCTAGGTGTTCGTGTGTTGCGGGTAGGTATTTTATCCAGTAGTTCTGTATTTTGACTTTACCAGGGACTTTCCAGTTTAGTGTTATTTTTATTGCTTGTGTTATGTCTATTGTTGTTTCTGGCATTGTGTCTCTTGTTCTTCTATTTCAGCCTTCCAGTAGACTGTCGCAGTTGAGTTTGTAAGGTCCGGGCTATTACAGTGCGATCTCGACGCGCAGTTAGGCGGATGTATCGATCTTCCTTGGTGCTTGTGATTCGACTTCTTCCCAAACCGTGTCTTCTAGCAATACTACCTGTCTCCTGAAAACGACTCCATATGTTTCGGATAGCTCGTCGCGACACACCAACGCGTAATGCCACAGATCTCTGAGATTGTCCCTCCTGAAGCAAAACTACTGCTCTTGTTGCAATTTCCATGTCCATATGAACGGCGAGAACCAGGTATAATTATCGGGAGTAATACCGCAACAAACCAATCCAGTAAAACAAAGTGACTTCGGAATGCAAAGTTTACAATGAAACTACGAACACAAATGTTTAAAAAAATCGAGTCCAGGTTAATTAAATAAGGCCTCGATGGCGTAGTGGTTAGTGTAACCGACTGCTACGCTTGAGGTCGCGGGTTCGATTACCGCACAAGTCAAACATTTGTGTGCATGAACATGGATGTTTGTCTTGGTCTGGGTGTTTCTATGTATAATATGTATGTATTTACAAAAAAAAAGTATATATGTATGTTTTATATTATATATTATACGTATTGTTCCATTGTCTAGTACCCATAGTACACACACACAAGCTCTGCTTAGTTTGGGCTAGATGGTGTTGTGTGTATGTGATAGAATATTATTATTATATTATTAATTTCAAGCAATCACCTTTCTTGCCTAACCACTTGAGAATAACACTAAAGTTCTCAATCAAAACATTGATAAGGACTCATAAACATGTCTACTATAAATGCAATTGCCTCATTTCACTAATGGTTACCTTACGAATTATTTATAAACAAAAATTTAGAGCTACTCGAGGTGGACCCTATTTTGTTTTGAGTAGTTTATAAACTGTAAAGTAAATAAGTACGACGCTGACCGTCCAAGGAAATAAAATAAAATGAGTCCTGTGAAACATTTGAACTTTAGAAATACACTTGATATATAGAAGAAAGTGAACGGTCTTGGCTAGGAATGACCTACATTTTTTTCTAGGTGCTACTGACTTAAGAAAGAAACAGCATCTTTTAGTATACGTTCAAGGATCTTTCGTACATTTAATTACTGAGATATTTTCTTAAAATAAGCTTAACGAATAATATCCCCTGTACAGTTAGGCTTACTTTTTTTTAAAGACATCTCTCGTTCCAGGTTTAATTTAGAGATTTTACAAACACTCAAACCATAGTGTGATGTTGTGTGTATGTGGTAGAATATTATTATTATTATTATAGGCACAGAGAACACCCAGATCAGAACAAAAATTTTTTGAACACACAATTTTTTTGTTTCATTTTGGGTTCGAACTAGCACTTGTCATAGTAGAGACGACCAATTAAATTATTACGCTATCCGTGCATTTAAATATAGCTTTTACGAAGAAAATATTATCATCAAAATTACATCAAAGCGACCCACGTATGTATAAACCTCCTAGATAAAATTGAAATGTATGAAAATGTTTCAATCCTCGCCTTTACACTCAGTGAATCGTTCAGTTCAGTATAAGTAAATACGTAGCTGTCTTTGAAAGTATTTCCACTCGCGGAGATCAAAACTGCGATGGAAATATTTGTGCAGTGCGCTCAAAGTCTAGGAAAATAATCTGAATATTCAAATATCTTATTTCAGTCTCGGTGATTTGTTACCGAAGACATTCGGGCATACTTTAAAGGAAGCATAAAATCCGTATATAGTTTGGAATGCTTATAAATACTCTAACGTGAGCTTAAAGGAATTTTTTTATGAGCTATTTTTACTTAACATGTCCATTTTATTATAAGTACACGAATGAAATGGTTTAGTCACTAAGTTGACATGCAATATAAACATTAAAGATTTAAGAAAAGGGTTAAAATTATATTTTGAGATCTAGGATTGGTGCAGGCTAATATTAAGCTAGACTAGAATATAAAACGAACGAAGAAATATTGAGTAGCGAGTTGAGTGCAAAAAGTACTATTAATAGAGAGAAAGAATTCATTTTAGGTTTATCATGGTCGCAAGTTCAAGTCATGCTTCATGGATTGTCTTGTTGTTCTCTGTTATAATTTACAAGTAAAATACAATTAAATAGATAGTTCTATCCTAACTAATATTGTAAATGCGAATGTGATTTTATTTCATTTTCACGTCTCCTATTCGACCGATTATCATACAATTTCGCCTGCACGTTATCAGGGGTACAGAAAAGGACATTGGGTAATTTTTATCCAGGAATAAGTACTGTTTCCAAGCTAGCGAAACCGCGGGCAAAAGTGTATTAATTTTAAAGGAAATATGTTGAAGTCGATTTATTAAAGAAATCAGCTATAGAAGCCTAGTCGCACTAAAAGGTTAAGATTTAGATCAATGAATAGGGCAATAGCCTCACAAACTACAGATCTAGAATAAACGCTTATACTGGCACAGTCCCTTGAAAATTAGTCTGATGATAGAAATGGTTTAAAATGATAGGATCGTACAAAAAACTTACAACCAAACAATGAAATAATTTCATCTCCCACTGCAAAAACTATGCCAAAGGGCATTGTATCCTAAAATGGCGATAGGGATGTGCAAATATCCGGCGAATTGTGCATTGCATCCGTCGAGCGACTTATTAACTTATCAATTCATATTTTGTTTGATGTTCTCACACTTGGTCTATGTATGGCTATAGAAACAGCGGGCAAAATAGCGGGACTGAAAAAAATACATTTTCTGTCAAGTAGAGCTTAATATTGAACTTATTATTATTTGGATGACTTTAATTTGTTGTGTGACATCTAAGAGATTATTGTAGTTGTAGCAATTATCATATAAAGCATACACGGATGACACCTGGTAGATAACCTGTACGTGAAATGTAGTAGGTATGAACCAATTTTTTTTTAATCCACTATTTTATAGTTTGTGAAGATTTCCGAGACAGTCATACCTAGCGCGAGTGTAGTTTTTAACAAATAATGTATCTCTATAAAGTTAATTATGCTAATAATACTTACATTGTATTCAGTGAAGAAAAAAAATACAAACACATATACATTATTTTTAGTTCGCTTGTTTTGAAGCCCCCACAGCTACTCATAAACTTTAAACTTATTTCAATGGGGTCCCCTTTTCAACTTTAATATCCCTTGAATTATTGCAAGTATTTTATAAACGTTAATATAGAAATATTGCTGTGCAAACATGGAGATTAAAGTACATTTTAGTGATAATACAGTTGAATAACATAGCTTATGTTAAAGCTTAGCAGTTCATAAATCTTTATAGGGATTACATTTAAACTAGTTTGGGTAATAATACGAGGTATTTCGTCCATCTTTTGATTAATAAGTATAAGGCTCGTTTTGGTATTAAATTTGTATAAACTGCTTCAATGATGCATCAGTAGAGTAATGGGGGTTTGATGCCCATTTTCGACTAACTGTTATTGCATTTATCTGTCAGAAAACCTTAATAGACACAGACCTTCATGGGCACAGAATCTGGAGCTGTGCCAAGTAATCGGTAAGAGGCTCGTTCTCTATGAAATGAAGGACTTTATTAATAGAGATGTGTCACTTTGCTAATATGTATACAATTTATATCTTCGAAAAACATAATAGTTATAGATCAGGAAACAAAATTACGTTTTAAACAGTGGCGCGTAGAATTGCACGGCGCCATGTTTCATTCTCTGTGATAATAGCTGTTAGATTTGACTAGCTGATGGTTCACTATACAAATTAATAATTTAATCTGCATTGGCTCAGAGCTTCAGAGGTTGAGCGCCGGATTTCCAAAGATTTTTATTGATTAATAAACACACGACTTTGTTAATAAATTAAAAGATAAAATATTTTCATAAAGTGAAAATTTGAACTCGCTGTCTATCAATTAGAAGCTGTGTAAATGCAAAATAAACCCACGACTAAAAGCGATAGTCATAACAATTCAGATCGACTTTATGTCTTTATACCCATACTATTGACTGTGGCATTGAACGACTGAATTTTTAGTTTAATTTGGGTCAGACAAAAGTATGTCTAGATTAAAAATTGCTAAGTTACATGACAGGACCGTTTCAATAATTGGACCGAAATCCCTTTAAACATTTTTGATTACTTTGAAATCTATTACTTCAGGAATTAGAGCTTAGCTGAATTGAAACTAATTATTATTAAACTGGGTTTTCAATTTGAAATTGGAATATTAATGAGGGATGTGGTTTATTTGGAAATAAAAAAAAATATTATTCAAATACTAGCCTTACATATAAATATCATCATGCCTAAATCCTCCTGACACTTTGCTGGAAAAGTATAATTTTCCAGCAATGTTTCCGTCGGGTAAAATATACCAAGTCTAGCAAACTATTTAGTTATTTTCCTGTAATTTGTAATGACTCACCTAAAACCAAACACTGTCACTGAATATTTACTCAAAATAAATGATAGAAAAGGCATATATTTTTCTCAACGTTGCGTTGAAGACCAATCTTTTATCCCATAAGTACTTCAGTGATACATTTCTCTGCAGAATTCCAACATGGTAGAAGGAAAATTTAAATTAATGGTGCTGAAGTACATCTCCACTGATTCGGATTAATGATGAGTTCGTCGCGTCCTCGGGTGTTTCTTGTTTCTTAAGTCCTTGTGGATCATCGTTTATTACATTTTTTACTGAGGCCAGTTTATTGTTTTGGCTTGAAGTCGGACATCTCAAGCTATATTTTACTTACGACAGAAAGCTGCTCTAATCCATTAAGTAACTACATTTTTGATTTATAAAAAATCTCATATACTTATTCTCTAACTAGTTTTATTGTGCGTTCGTTTTTATTATTGAAACCTAAATTAAAAATCAGTAAGACTGCAGTTGTATACGATCAAGATATAAATGCTTCTAAGGCTAAATCTTATGAGAGTATAAGTCCAATAGAATTCACTTATATTGATACAATCGTTACAGCAAATCTCGTGAGTAAACTTGCATATTTCAGAGCTCTTCAAGTATTCTAGAAGACGTTTGCCAACTTGCACTGGGTTGGCGAGGTACACCTCGCCATAGTGCACTATGTCCTAATCTTTCAATACAAGAACGAGGATTTTTTATTATTTAGCAATATGTCAGTTTGTAAATAGGACTGATAAAATTATTATTAATCCTTAAGTTTATAATTATTCTCAAATTGTATTTAGTAGTATACAAGAAGTATGCTACTAAATATAATGTAAATATTTTAGCAATTTGGGTTGCAAATATTATTTTTGCTAACCCCTCGAGCTAAGTAAATTTTAACTTCGTAAAGTAACTAACGTTCAAAAGTGTTACTTTGTGACCTAAATGATTTTTGACTTTTTAAGCTAAATGCATATCTTAGGAGTAGATTGACGGCAATGGTGGGATTGAAACCCAAGATCTCTTGATTGCAAATCTAATGCCATTAGGTTTATTTTCTACTTATATATTATTTATCTGAACAACCACAAACATTTTAGAAATGTATATAGAAAAGATTTTTTAATCTCGTCTGTTTTGTATTCATCAACACACGCCGTCATTTCCTGACAAGCGTGTCGTAAAGAATTGGAAGTGCAATACATTTAATAGTAACAATTATATTCATTCACAAATCTACGATCTAATCCACCCAAAACACACAAGAAACCTTTTTTTCCGCGTACAAACACGGTACACAATTATTAGAACCATTGTTGACCTTTAATTGTGAACATGTAAAGGATTGCGTATTTTTTGTACCTCAAGATAAATATCTCTAGTAAAAAACATGTGTGTATATTTTCGCCGGCATTGGCAGAAAAGGTCTTTCATTCCAAATACGTTTTTTACAAAGTTATTTGCTTTAGAGCGGTCGTGAATTGTTGATGACATGATAATGCTTATTGCTTGCGATTTGATATGGAATGAGTATTTTTTACATTTCATGTACCTACAAATTTGGACTGGTTTTGATTACATCGTTATATTATCGTAGAAATATTACAGGTCGTTAACACAATGTCATCATTATTTACTCTCTTTGAGCGGAGTCCTCCAATTGCGCTCCAAGTTGAATGCTGCTAGTTACAGTAGGACCCTGGTCAGTTGGTTTCATCTTTATATGACCACCTTCTTATGCTACCATTAACATAATCATATTATAACAAACCGTTTTTTTATTTACACTCTGACAGATGTTTATTATGTAAGACTAAATACACAGTGTGTTACAAATATATAGAGTTCTTTAGTACAGAATGTCGTCCAGACCGGATTTCGGCCAGAGCATCCAATCGCAATAGATACTACTTTCCGAAGCACAGAGACAAAAATCGGTAATTCTATTACGGAGATTTTTTGACAATTACTTTTTGATGGTTGAATCTCAGGTCAGGATTCAAAGTCATTCCATTAGGTCACAAAGTAACAATTATTCACGTCAAAATCTATTAGTTTAACTATTAGATTTTGACGCGAAAAAAAACCTTGTCTTACTAGTTTACTAATTTACTGAATCTACATTTAAGTAAGGTTCGCATCCGTCTGCACCAGACCAATGAGGCAATCGCAACAAACTCTCAAACGTAAAACGTGGCGTAAAAAATTATCTTGCTCAACCCACGAAAAAACAACAAGTGTTAAACTACAAAATTGTACACAGAAGGCTCGTGATATAATATGTTCAAGAAATACTTCAGATCTAGTCTACTACTATGTTAAAAGTAAACTTAACGCAATTTATGTTCACATTTGACGTTTATTATAATTTAGATGGTTTTTAGATACTATTTGTGATATTTATGATACCGAGACTTGGTCGTAACTTTATTTTGAACATTTATATATAATATACTATTTAATTACGAGGATTTTCCCTACAATAAAATACAATTCAAGAATTTTCATATGCAATCTTCTCGTATATAAAACCATATAGACGGTACAAGATTCTACTATAAGCGTATGAACCCATATTATATTGCACATTACCCCAAGGGCTAATCAGGCTAGGTACCTAAATTGCTTTACGACTGCCCACATAACACACACATGCAATATGGCGCACTGGCTTACGTAGATAAGACATTGGCAATGTGTATACATATTAATATATAATTATGTGTATAGTCTCATAAACCTGTCTAGGATTCTAGTTCTTAATTAAATTCTCAAGTAGGTAAATAGAGGCTTTACAAGAAGTAAACGACTTTGTTGTAACTACTACAAATATTTCATTTTTATTTATGGTCACATAAAAGGGTTAGTGATTCGAAAACCACACGATTCCTCTATCGAATATAAAACGATGTGTTCACACTGATTATTATTCGAATATTGATTTCTCAATTTGATGACACGTTGATATTTTAAGACCTTTTATTTGTTTTGTTTGTTGAGTCAAACCAGGTTGCCTTTTTAATGTGTACCTTAGATTTAGGCCCCATTTTCTCTGACTAGGTAATCTAGATTATTTCAATAAATGTATATTCCTCGGAAATAGTCCTTTTTTGTGGTACCCTGTGTCTTGCCTGATAATGTGTATGCCAAAATTACATGACGATCGGTCTAGTATTTAAGGTGTGCAAGCGTAACAAACAGACAAATAAACAAACTCACGTTTATAATACTAGGTAAGTTAGGATTACGATTGTATAAACAATGAGTCTGCACTTATGTTGGTGGCTAATCGTGAACCACCATTCCTCTTCTACCGGACCAAATGTTATTGAATTTTTGTATTATAACATTCATTATAGCAGCACTAAGTTTGAAAATATTATTATAAACTGCCTGATCAATATGTAAGTAAAGCCGTCCTTTATATTAATGCTAATCGATTCTATAAAGTTTGGGAAAGATGGAACTATCAACGAACTGTCTAGAACAAACTTCCTTTAACCGAGCTGTCGATAGTTGCACTTAATTCGGACCGGGATATTAAATTTTGTTATCGTTTTGTAATCGGTTATTATTGAACAATAAATTGTTGGGTACTGGCGAGTGTCTGCGATATTACACTTACGTTAGTTCACTGGAGCAGCGATAGCTCAGTGGGGAGACCAACAGACTGCAATGCAGAGGGTCTCGGGTTCAAACCCACGTCGCGCACATCTGAATTTCGGAAGTTATATGACTTTTCGAATATGACTGTGTCAGCCGGAAGGTGAAGGCGCCATGCCGTATCTCCAGCCACTCCTCAAAAATGGGTCTTACCACTACGATTGTGGCGTGCCCGAAACAGATAAGATAACGTTTTACTGTCAAGAAGTTCTCAACAGCAGCACGTATTCTGGACGGGCACAAGTCCAGAATACGTGCTGCTGTTGAGAACTAGTAGAGAAAGTAGTTTGGATACAATAGTATTCTATCGTGTTAAGGCTTGGCACCGACTCCAAAAATTGTAAAATTTTATTATAGGTTAAAGATAGTTTAGGTTATATAGGTTACATAATATTGTCTTCTATTTACGCGAATATTATTCATTGAAATTAAACTGCTATATACGGATTTTATCGCGTTGTTTATTTGACACACACAAGAAGAAACAAACCACAGCTAGACTTCATGATACTTTGAGCTCATTCTGCGTAAATAGAAACACCAATGATTAAACTATGTTCGGGTACTTTGAAATAACTACACTGGAACATTGAGACAACTGCCATCTTAGTCTCCCCGTGACCATGGCTGCTGAAAAGCAACCGAAACGTCGGGGAAAGTGTAAAAATAAATTAAATCTAAATAGTTTTAATAATAATTTAATTAGCTTAAAAATTAGTAAAGTTTAATAGTAGTAGTAGTGTAACAATTTACAAAATTTTGTAATCAAGTGTCAAATAAACAACGTGATAAAATCCGTATATAGCAGTTTAATTTCAATTATATAGGTTAATTATTTGACATTTTTGATTTATTAGATTTAGTATAATTTTTAACTTTTTAGTGCTTATAGGCTTTTTTAGTTTAAGTTTTTACGTGTAGATATAGTTTTGAAGTCGGTTTTTGTTTTTTTTCTAAATATTAATAATAAAATTATTTTTCTACTGAAGTCTGTGTAAGTCATTATTATTAATGTGCGCTTATATCTGATTGTAAGATCCTGGGTTTGATTCCAGTACGTGAAAATGTAGTACTACGTATCATCACATAACAGTCTGTGCGTCTGTATATTTATATTATTCTTATTCTATCTTCAACCATTTATAATAACCGTCACAACAATAAACTGTCAATCCAGACACGCTTATTACGCAATGATTGACAGAATCCTATTATCTGTCACGATAACACGTCATTATCGGATCATAGTCACGCGCCACAATGGGCGCGAGTTCGAAGCCCGTTTTGGCAATTTTACCCGTTTTTAGGGAAACGAATAATTCCGCTTTTGTTGTCCTTTTTACGTTACTTATTAAAAGATTAGGGTAGATGGAAGTTTAATTTGATGGTATTATTATATTTTATCATATGTATAAAAGAGGGTAGATATATTTGTGCACATTGGCATGCGTTTGTCAACCAATGATCAATGCTTTAATCATTTAATTTTCATTGTTTTTCTGAGCATTACGATTTGGGCTATATTTTTTCAAATAGACAGTTAGTAGTTAGGAATAGATTAATGGTTTCAGAATTATTTAAAGGTTATGTTCAAATATGTCGCTATTAAATCCGTATAAAGTAGGTTTACGATAAGTATTGTGCAATAAAGCAATGAAACAATAAAGTTGAAAGTTTAAAAGTGACCTTGAAAATATTTATATACTTTATTTAAACATTCACATAATAAGATATTATATAGGTATATATAATTTCTAACCAGGCCTTTACCTATCCACCCAGTTTAGCTTCGACTAATTTAGAAATATAAATTTATTACACTTAATATGAACTGATTACACAGCAGAACATGCTAATTTCTAACTAGAAACATTGGACTTGTCAATTACTATACAATCCAAGCATATTGACCACTTGTGACAACTGACACTAAGACTTATAAGTCAAACTATGGTATTGGCTGCACTTGGAGCCGTCTATCATTAATTTTATTATTACTGATGTCGATAGTAGAAACACGCACCCAATATTCCGTGAGCAATGGTACACACCGAATTTTACAAAATAAACTGCGTGGGTACGTATTACTGCGTTAAAAATTGGTTGATCTAACATATTGCCTATCTGTGTGCCAAATTTTATCGAAATCTGTTTAGCAAAGTACGCGTGATTTAGCTTTAAACATCCAAACTTTCAGTTATGCAAACTTATTCACAAACTTTCACATTTGTCATATGAGTGAAAGATAATAATAATATTCTATCACATACACACAACACCATCTAGCCCAAACTAAGCAGAGCTTGTACTATGGGTACTAGACAATGAATAAACATACATATATACTTTTTTTGTAAATACATACATATTATACATAGAAACACCCAGACCAAGACAAACATCCATGTTCATGCACACAAATGTTTGACTTGTGCGGGAATCGAACCCGCGACCTCAGGCGTGGCAGTCGGTTACACTAACCACTACGCCATCGAGTCGACAATAATAATCAATAATGATGGCTGCATATGGTATTAAATAAATAAATAAATTAATTCTACTATTTAATTTATTTATCCGATAGTACCTATACATTTCCAATACATGTTAGAATTTTGTTCCTGTTAGATTATTTTCTTATCAGACAATATTATCAGTTTGTTTAACAAGATACTAACAATATTTTAAATTCAAATCTACCGTATATCCGTGGCTAAGGGCATGTTTTCTTGTTTATAAATGACTTGAAATAAGGAGGTCGTTCTATATTGAACGTTTATGTTTTTTTTTGTATGTTTACCGATTTTATAACATTATAATTATATAAGGCCAATTCTTTATTCTTTTTTATTTGTGAGAGCAGTATACTTACAGTACAGTGTTTAAGAGAGCAGTATACTTTTGTTATGTTATTTGTTATTGCGTAGATATAATGTATTTAATCGGGACAAAATGTTGCTATTTTAAGCCCTATTCATTCCCTTTCATTATGTAAACAAAGAACACTTCTCATATTTATAATTCTGAACAGAGACCTCGAACTGAGGGACTAATCGACGCCTCGCATGACTAGAAGGCTGGGTGAGCTATTATTGGCCTAAAGAAGCAGCTATGCCGTTTAACGTGCTATAGTTTAGTGGTTATACTGGGCACGTTTCCAGTTGAAAATATGTTGAGCAATTTTGCGACTCGTCAATCAGTCATAATATAAATATTTTTTTATTAATAAAATAATATTTATATACTCATTTAATTTTTAATTGATATGATTAAGAAATTTATTATGGAAATAACAATTTCAAACTTTGACTTCGACTTTATTCAACTAACAGTTTCAATTTATTAAAACTGCCAGTATCTAGGGATCATTGGTATTATTTATACTACTGAGCAGCGATAGCTCAGTGGGGAGACCAACAAACTGCAATGCAGAGGGTCTCGTGTTCGAACCCACGTCGCGCACCTCTGACTTTCGGAAGTTAAATGACTTTTCAAAATTATTTAAATTCGCGTTTTGCTATATCGCTGCTACGATACAAAAATTTTTTTAAGTGATTTTAATACTTAGTAATAATTAAATTTATAAATACATACAATTTTTAATACATGTTTCCAAATACATGTTGCTTACCAATAATTATTTCCTTAAAGAAGCGTTAGCAAAGATGGCTGACGATTTATGAAATATAATAATATGTAACATTTTACAAAGACACAGTAGTGGCGGGTTCGATTCCCGCACAAGTCAAACATTTGTGTGCATGAACATGGATATTTGTCTTGGTCTGGGTGTTTCTATGTATAATATGAACGTATTTACAAAAATAAAGTATATATGTATGTTTATCCATTGTCTAGTACCCTATATACAAGCTCTGCTTAGTTTGGGCTAGATTGTGTTGTGTGTATGTGATAGAATATTATATTATATATTATTATAGTTTTTAACGTCAAACTGAACACACATAATGAATGTATATTATGTTGAGAATGTAAATGAACTTGAAACTTATTAACTTATTTCAAAAACATGTATAGTAGGTACCTATCTTTTAGAGTAATTGTATAATATGTATTGTGTACAACTTTTTAACTCTTTTTATAATTATTACTATTTATTTCCTTTACTTTCATTGTATTTATTATTTACTACGAATATAAACGTTAACGCGGTCGAAATTGTTTAGAACATTAAGTGAAAACTGGTTTTCAAATCTGTAATATCTATCAAAGTTGAACTTTGACCAGAGTTTATTGTCACATCATATTAAAAATGTTAACATCTAAACATTTTAAACTATACATATATCAGGTAATCTATATTATCAGCGGCGATATACATATATGAATAAGTGCCACAAAAAATCATTACAAGTCACTTTATCGCCCGTAATGATTTTTAAAAACGTCGTATAATTATCTAATATATAATTATTACTTGATGATTATATAATCATAATTTCTGTTAATACATGCATTTGAAAAGGTTATCATAATACGATTTATGATTAGATCTGCAAACTGCATGCTGGTTAGATAACAATAACAAATCAAGGGCAAAAGCCAGTAACGACGATTACAAACAATACTAATAATATATCAATAAGTATTGTGTACGGTATATATAACAAAACAAATACTTTCATATAAATGAGATTACACATGAGGTACATTTTCAAAACAGAAATCATTTTTATCTTATAGTAACATAGAGAATGTTTTATATGTCGTCCATCGTCAAGACAAACACAGCTTTTAGGTATGAAAAATATATTTTTACGGACGTATATAAGTCCGTGCTCTGCTAAAGACCACATATGATTAATGGTTTCCTATTTATTCGCATAAAATTATACGTCATAATTTAACATGGCATACTGTTACGCCCAGTGACATCTCTCGGCATTGTGGGAAAGCTCGGCAGTTGCGTCTAATAATTTACACCGCCATCTATTGACATCTTACGAAACTACGTAGTAGGTATGCTTACGAGAATCTTAGAGAGAATGCTGGTACTTTCTCGAATCATCGTACTGTTTACATACCGAGTACAGCGTTACTAGAAAACTCTAGAAACGCTTTACCCGCGTATAAATAGGGCGCACGCGCACCGCCGAGTCAGTTTACAATCGTTAGCGGTCAAGTGTTCATCGAAGCGAACGGAAGCGGAAATACTACGGAGTTTGAAGCAGTACAGTGAAAAAGTGTGGTTAGGTATAGTGTTTGTTGTGTTTTAAATTTAATTGTGTGTTTGAATAAAACGTGTTTTAGGCGGTAATATTGTTTATATTCTTATCCGTCGAACCCAGCACGTAAC
The DNA here is from genome assembly GCA_930367265.1 of Catocala fraxini. Taxonomy (NCBI): domain Eukaryota; kingdom Metazoa; phylum Arthropoda; class Insecta; order Lepidoptera; family Erebidae; genus Catocala; species Catocala fraxini. Next base: position 8,051,957 of record OV884037.1, read on the forward strand.
AATACTTTTACTTATCCTAATAATAGTTACGCATAATAATTATTAATTTGGCATAACTGTTTAGGCACAATTTTTTTAAGCATAATAATTGGTAAGCATACTATTCTAAAACATAAATTTGTTTGTGCATAATTATATTTAAGCATAATATTTATAGGCATAATAATTATACGCCGCACAATTATAGGCATAATAATTATGGATAAAATACTTTTCGTATATAAAATAAACTTGTTGACGGCTTAGGGGTGGCCCAAAGGCCACCCCCGCCGCAACCTAACCTTTTTTTCCGGAATACCAACTAAACCTACCACGGTGTTCCTCAACAAAACCACTATCGACGGGGCTGCGCGAAGCACTTGCACATGCGGTCGCAACCCCGCCGAGGTTTCGGCCCGCCGTATGAAACGGCAGGCCACTACACGAACAGACCTACCCAAAGGCACTGATTCACTTTAAACCCTACTGTCTCCCCCCTAGAGGGGAGACGGACTCGAAACAGTGGCGCGCGTGGGAACACGCACGCCGCCTCTCGGACCCGGTGCTGAACGGATGGCGGGTAGGCCCACAAAGCCCACCACCCCCAGGTCAAACCTCAGGGTGGCTGGAGGTCGCCTCGCGCCCTCCAGCGCCGGGCTCTGCGGTTGGGGAGAGGGTTTAAAAGCTCCCTCTCCCGCTCCGCCGCCTCCTTGATGGAAATGACTTCCTCACAAAAGGAGGCGACGGCGTTCCACGACCTCTCGCTCCGGACCATAGACTGAACTACGGCCGGGAGCGAGAGGGCAACCAATCCGACTACCGCGATCAACTCACGGCGCTGCGATGCCCAGGCGGGGCAAACCGCCAAAGTGTGCAGCGCCGTATCCTCAACAACGTCGCGGCAGATAAACAATATGCCATAATTAAAACTTTATGTCAATCAAAATTAGGGCAAAAAGCATTAGCATAAATGATATTTATTTGTACTGAAATAGTATGGCTGAAAACAATTATGTATATATACAAAGTATTACTGTATGACAAAAAAAAGCCTAACAGCAGCCAAATTAAATTAGACAAAAAAAATTAGGCGAAATAAAGGGATGACATGATTAATATATGCATACGTATATATTTATCTACATATAATATATATTATATACTTTTGATATTATAAAAGTGTAATGACATGCGCCCAATAAGCAAGTACGTGTAATTTACTTACAGACAAATTTTAAAAGTAATTGGCTCATTATGAAGCGTTGAACCCGAAACATTATTTTCTAGAATGTTTGTTTATATTTGATCCGACGTCTTTTGAAAACTATTAAATGGATTTTGATACAGATTCTATAGTTAAGTAGTTTGAGGTAAATTAAAATCGATGCCACGCTTTATCGAATTCCGTTTAGAGGGGCCGATATCGTGCATATATAAATAATAATACATGAATCCAAGGGGAAACTGTAAGCACTCCACGAAAAAAAAAATGTCCAGGTGGCTAATGCTGATATTATAGGTAGGTAATTTCTGTCTATCATGTGCAGATAATTTGATAATATAATAAATAAATATATACTTAAGGACACAAGATAAAAAAGATTTTCTGGAAAAGCCTACCGTTGGCAATTATTTGGTGACGGCATAAAGGAGCCGGCTCTCCCGAGTTAGAACATTCTTACACACTTAAGACTAGTAATACTGTTATGCGTCTCGCTCGACGAGTAAGAGTTTTAAGTTTAAGAGCTTTATTTCTCAAAAGAAAACAATTATTTACGTTGAAAATGTTTTTGTTGCGGCTACAAAATTCTTTAATAGTAATGTACGTAAATAAACTGTGGCGACTTCGCACAGATTAAGAAGTGCCGATTACATCTAACTGATGACGCTGTACTCAATAAGCTCTTAAAATGACGTTTCCCATACAATGCTGAATCGCACGAGTAACATTTACACAGCGACTTAGTGTGTATAGAAGTTCCCAACATAAACAGTTGGGCCGCGGCCCGCCTCGCACGATCACCCAGCTTGGTCGGAGAATCCTCCTTTTGTGATGAAGGGACATCAGACCACTTACCGCCACAAAAGTATGTTAATTAAACAAGTTATATCACAATAACAATATTCTAGATAGATTCAAGTAAATATTACTTATCCAATATTGACCCAAATACACACAACAGTTTTAAGGGCCCATATACCTGCCTCTCCAATTCTTATGCTTAGGCAACGTGGCAGTACCTTGTTACTTATTGAAATTAAACTGCTATATACGGATTTTATCGCGTTGTTTATTTGACACTTTATTACAAAATTTTGAAAATTGTTACACTACTACTACTATTAAACTTTACTAGGTAATTTTTAAGCTTATTAAATTATTATTAAACTATTTAGATTTAATTTATTTTTACACTTTCCCCGACGTTTCGGTTGCTTTTCAGCAGCCATGGTCACGGGGAGACTAAGATGGCAGTTGTCTCAATGTTCCAGTGTAGTTATTTCAAAGTACCCGAACATAATTTAATCATTGGTGTCTATTTACGCAGAATGAGCTCAAAGTATCATGAAGTCTAGCTGTGGTTTGCTTCTTCTTGGGTTTGACTATTTGTATTACTGGATCCCAAGCTGGTGGTACATTCCAACCATCTTCTCTATTAAAATTAGGATGTTTTTTTTATTTCAATAGCCTCGCGAAGCATCCTTGGTAGGAATCGGTGTTCTTTAGCGAGAATCTGTGGTTTGTCAAATCTCAGGTAGTGGTTGGTCCCCTGTTGCACATGTTCACACACAGCAGACTTCAATCCGTATATAGCAGTTTAATTTCAATGAATAATATTCGCGTAAATAGAAGACAATACCTTGTTACTTGTAAGGTTTTGATCGACATATCGCAGCATACTCGTATTTTGTTTGTTACCTTTTCTTTCAGCTTGCGAGAAAACAAAACTTCCCTTACAGTATCATATTTTTCAAATGTCATTAATAATTTGTTCGTTTTCACGCTCAGGGTAGGCTCTGCGTGACACATCCTTGAATTATGTATGTTCAGTCAGTTGAATATTGCATGCGCAACGGCGAGCTCGAACGACAATGTTGGCTCTTACTCATAACACTAGAATGTGTAATGTCAGTGAAATAGGCAAACAAAAGTAGTACATAATATTACTACATAATATCCAATTTTCATTTAAACTTTGTATGTACAGTTTCCTCAACATTGCTGATACTTTTATATGGGTATAAGGTAAAAGTGGGTTTATTATTTTTTGACATACTAGCTTTTGCGCGCGGCTCCGCCTGCGTGGTATCTACATCAATAAAAAGTACCTATGCCCCTAGCCTACGTCCTTTCCCTGGTTTTAAATTATCTCTGTGTCAAATTAATTCAAATAGGTTGAATAGTTTAGACGTGAAAAGGTAACAGACAGAGTAAGGATTTGTTACGATAGTATTAATAATACAAATATAATGTTTACATTTAAAAGCAAAACCATATCTAATAATTATTTAATTGTGTAATATAAATATTGAACTGTATTCTGTCCTTTAGTGACAAATGTGCCACAAAAGTATCAAAATAAAATACAGCACCAAACAAAATGAAAAAAAAAGGTCATTTTTAATTTAAAATAAAATCAAAGCAAATGTAAAAGCTTAAAGCGTTTACGAAAAAACGCTTTTTTAATAGAAATTTTATTAAAATTTTCATTCGCTAAAAATCAGATATGTTTGAAGCCTGGTTCTACATCAGTCGTATAAAGACTTCTGATAAAAATCTCACCGAAGGTACATTTTTACATTATTTTTGTATGTACATTATCCAAATACATTGTAGTAAGTGAAAAATCAAACGAAAGTCCCACAAAGATATCAAAGTACTAAATCAGACGTCAAAAGCGATGGGATTCGATGATGGCAGCTTTCTGTTGGATGCCGATAAAGAACATTTACTTTTGCAGAAAAGTCAAAGCAGAATTATCAATACAAGTAATAGTTTATTTTTCTGGATTACTTATAATTTATAATAACATATAACCGAGTAGACAGTTATTCGTAACAGAAAATATCTAATTATTCGATGCACTAATATACTTATATAGGACTTAAATTTGCCTGAAGAAATTTAAATGATGTAAGTATAAAAATATTATTTTGTAGATACGATCTATTTTTAATTAGTTTCTTAAGTTTTACATTTCACATAGGTATACGTCCACAAGCTAGTCCTTATAAATACACGTCTTGTTATGGAAAATGCAAATAAAATATTTGTGATCTGTACATATACGAATATAAAGAAAGTGCTGGTATTGAGAATTCCTTAAAAAGAATATCTCTTCTTAAAGTCAATCCGAGACCAGAAACGTATAAATTGGAAAAGTATCTACATAGTTGTAGGTAAATAATATAACGTTGCTTAATTCTGCTCGCTTGAAGAAATATTGCCAAAATCAATGAGCATCCTGACATGGAAAACATGGCCACTCATAGATTCTGTGCTCCATAAAGAACCTCGTGATAATCTTTAATAACGTATGTTCAGTTAAATATTGCAGGTTATCTGACCAATACGACACTGAAAGCTATGAATCATAACTTGATAAATTATAAACAATTTTTATTTATCACATTATGATACTTTATACAAATGTTTTGACTCATAGTACTAAGCATAGAAAAGTTATAAATGTAATGTGTCTGTACGAAATTGTGTCTGCCAAATTATTTTGTTCTATGCTTCTAAATTTGTTAAGTCTTAGAGTACCAGACATAAAAAAAATCTGTTGTGTCCGATTACCGGAGTGCCACTGTGACTCAATAGGTTAATCGTCATCATCACCGTGAGCCTTTTAGCAGGCTCATTCAAATCACTGGAAATTTTCGAGGAATGCATCGATTTAAATATTGAAACTGTAACAAACGAGTACTTGATAGGTACGTGGCACTGGGTATACAAATTCATGAGCTCTGGTGATATGTTACCTTCCAGCTATTGCGAAAATATTACCTTCTTCGTACCCACGGCAGATGAACTGAAGCTCTACAAAGATGAATACGACAACGCTGGTTTGCCCTTTACTCTGGATGAGACAACGTTTTATTCAGAAATTGCTAAAGATTTAGGATACTACGGCACAATAATTGGTATGTACACGAGACAAACAGGTGCTAAATACTACGTCATGGATCCTAGGTCATCTATGGTGATTAACGGGTTTGGCTATGACGTGGACGTGTTTCAACCGATCAATGAAAATTACATTGTATACTGGACTTGACTTTAAGTAGATCTACGAGTTGGCTCTTCTCTAATGCAGAAGCGCCGCTAGAAGAAATTATGGCGATTATTAATAATGATTCTACTTTGAGAAACATGGGCTCCCAAAGATACTGCTCACCATAAAGTGTACCTGAATTATTTTTAATTTCAATTACTGACGTTGTTTTAAAAAAATGCATTATTCAAAATGTTTGTCTTATTGAATTTATGAGCATGTCTATATTCATCTTATCAATATTTCCATCATACGGTATTTTCCAGCCAAATTACAGCAACAGCAATAACTGCTTCAACTTGTCACCTACAATAACTACGGCAACTTATTTGGTTTCTCTATAATTCGATCATAATCAATTTATACGGATCGTTAGTCAATGGAACAAAAGAAAACAAAAAAGCACCACGATGATGTGATTTCTTTTAGTATTTACATCATAGCTTCAGAGTTGTGTTCACTTGCACCGACAACTTCAGCACGCCTCTAAATATAATATAATAGAATAATTTGTAATTTATATTTATATATTAACATACATACATAGACGCACGCTGCGTAACCTGCTATGTTCTATAGGCCATTTACAGTTCTAAACTCCATGCTAATTCTAAGAATTTTTTGTCATAAAATTCCAATAACATTTTGTTCAATCCGACAATCTGGCTCGAGTACTCATTCACAGCATTTATATTCACTTGCACTGAACCATTGAGATTGTCTATACTATATAAAATATAAACGTATTTATTAAAAGTATTAACAATAATGGCTGCGACACTGTGATTATGATACAGCTTAATACTCCGTTGTGACGGGAGCTTAACACGGCGCTCATTTAAATCTTTGTATTTGAAATGTTTCCATTTAAAATAGCAATGCAATTTGAACTAAACGTTGAAAGTTGATGTCCAAAGAATGTTGTCATGGAATCGTCGAGCGCTTGTCTCCAGAGACAAGTTTGAGCGAAACTGGCTTCAACGAGATTTCCACATTTATTACATTTTTATATCTCTATTCTTTACAAAAATAAGAAATTGTGTTATATTTCATTCGTGAAAGCAAAATTGGATGATGACCGAATTTTGAAGCCTGGTTATTAAATTATAGAAAAGTGTAGCATTTTTATCCAATGTACGTTTTATTTAGACGATCTAAAATTTGGGTATGATCTGTCTGATCTATAAATAAGATAATATAAGCCCTTTTTTTTATAAATTGTTCCACTACTTAGCACGGGTCTCCTCTCAATATCGTCGGCCTCGATGGCGTAGTGGTTAGTGTAACCGACTGCCACGCCCGAGGTCGCGGGTTCGATTCCCGCACAAGTCAAACATTTGTGTGCATGAACATGGATGTTTGTTTTGGTCTGGGTGTTTCTATGTATAATATGTATGTATTTACAAAAATAAAACGTATATATGTATGTTTATCCATTGTCTAGAACCCATTGTACAAGCTCTGCTTAGTTTGGGCTAGATGGTGTTGTGTGTATGTGGTAGAATATTATTATTATTATTATTATATTAATATAAAAAGGGTTAGGCTAATGTCCACCTCAAGGTATAGATCTCGGGGCTGACACAAAAGATCCCACTGGGTCGAAGTGTCGCCGGTCTACACTGACTGGCCCCCGTAACAAGATAAGATAAGATAAGATATGTCCACCACATTGACCCAATATGGATGACATTGGATGAGCAGACTTAATACATTTTTACATTTCTAAATTGCATGTTATAGGATTTCTTACTGCGAGGCATACCCAATAAATCATCTGGGATCGCAGAAATAGTGCAGTGGTATCAGTGTTTGCCTTGCCGCTGCGACAGCATCGAGAATTGTGGGCTTAGACCGTTTGAAAATTTTCCATACAAGAATAAATACATAAATTTATTACGCTATTCTAATTTAATTGTTCGTAGTCTGGGTGTCATTCGTGTTTGATAACAAATATTCTTTCAAAAAGGTGGAAAGACAAATTCTATGTACTCAATCTTCTTTCGTAAATAATATATAAAACATTTATCGTAATGATTATTATCTCAACAATTCCAAATGAGCCAACTAACATATTATTTATCAACCCACTATCACATTCATAACGAGTATCTACAACCGAGCAAGTGTATGAAAATGAACATGTGAAATATTTAGAAACGCAATGTCGCGTAGAAGGTCCCTAAAGATCCATCGCAAGGAAAATAGTAACTTGACTTCATATATTATATCTTAAACACTTTGACGTCAAAGTTCTTACTTTAAAACTTTCGTGGATGTAACAAAAACTAACGTCAACTCCGAGATTCATTTTAGATTTATTGCTGTAGATCATTTATGGCAGCTAGGTTTATTATAACAGTAAAAGATCTGACAGAAGAAAGATACCACATTTTACTAGTTTATTTAGTTGACTTTACTTGTACTCTTAATTTTATTTAGTTTTCTTCGAATTCAGTTGCAGACTCCGTGTTGCTTTTGAGAATTATCTGCCCGAGAAATCCAATAACCCCGTTTCGATTTCGAGGTCTTTCGATTGAAGGTAACCTAAGCACAAATTTATGGTCGGTAGAGCATTAGACTGGGTAGTGATCTTTTAAGAAGAGTATTATCTTGCTAAATATTGATATGTAATCGAGAAAAACTCGTTGATTGATTGTTTGATTAAGTACTAACTATACACAAACACGAGTATGGACGTAGAGCAAAAAAAGTCACTATTTTTACTTGAGGTACTAGAATATCAAAATATTGCATAGATCTGATTTGTCGGACACGGGCAGATCATGACTTACCAACATGCCACAAACGTGTTACAAATTTTCATTGTTGTGGAACTCTGTAATTCATCGGCGTGGATCATATGTACCTATATACTTTGATATTATCCGAATAATAAAATTAGTGATACAGTCATTTGGTTAATATGTGCTACTAGAAGAGGCTATACAGTTACATTATTTGTTGCACGCGATGGATGCCTGCTCTCTAATTCAGGTTTACGTTTGAAAACAAAATAACTCGTGCTGAAATAAAAAGTATAAAGTTAAGCTATCATTCCTATATATTTTTTTACATTACTAGCTAAAAATGCTATAACATTGCATAAACTTAAAAAAGTACATTTTTGTTGCTAATTCATGTAATAACCACTGCAGTTTCCATCGAATAACTATCATATTATATTATTATATTTTTACTTAACATATATAAAGCAAAATCTTTTTTTTTTCTATTGTATAGGACGCAAACTAGCAGACGGATCGCCTGATGGTAAGCGATTACCGCCGCCCATGCCGCAACACCAGAGGAGTCACAAGTGCGTTGCGTTCCATTTCAATTTGCTCCCGACCACCAGAAGGGGAGAGGGATGGGTTGGGCCTCCGGTACCCTCACTCACTCGACGAAACACAACGCAAGCGCTATTTCACGCCGGTTGTTTGTGATGCCGTGGTATTACTCCGATCGAGCCGGCCCATTCGTGCTGAAGTGTGGTTCTCCCACGGTTAAATTACATAAACCACATAACTACAAACAAGAGCATCAAAGTAATAAATTCTAAGCAGCATTTTCAGAATATCGTGAATACTATTTCGTGTTAGACTGCACTCCTCGTTTATTAGTGAACCACCTACATACCACAAAGCTCTGCACCTACACACGAGTGCACGTACCATCTTGTAATATACAGTAGCACTGCAATGCCATCACCATATTTCTTAGTAAAGGAGAACTATTTTGCTAGTGAACGAGTAAGCTCATCTGAAAGCTTCGTTTGCATAACTTCAGCGTCATCTAGCCGGAAATGAGTTTTGTTGACTTAAGGAGCTCTAAGTTTGCTTGAATATGCTACGTCAACGTAATTCTATGAAATACGTACAAAGTAGTGAATATATTATAACTAGCATTTGTGCCGCCCTATTCTAAGAAAGTTGGCAGTCAAAAACCTACATGTTTTGTATCTTCGACACAGAATATGTAGGTAGGTGTTTTAAGTTCTGACTCAGTAAATTGGTATTTGGATTTTCTGTTAGGAGATTCTTAGTAACAGCACGGTGTATCACAATGTATCTAGTAAACGGCACAATGCTCACTTCTTTTACCCGATGCCTATAATGTTAGATTAAAGATAGCATGGCACATGTAACACTCTTCTGTCAACAGTTTTGGCATATATGTATATGTGTTCGTAGTGTACTAATAATTCTGCGTCTCAGGTTATTTTGATAAATTTCGATACGATCGCATCAAAACGTTACACAACTCCAGTTGCCACGGTAACAACTGAATTCCATCACGTAACCACCAGAGGCGCTCTATTATTTGTTATACAAATATTATATTTCTCGCTCGCGAGGTTACGTGAGCAAAATTCGTTGTAAAGCTACTCAACATAACCAAGAATCTAAGTAGTAACACAAATTTAACGATAAAAGCCATTCTAATATCAAATATGAATATGGTAGGCTTTCTCATAGTTGGCAAGACACAGTTTAGTCAAACTTTAATTTAATTCAATTTGCTCATTTGTGTGCATGACCTAAATTGCGATTTCAGTTACACAGATGGCGTGAATTAGTAATTATCTTGCCATTATTCATGACTTGAGTTTTGCAGAATTTTGTGCGAGATAAAAAATTGTGATGAACAAAGTTCCCCTGAATCTTCCCTTCTTGACCAGCTGTTCCTTATAACAGCTATTTCAATGATTTCATTTAAGTCATTCGCGTAATCCTAAATACATGAGTAGTCCTTTTAAATAAATCTATCTTCTTCTCTCTTAGCCTTTATTATTCCCAAGTCACTTGGGGTCGGCTTTTCTGGTCTAACCGGATTTGACTGGATATCAGTTTTTATACGGAGCGGCTGCCACCTGACCTCCGCAACCCGAAGGCTAACGATACCCTAAGGCTAGACCAGTGTCAGGATATTAGAGGGTACTGACTTTCCCAATAACGACTGCCATAGATGTTCATGGCAGCCGGGACCAACGGCTTAACTTGCTCTCCGAGGCACGGTGCAGGCGATAATTGTCAATTAATACGCACATAATTTCGAAAAGTCTTATAACTTCCGAAAGTCAGAGGTGCGTGACGTGGGTTCAAACCCGAGACCCTCTGCATTGCAGTCTATCGCTGCTACTTAAATAAATCTATAATCGTAACTAATCATAAAATAACAGGCGGATGTTAATAGTTAATAAATAGGAATACTACTAATAAGCTAAAGCTGGCTACTCACACACCTGCCGCAGGAGCAATATTTGAATTGGACCCTTAATTGTCTACTTAATTGTGATGTGTCAAGCAGAGGCATTTTATAGATTGGGCCTACGGCTGGGCGGCAGGAGCGCAAGACCTTCCTAGCTCCCAAGGTTGTATCTACCGCCCTGCTAGGTTGCGGCATGTGTAGTAAGATTGGGGCAATTCCAGTCAGTTCATTGGCGACAACCACGCGGAGTGCACGTGTCACAATGGACAATAAAGAGCGTAAAGTTTGGACATGGGTAATAGACGTGTACAAAGACCGGCCCCACATGTGGGATAAAAAAACAAACAATATTTTAACAGAGACATGCGAAATCAAATTTTCCAATTAAAGTTCGAAATATATCGCGAACTCGCAAACGATATCAACATCACAAATCACAAAAGAAAGTTTGAAAACATGCGTACGTCTTACGCACGGGAGTTAAAAAACTTCTTAAACCAAATCTTCACCCAGTATCACCTATTTCTTTTTTCTTTCTGTAGTACCACAGATAGAGCCGAGGCTATACCAATCTATCCTTTGGTGTTTCGACAATACTGGAGCCATTCTCATGGCTGTGCGTTCAGCGGGACGTTCACTTACACACTGATAGGCAGGCTTGTGTGTAGGGAACAGCCGAAATTGCTCTCACCGCTGTGCGACCGATATTGCCCCTGCGGCAGGTGTATGAGTAGCCGGCTTAAACTGAAAGAGAGGTGGTACAACAATCGAATACGTCAGCTAATTAATATCTAATTACTAATTAGTTAGGTTGTATCGTCATTCGAGTTTCGTGTACGTTTCAACTGAAAGTAACATTAACACAATCATGGCGTGAAACGGTTCATTAGAGCTAGATTGTTTTAAATTATTCCCAAACAAACATCATTAAGCTTCCTGCTTCACTGGACAGAGGTGGCCATTAAAACCGAGCATTGGATGAAGCGACAAGAATTTTGTTTAAAATATTATGCATATAAATACATATGTATTTTCATAAATAATAATATTGTTTAGCAAAAAAAGCAGCGATAGCTCAGTGGGGAGACCAACAGACTGCAATGCAGAGGGTCTCGGGTTCGAACCCACGTCGTGCACCTCTGATTTTCGGAAGTTATATGACTTTTCGAAATTATGTCCGTATTGATTGACAATCATCACCTGCTCCTTGCATCGGAGAGCACGTTAAGCCGTTGGTCCCGGCTGCCATGAACATCTATGGTGGTCGTTATTGGGAAAGTCAGTACCCTCTAATACCCTGACACTGGTCTAGCCTTAGGGTATCGTTAGCCTTCGGGTTGCGGAGATTAGGTGGCAGCCGCTCCGTGTAAAAACTGATATCCAGTCAAATCCGGTTAGACCAGAAAAGCCGACCCCAAGTGACTTGGGAATAATAAAGGCTAGGAGAGAAGAATAATATTGTTTAGCCTCAAGTCAGTCGAAAGGTCAAGCAAATTTAAAAAAATATGTTTCTCGCATAGATCTGTATACCATACAAAGGGATTAAGTTATTTTTAATTCTTTTATACTATTCAAAATGTAGTCCAGTAGTATATTTAGTGCCATTAGTGATGATTAATAGCAATAGGTAAACGTGAAGAATATAAATTATGTAAGTTCATCTCACGCAAGTCTATTAGAAGTGAAAAGAAAATAAAAGAATACTATACTATCTAAAAAAGTAGTCCATTAGTATACTTAGTGCCATTAGTGATAAATAACAGCAATAGGTAAATGTGAAGAATATAAATTATGTAAGTTCATCTCACGCAAGTCTATTAGAAGTGAAAAGAAAATAAAAAAATATTATACTATCTAAAAGAGTAGTCCATTAGTATACTTAGTGCCATTAGTGATAAATAATAGCAATAGGTAAACGTGAAGAATATAAATTACGTAAGTTCATCTCACGCAGGTCTATTAGAAGTGAAAAGAAAATAAAAAAATACTATACTATCTAAAAGAGTAGTCCATTAGTATACTTAGTGCCATTAGTGATAATTAATAGCAATAGGTAAACGTGAAGAATTTAAATTATGTAAGTTCATCTCACGCAGGTCTATTAGAAGTGAAAAGAAAAGAAAAGTATTGCGGCGGCGACGTCCACCACTCTTAGTAGTACCAAACACCAGGACCAACTTACTGGCAAAGTGTCCCTATTCAGGTCTATTAAAGTAATTAATAATTGATATGATAAGCAAGAATGTTGACATATTTTGCTGTCACATTAGTGAGTTGACAAAAATTACTATTTACACAGTGTTCTATTTTTGGTCCTAGTATTGTAAGTTAAAAGTTTATTTGTATTTTTGTTTTTATTTTAGTTCTATTTTTGTTTATTTTAGTTACTTAGTTGAGTTTTATGTTAAATGTTTTATGTATATAATTTAGATGTAGCGCACTATCGAATTGGGTTTAACTGTAATGATAGTAGTAAGTTTAAAAAAAAAATACTTGTACAGATTTATTGTGTATGCACTAAATTTTGATAATAAAATCAATAAAATCTAGAGTAGGTACCAGGACAATTTTTTCGGGTCATTTCACATCTGAAACCATGCACAGGTCTGGTCTGGTCTTTAGCTGAAAATTGCAGCGGGCGTTGAGATAAGACCTGTTTCAGTTTCATTGGTACAAATGATTGCCGGTACTTGTTATTTAAAAATCTATTGTAATGTTTTCCCGACGATGCTGAAATAAAATATATCTTTTTGACGTAATAGGTAGCATACCACATAAATACATAAAATACAAAACAAATACTAAGCTTTGAGACATATTTTACTTCTTACGCAATATTGTCTAAGGACGTCTTGACGGCGAAAGAATTTACATGTTTTTTATTTCCGTCGTTTTTCTTGCCCCGTAACTACCTCAAAGCGAGACAAACGATGTTTACGCTCTAGCTACATAAACTAAACGAAAAGTTATTTTACATGTTTTGCACCTTTTTCTTGCCAAATATATATTTTATGCCCGATTTTTCGGGTTACGATCCCCTCAGGCATTACTATTTGTTTTCTATTGAATAAAATAACTGTGAGACAGAAAATAACAGGTATTTGAAGAAAATAAGTTCTCCTTTATTTAGTGTTTGACTGCTCAAGCGGATGTTGTGCGTGGGTTTTTGGACGTCTGAAAGTCCTTTTGGATGTCCATCAATGTTTGTGGCGTATACACTGTTACGATTCTGATTGACCTAACTAGAAATATCGGTCAAGAGAATTGATGTATTTTTATACATACATGCATACATATACAATAAATATGTCAATATATTTATGACGTAAATTAGTGCTTATGTTCATGAACGATTGTGAGGTCCCGGGTTCGAGTACAGCATTTTCTAACACAAAATATCCAATCATATTAATCCTAGCTGGGCATAACCAGAAACCAACCTTTTTAATTCGCCTATCGGCGTAAGAACACCTGCGTCCAAAACTTTTATCATTACAATTAGATATATAAGCGGACAGATTTCGACTGATTGCGATAATAGTACATAATAATTACGATATCACAGCAATTGACTATTGCTATATGTTTTGATTATTGCTAACAATTATCTTATCATCGAATTTAATCGATATAAACGATATATCGATATGATCTATACGTGGTATTATTTATCTGGTATTTATTTACTTTGTTATGTCTGGACGATGACACGCTTAATTCGTAGCGGTCAAAACGATTAAGAGATAAGGCATTAGATTGCAATTGAGAGATCGTGAGAGATCGATTAAACTTTAACTGAGTTTATATCCGTACGAGATTTTGTCTGCGGTTTCGCTCAAATTAAAAAATATTTTGTCAATAAATTTTTATCCCTTGATTCAGTACTTTTTTCTGGACAACGTGTAAGCAATATTTTATGATGATTGGTTGAGTAGTTAAGGCATGTAAGCGTAACAAACAAACGAATCCAAATTCACATTTTTACAAAATGAATAATTCTAAAACACCTTATATTAAAGCTATTAGGAGCCAAAATAAAATCCATGCAAAAATATACATATTTCTCAGGATAACATAACATATGTTTCTTTTTCAATTACTTTTTATTCACATTGCTATGATTTTCGGTATACTAATGCTGCAAATAAATGGAAACCAATGTAGTAAATTTTATGAATATCTGTTGTATTTTTTTAATCATTTCCAATGGAAATTTTGTAATATAATTATATTTTTATAATATGATTTTTTTAATTATTTGTGCTCTGTTTAACTATTGGCATAGTGGTTTAATTTATGGAATAAGTTTAAAGTGGTTATTATTAAATGGCATTTACTTCGTCGTGAATGGATTAATGTAAATATATTTCGAAGGAAAATTATTGATTCAAGAAATTAGCACAAGAAAGGTGGATTTCTCTTAAAAATCATTATTTTATAATCCATTCCTAAGGACTTCATAATCCAATAAAATTCAAATTCTGAGCTTCTTATTCAGGTATGAGACTCATGGTAACAAAAATGTAAAGAAGTAGGCAAAAAGTTAATCGTGCGACGTTCGCCATCCAAGTTTGCCATTTATTGAACACATTGACAAACCCTTCCCCGGTATCCGAAAGGCATATCAGCACAAATATTAGTTAACAGATGGTCAGACGCATATCAACTTCTGTGATTGGCTGACTAAATTAGCAACAGCCAATCACTTGACATGATTTCGCTGTTAACGTCAGTGTTTAGTCTTTCAAAAATCCGCGTGTAGCTCACGGTCTTACCATCATCTTAACGTATTATCATTGAATGCATAAAAAGAAAAGATGGCACATTACAGAGTGAATATCTTTTCTTGCTCTCGTCCATGCAATGACCCATGCCCCAGGTGTAGCCAATGAGCAAAATCCAATAACACTTTGCCCCGCCACCTTACTATGGGACACAATCTTATGCCACTATACCAACGAGGTATATTTCGACACGTTACATATTTGACGATGCTCTTCACATTTTAAGCATTTTGTGCATTATGAGCACGTTAGCAGTCAACGCTGAAAAATATTCCTGGGTTACAGACTTCTTGAATGATACATTATAATAAATATTGTTACTACCAATTTGCCCCTGTTTGTAAAAGTATCTTCATCAGGTTAACTTTAGTATTTATTTTCTGCATTTTTATTTCTTTGTGTATATTATTATCTCCCTTTTATTTCAATGACTGTGTTAATTTTTGCATACCGTAAGGTAGAATGTATAAGGATTCCAACAAACATGTAACAATCATCATTTGTAAACTTACATTCTATGCAAATAAATATTTCTATTTCTATAGGCATGCTATGAAGGATAAAGTTGCTATAATAATTATTATGTTGTAAAGAAAACATTTGTATTTCTAATTATCAAAAACACAAGGATATTAGATTAGGACTTGCGACTTGGTTCGCGTTATAATACATGTCGTCAAGAATTTTTTGTCCCTTGAAAATCGCTTTCACGCCTTAATTACTCGACCGACACACATGCATTTCCGCATACACAATTTCAGGGGTATAAAAAGGACTACTTTAAAAATTACTGTTCCCAAAATAAATAAATTTACTGACAAAATCTTGATCAACACGAGTGAATCCGCGAGCAAAATCTTGTATTAAATAATCCTGTCTGAAATGAATTTCTGAAGCTATCTCATTATGAACTTCGGCGATGTTTATTTATTAAATATTTTATTTTTAACCAGTTGCTTCCCACTGCAAGGCATATGCCTTCCCTCCTCCCACATTTTCCGGTCTGCCGTAAGTTGAATTCTAAAAATATTTTCACCAAATATAAAATAAAATTTACTTTGCCTATTGCTTCTCTGAGACGCAGAACAGACGTACTTATTCGTTGCTCAAATGAACAGACAATAATGTATCTAAGATATTCTACCGCCTTCAATATCTTTTAATTTTTTACAAACGATTGGCATCTTTTACTTGCTGCTATTATAGTCATCTATTAATAGATAATAATGATGGTATCAAACTGAATGTAGTAAAAGACGAGTACAGTCCTCCAGATCGAATTTCGGTTGCGGCGGATAATCTTGTTCCTTAACACTCATTCATGACCCGATGAGACGGCAATCCGACACGACCGGCGAGAAATCAGGCGCAAGACCAACGGCTTTCCGAGGCACGGCAGTGTCTTACACTGCCAGCTTGGCAGAAAACGGAGAGAGATTAGGCGCTGGGCCATCGGCGTTACATGCTTTTCGACCACGGGGGTGTACATGAGGACTGCTACTGAAAATTTCTTGTCAGAAAAGCCCAATATATTTTTGTTGGTCCGACCCTGGATTCGAACTCGAAACTTGATGCATAGTAGTCGCATTCACGACTGCTGTCCCACCGAGGCAGTCAAAGGTCAACATCGTAACTATTTGAAATCTGTAATCTTATCTTACTTCTACTCAAAATGTCGAAGGCAAGTAAGTCTATGATAGTATATACAAAAATAACTATAATTATAATGTGGCTCATTTTTGTAATATAATAGAGAGAGTGGAATTATTACAACGCTTTTCATTTCAGTTATAATTATTATATTTATTACTTTTTATGGAGTAATATGAAAGCAGACAACAAACCAAAAGGAGCATTCTTAATCAGAACCATCTGTTGTAGTATTGCCATTTTTAACTACTACTTCTCAGGGGAGCTGTGTCACAAGAAATTATTTACACATTAACTTCAAAATTAAGTTTAAGCCGAACATCCCGACACAACATCAAAGAAATTTCTGAGCAGTGCATGAATCGAATGACTGAAAAGACAACTATTTAAACGCATTAACATGCGTGGATAGCCATACTTGCATTAAGACTAAATTAATTCTCACGGCAAATTGTCCACACAAAGTTTTGTAAAAACTAGTCTCTACGTTAGCTAATGGCAAAAAGCACCCTAAACGCTTACATATGTCATATAAGAAAGTGAGGTATCGCAAAACCTCTTACTTAGCCATCGATCTCATTGATTGATGCGATACGAAGGGAATCCGCCCAGCCCTTGCGTGCCCTACATTCACTTTTATTCCACAAGGAAAAGGGTTGACTGACATCTTAGACACTTTGATCATATTGGATACGAACTCATTTACATGTAAAACTTTAATGGTACGATTCCGTTTGGGACATTTTGGCTGTTCAAAGATCAGCTTTATTACCTTTTTTCCTTATTTTAATCTAGCATATTAGTAGTATATCCATTAAAAAACTTTTACGAGTTAGTTGAAGCTTGATCAATTATTTGATAAAGGGACAGACGACAGACGAATGAGCTATATCTGAAAAACTGCCATTATTTTATCGATTAAGAACATTATTATTGCATTTGTAATTAGAGTCCTACAGGATCACTTAGCTACCTCTTCCATTTCTTTCAACTTATAGCGACTCTATAAAGTCCGAAGTAGTTACGTCATATGACAAGAGATGGCGGTGTATAAACCTGAATCACGCAAGCCAAGATTACGCAGCATGTTACCCACCCATATAGGTTCTTGACATCAACTGCCTGGTCACCGAGCCTGGTCGGCGGATCCTCCCTTTTTATTGGAGGGACATCAGCCACGTACCTTCACTAACTTAAAGTAGTTCGAGAGACTAGCACATGCAGAGCTAACACATTCATTCAATTTTTTTTACTCATCTTTAATCCGTTTTTGCGTGTGAGAGTAACAAGCGAGTAATACCGCTGATACTGCAAGCGATCATATATTACCATCAGGCGGTCGTGTACTTGTTTTCTACCTTAGAAGTACAAAACCAACTAAGCCTAAAGCAACTCTCTCTCTAGGCATCATGCTGTTTTTTTTTGGCAAGCGTCTTTATTTGTTTATTATACAATGTATATATACGTAATAAATAAGTAAGTAGCATTATAATGGTTTCAAACTAGTTCTACATAGATTATTATATTTAAATTTCACTTTAATTTAATGAAAAATCTACTTATAAGAAGAAAGAAGAATATAAGAACACCAAAATATACATATACACAAATTATTTACAGGGTGTATAAAATAAAGATAATTAATAATAGATGAGCACAAAATTTGAAAATTTTAATGTAATAACGAAAGGAATTAAATTAAATACTTATGCTATATTAAATAATAATAGTAATAAATGACATAATAGCGGTATTATTTTTTAACTTATTAATATACTTTTTTATAATACAGGCGGTATGCCTGGTAAAAAGTAATATTTAACTACAATTTTCTGTAGGTGGTACTCCCAGTCCACCTGCGCAAGGATTAAGTGAAAATTTCACAGTGAAATTTAACTCAACGTTTAAAATTGAAAAAGTTAACTTTTTATCACAATTCAGCAGCTACAGTATAAGATCCTATGTAATAGGCGGCGAGAATATCACCATCTACCTTTTACATTGCCAGATTCCGTACAGCTACTAAAGATCTCTTGACAGAAAAGCTTACCTTACCTTACCAGACACCTTGCTCGTCTTAGGTATCGAACCCGCCTATAATTCTCATGCACAGCAGTTGCATTCACTATAAGTGCGAAATTGCAGAAGTCATAATCATAGTTATTTATATCATACTTAATATCTGAATACCGATATCTATATTATCCAGAATACGTACAATAATCCGCGAGCAGCTCGACAATATTCATTGACCTGAATCCCGTTATTCGATATAAGCAAATGTCAATGGCCGGCCGAGTTGACCTCATAACCCCTTACAACGACACCTCGGAGATCACAAGGGCTTTAAGAGCTTCACTACTTGTATTATGTATGAAGGGTTCAGCTTTCGACAAATTGACAAAAATGGACAGTGCATGTCTTAATATTTTAAAAAGGAGAAAATGTGTTTCCAATATTTTTTAATGTTTTTTTTTATTTTTGGGACTAATACGAGAAAATTCGCCATTTGGTATAGTAATGGCCAGGTGCAACTATACATTCTGTGTTTTATTTTACCAGACAAGTCCTGTGCTCATTGTGATTGCGACTTGCCAGTTAGCTGGAAGACTAGATCATAGAAGGGAATAAAACTGGTCACGCTTCACAAATAGCTTATATAGCAGTTGATACATTATACTATTGCACATAACGGGTCTTAAGAGTTGGGAACTAATACCACAGAATAGAGGGACACTTTAGCTTTGTACTGCAGACCTATTAATCCAAGCATGTCAGTGACAGCTATATAGGCAATACAAATGTAAGACATACTGTCGAACTGACAGTATTGGCAGTTCACGGCGCCATCCTTTACTATAATAGTTATGAATATTACTATTAAATTCCTATCTAATTCAAACTAGGAGCACAGTGTTTCGTGCTTCATGTTTGGTACCTTCAAAATGTCGTGACAACTAGTTTGAGCAAGCTGATAAACCAATACATAAGTCGAGTAGCTTCGATATTCAGGCTGCAGTTCAAAAAGTCATTACTCGAAATGTCATTAGTTCGGTACAACATATTAATACATAATGCAATCCTTTTGCCCCTTTCATCCCTAAGTGTACTGCGGTTGACTTCTGTTACATATTTAATGTAGCGGTATTAGTTTTCTATGAATCTACGTTATATTGATTGCTACTTTTTCTTTAAACCCTATTGCATCTTTATTCTGAGGTTAAGTCAATTTGGATTCTTCATGTAACCAGAGATCGTTAGTTATCATCTAGGATGACCTACAACTACCTCTGACTTTCGGAAGAAAAAAATAAACTTTTTACCCTTCAAAAGAAACTTATACGAATACTTGTGCACATAGAAGATACTGATAGCTGTAAGCCACACTTTATAGAACACGAAATATTAACGCTACCTAGCCTATACATTTTAGAAATATGTAAGTTTGTTAGAAGTCACCAAAGTTTCTATACAATACGAGAAGACAAAAACCAGAGACTAAGACATAAAAATAGATTAAACCTACCAAGCTCCCGTCTTAAAATGCACTCATCTAGTCCACATGTCATGTCGATAAAAATATATAATAAGGTACCACCGCAAATAAAAAATGAAATTAAAGACAGTATATTTATAAAAAAATTAAAACACTTTCTATTAACTAAATGTTACTACCATATAAATGAATACCTAAATGATAAATGTATATGAAACATAATAAATGGAAATTTAAATAATTACTTATAATAATATACCTAATAATAACATAAATACAAATAAATACATAATATATAAACAAACATGACATACATTTATAATAATAATATCTGGGACATTTAATTCCTTTTCTTTTTTACAAACTTTGATAATAATGATAATCTACAATAATATGTAGTTAATAAAAATATTAAAACATATAAATAAAATAATATAATAATAATTATATAATAGAATACCATATAATAAAATTACCTATATATTATAATAGTCAATAAATATCAATCATAAGTAAAATATGTGATAATAAAATATGTAAAACTTCCTCCTTTCTCCTACATCTTGCCGTGCCGACAAGGCCCACACATGTTTCTTATATTATACCATTGTGACATCTATTTAACTTGTGGAGTGCAATAAATGTATTGAGTATTGAGTATTGAGTATTGAAATTATATGACCTTTCGAAATTATGTGTGTATTGATTGACAATTATCGCCTGCTCCGTGCGTCGGAGAGCACGTTAAGCCGTCGGTCCCGGCTGCCATGAACATCTATGGCAGTCGTTATTGGGAGAGTGTCGACACAAAAGATCCCACTGGGTCGAAGTGTCGCCGGTTTGCACTGACTGGTTCCCACATAAGATACATACATACATATCATCTAGGATGTTTTTTTTATTTTTTTGTTAACGTGTGGGAATGCATGACTCATACCCCTCCGCGGGGGCGGGCGGAGGGGTTATATCGGACTCACCGGGGTAAAAGAAAGATGTTAAGATGATAAAGTACCTTCCGGAATACCGACTAAACCTACCACGGTGTTCCTCCACAAAACCACTATCGACGGGGCCGCGCGAATCACTTTTGCATGCGGTCGCGACCCCGCCGAGGTTTCGGCCCGCCGTATGAAACGGCAGGCCACTACACGAAAGACCTACCCAAAGGCACTCCTCACAAATTATCCCTACTGTCCCCCCTATTCTAGGATGTGCCTGTGCCTTATCATCTAGGATGAACATTGATTGAGCAGCACGCTTATCCTTGGGTTCAATGTTAGCCTCAGTAGTTTTATTTATAAAATAACCTAAACATAATAATTGCATGGATAACATCGTTTGAGTGATGATATGCGTTGAGTGATGTGTGTTCGCATAGGATTTAAATTACTCGGCATTTGTTGGTATTAAACTTTACGAAAGTAAGATCATATTTTTTCATATTCATTTCTCTTTCCGTGTTTATATATTTTTGATTGAATCCAACGTAATTTCTTAATTTGCGAATGCCTATTCCATAATTATAAAATCATTAATTATTTAATAAATATCACGATAGTTACGTGATAACCATTATAAGAACATAATGTGGTCTAAACAGATATTTATTGAATGTTTTATTTAGAACCTACTAAATCTATAAACATACAGCAGACACCGAAACAAAACGAATCTCCTTCTGAAAAAGTGTTTGCTACGTATGAAACTTTTATTTTTCCTTGTATGTGAATTTTTAAATGCAAATTTTCATTATTTTGACTGGGAAGCACAAGGTGAACGTTGGAGCTGTCTTTTACACGAATATTTAATGTTAGAATGCTGCAGAGGACTTGTTTTATGGAAATATCTTTTACTTGATGCTAAACAGTTACACGACTGGGTCAAAGAAAAATGGAACGTTTATTTTTTGGAACAAGAAAAGTATTATGGAAATGATTTATTAACTGTATATTTTTTTTGTTACTGTAAAAAGCTCATATTATTATTTTTATTGCAATGTATTTTATAAAGTGTGGCCTTAATAATTTAAATAAGATATTGTAGCAGAAAATTCATGAATATTACTTACGCATAATTAGTTTACGGCCCAGCTGACGGTAAGCGGTAAACGACCAAACAAGCGGTAAGGGTGTTACCAGACCAATCGACCGATCTTCGATCGATGGTAGAATGGATGAGTCGACGTCGATCGATAGTTTCTACCAGACCAATCGACGTCGACAACTTCGATCGACCTCGACCGATGCCATCGATCGACGATCGATCGATTGGTCTGGTAACACCCTAACTGTTGACGCTCTTACGATTGTCGCTTTAATGCCAGAAGTAACAGTCACGCTATGCCAACAGCGATTAAAAGTAAAGAAATGCAGGAATAGTACCTTAACTCTTGTACCAGATCTTTGTAAAAGAGGGGTACTCGTCCAGACAAGCTGGCTCATTCATGTTGCCTACAGGCTTTGGACTCTAAAGTGTGAACTTCAAAATTTCGATAACAATAAGTATTGTTTTGTGAATAATCTAGGTAAATAATCACTTGTACAATACGTAATTGGGTTTTGAAATTTTGGAGTATCTATCAACTATTGAGCAATATATAGGATATATATATAGGATAGCAAGAAATATGTGTTATTTTTAATGCACTATTTAAATAAAGTCAGACGATTCATTTTTCGATTGTCTATCGAATGACGTATTCAACTCAAAACAAGCGTTGTTTTAAAGAACTTTGTAGACGAAATTTAATATTAGTTTTTTCATTTGGCATTTCTGACACCTGTGTGTAGATGTCTAATATAAAATTCAAGGTGGCGCTTAGTTGTCGATCTGAATTGACAGTATCGACGTCCCATCATCACATTAATCTAAATACCCTACGGATTCGAAGATTTTGGATAAATCTTGGGATTAGATGGATAGACATCGAGGTTGAAGGAGATTGTGCTAGTAGGACCCTTACGTGCTAAACTTAACATAAGGATTTCCGAAATTATTTCTTATTTTTAACCGATAGAAAACATTGCTAATTTATATTTTGCATTCTTAAAATTACACGAGCTTATTATCTTTAAAAACACAAAGTAAGCATATGCCAAAAAATAACGCTATAGGACCAACGCAACTGTATCAAACGAAAGTAAATTGATTTCTTTGTAATTCATCAATTATCCGAAAACCAGACACAATGAAAAGCTTTATGTCCAGGCCTCGGTTCGAGCCTAGTTCGAGCGTTAGTCAATAGATTAAAGAGATTATCTCTTATGAAGCAACTCTCTACACACTAGGCTTAAAGCTTACCGTCAGTGTTTTTGTTTGCCAATTAAGAGACACAAAGGCTACTGAAGCAATTCAACTGTTTTCTGGAGTGAGGTAAGAGTTCATTGAACTTAACCTTCGCATATTTTTTTGTGAATATAGCCAGGTGCAAATTATATTTCTATGCGCACATTCAACATATTGTTATGTTTCCTTAGGGACTGTGAAGTTAGAATAACGTACGTGAGCTGTTATTTTGGGTACTTAAGAAAAAATATGTTTGAGTACCACAGAGGTGTGTTTAAAAGCTATATAGCATCTTGGTAGAATTACCGTTTCATTGGTCAGCAACTGCTGATTATTGACACCGAAATTATGACTTTGCTTTTCTCTCATTTTATTTAGCATCTTGCAGAAACATTACAAGTATTAACATTCTCTCAATCATATTTACGCACCTTAAAATAGGACAGGCTACTAGGCAGGCTGCGGTTATAGACTTTTAATCGATCTGAGGAATAAACCTGGAATTGGACATTACCAAATTTGGAGCAACACTTATGATATTGGAAAGATTCTGCAACGTAATAAGTATTACATAATGCTACATTTATGTATATTATAATAATGGACGAATCTAATCAATTATATAGATATGTAGCTATGATTTCTGGAATAGCATAAAGGATTCTGAAAGCGCTATGTTTGGTACATAATTATGTATTTAAATCAAATGTTGTAGTAAGCAAACATTGGTTGAGAATACAAAACAAGTATGCTGAAATGAGATATAATACCTTATTTCCACACTTGTTTACATAAATAATTACTACTACGCTACTAAAATAATTTATCGCGCTAGTTCAAAGTTGTATGTAATATTGCAGCAGTATTTGAAATGCCCATTATGACATTTATAAAACAAACATCGAGATAAATCAACAACGTTTTCCTTGGCATTCGAGCTTTAATCACAACAGCAGACCGACTAAAACACTTTAATCTGATATTGCTATGTAGAAAGATGTAATCACGTTCCTTTATTTACTTGGAAATGAGGATTGTCCCGAGTTAATCTCGGATTTGATAATAAATGCCTTTTATCCAATCATATTAACCTTAAGACTTGTTAAATCATGATGTAGTTGTCTGATAATGTTACAAAAGTAGACATGCTTCTGCATGTAATAACCTTATTGATCATGAAGTGTATGTAGACAGTCTTGAATTAAATAAATAGCTTCATGGTATTGATACCAAGATTAATTTTAAAACACTGTTAGCAAAATCTATTAGCAAGAACTTGTCAAAAGATAAATTTTGCTATGATTATTTAAGTAGGCGTCAACAAATTTTAGATCCAGAAAATCATACCGAGGAAAAATATTATGTCGATAAGTTATTTAAAAATAAATCTTTAAGAAAATATCATTTATCTTGAGGGGTTAGTGTACTTGTGCAATAGAATTTGAATTTGAATGCCAGCTGACATAGATCATATCATGCGAGACGTTTTCTTTAAATAGTTAGTAAGCTCACGACATCGTTCTCTTACCCTGATCCCAATTTATTTAAGGTCAGTGCAGCTTTTTCCTTAATAGTCCTCTATTGTCAAGTCCTTCGAGACGTTATCGCACCATCAAGTCCTTTTTGTTTAATATTATTGCCCAGATATTTCATCCATCTATTCTTTGGCCGTCTGTCCTCATTTTACCATGTGGCGTTTCTTCTTTTTTCTTATACAGCTCTTACCAACACAAACGACAGCTTTTTTACTTTTCTATTATTGACGCCACTTTGTAACTTCTCTAACATACCCATACCGGATAGTTTGTTCTTTAAAAGACAACTCTTGTACTGAGCACATTAGAAACAACAATACATAGATTCCTGCCTGTTTCCCAGAGGGGTAGGCAGAGACTACGGATTTCCATTTGCTACGATCCTGACACACTTCTCTGGCTTCATTCACTTTCATCACATTCCTCATACACGCCCGTCGGTTCAAGGTGCTCTTAACCTGGCCTTTGTCCAGAACGCCTCCGATCTGATCAAGAACCGTTCGCCTAGGTCTTCCTCTTGCGACTGTTCCATTCACACTAGCCTTATAAACTTTCTTAGTCAGTTTTTCCTCGTCCATTCTTTCTTTTTACAAACAACAAATAAAAGATAAATGCAGACTTGAAACAACTAACCGTCGAGGGATCACCTAAACTATATAACTATATTGTTAACTCAGCTGCATGTGGTCATTTTTTAATTAGAGTGCCGTCCAGTACCCGGATCCATACAATATGATATGTTATAATGCGGTTGTAAATTCTACCTTTTACTTAAGAGACAGTCTAGAGCAAATATTGTACCCGAGACTGTAGCCATTTCCTCCATTCTGAGTTAATTCTGTTGGGTTCTGGTGAATTATGCCTAATTTCTCGAACGGTTTTGCCGTCGCTCTATTCTCTCGTCACTGAGTTAATATTGTTATGATAACCACTTCTGTTATATTTATATATTGCGAAAATTTCTTACACCAATTACACTTGTTTATATAAAATAATTTTTCCGCAAACTAGTTTTCTCACAACAGTATGAAAATGCGTTTGCTTTTCATAATTTAATTGAAAATAGGAAAGCACTCTTCACTTCGTGTTGAGTAATAACATAATTGACCTTTCCGTAGATGTCTCCTTTGTAATAAAATATAAAAGACGATTAAGCACGTTCAATATCATCCAATGCTCAGTTAGACAAGAATTCAACGAAGCCTCATTATAACTTTGTCCAATTTCAATATCCAACTACCCTCATTCCTCAAACAAGATCTGATGCAGTATCCATTTGACTCCAGTCTAAAGTTATTCACAAAACTATGTCATCTCGTTCTGTTAAACGAGTAAAGGCTCTGCCACTCTGTGGAATATAAAACTAGAATTTAGGGTATACCTAATCGTTACATGTTTGGCATATTGACATTTATGTTTATTGTGTAGCTTATATTTACAATCACATTACTTATATTGCATTATTTTGTACAGAAATATAACTTTTCATATTTCTTTCTATATAAAATCTAAAATACAGGTTTTATTGGCACTAGAATATGTCGATAAAAAAGCACAAGCTTGGCAATTTATTTACATTTTATTGTTGTTTAGTAGTCTAATATGCGTAAATGGGAGCGGTAAAGGGGCAGATCGTGTAACGGTATTATATTATTATATTGGATAAATCTCAGAAATAGCACAGATGACACTAGCTCGTCTTTTATAAAGTGCAATTTGTTAGATATCTTACTGTCTTCATCATCATCGGGCTATAATAGTCCACTGCTGGACATAGCCCTCCCCTAATGAGCGCCATAGCGCCCTGTCTTCAGCTTGCCGCATCCAGCATCTGCCTGCAGTCTTTCGCAGAACGTCATCCCACCTGGTCGGAGGGCGTCCTACACTACGTTACTTCTTACTATCTTCCCCTTTCGAAGATCTTTAAGAAAACATTATACTGTTTTTATATAGATAACTTAAACCATGTTTCTGAAAATCTATAATAAATGATCTGTCAGGATCAAAGTAAGGTCTATGATCGACTGATTTGATACCTGTTGCTAATACAATCAGCCAATAACATACCTTGACCGCCTATTAACAACTTTTTGTGGTGATCCGTCTTTCTGAATGGCATGTGCGAGATTGAGACGACGCGTTAATGAGTGAATATTCTCGTTTTCACACATGCAATACCAACGGTTTAAGAACCGGTGATACTGACTTTATATTTACACACGCCCATTGTTTATGGTAGGTACCTATTAACCATCCACATTTGTAATAGACTACACCTACGCTAATCTAAGTTATCCATGTGACAGAGCCTTTAGCCTAAATATATGTTAGAATCAAGTTATAATTTAGTTAAGTTATTACTTTGTCTCTTGGGCAATGCTTAAATAAGCTAGTTTGAGATTAGAATTTTGTTAGAAATATATTTAAATTACAAACGAAGGAAAACGTCATTGAATAAAGCAAGATTAGAATTTCTTATGTCGTAAGTTAAAAAGTTAAACTATATTACAAAATGTATCATCTTACTGGTCGCTTAGTTCTATATTATATACATATACGATAAATGGCACGAAACCACACTTACGAAGCTTCATAAAGAGAATAATTCAATGCATTGCTTAGACTCATGAATAGCTTAGATGGTTCACATTATTTCGTAGAGTCTAAAGCACCGCTGATAAATTATTATGTGTGCAAATACACCACACAAATGTTCGGTGGCTAGCACCAGACGTGGCTTTCTGTTGGATATATTGCCAAACTTCGTGCTGCAACTGAGAATTGCTCAACAGAAAAACACATAACGCTTTGTCTTATCCGGTAATCGAATCCAGCTGCTCACGATTTACATTAATGGTAATAATAATGTCCACCAGACAGAATTTGGGACACGGCTGCAATCATAACGGAGATTGGCCATCTGCGCATTCGATATTATAGTGCCCAATTGGTGCACAAACACCAGTGTACAATTTGTTATTTGTTATTGCTTATTATCTGATGGGACGACAAACCGACACGACCAGCGAGAGATCAAGCGCAGGACCATCAGATTTACGGGATTGTCGGGAATGGCGGTATCTAAAACCGCCAACTCTTCATTTGGCAGAAAAACTCACTAACTTATTGCTGTCCCAATCCAGGATTCCAACTCCAAACCTCATGCGCGGCAGTCAAATTTTGATCGGTAAGTCAGTTCGGACCAAAGGATCAGTAATTTAATACTACTTTCAATAATAATTGCAACAGTATGATTAGTTTAATATCAGTTTCATCGCCTACCCGGTATGATAACTAAATCTATTAACGAACAACTGCGAAGAGATTGCATGGACTGTCATGCAATCTCTGGATGGTGTAATAAAATGTTGATAAGAGTTAAATTGTCTTCAAAGTCACCAGCCACGACGTGAAAGTTTGTTCTAGAGATACACGGTTTCCGCTTTAAGAGGTGATAATTATATATGGAGTATAGTATCACGTCAGTTATTTTAGAATGGTTAGACAGAGACGAACATACTTTAATTCACGCCTATATATCGCCAATGAGATAGGTAGAGATATAGTATACCCACATATCGCCAGATATATTTAATAGATCCCACGTAACCAGACCTAGTGGCTACTTACCAGACACATTTCCAGACTTCTGATTTTCTTCTAGAAAACTCATACGGTTTTCGAGCAAATAATCCTAATACTTCTGCCCAGCCCAAGAATTAAACTCGAAATTTCACAATCGCAAGAAAATATTAATAACACTTACTTCTTCCTTTTCTTTCTGAATTGAATTATACAATCACCTAAACCATTTTAAATTATATCATGGCAAACATTTATTATTATTTAAAAATATTCGATGAATACTCTTGTACTTACCTAAAACAGTTTTTTTCCATTCCTTCACTGAAAGCTATCAAACATTGTTCACCCAAAAGTATGTTGAATATTTTTCATCTTATTAATATTTATTTTTTAACCTCAGCATTCTTTTAGGTTTAAAGTTCTTTGTTTCTTTTTTACATTCGTTACGACTACCTCGCTGGATCCGTGCCAAATAGACGGTAAGAAGCAATTGTAGTCTTCTATCTTCTTATAGGCTTGTGTATAAAAGCGTTGATCGTTTGCCTGAACCTAGCAATTAATCTAAATGCACCTTCAGTATCTTAGATAAACTGACCACTAAAGTTCGAGGTTACCTAGTGACCTAAATTAATATTTACATGACTGCCACTTTAGTTCGTGGCATACCTTAATGATTATATTTGCGTGCAATCATAAGAGTCCGCTTTCGATTTATCTTTCAACCAAATTGTTATTAATTTTCTATTTCTAAAGAGTATGGGAATATGCCCGGTAGAAGACAATATGATTGCCTTCTATTAGATGAAACCTAACACCACACTAACTGGCAAAATGTTAATGACATTTCACCTGCTGATATTTTTTTATGTATCTTTGCCCATATTATTAAACAGACAGAGTTCTCAAGCACTTTAAAATGTTAAAGACTATTTCATTTTGCCTTCGATCTATCAAAGTTTAACTATAACATTGCTTCTCTTAATATCATAAAGCTCCAATAAAATCGACGTTATGATGAAGTTCGAAGCCACCTCAATCTACTGGAAGGGTATGAAATACCTGCACGTATTTAATGCCGTACAGAGCCTTAGGAATGTAATTTTACGATCTCAAAAACTTTGCGAATATTGGAGACGTTCACTGAAATTAAGATATCGTTTCTTGCAGCTATTAATTCACACATGTCTTCTTATTAATCTTTGAGAATGTCGAAGAATGAGACCGTTGGACTGCCACGCAAATGTCTCGAGTTCGATCCCAAGATCGACTTTTCGAATTTATGTGCTTATTAAAGTTAATATCGCTCGCTTTACCGGTGAAGGAAAAACATCGTGAGGACACCTGCGTATCCCAGAGTTCTAGTTAATGTCCTCAAAGATTTATGTGTAGTCTGGCAACCCGCACTGGACCAGCGCGATGGGCTATTTTCCCTATTACTTAATAACTTGTTAATTCAGTACGTAATAGGGAAAATAATTATAAGTGAATATTGTGGTCTTTGAATACACATATAAATTTCGGTATCGTTCCTCTTTTATTTTATCTCTTTCGAATCGGACTCAACTGGACATTAAGCCTAAAATGGCCTTATCCTTCCCACACTGAGAAGAGGCCCGTACACAGCAGTGGGACAATTTAATACTGGGTTGATATTATGACCCACCTCGTCTGTTCTAAGTAAGGTGTAGTCTATGGTTAAAAATAATATTGATTTTGCGGTCAAGATATCTTCCTCGTTGATTCTGATTTTATAATTGTAGCCGATCGCAGGCCTCTGATTTAATTTCTGAACATTTGTACAGTAAACAACAATGGGCTTGGCGCTTGTTATGCTACATAACAGGAGACGAGCGCATCGTCATTTAGCTAGGTCTAGACTAGCATTGTTTTTAATGTCTACATTATAATAGCCGTACAAACCAAAACATTTAAATTAGGAATACATTGTACGGCAATTTGCTCGAGGAAAGATCATTAACCTTTATAAGCTAATCTAATATTAGTAACATTAGATCGCAAGCAATTTAGTTATGTAAAATACAACCTTAAAATATGACTTACGTTTCATTGTCAAAGATAGCAACTGAACAGCCAGCTATCGGCTGAATAAATAACATAAGTTAATATAGTATCCAAATAACGAGTATAAATTCGTGACTCAAGCTATAAAGATTCATAATTCTACGTTAAGAACACAACAGGTACTTTTGAAGTGTGCCTCCGAGACACATAAATATTAAATATGTACTACGGAGCCAATCCTGTTATCGTTTTGCAAGTCTTACTAAAAATAAAATATTAAAAGGAATTGTTTTATAAATAGTGCTACAGGTTCCTTTATAGCATAGAAAGAAAATACGTGGGGATAGTTGGCAGCAGTTTTAAGAAAGAAAAGGTAAAGATCTTTATAAGTGGCTCACATTTTTTATCGTACCTTATCATTTTCTAATCATGACAGATCAACCCAAGATTACCGAGCCTATTATGATGACGATAATATAATCATCTAACTATCCAAACGAATATTACAAAAAAAAAAATATAAACATTTTTTTTATTAAAAATACGAAGGTGAGTTTGTTTATTTGTTACGCTTTTACGCTTTATCTACTCGATCAATCAAGAAGCCTTTAATCCAGAAAAAAAATTTGTTAGTAGTAAGTAGTATAAAAAAAAGATTCCGTCCTGAGAATTTATTGACTGAAAATCCCAATAACACTTAACCTAACTCAAGAATCGAACCCCAACTCATGCACAGCAGTTGCATTCACTACCGCTGCACCACCAACGCACTCATAATATACACATATTATGTATAAGTAACATAAGCCTGCAAAAATCTCTAGATCTATTACTTGCATGCGAGTCTCTGCACTCAGCGCATTAAGCGAGCGCTCCGAGCCATTAAAACTAATTGTGGCTTGCCAAGATTTTATCGTACTAAAGGACTTCGTGCATTAGGAACAGTGATAGCCTAATGAGTAGTGGCACAGTAAATGCATGACCAATGTTAATAACGAAGGCTGCAACCTTAACCCTGCATGTTGCTGTTGTGTTTGGTATGTTCTGGTTTAGTTTTAAAGTTATATTGATACTAATTGTTCACATGTTGTTCACCTTTTTATTCATACATAGTCTCTCGCCTATACTTTTAAAAGGTCTGACCTTGTGTCTACGTTTTCGGGGATATAGGCGTTATGTCACCGTATTTAATTGCTATGGCTGGTGAAATGTGGGCGTTGTATACTTTTGTGTATACATAATGGTGACCATATTGCCGTCTCCGGGCACAGTTCTAGATACTAAGATTGCTGATAGGTACTGAGATTTTTATGACAATTTACTGACCAAGCAATCGAACGCAAGACTCTATGCACAGAAATCACTTTCATTACCATTGTGCCTTTTTATGTGCTACTAACATGAAGTTCTAAAAAGCAAGTTAACAACTATACACAAGAAAGTACAATTTTGGGTATATTATAAAAAGGTCTACGTTACTCTCCACTACAAATACTATATCTGTGCAGTTTATTTTCTAGTTGGTACTTGGATAGGTTTAATTTTTGCCGGTTGCTTATTTATTTATTTATTTATGGACAACCAACAAAGCATACACTAATTACAAACATTGTGATAACACATAATTACGGGTACATTACGTAGTGCTGCCTTACTTACAGGCTGCCACGGCATGCATTAACAATAAAAAATATATATATTTATGCTCGTTTGAGAAATTACGCTATAGTGACATTACTTACATTGAACAAAACACAAACAAATACGGGCACTATTAACTAACTATTAATAATCATTACAAATTGCATGCATAGTGTATACATATAAATTATATTAAAAAAGTAAATTGATATGACAGTGAGGTATTAATTATTATAAAACTTGAAAATTAATGTCATAATATGATAAATATTATAATTTAATTAAAGATAATTGAAATAAATTAGAATAAAATAAATTAAATTAAATTAATAAATTAATGCAATTCTACATATTGTTGACAATATATACCCAATCACTGTTGTAAAAGAGTATAGCGTATTGTTCAGTAAGAAGATTTTTTTTAGCATCCAATTACGTATATTTTGGCGAAATCCATTGTAATGAAATATATGCATACATCTTAGTTAGGTATGGATGTAAATATTTGCCTTTCCCTAAGGATGCCTCGCGCAGAGGCGAAACACGTGTCGATGCATATTTTGTGTTCGAAGCGAAACGCTGTAAGTTGGATTACCCCTGAATCCCAAAACGCGGCTGTCCATTATCAAAGCAGTTTGGTATTGTCGACCTTTTCTACAATAGTTAGGATGAGCTATCAGAGGGTGGGTGTTGCTTTCCTCTTTTTGTAATTATTTTATAGAAATGTTTCTGGTAAAGTTTTTAAAATATCTCAATACAACCAGTATGCTATAGTAATCGCAAAATTATTTGGCCTTAGTGGTATGAAATTATCGAAAGTAAGTCCCGTCGCTATGATCGCTGAAAAAACCCAAACCTCGGGCAAAGTGTCAATTTAAATACTTTAATAATATTTCTAAAAATATATTTTCAAAAAAAACCTCGTTAAAATTCGTATAAAGTAATTTAATTTCAATATGCAAATGAATATTTGATTGTACGGATGGCTCTGTATTTTTAGTGTTTACTAATCTACGTGACAAAAGCAGCGATAGCTCAACGGGGAGACCAACAGACTGCAATGCAGAAGGTCTCGGGTTCTAACCCACGTCGCGCACCTCTGACTTTCGAAAGTTATATTTGTAGCAGCAAGCTGTAGTTTTGGGTGGTTACAGATCAGACTTTGTGGAGGTCACTTCCGGCGTGCCCCAAGGATCCTTGTTAGCTCCATTATTGTATACTATATATCTTTTTGATATAGCAAATAATTTTCAATACTCAAAACATCTCCTATATGCTGATGATAAGAAAATATTTCGCAGAATCGGCACCATTATGGATTACTATCTACTGCAGTCTAATTTAGACCGTTTAACAATTTACTATCGCAATAATAAAATCAGTATAAACACCCAGAAGTGTATGACAATTACATTTACTAGGAAAAACATCTTATTGTTTATAATTATCACATAAGCAATGAAGAAATATCTAGAACATCAGAAGTGCGAGATTTAGGTGTGACTCTGGACAGCAAATTTACTTTTAACCCACATATAGAACAGATGGTTAGCAAAGCGTATAAATCTTAGGTTACGTAACGGTAAACCATTCAAAGATTCACAATGCCTAAAAATACTTTATTTTAGTTTTGTAAGGAGCATCTTAGAATTTGAATCTATTATTTGGCGACCATTCTTTAAGGTACACATACAGAAAATTGAAAAATTCAACAAAAATTTATCAAGCATTTAAATTATAAAATTAAATTAGTAGAAGAAAGTATCACAATATTATGACACTGAAAGATAGACGACAAGTCACAGATATGTTGTTTTTGTATGATGTGATGTGTGATTCATTGTAAATTTGATTGTCCGGAACTGCTACAAAGAATAGGCTTTAACGTTCCTTCTAAGCGCACCAGACAAACGCTACTATTCTCGATTCCAACTGCTTCAACTAAGTATTTCAAAATGTTGCCATTCGCTCGCATTCCTAGCATTTATAATAATAAGTTCTCTTCACTGGATCCATTTAACACATCTCGCAACTCTTATAAAAATAAAATATTAAACACAAATTTTTATTTATTTTAAAATTTTAAGGTTTAATTAATTAAAAAAAAATTTGAATAAATTTGGATATAATTGTAAGTTAAAATATACTAGTGCACTCACTCACATATACACTGGTATACACACGAGCACACACCCTCATTCATACATATACACAGCCTCACACACCG
Source organism: Catocala fraxini (assembly GCA_930367265.1). Taxonomy (NCBI): domain Eukaryota; kingdom Metazoa; phylum Arthropoda; class Insecta; order Lepidoptera; family Erebidae; genus Catocala; species Catocala fraxini. The sequence continues at coordinate 8,086,651 of OV884037.1, forward strand.
TCACACTCAGACACGACAACATTATGATATAATATGGGCCAACGGAATAATCGTTTATAATTACATATATGTAGATACATGTTTACTCTTGCTTGTAATAATTAGTTATTGTGTTCTTCGTAATTGGCGTACTGTCTTATTTATTATTTTCATTAATATTAATTTTCAGCTGTGAAGGATCTAAATAAAATAAATAAATATGACATTTCGGAATTATGTGTGTATTGATTGACAATTATCGCCTGCTGCGTGCCTCGCAGAGCACGTTAAGCCGTCGGTCCCGGCTGCCATGAACATCTATGGCAGTCGTTATTGGGAAGTCAGTGCCCTATAATATCCTGACACTGGTCTAGCCTTAGGGTATCGTTAGCCTTCGGCTTGCGGAGGTCAGGTGGCAGACGCTCCGTGTAAAAACTGATATCCAGTCAAATCCGGTTAGACCAGAAAAGCTGACCTCAAGTGTCTTGGTAATAATAAAGGCTACGGAGAAGAAGACACTCTACGTAACAAAAATGTGTATGATGTACAAACAGTCGTTTCAAGTCTCAGTGTATCTGTATCCGTTGTTTGAATATTTGTTAGGACTCGTGAAACAAGAATAGGGTAGTTGACTCACAGAGTTTGTTTTTATTCAAGTCAAATACTTACATTACACAAACTCTAAAATACAGAGACTTTTTTTATAAACTAGCTTTTACCCGCGGCTTCAATTGCGTAAAAATAGATTAGATTATAATAACAGTACCTTTTTTAAATAAAATATTGCTTATGTTACTCGGTGATAGCTTTCTAAAAGAGAAAGAATTTTAAAATCGGTTGAGTAGGTTTTATGTAAAATCTTTACAAACAAACAAAAAATCTAATCTTTCTTCTTTATAATATTATTATAGATTAAATAAGATACAAGTACTTTAAATCTGGTAGTAGAGTTTATTGTCAAATGACAGACAAGGATACACGATACAAACTATGACGTATCCACTATTTAACCGCAGCTATGCGAGGGTAACAGCGAGACATTCCAACTAAGACCTCACTTTCTTAAATCCAAATTTTTTAATATTAATTTCTCTCTTATTTTGCAAAAAAATGTAATACTATTTGCATAAAGAGATTTCTTTTACTATAAAATAATGAGGAAGTTATGTTTTCACTACATATTATAAAACGAAGACCCCACCGCGTCTGTCTATCTGTTCGCGAAAAACTCAAACACTGAACGAATTTTCATGCGGTTTTCACTAATAAACAAAGTGATTCATGAGGAAGGTTTAGGTGTATAATTTGTTAAGGTTTTGTCTAACCCGTGCGAAGTCAGGGCGGGTCGCTAGAATAATAATAAGTAATTATTATATAAAATATGATAGCGAAATAACAGTGATATACAATGAAATCCTAATACTATGAAAATTACTAGATAAAACTATTCGATTCATATCTATAGAGGTTGATTCAAGAGGCCCGATGACCTAAAGATAAGTTTCAATTAAGATCCAGGATTGGAATTGTTCGCATTAAATGGCGTTGGAATCGGCACTTTGTCGCACTGCTATCTACTAATAGTATCTGGTAATGCTTTATGCTATTAGTTTCAGATACTAGAACATTTATATCTATGTATATATTAAAGATAATAGCCAATTACCTACTAAGCCTTTTTCTCATACCAGTCTGATGTTATCTAGTGCCTGGTAATTAAAATAATAATTAAATAGTGTACTTGTCAGAATATGGATATACAAACATGTCTACTTTTACGCCTATATTCTCAAAGGAAGAGCCAGAGGTGTAACGCACTTCCATTTTATCAACAATAGTCTTAGGTATTGGTGAAGATAAACATTGTCCGTGCGTACGCGAGAGTTCTCCAAAATGCTCTGGACCAGCGTGGATGACTGTGGCCTAATCCTTCTTAGATGAAGAAGAGGTCCATGCCCAGCAGTAGGACCGTTTAATACAGGGGTAATATTATATAGTTTTAGGCTGTATATAATGAACGCGAGAATACTGTCATGTCCATGATGATACCATGTATTATTTTTATAACACCAAATTAACATTGTGGAATGCAAATGAAGTATTGAGTATTGAGTATATCTAACAACTTAGTTTTAGTTTCCGTACTACTGAGAATTGCTCCGTAGAAAAACACGATGAATTTTTGCTCAACTCGGTAAACCAACCCGAGCGTGCACAGTAGCCGTATTCCCAACCGCGCCACTGAAGCAGTCTTATATAAGCTTATATCATTCTGTGACCCAGCTTTCTGTGTATGCATGTGTGAAGTATGATCACTAGATGAGTTTGGAAAAAAAGTAAAGGTACTCGGTTCAGTACCTTATTTTTCCAAACTCATCTACCCATTTATTTTTTGTTCCAGTCAGAAGCAATCAATTCCAAACAACCTGAGAAGCGTCACCTTGAAACAAAGTTTATCCAGTCCCGATTAACTATCAAAGGTAATCAATCTAATAGTCCGAGGTGCGGTTCAGTACGGGGGAGATCAATTGCTCGTGAAATTGAGAGCACAAATCAGGTTTTGACAAACGGATAGCTGTTAGTGAGGTGGTTTTCGATTTGTGGTTCACATAACGGATTCAAAGGAAAAGTAATTGACTGCGTGATGTTAGTGAATGCATCTTCTCTGCATGTGGTCTTCTTGGCTATCATTCCTTGACAGAGTTTTTTTTTTAATTGGAATTTTTGTTATATAATTCTTAGTAGTAGCGCAAAGATTGTACCTGTGCCTGTAGAAGGCAACAGTCTCGAACTCAAATACGTCGGTACCAAGATCATAGTTGTTAAAATGTGGGTTTCGTACACCGAACTATGTATGTATGTAATCGATGTTCAGCAACATTTTAAAATACGTTCCAGGTAACATAACAAAAATTTCGATGGTGGTTTTTGATGACGTGCATGCCTAAGATTTCATATTATTACTATAGCTAATAGTGTAAGTTTACGTCCAACTGTAAGGGCCATGCTTCAATCCCTCGTCGAGCAAAGAGTTATTGAGTTATCAGTATTAGCATGGCAAATAGGCCAAAATAATAGGCATTTAAAAACATAAATACATATATACAACTCTGTCAAGGCTTGAGCTTTTAATAAATAAATGAATGGCTGAATGGATAATGCTAGTTCAGCTCAATAAGCTGTTAAATAATTAGGTTAATGTGTCGATATGTTCCGCCTCGTTAAATCTATTTCTAATGGACATTATACCTACAGGAGATTATGGGCCGGCCTGTTTTAATCCAGCATTATGTGATCGATGCATTGAATATTATAACGCTTTAATAATATTAATATTCTACTACATACACACAACATTATCTAGCCCAAACTAAGCAGAGCTTAGCTTTAATGGATAATACTTTAATAAGGATTATATTTTAGTTTAAAATACGTATGTTGCAGTATAATACTTTGAAGCAGCAAAGACTAATGTATGCATTTTTTAATGCTTACATTAGAGTACATTAATATCTAAAGGTCTGTTGATTATTTACAATATACATTAAATATTAACATTAAATTAATTTATATGTCGGAGCAACAAAATATAGACGTGGTATTATACTTCGTACGTATACTAATGATAGGCAAATACAAGAGAAATAAAACAATAAAGGTTGACTGTGATTATCTCTGATCTGATCCGTAACGCAGCGAGTTCGTCACCCGAATGCCCGCGCATCAGTCTCCAGCGCTTATATTACGTCAATATGACACTGACAGTTATCTGTCACTCCAACTGATATATTGGCTCTATGACGACCTCACTCGAGCTTACGCTTGATGTTCCGAAACAAACCAATAGATGGCGTTTTATTCAACTCCAATTACAGAAATAAATTGCAATTCAATGAATATTTTCTTGTCGATCCGACATATTATATAGTATAAAAATTAAATATCAATAACCTTTTATACAATTTGTATATAAATTATGTAGCTTAGTGTCTGCAGGTATTTGTTGTTCCAATTTGCCATATTTATATGATGGATTTTTAATACAAACCATTATAGTAGCTTAGATAACTAACTATACATGAAAATAAACATGGAATTCGAATCGGCCATTCAAAAATATTGATGAAATAGTTATTATAAAAACCAGAACGTTATCCTTTTTTTTCATACAAAACGGCAACTTCATATTTAAGCCCCTATTGTTACAAACGGTATTCTAAATTAAAATGATCCTCAAATATAAACATAAATTGCATTTTAGTTCACATTTGAGTTACTATTACTTTAATGGACCGTCAGATGTCCATTGAATCAACGAAACTTTTTAATGGAGATACACACATTTTAGGCACTTTCATCCAATCAAACTTAGGCATGTGGTTTATTGAATAAACTATGGTTAAACCAAATGCTTTCTATATACTCTTGTGGCCACCAGTTTACATATAGTTTAAAATAATTATTTGCCATTATATTTTGGTATCTCGTTTTAGAACGTTAGTACTACTGTTATTTATGTGACCAAGTCTTATCCTCAGGATAGCTACTGAGAATTTCTTTACGAAAGCCTAATCAAAATTGGTTTGTATGGAGATTCGCAGTTGTTCGCTCGCTCATATACTATTTTATACATTCTCTATATAAACTTTATATTATCTATACCTATATAAACTGTAACGAGGTTGTGTCTTTAAATTGGAAATATGTTCAAAAACTAATTGGTGTCAATTATTTAAAAGAGTTTTTATTGTTTTCTCTGTATATTTGTTTATCATGACATCACGTAAGAACTTTTAAAGGTATTCGTATGTAGATTTTTAAATTCGTAGTTTTTGGTCATGTTTCATATAAATCCAGTTAGTTAAAACCAGAGATATCTTTTATAGCTTCACTCTACAATCTGGTAGTACTACAACGCTACAATCGGGTGGTAATGCGAACAAAGTCACATGCAAAGGCTTGCATGTAAATAAATTCACACTAGGCTTTTCCAGAGTAATAAGGAATGAACGTACTGCGATCTAGTGTGCATATAAAACTAAACTCCACCAGCCAACCACTACTAAAAGTGTAGAGTAAAATGTAAAAAAAAATGTCTCTATATCATCTCACTAAGAAAGTGGCATTACTATTTCGGAGACGTTTATTTATTGCGGTTATTGTTGCCAGGGTATGAACAACGGGTTCATAAATCGTGAAAGGATTGTAACGACACGACAATTGATTTATTGAATAATTAGTAGTGCGCAATAATTTATTCTGCTGTTCTGAGAATTAAATAAGACACTGACATTTTCCATTATAGAAGAGTTGTGGAAACAATTAGGATTTTGGATCACGTTTCTGTTATTTCATTTTAATTTCATTTACATTGTCTTGAGTTTAATTAAAATAACATTTTGCTGCTTTTACGTTGACTGCAATCTTAGTGGTATCGATCAAAGAATGAGGTAATTGACGCTCGATGCCCGATTGGGCAATTTGTTTTCTACCAGTAAATTATCAGCAGTAATATGGTGTCTAGAAATGTGCCCAGTAGATGGAAATTGAGTCAACCCTCTATACATAGAGCCTGAAATGTAAACCTCGAGGAATCTTTTTTATATAATATCTATTTTATCACTAAAATAATTATTCCATACCAATATAATTCGGAAACAATAAAGTAAATTTTGGTCACAATTTGGTGAAAAATTAAACAATAGATATGTCTTGCAAAGTTCTATATGCACGAATTCCAATTTTCATAACAACACGGACCAGCCGCTGTTAAAGCATAATATAAAACGATAAAATAGTTGAAATTATGATAAACTCATTTTCGTGCCCATCATAGTCATTATATTGTAATAAATTATTTGCTTAATCTTTCTACGTTTAAAAGGTCAATGATAATGTAAACTATTCACACTGACTAACGTTAGCGCGCAATAATTCATTATAACCGCCATTTTGTAGCTATAAACAAAACTTATTCATCAATATCACATCACGCAACTCTGACTTTTCACATTAAGGAAGCAATCATAATGCGGTGATATAGAATGAATGTTGTATATTCTAAGACGGGAAAACAGAATAGTAGGTACTTATCCAAAATACATTAAAACTTTTAAAAGCCAATAAGGAATGGTCAAAATAAAGAAGTACTAGGCAAGAACCACCAGAATATCCAGAAAGGCATGGGTAGTGTTACCTTTTTAAAAGGTTTGATTCAATTTGCAACACGCCAAGACTGCGGTGAAGCGAAATGAACTGATAATAATGAGGGTTAGGAATAATTAGAGCTGATAATAATTACTATTATTATCATAACAGCAAATCAGTGACAAAAAGCACAATAAGGAAAGTATCCCAACCTACAAAAGGTAGCGTGTTGTTGTGTTCTTGCGTGTAGCATATTTATTAAGCTTTCAAAATAACTAGCTGTAAACAGGGAATTGTCAGCGCCTAAGAAGTTACGCTTTTCCATTTTTTTAATACACATTCGTCTTTTACAGGACAGCAATGCACTGAACATGATGACGTTTGATGTGATAAGTATCCATAAGCTATACTAACTTTGCACTAGACGAATCAAATGTAAAAGCGTGTAAGACCGCTTACACGCCTATTTCAATATCGGTATCGTGAGTTATGCGATATTAAAGTTAGTCGAAGACTCTAAGCTGTTCAGCTCAGTAACTATCACAAGAATAAGTAACTCGAATCGCATAAAAAATGGAACGGCTTTAGGAAAACTTATTACAAAGATATTAAGTTAGACTCAAATTGGTCTAGCTTTTTACAAGAATATCTTTTATCAAGTAAATATTTATTGCGACGAGAAAGCAATATATTGATATAACGTTAAACTTAACTCTGTCAACGTTTCTAAGTTCGCGGAACACTTTGAAAGCTCGGCACGCACTCCAGAGCTTGTTTAATATATTCATTGAAATTGTTACAGGAAATAATATTAGTGGCTTCGCTTCTGCGAACTACAATAATTAGTTTTATAACTTTGTTTTTGTTTGCAGTTATATAAAAATATAATCGGAACTTATAACTAATATTATAAATACGAATGTGAGTTTGTTATGCTTTCACGCCTTAACTACTCAACCGATCTTCATGAAATTTTGCATACACGCTGTCAGGGGTACAGAAAAGGACATAAGGTACCTTTCATTCAGAAAAAAGTACAATTCCCGATGGATGATAATTTGAGCCGAGTCGGGCATAATCTAGTCATACATAGATACTTATAGTTGTGATACTTTATTATATTCAAATAGTGTTACGTCTGTAATGCCTTGATGTCATATCCATGTATTTCTCGACACATTACATAGTATGTTTGTAAATGATCACATCATGTGTTTACTAACTTGGGAGAGCCACGCTTTGGCACGAATAGCCCGGCTCGACCGGAGTGATACCACGGCCTCACAGAAACCGGCGTGAAATAGCGCTTGCGTTGTGTTTCGTCAATTGAGTGAGGGTACCGGAGGCCCAATCCTGCCCCCGCCTGGGTTGGGAGGAAATTTAAAAAACTGGCAACGCACTTGTGACTCCTCTGGTGTTGCGGGTGTCTATTGGCGGCGGTAATCGCTTACCATCAGCCGATTCGGTTGCTCGTTTGCTTCTTATATCATAAAAAAAAACCATCTTGCAATACTATGGGCTATATTAGATCGCAAAATGAAAGTTAGTGAGTCAAGTAAGATTAAATAAATATATAATCGAAACCTAAGTGACAATGGGCTTGACAAATTTGCGTAGGCGAGTCTATTCATATAACTATTTCGACATGCCTGTTTAATGAAACCGCACTTGACATTAAAATGTTTTGAGAACCCTCACTTATCGTACACGGAATATAATGTGGTGTCGTATACGAGGTATGCTTGGAATATACTTATGATTTAAATACTGTCTGGTGTAAATATTAGGCAGGGCATAGGCGTTTTTTTTATCAAGGAGGCGGCGGAGTGCGGGAGGTAACGCTTGTGTCGAGTCCGTCTCCCCTCTAGGGGGGAGACAGTAGGGTTTGGGGGGAGTTTTGCCTAAAAGGTAGACCTCGTCGTGTAGTGGCCTGCCATTTCATACGACGGGCCGAAACCTCGGCGGGGTCGCGACCGCATGTGCAAGTGATTCGCGCGGCCCCGTCGATAGTGGTTTTGTCGGTGAACACCGTGGTAGGTTTAGTCGGTATTCCGGGAGGTACATTATTCTTATTTCATCTTTCTCTTTTACCGCGGCGAGTTTGACATAACCCCTCCGCCCGCCCCCGCGCAGGGGTAAGAGTGAATGCATTCCCCCACGTAAAAAAAATATAAAGGGCATAGGCGTTTATTAAAATTAATTAAATTAAAATTATTTATTACTAAAAGAGTACAATATTTCACATAGAATTTATATCCCAAAATTGGCGTAACCTAGGGTTATTTTCCAAAGGGAACCTGGTCCCTAAATATTGATGGATTATATACAACCCATCCCATCAACCCATAGAATTTTGTGTTATAAAGCTTACATTATGGAGTGGACGCCGGATAATATATTTAATTTTGTTCAGTTTAACAATGATAACATTTTAAATTTTAGTTATTCGTCACGTACGTTCATAGTTTCAGTCAAACTATTGCTGCTGCATATATTTTGTCAATTTACTGGTGTATACTGTGTATGCCTTTTATAGGTAATTATATTCTAAAATGAAAGTTATCTAAAATTAAAAATAACTATATTATATTGTATGTTTTTAAACAATGTTGTATATGTATACTGTTGGCGTATCTTTAATAAATAAATGGATAATCCAGAGACGTCGAACGAAGTACAATGACCAATGTTGCACAAGAAATTGTTCCTTTGCTATCTTTTTAGCCAAAGCTAAATCAGTATGAGTATATATGTACGTCCCGTCGGTGACTTATATACTTATACAATGCCCTAATTGTTAGGCAACTTCAACTATTTTAAACAGTTTATTCATCCATCACATCCAAATTACTCGACACTTTGATAACGACGACGTATTAAATACAGCGCTATCTGTACACTGGATCAGTGATTTTCATATTATTATACACACTTGTATTATCAAACAACACCTAACCTACAATGTTCGTATCGTATAGGCACAAAGCAATCCATTTGTTCACTTATGTAAATGAAGGTACAGGGTAAGTCGTGGGCGATACCATCTTCGCGGTTAGTTTTACGTCACGAAGTTATTATGTGGTAGATATGGTTATATTGTTACTTGCAGTGTTCGAGGGATAAGAATTCAAGCAATATTATCGACTACAACACGTTTTATTCTAACACACAATTAAATTTAAAACACAACACACACTATACTACACTTTCCACTCTAACAGCTTCAAACTCTGTGGTATTTTCGATTCCGTTCGCTCGGATGAATACTTGACCAATTACGACTGTAAACTGACTCGGCAGTGCGCGTGTTCGGTGTTATATACGCGATTCAAGCATATCAAGTTTCTGGAGTTTTCTAGAAGCGCCATACCCGGTATGTAACAGTACGAAGATTCAAGAAAGTTCTAGCCCTCTCTCTACTCTTCGCGTACCGACAAGCTACGTAGTTCAGTAAGACGTCAATAGCTGGTGCTGTAATAAATTATTAGAAGATAGATTTAGATTAAGATAGCAGTAACTTTGATGACTATAATATGAACTATACATGTATGTATTAGGAGACCATCCTTACGTTTTTATCTTTGAAGGAGTAAGCACATATGTAATTATAATACTTGTGACTGATGAGATTGTAGATTCCACAACAGAGTTCCAGAATTCCGGCTGCTACTGAGAATTTTTTTGTAGAAAAAAACAATAACAATTTGCCGGATTCGAAAATTGGATTACGGACCTCATGTACATACAGCAGTCTCATTGCCATCACTATGCCACGAAGCCAGATCAATAATCCAGAAAACTAAAATTTGGTATAATATCAAAAAGTAAACAATTCAGTCCTACAAATAAAATAACAATAATACAATTATCCACAAGAGGTTATACTCAGATATTTTAAACTTTTAATGGCGTAAGGTACTACGCAATGCTTATCCGAAGTTTAGAAGTATTTCAGTTTGTTAGACTATTCTACAAATTGCTTGTTACTTAATATTCCAGTACCATGGTTATTTATAAAGTACTCTTATTAATATCTTGTTCAAAGTCTTATTTATTTATATGCTAAATCAACAATATACATATATATATTACAAAATAAATCGATACATAGTTATATAAACACAATAGCTTTACCGTTGGACTTCACATACAAACCAGGAATCTTACAATTAGGGCACCAGTAGTTTCAGTAAATAATTAATCTAATATGCAATAATATATAATGCGTGGTTTCACCTACATTTATAATTAACGCGCCGCTTCCGTGGCTTGTAGCGTGATGTTATATAGCTTAAGTTACTTATGAATAAAGTAGCTTTCTAATGGTGAAGGCATGTTAAAAATCTGTCCAATATTTTTCTTCTTTATAATATTAGTATAGATAATTTTGTGGACGTATAAATAAAGGTTAAGGTTATCGAAATTCACATTTTCCGAAGACAAAGTCAGTCACTACCACCACTGCTGAAACCTGATGGATCTCTGGCTCACACTGCTGAGGATAATCCGAATGTATTCTGATCTATCTTCGCAGAATCTTCGTGTGTGGAAACTGCAAGCGTGACGCCGCTGTGTCTACCAGCTTGTGAGAACCTCATGTCATATATACGTAAACTTCAGATCGAGGTCCGTAAAACGCTGCAGAATCTTGACGTGAACAAGGCCAGCGGTCCTGATGGTATTCCAACCATAATACTGAAGACCTGTGCACCTGAGTTGTTACCCGTGCTGACACGCCTGTCCCTGGCATCTTCTTGGTAATAGGACAAGTGTCGAACTCTTGGAAGCTTCCTAATGTGCAGCCCGTGCCAAATAAAGGCAGTCGAGCCGACCCTGCGAACTACAGACCCATATCATTTATCTCCATACTCTGTAAGAGTATGGAACGTATACTAAATAACCGACTCCTGACATACGGTACCTAGAACCAAATAGTCTGCTCAGTGACCGGCAATACGGTTTCGCCGAAACCGGTCCACTGGAGACTTTCTAGTATATGCAACGCATTTATGGAGTGAGGCCATCGAGAAACACGGCGAAGCATTGGCTGTTTCGCTTGATATCTCAATGGCCTTCGACAGGATCCGGCATGATAGTTTTATCAGCAAGCTTCCGTACTTTGGCCTACCCACTGGCCTCTGCGTTTGAATAGCAGATTTCCTAAAGAGCCGCTCGATTCGAGTAGTCATTGATGGCTACTCGTCTGAACAAAAGACAATTAATGTCAGGGTTCCACAGGGATCAGTACTCTCTGCAACTCTCTTATGCTGCATATTAACGTTCTGCTGAAACCCGGTACGTTTGGGTATGCAGACGACAGCACGCTTGTAGAGAGTTACGTATCCAGCGCTAGGGCCAGTGGAGCACAGATACAGTTACTAAGGGAAGCTATGATCGAGTGTATGAACTTGTCCTTGAAGGCAGTCTCCGGTTGGGGTGATGCCAACATGGTTAAGTGCAATGCCTCTAAGACCCAGGCGTGTCAGTTTTCCGCAAAAAAGAGCCCATTCCAACTGGATCCAACTTTCCGAGATGTATCCGTGCCGATAAATAATCGCCTTGAGCTTCTGGGTATGTCATTGACTCCAACTCTTAACTTTCCCTCCTTATTTCCTTATTGAGGCAAAAGTCCAAGTAGCTGCCAAAAAGCTGGGCATCCTCAGTAAGGTGAGGCAGTATTTCATGCCAGAACATTTTCTTAATTTGTACCAAGCACAGGTTCGATCTTGCATGGAGTACTGTTCTCACCTCTAGGATGCCTCAGCAAAATATCAGCTGGAGACTGCATAACAATGAACATGAACTGCATAATTTGATTCCTCCTTCCTCATTCTACCATCGGACGACCAGACAATCAGACAAGCGACACAGGTACATAGTGGATATACCATATTTACACACGAAGCGCTTTGCTTCTACTTTTATAATGCGTACCGCTAAGGAGTGGAATTCGCTACCTAAGTCTGTGTTTCCCGATGAGTACAATCAGGGTGTCTTCAAGTCGCGAGTGAATAGGTATCTTCTATGCAAGCGTGTTCTATCGTCGATTGCATCTTTACTTAAGATCAGGTGAGATCGCGGTCAAACACAAGCCTATTTATTACAGAATAAATAAATAAAAAAATAAAAAAGTCAAGCTGTGCTACCGGTCGGGACGTTTCATCTATAGTATCAAGAAATCAAAGGTAATTCACCTTTGATTTAATTTGAAATTGGATGGCTCTGTAATTATTATAATTAGGTATGTATTAAAGTTTCGTGATACTCGTATTATTATTTGTCTTACGCATGACGTTCACGCAGGTTACCATTTATAATTTCACCTGTGATGTATTTAATCAAATATATTTTTAGGTTTGCCAGGTACCAGTAAGGCAGACAAGCTGTGACAAGTTGTGTAAGTTTGCAATTACGCTATGGAAGCTGTCGTGCGATCCTAGGTCACGCGAAGTGCTGCTTGGTTTCTTCAAGTTCTCTGCACGGAATTTGGAAATATGGTGGTGAACGCCAATGGACTTAGCCCCAATAAAAAGTATAAAATACGTATTTACAAAAATGTTGATTTAGGAATTAATGTAATTTTTACGCAATAATAAGATCAAATTTTCACAGCGATGAAAATATGATGGGTTGTTAGGTGGTAAAATAAATTAAGAGCACCGATTGCTTGAAAAAACTGGGTCTACTTGGATAAAAGACTTAGATAAGATACGAAGCTTACAGAAAACAATTCGTTTACTAAAAACTACTTACGCCTTAACAAAACAAACACATTAAGGCACGTATCCCTTGTTAATCTTAGTTGTCAAAAAGCGTTTATATCCCCACAAAAATGTTAATATCACTTTTCACTTTTGCTTCAAACAATGTTACAAAATATACGTTGATATCTATTTTATACCACTTCATCCAATATATGTAGCTCTCCGTAGACCCTCTACAGAAATTCGTAGAGGCACAAATAGTCGATTTCTATTAATTGGATTCTAACTTGACGCGTCGTAATTACATCTTGCAAGTTGTGCCTGATGATATATAATTAATTTCAAATCTATTAATATTCATTTAACGGTTGTATAGTATCATGCATTGTTATGGAAATAGACATTGAATATATTTAAGTTAAATTTCGAATTTGCCGACTTTACGTATTATTATTGTATAATTATGTGAATATATTATAGTTGTATGCATATTAGTCTTGTAATAAAAACATTTGATTGTGTTTTTAATTAAACACTTAGTTCCTTTTTGCGATAGTCGGATTACTTTTGTCTAACTAGCTCAGTAGCGCAGCTGTACTAGATTTTGGGGCAGGCAAAGGGTTTTCCGTTAAGGAAGTCTCAGTAAACAGCAACAAGGGTCGGTAATAGATTGGATTATAATTATAAGGGACCTAAAACATAGCTAGTGCAGGTAGGCAGTCAGCTTGTGACCAAGGCCGGTGTAACCTGGTTAAAACGTCAAGCACCTAAAGGTAAACAATATGCATGACCGCGTTAATACCCGTGACTAATTATATATAACTATATATGGCGACAACTTGTTAGTGTTACCCTTCGACGATATAAAGGGTTTTGTCTATGTTTTCACTGATTTACAAATCCAATCGTAAAACATATTTAAAAATAAACTCTGTCTTTTGCTATTTTCTTATATTTTCAGATGAGTAGGAGCAACATTAAAACATAGTCTAGTGCCATATCCTCGTAGGAGTTGCCTAGCCCTACGGGTAAGGACAAGTTGACTTACTTTTGATCAACTATGACTTTAGTTCCCACTAAATATTTCTTGACAGAAAAATCCAATAACACTTTGCCCGAACTGGTAATTGAAGCTGAGATCTTATACACACGCTTCTTCTGTGTCACCGCGGCACATAAACAAAACGTTTTACGTGTTAATACATTATGTCTTGACCTTTATCTACTTTAGCCCTCTAATACACTATACTATCATCATAGAAGAATACAAACATAGTTTTCTGTTTCACATTGTAAAATAGGTTTAAACGCAAGCGAGCCACTTAGGAGGAACGTCGTTTTCTCTAGGTGACCTACATTTTAGCGTACCTCTTTATCTAGAAGTCTTTTTCTTCTTACTGTTAACCTTATTAGTATGTTTAGTGGCTTACTTAGTGTATGTTACTTAGTAGTTAAGTCCCTTAAAATCTGAAATGCTTCAATAACATTATGACAAGATCCTGCAAAGATTGATACTATAGGATGTCTAATCTAAATCGGTCTAGCTCGACTACAAAGAGGACATAGTGGCCCTGGCACTACATCGTCTACTAAAAAAGACAAACGGAAAGTCGAGCTGTCATTCAGGTAATTAGCTTTTTAAAGACCTTATATGTATATTGTTTGAGATTATTTCATTTTGAAAGTCAGTTACATAAGTTATGAGGTAAAGAATTTTAGTAAAAGATATCAATACGAAAATATGTCTTTTCCCTAGCCTTTATTATTCCCAAGTCACTTGGGGTCGGCTTTTCTAGTCTAACTGGATTTGACTGGATATCAGTTTTTACACGGAGCGGCTGCCACCTGACCTCCGCAACCCGAAGGCTAACGATACCCTAACGCTAGACCAGTGTCAGGATATTAGAGGGTACTGACTTCCCAATAACGACTGCCATAGATGTTCATGGCAGTCGGGACCGACGGCTTAACGTGCTCTCCGAGGCACGGAACAGGCGATAATCGTTAATCAATACGCACATAATTTCGAAAAGTCATATAACTTCCGAAAGTCAGAGGTGCGCGACGTGGGTTCGAACCCGAGACTCTCTGCATTGCAGTCTGTTGGTCTCCCCACTGAGCTATTGCTGCTGTCAATACGAAATTATGTATTTTGTTTAAAATAACGTAATAATGATTAATACAGAATGACTAAAACCAGCCAACCTAAAATTATTTCTATATGCTACATATACGAGATATTGTACAATAACGAAGATATTGTTAGGAGAGTAAAAGGCGACGAAGAGAATAGCACCAAAATTCGGACGCAGTCATGTTCGCGACCCAACTCACCACAACAAAACAAAGTACAGGGCTGTACAGATATAACCTTATGAAAGGTGACCTTATTCAGTGAGGCTGGTTCAGTTTAAAATGCATATAGTATATTGTAAAGATACTGAAGGTAAACTTTATTATTGTATATATGTACATAGAGATTTTGCCCACTGCTTCACTCGCGTAAATGTAGAATTGTAGAAATGTAGATTATATCAATTTTGATCTCTCAAAAGCAGTACTTTTATAGATAAAAGGTACTCTATATCTTTTTTTGTTCCCCTAACAATGTATGCGAAATTTCATAATATTCGGTTGAGTAGTTAAGTGTCAAAGCGTAACAAAGAAACAGACAAACTCACATTCGCATTAGTTAGGATTATGCTACTGTAAAATGGAAGCATACTTTCTATACGATTAAAAATGTCATACCATTGAGTCAGTCAACTAAATTACATTCTAAAGTACTGTTGAAGTCGTGTTTCTGTAAAAAAACCTATGGTACCAAAGTCAACTAGTTACCACAAGTACCATCCAGATACGAACAGTACTGCCAACCACACGTATTTTCGTTACAAAACAATGTTACCTAACTTTTGAACTAAAAACCACATTTCCTCGTTTAGAGCGACGCGAAATTCTGACCTAAAAATCACATTACCCGATAAAGTGGCCGTAAACGGCTCTACTGTGCATCAAAGGGCTGCAAATAAAAGTAAATGTAGCATCGTCGGAGAAGCAAACCCGTACGCGCTACGGTGCATTACCGCGCTATACGTAATTGCATTTTGGCATGACGCGAGTTGCAAGCGCTGGGTATGCGGGGCTACAAGAAACGCGGTGCAGTCGAGTGAATATTTTAGTTGTTCTTAAGTGCTTTTTGTTTAAATAATTAGACGCCTTGAAGCTATTTAGATTGTTCTAAAAAGTTGGGTATATCTACTACCTAGGTACCTAAATATTTTAGACAAAACATTTATTTAAAAGCTCTTAAGAACATCTGCTCTTATAGGCTTTTTAGTTTGAATGAAAAGTTTATTTAAGGCGCTTACTGTTATTAGGCCATTACTTAAATAATTGCGAATATAAAAAGTATTTTTATTAAAATAGTTTTAAATGTCATCACTATCATAATAAGATTGTTGGATGATTTTTCCAAAACAGGCAACTTAGTCTAACCTTTACCTCTAAGTGTATCATTAAAAATTATATGGCAGGAGTTTCGTGTAGATTTTCTTTTTTAGGACTACGTTTTTATTAAATATCTTGGAACAATAATTAATTTATAGACGGTATACGTAATTTACGGCCTTTCCTTTAGCTATGTGTCTGTTGATTTTACTCACAAGTTATATTGCTTACATTTGTTCACGAAAGAAGTCAACAAAGCTAATCAATCTGTGTTTAGTTACACGAATTAACGTTCTCGACGTTAAAATGTCAACCTTACGTGTTAACCATTCCCATGTCACGTCTCAGTAAGATTATTTCGAATATTTTAAAGGACATAGAGAAACATCGACTTTTCATTTCTTGAATTTTTTAGTGAGTAGCATACTATACACTGGAAAAAAAAACGACAGGAAGATATAATTATGATGACTTAATTGTAATTTTCTCCTTAACTATTATAATATTTGTGGCAGAAGAAGTAATCACTCTGTTTTTAAATTATTATGTATACGTACGTAATAGGTACTAATGACCGTATTTTTGGTTTAAAATCTAAGTTTCTAGGGTCTATGCACTAACTAAGGTAACAAATTTATCATTGTCTTTTGTTTCCTACATGGCTATCTAGTCATATGCATTGCGCGTAGCTCTTTAAATCCTTGCATCTCCAAGCACTACGCGCCATGCATATCCTAAAAAACACGTGAAGGTTCTAGTCTTCACTATTGCCAATTATAGTTGAAGCAGTATAAATAAGACGGCTCGCAATAGCAAGTATCCGCCTCTGACAGACAAGTAGTGCAGCCATAATCACACTATTAATACGATTCACCCGGTAAGTAAAAGTTCCCAAGATTCACATACTTACCTTATAAGCTTCTATTCCTTTTCGTTCGCGTCGGTAGGCAAGCTCACTAGCTTGCCTACCGACACGAACAAAAAGGAACAACGTCTACTACCTCTGACATTGAAAGCGATTAAAGGATACAGTATCAATCAAAATAACATTATCAAAATTTTGTTACACTGCAACTTGTAATCCAATCTGTGTTTTCGTGGATCGCACCTAATTGCGATCTCGGTGTGCACCTTTATCGTCGCCGCTAAGTACACTAGTGTCGCTCAAAGTAGTTTTATTGCGAGCTCGGAACTGGCACAAATTAAATTTGTTTGTTCATTTGTTAGTAACGTGAACTCTATTGTGTTTGAACTTGTGGTTACATATGAAATTAAAGTTCCATGTTGGGCGCCAATTTTTTAAATGAATGTGTGTTTTAAGTAATTAGAAATTAAATACAATTCTTTAAGCTAAACAGGAAATTTTCTTTGAATTAACAGTTGGAAGATAAAGACCTAGGTGAGCATAATGTAATCCAATCAAAGACCTTATTGGTTATTATGGTAAGTATGTTATTTGAAGGGTCAAAGATAGAATAATGAGGCATTTCTTGTTTTTTTGCTTTCTAATCCTGGTCTATTCTTAACAAAACTTAAGAATTTTAAATTCTTAACTAGCTAATCCACTCGATTTGCCAGTTAAGAAATTCTTAAGTAACTTTATCTAATCGAAATATCGAAACCCCATATACATATACATGTAACATAATAAACATACATCCTGAAAGTAGTTTGTTCAAAATCGGCTACTGAATCAATTCCAGCAATTTTTAATATAGGTCATTTTTTATCTCTAAAATAATTAAAATGAATTAAATTATAGTCACCCATTTGTTAAACAGCTGAAATAAACGAACATATATCATAATTCAAGGCAATAAGGTTTTTGATGCAATAAAGTCAATAATGTTAGATTTATTGTAATATATACTATCCGTGCACAATAAGGAGAACTAATTCGTTAAATTAAAATATTGATGTACATAAAAGTACCATTTTAATTATTATATTATTATTACAATTTAATAGTCTAATTAGGGTGTTTGAGGTAGTGCGTTATATCTGTGACATGTTGTATATAGATATTATATGCATTAGTTAGGTAATCAAACAACCTTATTATACCAAATACTAGATTACAATACCAATATACAAGATATCGAATAAATATGGCAGAAATATTTTGTTCTTCACCAGCAATATATAATTTACAACCCCAAAATGTATGTTATAATTTACACTTTCCTTCATTAAGGACTACCTCCTAAAATTATGTTTATGTAGTTAGACTTGCGTACCGTGATATTCATGGCGTTATTCGAAGCTACAGGCAGTCGACCGATCGATGTGGTAACCTATATTGCAGCCTCATTACCGAGAACGGACTGAATGCCGAAAAATATTTATGGAAATTACAAAATACATGGAAGAGTTGTTTTAAATTTCTATTAATAAAAATACCTTGTAGCTTTTGTTTAATTATTTATTAATCATGCCTATATTTCCTTTATGTTGGTGTATACTATCATAACATATTCGCTTCTTTTACAAATATATAGGACATTTAAAATTCAATTGATTTATTAAATCAGGATCTCTCCATCTAAAGTACTTACAGAAAATTACATATGAATAGCTATGTCCTGTGTTTTTAGACTTTCCTATTGCGCTGGCATCAAGGCGGCAAGGTTGAAGTATCCTACTTTAACCTTGCTGCCCTGATGCCAGTGCAGGCAGCTCATATCCGTGTATATCTAACAACGAGGTAGTCACTAGAGAGATACCGTCGTTGCGCTAGATCGTGAAAACTCTTGCAGAATGATCTAAACACATTTGTACCTACTGGCAGATCAAAGCTCTAATTAGAGACAGTTGGAGAAATATAGGAGAATATAGGATTTTATTTTTTTCGTGGGGGAATGCTTTTACGCTTACCTCTCCACGGGGCGACGGAGAGGTTATGTCGGGCTCACCGGGGAAAAGATACCCCGGTAGTACTGACTAAACCTACCACGGTGTTCCTCGACATAACCATAGACGGCGAGGCCACACGAATCGCTTTCACATGCAATCGCGATCCCGCCGTGGTTTCGGCCTACCGTGTGAAATGGCAGGCCACTGCACAAGGGGGTGGGGGTGCAAAGACACGATACAGAGGCGCACGTGGGAACACGCACGCCGCCTCTAGGACCTGGTGATGATCGGGTGGCGAGCAGGCCCACGCAGCCCACCACCTCCAGGTCAAGCTTCAAGGTGGCTGGAGGTCATCTCGCGCCCTCCGGCGCCCGGTTCTGCGGTTGGGGAGAGGGTGTAAGCGTTCCCTCTCCCGCTCCGCCGCCTCCTTGATGGAAATTACTTCCTCACAGAAGGAGGCCACGGCGTTCCACGATCTCTCACTCCAGACCATAGACTGAACCACAGCCGGGAGTGAGAGGGCAACCAGTCCGACTGCCGCGATCAACTCACAGCGCTGCAATGCCCAGGCGGGGCAATCCGCCAAAGTGTGCAGCGCCGTGTCCACAACAACATCGCGGCAGTCGCCGCAGTGATGACATCCGGGCGTCGCCTGCCGGCCTATACGACACAGGAACTGGCCAAAACAACCGTGGCCAGTCATTACCTGTGTCAGCCGGAAAGTGAGGGCGCCATCTCTCCAGCCACTCCTCAAAAACGGGACTTACCGCCATGATCGTGGCGTGCCCGGCACTGGGGTGCACAAGTCGATTTCTCAAATATAGGAGACACCTTAGCCCAACCATGGGTTAGCATAGTTAAGAAAAAAAATCGGGCACGCCACGATCGTGGCGGTAAGATCTAATCTTTTTATGGGATGTGGATATACATCCTATAAAAAGATACCGCATTTACTGAGCTATAATCGGCCAATATAAGAATATTAAAATTAATTTTAGGGCGAAGTTTCGTTAAGTAAAAAGCTACCTGAACGGTTATATTATATTTTTACATAAATATTAAATCAAGTTATCAGCGACAGCGAATGTAGTAATAATAAATAATATTATAGATGTGGCAATTTTATTAATACTTTATTTTGTGGCCTCTTTTTAGGTTGTCTGATAGACTGACTCACTGATCCAGTTGTATACACACTTTAATTATTATGAGGCTCCGGGATTTTATTCTATGGTTAAGCATAGTATTATTGGAGTTTTCTGTTAGCAACGTACTCAGAACCAGTGCGGAATCCTGTATATCCAAAAAACATGTCTTTTGATCATAAAAAGGTATTTAAATTAAACTATTTATCAAAAAAATTATAAGGTACATCAAAATTCAAATCCGTCAAATCAAATATTAATATTACTCTGAGTAGAACTCTTATTAAATATGGATTGTGTAGGTAAGTTTACCTGACAGATAAGATTGGACTAAAAGCCTAAAGAATTAATTAGTTCACCCAGAAACTTCTGCGTAACTTGAAGATTAAATACACTGGGTTAATAACTCCACAGAAGCGACAAAATCACGTCTTAAAAACCGCTTCTCCCGACGCTTAAACCACAAGAATATTAGAAGTTGACTAGCCACACTGGTGCCATAATTTTAATTAAGAGAAAATGTTAAGAGCGACAAGTTTTAATAACTTAGTTTAATGGACTTAGTTGAAGCTTGTCGACACTGGTGAATAAAAATGTACAAGTGGTCAAGGAAAATCTCCTTTTCTTAAGAACAAAAGCCATTGTCCTCGGTTACGAATATAATGAGTTGCTATGAGTATTACAAGATGCGTTTAAGGGATTATTTCAGTGCGAACCCTCTGAAGAATAGGTATGATTGACGTATAAAATGGATGTACGTACTTGTTTATTGCGAGCAATATGTTTGATATACACGATGGATATTAATAAATTTACATCGTATGAATATTGACTTGCTCTGCTCTGTTCTACTCTGTCTTTTAATCATTGTGTATTTAATACTAAGTCCCGATCTTAAGATATTGTGCTGAATTAAGGCTTTTGTTTTCTACAATAAACAACGTCGCCAAAAAAGTAACACAAATGAAGTTAGCTCGCGCTAGAAACATTTTGAAAAGGTTTTCAAGATATTTTCCTGTAAAAATTGTATGGTTAAATATATCTAAACCTAATGTTTTTATATTTTATATGAAGTAGGTATAATGCATGATTCATTATGACAAATGAGTCTTTAAAATATAAAATACATATTAAACTTTAAGTTTAACATGATGATATACCAGGGTGACCTCGTAAAAAACTAATGTTACTGTTTATTACTATTATATTTTATCTGATGATTTTTATATAGAATATAAAACCTCTGCTGGGTTAGAAGATATCTGGGTCCATACTCACTAAAACTACCTCTTTGGCAATTCACTTGGGCATACATAACAAGATCACAATATAATAAACATATGGACGGCATCAGAACCACATTACACGTACCAATGTGTACCTAATTTTTAGTGTGTTTAAGTTTAAGGTAGCGTTTTAAGAGGTCGCTAAGCCATTAGCACTGCTCCAACTGTTGAGGGTTAGAACCGGGACAGAACCGGAAGATGGGACAATAAAATTGTGTGATCCATGCACACGGACACAAAGAATATTCAGACTGAGAACAGCCATTTAGCTGTTCCGAATCTGAACGTTATTGAGTTCGTTGTTTGAATGTTTGTAAATTTCCTGTTGATACAGATTTTTCTAATGCAGGCGGAGTATTTAAGAAAAACCAATCGTAGTTATAATATTTACTTGATGTTACTATTTGACTTGTGACGGCGCTGCTGTGCCGCTTCATTGCTATCGTGAACTTAAAGCTCTTGACAATTCTACTCCGTTAAAAATTTATAAAACCATTTATTCTCAACTTTAAGACCTTTAAACAACAATCTAATAGAGCAAAACTTAAGGTAGAAGAGCAACTTAGTTTTAAAGTTTGTCAAATGTGACATACTTACCTTTCAACTTGGGTTTAGTTTTTAAATTAAGTTTAAAGTTAAATAAGTTTTTGTTGTGTTGCATATTGTATAGTTATCTATTGTATTACTACAATTTGAAGAACATTCCTATTTGCAATAAATGGTTTTATAAAAAGTTATATCGGAGACTTGGAACATCTTTTATTTATTTCTTTTCTAACAACTGTACTACTGTGTGTTTAACAACTGTGTGTGAATATGGGTAAATCGCAAAATATGGGTATTTTCAAAATATCTTGATACTGATAGCCATCCTTATTAGCCCGTGTTAGTATTTATAAATGTAGCTTATCGTTAGGTTACCGCTTTGATTCTTGGTTAAAGTGGTTTAAGGTTCATCGCTTAGGAAATTCTCAGTACCATCATGTAATCTGAAATAATATACATGACAAAACGTTCCTTATATCGTGACCCTCATAGCAAATCATAAGAAAACATTTTCTTCAGAATAAACGAGAATTTTAGTTAAAGAGAGCTCATTTGTCGACTCATCAACAATGACATTAAATATGAACTTTGTCAAAGCATTGCGAGACTCATTTCCTTCTCACATTCTTTACTTAAAAAATTTTAATGATAGCGAGAATTCAAACGAGTAAAAGCTTTTAATAGTTTGCAATACTAAATTGAACAATAATCACCATATTGGACATAACATACAGTTTCCATTCATATTTGGAATATCATCATTATAATTATGGCATATAATGAAAGAGGCTTATGTCCAGTAATGAACTGCAATAGGCTGGTTGATTGATTGATTCATATGAATAAAATAATTTTAATATTGCAAATGAAACCTGCTAGGCTGAAACCGATTATGTCTACCTCATGGAATTAATGAACTGGGCGTGAATAAAGTAGCAGTAGAGCCTCGCTGATTTCAGCATGAATGGGCCGGCCCGACCGGGGAAGTACTACCCTCTCACAGAATATCAACGTGAAATAGCAGTGTCCATACTGTTGTGTTTCGTTTGGTGAGACTGCCGGAGGCCCAATTTACCCCTTCCCACAATAAGGTTTGGCAATCCTGTAGTGCAATCGCACCTGGTGCACCATGATTTGTGTGTTATATTCTATTAATATATAACTACTGTATTACATAATAAGACAGAGATATTATATGACATTTAACGTAGGCGGTTGTAGTTTCATTATTTTTTTTATTGAATACCAATGCAGATGTCTATGCAAAAACAAAAGAAGCTACAAAAATAAATCACTGCTAATATCATAATTAAATCTGAAGATTGTATTTTGACATTCTCTCATCTTCTCGAATGGTTTACTATGACTATAATAATATTCGGAACCGGTATATTTCGTTCCCACGGCAATAGTACGGTCTTTACATAGTCCATAAATTATTGGCAGAAAACCGTATAAATGAGCAACCATGCTTGTACATTTATGTTCATATCACTGGAAGAACGAGGCGATCGCTTCATTTACTTTGAGTTTTCTCGTTGTATTCTCGCTCTATTAATAGTTGTTATCAAATACATTGCAATATCGGAAGAATGTATCGAAAAATAGCACAAATACAGGTCGTCCTGGTAACAATTTAATTGGACACTGTATCATCTACGAGTATACAGAGCGAATTTTCCAAACGTGAATCCACTGCAAACACACTTGGAACGAAGAACATCTATTTGATTGTAACATATACATTCCTGTACTATGCTTCCAACGGCGTAGAAACTTCGAAGACTTGTCAGCCGCATTCCCGCAAAGGATTCTAATGGAAAAGAAACAAAAACGTATTGCAAAGTATGCTGAGATTGCCGGGCTGCTGGTAAGATATACTTGTTTTATTGTACGCGAGCCAAACTCAAGGTATAGAGACGAAAAATTTAGTAAGATCGTTAACAAAAGTTTAACAAGTTTCAGTTTTAATAATATAATGTATAGAGGGAACATGGCAGTCGCCTTGAATTGGTAATAGCCAGTCTAAGCTTTATAACTTTCGTTCATCATTAATTAAATTTTAGCCTAATTAAGATGTTTTATGCGACCATCATTGACCTCAATTTTACTTATTCCTACAATTTGAATAATGTTCAACAGTAATTTTTAGATTACAGAACATTTTTGTAGAGAATTACTTAATCATAACAACAAGGCGTGGGCAATTGTAGTGGGCAAGATATATATAGTAGCAATCGGATCTGATGTTGTTTGTATACATAGACTATGTAGTCATCAAGACTGTATGTCACTGAGGACAAGCCGCTTAGAGAAGCTTACCACACAGTGGAAGTTCAAGTTATATCCTGCAGAGATTAAACAGGCGTGAGAGTTCAACTTTTGCACTACCTTGTAAAAATTAGCAGTATGGCGTCCCCTGCCTGTTTGCACAGGGTGACTATGTATGTCATCCATCGAGATTACGAGAGCGAGAAGTGATGGTTTGAGGAGCTCTCAAGCCATTCTCTGATAAATCGATGTGTTCTGTTCCGGACGTATTGCATGAAAGCGGAAGAAGAGCGGCACATAATTCCGGTGAGTAATCGTTACCGTCGCGAAGTTCACATAAATGTATAAATAACATAACAGAGGAGCTAAATATATTTTTTTTTGTTCTGTATTAGTTTAAAGATGTATCTGATGAAGTTTTAATTAAAAGTTACGCTACCCAAAATGTAAATATAGTTGCTGTTGATTTGTGTTTTAAAGAATAAATAGAAAAGAATAGTAATATAAGAATACTAGGAATAATCGACATTAAGATGACCTAGCCTCGGAGTAGCATTTAAACCATAACAGTTGGCGTTTTAAGTCAACTCAAAAATAAATAAATTATAAGCCATTTGCATCGGGCAGAAAGGAAAATGAAAAATGACCCAAAAAGGATGCACAAAATAAAATGTGACGTAACCGCTTTTTTAACCTAATTACAAGATAGTGCAAAAGCAGCAATAGCAAGTAGGAGACCATTGGACTATCACGTAGAGGTCTCGAGTTCGATCCCAATGCATGTATTTCTGACTTTTCGAAGTTATGTGCGTATTAAATTGTTGCTTCAATGGTGAAGGAAAACATCGTGAGGAAACCTGTATATCTGAGAGTTCTGCATAATGTTCTCGAAGATATGTATGTGAAGTCTGCTAACTCGCACTAGGCCAGCGTGGTGGACTATGGCCTAACCCTTCTTACAGTGAGAAGAGGCCCATGCCCAGCAGTGGGACAGTTTAATACAGGGCTGATATTATATATTATATAACCACTAAGCGCAGGCGTGCGGGAGAGATCTTAAGAGAGATAGACTTATCTTATGTCAATATTTCTTCTTCTTTTCTTTTCTTCTTCTCTTTTTTAAATATTTTTTGTTTTTGATTGCATTTGCTGTTATGTATAAAACAACGTACAAAATTAAATAGGTATAATAGATATACTTTGGAGTCTGATATTTAGGATAAGTAAATTTTCATATGCGCCATTTTATGAAAGAAAATATAAAATTAAACGACATTTGCCAGAGAAGATTGTCTTATATAAACAAAAAATTAACATGAGATGAGATTGGTTCATCATTTGTATTCCTGTAGACGGGTCTTTTGCATAATGACGGGCTAAATTCAGCAAGGGACGGCAAAAGCGTCTGCGCCTTAATTTTATATAAAATAACCCAAGTGAATTATTGTTGATGTGAAATTTTTCAACCCAAGTGATTTGGGTGGAGTGAATAATGGTGCGAAACGTTTTAAGTAATTTGTTAAGTGATTGTGTAAAGTTGTAGTTGAGTAGTTAAGTAATTGTAATTTTATTTGTGATGTGATTTCATTGATTAATTCAGGTCTCAGATGTGTGTTAATTATGATTGATGAAAATTAATATATACCTAAATTAATTACTAGCTTTTGCCCGCGACTTCGCTCGCGTAGACGTAGGTTATGTGATGTTAGTAACAGTAAATTTCTTTTTAAATAATACAGAGTCTATGTTACTCGGTGATAATATGCAAGCTTTTTAATGGTGACAAAATTAAAATCGGTTAAGTAGGTTTTGAGTTATATCCTTAAAAACAAACAAACAAATAATCGAATAATTTCTCATTATTACTATAGAAAATATGCGATTAATTAATTGCATTTTATATACAGCGTGCAAAAATAACCTGGATTGTAAACTATTAAAGATAATTAAAACAGGGATATAAAAAAAATTTAATATACAACGAAATTAATTTCTAATTTGCTTTTTGCACAAAGATACACAATTCACAGTTTATTATGTTTACATGTTAATATTAGTAATTAAGCATCTGAATCTGATTGTTCGGATATTGCCGATCTAGTTTGGACATGTCATTACAGTACAGTCACAAAGCAGAAGGCGAATTCTCTTAATAAATGCCTATCATAATAGAATTTCAATCTAGACTAGATTGGAACTCTTTTGTGATAGGTATTTACGTAAAATTTCAACCTAAATTCAATTTATGTTTATTTTGATTTAAGAGAATACCGTTTGTGATATTTATGACACCGAGTCTCGATCGGAACAATGTTACGAATCGTTATTTACTTTTATTACGAGAATTGAACCTATGTGCTGTTCTACGGTTTATTCAAATCAGCTTATTTATCTATACTAATATTATAAAGAGGAAAGATAGCATGTTTTGTTGGTTTGTTTGCAATAGAAAAAGGTTGACAATACCGAACTCCTCTGAATAGGGATCGCCATAACGTGGTACACCGTGGTACTCCAACATGCAGGATTTCGCTTCTAGCACAAAATATGCCTAAAACACATATTTTAAACACGCTTTTATTAGCTTGGTATGTATGTATCTGCGTATCTATGAATTTATGTAACGGAATCTTTGAACGTAATTTTCACCCCTTTTAAACCAACGGATTGATTTGAAACTTTGCACACTTATTGAGGAACGATGACAATACAATAATTTTGAAAAATAATATAGTTTAAAAGTTAAAAATAACAATAAATAAATGTTCAAAAAAACTAAATTTTAATGTAAAAAAGCGTGGGGTGGGTGTTATCAAAATATCTTAGAAAGCACCCCACGCTTCTTTACATTAAAATTATTAAATTATATTCTACTTTTTAAAGCGTATTTTTTTAGTTTTTTAAAACTATTATTTATTCAACTTGCAATATGCCGCTTGAGGCACAAAATATACATTGTCACCTTTATTGTACCTTTTTTCCTATTACAATAGTTGAGGTGGGCAAACCGAGGGTGCATGGCGGGTTCCTTTCTTCCCAATAACTGCCGCCAGCAACCGCCTTCTTTGATTCAATATACATAATTTTAAAGTAAATACTGCAATTTTCTATAAAATTTTAAGTAGTCTACGACCTTAAAATATGACTTTACTCTTACACGCTGTGTATTCACACTATCGCAAACGATGCACGTATTCACGAATGATATACCACTTGGATTACCAGTGCCATATGTTGGCATGAAACTGACGGAATACGTTATAGCGTAATGAATTAGTATGTGTGCTTGATTGCTCGTCCGCACCAACAGATGGTGTCGTACCAAACTGATCTTAATAGAAGTGTTATATAGGAATGATGGAACATTATTTGTCTTTACTACACTAACAGAATGTATGGTAAATGAAATTAATCATGCAAAGTCCAGTTACTAGCTGTGCCTTATGCACGTACAGTGGCGCATGCCAACTCGCCCCTTGTTCGTGCACTAACCTTATTAAATATGCTTCTGACATCAAAATCTGAATGTGATCTATTTGCTTCGGGATGGATGGATGTGAGTCGTAGTTGTTTAAGATTTTGTGAGATGATAGATATTTAGTTAGTTACTAAGTTACGAATCTTTTATTGTACTCATGTAAGCAGATGTAATACCTAATAAATTATATAAACCTTATATATTATGTCGGGTAATATAAATGTATATAATGTTAGATATAAGTTTTAACTTGTACAACGATTTGGTGTATTCTGTTATGTTGTCCATTTGTTTATACCAATAAATAAATAAGTCGTTGTCTAGGACAGAAGCTTCTCTCTTCTTCTTTTTTCCTGCAATACCCTAGCTAGCGATAACAATTATATTTATAGAATACATCTAATACGTCATTACAAATATGCCATTATTTCACATATGACTAACGAAAGAATTATTTTTAGTATTATGTATGGTTTATTTTTGTTTATATAAGACAATCGTCTCTAGTTTTATGTCTGCTTTCATAATGGCCAATGCATTTGAATGTTTTGTCTTTGAGCATGCCGTGTCTATAGTAATACATTGCAGTCTTAAAATAGACAAATATTTTAGTAACTTAGGTGACTGTTCAGTAAAATTATACCAAGATTTTCACTACATTTATACCTTGGTAGCGTAGCAGTAGTGCATTCATTGCTGTGCATATGTAGTCTCGGTTTCCAGGTCAGTCAAGGTTTACCTCAACAGCAATACAAAGTCTGGAACTGTGCCCAGTTGATGGCAATAGGCTCGCCTCTATTACGTGGACCTTAAAGCATAGCTGGCAAAGTGGCTGTAATAGAAACAAAATACTCATAGTCGCTTGTCGTCACTATATTTTTGTACTTTACCCACATTATAGAATGTTATGTATTGATGAATATGGATGATTAATGGATACTAAATAGAAAAATGTAATTACTATAAATTATAAGCTCCTAACTAGTAATGTTAAATTTATTATAAGGACATAAAAAACAGTAACTAACCTAACTGTTCTGATACTTGTAAGCCCATAAGTATAATAACTAAGTTTTAATTCTCCGGTAAGTGAATCATTTCATTGATATTTTGGGAAAACTAACGTTTTAAATCATAATACATCACTGTCAACACTTTTAGCGACATAGCCGTCAAGTCTGTGAACTTCAATCTGTCATATGATACACACATAGTACTAGAAATTTGAAACACTTTGCTATACATAGATTAGCATTACTAGCCAGCGGTAACATACCGAGGTCCCAACATAGATTACTCACTAGTGAACTAGTTCGTAAATCACAAATTAACTTAATTAAAGGGAAAGCGAAACAAGTATTACTGTCTGGGATTATTTATATGTGTGTGTTTATTTGATCTTACCATTCAAACAATCTAACGGTATTCCATAAATTAGATGTCGTAAAATCGCAGATGCTGGTACGATGGTGATGATTCGATGCAATTGGTGTGCGGGTTACATGCGCAAGTCGTGCAAGATAGTCATGCAAGAAATCGCGCAAGATTGTCGTGCAAGCTACATGCGCGAGTTAAACCTATGTGTTAATAGCGCGCTTGGTTCACTTCAGCTGTTTACACGATGCATAGAACCAGCGCAAGTGTTTCAACATGCGCAATTTTGTAAAAAGAGTTAAAGACAAAACAGCTCAGTACCTTTTTTCCTCTGTTTTTCATATAAAAGTGTGTATTCTCAGGTATGTTGGAGAATGTGACGTCATTGATTTACTTGAATTTTCAATAATTATGTTCGAATTTCGACCACTACCGGTAAAACTCTTGGATTTATAAAGCCACATAACAAATATGGGAGTCACTAGCTACCATTATATAAAATTAATTTTTGCTGGCTGCTACTGCCGCGTACACCGCGAACGCCGCGTATACGCCGTATCAGAATAAAATCTATTTTATGTCTTAATCCAGGAGATGGTCTATTTGTGTAAAATTTCATAACAATCTATTTACAGTAACGCATAATATTCGTAACAAACATACCAACCTCCGCCCTTCCTCATAGACTCACATTTATATATTAATATTAGTAGAAAGTAATTTTAATATTACCTAAAAATTTAAATTGATATTGAAATTTACTAAACACAAAAAAGTAAGATACAGAAATTATTGAACCCTGGTACCCAAGGTAAGATCTAACTTGTGTTATGGGTACCAGGCCCCATTTTCAAGTTTCTTAACAGTTTGGTATTAATTTAGATAAGTACATTCATGTTTCCAAATAAATTACAAAAAGAAAATAAAAAAAATAATAACAACTAAATCTAAGAAAACAAGTAAATAAAAATTGGGTTGACACTTACGATTGTGCATGTAGTAGTGCGAGAGTGGGTGAGCGGGTGTGTGGGTGGTGCGAGTATGTGTGTGTGTGTGTGTGTGTGTGTGTGTGTGTGTGTGTGTGTGCGTGTGTGTGTGTGCGTGTGTGTGTGTGTGTGTGTGTGTGTGTGTGTGTTAGTGTGTGTGTGTGTGTGTGTGTGTGTGTGTGTGCGTGTGTGTGTGTGTGTGTGTGTGTGTGTTAGTGTGTGTATTTGGTGTGTGTGTGTGTGTGTGTTAATGTGTGTATTTGGTGTGTGTGTGTGTGTGTGTGTGTGTGTGTGTGTGTGTGAGTGTGTGTGTGTGTGTGTGTGTGTGTGTGTGAGTGTGTGTGTGTGTGTTGTTGTGTATATGTGCTGAGTGTGCGTGTGTGTGTGTGTGTGTGTGTGTGTGTGTGAGTGTGTGTGTGTGTGTTGTTGTGTATATGTGCTGAGTGTGCGTGTGTGTGTGTACGTTGTGCGTATTATAATATTAATAACTTTAGTAAATTTTCAGTTTCTTCATAGCCTTTGCCGAACAGCCAATCCGTAACTTTTTAAATTGAGGTCTTGTTAGTTTTTAAATGTTACGTACTTTATTGGCAATTCACCAAAATCATATTTTTCTAAAATACAAAAACGGAATACATAATTTATGTTATCAAAGCTAGTTTTAATAGTAGGAAAGTGAAAATTAATTCTGCTTAAGAAAAGTTGGTGTTACGCACCAAAAAGCCGGTGTTGAAACTTCACTAATTGATAGTAGCTTATATTATCCTACTTCATATTGACGCTACTTAAAGTTAGACTTACAATTACTTAACACAACAAATAGCATAAAACATTTACATTCCACCGAGAAGACTCCACAATAGGCATAATAATAGGCCACTGTTTCCTCAACTAACAATAAACTTGTTCTTCTTTTAAGACCGCAGTAATCTTTCTGAAGTGATGACTGGTTGACATCATAAATAATAAGCTAAGCACAAAAGCGAAAGATCTCTGCTACTTGTACCGAGAAAACAAAGTCGTGATAAGTTCTGGACATATAAGCAAACTACAGCAAACAAACTAGAATAGAACAGAATAATAAATATCTTCGGCTTTACAAAGAATTTTTGCGCTGAGTTATTTAAAAAATATATATACATATTTATTGGACGAGGGGAGATACAGCAACAATACAATTTGTTATAGAATTTTTTAATAACCTCATTCTATAGTAAAACTGAATTGACACACATTCAAAATACTTACTTACTTATCATGTTTTTGTATATTTAGATTATCTATGTACACAATAACAAACAAAACAAATTATTATGTAACTTAAATATATATATATATATTTAAGTTACATTTATATTTGCATTTAAACTAGGCCAAAGTCTAATACAAATACAAACATCACCTATATAAATAACAACAAAGTTTTCAGTCGAATAACACTAAGGTATCTGAAAAGAATTTAATCTCATAAATTTTGCACAACATCCGATGCGCTGCGCTGAGATAATTCGCCATTATTATACGTCGGTGCAGCCTTCTGAGTAGTCAGCCAAGTGGAATGAGCTGTTAACATTAGCTGGGAAGCGATTCCCGCAGTACGTTTCTGGAAAATGGCAACTTATGTAAAACTATAACTTTAAATCTTATTAAGAGAAATAAATTTATTCTTTCAATGTCACTTTATAATATACACCTTATATTTGTATAGTTATTGCGTTATGTGTCTAAGTCAATGCGACCTCAATGATATATAAATAAAATTGACATTGTTTTGGCCTCATCAACATAAAGCGACAGTATTCAAGTCAAAAATCTTTATTTACTTAAAAGTGTTTGATCACTTCTTGGAAACGTTAATTAACTTAATATAATAATATTAAAATAAAATTAAAAGGAAATAATATTTTGTGACGACAAAAAGGCATTAAGGTTCACCATTAGCCGTAGGTAATAGTGAACGAATAAAAACAATAAATTTTTCATAATCTTTATATTATACCATCGAATGTCAAAGGAATATTTTTATGATAATTAGTCACTGAAAGCAGTGAAACGAAAAATCTAAATAATTATCATAAAAAGCGAGAAGTAACCTAATTTTATATTTACCTCAATAGGGGCCTATTCATCATTCATCTCCTCAAAATAAATCTTCTTCTCTCTTAGCCTTTATTATTCCCAAGTCACTTGGGGTCGGCTTTTCTGGTCTAACCAGATTTGACTGGATATCAGTTTTTACACGGAGCGGTTGCCACCTGACTTCCGCAACCCGAAGGCTAACGATACCCTAACGCTAGACCAGTGTCAAGATATTAGAGGGTACTGACTTTCCCAATAACGATTGCCATAGATGTTCATGGAAGGCTTAACGTGCTCTCCGAGGCACGGAGCCGGTGATAATTGTCAATCAATACGCACATAATTTCGAAAAGTCAAATAACTTCCGAAAGTTAGTGGTGCACGACGTGGGTTCAAACCCGAGACTCTCTGCATTGCAATCTGTTAGTCTCCCCACTGAGCCTCAAAATAAATATTTATTTGATAATTATTTGAGGAGATGAATCATTTTTCATCTCCATTCATTCTTTCAGTATCAATTAGTGCTAAGGTTTTCCTAAAAGCCATTGATCTTAGGACAATCTTAACACATCGTAAAGTAGGCATTTCATTGGTAGAGGTATATGTCAACTTGCTTAATTTTCATGTTCAATACAATTTCAAAGGATATCTTACTAAGCAAAATTAAGTCATTTTGCTATTTTTGTCAATTTAAATTCCTTAATAGGTAAAATCGGTAACGTAAGAGGTAAACAAATAATGGAATAGGTACTTAATCCAGGAAACTTGGAAACTTCATATAAAACTGACAGTAAATCTCTAGTCTCTGCTTACCCCTCCAGAAAACAGGTGTAAGTATCTGTATGTATAAAAATAATACATAAAATCTCCGCTCTAACTTATCTTTGGACAAGTTTCGCGCTAGGGACAATATTTCAGAAGGAACTTTACAAAAAATTAAACAACAAATGCAAAGAACACTCAGCTCTACAAGTTGTGGACACATATATTTTTGTTCCGTGTAGGGCACTTAAATCAGCCTACTTGCCGCGCAAATCAATTTCTACTATTATCCGGGGTTGGGTGCCTACCTAACACTCTTGAAACCATTTTGGAGTCCTTTTATGGTGGTGTTGTTGAGGTAGGTGAGGTTGTATTCTTGTTCAATCATTAGCGTCTGAATGATCTACCTGGTGCCAACGCGTTCATCGAGTATAATAACTTGCGATCATCATATTATCCTTATTCTTGTTTGTAAACGTGGTTTATAAACGTATTTGAGTTATTTGAATAAAAGTTTATCCTCAATTTGCCACCATTGTTTCGAATATACACCACAACCATTATATGACTGAAGAACAACGCCATCCCTGAATCAATCGTACTGATGACGCTGTGATTGAAGTGGTCGCCTCGCAACTGCCACTGCTCCGAGTGTGGTTCGATCCCTACACGACACAAAAAATAGTGTGATCCACATCAGTCGTTCCGAGTTCGGGTGTTCTTTGTGTTCGTTATTCAAATGTTTGTAATTTTCCTGCAACACAGGAATCATACTCGATGCAGGAGTTGTCTTTTTAAACCGTATAAATTAAATTAATTTACCAAATTGTCATCGAAATTAAAACTCCGTTAAGTCTATTATGAGAATTTGTGGTTATTTACACATACGTAATACTCTCGGACGGGATGTGCCTCTCAAGAACACTACATATTAGCTTGGCTGCAGTCCAATATCGTGCTGGCAACGTATACGAAATATATTCTATGCTTTCTATATACATATAAATAAACTTCATCTTAAATACACTGTAAGAAAGAGGCCGTAAAAGGAATACGGAAAGACTTCAATTCAAACATTTAGAGAAAATTCAGCGTAACACGTAAAACACTTAGTAGACACCCAATCTAATAAATCTAAATAGGCGCAGACGTTGACGCATAAAGAATTTATCGTTTGGAGCACATAAAGTAGGAGCAATTTTATTGGACGACACGATACCGACAGCGTACTTATATAAGGGACGACAATGTATATTGATGATAAAGTGACAAGGACTTCTAAATACCAAAACCAGATTTTACAGAAAATGGATGATACTTATATGTTTTTAAGCGTTTGTTTAATAAGAATGCATATAACGAGTTCCTAGAGTCACTAGACTACATATGTCATTTTACCAAAGTTATATTTCCAATATACTTTTCAATCGATCTGTCTTTTTAAAATAGTCTCATAATATGTGACTATTTTTAAGAGGACAGGCCGATTGATATCGTGTGTCTGTAATACATATATATACAAAATTCAGCCTAACAAGTATAATGTAGCTAATTCATGTAAGTAGAAAGTCTGAACTTCCATATTTGAAATTAGCCTACGTTATACAAATGCACTCATGAGAGTGCATTTGTGTATGTGCACATCATATGTCGCATTTAACAAATGAGCTTGAGAGTGCATTTTGTTGTGATTATAAGTGAGAATTCAAACTGACTGGCTGAGTGCATCTAACATTGACCATGATTAACACTAAATGTAGAGCCTCAAAGCCTTTTTTAACGTAGCGGAATACATTACACATTCATCTCTGCATCAAAAGGGGAGCGGAGAGGTTCTTTCGAGCTCACCTGGGGAAAGATGGAACGTCCCGAATACTACCGACTAAACCTATCACGGTGTGCCAACTCGCTGCCTTGAATGGTGGAAATGGGTCACTGGAACTGAAATTACATCAGCGACCCACGCAGCAGTGCCCAACGCCGATAAGAAATGCCTGAGGACGGAGATTTCTAGGCGACGGCATAGAGTCTCAAAGCCTAACTCAAATATAGTACCCGAAAGTATAAGAATGCCAATCTATAGTATTGTATATCTTCCGTTAACACTTAGTACAGTGCTATCGTATCGTCTCAGGTAAAAGAGGCTTTAGCTATAAAAAGAAATTGTTCGTATGTATAGGCGTGGATGTGCGACATCCGCTAATGTTCGCTCGTTGTAGGAATTGCGAGTCGTTAGTGCGCACGACCTGTTACGATTCTGAATCATCTTGTCGCTGTTGGAAGGAAAAATATGAAGTGCCTCCGAGATACTATGCAAATATGTAAGATACAAATTCACGGTTATTACATCGAGTAGACGTCGTTCTTCGTGTCGTCGCAGGATGATTGTACATTGCGTTTCCTTATGTTTAATTTATTTATATGTTTACTTATGATTATGGGAATATGAAGAGTATTCTTATTTAAACGTGGTTATCTTTCTTTAACAGGTTTATTTGTATTATTGTAGAGTTTTTTGGATAGGTATATTGAGGTAGTATAATTTTCGTGATATTAAAAAGATAATATGTTTTTATGTTATATAACTTTATGTCAACACGATGTTATTTCAGTATATTTTATGTAAGTTATTTGACATAGTATAAACAAAAATTATCTCTAGATAATAATAAGCGATGTAGGATTCAATAAAAATTCCATCCGGCTTCCATCATTATCATGTCTGATGATAAGCGGTTTTGCATAATTTACTGGCGCATACAACACTATCACTTGCGTATTGTCAACACCACAAAAGAAAAGTACATACCAAATTCAAGCACGATACTTCTTTTATACCAAGTAAGACCTCATCTTGATATAAATGTGGTTCTACAACGATTTTAGGAAACTGTCTTTATTGCAGGTATATAATGTGATGATAGTTACAATCTATATCAGTCAGGCTATACAGTTAAACAGCTTTCACTTGATGTGTAAATTGTAAACAAGATTCCATTCCACATATTTCATATGTTTAAATTAAATATTATCTTCCTTAAAAGAATTTGATTTCATTTTACATTTATTAAAACGACTTACATTTGCAGAAACTTTAAATAGAAAACGTCGGGGTTTTAGTTTCTGTTTAGCAGCTATAGCACGCCAGCACGAGTAAATCTCCTCGTAACCATGGCTGCAAAGAAAAAGCAGGATAATATCGGTCTAAAGTGTTTAATCCCATGATCCGCGTAAAGGCAAGGCAACCTTTCTCATCCTCAAATAGAACCGAAATAAAATGAAATAAAATCGATGTGTTTATTATATGTGATAAATAGAATATAGGTTTTATAAACAAAGGCTGCTTCAATACTGGTCTAAATAGTTGAATACTTTTTTACTTTTTATGAAGCTACTATTGTTGTCGTGGAATAAAAACATGCCACGGTATTTAAAAAATATATATGCCATCGAAATCCTCTGCAAGCAATTCATTTTTCCTCACTTTAATTTCTACTGTCTCAAATATTCCGTCATCTAATTTACCGACTGGATTTTCCGTGAATACGACATCTTTTTATTCATGTTTATCAAAGGCTTGGCGGACATCTTTAAAAATGGCGCTGAATATTGAAAAGAGAATGGAAAAACTGTCCTCTGGAAGTTTCCACGTAATTAAACATCGTTTAACGCCTCGATTGTAAAATGTCTCTGTAATCTGAACTAGACTTTTAACCTGACTTTTCTCGTAAATAAATCGCACTTTACTATGACTACCATTTTATAGAAGATAGGGGCTTCGTCTAGCTACATATGCTTATTAGATAAGCAACGTGCTAAACAGAAACGTAACAATATATTTTTTGTTTGTATTACCTTAAGAAAAACTAATAAAAGATGAAGTAGTTGACACTCATACACTTATTGTAATATGTACTTATTAAAAGGAGTAGTACATGACGGCTATCTATATTGTGAAAGCATCTCCACCTTACAGAAGACTGTAGTCAAACAACTTTGTGTTCTGTATCTACGATACATAGGCTCTTTAGAGGCTGTGTCTTGCTATCATCAGTATATAAACAGCATAGCAGGTTACTAAAATTGGACCAGCGTCTTGTTTGCCGTCATGGTTGTACAAAACAATATATTTGAAATCATTTTTAAATCAGTTATCAGTCCACCTCGCGCAAAAATATTTTCTGTATACCGTATAGTCTGCTATACGGTGTCAATTAACCAATTTTACTAACAACTTAAATTTGACTTACACAAGTAAACCAAAATTCAACAATGCTATTGTAAAAAAATATCCACTCAGTCAGACCGATGAATTTCACACCATTAATGCGAAGCTTTATATCCCATAATCACTTTAACGTTGGATGAGCTCCTCTAAATTTGTTGGCCTTGCAAACGGCTGCTGTTTGATGGATGATACTTGAAACCCCCTAAAACTGCTTGAGGCAACAAAAATGTTCCATAAATCCATCTTTTTGCGGTAGGTACTTAGTACTCGCTTGTATACGGCATAAGCTATATAACACGTGGCAAGGTTTAGGTAGTTAGGTATATTTGATATACCTATATACTTAACACATTGAATACCATGTAGCGGATACAATAGAAAATGTATTGTTCATTTGTTCATCTACGTCGAGCACAATATATATTTACGTGTACATACAGGTAAACTTAAAATATATATCTAAGAAGAATGACAGCTTATTATTCGAAAACACGTTTCGAAGTAAAAGTAAAACATTATACCTTACCTTAAAGAATTAAATAATGTAAGAACATTGTGTATGGAATTGTATGAGCTTGTTCTTAATGACATGTATAGCGTGTATTTGGAAGGTACGTAGCTATGACATGGATTGACTGACAGGTAAACCGCTTAATTTCTTGACATCATATAATTTGAAGGGTAAGAAATCATATAATGGAAAATTATAACGTAAAACACGGAATATTATGAGCGTAAAAGATGTCAAGAAATATTATTATAACGCCCAATAGATATAGAAAATATATATTCATCAGGCTATAATAGTCCACTGCTGGACATAGCCTTCCCCTAATGAGCGCCATAGCGCCCTGTCTTCAGCTTGCCCAAGACAGGGCGCTACGGCAGAAAATATATAATAAGGAAAATTATAACGACAAATATAAAAATATGATAGAGAACAGGATTTTGAATTTTTCCAAAAACGTAATAGTAAGGACCTCAAAATAGTTACATATTTATTATTTTGAGATTTGAACACACCCTAAGGACAACAGGACAAGCTATGACAAAATAAATATTTTATATGTTGGTACATTTTACGTTTACTTTTAAAGTAACTGAGTAATAGTAATAAAATGCCAAATACATACATACCGCTGTTATTCAAGAGAAAGTTGTGTCGCATATCAATAAAGATAGTTCATATAATATTTATACCTATGTTTATTTGCCCTGAAGTAAATACTGCTTTTTCCTCATACGTATTTATTCATAGTGGAAGAAAGGTGGAGGAAAATATAATACATTTGTGTGATACCTTCGGGCTATTTGAGGTCTAAAGGAAAACGTCGACTCTGCTACTTACGGCAATTGATGAGAAATGTTTTATACCTAACGTATAGATTTTGATGAACTCTCCCTAAACGGGCACATCGCCTTTGCAAAACGTAGGGTGTTAATTGTCCTAATAGTTGGTATATAAGGTTTTTTATACAACTACCGCACTAGGTATAAATCCCGTATCTCGAAGGACTTTAGATATAATGAATGAATGGTTTTTGGTGTTCGAATATTTAATGCTTGCAAAAAGTGCTACTGCTAAAAAAAATTTAGTAATTTAATTTATGTCTTCCTTAAATTGAGATGATCAAATTCTAACGATAAATAAAAAGCAGCTCAGTGGGTAGACCAACAGACTGCAATGCAGAGGGCCTCGGGTTCGAACCTACGTCGCGCAACTCCGACTTTCGGAAGTTATATGACTTTTCGAAATTATGTGCATATTGATTGACAATTATCGCCTGCTCCGTGCCTTAGAGATTACGTTAAGCCATCGGTCCCGGTTGCCATGAACATTTATGGCAGTCGTTATTGGAAAGTTAGTGCCCTATAATATCCTGACACTGATCTAGCCTTAGGGTATCGTTAGCCTTCGGGTTGCGGCGGTCAGGTGGCAGCCGCTCCGTGTAAAAACTGCTATTCAGTCAAATCCGGTTTGACCAGAAAAACCGACCCCAAGTGACTTGGGAATAATAATGGCTAGGGAGAAGAAATCCTAGCGATAAAAACTATACCTAATTATTTATACGAATATTTTCTGTAAAAGTCAATCACATTCGAGCAAGGGATAATTCATGTCAGATACTCTTTCTAAGAATATAATAATAAATTAATTGTGCACTGTGAAAATCTTGAAGGAAAACTAAGTAAGTAAAATAGTAAGAAAAGTAAGTAAGATTTCGTTGCCAGTTTCAACAAATCGAATTACTTATTGTTTTTTTTTTATACGACTTAGCCGGCAACCAAGCATACGGCCCACCTGATGGTAAGTGGTCACCGTAGCCTATGGACGCCTGCAACACCAGAGGCATCACTTGAGCGTTGCCGACCCTTTAGGAATAAAAGGAAGTGGGAAAGAAAAGGAACGGGAAGGGAGAAAGAGGGTGATTGGGCCTCCGGCACTCTCACTCACCGAACGAAACACAACAGTAGTAATACTGCTATTTTACGTCGATATTCTGTGAGAGGGTAGTCCTTCCCCGGTCGAGCTATTCATGCTAAAATCAGCGAGGCTCTACTACTCTAGGATGTCTAATGTTATTAACAGAAATATTCTCAACTTCCATGTAATATTAAAAACTTAATGTGCCAGCAAATAAAAATAGGGAGTCAAGTTCACAAAATAAAAACTAACACGATTTACAATAAATTTTATCCCAAGTGATAAAATTGTCTTATTTACTACAACACTTCCAGGTCAAAATGTCACGTACGCATATATACTCCTATGGTACTGGTTGTCATTAGTAAACATGGCATGCTAAAGGTTCGAGTCATATAGCGGACTATACGATATGGCGATATTGAATTTTACGAGTACTTGATTTATTTTACTTCATAGGTTTATGTCGGCAGTAAATAAATCTGATAGTGGCATTTGTAGTACGCAATGTACTCGATTAGGATAAAATTGCAATATATATGTACGTACATATGTAACGCCTCGGCGCAATTATTTGTTGGCCCCGAGCCATTCGTAGGACTCTCTGAGAGTACCGTCAAGGCAGCTATGAATGCACATGGCAATGATAAACACAGGCTGGAGTGGATGGCCATTAGGGGTCTGGAACACTCCAAGAAATTCATTGCAAACAGAGCCACGGGCTTCACCTGGAAGTTCTGTGGGTACAACAAGGGGCAAATACGCCTGCTCACAGGAGCGTTCACTGGTCATTTTGGCACCAACGACTTCGTGTGCAGATTGAGTTTGGCAAACAATTTGATCTGCAGAGCCTGTGGTGAACAGGACGAGTCCATATTACACCTACTGTGTGAATGTGACGCGTTGGCTGAACTAAGGATGGGTCTGATGGGATTGGCATATCCGAACCCTGAAGACTTCAGGCTTCCGCTGCGACTGATGCAGTACATTCATAAAGAGATAGCTCAGGAATAGATCTCGGGGCCGACACAAAAGATCCCACTGGGTCGAAGTGTCGCCGGTCTACACTGATTGGCCCCCGAAATAAGATAAGATAAGATATGTAACGCTTGGCATGATGTTGTACGTTAACTTAGTACCCTTGGCAAGCATCTATACGGCATGAAGAGACGTGGCTTTAATGCACCGGTCAACTTCGATAATTACAGATTTCAAATTGAAAAACAAGAGTTTTAGGCACTGTTCTTGTAAAATTCTGACGTTGAAACAAGAACGTCAAAACGCTTAGGAACTCAAATAAACAAGATATTTCAAACTGTGAAGCGTAAATAGATGTAAAAGCGTATATATAATATACATATGTTATACAATACTGTAATAAGATTGTGTCTACGTAATGATTACCTAAAATTTAAAAAAAATA
Source organism: Catocala fraxini (assembly GCA_930367265.1). Classification (NCBI taxonomy): domain Eukaryota; kingdom Metazoa; phylum Arthropoda; class Insecta; order Lepidoptera; family Erebidae; genus Catocala; species Catocala fraxini. Next base: position 8,127,787 of record OV884037.1, read on the forward strand.
TCTATTTTGATACGAATATTTAGTTACAAACAAATTGTACTGATGTAATTCATAGTTTGATAGTTTGGAATTTCATTTCAAATCTAAAAGATTTTTATTTTCTTTGCGGTAGAACCTGAGATTTGGTGCATAGGGACATTATGTCGCTGGCAGAGCATAGCCTATGCTGTCGCATTCGCGTGTACAGTCTAATAAACTTTCAAAAATAAAATTAATGTTGAAAAATAAAAGCTTTAATAGCAAACAAATGATATTATAAATTACTACATTTTACTCGCGGCTTTGCTTGCGTTTATGTAGGTTATATCAATAAATTGCTATCCTTCAGGCCCAGTATTTTTTTCTGGATGTAACGTACCCTATGTGCTTTTCTTTTCCCTGACAACGTGTAAGTAAAATTTCATGATGATCGGTCGAGTAGTTAAGGCGTTTCAGCGTAACAAACAAATAAACCCACATCTGCATTTATAATTTTAGTTAGTATTTACGACTTTGTTCACGATTCTTTAAAAATATAATATAATATGTAATTAGTGTTTGAGCTATCTCAAAGACATTAAAGTGACACTTAAATCTCTCTGAGTAAATTTCCCTAGTTACATTAAATTAAGAAACCAAACAGTTATGTCTCTTTTATATTTTGTTTCATTTTTTCATTCATTTAAATAACAAAACAGTTATTTCTTTTTTCTTTTTCTTTCTTTTCTTTCTTTCATTTTGATGATTCTTTCTAGCTAGCTATTCTAGCTTTGATCGCGTTCATCTAGATTCTGTCAATTATATCTCTCGAGCACAATACTTCTTTCTGGATAAAATGTACTCTATGGCCTATTCTAATAAAAGCTAGGGAGAAGTCCTATTTTATATAGGTACCTGAGAATGTGTATGTTAAATTTCAAGATGATTGGTCTAGGAGTTAAGGCATGAAAGCGTTACAAACAAACCAATTAATGACCAAAAAAACAAACTCACATTCGCATTTATAATATTACTAGACTTTGCCCGCGGCTTCGTTCGCATAAATGTAGATTAGATTAGATTAGTAACAATACTTTTACCTAAATGAATGGCACCCTATGTCCTTTTTTGTTCCCCTGACAACGTGTAGGCAAAATTTCATGATTGTCGGTCGATGAGCTAAGGCGTGAAAACGTAACAAATAAACAAACTCATTTCCACATTTATAATATTAGTTAGAATCCCTCAGGAACGCTTATCGGGATAAAAAGTATCATATCTGTACGCATACCGAACATATCATAAACTATCCTATGTGTTACTCCATCACATTCCTATTTGCCAGATTTCATCTTTAAGTCAAAGTCAAAAATAATTAATTCATTTAGGTCACGCCACTAAAGAAAAAAATCTAAATCAAAACAATGTATAGGTTAGTGAGTGTAATAAGTTACTGAAGTTACATTTAGGTTAGTTACTAAGATCAGGCAAAAGGTTGAACCTATGAGAAGAAACCGGCAAGAAACTCAAGGCCACTCTTTTAAATCGCCTCTCAATTAAATATAATTTCAGTGTAATATAATTTAGGACGAAGATTGGTCGCAAACATTGAAATATCTTCTCAAATTTCGTATTTATCATTTAAGTAGCATTAGAAAAGTATGGTTAATAATGTTATTATAATAATATGTAGCAAGTCTTCACCCTTAAGCGACAGTGTGCTTACTAAGTAGCGCGAATGGCGTGAGGCAATTCTCGATGCAATTTGTCCCAGATTGATGTGCGGGGCGCGCCTCCATTTTGTTCCACTGGCTTATTGTCTAACAGCGTTTCGAGGTAATGTAAGTACATTACCTCGAAACGAGGAAACGAAACTCCAATTTTCATCATCATTGCAAGTGCAATGATGATGAAAATTGGTTATATGATTGGAAGCAGATAAAACCCCTTTGAGAGATCGAAGAATTCGAAATGTGTTGTGGTAAGTACCTATTGTAGCAGTTTTAGTGGCTATATTATATTATATGTAAGACGAAGTTGTGAATGTGTGTAAAATGTGAAAAATATTATTCAATTGTCTTTCATTCAGTATATCCTAACTAATATTATAAGTACAAATATGAGTGTTTGTTTGTAACGCTTTCACGCCGCAACTTATTGAGTTGCAGCGACACGCTGGCGACCAAACACAATTTAATAGGTGTTTGATTATGTCTGGCATGCCAACAATTGATACAATTTAATAGGTGTTCGATTATGTCTGGCATGCAAATTTTGCATACACGTTATCAAGATAAAGGACAAAGGGTTTAATCTAGAAAAAAATACAATTCCCGGGCAAAGCCACGGGCCAAGCAATGGATAATTTCTAGTTCTTTTTAGTAACATTTGGAACAACAACACACTTAAACATCTCTTTCTTATAGATCTTTGCCGATCACACATTTTTTTTATAAGTAGGTACTATAAGTGCAAGCTGTCTTTGCTTTATGCATAAACCGAAATATGCGTTTCAATACCAACTAATAGTTTCTCTTCTTTGCTTTCATTTTGTAATTAAGATACACCCTTTTTAAGTTTAACGTGATTTTCAGTTCAAACCTCTAATTAGTTTACCATGTAACTCCATTTTACTCGTGGAACCAACCATATAAAGTTCCATGAGATGAGTAGGATTTTCTAAAATGTTTTAGGAGATGCTTTATCATCAGTGGAAGTCACCTGGTCTTTGTCCTAACGCTGATAATGCATTGACCATAATATATTATAGTCGCTGAGTTGGTCCTCTTCTTTTCGTGTGGTTAGGGGCCAACCTGTTGTCAAGAGTTATTCAAGCCGCCCATAGGCCTCTGACATGGCTTAACGACTGCTGTTTAATTTGGAAACAACCGGGACTGACTTTTACGTGCCCTCCGAAGCACGAAGACGCCCAGATGAAATACTACTAAGCGGTCACCCATCTATAGACTGACCGCACCCAACGTTGCTTAATCTCGCTAATCGTTTGCCGATCAGTGAGTGCAACTGGCTATGAGCGCCTAAAGCGCTGAGTTGGTGGGTTAAAGCTTCTGTTCTTCTGGTATTGCAAGCATTTATAGGTTACCTATTATTATTTGTCTAACTAATTTTGTAGGGCGTCTTTGAACTGAACAAAATTTTAATTTTAGATATTTTTCTCGAACGAGTACATATCCGCTTTTTTTTTGTTAAACGCGATATGAATCTATCTGTATTCGGCATATGGATGGCCCACTGAGAATTACCACTTAGGCGATTACGTCACCAAAGGCGATTGAGTGATTGATTTATTTCAACGTTTCTATTATATTTCGAAAAATGTTAGAAATTTCAACGAGCTTAACTTGACATGCCATGTTTTTATCGCGTTTTGGTCCCCTATAGCGTTAGTATCAAAATAATTTTCTTTTATTTTTAATTTTGTTGTTGGGATGATTCCTCTGTTGCAGGTCGTTTTATATTTAACGTAGAACAAAATAATGTATAAGTATCTTGTAACGTGAACGTTATTATTTGTCGTATTATAAACCTCGCAACCAACAGGATATAAAAGTAGTTGAATAATGACCACGATGTGACCTAAAGTAGTAACTGACATTCAGTTCACTTGAACCAAAATATAATACGCAAAAGCCTATAGAAATAGAAAAGAAATGAAAAATAGACATGAGTGAATACATCTATTACCAAACATCATGTCGTTCTGAACCAGCCGTTTGATTCGACGTAATCCTTAGACAAAATATCACAATTACATCCAAGATGTTATCCGTGGAGAATGCATCATCAATAACAGATGGCCTATTAAAAACACATTCTTCTTATAACCAACCAGCAAAACTCTGGCTCCTTTTAAAGTCGTGACATATAAAACTGAGTGCACATCGTATCGTTGGCAGCAGGTCTGGACGTTAATTCTCAGTGCAATTTGCGTCAGACGAATGTCAGTACGTTTTGTTCATTTCACGGTACACTTGCCTCTCGAGAGCGGAGAGGTGACTTGTGTTCGAGCTTTGGATATAAAGATGTGGCATTTTATTTAATAATGTATTTTATTAAAGGGAATGGTAAGATTCCATATTCGTTATGTATGTAAAGAGAGTTATTAAGTAGAACTATATCAATATTTGCAATGTTTGTTAAAGACCTTTATATATTATTTACGACCTATACACTTAGTTAGCAAAAAAGTGATGAAAAATGTTATTATTATTGTAAATGAAAATTTATATAATTTCTGATATTCTTTTACATTTTTATCTGCACTTTTCCGACGTTTCTGCCACTTTCATCAGATATTACAAGTAGCTCTGTCAATATCTAGACATTTGATAATTAAATACATATACCTACTTTCTGATCATTATTACTAAAAAGTTAAAGTAAAAGTAGTTTTTTTTTATTTACCGAAGACATTGGTATGTATAAATGATGAGGCCTGTTCAAAGATATTTTGAAGAAGGGAAAAAAGGCCTACAAACCTCTTATATAACCCAATTGCAAGTAGAAATAGTGTAACTGAACATCCGAATAACGTCCATACCCTTTCTATTAAATAGAACCTCTATCAAATCGGAGAAAAATGTATCATACATTTTTTTCCTTTAGACTGTTAGCAGGATCTAAGCAGCCGATATAGATTGAACAAAGCGGGTATCCAGTTACGACAACATCCGTCACTTTGATACTTAAAACGACCATACCGCCATCTATCCCAGCTCGCAAACAATATCGGGCACTATTTCAAAGGTGGATTTATTCTTTCATAAATAGGAAAATGTTGGGTTATTTCAATGGGTTTAGAAGGAAATCTTGTTAGTTTATGGTCAACAAAGACCAGTCTAGTTAGATCGCTTAGAGTTGTGAGTGTGCTTCTTAGTGAGAGTTGAAGGATTTTAAATTATTATACGGCTATATTCATTTGGGAATAGACTCAAGTTTTTGTTTTATTATAAAAATACTAATGTCAGTCTTGTTAATAAGTCGTTCCACTGGGGCACACCGGAGACAGGCCTCTTCTCAGCATGAAAAGTTGACAGTCTTCACATATTTTCGAGAACATAATGAAGAACATTAGATGTATTCCATGATGTTCTCAAAAATATATTTAACTGTACCGTTAAAGCGAGTGAAAGCCTACTATTTAATATTCACATAACTAGGAAAAGTAAGGGGTGCGCACCGTTACATCGAAATCGAGACTCCTGCTTAGAATTAATAATAATACATTTATTTTTATTTACGTTGTCATTTATTTCCATCCATTGCACTTGTCGGCGTTGCAATCTCCATCTTTCTCTTTTCAATGCCATCTCTTTCAGTTCTTTATAAGTTTCAACTTTCACAACTTCTTTCAGTTGATCGATATACCGTCTTCTTGGTATTTTTATGTATAATTCTCTGAATCTCCCAATAACGACTGCCATAGATGTTCATGGCAGCCGGGACCGACGGCTTAACGTGCTCTCCGAGGCACGGAGCAGGCGATAATTGTCAATCAATACGCACATAATAATTTCGAAAAGTCATATAACTTCCGAAAGTCAAAGGTGCGCGACGTGGGTTCGACCCTGAGACCCTCTGCATTGCAGTTTGTTTTTCTCCCCACTGAGCTGTCGCTGCTAATGAATCTGATAAGTTAAACTACATACAAAAGCTCCTCGTGACCATAGCTGCTAAAAATTATCGAAGCTTCGGAGAAACTGTTATAATAGGCAATTCAATAACTCGGGAGAAATGCCGTTATTAATAATAACATTTTAATTTGCCAATTATTTTGTATTGAGTGAGTATTCTAATATATTAAGTTTGTGAAACTTTCCTAGTATTACATATAGCTTTATGTTTATATTTATTTTTGATTTGGTTATAGTTACCTAGTATGAGAGGTTTAAGCTGCCTCTAGGCATCTATTGCAACTTAACAATGTGGTTTAGACGATCCCATAGATTGATTTTAAGAGTGCTGTAAATAGCTATTGACGTTAACTAATGTTCCTGTTTAGAAGAGGCACAATAATTGGGCAATGTAAGTTTAAATGTGTTTTTGTAAATATTCGATGATTTCGACAGAGTTGCTTTCAATGTCAGACCAATACATTAGTATTGATTTACAAATATTTATGCCATGAGGATTACCTCATGGTATAAATCTTTCTAATGGACAAAAATCACACCTATGTAAGTTAATTTAGTTGCTCCAATGTTACTAGTAAGACATCTCTATAAATCTCGGTATGTTCAGCTATCCATCTTAACTCCTCACAAATATATACAACACCCGACGCGACCCACGACCTTGTAACCTAATTTCTCGAACATTCAGAGGTTCTAACAAACGATTTATCTGTACCCAAGTATAAAGGTTGTAGTGGCCCTTCATGATGCATTGAAAGGGACTCTGATAAGCTACTACTTAGTTTCGGAGGACTGAATTTTGGGACTGTGTTTTGTGTGTTACAAATAAGAAAGTATGGTCTGTTCCACCTAGTTACATTAATGTAACTAGTTAGACATTTTTGTTCCAAGTAGTTACATTTTTTAGAAATTTTATTTTAATGTATCTCATGAGAGCCTTTTTGTCGAATTAGTTAGTCCCTACTTCACAATTGACATGAAAAATTATTTTGAATACTTACTTACAAAAGAAATTGTGAAGATGTGATGTAACTTTGGTGAGGTTCGCCGAACGAACAGTTCCATGGAAGGATAGAATTATAAAATTTATACAAAAATTAATAAAAATCGTTTCATTGTTTGTTCACTTTCATTGTTTGTTTGATGATACTCTAGTCTTCTGTTTTCGGAGACGTCAACTTAAAAAATACAATTTAAGCACTCAACAAAAATAGAGGAAACTTAATCTAGAGAAGGATAATTTTTTTTATTAAATACGCGTCGACCAATAACGTGGCTGCTGTAAAGCAACCGAAACGTCGGGGCAAAGTGCAAACTTAAATATAAATACTTTTAATTATTTTAAATAGTTCAAATTTAGTAAAGTTAAATAATAGTAGTAGTATCAAAATTATGTAATAAAAGTGATTTAAAATAAATAACGCGACAAAATCCGTATTAAGTATTTTAATTTTAATGTATAACATTCGCGTAAGCATAAGACAATATTACGCGTAACGCATTTACACGATTTATGTAATGAATATCAGGAGATATAACAGTAAATCATGTCCGTGATAACATTTTGGGTATTTTACGTTCTTAATACATAGTGGCCATTGTACATAATGTTATATCTCCTGATAATAGCATTTTAGTTTTTAATTTTATTATCGTTATTAGCCTGTACCTACTCCAATGGGACGTAAGTAATCTATGTAGTGACAATAAACTTTAGAATCTCATGCATTAATTTTTTCGTTAGCTATCGACGTTCATTTGTTTTGACGATCCTTTATTTTTAAATAATCATAGGTTTTATACCTAATAATATTATTATTAAAAAAACTAATTGTTTTTAATCCTAATATATTTTATAATATTGTTATTAATAAACAAATCGATGATAATATTTTTTATAATAATCTATTATTATAATAATACCCAGAGCGAGATGCAATAACTGGGTAAATTTGTATCATTGCATTTAAGGACTTTAACTAGTTGGATAAAAAAGTCTCATTTAACTAATGAGACTATTTTGTCCAATTAGTTGTCATTAAAATAAAATTTATAAATAATGTAAAACTATTGTATACAAAAAATTATTGTTTAAATATACAATTCAAAAATGTTTATTTATGAATGGGAAACTAGAACGATCGTTTCTGTTATGGTCTCGGTTTGTATTTACGAATGAAGTTAAAGTGTTAGTAGTTCATAAGAAGGTATTATTTATACGTGTATACCTATGTATATATACACAATAAGAAATTGTTTTGTATCCATTGATCGACTATCCAATTAATTCAATAGATAAAAGATCAATAAAGTGACATGTCAACATCTCACTTTAATTCTTTTTATTCACACCTTTTAACGCTACGCTGATGGTAAGTAATTAGTGCTGGCCAATGACCTCCACTCAGATCACCAACGTTTTAAATTTTTCCGCTTAATGATCCTTGGATTGAAAGAGGTCATCTTGTAAGGCCTGTATATAATATTGTGTATCGCCTAGATTCTATAGCGAAGTAATGATCTCTTTCATATGTAAAAGATATCACTAACAAATAAATAAATCGCAGCATTTTACAGTTCTTACAATTAAAAGTAGTTTTACACGTATAATTTTTGCTCTAGCGTATGATTTTGCCTACGGCCTAACCTAACTTATATTTACGTGCCTTCACTCACGTAAATATAAGTTAGGTTAGGTTAGTAACAATACTTTTTTTCTAGATAAAAGTTATATACATTTTTTTTTTATACATCTAAGCTGGCAAACAAGCATACGGCTAACCTGATGGTAAGTGGTCACCGTAGCGTATAGACGCCTGCAACACTAGAGGCATCATTTGCGCGTTGCCAATCCTTTAGGAGAGGGAGTGCGAAGGAGAAGAAGCGGGAAGGGAGAAAGAGGGTGATTGGGCCTCCGGCACTCTTACACGCCGAACGAAACACAACAATAGCAATACTGCTATTTCACGTCGATATTCTGTGAGAAGGTAGTCCTTCCCCGGTCGAGCCGGCCCATACATGCTGAAATCAGCGAGGCTCTACTACATATTATGTCGTTTGTCCTTTTCTGTACACTTGACTGTGTTAATGCAATACAATTACATAATGATCGGTCGAGTAGCTAAGGCGTGAAAGCATAGCAAACAAACAAATAAATAAATAAACTCACTTTCGCATTTATAATATTAGTTAGGATAAGGATAGCTCTTGTACACAACGCGGGAAACATGAACAAATTGCGGCACGTGGGCGGATAGTATGCATCTTGTAAACGACCGATGCGAACTACCCACGCGAGTGATCGGTATGATTAACTACTGTATGTAGCTCGCGCGAGTTACCACCATAAGAGCTAAGAAGTTGATCATTTTTAGTTTTAGTTTAGTTTTCATAAAGAAAGCCACACTAGGAGTAATTCCTGTAATCTTTACAAATATTCAAAGAACGGACACAAAAGACACCCAGGCTTGGAACGCCTATTTGTGGATTATACATTTTATTGTCGCAGGCAGTATTGGCAGGCGAGGCTCCTATACAACTACGCCATCCATGCAGTTAAAAATCGATCGTGTAACTACTATGAGAGCTGCAGAGTTGCTCGTTACTAGTTTTAGTTTACTTTACTTACTACTTACTTCTATAATGACAACTCATGCAATAGGAATAATTCTCTATCCCGGATGACATTACGAACATTTAAACGCCGGCCCCAAAGACACACATATAATTGAACAATCTGACCAATAAAAACAAACATATAATCAAAACAACCATTCCTACATCTTCCCCACACTCGGCATAGGGGCGGCAGTGAAACGCCCATTGAACGTTTTTATTTTAGATTAAACCATTGAACGTTGCATTATCCATGCACTCAAGCTAGGAAGGTGGTAGAGCTTATTATTAATTATTCAGTATGCTAAATGGTGATAAGACAGGAGGTATATATAAGAGAGAACACAGCGAACTTAACAATCATCCTATAGAAAATTGTCAGACAAATAACTATATGGATTTGTGCAAAGGATTTCCAGAACTGTTAAATCGAAGGCTGTTACTACGGAGGTTATCAATGCCTTTTGTTGCTCACGCTGGCAGCTAAATATCATTTTTTTCACAAGGCTACCGATGTTCTTTTGTGCTTATCAGGGAACAGACATTGACTTTTCTTAGTGGTATGCGTTAGATATATGGAAGCAAAGCGTTATTACTATGAGAAATAATATTGTTTTTATAGGAGTACATCGAGACTACGATTGTACCTCTGTGGCGCAGCAGTAGTAAATGTGACTGCTTTGCGAGTCTTTGGTACGATTTCCAGGTCAGACAAAATGTTATCGGATGTGCTTACAGGATATTTTTAGTAGCAGTACGTTCTTAAGTAAACTGTGTCTGGTAGATGGCAATAGATTCGCCCTTTATAACGTGGGAGCTACAACCACATTTGGAAAAATTCGGTTGTAATATAACTCTGCCATACTTTTGGGGAGGCAGGCTAAGTATGTTTATAGGCTACGGTTAGCGCCTATTATAAGGCAAGCCAGTATATTGTAGAATAAAATAATAACATGTACACATTATCATTCATTCAACACATTCTATACCACAGTACGTACCTCATATCGTTATATGAAAATTTTATCGATTGTGATTGAAAACTAACGTTTGAAGCGTGAGCCGCTATTAATCAAGCTGTCACGCAGATTAGTTCCAGTGTGACGTGAAACGTGACGCATAGACCGACGTGTTTGTTACGTATACTCTAAAGATATATTAGAAATGATTGTTAACAGATAGTTAATTGAGTTAGAGAAATGTGTACGGTATTGTGTGTAAAAAGATATGCAGGGTAATTGAAATGAAATGAAAAATTGTAATAAAACTTTTACTCATGACGTATTTACCTTGCTTCACAACTTTTTTTCTACCACTTTTTACAAAACTTAATATTTGTCCTAAAACATATTATAACATGTAAAAAGGAAGACAGGGGTAAAGGTTATTGATAATTTTAATTTTATACTGTGTCGTAAAATTTATATGCATTTATATATTATCATATACACTTTGTATACCCGAAGAGAGTGTTGACAATTTTGCGAGGTACAATCCTTTAAGGTTCTGTGTAATGAGACAAAATTTGTGCTATCTATCGTGTGTATTTGCAGCTTGCAGCAACAACTGAGTTCTGAACTCACGCCTTTATAATGTCCCTGACAACTGACACTGACGCTGCACTGAAACTGCCTCTAGTGAATGAGACTACTGTGCATGAGGTCTTAAGTTGAAATCCCAACAAAAATTCATTCAGATTTTCTAGTGAGAAATCTCAATAGCAGCCCGGAGCTAGGAAGTTAGTGGTGTTGCACACTCTCGTGCCTCGGAAAGCACGTAAAGTCGTTGGTCCTGTACCTGATCTCTCTTCGGTCGTGTTGGATTGCCGTCCTATAGCATCGTGAGAATTGAGGAACAGAGAGTGCACTTGTGTTTGCCCACACACTTGTGCACTATAATATCTCCTGCGTAGATGGCCAGACTCGTTAAGATCGGCCGCTGTAACTGAAATTTGGTCTGGAGAACATTAATATCCCTGAAGATGGGTAAGATAAATTAAAGAAGAAACAAAATAACTTAAGTTAAATAAAAATACTATCACGACTACGAAAGCAAATTGTTGCTTGTTTTCCGTATTAATTAAATAGTAAATTTTGCTTGTTGAACAAACAAAGCAGTGGCGAGGTTTTAAATTTTATGTAATCTGCTGTAGTGTTCCGGCGACTACGCACGCGATGGTTTACTAGCAGAGTCATATTGTTTGTTTCAGAAATCAACAAAATGTAAATAAAGATATCAGGAGTAGCATAATAAACAATGCATAAAAGTTTGATATCAAGAATATCTACCATCGAATCAGTGATGTCAAGCCTATTATCTAATTTAGTAAACAAATGTGGCGTACATTTAGCTTGAGACAATACATAGTGTCCTATCCCTATGTTTTGTGTTTTTCTTTACTGTCATCTATTTTATCATCCATCAAAAAGGAATAATCAGACGTGTAGTAACTGAATTATTGTATAATGAGTTTGTTTGTTTACCTAAACAAACAAGAAAAAAATACTGAAGGGATTCCTATCTACGCCTTCAAAATGTTTTTCTCATTAATGAGGGTCATAATTCTCATAAAATCGTCCTTTTGTGGATGTTTTTATATCTGTATTTATCTTTTATAACGTAATGTGGTATTGAGAGTTGAATGGATTTTGATCTACAAGTCGAGTAGTATCAAAAGTATATGTATTTTCTTTTATTTTTGGTGTAATTATTCTTTAACCATTAGGAAGCTCCTTTATTTGACAATTACATAGGCAGGCGTTTCAGTAATTATTAAATTAAATTTTTGGAACATGTCTTTGCTTGGCTTATCTTTTATGAGTACGATAATAAATTGCGATATTTTTAATAATCTTAAAATATACGTAAACCTTTAATAACTTATTACATGACCAATATTATATATGACATAACACATTTTTTTTTTTTTTTTTTTTTTTTTCACGTGGGGGAATGCATGACGCATACCCCTCCGCGGGGGCGGGCGGAGGGGTTATGTCGGGCTCGCCGGGGTAAAAGAAAGATGTTAAAGATGATAGAGTACCTCCCGGAATACCGACTAAACCTACCACGGTGTTCCTCGACAAAACCGCTATCGACGGGGCCGCGCGAATCACTTTCGCATGCGGTCGCGACCCCGCCGAGGTTTCGGCCCGCCGTATGAAACGGCAGGCCACTACACGAAAGACCTACCCAAAGGCACTCCTCACATATTATCCCTACTGTCCCCCCTAGAGGGGAGACGGACTCGAAACAACAGAGGCGCGCGTGGGAACACGCACGCCGCCTCTCGGACCTGGTGCTGAACGGATGGCGGGCAGGCCCACAAAGCCCGCCACCCCCAGGTCAAACCTCAGGGTGGCTGGAGGTCGTCTCGCGCCCTCCGGCGCCCGGCTCTGCGGTTGGGGAGAGGGTTCAAACGCTCCCTCTCCCGCTCCGCCGCCTCCTTGATGGAAATGACTTCCTCACAAAAGGAGGCGACGGCGTTCCACGACCTCTCACTCCGGACCATAGACTGGACTACGGCCGGGAGCGAGAGGGCAACCAATCCGACTGCCGCGATCAACTCACGGCGCTGCGATGCCCAGGCGGGGCAAACCGCCAAAGTGTGCAGCGCCGTGTCCTCAACAACGTCGCGGCAGTCGCCGCAGTGGTGACAACCGGGCGTCTCTTGCCGGCGTATACGACACAGGAACTGGCCAAAACAACCGTGGCCAGTCATTACCTGTGTCAGCCGGAAGGTGAGGGGAGAGGCATGTACCATGACATAACACATTCAGTAAATCTTTTTACTATAACTAATACCATATAACCTATATTTACAAACGTATTAATTTTTGGTGTAACATATATGAATTCCCTTTTTCCATTTGATATTACCGTGTATTTTAATTAAATTTGGTGCTGGTTGCCAGTCATTTTAATTACTAATCAGACTCCCAGACAATTTCCATAGCAATACACTGGTAAATCTGTCTCCACTATCGCTTGTGACCTGAAAGCTTCTCGTTTATAAAAAAATGAGACATTACTTATGTACTAACCCATAATTTTGAGTGTTATAATTCTGAATGAAAGGTTTGTACCTAATAGATATGTAAACGTTTTTACATACTGCCTATTGTACAGTAGAACTCTACATTACACCTTTTTTGCACACTTTAATTTGTAGTAGAACCTATATTTTAGCCGAGCCCAGCAGTGGGAAAGTTTAATACATGGCATTATTATTATAGGTTGTAGTAGTATATTTTGTCACACTATATCTTGTAATAATAATTTTTGCCACTAAACGCAATTTTGAAGTAGTGTAATGGTTTATTCCTTGTAATAAAATGCAACCACAAGCCAGAGTTCCAACAAAGCAGTCGAAATAAATTAAATTCAGTGAAAAGAAAACCGTATTCAAATTATTTTCATAACATTTTCTGACCACGAATTACAGAACAACCTTTAAATAGCTCCACAGTATGAAATTTCATATCGGCTGCGAAAACATTCCAGAGCTGTTTTTAATTGGTTCAAATACCTTCTAAAATATTCGTTTTGATATTTGTTTTTGTAATGGCAACACATATGGGTCATCACCGACATTGTTTATTATTAATTGTATTGTTTATTTACAGCTACTCGTGAAAAAAATACAGGTGATGCCATATTTACATACTTGCATAATAGTAAAATCACACCTATATAGAATAAACAGAAATGTGTTGTAGGTTCGAACATACGGAATATACGAAACATACGGAACAAAAAAATGTGTGATCAACATATAGTTATTCCGAGTCTGTGTGTTCTTTGTGTCCATTGTTTGAATGTTTGTAAATACCCCGCGACACATAAATTATTCCTAGTTCAAGAGATGTCTTTTTTTAAGGAGGAAAATATAGCTATTTTGCTGTCTATGTTTAGTAGCAAAGACTGTAAGTTGATTCAATTCTGACAGCATAATAGCTTCAGTAACTGAAGGGCAGCAGGATACGGCATATCTTAAATTTCAATCAATCTAGAACAACTCGACTAGGACGACCTTGTGTTGTGTTCCTGTAAAGGGTATCAAGGCTTGTCAGGCAGAAGCTGTGCTGCAAGTGTCCATAGTCCATAGTCTACGGTATCTGTTCACAACTAGGCGGTCTATGACATTTCACCTCAGTAATACGATAAGAAATAACTCAACAAACTCATAGTTTAATTTGGCTGCGATTTTCTTTAGGTTGAAAGTACTGCTTCAGCCGATCTATTCAATTATTTCATACTATACCTTAACAAATTTGATCCATCGACGTGTATGCAAAGTCACTTATTGACCATAACAATATTAATAGCTGCAAGGCCTAACACCTTACGTAGCTCGCCTAAAGCTATATTGATTGCCTAACAACGTTCACTTCTGCGTGAACACGATGCTGGAGCCTAACTGGTATCGAGGCGGATATAGGATTTGTCCACACTTGTGTCATCTCGACGTATCTGTATAGGAGTATTGTATCATGTATTTGCATCTTAACCTTGGATAAGTAAATCCTATAGCGTATCGAGTAGAAAGTTTTAAAATAATACGTCCATAATTTCCTAAACATATTAAATTGGCACAACATTCAGTATTCATACATATACCTAATATGATTTTAGCTTGTCGATTTCTCTACATAGAGGATATTTAAGAAAAATAATGCGTTGGATCTAAATAAGGGCTATAGAAGACAAAACAATTTTTTTATTTTTTTTACTGTCCGTATGTTTATACACGCATCAGTCAAAAACTACTGCACAAAAGGTGTATAGCTGGAGTTCTAACGTAAAGTCTGTTGCTTGTTTCTACTTGATACGCTGCCTAAAAGTCGAGTATTTGGAAAATATATAGATAATAGAATAATCACGAATTGAAATAAACACTTCCATTGTCAAAAATAGTGATTGATCAAATATGTATCAGAATCTGCGTCCATATCGACATAACGTTCTGTATATTGTTATATGAACGCTATAAACCACAAAGCATACTTACAGATTGACATGTAGTAACTTTTCAAATTTCTCAAGACCGCGTGCGTATTTAAAATCTCCTTTGATGGTTAAAGAATAACTAGTTTAAGTTAGGACACGGTGTATAATATATAAAATCAAACCATTATTTCTTTAGGCATATTTACCGGGTAAACACTGTCTGTGTTTTGACCTTTAAATACGTTTAACGCTAAACCGATTTAAAATATCATGCTGTCGCTGTTAACCGTTTGAAGATGACTGAGATAGCACGATGTTTTAAATCGGTTTAGCGTTAAACGTATTTGTAAGCCGTTGTGCAAGTCAACCTTAATATGCCTCACATCTATACATTAATACGTGAAGCAAAAACTTTGAACCCCATTTCACGAAAATCGCGAGTATAAAATTTGGCACAGTTACAGTTTATATGGAGAAGGAGGGAATCCTAATATTTATATAAAATATGCATTAGAAATACATTATATTAATGAAAAAACACACACACACAACCATGCATTTGATACACGTAGTGTAATCACGTTCGTAGTATTTTGGCATAGTTGATTAGATGTAGTAATATTCTTTGAAACTATGGTTACATATATTAATATATAATTACATACATCAGCAATATCTAACAGGCAACCTTTGGGTGGATTGGAATGATATATACTATTTATATTATAATATATTTATGCATTTATATCTAATAAAGAAAAAAGAAAACAAAGTAGCAAGCTTAAGAATAACGCCAATTAAAGAGTAAGTAAATAATAATTGGTTTGAAAAATATAAATAAATTAACCTATATAGATCGAAATCTAAATGAAATGTGATTATAAGGGTATAGTTCTAGACAGTAAAACCTTAATAACTATCATTTATCAACCTTAATTAAATGAGTTAAAATTTTAATCAGTTATTGTCGAATTTGGACCACTAGGCGACCGCTAGTATAATTAAAATTATCAAAGTATATGTGCTACCTCAATTACAAATATGCACAGCACTGGCAGACTGGCATGTGCCAGTAATACATGTGTATTATATACATATTTTGACATTATGTTGTAACACAATGTCAAAATGTGTTTACAATACACGTATCCGAATCGAAACATATTAGATATGCGTATGCAAAACGGGTTGTAATAGATATAATATAAAACCGAAGTATCATAGGATCGTGTGTCATTCCGCGTCAATGATATACATTGGTCAGTGATATACAGTACATAGTGATATATATGCCTCACGTCAGATATCTGATCCATCAAAATATTTCATGTACTTTTTAGCAGGCATGGTCATGGGTAGAGTCACCGCATGCCCATCATCACTATATCGCCGCGTCTATCTATCTGTTTCCGATAAACTCATAAACTGCTGAACAGTTCATGTTGTTTTCACCCATAGACAACGTGACTCATGAGAAAGGCTTAAGTGTATAATTTGTTAAGGTTTCGTACTACCTAGGCAAAGCCATGGCAAGTAGCTAGTCACTGATAAAATACAACCAAAGCAAAGCAAAATATTTACACCTTGTCGACACAAGGTGTAAATATTAACTTTTAAAACATAAATATTATAAGAGTAGTAATTTGTAAAGTATGCAGCGTAAGAACCCGTATAAAGCAATTTAATTTTAATGGATAACATTTACGTGAACGTAAGACGACACCAAAATATATCAAGTGCAGACAGGCCCTACGTGTCGTATTACGCAGCATGTAACAGATAAGCGCGATATTCAAGAGGCGTAATGTATACGTAATGTAAGTTGTAGGTATTTTCATCCTTAAATAAGATAACAGACAAAGAGAGACATACATAACATCACGCCATGTTGTATATCACTGAAGGGTAAGACGTTGGTCTGTCATGCCTATATTTTTGAGCTGTTAAATTGCGTTGGAAGGTGACGTTATGCTCCTCTTATACGTAGTTAGGATCCTTTGACCAGGCCGGGTGTTCGTGTCTACCAAACCTAAGAATGGCATCACTTGTATATATAGCAGCCCGTACTACAAACTTTACTTGCGTGATTCAGACTTTTAAATTCTAAATTCATTAAATTCTGAGTTAAATAGGTATGTCATCAAATAATATATACATACATAGACTTACTCTTCGGGAATTTAGATCAAGTATTTAAGGCAAGAATCATAGGTGTATTAACCACAATCATTAGCTATGGTTTGAGATCCTACATAGCAACCCGTTTCATTTTTAATAGAAAACTAAACATCTCTTCATCCGATACGGAAATTGAATCCGAAAACTCATGCAATAAAAGTCGTACTACCACTGCGCTACCGACGCCCTGACATGTAATGTCTAACAAGAAAAGAAAATATTTATTTAGTAAGTAGTACGTAAACGCACAGAAAGTAATGTAGTCATAAATCAAAACTTACTCACGTACGTTCTCTGACCCGAATTTACATTCAAAACGGTTACGCTTTACGTTTCGTGACGAGCAAAGGTTATATAATTTACGATTTGTTTACTGACCTTTTAGAACAATGGTATTATGACTAGGAAATCTGAATAACCTTGACTCTACACGTAATTGCCTTAATAATAACATTTTAATTATGTTAAACGTATTGACTTAGTGGCTCAAGGGCTGGGAGGAACAAAGTTTAATCCGGTTTTTGAGGTTGTTGAGTAATTTTCACTAGTAGTAACTAGCTGTAATTGAAATATGTATCGTTTGTGCTATTCCTACAGGAGGCAAAATAAATATGATTCAAGACTGAGAATTTTTTATATTCGTTGTTAAAACTTTGTATAATGATGCGATATACCTAGATACAGATTGAAATACACAAGGGCAGTATCTAAAAAAATAAAAAAAACGTATTAACTTTCTTTCTAGTAATAGCTATACCACATTTGGTTTCAAATTTTAAACGTTTCGTAAAAAAAGAAAATTTTAAATTGATCGCGGTCGTTGGCAGAATTGAAAACGTGGTCCACCTTCCAATCCCACTGATGCTATTCAGAAACATTGAAAATCAGAGGTATTTTATACGGGATTGAGTTAAAAGTGTAAAATTCATCTATACTTATATATTACTATACCTAGAGATTGTATATTTGAACGCGCGAATCTCTGAAACTGCTTAAAAATTAAATAACTTACTAGATTTATCTCGCGGTTTCGTTTGAGAAAAGTACTTTTTTTCTGGATAAAAGAAAAGAATACATTATGTTTTTTTCTATACTCTTGAAAACGTGTATGTGAAATGTCATGATGATCGGTTAAGATGTGAAAACATAACGCATTTTTAATAAGAGTTATGATAGTTATAATTACTGGGTAAAGGTTATAAGCTATCTTAATTACGCTACGACTTTAGAACCGTAAGGCGACACCGTCAAGTACAGCAAATATAAAAATATGGTAAACCTAGCGAGCCAATAAATGACTCCACGTCATCTTCATAACATGCCTATTAGCTTTCATCGAGAAATACTATTACTGTCTTCACTTTAACGATCTCCAGGTATACTTTTCACGCCAGGGGAAATAGAAAATTCAAAAGAATTCTACCGAATGCAGAAAGGTATATTATTATCTGAAATGTATCGAATCTCGTTGATTACATATTATAAGAAACTAAGGCATTCTGCCGAATTAAGAAAGATATATCGTAAATATTATATTAATTTACCTTACAATCGACAATAAATATTTGCGTGACAAGAGTCTCTATATAATGACTAGAATCAGAGAACGTTGGCTTTATGAAAGAAATAGTTTAAGTGGTTCCTCTGCCTGTGCCCTAGGTATTATTATTAGTTTAGATTCCCCATACTTGACAAAAATTGTGTGATCGACCAATAGACCCTCTGAGTCTGGGTGTTCTTTATGTCCGTTGTTTCAGTGTTTGTTTGTAAAGTGCCCAGTGCCTAGCATTAACTAAGTGCGGTGGCAGATTTAGTACAAATCTGTATCTACTATCTTTTACCCGCCCGCCTGCCATTAAACTATGTACTGTATCTCCAGTTCAACTAAACGAAATTGAATAGAAAGTGTCTTAGAATTTAAGTAGATAACCACAGCAAAAAGCTATTACAAAATATGCAAAAACAGCATAAAAATTCGTTCAATCGTTTTTGAGCGATGTCGCAATAAACATACAGACAGATAATCATTTTTATAATCAATGTTTAGGTTGGAAAACCTCGATATGACCGATTCCGATTAGTTATTCAATGAAAATTCAATATCTCCAATGTACATAAAATATTGTAAGTATCATAAATTAACTAATTTTATAAATGTGAATGCGAGTTTGTTTGTTACATTTTCGCTCCTTAACTACTCGACTGATCAACATGAAATCTCGCTTACACGTTATCACGGGTACAGAAAAGGACATATGGTACCTTTCATTCAGAAAAAGTACTGTTACTTTTTTTTTACGTTGGGGAATGCATTGAAGCATCCCCTTCCGCTGGGGCGGGTGGAGGAGTTATGTCGGACTTACCGGGGTAAAGATAGTGAGCGACATCTCGGTAAGACCGACTAAACCCATCACGGTGTTCCTCGACAAAACCGCAATCGGCGGGGCCGCGCGAATCACTTTGACATGCAATCGTGACCCCGCCGAGGTTTCGGCCCGCCGCATGAAACGACAGGCCACTACCCGAAAAGACCTACCTAACCTACCCTATGGACTGTTAATAACCTAACTTATCCTAAATTTACGCGAGCGAAGCCGCGGGCAAAATGTAGTAGTTAGATATAGTAATAATAGCCATATGAGAATAGGTAATACACCGTCATTTCGGCAGCTAGTTAAGGCTATAATTGACCTAAAATAGCTGAGGGCATATAGGTATAATACATCTGGTCCTAACTCCTACCATATTGCTTCGATTTTATTTTTAGCAGGTAGTACTAAGTTAAGTCGCAGCAGCGATAGCTCAGTGGGGAGACCAACAGACTGCAATGCAGAGGCTCTCGGGTTCGAACCCACGTCGCGCACCTCTGACTTTCAGAAGTTTTATGACTTTTCGGAATTATGTGCGTATTGTTTGACAATTATCGCCTGCTCCGTGCTTCGAAGAGCACGTTAAGCCGTCGGTCCCGGCTGCCATGAACATCTATGGCAGTCGTTATTGGTAAAGTCAGTACCCTCTAATATCCTGACACTGGTCTAGCTTTAGGCTATCGTTAGCCTTCGGGTTGCGGAGGTCAGGTGGCTGCCGCTCCGTGTAAAAACTGATATCCAGTCTAATCTGGTTAGACTAGAAAAGCCGACCCCAAGTGACTTGGGAATAATAAAGGCTAAGAGAGAAGAAGTACCATGTTAAGTAGGCAATTCAAAGACCCTCATTTTACCATTAAAACTAATCTTGATGTACTAAAAATGAAATAATTACGTTATTGCTAATTGTGTCACGTTATGCTTGCATGCTTAACTTTAAATCTAGTAATAATATAATTACTGCGTCATGGGTATAATCGAATAATTGCTATAACGATAAAGTTGTTAACAGTTTTCTAGTTTATACGAACTAGGCATGACTGGATTTTTTATCATAAAACACTGCCATATTGACTGCTGTAAATAGTTTTTTCTGTATTCGCCTATTGTATGAGTGTAATTATATGGTTATTTTCTGTATTTTATTTTAAATTGACTCGAAAATCTTAACAAGCATTCAAACATCTAACACAAGGAACGTTTAAACTTGAAACAAACAAGCGCTAGCAACCACTTCAGCCATTGAGCCTACCGTACAGATAAAAACAGTTAGTTGATATCGTATAAGCTATCAGAATGTTATAAAATAATTGAAATTTAGTATAACAGGTACTCAACACTGCAAACAAAATTCCGTAAAATGGAGCGTAAAACCCAATGTAATCCTCTCTCTCTGAATTTCTCTCCTCCGCCATTACTATTTTCATCTGATGCCTTCTTGATTTTTTTCCTCCACTTCTAACGAGCATGTCACCAACGGAGATATTGCAGTCTTTCTTAACCACATCTGCCCATTTTGTTTTCAGCCACCCTCTGGCTCTACAACCTGGGTTGTAATGAAGGAATGGGAATACCCAATGTAATACAAGTTTCTTAAATGGACGTACAGCTGCTATGTCTGTAGAAACTATTAAAATCGCAATTAGCATTGGTCATGGCCATTATTAGTGCTGATCTGAATCTATATATGAGTCAGAACGGTAACTGATGTATGATGGCATGGTGCTCGTATGACCCACGGCCTGGTATTGCATTCATTGTATACACAACTATTGATTTGTACACAATTCCTATGTAAAGAATCTTATTTAAAAACCCTATGTACCGCTAGAATACAAATCGTCTATTATATTATCTGTATTGCAGAAGTATTTCTCACGTTGGACTTCTTTGAATTTATTTCTTTCTGTGTAAAACATTTGTAATGCTTATAATTTAAAAAGAGTCATGTCAAATACAGAGAAGTTAAATAAATGTTTTTAGAAATATAGAGTTTATAGAAAATGGGTTGTAGATTAATACAATAATAGACATTTTCTTACTTACTAAGAATTCAATAAATTATAAGCTTCTTAAATATTTAAGAAATCTGTTTTCGAACCTTTATATTTAATGATATGTCTTTATATTTATTTGCGGATTAAGACATATCAGTTTATAAATAGTAATATCACTATTATAGTCCATTATGGTTTTATAGACTTCAACTTCTTCGTAAATTATATAGAAAATTTGTGAATTCTCTATCAAATTTTATTGAGCATATGTACGGACTTTCGTTCATTTGTTATTTGGGCTTTCGTTCAATATTTTACTTTGCCGTTCATGCGAATGAGAAGGAATGAATAATTACACACATAACTTCGAAAAGTTGGAGATGCGTGCTATGGGATTAAACTCAAGGCATCCGTGTAACACACGGCGGTGACTTTTATACACGAAATATATATGTCGTTAATATTAATGTAAAGTAATGCCTTGGCTTTCAATCTAACGTGTTTTGCTTGGCTAGAAAAATGTCTAACTCCTACTAAACTTTTTGCTATTCACTCTGCTAATATATAGCACTTTCAACTTGACAAACAATGCAAAATCTTTCCCAAAACCCATTCATCATAAACCGAACTATCCCATATCGTCGATCATTGGTAGTTAGCGATCTACAACTTAGCTATCCAGATTAAAATGTTACAACCTCATTTAAAAATCAACTCTGCTTCCTTACAATAGGATCGGTTTTCGATCGTCATTTATAATTCGAAATTATTATGGTGAGTGAACCGTATTTGAAGAACGATTTTACATTGGGTTGTGAGTTCCAATACTAGGCATTGTTGACTAATGACAAAGGGACTAACGTGGGTGAAATAAGGTAAAAGTTCTCAACTCGCTCTGGTAGTGCGAAACATAGGGGTGTTTGTTTTGAACATCTAGAACGTCGGTTTATAAAAATCTTTATATATATCGCAAAGATACTTAAAAAGACTTTAAAAATCAAAGTCTTAAGCAAGTCCTTGATGTATATGAAAGTCGTTCGACATGTTGGCGCTTTGTAAGGTGACTTCTCCATTATAAGCTACGCCACGTTATACCTCGCTCTCGATTGCTTAATTGCTTAAATAAATAGAAGCTTTAAACAACGCCCCTACCACATTTTATTGGTAGATGAGCTAGCGACCTTTCTGATAGTAAGTGACCGCCGCTCATGTAAAATGGCTGTGTTTTATCCTGAAGCATTACAGAAGTAATGTCAAAGAAATTCAGCAAAGCCGCTGCCTGACCAGAAAAGGCACGGGTACTCCGAAACAATGGGAATGCGTCGAATTAAACTACAACACTAGCCATGTTGTCAGTATTCTTTAACCACATTCAGAATTAATATCATCGAACCAAATGCTGAACGTGTGTTGCCGACCAAAAACGCTATCGTATATCGAGCCTACAATGTGAGCTAACCACATACCACACATTATTCAAGGCTAGGGGTCAGGTGGACCAACAAAACAATTAATTTGCATATTTTTCTTTACGACGAAATTAATTTATAATTTGAAAGGGTTAATTAAGAGATTAAGGATAAGCTCCATTTATTTTAAAATTAGAATTTGGTGGAGTTACTGAGAAGTTTGTGTTTTTCGTGATTGTAATTGATATAACATGAAACCTTTTCGTTAGAGAGTTGTTTTAAAAATAGAATTCGATCGTAAATCGTAATCAGCGAATATAAATATATTGTCTTGACTCAAAAAATATATTATGGCTGGACGCCGGCGTCCTAGCATTAAAATAACTTACAAGAAAAAAGATTAAGACTCTCTATGGACTTTATACTCTTAACTTCCTCTAAATGAAGAATGAATTATGGAAACAGCTGAGTTAAAGAGTTGGAGAACTCTTGAATGATTGAGTTATCGCTAGGTTTATTTTATATTTACTCTATTGACACTCTTTCTAACTATATCCCAATATTAAGGTCTCTAGTTCTATCCTGCAGCATGCCCTTCTTAATTTTCAAACGAATGTGCATACTAAATAATTAGTTATCACTTGTTTCAAGGTTAAAGGAAAACATCATGCAGAAATCTCAATTTTCTATAATATTCTCTAAATTGTACTATCACATAAATTGGCAACGGTGGTCTATCCCACTGATAATTATTTTAGTGATAGTTCAAGTTCAGCTATCGCGTAATTTGCGCCTGTATTGATTGTCACAGATGTTCCTCTAATAGGCAGCTAACTTGCTTTCCGAACTTTAGGGTCCCAATTGTAGATATCTGTTAAATTAAAGCCAATATAGCAGAGTTGGTTAATTAGAGTGCTTAGTTGTTAGTTACTGGCAATAATCTCATTATATACTTTTTCTTTATTATTCTATTTTGAATGTATCTTACTCAAATACTTATTTAAGGTTCTATGTGGCCAGGTATAAAAGCGATAATGTAGGAAAATTATAATACTCAAGCCTGTCTCATTGACGAAGGGAAGCGAACCTGGAGCCTTACTATCGCTGACAAATTTAATGTTATGGAATTAATTTATAAACAAAACGAAAAGCCATGATGGTTGTAAATTTTATTTGTACAATGCCAGACTTATACTCGTATATTCAATCAACTCAAGAACCTCAAAACGGCCACTGTCCATGCACTCACATTTGTGACGACAGACTTTTCGAGTACCTATGTCTAATAATATCAGCTTTAACCACAACTGGACATGAGCCTTTTTTCAGTATGAGGAGGGTTAAGCTATAATCTAGTACACTAGTCCAGTGTGGGATTGCAGACTTCTCATATCATCGAGAACAGTTTCCTCGCGATGTTTTTCTTCATTGTTAAAGCAAGCGATTATTATCCAATTATTACGCACATAACTTCAAAATGTCAGAAGTGCGTGCCTTGGTATCGAACTCGAGACCTCTGCGTGGCAGTCTAATGCCCTCTCACTAGGCTATCGCTATATGTACCTACCGAACAAATTAAAATTTGTAGGTCATCCTAATGTAAATTTGTCGGGTTACAATACATGTAACTCCGGGTATATTCTAATACAATCTATTATCAATTTTATACAAAGTACATATTACCCTCGTTTACAAGTATTTGGTAATGTAATTGCTGAATATTATTCAATACATTGAAGTGTGGAACTTTCCAGAAAACGAGAGGATACGATAATGTGACGTTGAGGGTCTCGCACTTAACCTTGACGTCTCCCCCAGTGCCCTTAACGAACTGTCACACATAGGTATGCTTATGTAAAAGGAAAATTATATAAGTAAAGTATAACACTATTTCAGAGGTTATTTAGGTAAATAACTTCAGGTGAAGTATCTTGTAAATATTGGAATACGGTTCTGATTCTTCGCTTATATAAAATAAATTAGATTCAAATCTTTATAAAAATAGAATGATGGTATATATACCTAATAATTTACTTGTTAGTTAACCTATTGAGTCGCAGCGATACACAGCCGGCTAGATAAAATATGCTTTCAATTATGTCTGGCATTCCAAGAATTGACGGATTAATTTTCATTTCAAGAAATCTAGAATATGTTGCCTGTTGTATTGTTGTTTGTTGCATTTCTTACATTAAAATATTAACAAGTAGAATGTACCGCGATAAGATAAACTCATAAAAGTTAATGTTAAAAATCAGTACTTACTTGATTTGCCATCGCTTTGACTGTGTATTGGATAGCTGCTTAATTTTTGAAATAGATTAAGAGAAATATAAATATTCTTCCTCTATTTAAAAAATTAGATTTCCTTTTCACCAATACTCTCCAGTAACTCGAATGTGCCATTCGGTATCAATTTTTATTGTAGAAAAAATACTATTTTAATACATTTTAATCTTATGTATCAAATGTGTAAATTGTAAATGAAAATATCATAATAATAGTAAAAAGAGCAGTGTATTTATAAAAAATCTCGATCTTCCGGTATGTTTCAGTTTTAAATTTAATGCAAATGTATTATGATAAAATAACCTCTACTTAGATATATCTATATAATCAGAATTGTCATAACTAAAGGCTGATCTATAACGGTCTTCCTTGTGAATTTATCAGTAGCACCTCGAAAGTCGAGGTGCTACCAAGCAAATAGAGTATGACAAGCGCCCGCCGCAGTGTTCGCTCATTAGACAGTTTCTGCTCAGTCGGATACTATTCCAAATAGCGTAAAGAGAATGAGTATTCAAATGGTGGATGCGTGTTTATTACCTATATTCTTTTCAAAATTTAGTACCTTTTGTAATACTAGCAAAAACATGAAATCATTAAAAAAAGAGCAAATGTATAAGTTAACCATTTACAACAATTTCCTCTTTTTTATTTTTGTTCACATAACTTTGTCCATTAGTCAAAAGTAGAAGCAGTGATTCTGCCACTTTCGATAACACATTAAATATATCTCACTTTCATTTACTATCAATAATACTATTAACATAATATTGCCCAAAGTCTAGGTTGGTTTGAATTCATTTTTCATTTAAATGTTTGCTAACAAATTGCTTGTATTTCAGTTAGCCCCTTGACTAACGTAGGCATGGGCTTACATCGATAATATAACGAGTGGATATTGAACCGACGAGCTCTCGAACATAAACCTAATGCCTATGCATTGAGCTACTGTCACTTCTTTCAAATCTTTAACATATTACATATTACATATTACCTTACTTCTTACGTGCAAAAGTTTGAACAAGCAACAACACGTCGTCACTGCCTTATCACAATAGCCTAGTTCGCGCAAGTGCGACTCTCATGGGGGTAATAAAGTATTTATATGAGGGGAAAGCGATTTAGCCATATGGCTCCTGAGGGAAAGCTCTCGTGTAGTAATGAATCTGGAATGTGTACCGCTGTGTATGGCAACGTGAAAAGCTTGAAAAGGTTTCAACTAATGATTTAAATAGCGATTGGCAGCGTAGTAAATGCATATGTTTAGATTAATACACGCCTGCATATACTTGAAGGAGTATGCAAAAGTATATTTCACCTAAATGTACACAAAAATCATACATAGTCTAAAATCTGGTGTCTGGCAGAGACTATGGATTTCCACGTACTATGACCTCTCTTGCTTCATTGATTTTCATTATATTCTTAATGTACGCTCGCAGCTAAGGGCTCTCTTTGCCTGGCTTTTCTTCGGAATGACTCCGATGGGATATTAAGTATTTAAAATGTTGCTGACGAAATCTAAGGAAATAATAAAAATAAAATAAAAATATTTAACTCATTTTCTACAATAATAACAGATAGCATTCGTAGTTTCCTTTTAAGCTAAATTCTGTTTGTGATAGGATACTCCGCAGGTACCTAAACTTCGCCGGCAATTTTTATTGGACACATTTCGACACAGCGAGCCAATAGAAAATTAATTTCCGGTCCAATAACACTTTACCCGACCCGGAGCAACCTGAGACCTCATACATAGCACAGACGCATCCACTGCCACTGCGCCACTGAGATAATAGTATAGTATGCATCTAAAGATCTTATTCGCATAATTCTGTAACAGATGTACGGTCACGATATTACGTTGTCATCGTTACGAAAAAGCAAGAACGAAATGATATACAAAGGGAGTGTCTAACTTCATTAGGGAAGCAGCTATATCTTTAGTATCATCTCAATTAGCATTATTAATAACGTCAGCGCCTCACGCCTTGTCGATAAGTGCCAACAAATTACTTCCGCAAATATAATTACTTTTCCTGTCCAATATTAAGAGATATTAAAATCGGCGAAATGGTCTATTATTTACTGTTTTAGCCACCAAATTAAATCGATGTCTGTTATTCAACATTTCTTCATAAAACTGTGCCTAGATTTCGTTGAAGATCTTCTTAACCTTACCTTATAAGCTAACTACTAGGGTTACTATTTTGTTAAATATGAAGACTTAACTGTGGACTTCTCGATTTTATTTATTACCAACTTTAATATTATTTTGCAGCTTAGTTAGCATTTCTCAGGAACGTCTCTACATTGACATCAAACAAAGTCGCAAGATGAAGCTGTTAATGATATAACTTAAAATGAACTAACAGATAACGTAGACTAACGCTTTCTTTAACACTTTAAATTCTATTTCATAAAGCAGCTAATATTGGTCTATTCACTACTTAAGTGAAGGCTCCATTTTTTTCATTTTGTGTTTAGGGATTTCTTCTCTGACAAAAGGCTAAATTAATAGATGATGCATCTAATGGCACCTTTAATTTTCCTTCACTTCTTACACATAGCAACAACACACCAACATACTAACAACACAAACTATCCATGTGAACACGAAGCACGTTTAACATGAAGCCCGCCATTTCTCCCGGTTAGAGAGCAGTCCAATATAAATAGTGAATCAGAAGGGTCCGGTCACGTCCACGCCTGTTTTCTCTAAATGACCAAGGTCATTTGCCAAATCAGCCCTTTAGGTAAGATCTTTGCACTCCACAGAAGGTCCAATTGAATTCCCATGACTGGATTGTATAGTTATACGAAGCACAGTGGAATTCAACCAAATGCTTATTAAGTTGGTTTTATTATTAAATGGCGCTGGAGATTGTCAACCTGTAGTTTGACGCTTGTATGCCCGGTTTCTCTAGTTTAAAGATAAAAGGTGAAATCAATATCTTTAATCCAAAAGGATCGGTAAAATAAACTGCAAACAGGTCGCAAATGCGTAGGAGGATTCCCAGTAATGGCCCAATCATTTCGTATGTAAATAACAGCTTATACAAATATTTATCATGTGTAAAAAAGTGGGTTAATTATTTCCTATATTATACGCGTGACTTCGTACGCGTTGAATTTGAAAGTAAGTTACCTATCAAATTGTTTCCTCTTTGCATGTAAGAAGAAGCTGATTTATAGTACTCGACTTCTAGACGGCGTATGAAGCCTTAATTTTAAGTGAAACCTATAGGTATACAACTGAGAAAACCGCATTTAATTTCGTGCTGTTGTTTTTGCGTAATTGAACGATTTGTGATTGGAATAGATTGATTTTATTTTACTGATTCATTATATTTACATTCTTCTTTATCAGTTTTGATTTTATTTGGTTACACCTATTCAAATAACAAAGTTATTTAAGGTACTCGTCTGGCTTTATTTAACAGACTTCAAACTTATTTGTGGCTAAAATATTTCTGAATAAACATATAGCGACTCAAAATTTGCCATGGAGTATTCTGGCCCATCTGTTCTGGCTATTATAAACAACTACAAGATTTTAATATCAATATGAGGTTGTAATAATAGGTTTATAATCAACATAAACTATTTTATGCTTGGTAATCCAAAATCAAGATGCTTCCAAATAATATACCAGCCTAGGAATCGTCCACAAAACCTGACTGCTTTTAATGCCCCGAGTGAGCTAGAATACGAATGGCAACAGCCTTTCTGCAAATGCTTTTTTGTATGTCTCTGATATGCCAAAAATACTTACTATATAATAGTACCAAACTGTTTCACCTACCGTCAACATCACTGAAATAAAGTTACTCAACATGCGTAGAAAATTAGTATGTATGGGTGAGCGAACACTGCTGAGCTTGGCCAACGCGTAACGCTAATAATAGGAGTGTCCATTCATATTATCCGTTCATTGAGGCTAAGTGTGTTCGCTATAGTTACGTGAAAGCCAGCCAGCAAAGTGAATTCAATCCCTGTTTCCTATTTGCGCGTAGTGTATGTAAAGCTTTCATAATATGCAATAAAGTTAAAGTAGGGCGACAGTGGGCGGTAATAGTACAGAGTAAAAACGTTTGCTTTTCCAAGACTTGTATCTCATTCGTATATGATCAGATACGATAAAAGCCTATTTATAGGAGGCAGTCTTCGGTTACCGTGATAGCACATACGAGCAAAGGTTGAAAGAAGCTTGAATAACTAACTATTTAGAATTACAACAGTTGTTGTTGTTTGTTTGAGCTGTCTGTTCGCCATTGCCACTCCGTCGAGTGTTGTGTGTGCGATTCACAGATAGTTTCTTCCGAGTCTGAGATTTCCTAGGATTACTTCCTAGTCTTTTTAAAAGTAATCATACATTTCGGTTGCTAATAACTAGTATTATTTTTACCCTCTCCAGCTAAACTAGAATGTTTTTATTAGGAGTGGCTTCTTTCATTGAGCTACCGGCTTATAGTAATAGTTTTAATTAATAGTATTTTTTTTTAATGTTGTACAATAACACTCTTAAATAGGCATAAAAATGTACACACAATAGAAAATAACATTATGGTAGTGTTGTTTTGAGCTCTGGTAACCATAGTAAGATTCGACTTGAGTTATGGGTACCAGTCAATTGTGTGTGTCAATTTTTGTTGTCTGGTGAATTTGTATGACGATTGTGTGAGACCCGCCATGTCCATCGGCGGGTCAAACCTTTGACCGGGACGCCATTTGAATGCAAGAGCGATCCGCCCGGCCACGCCATAAAGGTGTGAGGAACACCGCGGTGGTTTTAGTCGGTTCAGCCCAAATTTCTATCTTATGGGCTGGATCCCGACATATCCCCATCGCCCGCCCCAATACCGGCGATGGGGAATGCGATATGCACATTTCCCGGCGTTAAAAAAAAAATGGGTACCAGTGCTCTTAAATGGTGCACAGTTTAAGAAAGCTTTAACTAGATGATATTAGACAGGAAATAAAAAGATTACGTTACTGGGCTACTTGTTTTTATATTAGATTATTTAAAAATTCTCTCAGCTCATAAACATAGATGCAAACTATTTTCTAATAAACGAGGAAAGGAATATAATGATTGCAAAACTGTGACAATAAATATCCTCGTTGGAATAGATTAAAGCTGCAACCTAGATGTAATATTGTCTCATTACGAAGTAAATACACGTAAACATGCTTCTTTATATTATTATGTACATTTAAATTTACCTTATAGCAATAGAGTAGTTGTCAATGTTTAATTTTACATTATTATATGCACAAGAGCAACAATGCACGGATGGCGTAGTGGTTTAAGACGTCGCATCGCCACTGCCACTGATCAGAGTGTTGTGGGTTCGAATCCTATACGGGAAAAACTTTGTGAGATCTACAAAATATTGTTCCGAGTCTGGGTGTTCTTTGTGTCCGTTGTTTGAATATTTATAAAATTTCCCCGCGACAGACAGAGTTGTCTTTTTTTAAGAAGAAGGATAGAAGAATGTTTTTGTGCAAGTCTCAAAATTTATTGTAACACAAAGAAGTAATTATTATTTTAAATTTGGATATAAGAAAAAGTCGAGCTGTTGTGGGGATATTTAGTTATCTCCGTCAAACAGCAGCGTTTTGATAGCGGTTATGTCACAGTTTGTATCGTGTTCGTGCATCTGTTTTGTAATTTAACACTTATCTCTACTTGCAGATTTGTAACGCATACATTTTGTTTCAGTAGGAGTAAATTAAAAAAATTCTTTGTATACTTTCGCAGATAGTAAAACGTATCTCTGCCAATTGCAGGGTACATTTGATGCGCGCCACTGCCTATCGCTCCGTCATCACCTGGAGAAGAAGATTTCAGAAAATAAATTTCAATATCACCCGCGTTTATGTTTACTGCGTCGCCCCCGTGGGTCGTAGCGTGATGTTATATAGCCTATAGCCTTCCTCGATAAATAGTCTATCCAACGCTAAAAGAATCTTTCAATTCGAACTAGCAGTTTCTGAGATTATCACGTTCAAACAAACTCTTCAGCTTTATAATATTAGCATAGATAGGAGTTCTCTGTTGATCACGTGATCCCCATATAAACTATACAAGATGAGAGGACAATGGCCTATTGTGTAGTTGATAATAGCTAATCTATTATGATGCCATACTTCCTAAAGCTTATCTCATAGGGGCTAATAAGGGTATTGGTGATGGATATAAATGATGTTTATTACATCAACGCTTTGCCGTTAATAAAGCTAGCTCAAACTACGATAAAGTGTGTCAGAAATTTCCAGAAACAGGTGGAAAATATATTTTGCTGGAAATAAAACTAAACAAAATTTTATGGGGCTCATTTGAATAAAAATAATTTTTGTTTTAGTTAATCTCTAAATTTGCAGTAAAATCAATATAAAGCAGTACTTTTTTTTTAAACTATGGCACGCCACGATCGTGGCGGTAAATCCCGTGTTTGAAGAGTGGCTGGAGAGGCGGCATGGCGCCCTCACCTTCCGGCTGACACAGGTAATGACTGGCCACGGTTGTTTTGGCCAGTTCCTGTGTCGCATACGCCGGCAAGAGACGCCCGGTTGTCACCACTGCGGCGACTGCCGCGACGTTGTTGAGGACACGGCGCTGCACACTTTGGCGGTTTGCCCCGCCTGGGCATCGCAGCGCCGTGAATTGATCGCGGCAGTCGGATTGGTTGCCCTCTCGCTCCCGGCCGTAGTTCAGTCTATGGTCCGGAGTGAGAGGTCGTGGAACGCCGTCACCTCCTTCTGTGAGGAAGTAATTTCCATCAAGGAGGCGGCGGAGCGGGAGAGGGAGCGTTTGAACCCTCTCCCCAACCGCAGAGCCGGGCGCCGGAGGGCGCGGGACGACCTCCAGCCACCCTGAGGTTTGACCTGGGGGTGGCGGGCTTTGTGGGCCTGCCCGCCATCCGTTCAGCACCAGGTCCGAGAGGCGGCGTGCGTGTTCCCACGCGCGCCTCTGTTGTTTCGAGTCCGTCTCCCCTCTAGGGGAGACAGTAGGGATATTATTGTGAGAAGTGCCTTTGGGTAGGTCTTTTGCGTAGTGGCCTGCCGTTTCATACGGCGGGCCGAAACCTCGGCGGGGTCGCGACCGCATGCGAAAGTGATTCGCGCGGCCCCGTCGATAGTGGTTTTGTCGAGGAACACCGTGGTAGGTTTAGTCGGTATTCCGGGAGGTACATTTTCTTCTTAACATCTTTCTTTTACCCCGGAGAGTCCGACATAACCCCTCCGCCCGCCCCCGCGGAGGGGTATGCATCAAGCATTCCCCCACGTTAAAAAAAAAAAAAAAAAAAAAAAGTACTTTTTTTTTAAACTATGGCACGCCACGATCGTGGCGGTAAATCCCGTGTTTGAGGAGTGGCTGGAGAGGCGGCATGGCGCCCTCACCTTCCGGCTGACACAGGTAATGACTGGCCACGGTTGTTTTGGCCAGTTCCTGTGTCGTATACGCCGGCAAGAGACGCCCGGTTGTCACCATTGCGGCGACTGCCGCGACGTAGTTGAGGACACGGCGCTGCACACTTTGGAGGTTTGCCCCGCCTGGGTATCACAGCGCCGTGAGTTGATCGCGGCAGTCGGATTGGTTGCCCTCTCGCTCCCGCCCGTAGTTCAGTCTATGGTCCGGAGTGAGAAGTCGTGGAACGCCGTCGCCTCCTTTTTATGCATAGTAGATGCCTTGTCGGTTTCGACGTAATAGTACTAAGCTAATTAAAACGTCCAGGAGTGATTTCCGGTACCATCAAAAGGCTGTATTAGAAAATCTTCTGTAAAAACACAGTCTAAAAATGTGGCCAGTATAAGGTTCACCTCTTTTTAACTTTTTCTTTAATAATAATAGTGGAATATGCGCTTTTGCTTTCTCCATATAAATATGCAGGCAAGGTTATATACCTTGTACTCGTAATCTACACTAATATTAAAAAGAAGAATGATTTGATTTTTTATTTGTTTGTTTGTTTGTTTGTCGGGATTTATTTAAAAAACTACCGATTTAAACAAAAATATCACCAATAGAAAGCTATATGATCACCAAGTAACATAGCTATATTTATTTAATAAAACGTACTGTTATTTACATAACCTAACCTAAAGTATTTTCACGCGAGCAGAGACGTCGGCAAAAGCTAGTATTATATAAAAATCCTTTTATTTATTAAATAAATACTAAAACTAGAGGTGCTATCTTTACCTTTAAGGTTATTCTCATTATATCTACATTAATTAACGGATATCACCGGTGTACTGCTCAATGAGTCGTAGGCGTTTAATAACAAGTTTAATAACCCTGACCTTATCGCTCACACGTTTATGTCCTTATTTTTAGAGTGATTGATATTCTATGTCACTGTGTCGGCATCAGATAAGAATAGATTCAGAGTATCCCGTGAGATAACTTATGTGAATATAGCTGTTTGTCTATTAAAGGCTGCCTTGTTTTTCTAGTGGGAAACCTATTCTACGAGCTTATCATATCAATCATACTGATAAAACCATAGTGTCTAGACGCCAGCGTCTGATCGATGGATAATGAGCCAATAATGTTTCAGGTATGGCGATACCCTAGCCATACCTCTGTTATTTTGAACTTTTATGCGTAATAAATCGATAATAGTCGCTCGACGATAAAAAACTATCGTGTTGAAAGTTAAACAACTGTAAGTTCTCCATACTTGAAACTAGGTTAGCGTATATAATAAATAAATATAATATCAGCCTTGTATTAAACTATCCCACTGTTGGGCATGGATCTCTTCTCAGAGTGCGAAGGTTTAGGCCACAGTTTACTCGCCAAGTGCGGGTTAACAGAGTTCACATATCTTCGAGAAAATTACGGAGAACTTTCAGACATGCAGGTTTCCTCACGATGTTTTTCCTTCACCATCAAAGCGAGCGAAAATTTAATATTTAATATGCACATAACTTCGAAAAATCCTCAGACCTCTGCGTGGCAATCCAACGGTCTCCCACTAGGTTATCGGTGCGTTAGTTAGCGTAGTAGATTATAACATAACCAACATATATTAAGAACAGTTACAAAGCAATATTGCACTACTCTAATCATGTACATGGCTATTGGCTGGGAGCGATGATTAAAGTGAGTCTCATCATAAGCCATATGTATGTCTTTCAATGGAGCGGACGAGATATATCTTTTTCATTATTCAATGGTAGTCAGTTTCTTACTTTTTACTGCTAATAGTAGCCGCGTAGACCGGCAGCCTGATGGTAAGTAGTTCATACCGCTCATGTATATGGTCGAGTCTCCTAAGCATTGCACAGATGGTGTAGGTAATGTACGATTTTTTAGAGTCTGTATATTCTTTGTGTTCGCTGTTAGAATGTATGTAAAGTGCCCTGCGACATTTGACATTGACATTGAGGCGCTCATAGCCAGTCGCACTCGCTGATCGGTAAACGATTAGCGAGGTTAAGCAACGGTGGGTGCGGTCAGTCTATAGATAGGTGACCGCTTAGTGGTATTTCATCTGGGCGTCTCCGTGGTTCGGACGGCACGTAAAATGTCGATCCCGGCTGTTGTCAAATTGACAGCAGTCGTTAGGCCATGTCAGACGCCTACGGGCGGCTTGAACAACTCTTGACAACAGGTTGCCCACTAACCACACGAAAAGAAGAAAAAAGAAGACCCGCGACACAAATAATTTTTAGGACGGGAGTAGTCTTTCTAAAAACAGGAAAATTTCCTTACCTACTTTGGTATTCTAAACTATCTAAATAATGTCAATTGCCATTAGCAGTTAAGAAAATAATACTCAGTTTATTGCTTGTTTTAATACGCCATTTAAATAACACTTTATGAACTTTTGCCCCGACATATTCCAACTAATCGCATTTCCAAGTGGAGCTTCAACACTAATTGTCTTAATTCCAGCTAATTTAACAACTAAACCAGTAGTTCCCAAAGTGGTCCAGGTGGACCCCTAGGGTCCACGGGAGACTCGACAGGGGTCTACGTTGGCGTGACAAAAAAAAGGGGGTTTACAATTCGTAACCTATAAACGTCGATCGACAGATATTTTGAGGAATACCACACGCTAAAGACCCCAACTACTCCTAAAAATAAAGGTAGGCCAAGCCTACTGTGGTAGTTTTAGTCTTGAGAATATGTAAAAAAAAAGGTCACCCCGTAGAGATCCGATAATTTTTTTTTATTTTAGTCAAGGAGTATGGTATAAATGTAGCTGCAGAGGGTCCACCGGAACCAGCTAAATTTTGAAAGTGGTCTATGAGATAAAAAGTCTAGGAACCTCTGAACTAAACGATAGTTTTAGTTCTATAAACTAATTTGGCTCATTCGGCTAGTGTTTCAAGTATTCTTTTACAACAGTCACTACAGTTGAGTCTAGAATATCACTAAAATGCCCAAATGTGAATTAGGAAGATTTGTTTTCATAATAATATATTCTCTCGTTTTTATTTTATTTGATACCGCTTCATTATGTAGCTGACAAATGTCTCGCATACGCATGCTAGCTTATTTATTAAAGCTTATATTACAATAGATTATATAAATAACGATTATTTATAGTACCTACGTATTACTTTTACTTTGGTGTGCTCGCGACTATTTCAATTAAACACAGAGGCACAGCAAAGTTATTAAGTCCACCGTTATGTTCTTAAATATTAATATTGCTCCTAATTGAATACCTAAGCACAATTCTATTTCAGCTACCTACAGAAATCAATATACAACAGGACTGACTGGCAGCATAGCCACGTTGAATGACAATGCTGATTATTTGGGCCAAGAAAAGACCAGCGTTCTGATCATGCAAAGCGTCGATCAGGCGTTTTCGTTATTCGTCGATAGTTTATTATAATGTCTCAAAGAAAGAATATGAAGTATTTTTGATTGCATTATTTCATAATTTATAGACTTTTTCTTTATTTAAAATATTAATTACCTACAAACATCAATTAAAAACCCATTACTCCAATTTAACTTCCTTCGTCGTTCAGTATTAACTTCCTCGCCGTAACAGCTGAATACCACATTAATGACTGTAATAAGAAAGAGATCTAGATGTATAAACTGCATATTTTTATCTCTATCTTATGCATGATAAGATAATTTTTTTATATGAATGTTTAATATCTTAGGATCGACAAGAGTTTTAAATGACGATTTTATACTTCTGTCATTTACTTTTTAAATTATTTATTTATTTTTGTCAGCATACTTCGCGGGCTATTATATATCCACAGAAGGTAACTTTGGCAATCAGAACAATGGTATAGAAACGCATTACTTACATACATTAAGTTATTTACCTCACAACTATTTTACGACCCAATTCTCAGTATTATTATTAACTGCAGCGTTCACAAGCCCAATATAACTATATATTATACAAAGCATTGTTGTTCTAGTCTGTATGTACAATAAGGTCACAAATAATTCCAAATACCACTAGATCTGGCTATGTTATAAATTAGATCTAAATATATTACTAACAATTTATAAATTCAGAACTCAACATCAAAATTTTTGACTTGTAACATTTATTTAGTCTAGAATACATTTATTAAACTATGAGCAAACCAAGCCAGTGGATCCGACCATAAGTCTCCGTCATAATGTAAAATGCGCGCTATCTGTTACAACCCGGTTTGAGTTATCATCGGATCGTGGGCTCGGGAGTTAAGGAAACGTTTCAAGTGCTTGAGAATTATGGAGTGTACTTGATATGTAAATGTGTGGTTTACTTACTTTGGAATGACAAATCATTTAAAGAATAGACTGCGTCGTTGGTTTAGTCGTGCCAGTATTAACGTTGCTGTCGATTATATCAAGTACAAATCTGGGTAGCATTTTAAAATTGTTATCGATATTTATTGGTGCTATTTCTAGTAAATAAAATATGTAACTTTTTATTTTTTAACTTGTCTTCTTCCTTAGGAATACATCCTGTGTCGCACGGAATTTTACAAACATTCAAACAACGGACACAAAAGCTTCCCAGACTCGGATCAACTTTTTGTGGATCACACAAGTTTTTGCCCCGCGTGGGGATCGAACCTACAATACTCGGCGCAGTGGCCATAGCGAGGCTATCACTAAACCACTACACCATCCGTGTAGTCATCAATTAGCTTGTTATCTACTACGTGAGATTTAGATTTTGGTACTAAACTATGGCATTGAATCACATCTCCATTGTACTTGTCTCAAAGAAGATGTAAATTATTTCTCCTAATATTGGGAGCATGAAGAAAACGATATTTATCGTATCTTTCGTGGCTGAGTAGAAAGACAACTCGCTATACTTATTTAGTGAAACAGACAGAACGTTTTTATTATTATCTTGAGTAGAAAAAGATGTAAAGTTTTGTCGAACTAGTATTGCCTGAAAGTAGGCCAATGACATATTTTCTGAGTAAAATAAAATATGCTTAGTAGTATTTTTCGATTTGCTAAAAGTTTTGATAATATTTAACCAATCTATGACTCAAACACCACTAGATCATGTTGTCATTGAAAGAGATAAAACAAATTGCTCTTAATAACACACATTTGTAATTTTAAAACTATTTAAAGGTGCAAATGCATTATGCATTATCATTGTCACAGTATTAGGATACCCAATTTTAAAATCATCAGACCTATCATGGAACTTGGTCACATCCTTTCGCCAACTTTAAACGAGCTGATAATCTTCAAACAGCTAAACATATTTTCCTGAATCATAGCTAAAAACAAACGCCATGAAGTCACTTTAAACAAAAATCCTACGTCTAAATCGGTTCAACAATTTAGGAGCTATGATGCCACAGACAGCCCTCGGTTTCAGTCAGAGCTGGAAAATAATTTACCACACATTCAATAAAGTTTCTTATTCGGTCACAGAACACTTTGGCTTCTATATAAAACCAACTTTCTTCGTATGCCACTAGACTGACTGAGTTGTGAGACCCGGATTAAAACTGGTCCAGCCTTAACAGGTAAATGACGGCTCGTTTCGATTTGATCTCTGACTTTAAGGACTAAGCTCGGCTTTGTGTTTCGTCCGTTCAGAACATTTTCTACGGTAACTGGAAACTGAGTTGAACTGTTCGAGATTGTTGTAGTGCTTTAGTTCTTTAGGATACGCTTAGACTGTGATAGGGGTGCGAATTATTAAAAACGAGAGGTCAGTTTTATCTAGATCCAATACCTACTTACTCATTGGAGCACAAGATTTCGTGCCCGGTACTATTCCAAATATCCTCGATGGCGTAGTGGTTAGTGTAACCGGATGCCACGCCTAAGGTCGCGGGTTCGATTCCCGCATAAGTCAAACATTTGTGTGCATGATGTCTGAGTGTTTCTATGTATAATATGTATGTATTTTACAACAAAAAAGTATATGTGTATGTTTATCCATTGTCTAGTACCCATGGTACAAGCTCTGCTTAGTTTAGGTTAGATGGTATTGTGTGTATGTGCTAGATTATTATTATTATTATTATTTTAGTTAAAATCACTAAAATGTCTAAGTCAGCATAACTCTACTTTAGTTAAATCGAAGACTTCATTAAAAATCGGTATTATAAATAACCGAATTTGCTAACCTTCGATCATCTAAAATACCAATGCAGGTTGGTGATTATTTTCTATAGAGATGCTATGAAACAATACAATCAGTGGGATGCACTATGAAAAGGTATAATAACATACACGACTGACCTATGGAAATGCCCATAGGCAGACGTGTAATGCAAAGTACGCCAACTATATTTTCACGTTTTCGGGGCTGATGAGTCATTTACCGCTGACCGAGCATATTGTCAACCTCCATACATTTAAAGGCAGAGGTGCATTACATCCACATTTCCCCAGTAATGGTTTAGACCCCAAGAAATAGGTGATAAGTCTATCGCCGTCTAACTTCATTGTGCTACTAGAATTTACTGACCGAATAATCCAACAATACGAGTGCCACGTCCCGAGAATCATACCAGATATCTCATGCACAGCAAATGCATTCACAACTGTAACGCTAGCAAGGCAGATATTACGAATATGGTTTTCTAATTTTACGTAGCACTTTACATAACTGAAATCTTAAAATATTGTGTTTCTTAATTTAAAATACCTAAGAATAAAAAATGCGCTTACCCTTTTCAAACAAAAAGGTAAATTTTACGTACTCGTACCTACTGAAACTCAAGAAGTGAACATATTATTATCATGAAATAATAATAATAATATAATAATATTCTACCACATACACACAACACCATCTAGCCCAAACTAAGCAGAGCTTGTACTATGGGTTCTAGACAATGGATAAACATACATATATACGTTTTTTTTTTTTTTTTGTAAATACATACATATTATACATAGAAACACCCAGACCAAGACAAACATCCATGTTCATGCACACAAATGTTTGACTTGTGCGGGAATCGAACCCGCGACCTCGGGCGTGGCAGTCGGTTACACTAACCACTACGCCAACGAGGCCGACAAATGTTTGCGGCAACCCTAACTTGCGATCATTTTATATGTACGAAATGTTTTTGCTAGGATTCAGGGTAATGGAACGCTCGAAACCTCAGAAAATTTATTGCTTTTGAAACACAAATACTCGATTTAGGAAAATCACACTACTAGTTATACTATATGACTGTTTTTTATATTGGAGAACATCACGTCTGAGAATGTGATATTATCATGTATGATGTGTTATAATTGGTAAATGCTGTGTGTACTTGTGATAGGCATACATAAAAATTTTACAAATATTGTTTTTTAAGATGGTGATACCCAAAGTGGGATAGACTGGGTTAGGCCCACTACTGAAGCGTCATTATTATCGGCACAATAATAATCAATGCATCTAAAGTTAGTATAATGTAGATAATAAAATAATTTACAAACATCCAAGGTTGTATTTTTTATTGTTATTATTGTAGCAGACATTATTTCTCCCGTATTTATCCAAATATACTAATATAATTCACGCGCCAGTTGGAAATGAGAGTGAATCAATATTCGTATGGAATACGACTCACTTCCAACTGGCGCGCAGAAATGCGTTGTTATTAAGTTAAGACATTTATTAGTATTTTACAAAAATAAAAACCACCATTTTTGACTTGTGTGTTTGACCCAAACGTAAAAACATTCGAAACAGAAATAAACTGCAACTTCCTACTAATAGAAACAGACATGCGAGGCGTAATCAAGAAAAAAAATATAAATACATACTTTAATAACATTTTTTTAATTGCTCTTGTTATTGTACCTTTGAAAGTTAGCAGATAATACTTGATAATATAATAAATCGATTTTTCAATCATTACAAGCAGCGATAGTCTAGTAGGAAACCGTTGGACTGCCACGCAGAGGTCTCGAGTTCGATCCTAAGGCGCGCATCTCTGAATTTTCGAAGTTATGTGCGTATTAAATAGTTAATTATCGCTCGTTTTACTAGTGAAGGAAAACATCATGAGGAAACCTGCATGTCTGAGAGTTCTCCATAATGTTCCCGAAGATACGTAAAGTCTGCCAACCCGCACTAGGCCAGCGTGGTGGAGTATGTCCTAACCCTTCTGACACTGAGAAGAGGCATGTGCGCAGCAATGGGACAGTTTAATACTGGTCTGACATTATTATTTTATAATCATTACATACATTTATAGTAAAAAGGTGTATACGTCACAAGTGAAGTGAAATAATTATTATCTTAACAGCTCCGTCCATTGATGATATTTATTGTTACAGATTTTATACTTTTTGTGACCGTTTCTTTGAGATTTCCTTTTTTGATTGTAATATGTATGGGTAGTCGTTTATGTGGCTGCCTTACCTAACATTCTTGCTAGCCACTTCAACCAATGGTAATCCATTGCCCCGAGATTTGTGAGTTCAGCCTGCCCCACACGGGACAAAAATTTGCCTGATCTACATATAGTTGTTCTGAGTTTGAAACTTATTTGTGTCCGATGTTTGAATGTTTATAAAGTCCTTCGTGACACAGGATTAAGGATTAATCTCTAGTTGGGAGAACTGTCTTTAAAAAATTTTTACAGTCGTTAAATTCAAAACATAGTATTTATATCTATTGTATCATCATTATTAAGAATACTCTTACTCA
Source organism: Catocala fraxini (assembly GCA_930367265.1). Taxonomy (NCBI): domain Eukaryota; kingdom Metazoa; phylum Arthropoda; class Insecta; order Lepidoptera; family Erebidae; genus Catocala; species Catocala fraxini. The sequence goes on from OV884037.1 coordinate 8,169,326, forward strand.
CAAAAGATATTATGTAAGTAATCCCACTTATCATCTACCATTTCCTGCTGTCAGAGAAAGCGTGAGTTCAGGCTAGTTTCATATCCGAGATTACCAGAAGATAAACGACTATCTCCAGATAAGGATCAATACATACCAAGCGTAATGTTCCAGTAATTCAACACATGGTTGAATTATCAGCAGATTTTTTTACTGCCAAGGTACTACTTCTACCTGTCTAGTAATATTACTGGTAAGCGTTTACCGAGGATTATGATAGCTTGGAATACCAGTGATGTTAATTGCATATTAAAGGCCCTAAGGTTTTCCTTTCTTGCTTTTGGAAGAAAGGATGGAATGCAAGAAAAGGAATAAGTAAGTTACTTGTGTGTGTCTTTGAAACTTTTACTCACACTGTTCTTACGTCAGCTTTTTGCAATAGTATAGTACTTACTACTTTCTAAGTAGCGATAGCCTAGTGGGAAACCAATGGACAGCCATGCAGAGCTCTCCAGTTCGCTTCCAAGGCGCAGACCACGGACATTTCGAAGTTAAGTGCGTATTAATTTGTTAATTGTCGTTCGTTTTAACGGTAAAGGTGAGAAAACCAACATGTCTAAATGTGTTCCATAATTTTCTCGAAGATATCCGAATACTCGGCCCGCGTGGTGAACTATGGCCTTATGCCTCTCACACTACAGTGAGACTGTTTATATAGAGGGCTTATCTTTATATATATAACTAGTAGTTTTCTCGCGGTTTCACCCGCGTAAGTCCCATTCCCGTGTGAATATCGGGTTTCACCTCTTTCACCCCCTTCAGAGTGAAATTTCCAAAAATCCTCTCTTAGTGCTCCCCAACACTCTCCAAGGAACATACATGCCAAATTTCAGCTTCTTGCGTTCAGTAGTTTCGGCTGTGCGTTGTCTGTCAGTCACTCAGTAACGGAAGAGGTTTATATATATAGATTCTACTTTACGTGTGTGTCACTGAACTCCTCCTAAACGGCTGGACCGAGTTTGATAAAAAAAATTGTGTGTTCATGTGGATTCGAGGATGGTTTAGATTTGGCTTTTTTTTTCCATGTGTACAGGCAACATCTGTCGGGACAGCTAGTATTATATAAAGTACTTACCACGAAAAGCCAGCCCGTTGCGTCACTAAATATTTGAAAACACCGCGCTATTTTGCTCGAATAAACTATGTAATGTAGGCGACTGGCATTAGACCTTGTCAACCCGAAGGGTAAAGGAAAAAATATACTGTAAGATTAAAATAAGTGTCAGATTAAATAAGGAAACTGACACCCTGTGTTGACATTGATGTTCACGACGACAAAGACCGAAGATTTTACGGACTCTGCTAAGTAAGGTGGATTATTTTGAAATGTTTATCTATCTACAGGTTTAGCTTAATTAACTTCGTGGATCGAGTGATCAGCATGATTGCTGGACTTCTAAAAGTCAACTTACACAACGAATATAACATACAGTAACAAAATTTAAAAAAAAATAGAAATTATACTATTAGCCACCATAAAACTGCCACTGAATTATTTCCATTAGAAAAAAGAAGTTTAATAATTTAGCTGGTAATTTATCTCATACTTTGCTATTCAAGGGAAAGGGGAAAATGCAGATAATACTAGAAAAGTCATATAGAGAGAGATAAAAAGAGAGGGAAAGAGACAATGAAATAACTTACCTTAACACAGTTATATTTTGCGGCACCGCATCTCATAAGATATTGTGCTTACTATGCGTTTTATTACTGCGTTATATAACTGCCTCCATGGCGCAGCGGTAGTGAATGCGACTGCTGTGCATGAGGTCTCGGGTTCGAATCCTGGGTCGGGCCAACAAAAAGTTATTGGGTTATTCAGTTAAGAAATCTCAATAGCAGCCCGGAGTTAGGAAGTTGGCGATGTAAGACACCTCCGTGCCTCGGAAAGCACTTAAAACCGTTGGTCCTGCACCTGATCTCTCTCCGGTCGTGTCGGATTACCGTCCCATCGGATCATGAGAGTTAGGGAACAGAGAGTGCACTTGTGTGTGCGCACACACTACTGCACTATAATATCTCCTGCGTAGTTAGCCAGTCTCCGTTAAGACTGGCCGCCGTGGCCGAAATTCGGTCTGGAGGATATTATTATTATTATTGCAACAGATAATCTTTATACATTATATAACCTCGCCTTTTGATGTTTTTTACATTTATTCTATAAGGTTAGGAGTGTTCCTAACCTTATAGAATAAATGTATAAAACATCAAAACCGATAATGAAATGTCATATAAAATTCACGTACAAAAAGGTCTCTAGAAATCGTAGCTTTGGGTAAATTCAATCAAGAACATGTAAGATTTTACTAAGCAAATGCTATAAAGTTAAAATAGTACGAGACTACGGATAAAACATGTAGGTTTTGGTAAAATGAAATCTTTTATTCACATTCACACTCGGGAACGCGGTGAATCTGGTCGAGAGACTTCGATTTGTTTTGTGTATGTTTATGGAATAATTCAGCTTTAGCAAATCCTGTAGGAAAACAAATTTGACAAACAAAAACAGAATTTCGGAAATAAGAGAAGAAACATTTTCCAACGTGTTTTTCGATATCTGTACTTTTGTCGAATTTATTTTACAAATATACAAACAAGATTAAATCAATTTAGTAAAACGTGTCATTTCAATTTGTTTTACTTCGTTCCCTATAACTAAGCCTACGTCGTTTGTCTAACTATTCTACGCTTCAGATGCTCTATCTTGTTAACAATAATGGGTAGCCTGTAGAAATATTCACAGTATTTTTTCTAATATGGCGAATATCTTAAGAAATATTAAAAAAAAATGGTATTTCATGTAATAAAAAATTAAATAAATTAAATCCAGATTTAAAACCATTTAGTTTAATATAAGTTTAGCGTTAAGACATTTAAACATTTTCTTATTTTACTCAAAAGAGTACGCAAATGAACAACCAGCGAGTGTAGCGTTACGATAATGTAACCAACTCATATTTTTTTAGATTACATTTCTTTATCAACGCTATATATTATAGACAGACGAATTAATACTAACAGGTCCGGGAAAAAGTCTTTCTGCATATAGTCTGTATAAATTTTTAATAAAATCTCGTTATCTGTACTAGTTGTATCTGGCTGGTTTTGATACCAGTAAAAAGGTTACATTTCAAAAAAGATACAGTTTAGTTAAATATTGTTTCCCGCCGGTTTTCATTTGTTTTTCTTTCTCTCAAACTGAGAAAAACGAATGAAGAAATTCGATACATTTTAAAATTTTATTAGATAAAGGAAAAATGCAAGGTAAACCGCGAAACAAATTTGGTTCATGGACCTAATGCGGTGTCAGTAAGAGTAGCACAAAGTTGGTTTAAACGTTTTCAATCTGGGAATTTTGATGTCAAAGATGCTCCTCGCTCTGGTTGCCCTGTCACGGATAAAATGGACGCCATATTTGAAAAAGTGGAGCTAGATCGGCATATCAGTAGTTACGACATAGCTGAAGATCTGGGAATTGACCACAAAACAGTTTTAACCCATTTGAAAAAAGCTGGGTATACATAAAAGCTCGATATTTGGGTGCCACACGTGCTCACTTAAAGCAACCTAATGAACCGTGTACTCATTTGCGATTCTTTATTGAGACGTAATGAAACCGAAACGTTTTTGAAGAGATTGATAATGGATGGTGATGAAAAGTGGATCACGTACGATAAGAATGTGCGAAAAAGGTTGTGGTCAAAGGTCGGTCAAGCTTCACAAACTGTGGCAAAACCTGGGCTAACTCGCAATAAGGTGATGCTGTGTGTATGGTGGGATTGGAAGGGTATTGTTCATTATAAGCTTTTACCGCCAGACAGAACCATCGATTCGGCTCTCTACTGCCAACAAGTGATGAGATTAAAGCAAAAAAATTGAGAGATAGCGACCGGAATTAATCAATAGAAAGGGTGTGGTCTTTCATTACGATAACGCTAGACCTCACACATCTTTAGTCACTCAGCAAAAATTAAGAGAGTTTGGCTGGGAGGTGTTAATGCATCCGCCATAAAGCTCTGACCTTGCACCTTCAGATTTTCACCTGTTTCGGTCTCTTCAGAATTCTTTAGACAGTATCAGCGGGTCTACCGTGAAAATGTTTTTACGCAATGACGTGCCGAAACGAATTACGAAAGAAATAATAAGCATATACCTACCATGAAAACACTTCGGCTTTTTTAGGACGTACAAATGTCATACGACGATATTCATGAGGAATGTCGGCGCGAATGATGTTTCATGGTAAGAATAAGCACAAACGAACGTACGCAATTGCGTATAACGCGTTTTACGGTAGACCCCCAGGTTAACACCAAGAGAGGACTGCCAGAACTACTTGTCGCGTTTTTTTTATCAGAAGTCCCAAAATTTCTACAGCATCGATATCCTGTCACTACCTACAAGATGGCAGACAGTCATCAAACAAAATGGCACATATGTATATATTGTAATTAAATGTAGATAAACTTTACAAAATTATGTCTTGAGTTTTCATATAAAATGCGAAGAAACTTTTTCTCCGACCTTATATAACTATATCGTATGTAACAGCCGAATAGAGACCATTGTTTATCTAACCTGGTTCTGCACTCAAATATGAACTCAACATATTTATCCCAAGTTCTCGAGAATCAACACAATTAAATTTTGTGTTTGTTAGTTTAAGAATCATCCTCCTAACTTCGTCCAACTATGAGAGTTCTATACAAATACCTAGCTAGTTTAGTGACTAATAATATTACGGTGTTGTCTGTAATAATAGAGGTTTAACTTCTCTATCCTTGTATAAGTAAATGTTAATGCATTTTTAAATGAATGCTTCAATAAAATGTGATTTAAAAGACTCTCTTGATAATGCAAATAAATATATGTAAGTTTTAGTTTGTAATATAATTTAAATATGACATTGTACAGACTAGAATGTTATAATAAATTGAGAAAGTGACACTATAATTTGAAAAGTAAAGCCAGCAAAAATTTAAAGATTTTTGTTGTCTACTGGAGACCCACCGGCACCGAGACAAGGTCCAAGCTGTCGGTGGTTAGGGGTCCAGAGAGAGGAACCTCCTCACTATGCGTGCCGTATCTAGGAGGACCGCCTTCTGCATCTGACCCTTGACCCAGGCACCTAACGCGAGCCTCTTAAGATGTTGGTCGAGGCTCTTGGCTATTAGACCGTTCACCGTAACGACTATCGGTACAACGATTGCCGAGTCCACATCACACATATCGACAACTTCGTTAAGGTTCGTGCTAAGTTCAGGTATTTTAACTGTTTTTCCTTCTCAGCTTTCACGAGGTTGCCATCATGAGGGATGGTGATATCGACAATCATTGCACGACGCTCTGATCGATCTATTACCACAATATCAGGCTTGTTGGCAAGAACAGTCCTGTCCGTGATAATAGATCGATCCCAGTACAGTAACTAATTTAATTGGCTTTTAAATTTGTCACGAAATGATATATTGAATGATAATGTTTTTTAAATACAAGTATTTAAATAGTACCGTAACAAAAACTAAACAATAGTCTTAAAGTAAATAAATATATAAAATGTTTTATAAAAGCTTTACTTTTCTGAAGTGCCTTTAAAAAGAGCTTTTGAAATACTTTTTTATATTTCTTAACTTCGTTACGCAATAATCCCTTTTATACTTAGAGCTGGGGTACAATAAAAATATAGAAGAAATAATAAGCTTGCAAAAGTAGAAATTTGTGGAATGCGGCTGAAACTTGTATAGATCCTAAAAATGAAATTATTAATTTGCAGACTTTGGCCAAAAATTACAGCAATAAGAATCATAGTACGATATTTGATTTGTGGTTTGTATTTGAAATACAACTCTAAGCACTACGGTATATATCACTCACCATCTGCATGGTTAGAACAATGTTTAAGTGGATGACTCGCCACTGCATTAAAATTCTGCTCTTATGATCCTTAACTGGAATAAAATCTGTTTGATACACAAATATTTTTTTTGTAACAACAATTAAAATAACGGACAGTTATAACAAATGGTTAAAGATCAAGGTAATAAAATACTCTAAGCATAAGCATACTTCATGATGTGTAAGTGATTTTTTTATCGAGATATTGCCGGATTGAGCCTGATGGTTTTTAGAAGTCCTGGGACGAAAACATCTTAGAGATTACTCCAGAACGTTTCCTCATATGTAATCCGATAAATTAATTAAAATAAATGTTACGAATATTGTGTGTGGTGCACAATAGCATTCGAACTAAATTTAGGGAGATTGACTAAACTGGATATTTGTAGATTACATTACTTTTGTTCCGATGTGGGCTATAAACCTACAATGCTAGACACAGTAGCGAAAGGATCACTTAAAGTTTTGCATCGTTTATACATTAAAAGTAGTTTTTTTCTTTGTCAGACACCTGGCTCAAGAGAATAATATGCTAAGCTACACAACGAGCTATAATACATACCTGCAGACTCACGCCATCTTCGAAGTGGTAGGCAGAGAAGATATATGGTTTAGGTCCGACATAACAGGAGGCAAGCCTATTGCCACCTACCAAGCATAAGTCCAGAATCCGTGCCGTTACTAAAATTTTCCTTACAGAAAACCGTATCACACTTTTTCCAACCAAACAGAATCGTATGCAAACATTCCACGGTACCAATGAAACATTTGGTAAGCTACATTATATTCCTACTTAACTTGTTGTTTGTTACGCTTTTACGTTTTATCTACTAGATCGAACATCATAAAATTTTGAATACTCGTTACAGTTACTCGTTAAAAGTACAGAATGACATTATTGGTACAGGATAAGAACATAGAATAGCATTCATCAAGCAAAAAGTATAGTACCCGAGGTATAGCTAGTGGCTTTCCTAACTAATATTATCAATGCGAATATATAAGGCTCTCGTAGCCAGTTGCACTCACTGATCGGTAAACGATTAGCGAGGTTAAGCAACGTTCGATGCGGTCAGTTTATAGATTGGTGACCGTTTAGTGGTATTTCATCTGAGCGTCTCCGTGCTTCGGAGGGCACGTAAAAAGTCGGTCCCAGTTGTTGTCAAATTGACAGCAGTCGTTAAGCCATGTCAGAGGCCTACGGGCGGCTCGAATAAATCTTAACAACAGGTTGGCCACTAACCACACAAAAAGAAAGAAGAATGCTTATATAAGTTTATTTGTTTGTTGCGCTTTCACTTCTTTGGTTAAGGAACTACTCACCTTATAATCATGAAATTTCGCATACACTTCGTTAGGCGTACAGAATACGACAATGTCAGAAAAAACCCTGCTCCCGAGAAGTTTAATGACAAAACCTAGACCAACGCGAGCGAAGCCACGGGCAAGATCTAGTATAAAAATAGATATTTGCAAGGTTTATATCAAATTTCAGAAACGGTTAAACGAACTATAAAATATTCTTCGCAACAGATAAATTGCATTTCATAGTACAGCGTAACACGAATACAGCAGCACTTTTACCGCGGACTACCAAGGCACAATTGGTATTTCTCACGCTTGAAAAATGTAATTCTCTTCCTCCTTTACTTACATTGTTGGCTCAGAGCTAAAGATACTTGTTGTTAAGTGATTGGTGTTTATAATGGTAATAAATTTCACGAACTAAAGGTTGTTAAGATGAAACAAAGTCTTATTCATTCCATGGATAAAGGCGTGGAAACTCAGTGCCACTGTATGTGTGTATATTTCAAACTGATGGTTTATCTAGCTATAATTATTATTAAAAACTGACGAAAATATGTGTCTTTATATAAAAAACATAAAAAGGATCTCACTTATAATAAAATTGTAAAATATGTGAGGGATCTTTATAAGAGCTATAGAAGCCAGAACAATTTATTTTAAGAATTTGTATCTGCTGTATGTTTTGTACGCGCATCAAAAAATACTGCACAAAATTGAATGCAGTTTTCACAGTTGTTTTGCTGGAAATTATGGGGCACGTTTCATTTTGATTCGCCGACTAGAATTCGAGAATGATGTGTGTATATCAGCTTGCTTATACGGGCAAAGAAAAAAATGTTATAGGTACCTTACCTACTTCCAAATTCCAAGCGTATAGAGTCGCAAAAGCTACGATAAAGATAAATGGAAAAATATGTGAAGACGTTTGGATGCATGTTACTAACACAACTACATGCATAAACCGTTAAATTAATTTGGTTGTAACTTGACACAAAGATAGACCATGTCCTGGATAATAATAATATTGTAAGTAATGTGTTTCTTTGGGATTCACACGAGTGAATTAGTACCCAGTTTTTACGGATTCTGGATCTAAAACTGTGTTTCATTCTTCATGTCTGTTTAGTTATGTGTATTTTCTGTTCTAGCGTTGCGCCACAATCACAGCATGCATTTGAAACGGATTTTTTGGTTTTGTAGTTTGGGTACCAACTTTAAATGTAAGCCACGTTTTATCTTATTCTGTTTTATATAACCGATATTTTGGTACATAGCGTGATCCCCACAGTCATAACGTAAATAGCGCAGAAATATTTTTATTATAGTAACTATGACTTATATGTAAAATAAAATGACGTTGCAGTTGAATAGCCTAATTAACTAGTTTCTGGACATCATCTGTAATCATTTAGTGGTCTCTATAGACTTAAAAAAGGATGGCTGTCAGTTACTTTAAGTATTTTAAAAATATATGTGATGATAATGTGTCAGCCGGAAGGTGAGGGCGCCATGCCGCCTCTTCAGCCACTCCTCAAAAACGGGACTAACCGCCACTATCGTGGCGTGCCCGGCAATGAATATTTTAGTCTACGATAACCCTATTGATTTCAAATACTCTCTGTAATAAAATTGCACTCAACCTAATAGTAGTTTAAAGTGCGGACAAAAATAAGCATAAGCATAGGCTTAGCAGTTTTGTACGCACTATTTCTAAAAGTTGTAGCGTGAATGAGAAAGTTTATTTATATATATAACTTTCTCATTTTTCTTTCTCTCAACACAGACACCACAAAATCAAAATAGTTATGTACAATGTTATTTTTTTAAATTTTGGCTCCCGTGCTCTCGGGACCTTCCAATCGCGTGTTTAACATTGCGCCCCTGTGCCGCGAGCAGTTGTGGCGTACGCGCACGGTGTCTACGGGTCTAGCATGTCAGTGTTAAGGTATGTGTCTGACATAGAGAACTATTAGTGCCCACACTTATGTATGGAAGTGAAAGTTGGGTATGACAAAAGAAGCATGAGAGCAGAATAAATGCTGTAGAAATGAGAGTGCTGATAAATATATGTGATGTGACTCTGAAAGATAGAATAAGGTATAGTAATTAGAGAGAGATGCGGCATGAAAGTGTATATAGTGACAAGAATAGAAAAGGGTATGTTAAGCTGGTTTGGGCATGTAGAAAGAATGGACGAGGAAAGACTGACTAAGAGAGTTTATAAGGCTAGTGTGAATGGAACAGTCGCAAGAGGAAGACCTAGGCGAACGTTTCTTGATCAGATCAAAGGCGTTATGGACAAACAGATTAAGAGCACCTTGAACCGACGGGCGTGTATAAGGAATGTGATGAAAGTGAATGAAGCCAGAGAAGTGTGTCAGGATCATAGCAAATGGAAATCCGTAGTCTTTGCCTACCCCTCTGGGAAACAGGCGTGAATCTATGTATGTATGTATGTATGTATATATGTGTCTGACAGACAACCACCTCAGTGTGAAAGCAATATTTTCATAGTGTCCAAAGCAACATATTAGTAATATTTGTTAGATGGCTGACTCAAACAACAACCAAGGGTCTCATAAATGTAAAAAACGTCGACTGGATCTTTAAAATTCGCTACCAGGTTATAGACCAATGGTGGAACCAAGAGAGTGAACATGAGATCACTTTCTTGGTTTAACCGTTCATCCAGCGCATATTCGCGTGATATTCGCTATCATGGAACTGGCCTTGAAATATTCCATTATGTGATGTCCAAATAGCGTTTTTCTTGTTTGGTCAACTGCTTCTGATTTGATCATTACAATATTTTACCACAGAAGAACGTCTGACAGAAGATCTACTTGCTTCAATTTCAGACCTATTTAACAAGATAGTTTTGTATTTATCTGTAAAAAATGTTTGAAATACTAATCAATGTCTGGCAGTCATAATGTATTGTACCTATTTATATTACTTGTGTTTAATGCTCAGAACAAGCAAACTAATAATTTAGGTACCTATTAGAATGTTATAAAGAACTAAGTACCTACTTGCCCATCTTAATATCAAATGAAACAGCGTTCTGTGGATGAGGATGAAACACTATTCTTTTTGTGCCTATGTATACACACATTTGTATTGTACATATTTTATTTATTTTGTATTTTATTTATTTTGTGTACTTTATTGTTTCCGGTAATGGCAGCGATTAAAGCAATCGATGCTGTCCGATAATTGGTGATGTTTGTACCAATTGAGTCATGATTATGACATAGTATTCGGATTGAAATATTACAGATTACAAAATAATTACATAATATAAACTCTGATTGTTTGGCGTGCGGAAGGTAGTATATGTAATGTAACCGCTGTTGGCGTCTATGTACATCTCGCTCTAAGGCATTGTCGTTTGTCTCATTTCAACATTGTTAAGTATTGCTTTTCACAATTATTAACCACGGTGAAATTTATTTGGAGCGGGACTCTTACTTATTGTTATGAGCCGGACCCGAATACAGTGTCCCCACTTACCAGTATGCTTAATTGGTTGAAACATTTCTTCTTTGTGTTTATTATCCTAGATTGTTTACGATTATGCAACTTTATCATATATCGATTATGTAACGTGATCGTGCATCTGTCATTTTATGTAGCGTAAGTGTCATGTCATTAGTGTCAATGTCAGAAAGAAGGTGCGTTCATAAATGTAGCTTTGATATAAAAAGAAAAAATATATCTCTGGATATTCGGTTACTGTAATGTCTGTGTGTGAATGTTCAATGTTATAATGGTATAAGTATTGCTCTCAGGGTCTTGACGTCCGTGTCTATTAAGGAGCCAGTTGAAAACCAGCGTCGGGCACATATGCCCGGCAATATTGCTGAACTGGCCTCCTATTTTTGTACGGACGACGGGCGTGTACATTTATTATTAAGTAGTATAGTTTAATTTTTTTTTTTCTACATTGTTTATATCATGTCCTTCGTCTGTTATGAAATAAACGTCTTTATTATTATTATTATTATTATTAAGATCATCTTAAATAGCCAGTCTCAACATATACCTAAACCATACATTTGCATTGATGAAAAGTTGCTGGCATTTAAAGATTGTTGCTAGTTTATTATTTACACGCTCCCGAAACTAGCAAAATATAGCATTAATAGTAGGAGAGTATTAAGTACAGACCTTCCATATCCACAACCAGAAAGTCGATATATTCCACCAAGTGGAAAACTATGTTCTTTTTGTCTAACAAAACTAAAATCAGTATCTAGGTATTGTTGCTGTGAAGCCAATTTGTCTTTAAAGCACTAAACTACTATGTGAAGAGTACCAAAATAAGTTCTGAATTTGAGAATGTATAATATTTAATTGAACCAATGAATGGTTCTAATTTTTAATCTGACTGGCGTAAATGTAAACTTTAATAAATGCAATGCAAGATATTTTGATATAGATTTTTTTTCACTTTTTCTATGTGTATAAGTTTTAGAAGATTGGTTTATGGCGTGTCAATAAACATTGTTTTACTATATAATTTATTTGAAATTTTATATATTACTTATTTTAAATATTTACGTACGTGTCAAATTTACACGTACGTAAACTATTACGTACGTATTACTATACCAGACACTATTTAGAGAGCCTGTATTTTAAAATTTAGTTTCGGATTCCTACTTTTAAATAACATTTTTGGTAAATTTGACACGTACGTAAATATTTAAAATAAGTAATATATAAAATTATATTCTATATAATTTTATATATTACTTATTTTAAATATTTACGTATATATTTATATTCCACATGTCAGTGGAATTGTAAAACTTTGGCCACGTCAGTCCCAGAAGGTTAACCTAAATTAGATTTATGTGACTATTAAGTAAAAAACGTTTTCTAGTAGACTATTAAGTAAAAAACCCTTTTATAAAATTTCATGATACCTTTATTACAAAATCAAAATCAAAACAGGAATCCAAACGTGTAGAACAAATCTAACTATGCAGAAAATTATCTGTCCATCAATCGGCCGCGCGCTCGTAACCCCTGACACAGGGATTGACAGTTCGAACCCATATCGAACCGCGGTGTGATTTTTAACTTGCGAACAAATCTACAAGAGAAAATATATCTAGCTTTTATTCCAAACTAGGTCATAAAATCCAATGCTAGGAAAAGGAAATAATAGTAATGTAGACTTTATCGTCACATCAAATGATTTCATTTCAGTTGATTCACTTGGAGAAGTTAGTGATGCTTTTGGGTTTGATGAATCGTTATAGAAATATATTCTACGTTTAAATAAGATATTAACTTAATTGGTAAAGAGTACGCTGTAACGAGTTTGTAGTTAAATAGATTTTGTAGGTTTACCTGCTCTGTACGTATTAATATATATAATAATATCAGCCCTGTATATAAACTGTCCCTATGCTGGGCACAGGCATCTTCACCGATTAAGAGTGATAACGCCATAGTCTACCACGCCGGCTCAGTACGGGTTGGCAGATTGCACATATCTTTGAGAACATTATAGAGAACTCTGAGACATGCACGTTTTCTTAGGATATTGATTTTTAAGTAAGCGATAATTACCTAATTAATTCGCACATGACTTCGAAAAGTTATAGTTGCCGTCGTTCGAATCAGGATTTGAGGCCGAGGTAGGCCTCGGCATGGCAGTTCAGCGGTCTCACATTAGGCTATTGCAGATTTCGTGTAGAGGTCCGTTATTTCACACGGCGGGCCAAACCTCGGCGGGGTTGCGATTGCATATGATAATGATTCGCGCGACCTTGCTGACTCAGGTAATGTCGAGGAACACCGTGGTAGGTTTAGTCGGTATGACCGAGATGTCGCCATCTTTCCCCGGTGAGTCCGATATAACTACTTCGCCCGACGCTGCGGAGGAGTATGCGACAACGCATAGCACCACGTTAAAAAAAAGGCTGTTGCAGATTACTTAAAATTAGGGCTTAGCTTTAGCACCCACCGCAAATATATTAAAAGTTATCGATACTTCTTACTGCCAATCCGAAGTACTGCCGCCGTAGATGAACTGAATTGGGATTGTTCCGAGTTCAGAAGCCTCATCATGATGAAGTTAAGGCCCTTGAACTCATTCTTGGACATCATATAGCAATACCTTAGGGAAGGCCTAAAGCATTGCTATAATATATCCAAGCATGAGACAGTAAGTTAGAAAGTATAGCTTTGTCTCGTGCTCGCGTATGTTTTAATAATGTTAGTAAATATGGCACAGCTTCGGGAATCACTGGTCGTATCGACCTTATGTTTCAAATTAATTAATAAAATTTATTATACATACTACTACTAACTAATTAAAATACATTTAATAAAATGTATTTTAATTAGAATCTGGCGCATATTTCAAAATAAATAACAAAATTTTTAGTTTGCAGGAAAAATATTTCATCTAAAATATAAATTTGAAGCGCAGTGTAAACTGTTATGAATAGTTTCAAATATTTCGAAGTATCTTAAAACATGATGCATACAAAACAGTTTGAATTAATAAAATGTATTATACATAAGTAATAACTGTGATTTTATAACAATACACACACTAGCATAATGTACTTATATATAGTAGTACTTTACCAACTGCCTATACATATTAAACCTACAACATTGACTATTTACCACCTTAATACTACTAAGTTGAAGATTTGAGCAAGCATCTTTAGACACCCACATGTTTTAGATATCGTCTAGAAAATTGGGCAATCTTATTGTTTGCTAAAACATAAAATGAAAACAAAACACTACATCCAAAAACACGTACAAGTAACACACAAATCTCGTTCACCCTCCTATCAAAGAACTGATTTAACCAACTACTTACGTAGGCACTAGAAAAATAAGAAATTTCCTTCACATTGACGAGAACAGATGTTCATATAAATTCCGTTGTGGGTACCGTTTTCATGTAAATTGAATATTTGCGCCTCGCCACCCTTATATATTGGGCTAGGTACTGAAATAGATAAACACCTACATGCCTCTTACTGAGCTCTTATACGATGTACTCAAGATACTGGAAATGTTCATGAACTTTTCTTATTTTTTCGCGGAGTTATCTTAAGAAGTGTAATATACTTCAAGCAAAAATTCTTGAAAAAATTCGTAGTATTGCGTGAGTTTTGAGATAAGGGATATAACGTGTTTTAATTTTATTATTCTCAGAAAAAGGCAATTTTAAATAGCTGGTTGGCTGAATGTGTAAAATATCTAAATATAATATGATGCCTAGCTCTCGAATAAGTGGTTTTTATTCTTTGTTTGTATATAGTGTGAATTACACAAGACTGCACGGATTGCCAAATCGGATACTAAATAAAGCAATCAAATATAGTAAAACAGAGTTGTATGGTTTATTTTGTTGAAAGCCAATGCGTAGTATTCTATTATTTAGATATTAAGTTTTCCAGCCAGGAATCGAAATTTTAAAGGCATATTTGAAATCGACGATATAATTTTATTTTTTTTATATATATTTTTTTTTTTTTTCATATAATCCCAAAATTGAGTTAATATAAAACTCAAAATAATACTTTTTGCGGTGATAATTTGTTTGTTTCGTAATAAATTTTAAAATTTCTATAAATGTAGACTTTATTAACATTATATCAATATAATACGTATCTACATATAATTTGAACTACACACAAAAGCTACACATATTTCAGAACAGGAAGAATAATAGCCATTTAACCTGTATACATTACAGTACCTTCGTTAACCTAATAATTGTTACATTCACTTAATAAAATACCCAGCGCTCGCCTCTGCAATAAAACCGAAAGAATTTATAGCGCTATAAGAGTACGACTCTAACCTTTATAGTCCTATATTGAACTATAGACGTGTCTACATAGAATTTTATGACGAAGAATAACTAGAATGATAGAGGGGAAAATAACAACCATGCACATTTAAATCTATGTTTTAGAAAATTTAGTTGACAAAGCAACGGTACGGGCGCTTTGCAACTAGATTTTTTTTAATGATGTGAATAACTAAAATGATAGGGGGGAAAATAACAACCATAAGCATTTGAACCTAAGACTTGGAAAATTTTGTTGGTAAAGCAATACCTAGTACGGGTTCTAGTCTTAAATTAACAATCTAGTTGATTGTTAATTATATATTAAATAATAATTAAATAATACAAACAAAAAATAACAACCATGCTCATTGTAACCAGCGTCGTAGAAAGTCAGTAGACGAAACAATATTACGGGTGCTTTGTATTGATTGTTAGATTGTTACTAACTGAGTCTCGCTGATTTCAGCATGAATAGGCCGGCTCGACCGGGGACCGGGGAAGGAAAACCACTCACAGAATATCGACGTGAAATAGCAGTATTCCTACTGTTGTGTTTCGTTCGGTGAGTGAGAGTGCCGGAGGCCTAATCACCCTCTTTCCCCCTTCCCGCTCCTACTCCTTTCCACTTCCATTTTCTCTTCGTCCTTTCCTAAAGGGTCGGCAACGCGCAAGTGATGCATCTGGTGTTGCAGGCGTCCATAGGCTACGGTGACCACTTACCATCAGGTGGGCCGAAAGCTTGTTTGCCACATTATTGTATAAAAAAAAAATAGGCAATTAAAAGTATAATTAGTAGAAAATTAATATTTAAAGAAAATTAATTAAAATTCAATTTACAGTAGACCGAATTAATCCACGGTTATTTAGTGCTCTCTATCGTTTTTTAATTATGCAATAGATACAGTTTTACGCTGCTTGTATAAGACGCAAGTAGCTGTCGCAGGCAACAAGCACAAGTCTGCGCTTACAGAATAATATGTACTTGTGCGAGTGCCCTAACTTCTCATATATCTTCATGGGGTGCACATGAAATTATATACATCATTTTAACTAATTTTGCATACACGTTGTCTGGGATACAAAAAAGGAAATAAGAAACTCATCCAGTAAAAAGTACTATTCCCGAGGGATAGAAATTTGTTGACAAATGTATATTAACGCGAGCGAAGACGCATATAAAACCTATTTATTAAAAATTATAAAGTATTAAACATAATGATATCCAAATATATTTGCGTTTAAAGATGCCGTTCAAGCTAAAGGAGCTAATCTAAAAGAACATCAGATCGCTACCTCTTACCAAATACAAAATTTTTGTTTTTTGGAAAAGCTTTTATACCCCACGAAATAGTGGCGATTTTATTTTCGACTACCAGGCATGCAGGCATTTCTAAATCCGTACTGCTATTAAAAATTTCTTCACGGAAAAGCCTTAAGAAATAGTATTATTTCGGCAACCGAGACGTTCCCGGTAATATACTATTATAATAATATGTATATCGGCGACGAATGCCGCAGTTATTAAGAGTGCCGCGCGCGCGCACCAACTCACTGCAAGAGGCGCCTCTGACGCGCGCACTCAAAACCCTCACCCTCGACACTGATAAGCTAGACCTGCACAATGAGTGAATGCACAAGGATAACGATGTTTACAATTTGTTATAGTAACGTGTAAGTATATATAGTGTGTTATATAGATAGATTATATAATTCTTAGATAATTTGTGAACCACACTATCACATTAAGGTTTCTTGTAATGATAGTGTTGTGTATGGAGAATAAATAAATAAATATTTTAAAGCTTTTCATGGAGCCGTCATATTTACTACCGTTGTACCACAAAAGCAACATATTTAATAAAAAAAATCATTTATATTTCTATATTATCTCTCAAGTAAATAAACTCGCGTCTAGATTGTTCAGAGACATCCAAAACTCTTGCACGTGTATTCAACTATATATAGGAGCTGGTGTTGTTGATAATAGCTGGTTTCATTCTCACGTTTCACATGCACTTACTCGAGAAAATTAGTTATTGGGTTACACGGTACAGAATACTGAGTGGATACCTTTTTATTTTAGTTAAGAGCTTTCTATTTTAAACACACACATGTTTAGTTTATACGAGGATGCTTTGTTAAACCTTTAATTGGAGCTTCAAAGTTCAGTGAATTATGGGATTGGATTGCAATAATGCGAATAAGCCAATTAATTAATCTGGACCATAAGATAATTTAGCTACATAGCATACGTCAAATGATGTTGAAGAAGGTTCATAGAATCTTTAAAATTATTCAAAATGTTGTGCTATTTTTATAATGTTTTAAGCTTGAGAGTGTACTGAATAAAACTGCTTAATTCTTACGTAGGTGGCAAAAGTATATTTTAATAAAATTGTTCTGTTCAATATGTATCATTCGATATTTATGTCATTAGTATTTGTTTGACCATAAAAGTAATGCTTTTCAGTACCACAATTCAATCGTCAAGTCGATAACATTCAAGTTCTGAAAATTGCACCATTTTAAATTACATTATACTACCGTATTCTAACTTCGATTGCCCTTATACCCTTTCAATATGTTTTCACAAAAATCAATGTAGTCTCGCTTGCATCAAATACTCACAACAATATCTGTTAGTTTTAGGTAGTCTATCCAAACAGTGCACGAGCATCCCAAGCCGCACTTGCCTATCCATGATCACCACTGTAACAACCGTTATTAAGCCAGGTAAACAAAGTAGAGTATAAATATAAAATCCATTCTTTGACTAACTTAACGTTAATTAACAATCTAAAGTCATAACTGTTTCACTAACACATTAAATAAACTTAATGTCAACAAACTGTCGTTTACTTATTCACAGTCACTCCCCTGTCCATCCTCAGTCCCTTGGGTGTCGGCTTTTATTTGTCTTGTGACCTTCCAGTGTTTGGACAGAGAATTGCAAGACGAACAATAATAACAGGAGATAAACAGGGAATTGCTGACAAACAACGTGATGAAATTGGGTTTCTGTTCAATTACAATTGTTGTGTTTTTGTTTTGGAAATTTAGAGGGTTATTGTCAACTAGGAGCTTAATAATTTCGTTAATAAATCATATTAAAATTTACAAATTTGATTATGACTATAAATGAATGGTAACAACAGGTTAGGCAGCTTTATTTATTTACGAATTTTTATTGATGCTCTGAGACTAACGGACGGTACAAAAATTATGTCATCCATCTCTAGAGCTATTAAACTCTGGCCGATATCTGGTTATGGAGGACTGAAAGTCATTTGCGATGTTTCAATGTTTTAAAATCTGCTGCTATAATAAAAATATTCCTGTTATTATGTCTCCAAAACTAGTCTTAATCTCAAATTTTCAAAATTGTTTTACTCGCTATTATTAAGCCTTTTTGGATGTCCCTGTTTGGTTCTTTATTTGTTAACACAATATAAATTGTGTGCTGCGGAATCCGTGCATGTTTCTATTATGTAAAAACAACTTGGTCCTTCAATTTAGTAAGAAGTAGTTAAATATTATAATCTAAACAAATCTTGTGGAAGCTTTTAACATTAAGTTACTGCTTACTTTGAGATCTAAAATAAATCCTTACTAATATTATAAATGCGAAAGTAACTCTGTCTGTCTGTTACCTTTTCACGCTCAATCCGCTGAACCGATTTACATGTAATTTGGAATGGAGATACCCTGAGACCCTGGGAAGGACATAGGCTATATAACATCACGCTACGGCTCACGGGAATGGCGTAGTAACCACAAATACCACTGACGCGGGTGAGACCGCGGGCACAGCTAGTATTAAATAAATATTAGTGACTTATACAGCATTTATGCTATGAAAGGAAGAAGACTGCACAATTAGACAGCCACGAAGTAGAATTTTAACCTGTATCCAGGACAAACGGCCGTAGGTCCTTATTCTGTTTTATCATTTTATGTGTTTTTTATGTCGGCCTCGGTGGCGTAGTGGTTAGTGTAACCGACTGCCACGCCTGAGGTCGCGGGTTCGATTCCCGCACAAGTCAAACATTTGTGTGCATGAACATGGATATTTGTCTTGGTCTGGGTGTTTCTATGTATAATATGTATGTATTTACAAAAAAAGAAGTATATATGTATGTTTATCCATTGTCTAGTACCCATAGTACAAGCTCTGCTTAGTTTGGGCTAGATGGTGCGGTGTGTATGTGATAGAATATTATTATTATTATTATATTATCTACTCATAGTGACATAGATGCAGCTGAAATTGGTTTATAAATAAGGTTTATAAATGAAACTATGAATTTAAAAACACATTTATTTACTTATTTCATCACATTAAGTACACGCATTACAATTTTTACACATTTCTATTATATCGTTATAATACCTATAAGTTCATGCCTTCAGCGATTTTATATAATATTTATATATTAAAAGAAACATCCACTAATAGTCTTTAATTTAATTGTATTCCACTTTACATACTAATGTAAATACGGCTATAATGTGATATAATGTAGAATATAAAGTGGACATTGATATGGGATCTAATTTCTAATAGGTATAATATCTTGACATAGTCAATTACGCGTTTCATTGCTCATAAACTACAAACTTCATACAAATAATAATATTATTCATAACATACACAACAATAATGCGATTCATTTGTTTGACTTACGGTTTTATATGACACAATTATCAAATAAACAACAGAAACAATCATGTACAGAGTTTGTATTCATTAATATTCAGTTGGTATTGTCGCTAGTGAAAATACAGACTTAAATAAACACAGAAGTCAAAGCACGTTGACAATTACAGACTAAAGAAAATAATAGAAGCGCATATTATATATTCGTGATACTTTATTATAACTTTCACATTAGGTTAATCCGCTGACTTAATAACAAATAAAACTACTTTATTGAGTAAAGAATAATCACAATCCCCTTCTCTGTCACGTGATGTACACAATAGAAAATCTATTGCTATCTTCATATGTATTATATTGGACAGGGAACCTGCTAAAAGTGTTGATAACATGCTGTATATAAACAAATAAACAAAAGGCTGAACAAAAACTATACAGTGTAACTAGATGTTACTGGATTAATATTACAAGTCATTAATAAAATAAGTATACAGCTGTGTTTGGCCTAAAAAGTACATGAGATAAAATGAATCGCAAACCAGTTCAGTTTCAGTTAAGTATATCATAAATATACTTAAAAGAACAGATTTGAGAAGCAGATTTCATTCAAATGTTTTGCTAAAGATATACAAAGAAGTTTTATTGAAGTTTTGGACAATGAAAACGCGCTTCGAAAAGCTTAGATTTAGGCACTAATCATACCTCTAGATTTAAGTCTACTAAGATCTAGAAATGTTATTAAAAAAGTTTGGATAGTTACAAAAATAGGAGGCGAGACAGATTCTATGTTTTTCATTTTAATATTAATGTTCCCAAAACCCAATGTTGTTGGTTATTTCCAAAATGTATGAAATATATATGAATGGAAATGCGAAGCTTGGGGTAGAAGGCCAAGGTCAAGGTCAAGGTTACCAGAATTTATAGAGACGTTACGCGGCAATATCTCCCTCATAAATATAAGAGTGTAATATCCAGTGTCATGATTAAAATGTTTGACTGATGTTGAGTTTGATAATGATTTAATAAACATGACTTTTTAATAGTTATTAGCTTTATCCCTATGAGTATTATCCGATCATTGTTATTACAACGAACATTTCATTATTTATGTGCTATATGCAATGGACTATTACACATCAGCCCATTATCCTTTGTGGTATTCCCAGTCACTTGCGATAATTCCTAAGCTGTGTAATTGCTGTGGTTAATAAAAGAGGCAAACAAATCATTGTGAAAGTCATTTTGCAACTGCGGACTGAACTTTTTAAATGTAAATCGCAAAATATGTGACCATGAGCATGCAACGCAAAAATGTTTTATTTGAATAGCCAGTGTCACATTCTAGTGTAATTTGCATGCATTAAAGCTGTAACAGATGTTTGGTCAAAGGTATACCACGCTGCCAGTCTAAAAACCTGGGATATATTGTAGAAACTGATGTAGCTTGAGTGAAGAAGTACCGCTACCCTCTAGAAAATTATAGAGTTGCCATAACGCATAAGACAAACAGCTTAAATAGTTTCCAGTCTTGGAACCACCTTAAGTTTGTTAAGAATGTTATAGCAAATGTACTGTCGACACATAAAGAAGAAAAACCATTTAAGTTCCAAGAACTAAACTAAACCGAAGAAGACGTTATGTAATGAATGATAAGTGAATGATAAGTGCTCTTATTTGGACAGCGTAGCGTAGCTTACTTTTGCAACATTGCTATGGTAATTTAACTGTCATGCGAGGTTCGTATGTACCGTGACCTAACACCAAATAAATAAATATGATAATTAGTTTTTACGTTATCAAGTTGTATAACAAACATTACCTGTCGGATGATAAAATGAGAAACGTTTACTTTATCCTGTTATCGCCTGTAATACCAGCGAAACAATCCTGTGTTGTCGTCCTTAAGGTAAACTAAAGTAGGAACGAAGGGAACGGAATGAGTGAGGTTACCATGTAAGCTGCCGAAACCTATTTTTATAATACTTTAAACCCTTTTTCTGTCTCACTAATCAACAATACATTCGTACGTTGAGCATCACTTTAAAGTTTAAGCAGGTTTCCAAAGAATATCATGGATTTCAAATCTTACAAGCACCCCTAAGTTTTTATGTTCGTGACTGTACTAAGGTGCCTTTGTAAGAAGTGAACCAAATACTCAAGTCCCCACTTTTCTCTTTACAAGGAACACCGGTCTATATATTCTTTTAAGATTTATCGTGACCGCTTGAACTTGTGTTACGACAGGCTCGTAAATTCTGAATACATTGTACCTATTGTGTATATAACACCACGCCATTAAATAAGTTACGTCTTAAAATAAATGCTTAGTAATATAAACACACTTAATTATAAAATTATAAGGTATAAATAGCATTTAAGTTAGAATTATTATTACATAATCCACATGCTTTTAATTCGTATAGACAATAATCAAATTATAATTATATTACACACAGTAGCATTTAAGAGAGTACATAAGTCTAAATAGGAATATTAAAAAAGTTTTATCCATTATATAGATAAGATATATCCAAGATTATACAGATGTGATTAAAATGTTAATATATCTTTTCTATACAAAAATAACTACAAATTCATCTATGTTCCCAAATCCAGTACTATAAAAGCCTAATACCTTAAATTCTAATGATAGTCTTAACTTACAGTTTGACTGCAACATTTCATAGTATTCATGCATTTTTAATGACTTATATTTTAATTTTATATTTTGCAGTTAAGCTGTAAATAAGTAGCTATAGTTTTATTATAAATAATAATTATATTTTAATAATACAGTTATATTTTGTACAGGTAACCTTTATATAATTTTGTGGTTGACTGTACTTACTACTAGAAGAATTCAATTCTATAATGCATTGCCGATTATTAAATAAAAATATTTTTGTTTTTTTATCAATTTATATCAAAGCACCGTCAGAAAAATAATGTCCCTGGTATAATATGATTCAGCAAAAATTTTGTAAAAAGAAAATGTTTTAAAAATACTATAAAAAGCATTTTTTTTATTAAAATTGGTCTATGAGAGGGACGATTACTTACAAACAGGACGATTTCTCTTTACAGGGTTATTTATTTTAGGTTAACTGTCCACTGTTCTGTAAATATCACTTTTAGATTACAGTAGGTATACCAAAATATCTTAATAAAATGTATAATATTTTTTTTTACTCATCTCAAGAGCCAGTAACTATGTGAAATCTTAGTAAAATTTAGTCTCAGTAAAGAGATAGAGATCAGTAAAGAGTAAAGAGAGTATATATATATATTATTTTCTGATAGTTTTTGTAATTGCCCAAAAAACAAGGTTAATCCCTGAAATGCCAGTCTCGCACAGTTATCTTATATTTCAAACATGGTAACGCTTGTAACATCAGCAGACAGACACATTAAAAAAAAAACAATTGGTTTCGTTTACATTAAACAAAAATAAGATTTATAAAGGTTGTGATAGTAAAAGAAGAAAATGAAAAATATTTGTGTTTAACAACAAAAGAGACGCACCTAATATGCATTGTTCTGCTTATAAGCTTCTCCAGTTAGGTTAAAATGCATGAAATTTTTATGCTACGAATAATACCATACTATAAAGATTGTCTTTTGAGTTCACTCTATTTTAATCAAATTTTGTGCATAAATTCATGTGACGTTTTTAGTGAGCTTTATTTACTTACTAAATATAATTTTAAAGGTGAATCTTTAAGCTGTTTAAATTTTGGCTTTTTATACCTTTCATGTAATATGTATGTATGAAATAAAGTAAGTTGTTGTGAAATGTTTATATATTCTACGTTTGAAACAACTTTTCTAATCTTTTAAGTAGTTCTGAAGTGTATGTCTAAATAAAATGCATCTTTTATTTGAAATAATAATTTATAGAGCGAAGTAATGTTATACGTACTGCAAATGATCTGATCGTTCACAAAACATATTATGACGTAAGCCAATAGCTCCAAGTTTCGGGTTACCGACCTGCGGATTTTCTCAATTCAAAAGACAGTGCTTACTATAGTAATAAAATTGTCGCATCCCTATTATCATACCATTATTGGTTCAATTACTAAATAGTGGTCGGTAGCATAGACACATTTGGCAAAATAGAAAAATAAAATGGCCCGTCTTATCTTACAAGTGCCACCAAGAACGTTATAGCCGTGGCTCCTTGCAAGAAAATATCTGAACTAATTGAATTTTAAATTAGCTGCCGTACATATTTATTAGATGTAGGCATTTTACATGGAGAAAAAAAATATTTTTAAAATAAATATGTAGGCTGGTACATGTTGGTACCTCTACCTCTAGTCTAAATCCTTTTTGTATTACAATTTATGATGAATTTGATGTTACAGCTTAGTGGACAGTATACCTTATAGGCTAGTTACAATGTACAGCAAAGTTTTCTCACTACCGCTTTCAAATTTTATATCCCACTCTCTTATCAAATCCCTTTCCATTGTCATATATGTATATGTACATTTTAATCTAAATAATACTACTTGTATGTATATAAGAGATATATATGTATTTTAAAGTGTATAAGTATAGTATTAGGTTAGCCAAAATACCGAAAATATAAATGTCGTACTGTTACCATAAAAAATATTGTAGTAAATGTTAGCTAGTAAACAGCCAAGGACCTGAGAAAACATTTTAAATTGTTTTATGATATAAAAAGTCTTTAAATGCAAGTCCCAAACTCAGGCCATACTAATTATGTCGGCCTCGGTGGCGTAGTGGTTAGTGTAACCGACTGCCACGCCTGAGGTCGCGGGTTCGATTCCCGCACAAGTCAAACATTTGTGTGCATGAACATGGATGTTTGTCTTGGTCTGGGTGTTTCTATGTATAATATGTATGTATTTACAAAAAAAAAAAGTATATATGTATGTTTATCCATTGTCTAGTACCCATAGTACAAGCTATGCTTAGTTTGGGCTAGATGGTGTTGTGTGTATGTGATAGAATATTATATTATATAGAATATTATTATTATATATTATGGTAGTATAAATATTTAAAGTCTCCTTTTAAAGTTTGCCATTAGTTAGAATTCTTTGATAATTTAAAATTATATTGACATGGTAGCTTGATTGCCACTATTCATATTAAAACGTGAAAACCTTTGATTAGGTAAGCAAGAAATGAATGGCTGTTTACTTAACGTTGTCTGCATAGATTGGAAAATTCTTTGATCTGTAAATACCCACAAAAATCAATGAGAAATCCGTTTGTAAAAGGCGAATCAAGTAGATGGTTCAGTCGGCATAAAATATTAATGCACGTGGAGCTCCGAAAGTAAAAAAAACTCCGTTTGATGTGAAAATCTCGTACCGCTGCCTTGACTCGATTTTTGTTTTACCTAAAAGCACATTGATATACATATATTATAAGAGTTTCTTTTTCCATATTTTTTTTACTATAAAAATATGTTTTTCACGTAAAATCTCTATTAAAGCCTGTTCCATGCAGTATTGTGATCAATTCGTATGGATTCTCGAGATAATATAATATATAATGTATTGTTTGGTAACAAAAATAATATGGCTTATCTTGTTCTATTTAAATAGTGGTTTCAGTGCCTTTCTTCTGTTTAATACTATGACAGTCTATTCTGAAAAGTGGCGTGCAAATAATTAAATATGTATTATAATTTTATAAAATGTAGATACCTTTTATATTATAAATCATACAACCATGTTTCAATGTATAGATGCTATGTACATTCGTAGCATTTATACATTAAACATATATTTTTGATAATATTTTAACATATTATTATTACATATATAGAGTGTACGCAATATTATACATTTTAGTCTATAATATCTCGAGAATCTCGACCATCGTCACTTAATATAATCTGACGACATTTACGTAAGTATACAAATTTTAAAATATCCATATAAGGTGCACACGAAGTATCTATACAAAATATTATGGTGTTTCATTTATATCTATCCTATAACTTTTCAGTATACATTCAAATAATAAGGAATATATCAGAATGGCATGTCAATCTGTAATGTAAAAATTAAAATACCATAATTTTATAAAACCAGGTCATTATATAATATTCTAGCCAGCAACCAGTTATTTAATGACAGCTTTGGAAGAGATCCATAAAATATTTAATCTGCTTTATCCCGATTGATTACATATTCCGAAAAAGTAAATAGTTTTTTTAAATCTGGTACTAAATTAATATATTATAACGTTATGGAATTGTTTTATTTTTCTCGTTAAGTCCAGCAGAGATATTATTATTATTTTAATTATCATAGATAGCAGCATGTCACCCAGAGTGATGTTAGTTAGATGTATTGTGACTCAGTCAAAATGATGGCTAATTGGTTTGGATTCACCACACACAAAATAAGATAAACTAAATAAAAAGAAAATACGCGACACAAAATATTCTGTGACTGAAAAAATTTCTGAATAACGTCAATTGCAAATATGCTGTTAATATTATTTTAATCCCATTCTGATAATCCTTATATAATTATCTATATAAATAATATTAATACAAGATATGTATTCTACAATATGTAAGCTGATATGATACAACTACATATAGATTACAAAACGCATTATTTACAAATATAAAAAGCACTATATATTACCTAATAAATATTCGTTGTATAATAATTTTAATTATATAGCGCATACTATAGTTTGAGAAGAAAATGATATGAAATTATAACTACTATCACATATACTATGATAATGATTAAGCATATTGTTGCGATCTGACTTATACATTATGTGACATAAGTTAAGTAATTAACGTCGAACTATATAAATATGAATACGAGCAAGTAGTCATATTTGAAAATCACTTTCGAAATAATGTAAATGATGGAACATTTTTTGAAAAGTGTGTTTCGAATTAAATTTGTTTAATCTTCTGATTATTTTTGTGTAGCTTAGAAGCGTAGAATATCTTTAATAAATATTAAAAGTACATAAATAAACCGAGGCATTGGCAATATATTTTTATATGATCATTTGAAAAACTACACTTAACAAACAATAACTAAAATTTTATTATTTTTTTTCAGTTCAATACAATTTTTATGCGTATGAAATTATATAATAGGTCGGGGAAAAACTCTTTTTGCATATAGACTGTATAAATTTTTAATAAAATCTCTTTGGCTGTTCTAGTTGTATCTGGCTGGTTTCGACACCATTAAAAAGGTTACATTTCAAAAAAAGAAACAGTTTAGTAAAATATTGATACCCACGGATTTTCATTTGTTTTTCTTTCTGTCAAAATGAGTGATTCTAATGAAGGAATTCGTTTTTTTAATTTTTTTTAACATTTTAATATTTTATTAACTGAAAAGAAAAGTGCCACGCAAGCCGCGAAAAAAATTTGTAACCTTTATGGACCTAATGCGGTGTCAGTGCAGTAGCTTGAGTTTTCATATAAAATGCGAAGAAACTTTATCCCGACCTTATATTTTTAAAAACATTAATTTGCTAAATGATCTGCTTTACACGCAAAAAAATAAAAGGTTATAGTAATATAACATTATGATTTAGTTTTTTAATATTACGTCACACAATGCATTTGTTTGTGTTAACCCTAAAGATAAATAGTAGATAGCATTGAGCACGGTATAGATGACAAGCAGTGACAATCAAGCAACCGGTACTGGCGAGCACAAATATCGAACATCAACTAAAGTTAAAAGTGTCTTTAACTTTGGAATCCTTTGAGACAAAGTGATAGTAAATCTTTCAGGTTTATCCCCAAGTCTAAGTCTGGCTAAAATCTCAGTGCTGGCTAAAGTGAATGAACTGTTCAAAACTACTGACTCTCGTAGAATTTAACGACAATATACCTCAATATTTTATGATAGTGAAAACGTATCGCAAAAAGCAAAGGCAAGATATTTTTAGTAGCTTTAACTAAAGTTACAAGATTTGCAATGACATAATAGATATCTAATACCACAAATAGTTGCAATTAAGTTATTAAATGGGAGACCTTGAAAATAGATCTTTATTCAATTGAAATCCATATAAACTACATTTTCTACACCAATCACGGGCGATATTGTGAATAAATTCAAAAAATCCAATACAGCACAAATTTTGTGTTTGTTTTTAATTTGAATTCCAAAGTTCAATTTTGTAAATATATAAAAACTAGGTTCGACACTTTACTCGGCAGCGGAATAATAGTCCGTAGAAATTCAGAAGTAATAAACTTTGTCCGTTGCTTCGAAATGTACATGCTTTTTGCCGTGCGTTGGCAGCACGACCAACAACCATCAGGCTGGGTTGCCTTTTTTCACATTTCTCATCTTCACTAACTCGGAACGTTTCACTTCACTCATTCTTGCACTTGGAACACCCCTAGTATTTACATCTTTAGAACTTTTATATGTATTTGTACTACTTTTAGGGATGTCAAAATTTTTACATAAGGGACTCAATAGTTCATCATTGTCACTTGGTTCATTTATTTCTGGGATGGGGGTTTTGGACTTTTGGCCGTCAGTGTCCTTGTCTGCCTGGGTAAGCACTTCCTGAACATGGATGGTGAGCTCAGGTCGAACAACCTGAGTGAAAGGCAGTAAGGCACCGGCTACGTCCATGGTATTATTAATGTTCCTGTGCCATAGCTCTAGCACGACGCTGCGCCGTTGCTACTTGTATCTAGGCGGCCCCAACCAGCCACAACCGAACACCTAGGAAATAAACAATACGTTAAAATAAGGGCAATATCATGCTCAGTCAATATTGAATACAAATAATTTGTGTTCTACTTTCAAATACTTGTCAATTCTATCAAATATTAAATACATCAATTAATTCAGATATCCTATAGAATAGCAAAAATAGTTTTAGTAGATTATTAAAACAGGTACGTAATACATAATAATATCATATTTTAGACTGAGTATAAATTAATGAAAATTTAGTAAAGCTTGTCGTAAACTTTAGCTAACTTAGTTACTTGTTGAGTAGATTTAGTAATAAATATGTTGTTTCAGGGATATACCTCTAGGCTTACGGCCTACTTTACTAGGCTTATTGTGATTAATAATATGCCTAAATTTTAATGTGACGATTGTTTTTCCTTTCTACGTTCTTTGATAAGGCTGATTAGTCTTAATTTGCATGTTCAAGAGCATGAAGCAATCTTACTTGAAGTTAAGGCTACGAGGAGGCTTAGAAATTTATATGTATTAAGAATTTATAAGATACGGGATTTTATAAAATATTAATCTATATATACGTGAAGCAAAAACTTTGTACCCCTTTTTACAAAAACTGAGCAGACGGAGGAGTATGAAATTTGGTACAATTAAAATATATATGGAGAAAGAGTGGCGAAACCTAATATTTTTATAAAATATGCATTAGAAACACATTTTATTAATGAAAAAACACTACAAGCACACAACCATGCATTTCACACACGCAGTTTAATCGCGTTCGTAGTATTTCGACATTGTTCGTCTGACGTCGTACAATTCTTCGTAACTATGGTTACATATACCTTATTTATATGTAATAAAGAAACAAAGTAGCAAGCTTAGGAATATAGTCAATGAAAGAGTATAATTAAGTAAATAATAATTTGTTAAAAAAAAAATGTAAATTAACCTGTATAGCCTTGGCGAAATCTAAATGAAATGTGATTATAAGGGTTAAGGTATAGACAAAAACCTTACTATCGATCAAACTTAAAATTTAAATCAATTATGGTCGAATTTTGACGAATAGGCGACCGCTAGTTCATATAAATTTCTAAATATCTAGCGGTCCTGTTCCAATTTCTAACAGAGCTAAAGCAGAATCCACGTGACCTCAATATTTCGTGCTCAAGTTTAGGTTTACATTTTTGCCTTACAGAATTAAATACGTATAAGGCTATTACATCGAATACTCACGGACAGTCGTGACCCAGGAAATTATATGAAACCTTCCTCCAATACTGATATGTTAAGCATGTACATTTTAATCAAATATATGTTTTATTACGACATATTTCTGACCTTTAGCCAGTTTAGTTTGACAGTCAGTGTTATGCTCGATGTTTTTATGAGTAGGCTGTTGATGTTGGATAAGAAAAGTCATAAATATGAATTGTCTCATTGATTAAGCTAAGTTGTAGTAAGTACTCTTCTTTTACATATAACTTTCTAAATTTGATTAGTGTATCAAGCAATCGTATAACTTTTGACTGTCTGTCTGGAAGACCGAATAGTATTACAATCATTAATGTGTTATGTGGGTGTTATTTTACATAAAAGATGGCAAACAAGCATATTATCGCCTCTCTGATGGTAAGCCGTTAACTTAGCTTATTATTGCTCGCTTGCATGGGTGTTGGCGTCGGACATCTTACTTTGCTTCTAACGTCAAATACCTGTATGAGGATGGTTTCCCCCAGGCATGTTGCATATATCACAAATATTTATTTTTAATCAAATTATACAGATGCCTAATATGGGTATAATAAAGAAAACAAAATATCAACATCGGGTGTAGTAAATAAATACCCACCACACACATAGCTCTCTAAATCATAATAACAAAACAAACCAAACAGTTTTTATTTATTGACGAATTCTGTACTACAATTCTGTACTACAATTCTGTACTACAATTCTGTACTACAATTCTGTACTACAATTCCATACAAAAACTAAATTGTACATTTTATTTCATTGACGTGTTATAGCTCGGTGAAATAAAACAATAACACCGCTGCACTACACATTGCACAAACGTGGAGATAAAAATATTGCGGTTTTAAAATGTGTACACTGTAGGATAAACAAAAAAACACACACAACGCCGCCGGGAGAAGAAATTTTAAATAATTCTATTAACATTATCTAGAATAATATCCAGACAAATTTAAAAAGGAATGTTTATAAATAGCGCCATTAGATGGCACTTGTTTCATGTATAGTTTAGCTTGTATACTAAGTAAACTCTTCAAAGCAAGCAATCACTTGAAACAATAGGATCCAATAAAAATTGACAACATAAGCAGAGGAACATACTTCTTAGTCTGCACACATTCGTTTATCTGACAATTCTGGTTGAGCTTTTAAAACATCTTACACGTTATTTATATATAATGAGGCCTCGTTTATCATTACCTTCCTCATTGTTAAGTCTCATACTAGCATGATAATGGTAGCATATATAAAAATCCGTCTAATATAATACCAAGTACCATGTAATTTAAACAAACCAAAAACCTAGAGGCTTGGTAACTCTTTAATTATCTTAAAGTGCCGGAACTCATTCAAAATTAGTCATGAATGATATAAACTACGTACCTGGCATACGACGAGAGCTAGCAATAACAGAAGTAGTAGCCCGATCAGCCCCCACGCCACTCCAAGCTGCGTGAGTGCGAACACGTAAAGTGATCTATGACACCACTGGTTCGGTTCAAACAATGTTGGAGCGAAGTCTGGCCACATGATGCCCAAAGTCCAGTAGTTCCCAAATGCGAACCTGTTAAAAAAGATTTAGTCTTAAATTCTTCTGGAAGTAGATAAAAAGAGGAAGGAAAGAAAGATACTCTTTGCTAAGATATCGCAGTAGTGATGGTGGTTTTGCAAAGAGAATTATTATTATAAACTTGGTTCAATAGAAAAAAGAGGATGGAAAGAAAGATACTCTTTGCTAAGATATCGCAGTAGTGATGGTGGTTTTGCAAAGAGAATTATTATTATAAACTTGGTTCAATAGAAAAAAGAGGATGGAAAGAAAGCTACTCTTTGCTAAGATATCGCAGTAGTGATGGTGGTTTTGCAAAGAGAATTATTATTATAAACTTGGTTCAATAGAAAAAAGAGGATGGAAAGAAAGATACTCTTTGCTAAGATATCGCAGTAGTGGTGGTGGTTTTGCAAAGAGAATTATTATTATAAACTTGGTTCAATAGAAAAAAGAGGATGGAAAGAAAGATACTCTTTGCTAAGATATCGCAGTAGTGATGGTGGTTTTGCAAAGAGAATTATTATTATAAACTTGGTTCAATAGAAAAAAGAGGATGGAAAGAAAGATACTCTTTGCTAAGATATCGCAGTAGTGATGGTGGTTTTGCAAAGAGAATTATTATTATAAACTTGGTTCAATAGAAAAAAGAGGATGGAAAGAAAGATACTCTTTGCTAAGATATCGCAGTAGTGATGGTGGTTTTGCAAAGAGAACTATCATAAACTTGATTCAATAGAATACTAATTGTAGAGTAATATCGATATCACTGATATGCAGTAAAATACCAGTAGCTCAGAACCTATGTATGTCTAAATATTTTAGCTTTTTAGGTGCAGAACTAAAATAGCATAATGTCTGAAAGAATCAATAATACGACCAATAGAAAATGCTATAAGAGTAATAAGTAATAAGTAATAACTCGTAAATTAACAAGGTTGTGAAAAGGTAAAACAAAAATGTTTGTGCTAGGTGATAGGTGGATTTACCTTATAAATGATGTTATAGAACAAAAAAAATATAATTATAAATATCTTGATTTTTTTTATTTAATGTGTAAGGGTTTTAAAATTATGTTATCCAATTAGCTTCAATATGAGGTATGAGGAATGTGATGAAAGTGAATGAAGCCAGAGAAGTGTGTCAGGATCGTAGCAAATGGAAATCCGTAGTCTCTGCCTACCCCTCTGGGAAACAGGCGTGAATCTATGTATATATATATGTATTAGCTTCAAAAATAATGTTAATAAGCTTTCGTGTCAAAATTCCCTTTTTACCAGTTACACAGTTGTATTTGTAACTGGAAAAAGGAAATTGTTTTTTTTAACCATACCTAAACCCACGCTCGAGTTTTGCTTACTTAGAAGACAACTTCACGCAGCCAGCTGTGTTTTAAGTCCTGCGTTAGGATGAACTTATTGCCGTTTACGCAGAATATTTTCATCGAAAGTACCACCTAGAATTTTTAACATTAAAATTGAATAACACAACCGGATCTGGGATTTAAACCTAAAACTTCATGGGCAGCAATCGCATTCACGACCGCTATCGAAGCAGTAATTTTATAACAGCCTTTATAAATTATCTAATAACAGCAACCAGCAGATTACAAACATTTAAAGCATTTCATAAGAAATAAAAATAAATTGATTACACGTGGAAATGTAAAACATATGCGAAGTGGCTTCTAAAAATTACCATTAATTAAGCAGCGGTAGTATTATTTAACAAAGCAAAGCCAAGTTGGATTTTATAAAAAATAGCTTTGATCTTTTTACATTTGGTCACCATGTCTTTTTCATTGTGTATTTAATTTTATACGTTTATCCTGATTGTCAAAACCAATTTTGTTTTTTTGGAAACGAGGCTCGTGTAAAGGATCATAGGGCGCGTACCAGGAAATATGGCAGCTCATCTTTGCCGAAATATGAATACTTGAAATTCTCTAACGATACACGTGTTTCCTTCTACCTTCGATCAATGGCCTTTCAAGCGAGGCGTAAAAATGCACCTCCTTATGCCATCAAAATAAGGACCTTGGCACTATTTCAGCTGTAATGAGGACGCGGTGGGACAACTCTGCTCGTGGACACGACTGCACTCATCTTGCGGAGTATGGTCACCTTGAAGGGCAACAATAAAAAAAGAATACGTATAAAGTTGTACTTTTTTAATCAGTTAGTACTTCTTATCACCTATGAAAGATTATTGATAAACTGTATGATTTAGCATTGTGTAAACGTTACCCTTTGCTGCCTTAAATACTCTTTATTGTTAGCCATATCATAACATTCAATTTAAAACATAATTCTTAGCACTGGTGTGTAATCAGGTCTCAAAACAAAATCTATTTTACAAAGTCATCAAATAAAGCCGAATATAAAAATTGATTTACACTCCAACGCCACTCAATCAAGGTAAGGTAAAACCAATTTCTCAAATAAATTGCATTTGTTTTTGCGCTACTTGAAACATATTTCAAACTTCGAACTATTCGAACAAAATAACAATGTTCTGTTTCGGAATATAAAAGAGATGATTCACTGACAGGTAAGCT
Organism: Catocala fraxini; assembly: GCA_930367265.1. Taxonomy (NCBI): domain Eukaryota; kingdom Metazoa; phylum Arthropoda; class Insecta; order Lepidoptera; family Erebidae; genus Catocala; species Catocala fraxini. Next base: position 8,203,118 of record OV884037.1, read on the forward strand.
TGTGAAGATTAATACATTTCATTATTGATCAAACATTTTTCAAATACTTAGCTTAAACCAATGACAAGAAAACAAAAATGCAAATGCCTGTAACTTTCCAGGCAAGAGATCAATATGACATAAAATTTAAGAAACTTATATTTATATGAAACTTATAAACACATAGTCTTTTAGATAGACAGACTGTCTATCTACGAATAATAATGACAAACAATGTAACTGAGTTACATAGACTAACGCAGTAACTAGTCGCAATGTCCAACAAAATACGAAGTATGCGACGGTTTTTGGTAGACAGCAACGTATCTACTTACGTGGGATCTAATCTCAACTGTAGGAGTGTGGGACTGTGGTACAATGCCTATATCTTCAGGGAATAACCGAACGCTTACTTAGATTATACCTACGATGTCGTTGGCGAAAGAATACAGTTTGTCCGAATTCATTTTCCTCATACCTTTACTTCGGTTTGACTGAAGGGAATTAGATGGTAGACGTGGTTGATATTATAATTTAAATCTCAAGTTAACAAATTAAAAGAATATTAAACTGTCTAGGTACAGTAATTTTTGCGTGAAATAATAAAACTCAGACAAATAAACAGATACAGAGATAATGCTCATAGGCTTCATAAAACATGAATTAGGCAATCTGAATAAGGTTTTATAAAATGTATTTAAGTACCTTTGCCTGCGGCTTTAACAGTACTTTTTCCTTGATAAAAGGTACCATATTACGTCCTTTTCTGTACCTCTGACAACGTGTATGCGAAATGCGTACGTTTTATGATGATCGGTCAAGTAGTTAGCGCGTGAAAGCGTAACAACTCACATTCGTATTTATAATATTAGTTAGGATGTACAGACATATATTACCACTACTAAATATGAAGTAGTTTTCTTAAGTGAACTTCTACACTACCAATTCATATCTATGTTTGTATCTATTGTTATCTAATGAGTTATTGTCGAGTTGTGAACTTTAGTAATAAAGACGTTGCGTTACTACTGAATGTATAACCCTCTTAAACAAAAATGTAGCAGCGGTGCGAGCGAGCGAATTAAATGAACTGGGCCAAGTTCTCGGTGTTTGTTAAAATGTAAAACTATGCTATTTGGGGTTGAGGTGATTCCTAGTAAACGCTGTATTCGTTCAAAAGTTGTTTAACCGACTTTTATTTGCTGGCTGAACATTAAAGTATTATTTTATTGGTAAGAGTTTATAATTGCATAAATATTTTAAAGGCACTACACAATTTTAATAATTATGTATATTTCGACAGTGCTGCTTGTAAACAGAATTATCATAATTGGTTGGACGGTTCAAATTTTAAAATATAACAATAGAGATGTTATCTCATTTATCACAAGTCAATATAAAGTTCAACTAAATAGGAGCATCTAATCATAATTTGCGATTACGGCCGAACAGCAACTAAATTGGTTACAAATACAAATATAATTGTGTAAATATACTACTATACTATATAAAATTATAAAATAGGCTGTATAAATGTTGCATCTATTATATTGCATTTTTAATACAGTTTAGTAAATAATTTAGAGTGATATATACATACATATCTTATAGACATATCAATAGAAATTGAAGTAATACTATCTTGCATTCAATCACCAATACGTTATTTATATATACTTTCAAATATATATGGATTTAGTTTTCGTTCACTTTTGATGGCTATGAAATGTGTCTCGAGACTTAGTGAACTCTGATTGAATCTCTCTGGAGGATGGTGGACTTGAAATAAAATATAAAACATAAAGTGCAGCCATTTTAGAGAAAGATATTGAAAAAGAAAATATAAGAGCATAGCGGAATCGTCGTTTGAAATTAGGTATTGATCTGCCTGACAGTGGAAGTACCGCCACCCTACAACTTTTTGTTGTGTTCCTATAGTAACTGTGTGAGGCTAACGAGGATCCCTCAAGTGGGAGGCTGTGCTGATAGCATTGTCTAGCTCAAAGGATCCTCGTCCCAAGGGAACAGTAAGTAATCTTTCTTCCTTGACATGGCGTCTCAGCGAATCCTTATCCGAATGCGTGGTAATCCTATTTTCCAAAGAAATGTATAGCGTCAATACTAACTTATCAATGCTATAAATATTCGCTATGTAGTTCTTTCATATTAGATTTCAATTATTGCTGACGATACTTACCAAGCTAGAAGAAACCCAGTAAGCATATAAGCGAGGATAGTCTCTGGAACACTTGCTGAGGAATTAGAGTTCCGACTTGCAAGCTGTGCCCATAACAGCCAGCAAATACCAGAGCCGCCGGCTGCGCCTCCCACTACCATGTAAACTGGAATCCGAGGCTCAGCTGGACAATCTCTGATGTAGTGGACACCTGTGTAAAGAGAAATCGAATTATATCATAATATCTACCCTAAATTTGGAAGACATTAATATATAGTAAATCACATAGGAGTAACATTTACGAATGATGCGTGACGTGCAGGAGCTTTATCTCTTTAATACATTTCCACGTTGTTTTTTTTTTATCCCGGTCTAATATATACAGGATGTTTGGCAGAACGTTGAATATACGAAAATGGTGGATAGGTGGGGTCATCTGCTACTTACTCAGCCCTAATTTATTTGGCCCTGGCCCCCTGGATAGTAATAGATTTTTATTTTTGATTACTTCTAGTTTCACCACTTTAAAGTGTAATTTTTATTAAAAATGGGTAAAACAGGCAATAATATTTTGTTTTTTTAAATCTTTAATGTTGGCAGATTCTTATAAAACGATTACTTTATTCAGATGTTAGCTAAGTTATGAGTCCTGAAACTTACAGAAAGATGTAAAAAATACTTAAATCTTAATTTCAAATTGCATTAAAAAAAACAAAAAATGATTGAGTAGTTCCAATTTTAGAAAAACATCCCTAGTGTGTGACCTTTCTAATGGTATGTAATTTGCTTTTATAAAAATAAAAACTTTAAGAGTTATTTCATAATTTTATCAAATAGGAATTTTTTGACGAATCTTTACCTTTACGGAAAGTGAAATGTTTTGCGAAATTTAATACTGCAAGGATGGTAAAAATTAAATGATCGATACGATAAATTAGGGCTGAGTAAGTAGCAAATGACCCCACCTATCCACCATTTTCGTATGTTTGACGTTCTGCCAAACACCCTGTATATCATGGCACTTTTAAACTAGATTCGTTAAATAACCAGACCTGGAGATACCGGTGACTATCTGTAAATTAGACAAGGTTGTTGTCTTGTGCGGTATTGGTATTTATGTTAGTTGTACATTGGCTGTATTCGATCAATTTAGAATTACAAAGCCAGTAATGTTGAAATATTAGGCAGGGTTTAACAAAGCATTTTCTAACTGGATTGTTAAGCATGCCTAGTGATATGCTTCTTTAACATCGTAGTTAGTTGAGTTTCTCTTTATACTTGTGAATTAAATGAACCTATTTGGCAATGTACATTTTGACATGACATGGAATAAGCAAAAACGTGCTAAGCATTAGCATTTTGACAGTATTTCATATTATATAGAAAATCCAAAAATATTCATAAATATCATTTTAAGCCTATTCTGTACATATTGTTGTTGGTTTTAACACACTCCTGTTATGTATGTGATAATGAAGCGACTTTTGTTAGGTTTATTTAATGTTGCGGTGTATATTACACGACTAACTGTGACCTTGGCTCTTGTTTATTATAATTCCTATACCTACCAAACAAAGATCATTCTTAAAATTTACCTAATAAACCTAGATCAACCCTCATTTGGCAAGCAATGGTACTAAAAAGTGATTAAAAACTTAAAGCAGCGATTAAGGCTTTGAAATACTTTTTGGCAATGTCATAAAAGTTCTAAAATGCCTTATAAATCATTACTAACAGCAACAGATACACTAGACAGATACAAACAGCAGATAAGTCTTGACCTAATTCCAGTCCCCGATAGCACCGAACCGGATTATAGTCGTACGCACGGATTACCGGTCGATACGTTGATTAAACTCAGCATGTCAGTATAAATGTTTACCAATACCAATCGATTGCAGGTCTCATTGTTTTAAGGTTTCATACCTGTTCAGAAAAGGCCAGCTTTGATAGGATTACTTTGTTGTCTTTCTGTCTGGCATTTAAATATAGCTAATATGAATAATAAATACGGTTGCGTCTAGATGCTTTCCGATAAATAGTTTCGAACATATTTATAATTATTTTTTTAGTGGTAGCCTGATAGTTGGATTACACGCACGCATCTCTTGTTCGATCCCATGGCACGTACCTCTAACTTTTCGTACTATGTATACATTGATTATGGCTCTCTTTAACAGTGGTCGTGAAAAACCTATATATTTAAGAATTCTATAATATATTTTTAAATAAATGTAAAACTGTCTGTCTGCAAACTACACTAGATCAGTTAAGGGTGGATTATAGCCTAAGACTTCTTGGCCATACGCTATATTCAGTATTGGATGACTTATAGCTGACAAGTTATAACGAAGATGGCTAACCGCCATATTGCCCATTGATAGTATATGGCTAACCTAGTAATACCAGAGGCAGCACTCGAACGTTGCCGATCCTTTAAAACATGGCAGACTACGCTGCCGGGGCAAGTGACTAAGACCACACTAGAGTGCCAACACACCGCTTCTTTACGGAGCCACTCATTCGTTCGATCACAATACAAGATTGTTTGATACCGATCTTCTGCAAGGTATTTCTCTGGTGAAGTTGTGCTAGTTCAGCATAATCTAATGTTTAAGCGTTTCTACCGCCGCGCTGTCCCGTTTCACACAAACGGTCACGTTTTTAAATAACTAGACTGGATTTAACCTACGGGTTCGGCCGAGTGAATCCCATGGATAAGTATATTCTTAAGATATATCCTGTGTTAATCCAGGACATAGCTTGTATTAGTGTTATTCAAATCCGTTTAATAGTTAACGCGTAATAAAGTATCTGTACAAACTTCACATTCATAATATTAGGAAGAATTAAGATTATGATAAAGCATTACATAATAATGGCGGAATAAAACCCGCACAACATAACTTGAATATGCAAATTAGCTACTGTACGTGTTATTTATCAAATGTTTATTGGTGAAGCATGAAATTTAGTCCGAATATTCAGTGGATACAAAAAATAGAGTTGGATATATAATTTTGAAGAGGCTTGTTGTAAAAAGTATTCTTTATTGGCGCAGGTGGTTGTTCATTGCGGTTTCGATGTTTCTTGTGTTACACGACTGGCAACGTTTACGTAAAGGCTCGTGTAGTCTCACATAAATGTTTTGTTTTTTTCAGCGACTATTATGAAACTTCCGGGTGAATGCTTTTGTACAAAAGGTTTGGAATATGAATCAAAGTTTCGTTTCACCCTCCAAGTTTGTGTTGCTTTGTTTTTCTGTGTCTCTATTCACGTATGAAACATCTGATCATCATCCTTTATGATTTATTGTATTATATCTGTCTTGCTACGCTTGTAAAAGGCGCTAAGTCTTAAGCACATATCATCATTGTATACCATCACCATGTACACTTAGTTGGCAATAAATGATTTGATTTGATTTGATTTGAAAACATTGGCGATGTAAATGTGTGCAATAATTCATATATTCACGTAAACATTATTTTATAGGTTTTTCTGTAAAGAAATATACAGTGGCAGTGATACCAGCAGACAATACGCTTGCACTCAATCACGTGGAAGCAAAACCATAGCTCGCTAAATATCGATAAACTGCACAATGGCACTATTTAGTACGTATTACTAATGCAGCTTTACATAGGTATACACTTCTATCAAAACCTTCGGAAAATATAAGCGTGTATATAGCGGTAATCTATAATGGGAGCACCCATTTATTTATTCTCGTATCACATAAGTACTGCATTAGTAGGTCACAGTATGACCAGTAAATGTCAGGGCAAGTGTAAATTGATCCGTTATATGAGCTAATTGTTCCCTATTGTACTCCTTTTAATGGATATTACATAGTTATAATCAATTGCAAAACCAATAAACGACCGTGGCAGAGGTATCTACGCAAATATTATAAAGATAAACATTTGTATTTTTGTTTGTAATTAACAAACTTCAAAACTACTGGACCGATTTTAATCATTCTTTCACCATTAGCAAGGAATCTTAACCAAAAGTAGCATAGGCTAGGTAACATAACGCTAAGAGGCACGTAAGTGGGGCAGTAATTATAACAGTGAGTAAAGCCGCGTGAGAAAACTAGTGGGTGATATTTAGACTTACTTCTGTATATCAATTGGTGACGCAGCGGCAGTAAAAATGTAACTGGTGCCCAAGTCGGGCCAAGTATTACTTGGATTTTTGTTAAGAAATACTCACAAGTCTTAGCTTAGCTGGAGAAATAACAATACATTTGTAACCCGACTTTTTTTTATACCTCATATACCTACCTAGAAGATTAGACATAGACATAATTTGTTTTAAAAATCAAGCTCTCTTGGTTTTGGGATAGTCTCGTAGTGATTCTTATTTTACTATCCAATGTAGAAAATGTCTCCGTCCCGTCCCTTGTCAATCCCAATGTTTGTAAGTGAAAACGGTGGCGCTATCGAATTGTTGGCTTTAAGCATGACCGGCCGCCGAGCCTTGCTCAATTTGTAATATCCCGCTTTGAAAACAAATAATGTGTATCGACACGTGGCGGCCAAAGTTTTCAGAATAGTTTGGCTCAACTTCAGTAAATAGACAGATTATTTTATTGAATAACAGCCCTACCTACTTACCCACACCTTCGCTCCCTTGAACATAGAGCCCAAACCCACAGGAACCCATGAATTCTTCCGAAGTTAATTTATGTCTCTACTACTCTTTTGTCTCTACAGCACAGAGAGAGGATCATCCGATCAGGTTAATTAGTGTTGAGAATTTTTATGTATGTAACAAGTAAAACACTTCAAACTTCGCTTGCGCGATTCAGCTACTAGTACGAGTTGCATGGAGTGATGTGTAATTGTGCACAACGCCATCTCTTGTCGTGAGTTGTAACTTCTACGCCAGTATAGAGCTGCTAAAATTTTTATACAAAATATCAATCCGTTGCACCGTAAAAGAAGGACAAACGAACAAACACACTGCCGCTTTTATATTATTTTTATTACGGAAAGATAAAGGAATGACTGTCTTAGTGTGGCAACGATATCAAATGTGACTGCTGTGCTTGGTCTTGGGTTCGATGCTCGTTGGACAAAGTAGTATTATCTTATTTTGTCAAGGAGTTCTCCGTAGCAGCACGGAATCTGGAATGTGCTAGGTGTCTACCTAGTTGCTGTCTAGCAATACCTTGCTCCCCATTAATTGGGACTTAGAACAATAGCAACCGAAGTGTGGAGATTGTACATATAATATTGTCTTCTGCTTGCCTTGTACATATGCCTTTGCCTTTGGTTTTACGCGTTGGACTTTCTAAGTTTGTATGAAAAAGCAATATATCATACTGTGCCCAATGGCTTGCTAGTTACTTTGAGGGGCTGAAGTATCTACGAAGTTTTAGGTGCTTCCACTTTCTGACGAATCGCTCTTACTTCATTCACTTGCATCACATAATATCCTTAACCTGGCGGTCGCCTGAATGTCTTCGAGCGAGACGAAGAACGTTGACCTATCTCTAATAAAAATTATTAATTAATTCACGCACATGGATATCATGAGCATTAATTAATTCATATAATTATTATGCAAGTGAGCGTGCAAGCGTTCTTGGGCTAAGGTTACCGGTTATCATTCTCCTGCTGATAACTGGAGAACTGGAAACTGTCTACTTAGTGTGCAGTCGTATTCAGCGTCCCAGCAACGGATTGTCCTACCGATCACACAATGTGCACAATATGCTGTGTAAGCTGTAAGCTACCTGCACGTTTAGCGTAGTCTAGTAATACCTAAATTAATATTGTTTAGGGTGAACGCCCTATGAACGTTTTTAATTTAGTTAATATTGACAATATTATTCTTTTAAAAGGTCGTCTGGTTCACTATAAGTCAACGTTAATAATGACTTACTTATTTTTAACTTTGCATCACAATAAGACGGTAAATAGACTTTGAAAACTTTTGCTGTCCGAAAACATTATCGTATAACCCATCTTTAATACTTTTTTATTCTAACTAATATTAGAAATACAAACGTGAGTTTGTTTGTATGTTTGTGACGCAACCGATTATGATAATATTTCACATACAAGTTGTCAGGAGTACAGAAAAGAACATATATTACTACTATTCACGAGGGATAAACATTTACTGTCAAATCTACATTAACGTGACAGAAATCAGTCATTTCTTTTTTATCTTGTTAAGTAGCTATTGACAACCTTTAATGTTATCAATAAAAAATGAAAACAGTTATTTTATGTAAATTCAGATTCATACATTATGTTTTCCTCAAATCTTCAATATTGATTATGGTCGTATTTAGTTGACTTTGTGCTTACGCCGGGAAAAACAAACACTGCGTTACCGTGTTTCGGTTAACTGATCTCGGCGATAAGCATGAGTCCAGGAATGTGTGGCCGGCTCTGTGATTCATCTCTGTGGGTTTCTTGGACGCACAGGACATCGCAGCGTGTCGTATGACATAATTCGGCGAGTATCTCTGATTTTTTGCCTGAGAAACCTTCGATGTTGACAGAGACACACAAGGCCGGCTTTAGGGCTGGACTGATGGTATTTGCTATCGTGGTGAAAGGATTGGCCAAGCAGCGTGGGGAACTCGCTGATTGTTACCAGGGTGCGCCGGACGTATGGGGATTCTGGAAGTACGTTGTTCGTGGAGGCTCTTATCATGCACCTTCTGGGCTACATTCCACATCACCACATTTCTGGGCAGCAAATATATGATTTAAAAGTGTTTGCCAACGATACGCTAAGAAGAATATGGTCGTATTTCGACCACTGGATAAATCTTAACTAATATTACAAACGCGAATGTTAGTTTGTTTGTTCCGCTTTAATGCCTTAACTACTCGACCGATTATAGTAGGTACCCTATGTCCTTTTCTGTTTCCCTAAGAAATTCATCTGGAAAAAGGTACTGTTACTAATCTAACCTAATCAAAATTTACGCGAGCCAAGCCGAAAAGGTAAAATCTAGTATATATTAACAAATAAACAATAGCTTCACTTGATACCACTGTTTTATTAATCTTATTTTCGATATATCACAGGGATAAAGCCAAAATTAATAATGTTATTCCATCTGCAATATCGCACAATCAAACTGAGCTGCTCAATCAGCTGGATATATTCATTAATATGAATATTCATGAGCGACTACACAGGGCGCGTCGGGTTTGTGTATCATCGTAGTTTATTACCAGCCGTGTTTCATTATGGTGCGTTGGATATCAAATTAAATTACGTTACGTTATTGCTGTTGATGATTTACTTTTGTAGAGGGATTCTGTTTCTAGAGGTGGCAAAGATTTATATGGCACAACTATTGGTATGTGGATGTGATGTATAGGACGCTTGCAACACTAACAATGTCACTCGCGCGAAGCCTATCTTGCATTTTTCGTGGGGTTTCGTAGGGCTTTCTTGTTGCATTGCCAGCGCAGACTCTATATAATATACATAAATATCCTACGAGCGTTTAGGCGTTAACTATTTTCGTGTAATCAACATTCTCTATGATAATATTAGTTTTTCCTTCGTTTAAGCTGCAACAGAACAACAGAACGACGTCATTTTGGCAGATAGGTAGTTTATGGGTCTGTAAGTAATATAAAGTATGCATACGTATTGTCATATAATAATGCAAGTTTTGATGGATCTTTAGAAGCGGAGCCGTGAGAAAAGCCAAGCAACTACCCTTGCCCTTGATTGGTTTTAAATATTTTAACTAATTATACAACGTTACGAGAGTTTACGTAAAAAGAGATAGTAATATATACTATGTATCTTATGTGTGGGCCAGTCAGTGCAGACCGGCGACACTTTGGCCCAGTGGGTTCTTTTGTGTCGACTCTCCCAATAACGACTGCCATAGATGTTCACGGCAGCTGAGACCGAAGGCTTAACGTGCTCTCCGAGGCACGGAGCAGGCGATAATTGTCAATCAATACGCACATAATTTCGAAAAGTCATATAACTTCCGAAAGTCAGATGTGCGCGACGTGGGTTCGAACCCGAGACCCTCTGCATTGCAGTGTACTGGTCTCCCCATTGAGCTATCGCTGCTCATACTATATACTATAGTCGTAGTAAATGTAAACCCGTAGTCTTTTTTTTACTGTTCCCAGAAACAAGTTATGTATGTTATATATAGACTGGCACATTTCAACTCCAATATTCGACGCAGACAACAGAGTTGACTTTTAATCAATAAACTTATTTACCAAAGTTTTTGCTGTCGTATTTTTGAACCTCCATTTTGGCTGTCACTCAGTAATTTCATTAGTGCCGCATCTCAGTCGGATTTATCAGATTTATGTCAACTTTGTTTTAAGCTTTATATTTGAGTCTATAAGGTGTATACTGCAGTGTGCAGAAAATTGAACTTAACTAAATTGAAATTAACTACTTTTATTATTCTAAAACTAAAAAGACTACTTTCATTGTGAAAAGCATTTATTTTTCAAAAAAACCGAACAGTTTGCTATTGATACTTATTCTGTGCAAGAATCAAACTCGCAACTCCTCCTTCTTAAGGTAATCACCATAAAGAAGAATCATCCTAGTGTACTCGACGTCAGATTTAACGAGATAAAGAGGCTGAAGGCTTCTATGTTTTTATTATTCACACCGATACATTTAGTTTTGTTGAAAAGACAAGTATACAGACTGCTACAGCATGATACTCCTCGTGTTGCATCGTATAATAATGGTATTCCTTAAGGTAACAAACCTGCTTTTATATTTTTTTAAATATTTTGATTATGATTATTTTACACATTAAAACACGCTTAAGCAAATTGATAAAAGAAAGGTAGAGTATGTTATATATTATAACTAGCTACCCATTGAAAACAGTACTTTTCTTGGTGAAATGTACTTCGTACCATCTGTCCTTTTTTTTACCCCTGACAACATGTATATGAAATTGCATGATGATCGGTCGAGTAATTTTATTAAGGCGTGAAAGTGTAACAAACAAACTAAACCCACATTCACACTTATAATCTTAGTTAGGATTGTTATACAGTTATATTAAGCAACTTACAGCCACATGAAAGTACTAAAGATCTTTTATAGTAGTGTTTCGTAGTCTTAAATTAGCACATGGTACTTTTATGGCAGGCAATGTACCAACGAGAAAAGGCACAAATGAAGCCGCCGGCCTTCGCTTGTATATACATAAATATACATGAATTCCAGCCTTATAACACGTTTAAATTAATGAAATGGAACATTCCAAAGATACCAGCGAGAAAATGTGACCCATAGCAAACAAAATATCATCCCTGAAAATGTCTGGAGGCTTAGACAATGAAATATGTGGAAACTCCACACAATTTTATGATGCTTAATCCTTCGCCGGGCTGATAAATGTGCCTTGGATATATAGTGATACATTTGTTGTAATAATCTCTACAGAACGTGGAACTATAAGATATGAGGTTTATTTAAGTGTTCTAGTTTTGTATGTTATGAACTTTACTAGACTTAAAGCCGTAGGTTAAATTTTATTGCAATGAACCGCATCCCATAGAAGTGTAGATTTTAACGTATCTAAATGATACATTGACAATCGAAGAGTGAAAGCTGTTAAAGGAAAGAACATTTTCATTGTAGAAATATTACCTACTTATAATAATTCCACAATAAAAAAATTCCATATTTAATAAAACGAGATATAAATGTACTTAGGCTATACTTAGTCTCGCCATAAATACTGTTACAATAAAAAAATAACAATATTCCATTTAAATTTGGAATCTGTCATTCTTATATGACATGAATATTCATTGTGTTATCTCGTTTTCGCGCCAATCGGTGTTAAATATTTTTGTGATATTAAAATGGAGTGAAACTGAGTTTTTGAAACTCTCCATCCGCTTGGTTTTAGTTGAATGTTTGTGAACCGGGCTATTGATAGGTACAATGAAACCTCCTGTGTTTGTGACAGAAAAAGATCTGGCTGTCCACATATTATTCGTTCGAAAAAGGCAAACAAAGCAGTGAAGGAAAGAATTCGAAGAAATCCGGTTCGAAAGCAAAGATTTTATCTCGGGAAATGAATACAGCACCTAGAACCATGTCACGTATTTTAAAAGATGATTTAGGACTTGCAGCTTATAAGACGCACTGGTCATTATTTAACTGATAATTTAAAAATGACTACGATGGTAAATGAAAACAACTTCTTAAGCGGTACGCAAAGGTAAGTAGGTCACAGAAAAAAATTATTTGCAAACGAGAATTTTTTACTACTGAGCAATGTTTTAACAAGCAGTATGACCGAGTTTATGCTCAAAGCTCTATAGAAGCTTCCCAATTAGTCAGCGTCGAACAACGTGGAAATGATCCGACTTCAGTGATGGTTTAGTAGGGTGTTCGGTATCAAGGAGTGACTGAGCCGTATTTTTGTGAAAAAGGTGTCAAAACATCGACACAAGTGTATTTCGGTTAGAAACTAACGTTTTGGAATTTATCAGAGCTGAAGACAGACCGTCATCTAGTCCCGATCTTAATTTGCTGGATTATGATTTATGGTCAGATAGTATAGCATGCTCTAAACGCACGCATAATAATTTAGAGGCCCTAAAACAATCCATAAGACTGGCAGTGAAGAATTTTTCCATGGAGAGAGTGCGTGTTTCTATTGATAACCGTCGTTAACGTGTAAAGGACTGTATTAAAGCCAATGGAGCTCATTTTGAATGAGCTTCGTAAATTCGTAATATTTTTAGGTATATTAATGTATAAACTAACACACATTACAGTAATATATGTTTTATGCTATAGAAAAAATAAGATTGTTCCTTGTAACAATATTTACGATAAGACTAGGCTAGGCTATATACTAAACAGTATTTATTGATACTACTGAGGTGGAAGATCGTACTTCTTACTGTTCAGATAGTATAGCGTATGGTTGAGTGGCCGTCTCGCCACTGGCACTACGCCGAGTGTTGTGGGTTTGTATCTCATTCGGGACAAAAATTTGTGTGATCCACAATTCTGAGACTAGGTATTCGTTGAGTCCATTATTTAAATGTGTAAAAAATTTGATGTGTTTTCGACGTGTGCAATACGATTTTTTTTAAATACACAATATAAATATACATAACTTTTTAAAAGCTGTTGAGAACTTCATACTAAGATTGTTAGTACGCCTAAAAGCATACGATACACAATAACCTTTTTAGATTAATGGTTTACTTATAGTTTTTAAACCCCGTTAGGTGTTTAAGGTTCACGTGTACTCAATCTGTGATGTTGATCGTTTTCACAACCAGCGTTGACAAGTCAACGCTAGTTCTGTTCACGCTAAAATCAACTTTGCTGAGCGAAAACAGACGAAAAACACAGATGTGACATTTTGTTTTACTTACATTTACATATGTTTTTACTTTGTGGACGTTTTATTGTTTACTACATATTAGTCCATCTTGTTAATTCTGTGACATAAGTTTGTACTTCGCGCGCGATCATGTGGTACTCGGTCCGATTTTCCGACCAAGGTTTTATCTGTTAATATTCAGTAACAAAACAGAATCTCGTATGTGCCTATAAGGTATGTTCTACTTATAAATATAAATGGTGAAAATGTGAGTATTAAAAACTTCTATGTCTCTATTGAGATAAAATTGAGGCACAAAACTGTGTGTTTATGTAAAAATTAATTATGACGTCGTATAAAAGAACAAATTATTTTAATATTGTACAGTTTTATTGTCCCTTCTATCATATCATGTTATCAAGGACGACTGTTCGTTGGTAGTCAACCAAAAGTAGTATGGTAGTGATCTATGGTATTTTATGATAAAACATACTAGCATGAGAATCTTAAAGTCTTGATTCCTTGTGTTTCATGCTTATGCATATTTAATCAATGAAATAACATGTAATCTTGTTCTCGAATGCAGTAAGCTTATGTCAACATTTCTCTATTCATCGGCATCTCATATTAATACCATATGCTTTAGCTAAGATCAGTTTATAAAAGCAATTTCCATTTAATTGGTCTTTCAAAAAACATAGTCTTTATACCAATATAAAGCATAGTCTAAAAAAGATACTTATGGCAACATAGATATATTTTTTCTTAAAGACAAGACTGACGTATACCTATGTATTTAGACCTCACGTATTAGTACGCAAGCCTATTGCCATGTATGTGGCACCGTTCTAAACTCCATGGTGTTACTGAGAATATCATGACAGAAAAGCCTAATAACACATTTGACTACTGCAGCCGAGGTTTTACCAGAGAAACAGAAACTAAGTACTTAATTTGACATATAAATTGTGTATATATACCTTGATTATATTTTTTTAGAAAGAACAGTTGATACAAATAAAAGTTATGTTACAGACGTGAGGAGATTAATGATCTAGGTATCTTCGCAAGTCCCTGAGTTCAAGATTGATTAAGAAACATTGAAGTAAATTTGTACAAGCTATTAAAACAAACTTTGCAGCCTTGATGTCACAGCGGTAGCGAATGCTGTGCTGGATTTGTCTATCATAAAATTCTTAGTAGCACCACGGGGTCTAGAACTGTGACCGATAGATGTCAATAGGCTTTCGCGCTATAATGTGCGACCGAAAACCAAATCATAACGTTGATCTCATACGCCATTGCTTACCCTTTCGGAGATGTCCCCGCCATACATAGTTATGCGCTTATGTAGGCGCGTGACTTTATGCGGATGTTTTAAAAGAGATATTTTACATTGTTTTGAAGGTATACAATTATCAAAGGCCCATTGAATGAGCCAGTGGTCTGGCAGCGATCGTCAGCCGAAGGGCGAATTTCAGTAGGCGGGCAAATTTAATTTGTAATGTGATTAGATACATGGTTGTTAGATAGCATTAGTCCTGCACCTGCTGCAGCAAGTGCTTTATAATTTTCAACAGCCAGTGCCATACCGACATAAATAAAAAAATGAAAATTTCTAAAGACTACTTACTGAATGTTAGATCTATGATACATAAAGTCTTCCAAAAGACGGGGTATTTTCCAAACGGTAGATGTTAAAGAAGTACCCGTAAAGAGAGAAAATTAAATATACTACACTTACCCATTATGAGCATCACAACTGGCAACGTCGATAGACAAGCTAGGAACACGGTCATCACAACTGAAACAAAATAACAGTTAGTTTAACACAAAGCATATTAAGATATTTCCTATTTTTTTATTAAGATAATGAAGAAAAGGACTGTAATGATCGATTATTTTTTTATTTCTACAAATAACGCTGGACTCACACACAGAGATCGAGGTCGATCCCAAAGCTCCTCTTAATTTTTGAAGTAATGTGCGTATTATATAGATAATAATCGCTTGCTTTAACAGGGAAGGAAATTATCGTGAGGCACCAGCATCTTTGAAAAAAAGGAAATTGAAATCTCCATAATGTTCTCAAAGATATGTAAAGTCTATCAACTCGCACCGGGCCAGCGTAGTAGTCTGTAAGAAGCCTTTGCCTAGCAGTATAACAGTTTATATACAGTATTTATATTATTGTTATATCTTGCACAAAAAATCTTGTTGAATGAATACTCACTGGTCCTATTCATGATCTTCGCAGCCCTGCAGACAAAGTCCACAGTCCCTGAGGCCTCCATATTCGCGTCCTTGAGCTGGTAGGCAACGGAACCGTAAGTGGTGAGGCCCATGCCAAGACTGAGACCACGATTGTCACTGTATTTGGCCTGCTCTCCACACAGACGTCGTTGTTCATCACCAGATACCTGGGGACAAAGAATTCGTTTAGACGGTAATCATGATAAATCAAAGAATGACGATCAAGTCAAATCATATTATTATGAACTTTGTACATACATGCAAATAAATATATACACTTGTATACCCCTGACTTTCGGAAGTTATATGACTTTTCGAAATGATGTGCGTATTGATTGACAATTATCGCCTGCTCCGTGCCTCGGAGAGCACGTTAAGCCGTCGGTCCCGGCTGCCATGAACATCTATGGCAGTCGTTATTGGGAGAGTGTCGACACAAAAGATCCCACTGGGTTGAAGTGTCGCCGGTCTGCACTGACTGGCCCCCACTAGCCAAAAGTATATCAGGTAGCTTCACATATCGTAAGCCATGATTTTAACTTGAGCGCTATAGATGGCGAGCGTATCACTGCCTATCGGAATCATTGCCATACCCTGTGTTACTAAAATATTCTAACAGAAAATTTCTTGGTCAGGCCCCAGAACAACACAGTTCTACGCAAATAAGCGCGAAATTATACCACAAGATTAAGTAATTTGTAGTGATCTAAATTAAGGATGTGTAAGAAACGAAACGTAACTTGTGGAATATCAACGAGTTTGGCTTTTATAATGGCATCATGAGATCCAGGGCAAGGATCAATTTAATCGAACCACAAAAAAACATATCATATCAACTGTATCATATCTTCCCTTTCAGTGCACAAAGTACACGTGCAAACATACGGAAGGCATAACGAGTTATTTTCGTAGTCTGATAAAGCAATATCAGAAACCCATATCACTAATGTTAGCATTCTAATTTTCCACTTATCTTAAGAACATAACGCAATATTATTGCGTATTGCAATCTTAGAATATCAAACCGCAGACGTATCAATATTTGCATAATATTTTCACGCCACCCCCGATTAAACACGTCTTTCACTCATCTCCGTTTCGCTTCGGTGCAATACCTCACTACACCGCACGCCTTATCTTGCCTTGCTACGCTCCATTAGATACGAATCAATAAACCGTGTTGTTCGAACACGATATCCATTGTGATCATGATTGATTCGAACCGCTACAAATATTTACTTAATTAGAAGCATACTTCAGCACATAATTATAACAGCGGTTGCATGTTGAACGCATTATTAGTTACATGCAAACCTTACTAATTGTGGCAAACAACGAATGATAACAATACATTGCGTTTTAGCAAAAGCTGATAGAATATTTACATTGAACAATTTATCGCGTCATAAAAAGTTTTGCAGTTAAAATATAGCTAGTGAGAAAGAGAAGTGAGCTCTCTTTTCTTCTCCGTTTTATACTTTTTTTATAATAGTTTACGAGCAATTTGGGTCACAAATGCTTGTATTAAGTGTTCACGTCGGTAGAGCAAAGGTTGGAATTCGAACCCATGACCTCTCGGTTGCAAGTCCAATGCCTTATACATTGGGCTACCGCAAAAGAAAGCTAAAAGAAAATATAAGCATAATAATAAACACTAACTGCCTTGGAGCGGAGACTTAATTAATGCGACTGCTATGCATGAGTTTTAGGTGTAAAGCCTTATTGGGATTTTCCTGTCAACAGCACGGAGACTGTGTGACCGACTGACTGACTGTAGACGGCAATAGACTCACCTCATATATTTGGGACTTAAATAATTGCAGCATAGCTGGAATAGTGAACTGCCATTAGGGTCTGAAGGGACCTTTAAAAGGTAGGCATGTTACTATGTATTTAAATAAGTATGTGGCTTGCCTGGTGGCGAACAGTTGCACTGGCGATAATAAACACACTTACCTCTAAAAGTACACCCTTTACTACTATCCCAAAAGCCCAATATGGCACTTATCTCACGTGGTGATAGAACAGAATCTTCTAATCCTGGTAGCACTTCTCACCACTAGAACACAACTCAAGGTTGTTGGCTGCGATTTTTTTTGTTTCTCAGTTATCAAGGTGCTTGAAATTTAAGGATTCACGCCTACCATTTTAGAAAACAGCGCTCCCAATGCTCACACCTACTTCATAAGCACATTACTTCGAAAAATCAGAACTGCTCAAAGTAATGTGCTTATAAAGATGATTATCGCATTTTGAAACAACGTTAGAAAACATCGTTAGGCAATCAGCTTGTCTGACATAAAATTCTCAGTTCTCCAATATTTTTTTGATGATTTGTGAAGTTTGCCAAACTGCACTAGGCTTAGGTGGATAATAGCCTTTTTCACACTGAAAAGTGGCCTGGTGCCCAGCAGTGGGATAGTTTATGAATATGTCTTATATTATTGTTTGTATTAATATACTATCAATGCCTTAGCAGCACAAGCATTATTTGTTGTAGGTTGTCAAATTTAAAGAATAACAGCCATTATAATATAAATAATAACTTTTATTTTACTCTTAGACATTATATCAGTACTGCAAATAAACCATTTGAGCTATAAATATAAAAATGTCATTAGGAACAGATGTTACGCAAGCAGTGAAAATATTTTATCTTGTTCGTACCCATCATAATAATTGCAATATCTTTTACATTCAGCTCGTTAAGTATGACTTCAAGGCTCACATTATTACATGCAATAATAATAACTGATACTTTGGAAGAAATATACATTTCAATTTCAATCAAAATTCCAAGGTATTTCATTTAAAGTCATAACTCACGAATAAAGATTATGATATAACAATTTAAGTTTTTTATTGGTCACTATAAAATAGCTTTTAGTTGATACATACAAACATAGATTCACGCCCGTTTTCCAGAGGGTTATTTTTTACTTGGTGTAATGCTGTCACGCATACCCCTCCGCGGAGGCGGGTGGAAGGGTTATGTCGGGCTCACCCAGGGAAAGATAGAAAGAGTCCCGATTCCTACCGACTAAACCTACCACGGTGTTCCTTCACACGGTCTATGGCCGGAGCACAGGAATCGCTCGCGCATTCATCCTGCAGTCCCGGCAGATCTTGGCCGCCACTGAATCGTGGCGGCTTCGTCCAGTCAACTTTCTTTCAGACGCGCCGCCGTCTCAGGCCTGTTACTGCACAGGCAACAGCCTAGGTTTGTCGCCCCAGACTAGCGCTCATGGGGGCCGAAGATCGTGCGTGGTGCTCTTAACCTGGTTTTTGTCCAAAACGTCTCCGCTCTGATCGAGAAACGTTCGCGTAGACCTTAGCTCTGCTTACAAATAGTGATATTATGCCTAGTTCCCCAAAAGGTAGGCAAATGTGTATTAGAATTACATGGTGCTTACTATGGTTATTAATGTCACGTAATAAGGGGCGATCTTATTGTCGATTATCAAGCACAGTTGCAGACTCCGCGCTGCTATTACTACTGATAATTTCTTGAGAGATAAATCTAACTACACTTTGGCTGACCGGACAATCCTCAGTTTTGGACGCAAGGATAAGCGCAACTGCCTTGATTGCGCATCGGAAGTGAATACGAATTATTTGCATGAAGTTTAGGGTTTCACTCTTAGTTCGGGAATAGCGTCATTGGCTTTTCAGTAAAAGTCCCAGTAGCAGAATGGAGTCGGGGACTATGTTTGGCAATAGCAAAAAAGAAGTTGGTCTTTATTATAGTCAAGTAGTGGTTTCTCCTTTTCAAGAACATTAAACATATTTTTATATGATGTCAACCAAATCAATAAATACTTGACTGAATAATAGGTGTTCTTGATTTTGGAGAGCTTGTCTATAGTGTTCATGTAGTTCTAGTTTTATTACCTTTGAGGTCATATTTATTTTTCTACGATTTATTGCCTCGCAATAGTAGTCTAACATCTATGTTGTACACTATTGAGCTGCTGCGTAACAGTGGTTAGGGTAAAACGGATTTTATTGATTATAGGCCAAACTTACATATTATCTTAGTCTAAGCGTAGTTAACCATCTGTCAAGAACAAACGTAAAGCCTGGATAATTAAGAGAACTAGATACTCCGTGATTCATAACGCCTTTGACTAATAACTGTAAGATTTGTATAATTTATAATCTGAGGGTATTGAGATTTAGTAAGCCAATTTTTTGTAGCGTACAGTACGGTTTAATAGTTAACTATCTTTCGCTATAACGGTAAAAGAATACATCATGATGAAACCTGCACGTCTGAGAGTTCTCTATAATGTTCTCGAAGACATGTGTAGTCTGCCAATAGTCAATGCCATAGTCCATCACGCTGGCCCAGTGCGATTTGGCATAGGCATCTTCTTAGTATGGGAAGGGTAAGCCTACTCGTACAAGCAAGATGCCCATTCCCAGCTCTAGGATAGTTTATAAACTGAGGGCTGATATTATTATTATATAGAACACACGGCTTGTTCGATAGTAAGCGCCTATCATGGCCAAAAATTGCTTCCAATACTAGTCGTATTACATGCGCGACACCAACCTTAGAGAAGGGTATTAAAGATAAGGAGAAAGGAAAGCGAGAGGTAGTTATGTGAGCTATTAGACCTTACTCCTCATCATCAGGTACAAGTTTATACATATATAATAACTACTCTTACGCCGGTTTCTGTAATAAGGTGGGTGGTACATCCATATTTGGACTGGCTCATTCGTATTGTCACTGAAATATTAGCAACGGTGGTCTCTTTTACTCAAACTATTGGTGTGTATTATATATTTAACTTAAAACTATGGTACCGTGAATAACAAGCCACTGCTCACTCTACAAACACCTTTACAACATCGGAATCACTGACAGCCCTCTATGTAGCCAAGTAATAGTAAGACCCCGGCTCTCGTGCTTTTACATTGTAAAGGGGTGAGCACCCGACGGGCGAAGCTTTGCAACAATCCACAAACGATTAAGGAAGATTTGCACAATAAAGATCCGCTATTATTATTTTGGTCGGAGCTAAGGTGGTTTAAGTAACCGAACAACTTTTTGGCGTCGGTCACTTACGCACAATGACCCAATTGTGAGGCTAAGTACTGATAACAAACTGCCTACTAACTAACTACTTATTTACCTTACTGGGCAAAATACTAAAACTCCTCGTTTCTAATATTGAACTTAACAGCCAGTAGTGTCAAAGTCAAAGTCAAGAATCATTTATTTACTTAGGTCTCATTTTTTTTAATACTTCTATGGTGGCAAATAAGCATACGGCCCACCTGATAGTAAGTGGTTACCGTAGCCTGCAACACCAGAGGCATCACTTGCGCGTTGCCGACCCTTTAGGAAGTGGGAAGGAGAAGGAGCGGGAAGGGGGCAAGAGGGTGATTGGGCCTCCGGCACTCTCACTCACCAAACGAAACACAACAGTAGGAATACTGCTATTTCATGTCGATATTCTGTGAGGGGGTAGTACTTCCCCGGTCGAGCCGGTCCATTCATGCTGAAATCAGCTAGGCTCTACTACTTAATTTATTCACTTAGGTCATCATTTATTCACTTAGATCAGTGCATGCGTTCATTATGTAATATAACATGCTATTAAAACAATCGTAGTGCAATATACGTCAGAATTACTGCTCATATTAACTATAACTATAAGTTTGAGGAATCATGTTATTTTACCTATGAAAACGTAAATCGCTTTATTTGATGGTATAGAACAAATAACCTGCTCTAAAATTGCAACGCAGAGAGAGATACGAAATATTGTTGGTATTTAAAATATCACGGGAACTGGAATATAAAACAGTTTGAAACTATTTATTTTTATGTTACATTTTAATGAACG
Organism: Catocala fraxini; assembly: GCA_930367265.1. Classification (NCBI taxonomy): domain Eukaryota; kingdom Metazoa; phylum Arthropoda; class Insecta; order Lepidoptera; family Erebidae; genus Catocala; species Catocala fraxini. Next base: position 8,224,722 of record OV884037.1, read on the forward strand.
AAAGCGTAATACGTTTATGGTTTACGATATTTTAGTTATCTATAAAACATCAAATACTATACGTATATTTTTGACGACAACTGCTAAGCAATGTACTTTCGTGATACATCTATATTAATATTAAAAAGAGGAAAGATTTGATTCTTTTTTTGTATGTGTGTAACGATTTAACTCAAAAACTACTTAACCGATTTTCAAAATTCTTTTACCATTAGTAAGCTATATTATAGCCGAGTAACATAGGCTATATTTTATTTGAAAAAAGTACTGTTACTAACCTAATCTAAACTACTTTTAAGCAAGAGAAGCTGCGAGCAAAAGCTAGTTAGAAATAAATGGGTGGCGCAGCTTTCTTGTACTGGAATCAAACCATATGCATATTACGTTATCAGTGTTATTACTTATACAATTATCCTACCAGAGTAATCAAGTCAGACTGTGGAAGACTTTTACCATCAATTTGTATCCATAATGTCAAAAGGTAATGAGATATAAATTTAAACTGATTAATATCCGCTTACGTGATACTCAACAGACATAAAATCGAGCAGAGCGGCTGGTAATTTATATTCATCATTCATCTGAATGGTAATCTGTGTAAATGAACCATTGCCGATGTCTCTCAGTCTTTCATATTCCATAATTACGAGTACAGATTCATTCATTTCATTTGTATGAAAAGGAATTCGGCAAACAAATGTGAAATCATTTTTACCCGATTTTAATGCTGCCGTACACTAGGCAACCTTTAGCGTCCACAGTGACCACTACATGTTGTTGACGAAGTTTTGCATACAATATGAGCTATTAATTGGACGCTTCTGAACCACAAGCTGCGAGTGTGGTCAGTAATCGCTGCCTGTGGCGTTTATTATCCACGTTCAGTTGACTAGTTGCCGGCACATTTGGAATCACATCCGTCGTTTATCGAATACTGAGTGAAAACGTAGAAACATTAAGACACTAGTAGCAATGTCTGATTGTCGCGACTAGTCCGACTGGCCACTAGTGTCTAGTAGCTCGTTTTGGCCACAGATTGCTACCACCAGCAGCTGCGACTGACGGTTGGTTCTAGCGGCTCGTATTGACCATCGATCACAACCACTAGTGGCTGCAACTGATGGTTGCGTCTAGCGGCTCGTATTGACCATCGATCACAACCACTAGTGGCTGCGGCTAATGGTTGCGTCTGTCTGCTGCTATTTAAAGATAGCTGATGTGTTTAACAAAACATCAGCTATGTTTAAAACCACACGTAAAAGATGGCTAGGTTATTGTCATCTACCGGGCACTACTTACATTTTCTTTACAAAATGATCAATAATACTTTCTTCGAACTACGATTCGTACCCGTGACCTTATTGAATCGACCGCAGACACAAACATAGGTATTATGTACCAAACTTGACAGACAATTCTCCTAATAATCACTAATAAAGTTGATTCTTCAAACACAATAATTATAATTATGTAATTACATATTGACTTTGACATAATAAAAATATGACATGTGTAACTTTTCTAATGTCGATTCATTCAGTCATTCTAAGGTCGATTTTTTAACTAGCTCGTCGCAATTACGGTCTCACCAGCAATTAGCACGTAAAAACGTTTCCTTCATTTGAATTAAATTCAAGTACATCATTTTCATCATTCATCACGTTCATCACGCTTATACCGACGCAATAACCGATAGAGAAAATCACACGCATTAAAAATCGTATAACCAGCAAGCGTAGCATATCTAGCACCTGTAAAGCAAAAATAGGAGTCTAAATCTAAGACCTGCAGGTCGAACATGGACTAATATGAAGACAAGGTAAGATATAAGTTAGAACCTATGCTTACTAGTAGCACAGTAGGAATGTTCACAGATTAAAATTGTCTTGTCACGATTGTCCATGCTAGGCCTGCTGCGATGCAAATCAAGTGTATCTATGAAGCATAACAGTTACCTGACTGACCGAACTGGATGCTCGTCGGGAGCCGGTGTCCGATAACGCTCCGGTGCCGGTCTGGCGACCCGCAAGTGACGCTCTGTAGGGAGACATGCTCCTGCCACGAGTACCTGGGGAAGGAGAAATAGTGTTGATTTTTATTCATCGCAAATGCAAACCGAATTATTTCCAAGATACTGTGTCTTATCAATACGATATCTACTTATAGTGGTATACTAGTAATGTAAAATAACACAGCAGTAACAGAATATAAAATTATTTAGACATACCCCGTACTTTCACAATACCACGAGCAAAGTTGAGATTCATGATAAATTATAAAAAAAATCTAATTGGAATTAAATAAGGACTGATAGAAGTTGTCAGAAACGTTATTTCAAAGTTTTGAACATAATATTCCAGTACAAAATTAATTTTCTCATTTAACTTTTACTGCTAACGCGGCGCGTAAACAAGTTGGAGGGTCGTGAAGAACTCTCGTCACTACCTCTCTATCATACAACAAAAATTAAAATTAATGATGTCTGATAACTACCTAATTAGCTTTAAGCAAGCCTTAAATAAATAATACAACTAAATATAATTTTGAAGACTGATTAAATTTGGCGAGGTAATATAAATTACTTTATTAACTAGTATGAGTCTGTTACAGTAATGCATATAGAAAATATATGGCAAAATATATTTACAAATAAATTTTACCGTCTTATTTAAATAACGTCTATGTCTGGGTTATTATTTGAGAACTATTGTTATGAAGTTCTACATTCAATTCAAGTATAAATATATAATTTACCTAATAAGACGGCCTTAAAGCAAGTTAAAATTCGCTTTACAATATTTTTTTGGACTTACCAGCACACTGACTGTCTTCACTAGGCCGCCTTTCTCGTGACACCAGAGGTTCTTGAAAAGTCAGCGTCAGACTTCCTCTTGGACTGACCCTTGTTGTTGTTTCTTCTACTCCCGCCACTAAACTACCCCTGGCGCTTCGCTCTGACGGTGCAATACTTCCTCTAGGACTCCTCTGTGAATCAGGAATCAAGGAACCCCTTGGACTTCTCATATTGTCTTGAATGTCCTTCTTTAAAGCCTGCTCTGGAGCTATGCTACCCCTTGGACTAGTCCTCGGACTAGGTCCTAAGTCTTTTTGATTCCTTGCCGGGTCTAATTGAATACTGGCTACTGAATGACGAGGACTTCGTCCCACATCTGGAACCAAAGAATTCCTCGGCTGATTCCATGATGTACCTTCAGGCACCAAACTTCTCCTCGGACTTCTGGCTGTAGCGTCCGGCGCAATACTGTTTCTTGGACTGCGGTTAAAGTCTTGCGGGTTCAAGCTTAATCTGGACCCATATGCCATGTCAACTGCCAAGTTGTTTCTAGAAGGAGCTAAGCTATTTCTGTGTAAAGGTGGAGCTGTATCTGCTGTTATAGAGTTTCGTGCAGACCTGGGTTCAGGTACTAAAGAATGTCGAGGGCTTCGATGATATGCATCTAACGCAGCATCCGGTGCTAGACTTGCTCGTGGGCTTCTTTGTGGTGGAGGAGCGGTTGGTTCCATTTCTTCATCAGTTTCTGTAGCAGCCAATGATGCTCGCCTTGAAGCTTGTGCTGATGCTCTTGGAGACCGCGCTTGAGGTGACGTCGCCGCACTTCTTGAAGCGCGCCGTCGCCTTGATGAAGATGTTCGATGCAACATTTTGGATTCAGTTACGAACTATAGTTGCGTTGTACCATCTCGTGTCCAGTCCATCATAATCTGTAAACAAAAAGAGACTTTAGAACGTTACATTTAGAGATTTAGTATTCTTTAAGCTGTTAGAAATGTATAACTAAAGTTCATAATCTGATTGTAAAGCCGCAATTTAAAGTTCTTTGTTTACAGTTTCGGTCTGTGAGTCTTAACCGTGTTTAAGTAAAATGAGCTCAGCATAATAATCCCGGTGATTTATCATGTGCCTGAGCGTTTGCGTGAAATTTTAACAATGCTATAAAGGCTGCTTAATTATCGTTCGTTTCAGAATTTCATTTTAATTAATTTTTGTGAGCTTTTATATTTATGTGTCAATAAGATGTATCAAGTTAATAAAAATAGCTACACCAATATTAATTCATTTCGGTGTTTATGAATATGAACTTGCGTGATCTTGTTTACTTACTCTGATGCCTTAAGGATTCCAAATATTTGATTTAATTTCAAAGTGTGTTTTGGTCGTCGATACGAGAGAACGCGACTTTTTCAGTCTTTGATGGCGACCGAAGTTATTATTTTATATAGTTTTTATTAGCCTCACGCGACGTACTGCATATTGGGTATTATATTTGACCAGGATAGTCAATTTTACTTAAGTTAGGTAGCTCTTAATCCGAAGCAACTCCGCAAGTGTACTTCACCCAAACATTCGCAGCGCAATCGAACCAATTATGCAAACAGAACTAACCCGTCACAAGTTCTGAATAACAATACAGACATTATTCACTTACTACCAACTAAATGTTTCATAGCCACTTAGTACCGACAGTAGTTACTGTTACACAACCTATCGTAGCCCACAAAGGACAAATCCGAGTAATGCTAAAGATATTATCTGACAATAAAATAAGTCTGGCTTTTCAGACCATATGATTGACAATTATTGTCTGTCAAGGTCTTACAAAAGACTAGACTTTTAACTTGGTATTAAGTTTGTTACGTACAATGGCGGGCTTAAAGATAGATGTGGGCATCACGCTAATTCGTTCCTAAAATGGTTAAGTAAAATAATACCCCTACAAATATCTTACCCACATTAGATCGCTTATATTTTGGTTTCACGTAATTAGCAAGTTGTCAATGGGACCTTTGTCCCATAGATACCTGTGTCTAGGATTTGTGACATAGACCAAACCAACCGATAGTTATACGAAATTAATTTTCCAATAAACAAAACCGGCCTTCACCCTTTTACTATTACAAAACGAAAAAAAAAACGTTTCATAGACGGATTTCATATTAATTGTGGCGCCGTCTCATTTAGCTATGTTAAAGACCAAAAGCAGAAGTATCCATTATAAATAATGATAGTTTTTATTATATACAAACAAATTTCAAACTTGGCAGATGCGTTTCTGTGTCGTGAGGTTTGCAAATATAGTAAGAACGAAAGGCAAAGTTATTGAATATGCAGACTTAGAACATCCATAAGCTTGTGAATTACACTACTTTTTGTCCAAAGCTGTGGTCCGAAGTGCTTCAACTTTACGCCAATCGTACTTTACATAAATCACGAAGGGTCGAAAGATGACCTTTGCAATGAACAAGTTTTTGAGTAGGAAGAACGTTTTGGTATTCGCGAGTTAGGGAACTACTAGGGGTGTACTAATGGCTTGAAAAAGATGTCTGGGTTAGTCTGGTTGCAGACAGTTGAATAACGGACGTTAAGTACGCAAAATGGAAGATGCAATAATATTTCATAGCATCCTTAACAAGGCTCTATGCTGACAGTAGAGAACCATAAACCATGAACTGGCAGTTTGGTGATACCTTTATTAAAATGTGTAAAATGCAATTCGTATAGACTATTGTTATTGGTTACTATCAGATGGGTCGTATGATTGTTTGCCACAATGAATAACAAACATGACGTTAAATATTTACTAGTGACCCGCCCTAGCTTCGCAAGGGAAGTACAAAACCTTCACAAATTATACACCTAAATTTTTATGAATCACTACAACACTATTGAATTGGTAAAAACCGTATCAAAATACGTTCAGTAGTTTTTGAGTTTATCGCGAACACACAGACGGACACGGCGGGGAACTTTGTTTTATAATATGTAGTGATATTTATATAAATAATAGGATTATCCTAACTAATATTATAAATGCGAATGTAAGTTGATTTGTTTGTCACGCTTTCACGCTTGAATTACTCGACGGATCATCATGAAATTTCGCATACACGTAGTCAGGGGTACAGAAAAGGACATAGGGTACTGGTATTCATCCAGAAAAAAGAGTTACCGAGCGAGAAAAGCCGTGAGCAAAATTTAGTTATATATAAATGTAACATTCATATTTTAATATGACCTATTATTAAATTTCAACATTGCTTGCTTGTACAAAATACTAAATACGTTTTCAATAGTGCGAAATATTTCGTATTTTATACATTTCTCGCAATTCTATTATTCTCATTTGGTAAAAAGGTTTATTAAAATATTTGATTAATTCCAACTGCGGACATACACGTAAATACTGTCAATACTGATGAATGTTATTGGTATTTTAGGTAAACAGGTCTCTATGATTATTGCGTATTTTATACGATACAAACGGCATAATTTCGATCAGTTTTAATTATTCTCAGTAACGTCACGTTCCAATAAAAGGACCTATGAGTAAACTTACGTTTCAGAACTATAGCCGGCGTGTAACAATAAGTTCTAGTCATGTCTTGAAGTTGTATGGACTCTGCGACTAACGTGGAATTCTGTAAAGCAATACAGTTTTCTTTTTAAGTATTTTTTATATTAGAGGGAAACTCTCCGGCTAGGATAGGACATATGTTTTTAAAGATGTTCTGTGTCGCATACATCTTTAAAAACATTCAAACAACGGACACACAGTTTTTTTTGTGGATGACCCCTTTTTTCCGTTAGGGGGTCGAACCCATAATACTCGGATCATTGGCAATGGCGACACGACCACTGACAACATTACGACATCCATGCAGTCAATTGGACTTAAAAATGCAAATATAAATCAGGGCATGAATTTGATCTACTGTCACTCAATGATGCTGATGGCGTGTAACATTGTCGAGCTGCAAGAAAAAGGCCTTTTAAAGCCTTTTTAAGGTTAACGTTTCAGAACTGTAGAGATTGTCACTATAAAGTGTAAAATATTTTAAGGTCGTATAAAAGACTCTGTGACACATTAAATTGATAAAAATTAATACTGAAATCTCAAAAAATGTCTATACAGCGAATTTCTCATCAGACAGATGTCCTGATTTGAATCAACCGTAGATAAGAACCGTCAAGGGTGATGATGGCGTGTCGTAATTCGTATAAAGTGTCCTTGTGAAAAAGTAAGAAGCTAAATTACTGGTATTGACAAGCAAATATAATAAACTGATCTGAGAATAAGGTATACCTAAGTACTGGCGAAAAAAATATTAGAAATATTATTTTAGTTGAACATGCAAGATATATGTTTTAAGCTCACAATCACATTCACAATTTATGGAACATACTTTATGATCCTAAAATGTGACGATAGCCTACTGTGACGCTGATCAACACCTACTATATGCATAGCTTTTAGCCTTAGCTATGATTATTTTGATTACATGTGTCGGTATAGAAATTCACGAACTCTCTATCGCAGTCCTTATAATCCTCTAGTCCTTATAACTTAAAAATCATCACATACTATAATTTTTATCCATAAAAATTTATCGTATGTTTAAAAAATTATATATTATTAGGCTAGACCAAGTACTTCTTTCAAAGAAAGCTTTATAAAGCATTGAACAAAAAACAGTATTGCGTTTTATATAACTGGCATAAGTGGCGATAAGCAAAAGTGAGTATGTGAGCATATTACACATAATAATATTCATATACAATAGATAACTTCTTGACTACCACAATATACCGCTAGCATGTCGTTTAACAAAGACGCCTACAGAGTTCAATGCCACCTGACACCAAAAAACCGAAAACCTAGATCACATAAATACAAGTTGCTCGCAAACAATTTAAATTGCCTCACAGTACGAAATGTTTCAAAATAAACCTTCCTAATACTGAAATATTGGCAAAGTCTCGAATTTTTCAGGCAATCTACTAGATTGAAACATGGGCCTTTGAAATATTGACCGAATTCGAAAGCTTTTGGAGAGATTTATTAGGCTATGAATTTGGAGCAGCGTAGCGGGAAGCGGTAAGCGTTCACATGTCTTCATATTCCTTGAGATATTTTCATAGTAACGTTTATCAAATTGCACATCAAAGGAATTCCTTATTATTTTGACTATAGACATCTTACCATGTTTATATAATGTTTGTGATAATCATAGTTATATTGTTATGCGCAAGGCAACATTAATAAAAAATATTATGCATGAATTAATATACAGATTAGCCATTTGCACAGGCAATATTGCAGTGCAATAGCATGTTTGCTGTTATAATAAACTTTTCTTCATAGTTCTAATTAACTAAACAAAATAACCTTTGAATTATTTTCCTTGTCATATTGAAAGCAATAATGATTTCTAACATTTCTGTTCTACACGTGCACGTGAAAATTAATGATACACGATATATTTATGGACAACCTATATTTACAAAAAAATGCGTCTTAGTTCACCGTGGTACCATTAGACATTACCATCGATGGTACTGCGGCAATTTTTATTTGCCGTTGAACCATTAATGATACTACGGAATATTTTTTTGCCGTGGTTGTATTGATGGTACTGTCTTAATTTTTATTTACCGTTCTACCATCACCACAAAATCAATGCAATTGTTTTAATACAGGAATTCTGACAAGAGGTACTATTTAATGGTACCACGGTGAACGAACCGAAATGCGTGTCCGTATCATTGTGCACTCCGCCTTTCTATGCTACCAGTCTTAACAATTTGCCTTTTTTGTCTTCGGAGCTTTATTGTACTTTAATTTGAAAAATAGAAAGCCGAAAACTGTTTTGTTCGGATTACTTAAGTAAGTGCCTTCTTGAATTGGAGTGTTTCGTAATGGACTTTTAGACTAATGTATAGTTGGATTTCGAAAGTCAGGCGTTTTGTTAACTTTTCAATAAATAGACAAAAGATATTGACAAACTTGGCACGAACGTAAAACCGTGTTTTGGTTGTCATTAGACTGCCGCGGTGGTCCAATGGCATCAACTTGTGCAAGGTTATCTTATAGGCAGGGGTCTATGTAGCTCAGAGGCTCGTTCGAGTACAGGAGTACTCGATTGCCAAATCGGGCAAATTGTTATTTTTATAACACTTTCATTAGCATTACGGCGTCCTAAAATGTGCCATGTAGCAATACTTATACACACCGGAGGCCAGAAGTATGGACGTCTGTTGAAGTCTCTGGGCTACATTGGCTGTATAAATATAGGTGGTAAAATTTAGTCCTTGCCTACCTTTCGTGATATATACGTGCATATAGTACTAAATCTATGCATATATGCAGCTATGTATATGCATTGTTAGAATTGGTGATACATTGTTGAAATGATGAATTTGCTAATGTCAGTTGCTAAAATCTTTTTATAGGTTTGTTAACGAAGCAAATATAACGCTACTTTCAACTATTTTGCTTCATTTCATTTCATAAACAAATTAACTTGTTACAACAAATAGCATTTATCACTCTTCAGTATTGACAGATTTCTTGTCACTGTAGACTATGTTTATCTAAACCTGGCAATAAATTAATTAAGTTATTGACAAGTACAAGTGACTGCTACGGTTTATGAAAATTATTTTGATTTATTAGCATTGTCGGTTAGCTAAGATTTTGATAAGACTTACTACTTTACTCATAGTGATTAGGTGATTTTGGGAAGTAATATATATGGTTGACCGGGCTGCCTGTTAATCCCGTGCCAAAACTCTGTGGTTATGTTTACGGCCTATCTTGAGGTCTCAAGTTTGATTTTTGGGTCAGGAAAAACTTTTTTGTGGTTATCCGGCAGCTTTCACAAGGTAATAGGCTCGAACCCTATAGCGTGCGACCCAAAAACATAGCTGGCAATTTGTGAATACTATTTACCACTGCCTATTCCTATGAAAATACAGGCTTGAATAAAAATACAGTTTGGATATTAAATATCAATACACAATTGAAATAAAAAACTTAAAACTTAAAAAAAATATAAATTATGCTTATGAAATTGTTATGTAAAAGGATATTCGATTTGAAGAAATCATAATTGTATAGTTGAACTCGATTCGATGTTTCAAGATTGATAGTCGTGGTTGTCCGATAGTGTTCGCCAATGTTTCATACAGCCTCAGACGACAATGTGGCCTTTGTTAGTACTTCCTCTACGCGCATCACCAAATGATAATATTGTCATTCGTATTTGCATTGAGCTAATATCTAATCAAATAATCAGTTACTGACAAAGATTACCGCATTCGAATATTAGTCATGGTTTCGAATGATTCAATTTTTTATCGATATTCGCCCATTACTAATTCATCACTCGACTCGAGGGATATGGTCACGCTACCTCCAAATAAAATTTTTCACAGTTAGAGAGGTGAGTATTTCCAATTATGAAATGATAAATGTACTTAAATTTTTGATATCATAGTCTATATCAGAGGATAAACACGCTGGTTCGCGGTAAGCGCTTAATCTCAGCGCTACCCTAACCCTTATCCACTTTCACGTAACCAGTATCTGTCATGCCTTCCTTAAGCCCTAAATTAAGTCAACCGCAGAATATATAATAGGTTACTTCCTATTATATATTCTGCGGTTGACTTAATTTAGCTGATTTAGACGAGATATATAGCTGAACAAGCGTTTTAATTGCAAAGGTAGATAGTTGTAAAGGTGAAGCATATAATGGTTATTTAGAAAGAAATAAAATTTATGGATGCTAACAACAATTTAAATTGACTGTATGGACGGCGTGGAGGTTTAAGTAGTCGCTATGACATTACCACTGCACCAAATGTTGTTGGTTTGATCAACACACGGGACAAAAATTGTGTGATAGACAAATAGTTATTACGAGTCTGTCTTCTTTCAAATTCAAATCATTTATTTTGCGATATATGAGCATGAATGGGCCGGCTCGACCTGGGGAAGGACTACCCTCTCGCAGAATATCGAAGTGAAATAGCAGTATTCCTACTGTTGTGTTTCGTTCGGTGAGTGAAAGTGCCCAATAACTCTCTTCACCTCTTTTCTCCCTCCCTGCTCCTTCTCCTTCCCACTTCCTTTTTATCTTCTTCCTTTCCTAAAGGGTTGGCAACGCGCAAATTATACCTCTGGTGATGCAGGCGTCCATAGGCTACGGTGACCACTTACCATCAGCTATGCTTGTTTGCCACCAAAGCTGTATAAAAAATAAAAATATGTATAAAAAAATTATCTGTTACTTTTTAAATAGTGAGTATCACCATATTTCAACCAGGCTGGCATGCATCTTTGTGTCCGTTGTATAGATTATAAGTCAATGACCAGAGTGCCAATTCTCGTTATAATACTATTTAAAACAGAGAGCCGATCTAGTCTTAGTCCTAAATATGACAAATGATATTCTCTAAGATTTGAATATACGTCAGCTGTGAACATAAATTGCATTTCAGTTCGCATTTCACGTCTATTAGTCTAGATAGGAACTCTATTCTGAGCAAATTTCATATCGCGAAAAGGCTTTATGTTTTAAGGATCATACATTTTATAATCTTATGCCTATAAATATCCCCGGAAATAGACAGAGTCATACTATTAACAAGTTTAGCTATAATTTTAAGTCCCACGTTATATAATATATCCTTTCCAATATTACCATCTATAGGGAAAGTTCTTCAGAATGTATTGACAGCAAAACCTCAATTTACTTGGCAAGATCCCGAAATCGAATGCCAGATCTCATGCACAGTAGTCGCATTCTCCAGCGCTGCGCTACCAGAGTAATCTCAATCAGGATACTGATCCTGATTGAGATTACCATAACATCAGCAAATTATGACGGTTTTCGACTATTTATATATCATCCTGAAGGGACTCTTTTTTCTTGAAAATGTAAACAGCTTAATTTATTATGTCTCATAGATTGTCAGAATTTAAATGTGGCATAAATTTGCGATAACTTAATTTGCAATGACCATGAAGTTTCGTGTTCTATTCCGTGTCAGAAAAGTATTATTGTAATTTTCTGTTAAAATCCCTTAGTAGCAACAGGGTGTATGAAAATGTACCCAGTAAACAAAATGGGATCACTTCATCGACTGCTTTATTTTAGTTCCACGTAATACAATGTATAGGTATTACATTTACATATCACAGTTCTTAAGAGGTAAGACCAAAAAATACAGCATATTATGATGTATTTATGGGTATTACTTCTTAAGAATTATTATTATGTAATTCTTAAGAATACTGACATGACACCATTTGTGTAGTTTAGTTAGTCTTTATTAGTATTATAACCAAAAGCAAGTTTATTCATATAGATCACAAAGTTACACTTATGAACGTCAAAGTGTCACTTATTAATACGAATTTACACATGTTCAGCAAAGCAAAGCAATCATGTTATAACACCCTTATGCCGTGCTCTATTATATGTTAAAGCAAACAAGCAACACAAATGATGGCCGCCTGTACGACCTCACTATGCACGAGCGTGTGAGCATGCCCCGATTGAAAATGGCGGGAGTACGTCCTTATGACGAGTTTACGCGAGCAACATACCGGAAATTGCGAAACCGTTCTCAGACGCCACAAAGCCTTTGAAAACTCACAATATGTTATTATAATTACTTAGATAAAGTACATCAAAGTTTGTTGTTCAGAAATTATAGCTACTTGTATCTATCGAAACAAAATGGGGTCGGCGAATGAAAAAGAGTAGACATATCTAAGAAGATACCTGCATACTTTCTCATAGGTTTAATTATTTGCCTGAACATAGCAACTAACCTAAATGAAACTTTAGTAACCTCACTAATCACTACTTTGACGTTCATTAGTATTACTTAGTGACCCAAATGAATAAATATTGTTCGACTGCCACTTTGAAATTATTAGTTACTTAACAGTTTCAAAGTGGCAGTCAAAAAATATAGTAGTTTTCGAAGCAGCTATCCCGCTAAACAATATAAGGAAGATAAAAATGTATTTTACTTCCAAATTCTCCTTTTCATCAAATATCTTGTAGTGACAAGAGCAAGACTCAGTTGCTATAATCCACGGACAACGGCAAACTACATAAACATTGAAAACCTGCACAAAGAATGGGCATCGAATTTTGTTGCTCGTAATAATATGCTTTTTATCTAAGTAGGTTCAAATCTACACAGCTAAAGGCATTCAAATCATAATTTAACCTTAAGTTGTCTTCATCAAAAATAAATAGGCAGAAATAATACATTTTCTGCTTTCTCGAGGCAGTAAATATTGTAACAAATATGACTGGCCCATTCCCCAGTGTTATTACGAACTCATACACAAATCTTGTTCTCCAAAGCGGGTAACTGCGCCAGGCATTCTCGTCTTAAGTACCCATTAAAGGGATTTTCGGAACTCAAAGCGAAACCATTACAGTATGAAATGGACCGAAATAAGTTTCTCGATAGATGACGATGAGATTCTCAAATGAGAAAGTGCTAATGCTGCTTGTATACTAGTGCCCAGAACGCAAATAGAGTATTTACTTATGATGTTTGCACATAAAGCAAGTACTACTTGCGCAGATGGATCACGATACATACAAACGGCATAAGTCAGCTTACAAAGGTTACTCGAGTGGCGTACAACAGCCAAAACGATACGATATGATGAGTATGTAATGTTTGAATGACAATTAATAATACGAAATTTAAAGATTTTTGAGAAGGGACCAAGGTGTCGGTCAAGAGCAAGCGATATAAAGCATTTAAGCATTCGGTTTGCTTATACGTTACACGTTGCGTTCAACGCACAAAACAAAGCGTAGCAATTGCTTTTAAACAACTTGCAAACAAAATACAAACTGTCAATAATAGTGTGCAGCAATGGTAATGCGTTCCACGTGCCGTGAGTTAACAATAATAATAATCTTTATTACCAGTTTTACAATTTTTTTACATACAATGTGCTAAATCAAACTTTATTCTTACAAATTGTAGGTTATTACAGTGTTGTAACCATTTGACACCCAAGCTAAGATTGAACTTGTGTTATGGGTGTCAGGACTCTCAAAAATTGACTCCTTTATTAGGTACAATACGTAAGTACGTCGTGTGTGACGTGGTGTTTTACTTAGTAGGTACATTTTTAAATAAGGGTAATTAAAGATATCTTATTACAAGAATAAATAAAAAAAATACAAATAAAAGTTGCGTAAATGAACTAAGCCCTTTAGTGATAATGTTTTGAAGTGGTTCGGTACAAAATGTATACCTCTATTATAAGCCAGTATATCCTGCATTTTAGACTAATTTATATATTCCTTATAAAATAGTTTTTTGGGATATAATATAGAAACACATAATTTATATTACCTTATAAACATTGAATAATTAGTTAGTTAAAAGTATAAGATCAAAGGAAATAATATAAGTAAAATATTACATAGAGCTTTATTTTGTTAAACATTTTACAGTCTCGTGTCTCTACTGCAAAAGTTTTGCCAGAAAATAAAAATAGCATTTCATCTGACCTAACTATAATTATCCTTTTTTACATCAATTAATAACGTACAACGATTACCCATTCATTATAAACTTCTATTAATAAACAATTAAATTTTCCTGTTACAAACTTTTGTAAAGTCACACTTATTTATAAATATCATTGTAATGTTTACCCTAACAAAATAACACAAGAAATATTTATATCAGACTGACATCAAACTGGTATCTGGCCAATCCAACCAATAACCAAAAAGATCCGATAGCAAATAATTTTTCACAAGCCTTCATCCCTTGACAAATGAGTTTTGCTCCTTTCATCTAACACAAGAAATAAAAGTCTAATATTTCAGTATACAGACGCTTTATTTGTTCTTTGCCTAGTATTATTGTGTTATTTATATTGCTCTATTCGTGAGCAATTGTTTACTGTCCATGAAGTAAAATGTTATTTCTTGCTATTGGCAATATCACGTGTTTGCTGTCGACGTCTATACAGTACTGTCGCTAATTTACTTCCATAAAATCTCATCCATTATAAGTGTATATTAGCTCAAAAGCTCTATTTATTTAAAAGCATTTGGATCGCTGGTAGTTAGTGGTTATAGTAATAATGGCTGCTATCGTGGTGCAGCGGTACTTTCCGGAACCGAACTTGGGAGCCTGCTTCGATCGTGCAACTGCTGTACATGAGGTCTAGAGTTGAATTCCCGGTTCGGGCCAATGAAAAGACAATGAAAATTTCTGGCAAGGAGTACGCAATAGGCACCCAGATTAAGTAAGTGCCGGACGGTACGTCAAGCTGTTTGTCCCACGCCTGATCTTGCCGATCATATAAGATTGCTCCCCCATTGAACTATAAGAGTGCGAATAGTGAATGCACTTGTGTTTGCGCACTATAATATCTCCTGCGCTGATAATTAATATCTGTTAAGATTGTTCGTCGTAGGTGAAAATCAATATAGAAGACAGTATTATAAATCCTACATTACCAGGGTATAACTCACGCAATAACGACTATGCAAACGAGGCACGCTGCAAAAAAGGTTGGATCGCATGGAACACTAGCTCATTTTCACACAATGCCTTCTTAAAGAGCTCTGGAGTGGCTCAGCCCCAGCCATACTCATCACAGGAACATAACAATAGGTTATTTGACTGCGATCTCTATTAGGGTGAACGCACTTGACCCTATTTCACATATTCTGCAAGACAAGGATAAATTTCACACGTCACTATGATTGCCCGAACGATTTGGCCGCGTGGCGTCTGCTTCAAGTGTTTATACAATTACAAAGCCGTAAAGAGAAGTCGTTTTAGGTATTTAGAACAAAGCAAATAGGGATTGACTGTTTAGACAAATCAAAAACAGCGACTTTAACAATTTTAACCTACTGAGTCGCAGCGGCACAATGGCGGCTTGACATAAATATTTTTTAATTATTACTGTTTTTCTAAGACCTGACAGATTAACCTATCTGTCTGTCTAGGTGTTCTTGAATTACGTAAAAAGCTATAAAGGGATTTTCATACGAATTCCACGACTTCGTAAAATTGTTGGATATCAATAATATTTAAATATTGCTTAATTATTGTTTGTAAAAGACGTATCCCATACAAAAAGTTGCCTATATCTGTATAACATAATTTTCAAGTACAGTGAAGCATTTTACTTATATCAAAAATCAAAACTATGAAAGAAATATGGAAGTTATAAAATTATCTAATAGGTGAAAAAAAGAATATCTATCTGTCTTGTGACTAAGTTAAACGCTATCACGTATGTACCCCGTTTTTTAGACGACAGAAAACATAATAATATTAATATTACGCAAGACATTAAAATCATTACTAGTAAACCCAAATCTCTTTCTTATTATGTCAGTTCCCTTCTTGCCGCAATTACATAATATATACCATTTTATTTTATTGTCTCAAATAATTCAAACAACTGGCAATCTTAATTCAATTAATTTCTATAAAACAATTTGACAGATTAAAATTAATTCTGACATTTGGTACGATTACAATGAGAAACGAACGGTATCCCATTATTAGTTTTATTTTCTGAACAATAAAGTTGAAATTGAAATGTTTTATGAATGCTTTGTTACATTATTAAATTAAAGGATTATTGTCTAAAAAGACAATAAATTTGTTCTAATTTGTGTTTGGGAAACGAGTAATCTATTTTAACGGTAGTCAAGCCAATTAAAATTATAAATGTTATATTTGTGTACGAACAATAATGACTTCAGTTTGAATAGGCTACAGATAATAAATAAGTTTTAAACAAATAACGAACATACATATTTTAAAAACATCAGAGTTAAATTAAAAGGCTAAACATAGCAAGAAAGAAAGACGTTGAATTTAGAGACGAATTTATGACTTACTTACTTTTTGGTGTGCATTACAAAATTATGCTTATCTATACTTTATTATTATTGAATAAGCACACCAACAGTACAATTACACAGGTAATAGGTATTCATAGCATTGTACACACTTTCTTTTCTAAGAGAGATTACTTGCATGTAATACTAAATACAAACTCATTCAAAATACACAAAAATATAAACAATTAAAATTAAACACAAATACAATAATTAGAAAAAAAGTCTAACAAAACCTGTTTCCCTATTGCAAAAGTAAATGCCTATAAGTTTTAAATTTCATGGCAAAGATGTGTAATTGCGTTATTTGACTTGGCAACTCTCTCATCATATAATTTATAACCGAGCCATACGCATCAGTGGACTATTGTAGCGCAGCTGATATTCAAGGTGCACATGGGTATTACAAATAAACATGGATGTCGCATAACTCGTTGGTTAATTTTGAATTTAAAGCTGTTAATAAGCGGTGCGTCTATAGAGCCGTTGATTATTTTATGTAGCATCAATAAGTCCAAAATGTCACGCCTTTCTTTTAGACTTGTAATTTTTTAATGAAGCAATCTATCATTATAATCAGGAATAAGATTTCGAACCCCAATTCTAATTGTCAACTGTCTAACAAAACGAGCCTGAACAGATTCTATAGATTTAGCGTAAGTGGAATAGAAAGGCGAACATATAATTATAATAGGTAATAATATTGTATCACATACACACAACACCATCTAGCCTAAACTAAGCAGAGCTTGTACTATGGGTACTGGACAATGGATAAACATACATATATACTATTTTTTGTAAATACATATAGTAGAACAGTAGGTATTCTAGAACACTCCTCACCAAAGCGTTATATAATAAAATGATGCTGTTGTTGTTACGAAACGGTTTTGCCCTACGAATTATAAGGCCTAGTGTTTTATCAGCTTTGTTTACTGACTGTTCTATGTGATGACGGAATGACAATGATGTATCAAAAGTAACCCCTAAATCGCGAATGACTAAGACATGTTCCAGGTTTGTGCCATCTATTTTATAGTTAAAAATGTATTTAACCTTTGTCTCGTGAAAGTTATAAACTTAATTTTTTTACATTAAGTGTCATTCTATTATTTATACACAATTGTTGGAGAATATTTAAATCATCCTGAAGAGCAATGCAGTCACTTAATATAATTACTCTGCGATATACCTTTAAATCGTCAGCATAAGCCAGACAGTTGCTGTTTATTAAATCTAGGAGATCATTGATAAATATCAGAAATAACAAAGGACCTAATTTGGATCCCTGTGGAATCACCAAGTAGGTATAAACGGTCTAGATTCATAGCCGGCTAATGCTACAGGTTGTGAACGATTTCGTAAATAGCTATCAAACCACCGCAACAGACATCCATGAATTCTGACGTGATTCAACTTCATAGAAAGTACATGATCCATACGATCAAAAGCTTTCGCAAAATTTGTGTATGTAATATCCTGTGACTTTGTCTTCATTCCTCTTACATTCTGATAAAAAATGGATATTTTCATAACAAGAAATACAGTTAAGTACACATGACATGTTAAACGAATTGCAATAAGTGCAATAATTAGATAACCTTTTCCAAACATTGTCCATGTCTGATTAATAATACTGCCCGAATTTACATTTTTGGCAACATAAATTTTACCATATCGTACCCAGACGAACTTGTAGGACATCTCTTTTGCTCAAAGTCGAGCGGCAGCGTATAACGGAGATAAGTGTTCAGATACATATGTATGTATATCGGTTGTTTATTGCCGCCGTAGTCCAAAAGAGACGTGTTGAGCGTTTCATCCTTGTGTGCTTTGTTATATCGGGTAATTGCAGAATATAATTCATCGCAGCATTTAGGACTGCGCAGTTTTACCACTTCCGGGGGTGTCTTGTTGTTATTGATGCTGGCCACTCTAGTGCATTTCATAATATCAGAATCCTTGAGTTCATAAGAAACAACCTCAGATAACTGAGTTAAGATTTTTGCCAGTATTTCATTTCTGTTTTCAGGTAATCCATGAAGCTCTAAAATAGCATCGCGTAAGTTTTGATCCATGATATTTACCTGACTTCGCAACTGGTCTGTTGATTCCTGCAAAATTGCATTCTGTGACCGAAGATGAACATTCTCAGTTTGCAGTTTTACGAATTCTGATCGTAATTCATTGTATTGAGAAATATCGAAACATCCAGATGACTTGAGTTCATCATTAAATGTTTAGCACCTACATATATTATATTGTTATACTCACTTAAATTACTTTTATTATTCATTGCTCAAATAGATCATATTTTAATGTATGTTTTATTATGGAAGAGCGGGGTCTCCTAACACAGGCATTATTTGCTTAAAACGAGACTTCAATCACTATTTTGTTGTAGTTTTAAAACTTTTTTTGCAAATAAAGGATTTTTATTTTTATTTATTTGTCAAATGGTTTCCTGATTTCATCAATCTCACTTCTTAGTTCACGAATCAAATGTTTTACTTCGGTTCGCATCGTGTTCCTAATTTCTAATATTATAATTTTTAATATTATAATATACTCCGAATGTCGTTATCAAAAAAAAGTTTCAAGTATCTTTGGGTTATTTATTATTCAGACAGCTAGGACAATTCCAAGTCGACCATGCTATTTTGCTAAGCCTTTTATACTTAGTAGCAGTTATATTTACACACAGAATATTTTCACAGTTAGAACAAGTTATTTGTTCAAATTTTTATACAAGTCTTCCACATACATCATAGTTCGACGTTGTGGTTTATTTAGAAATAATTCCAAAAATACGACGATGTAGCTCAGATTCGACCCGTGAACCAAGTGACCCAGAGCCGACGCGTTACGCACTGCGCTATTGGATACCTGTAGCAGTTTAGTGACATAGGGAATCACTTATAATGTTTATATAAACGGTGGTATAGTAGCTAGATTGTTGTTTCTAGCTTATTGTAACTATTAAAGTTTTTAAAGTTCACCACCACAATATACATTAGTTTTTTGATTTAACACACGCAAACACTTATATTCGCCGAGCAAATTATATACTTGTAATAGGTTTGCATTTATTTAACGAATTATTAACAACACATTGAGGAATCTATACTTTAAACTATGATTTGAGAATTTAAAACGGAGCAGAGTATAACGTGACCGCACAGTAGTAATCTCAAGTGACAGATGAGATATATATATTATAAAGAGGAAAGATCTGATCTTTTGGTTATAACGATTTAACTCACAAACTGTTCATACGGTTTTAAAAATTATTATATTAAATAAAATTTGAAACACGACATCATACAAAAAAACTTTATCACTTAGCTTTTAAGATTTTAAAACTTCTTAAGCAACCTACCACAATATTGTTTATCACCTAGAAATAGCTAAAGTCTTCTAACCACTGTGTCTCCTCTTATACCCCTGATACAGTTCTCCCTTGGTGACATCGCGTTGCCTCCTAAAGGGAGTATGGAAACCGTATTCACCGCAGAGGCGCTAGTGAAGTTTATTGTTACAACACCGCAGCTAAATGTGGTTGCGATCTTGTAAAATACACTATAATGTATAATGTTCTAAAACACTGTAGCATACTATAGTTAATTTTGCTTATTGCTCCAGTGGAATAAGTTTCTCTGTGATCGTGAGATAGACTTCAGCGTCGAGCATTGTCATTGGGTGTTTAAAAATATTCAGCAGGTGAAGAAAATAGTGACAGTTGAGTAGAATTAAGAGGTTAAAAGGAAAGCAGCAGATATACATACATATTTGGCCATAACTCCACCGACAAGAGATATGCTCCCAAAATAAAGATGCAAGGAGCATGGAAATGTGCTCTGTAGACGGTAATATGCTCGATCCTCAAATATAGCTGGCAAAATACGAGCGTCATACTTTTGCCTAACTTTGCAGGGATATATAGGCATAAATCTACGTGATATATATGAAAATATCAGTTTTTTATAAACTTTATATTAACCACTTCACTGCTCGGCACGAGCCTCTTCTCAGGGTAAGATGGGTAAGGCTATAGTCCCCCACACTAACCTAGTGCAGGTTGGCAGTCTTAGATAAGCAGGGTTCTTCACGATGTTTAGCTTCATCGTTAAAGCTAGTGATCATGAACTATTTAATACGTACATAACTTCGAAAATTCAGAGGTGCAGATCTTGGGATCGAAATCGAGAGCTCTGCGACGCAGTCCAACGGTCCATAAGTAGGCTATTCTATAGTATTATAATATTATAATAAGTTTGGCTTTGGTCCCGTAGAATTAGTGTCCGTGTAATCGTGAAGTCTCGGATTAGATTCCCGAGTCGAGCAATACAATTAGGTGTTCAAAAATAAATCTCAGTAGACAGCATTACGCTCAATTCTCAAAACATAGTTGGTGAATATAAAGTACCGTATAATCCAATACACCCTGTGTTTGATTTTGATTTACTGATAAATTGAATTGTAAGTTAGTTTATAGCACAATATTTATCTTCAAATCGCGTTCTTTGAACAGATTTGTGCTTCAATTGTCGGAATATTCCATTCTGCGAGTAATTAATATTATGACTATTAATTTTAATTGGATATCGGATTAGGAGTCGCCTCTTTGTTATAATTTTAGTCTGTTATAAAATTAATTACAGTCTCAAATTTTTGGCTTCAATTATGACTAGGTTTGATTTAAGGTCCTACAAGCAATAACTATATTATGACCTTAGGATCAACAGTGTTGAACGCCTTACTATAAGGAATATTCCAGTGCCGCCAGACTTATTTCACTTTAGCAAGACTCAGATATCTATAGTAAGTGTACTTACCACAATGCATATATATTTTTCAGCTAGATCGTATTTATTCTATTCTGCTATAAAAATTTCCTTACAGAAAAGTCATAACAATTTTTTAGACTTATAATTTGAACCCTAACTCTTACGATTAGCTGTAATTAAAGATATTTATGAGATCAACTACACGTCCTTACAAGATGCGTTAATTGTTAATTGGAAATCTATACCACAGATAACATAATGCTATACTAGTCTATACTAAATAAAACTGTCCTCTTTATATATACTTCTATACTAATATTATAAAGCTGAAGAGTTTGTTTGTTTGATTGAACGCGCTAATTTCAGGCAATACTGGTTTGAATTAAAAAAATACTTCAGTGTTGGATAGCCAATATAATGAGGAAAGCTATAGGCTATATAACATCACGCTACAACAAGGAGCAGAACATAAATGAAAAATGCTGCAAGAACGGGGAAAATTCTCATATGTGAAGCAGACGAAGTTGCGCGGGTAAGCTAGTAATATTATAAAGAGGACAGTTTTTTTTGTATTGACTAAACTTAAAAAAGCACTAGTGATTTAAAAAATACTTTTAACATTACAAAGCTTACATTATCTAGAAGTAACATAGGCTTTATAATATGAACGTAATAGCCACAGGAACGAAGCAGTAATCACAACCGTAGGTAAAACCGCGCGGTGCAGCTAGTAGTCAATAAAAAATAAACTGTCTTATCTTTAATCGGTCTATGACGTTACATTAATATATAAAACTAGCTGTCCCGAGAGACGTAGTCCTGTACACACACGAAACAAAACCAAATCTAAGCCATCCTTGAATCCACATGAACACACACAATTTTTTTTATCAAAATCGGTCCAGCCGTTTAGGAGGAGTTCAGTGACATACACACGTACAGTAGAATTATATATATAAAGATAGAACTTTTTAAGATAATGTGTGATCAACAGATAATACCACCCCGGCACATTTGATATCACAAACTCAATATCAAATAAATCATTTATCACAAAAATTAATTATTTATCAACTTTCTCCATTAAACATGACAGCCGCTTTCGTATATACATCGTTTTTATGCCTCCTGTCTGTCATATACGTATGTCACTATTTATAATGCTTGTCACAGCATGTATATGTCATGCTATCAAGGATACACTATCAAATCAAAGTAAGTTATGTTTTATGACAGTTATGTTTTTGAATCACTGGCATGAGAACGATAATATTTATTTTGAGTCTTGAAATTTTAGGGTTACGTAATTACTAGGTTATGCGCGCGGCTTTGTTCACGTAACTGTAGGTTAGGATATGTCAGTAACAATATTTTTTCTGGATAAAAGATACCCTGTATCCTTTTTTGTTCCCCTGACTTCGTGTATGCGGCATTTTATGATGATCGATCGAGTAGTTAAACGTGGAAGCGGAACAAACAAATTCACATTCGCATTTATAATATTAGTTAGGATATATCATGCAACGCGAAACTTTCAACGTTATCAATATAGAATGCTTATAAACCATTACAATATGGACACTTTTGAAATCAACACATTTCTAATTTGCCTAAAATTTCCAAACCGTACGATCTAAATTGAGAACGTTCATACAAACAAAGATGTAATTAACACTTCTCTTTAAATGAACATTATCGAAGCAAAAGTGCTGATTAAACAATCTAGTCGAGCGTTCTGCACGGTAGCTAAGATTCCCACACAAATTTAACAGCGTCGCGGTTCTTACTGCTATTTTAAATGTACGTGCTATTTCCTCTTTCTCCAGTTACTCAATATTCCGTATAACCCTTTTTTTTTTGCGTGGGGTATTGCTTTGACGCATACCTCTCCACGGGGTGACGGAGAGGTTATGTCGGGCTCACCGAGGAAAAGATGCCCCGGTAATACTGACTAAACCTACCACGGTGTTCCTCGACATAACCATAGTCGGCGAGGCCGCGCGAATCGCTTTCACATGCAATCGCGACCCCGCCGTGGTTTCGGCGCGCCGTGTAAAACGGCAGGCCACTGCACAAAGAATATTTCCTCCACCATCCCCCTGAGCGGGGGGGACAAAGACACGATACAGAGGCGCACGTGGGAACACGCACGCCACCTGTCGGACCTGGTGCTGATCGGGTGGCGAGCAGGCCCACGCAGCCTACCACCCCCAGGTCAAACTTCAAGGTGGCTGGAGGCCATCTCACGATAACCCACTATAACCTCATTTAACATTTGTGAAACGAATTCAGCAATAAATTGCTATGCTAACTAATATGATAAATGCCAATGTCGGTTTGTTTGTTCATTACGCTTTCACAGCTTAACTGCTCGACCGATCATTATTAAATTTTGCATACGTTAGGGTACATAAGAGGACACAGAATACCCTTCATCCAGGCATAAAAGTACTGTTTCTGAGTAAGTAGAGTCTCGGACAAAGATTGTAAACAATAAATTATAGCAGCAATAATCTTGTATTATAAACTACCCTTTAGTCGACGACGAGCATGTTGATTCAACAAAATCACAAATCTACGAGCGACCCTTTTCACCATCAGAAAAGCAGTGCAAGTATGATTTATCATACTTGTGGTTGTTTGCGCTATGTTACTGATGTTGATCTATTGTAGAAGTAGATGTGCTTCCTCGGCTGGCCTGTTTATGGTGAACTAAATTAATGTGGTTTTAAAATGCCAGAGGCATCACAAAGTTTTCTTCGCACAAAGTATGGTTGTTTAAGATTAAACTGGATATAAAGTTACATAGTAAAGTTATTTGGTGTCCGCAAATTGTATTCTTCTACAATTGAATACACAGGCTTGTGTATTGTCCATAAACCGTATAAGAAACAGGTTGACTAATACTAGTACTGCTTCTAATTTCCATTGTATATCTATTACAATCAAATCAGATGGATTCAAATTGGTAACAACCTGTCATAATGACTGCATTACTGAACCATAGAATGCTTTATAAAATTAATTTGAGTCGAAGCGGCACAATAGCAGCTAGACACAATAGGGTTACAATTTATTTATCTGCTTTTTTTTTAAGACTTCTACCGCTCCACGAATAATTAATTTCCGTATCGCGGGAGACTTTACAAACATCCAAACAACGGGCACAAAGGACACCCAGACTCAGAACAACCATTTGTGGATTACACAAAGTTTTGTCTCGTATGGGATTCGAACCCACAACACTCGACGCAGTGGCAGTAGCAAGACAACCACTTAAAGAATTATGCCATCCGTGCAGTCATTATGTCTGGCATTCTAACAATTGATAGGTTAGGTAATAACGAAAATTTATTGTTATCATAAGTACTTTTATCTTATTAACCTTCTAGTTCAGCCATAATATTAAGCCAATGATAAAAGCATTATGTCTAGACGCAAGCAACCGTACGCCGACTAAACTTAAAAGAAGATGATTCTTGTAATACAAGCACAAGTATCCAACTGACCTTCACCGTTTAGACAGGTTACCTTTCCAATAGTATTTTATGTTTAAAAATTCTCAGAAATATAAGCATTTTATGGAACAATGCTTTACAATTAATGTCCTTATAATAATTAATTATTTAACCACCAAAACAGACATTTCCCGCTACAATCAAAATAACGAATCGCTCTACTTTGAGTAACATCGGCCAAGTTTGGGCAACTTCGGTTCACTTCGACCCTTTTGATCAAAATTTCTCGAAGAAATAATTAATTTCGTAAATTAAAACCGGGAAATTAATGCGTCGCCGTTTTTGATATTTGGGTAAAGTCTTTGCCAGACGTAAAAGGGTTCGATCCCAAAAATTTGTAAGAAGTTATTGAATGTTGTACTAAGTGGTTATGTTAAAGTATTTAACTTTTAATTACTCATTCATTATTAGGTCTTTCTTTATTACGTTACAACGAAATCGAGAGACCATTACTGGCATCTGAAATTGTGTAGTATGATACGCTGTAGTTATTAAGGACTCTTTGTTTTATAAAAGACAACTTTCGCGCCAGCATTAATTCGTGTGTCTTGGGAAATTTTATAAGCATTCAAACAAAGGATACAAGCAACACCCAGGCTTGGAAAACTATATATAGTAAACACACATTTTTCCATGCGGTTATCGAACCCACAAGTCTCAGCGCAGTGTCAATGGCGAGGCAACCAATTTAACCACTACGCCATCTGTGAAACCAAACTAACCTAAAATAGTTTACTGTCACAGTCAAACCCGCAATTCATCCAATTACACTCGCCTTATAAAACTTCGATAGGTACTAAACTTAACTAACTTAACATATACATATGTCTTCTTCTCTCTTAGCCTTTATTATTCCCAAGTCACTTGGGGTCGGCTTTTCTAGTCTAATCGGATTTGACTGGATATCAGTTTTTACACGGAGCGGCTGCCGCCTGACCTCCGCAACCCAAAGGCTAACGATACCCTAAGGCTAGACCAGTGTCAGGATATTAGAGGGTACTGAATTTCCCAATACCGACTGCCATAGTTGTTCATGGCAGCCGGGACCGACGGCTTAAGGTGCTTCGAGGCACGGAACAGGCGATAATTATCAATCAATACGCACATAATTCCGAAAAGTCATATAACTTCCGGAAGTCAGAAGTGCGCGACGTGGGTTCGAACCTGAGACCCTCTGCATTGCAGTCTGTTGGTCTCCCCACCGAGCTATCGCTGCTATACACATACATATACATATATATACATATGTCTAAGAAATATATTATTATAGAAATATTAGATAGCTAAAATAATGATGTGCTTTTTTGTTCTAACATGCTAATTTTGGAGACAGTTATATTTGAAAAGTATTTTAAAGCCTGTTTATTAAAGAAGGTTATAAGGCTATCTAACTTAATGTTAAGACCGTTAGGAACGGATGTGTAAAATCACGGGGCACGGCACTAATCTATCGGCATCAGGTGTGCTATAAGGTATAAGTAATAATAATTTCTTCCACAACAAAAGTACAGCCAAACTTACAGTGCTAATAACTCATAATACATCATCCCAAAACGAGATTCCCCAGAGTATCACAGAGCAACGTACAAAGAAATTACCGCTAATGGTATTATTTACGCTCATATGAAGACTTTGCCATGAGAATGTAATGGCCGTGTTGTTATGACGTCTTCATTATAACGAAATATGAATTTGTTGATGTAATCTATACTAATATTATAAAACTGAAGAGTTTGTTTGTTTGGTCGAACGCGCTAATCTCAGGAACTACTGGTTCAAATTTAAAAATTATTTTAGTGTTAGATAGTCTATTGATCGAGGGCTATATAAATCACGCTATGACCAATAGGAGTGGAGCATCAATAAAAATGTTGTAAAGATGGGGCATATTCTCTTATGTGAAGCAGACGAAGTTGCGTAAGTCAGCTAGTAATATAATATAACAATATGAAATTAGCAATGTTTTAATATAAATGTCACTTCTATAGTGACAGCACAAGTTTACGGTTCACCTAATGGTAAACAGTTATCATATGCCTAATATGCCCATGATTGCTTTCAATACTATAAGTATATTTTGAGCATTTTAACACTAAAATATAATAATATGAGCCCTGTATTAAACTGTCCCACTGCTGGGCACGGGCCTCTTCTCAGAGTAAAAGGGTAAGGTCATAGTACACCACGCTGGCCCAGTGCGGGTTGGCAGACTTCACATATCTTAGGGAACATTATGGAGAACTCTCAGACATGCAGTTTTCTCACGATATTTTCCTTAACGGTTAAAGCGAGCGATAATTAAATAATAAATACGCATATAACTTTAAAAAATGATGCGTGCCTTAGTATCGCAGTCAAGACCTCTGCGTGGCAGTCCAACGGTCAAAATGAAAAGGATGAGAGAGTTTGTGAGCCTCGTGAACAATTATTGACCGTAGTAATCGTAAAACTGTATTACTACTCTGATGGCAGTTGACTGTAAGAAGTTGGCACCGTCGTAAGCGAATAGTTCCTGCGAATTATCATTAAATATATGGCAACAGCAGACTCTTTCACTCAACTGCCCGCCTAATGAGAAGCCTTTATCGTAGGCTGCGTAATGTATATATAATATAATAATAATAATATCGGCCCTGTATTAAATTGTTCCACTGCTGGGCACGGGCCTCTTCTCAGTGTGAGAAGGATTAGGCCATAGTCCACCACGCTGGCCTAGTGCGGGTTGGTAGACTTCACATAACTTCGAGAACATTATGGAGAACTCTCAGACATGCAGGTTTCCTCACGATGATTTCCTTCGCCGTTATTGCAAGCGATAATTAACTATTTAATACGCATATAACTTCGAAAAGTCAGAGATTCGCGCCTAGGATCGAACTCGAGACCTCTGCGTGGCAGTCCAACGGTTTCCCACTAGGCTATCGCTGCTAATGTAATGTATATGTATCAAGGTTATTATCTGCACGTTGCCATGTATTCAACAAAAGCAAAAGACATGACAAGAAAGATGCACTCCACCTCATTAAAAATGTCTGGAAACAATCATACATAACGATAAAATGTTATTTGGTTGTCATAATCATTTTCAAAATGCCGTGCCTCGGAGAGCACGTTAAGCCGTCGGTCCCGGCTGCCATGAACATCTGTGGCAGTCGTTATTGGACAAGTCAGTACCCTCTAATATCCTGACACTGGTCTAGCCTTAGGGTATCGTTAGCCTTCGGGTTGCGGAGGTCAGGTGGCAGCCGCTCAGTGTAAAAACTGATATCCAGTCAAATCCGGTTAGACAAGAAAAGTCGACCCCAAGTAACTTGAGAATAATAAAGGCTAGGGAGAAGAATAATCATTTTCAAAATACTCTCGTGCTTGTATTACCGCATTCCTGTGACGTAGTGTTTATATTCGTAAAGTCACAGGGCATTAAACTAACAGATACTAAGAACACCTAAACACGACTATCTCATATGTGGTAATCGAACTCACAACACTTGCCGTAAAAGCAGCGGCGACGCGCTCACTTAAGCTAGTATGCCATCCATACATTAGAGTATTTTTGAATAAGGCTTCAGGTTTAAAAAAGCAAACGAAAGCACTCTGTCGAGAAAAATAATATGCTCTAATATATACTATATACGATTTTTAAATGAATAAAAGCTTGTTATTTAAGTAACGCTTTATACATCTATATATATAAAAATCAATTGCTGTTCGTTTGTCTCGCTAAAACTCGAGAACGGCTGGGCCGATTTAGCTGATTTTGGTTTTGAAATGTTTGTCGTAGTCCAGGGAAGGTTTACACGGTGAGAAAATATATAAAATATCGTTAGGATAGGTGATACGAAGTACACCGGGTCATCTAGTCTAGTTAATAATATAAATAACTTCAATAAGCACATTTATTCATTAATTATTACAATCGCGACTTAACAAGCCGTATAAATTTCACTCAACTAGTGGGCACCGAAAATTTGTTACATAAACATAAAGTCAATGAATAATTTTGCTTTGATTATACACAAAATTATTCCCGTCAATGAAAGGTTGTAACACTTGAATTAATTCAAAGATAAACAAAAACAGTATGCGAAGGTAAACAATCTATTTCGGTGAAACGTAGAAAATATTATTTTGAATAATAAGTCGAGGCTATACTAGAATGAAGATAAACGGAGTGAACATGACTAACAGCGGAGAGGAGAGCCAACTTAGGTGAAGAGAACGCGAGCGACACGGATACGACACGATGACGAAATGAACCAGTTCCAAAGGGCAAACATTTAAGTAGAAGCGACTGATATACAATGCAACTGTAAGCAAACTAGAGGGAATATATAACGTATGGACACGAATGCCAGTTTATTTGAAGAATAATTTTTTCTATATCTCTGTACAGGCATAGCATGTATAGGCGTGTCAGAGGCACCTTGAAACGAAAATGCTAAAGTTTCAGTATGACTGTTTGTACCATACCTCTTGATGAGCCTAAACCCTTTCATGAAGTACTCCTGCGACGGACTATTGCCATATTTAAAGATAGACATTCCGAAGAAACTTCTTTACAAGTTATTGTAGTTCGTCCCGAAGTTTCGTATAGATAACTCATATAATAGACCTATTATTCTTTTATAGAAGTACGAAAGTGCTGACTCACCCGGTATATTACTACCCTATAACACGTAATAAACATAATTATTAGCACGACTAATACTCCGTTTCACCTGTTTAATTTACATAGCACCTGAAAATCTTGTGCTGTAAACTCAATGTATATAAGTACCTAGCGTTGTTAATCAAAATCACAGTCAAAAATCATTTATTCACTTAAGTCACAAAGTAACACTTATGAACGTCAAAGGGGTTAGTGAGTTTATTACATTTACTGAATTTACATTTCTGTTAGTTACAAGGTTCTGGCAAAAGGTTGAGCCTATGAGAAGATACCTGCAAGAAACTCAAGGCAACTCTTTTAAATCGTCATCAAATTATAATTTCAGTATTTTACAACTAATTTATGTACCAGGTGTTGCAGTCATTATGCCATATGTCAATGTTCATATAAAACTAAATTCTAAAAATATAGGAAGAGTTAATAATATTATGTAAGAAGCATTTCAGGTTTGAAATAATATTTATCAGTAGTAATTTGTAATAGACAGTAGTATGGCATGAGAATGCATACACTTACACTTTGTGACATATGTAAAGGTAACTCGTGACTAAATGTAGTTAACACTTACAACGTTTGTTAAAAAAAAACGAAAGCTACTTTAACATCACAAAAAAAACCACGAAGTACCTTCACGTAACTAAATTGACTTATATAATCAACTTTCCTTTCCTCCAATCTTCAATTTATTTTACCTATGGCGCGTGAGTATTTTTGATATTGCAAACAATAATTACATAGGTTTAGACCTTTTACTAATAGCCCACTTTGGTTACATAACAAAAAAGCGATTTCTTGCCAGGAACTACACTCAACTACACTTTATAATCAATAGGATATCGCTCAGAATTCACTCAGCAACACAAAAATTCCATTCGATATTGAAACTGCAATTAGTGGTTTAATATCCATTCCACATCTCGTTTTATTTAGAACCTCATTCACAAGCCGATGTACAAAATAATAACATGAAATGCGTTTTCAACCATTTGATACAAAGCCTCGTGCACTGAAGCGTTAGCGCGAAAACAATTTCAATATGCTTACTCAAACATAACATATCGTTATGATGCTGTGCAAGGACGTATATTTATATGTATTATTTCTAAAAATAAATAATTTATTACAGACCTACAAAAATATTGACTTGAAACATGTAAGGCGAACCCTATATTCGCTCAACTATAAATACCAAACAACTCATTATTAGCGAAGATCACAAAAGTGTTTAGATTTACCTACGTACCTGTCAGGCAATATTTAATATATTTTAAGAATACCGTCAAAAGTGTGCGCTTTCATGAACCTCAAATAATTTTATGTTTTGATTCATAATTTATTTCTTCTTGTATATGATTTGTAATCTTAGAGAAATAAAGAATATTTAAACCGTAAACCGTTTTTACTAGAAATAATAGAAAGAAAGAATCTCTATAGGTTTAGGTATTAGACAATTCTGCATCAGGCACTTTGGTTTCACAACAGTATTTATTTATCAATAATATCAGTCCAGTGTATAAATTGTCGCACATTCTTGCGACTCTTATTAATATGAAAAGCAAGTAGTATCTACTATCATTTACATAATATGATCCTCAAAAGGTGAAGTGGTAGGTGGTTATAAAAGAGGTTTATGCAAAGTACATTTATGGAAGATTTAAATCTATTACAATAACATTACTACGTCTTAAGTTTAGAGCAGAACTTTATTTTTTATAAATATATGAATTCTAAATTTTGTCCGAGGCTTCGCTCGCGTAAATCTATGTACAGATTAGGTAATGTTACCTTGGTAACAGTATTTTATAATCTATTATAATCGGTTGAGTAGTTAAGACATGAAAGCGTAACAAACAAACAAACTCACATTCGCATTTATAATATTAGTTGGGATCATTTTGTTTACATATTTTATGTTTTCCACTTGACTCAGCTTTAAGCTTATGAAGACAAAATACAAGTAGTTAACGAAATCTGTTAGATATTATTACCTAGACCTTCGGTCAGCTTATAGCTTCACGTGGCAATCAGGCACTTTCTTAACTTATTAGGTGTAAGTTAAAAAGTAATGTAATTACCGCGAAGTTTGTTTGTATTTGTTTCTAAGAAAATAAATAAAGCTTAAGGAAAACAGCCTTTTATTCGAAGGAAAACGCCCACGAGATTTCTATTTTCGGTTGAAAGTCGAAACTTACACGTACCAAACAAGAAATACATCATGAGTATTTATTTACTAGCTCTAAACACCCACATGACAAAGTATTTTTATTTTTTTCATCTCATACTAAGAACGTAGAAAACAATTTCTTTCATTTTGTATAAACCTTTTTCATTATGCCACGACCGATCAGCCAGAATAATGCTTGGATTGATATAGCCTTCAAATTTCTTTCTAGGACAATCACAAATCATATTTATGTGATTGTAAAGAGTAAAGCCTATTGGAAAACCATTGGCCTATAAGAAAAAGTCTCGTGTTTGATGGCGCAACACATTCCTTTGATTTTTGAACCGCTCGCTTTATTGATTAAAGTAAAAATGTGTATATGTGTAGCCATTTACATGTCTGAGAAATCTACATATTCTTTTTTAAGTAATGTGTAGTCTGCCTATCCGAATTGTGTTAGTGGTAGACTGTGAGTTAGCTCTTCTCATAGGGAATAGAGAACCAGGCCCAGCATTCGGACATTTAAAAACATAAATAGGATTATTCATCCTACAATTATGAGAAACTACAAAATTTAATTTATAATTAATGATTTTATACAAATTATTAACCTCTCGACCGAACATCATGAAATTTCGCATACACTTTATCTGGGGTACAGAAAAGGACATATTGTACCATTCATCCTAAAAAATACTATTCCCAAGCGAGCGAAGCCGCGGGCAAAAGCTAGTAGATATATTATATAAGTTATATACAACTTATATTTATTATATATTACTTATAGATGCTTCCAACACTCGGAGCAGCATTAACTAACCTAACAATAAAGAACACACTGTGCTTCCAACACAAGAGTTTAAGTTAACACTGGCAATCCAGAAACCTGGAGATGTATTTACAATAATTGATCACGAGATACTTGACTAGAGCTTAAACAAGAGTGTATAACTTCTAACAAGGGTACAAGTAACGCAGATTGTGTTTCTGGGTAGATTAGTTTCGCGAAGGGACCCGTCTCATACTGCGGGTTGAAACCTCGGCGGGGTCACGATGCATGTTAGAACGATTCGCGCGACCTTGCTGTCCACAACGTTACCACTGTTCCACGGTCTTCCGTAGTAAGTTTTGTCGGTAGGGCCGGGCTGTCATCATCTTTCCCCGGTGGAGTCTGACAACCTCTCCGCCGCCCCGCGGAGAGGTATGCGTTCATGCATGCCGCCAAGTAAGATTGTATAACTTCAGTATACGCAAAATCTCAAGTTTAAACTTTGAGTTAATATATAATCCGTGCTAGAGGAGACAACCTAACTAGATTATTTGTAACACGCTTTAGAGTGCAAGCTCCCTAATTCACTTAGTCTGAGCCATGCGTTTACTGCAACGACACGTTGGTATGCAAAATTAATTAGGCACTACCGCAATACACATGAAGGCATATTTTTAATGTTAATATTTCGAGGGTTTACGACTAAAGCTATTTAAGAGCTTTGAATTATATTTAAAAAGGTAACCTGCTCTTCAGAGAGCCTAGTGCGAGTTTATTTTACGTTAATGCGATCGTTATGTTTATGACCTTCGATGATTCGATTGGCCCGCTCCAAGCTTTTAACCAATCAGAGAGCCAAACCCGTTAAATGTTTCGATCGCGTTAAATAACTCGCACTATGACCGCACCTTGATGTCAGTTTTATGCAATAAACGGATACAACGTACACCCATACACAGAACAATCATTTTTGATATACACTAATATTTATACCGTGTGGGATTCGAATACACCGAACCCAACACAGTGGCGAAGGTAAGCCATCTGTGCAGCAAGTAGTAAAACTGCTCTTGTCTTGAAGCTTTAGTACATAAATTGTTACTTATCATGACTATTCTAAGTTCCATTGAGCGTTTTGCGTCTTTGCGAGCTGACCTTGTAAGCTATCACTTTATTAATTCCGTCCCAAGAAGCGGTTTGAGCATCGTGGAAAAAAAATTAAATACTATTATTTAAGAACACAAGCATAAGGCTCTAGAGACAGAAAGAATAGGAGACAGGCGAAAAATGTAATTAGTAAAGTTTAATAGTAGTAGTATAATAGTTTCTAAATTATGTAATAAAGTGTTAAATAAACAACACGATAAAATCCGTATAAATTAGTTTAATTTTAATGAATAACATTCACGTAAACAGAAGACAACATTTTGAATAACTCCCTTATTTTGTAACCAATTCTAATCCTGTTTTTACTCAAAGTTTTCTTTTGAATGTTATTTAATGTTACGTATACAACAACAACGTACATACGTATTATATTGGCGAATATAAGCGATATCTATACATATTTAAAGAAAGCAAAAGAAATACAGCTGGGTTTGCTACATAACTGGAATAAATACTCAGTTGGTGTCTAAACGCTACAAATATTTCATACTGCAACTAATATACCTAATGAATAAGGTTATTTATTTCAGTAACTCAGGAAACACAAATTCATTAGCTAGCTCTGGAAACCCTTACTTTTCTAGAAATACCTAATGTACTTCTCAGCTTTTTACTTTTTATAGGATTGGTGTTAGCATTTCCAGTTTTGAAAGGCCACAGTCAATATCTTAAGATTGCTAATTTACCATACGTAAAGTCTTAACCAATAATGGAACAGTATTGGCTTAATAATATAATTTAACCAAGCCAATACCGTTCTCTAATTATATTAATTTAAAATGCTTTACTAAGCTCTGGCGGTATTACTACCTTAAAACATATCCTGTATTAACATTTATAAAACCATTATCAATGGCCACAAACTTATCACGATAGAGCAATGTTCTCCACCTTACTTACATTACTAAGCCAATACCTTTCTCTAATGAAATTAGATTATAATACTAAGCTCTGGTATTATCACATTCTCTATATGTTATAAAACAGAGTGTTCCGCCGTGTCTGTCTGTTTGTCTGTTTGCAATAATCTCAAAAACCACTAAACTGTTTTTCATGCAGTATTTATCAATAGGCAGTGATTCATGAGGAAGCTTTAGGTGTATAATTTGTTAAGGTTTTGTACTACCCGTGTGAAGCCGCAGGTCGCTAGTAGAGGTATAAATGAAACATATCCCTTAGTAACATATATATTAAAATAGCCAATTAGTTACGCTAAAATATAAATACTGCGGCAGTCCTAGTGGCGTAGTGGTATTGTATGCGACTGATGTGCATGAGGCCTTAGTTTCGACTTCTGGGTCGGTCAAAGTGTTACTGTGTTTTTCTGTCAAGAAACGGAAAATAGCAATGCACTCATCCCCTTTTGTGTGGTATCTAAAACCATGCGAAACGTGAATGGAATACATCACTATCTACCGCTTTGTTGATCAAAGCGTATTGGCTATGTATGTATGTAATTACTACAAGTTTATCACCATAGAACAATTTCCACTGGGACCCTACATACAAAAGCAGTAAATAAATAAAAAGCATCGTAAACTTGCATAAAGGACGGCGCTATAAGCGTAACGTAATTTTATTGGGGCGTATGAGTATAATTTTAAAACGCGTTTAATTTTAACGACTCCATATTGCTGTGTTCGCAATGCATGATAAATTACATTTTGTTGTTGCATTGTACTGCTTTATAAATAATAATTGGTCGTAAGTGGCGAGAAGTTTTAATTGATAGAGTATGGTGGAATGGAGTTTTCATGATATTCGATATGTTTGAGCAATTCGCGATTATTATTTGTGTCAGATTGTGTGAAAGAGATGTGCGATTAAATATTTGAATATTTAAGTGTTGTTAATGTATTCGAATTGTTGATTTTTATTCGATTGCATATCTGTATTGCAAAATTCTGGCGGCAGCTTGCCTCACGTAAATGTCAGTTATGTATGTACATTAAATTTATATTCATCGCATACAGTTTTTTTCAGGATGACAGGTACCCTATGACTTTTTCTGTACCCCTGACAACATGTAAGCGAAATTTCATGACCATCTGTCAAGTTGGTAAGACGTGAAAGCGTAAAAAACAAACAAACTAACATTCACATTTTTAATATTAGAATATTGATCGATAATGTATTAAAAATACGAATCGTACGTATTGATACTAAAATAAAATTTTAATATCAACTCCAATACTGCAATTAGCTACGAAGGAGGGCTATTATCTTTTTATAAGGCATAGGAAACAATACATAACGAAAATAAAAGCTCCGAATAGCAAAAGACAAAATATTGTTGTACCTACTGCTTAATTCACAATGTAAATGTAAATGCAATAAATATACATAATATTTATCATTAAAAATAAGTTGATATACACAACCGGTCAAAAGGGTATTTTATTAATCAAATAATGAATAATAACACTTGAATGGACATTCGAATATCGAAAAGTATAATTCACAAAACATTCGATTCTCTTTGCAGTCAAAATTGCGCTTCGCTACTAACATTGATTTTCATGTTGAATATCTAAATATAGCGCTGGGGAATTAAATGGTCATCAAACTTTTATACAAAAGTTTATTTGAATATTTTTAGACATTCGCGATTAGTACACATAATACATAACATAGGTAAATATTTAAAAATTTATCAAATATATATCCCGACGTTTTGACCGTCTAGCATCGATGGTAGGTACAGACTGTATTTAAAATGCTTTTTAAAATTTTACCAGTACAATTAAGACCCATTGTCTTATATTCTATTACTTTTATAGAATATGAAATGTGAGATATCTGTTTATTTACAGTCGATACTATTTAATCATAATCTATTATTTTTTGCATATTATGTGTTGATCTACATTATATTTACATAATATTGTCTTCTATTTACGCGAATATTATTCATTGAAATTAAACTGCTATATACGGATTTTATCGCGTTGTTTATTTGACACTTTATTACAAAATTTTGAAAATTGTTACACTACTACTACTATTAAACTTTACTAATTTTTAAGCTAATTAAATTATTATTAAAACTATTTAGATTTAATTTATTTTTACACTGTAACAGTGTAATTTCAATACATTATATTTATTAAACTATTGAATGGCAGCAGCAATACACCGGCAGCCTGACACAATAGGATTTCCTTTATATCTGGCATTCCAGAAGAGAAGATAAAATTCTAATTTCAGTAAAGAAAATACATCAGTAATGATTTTACCAAAACTAAAAAATAGACAAAGCCAAATACAAAGCACTTTAAAGACATTCTATGAAAAAACCTGATAACACAAATTAATAAAAATAATCTTCATGAAATGTTTATGTAGCGGCCTATTGCCGTTTACCGAGTACAGGTCCAAACTGCGTGCTGCTATTGGAAAACTCTTGAAAGAAAAATACAATAACACTTTGTTCGAAACATTAACCCTGGCATCTCATGCACTGCAGTCGTATTCACTACCATTGCACCTCCCAGGCAATGTCTCCCAACTCAGATCTAGTCACTAAATAAAACAATATGGAAGAACCACTCAACTCTTAGAAGCTAAAACCTGTTTTCCTTCAACCAAACATCAACCCACCTGAATCAAACAAATAAGTCTCGGATTAAAATAGCATGGTTTTACACGCTCCTAATAAGAACGTGTCAATATACTTCAAACATTCTAATATCGTCTTTAAGAAGGTGGATTTACTGTCTACATTCCCATAAAGGATAACGTGCGTAGGCGAAATCACGTTTTCGTTATTACCATAGTAAATAAGGTGCGACAAGTGATTTAGTCAATTTGTATAGGTGGAGTAGCTGTCTAAGTTCGGCCGGGTTGTAATGTAACATGGGGCTCTTTCTTAATAGAAACACAAGAGCTCTTACCTTTCTATATAATATATTATGTATAAGCATGTACTTTCCATCATGTGGAATGGGCGTATTGACGTGTTAGTCGTAACTATAAGTGTTATACAATGATAGTCAATAAAATATAAATAAGATGTTTAGTTTTCTTACATGTAGAAACTGTATACCAATTTGTAACTAACCAGCATATGTCATGTAATTTAATATTGTGATGAAAAAAAAAGAAATAAATAATTAAATCTTTATTGTTATACAGCTGTCCACAATGTTTATAAAGATAAAAAACAAAAATTATAATAAAAAACGAAGAAATAAATCACAGTAACATAAAATACTCTATGAACATCCTGACATGCGTCCCACAGCTGCAGCAGTAAATGCTGAACTGGAGTCCTGATACTCCAGTTCCGCATTTACCTAGTCTCAAGAACCAGGCATTGGTCTTCCACTGGCGCCTGTTATTGTGACGTACGGAAACCAATAAGTATAACGATATATATAGATAGATATATATCTATGTCGGAGACGGTCATTAGTACGGTTACGAAACGCGGCACGTTAGTGAAGATGTGGCAGCACTGTTGCGATGACGTCAACACGCAGCCAACTTCGCGTGCTACGACGGAGCCTACTTAAATGAAGGTGCCCTATATTCGACGGGGAATCATACCTCCTCGCAAGGAACTGTCATTCGTTTCGTGCAAGACATTCGTGTTACTTTATTGTAAAGACAGTAAAAGTGATCTGTGTGCATTTATTGTTTCACTTTGCTCGATCACCCTATTGTACGCCCGCATTATGTCTATCGATGGGGTTACTAAAAGCACTCTATATCCAACATATATATATAATATATACATATATATAATAAAACACAACAGTAAGTTAATAAATGTAGTAAGTAATAATTAAAATAATCATGACATTGTTATATTGAATGCGTAGGCCGCACACAGCTACGTATTGCACAATAATTATTATGAGATGAGTCATCTAGCTCCCGCCAGCACTAGCGAGCGAGAATTGTTGATGCGGTGCTGCACACACACAACACAACTCGATCTGATGAGAAAACAAAGAGTACATTATACTTGATTTTACACGCAGTTTTGCTCGCTTCAATCTAGATTTTTCCAATATTTTTCTATCCCTCGGGAACATCATTTTCTGGATGAAAGGAACCCTATGTCCGTTTTTGTAACCCTGACAACGTGTACGCAAAATTTCTTCCCGCACTCTCTTAATATCCGATGGGTTGGATATCAGGCGGATATGGAAGAGATCAGGCGTAGGTACAACGGCTTTATATGCCTTCAGCTGCATGTAAACTGAAGTTTTGGTAACCGCTTACTTTCAAAGTGACAGTATGTTTATTTCTCATATCACGCTATTGAGCCGCCGCGGTACACCAACGGCCAGACACAAAAGGTTCTCAATTATGTCTGGCATTTCAACAATTGAGCAGTTAAAACACCGTTTTCCATTATTTTTAAGAATATATTAATTTATTACTGGACAATGTCTTGTTCTACTTGATTGAAATTAGAATTACTTTTTTATATTAACCGGCCTTGTTCTTACGTAAGTATATAATATGGTAACTACATACATACATATGTGTATATCATTAAAAGAAAAATGGTGTATTATAACTAAGTTTCACTAGCTACGGATTTGAATCCCACATATTACAGGACAGGCAGTAGAAGCATTGAATGTCATACATATTTTGACGGGTAATACCGTCAACCAGGAACATGAGGACGTATGAGGACGTATGAGCATAAGAATGACATTTAGTGTTTCTACAATTCCTTAACAACACAAAATTATGTCACTTTAGATCTGAGTCTTTCTGCACAATAGCTGCGTTCACTACCGCTGCTTCACCATGGCATGGTATGTATGGTTCGTTAAGTTTATGTAATAGAACGTCTACTATATTCCACGTCACTAGCACTTTTCATAGAGCTCGCGTTTTAAGTCAGCAGATTTGAAACATCAATATGCAACGAATTCTGCAGTCTCGTTTCCTTTTTACCGTCACTGGAAAAATCCAGTAAAAACAGCGAAAGATCACGTGCGCCCATTTTATGAACTAGATAAAGTGCACTCACCGTTGACTTTACGTTAAAAACCTTGTTTAAATATTATTGTTATATCATTCAGCCTCAATGGCACAGTGGTAGTAAATGTGCCTGAACTTCATAAAGTTCAATTCACGAGTTTTTCAATGAACAAATCAAAATCCAATCAAAAATATTTTTATTCATATAGATCGCCAAGTAACACTTACGAACGACAAAGTTACACTTATTAATGTGAATTTACATATACCTGTTGCCATATTCAGTAAATCAAGGGCGTAGAACCAATGAGAAGAACTGGCAAGAAACTCACGGCCACTCCTTTTAATAGTCATATTGTTTATTTTACAAATCTTTTTTATAAGGAGCTGCAACCATTAAACCACTTACCACTCATAAAAGGCTAAAGTAAAAGTAATATTTAAAAAGTGCTATTGGATTATTCAGTCAATTCTCAGTTACAGCACGAAGTCTGGAATTGCGCTTAATAGACGGCAAAAAGCTCACCGATTTCTTCTTCTTAGTCGTACACTCTTGACAGAGTGGTCGTGGTTATGTCTCGGTCAAATCTTGCGCCACCGCATCTCTCGTGGTGCGACGTCATGTAGTTCTATGTTTGGCAGCCTGGGAGTTGACATTGATGCTCGAGTGTGTCACAGATTTGATGGGGTCCGTCCACTTTGTTGGAGAGCGCCCACGGGATCTTTTGCCCTCGACTTTCCTTTGCACCACCAATCGTTTTATCGAGTCCTCGTTACTGGTGATATGACCGAAGAACTTGAGGTTTCGTATTTGCACGGACGACGATAATCTGTCTTTGATACTGAGTTCTTTCAGGATCGAAGCGTTGGTTCGGTGCGCAGTCCATGGGATCCTAAGCATACGTCTCCAGCACCACATCTCCTGTGCGTCAATCTTTCGACGGTTTCGCATCTTCAGCGTCCACGTCTCAGCTCCATATTGAAAAATTGGAAAGACCAAGCACTTCATCAGTCAAACCTTTGTGTTTCTGGTTATTCTGCGGTCCTTCCAAATTTTTGTGAATTTTTCCACTGATGATCTCGTCATGGCGCAGCGCCTCCGGATTTCATCCTCGTAGCCCCCATCATTGGTGACTGTAGAGCCCAGGTATATGTAGCTTTTGACTACTGCACATCTCGCTATATCTTGGACGTCTGGTCGGTTGTTATCAGCACGGTCCACAATCATCATTTTGGCCTTATCGCGATTGATTGCGAGTCCTAAATCCAACGCTGTAGTCTCCACGACTAAGAAGGGTCTCAATTTCGTCTCTAGTTGATGCTAGGAGAGTAGTACCATCCGCATAAATAATAATAATAATAAAACGTTTATTGCAAGTTCACAAAACTCATAGTTGTTAGTAAAACTTAGCCTAAGTGTTAGTTATTAATTATTTAATTTTTGTCGCTGCGATATGTATGTCGCAGCACCTTCGCATATAAGGCCAGTCTAACCTGTCCACAATCATTACCAGTACTGTGTTGGAACTAGCCCACACCCTGCGAACTAAAGTAGTGTAACGCTTGCGCAGTGTTGTGTAAAAGCAATCAGTTCGTGCTTTGGCGAACATTGCTGTGGCACTGCAGCAGTGAGGTAGTCCCAACACAGACCTGAACGCATTGTTGAACTGTACGCGGAGAGCATTGTATGATGTCAAAGTTAAGATAGTCCATAGGCTGCAAGTATAGAGCGAAGTACAATAAGCTTTGAATAGCGCAATTTTAGCTTCAACAGAGCAGCGCGCAAATCTATGTGCTATCATGTTCGCTCGTTCTGACAATGCCCTGCGCTCCCGTCCGTATCGTCTTTAAGGTCGGCTGTAAATATGTGCCCTAAATATTTATATTGTTCTACCCTAGTTAGAGGACTACCATACAGTTGAATAGTGGCACATGATATGGTTGCAATTTACCAGCCTTAAAGACTATGTACTGGCTCTTGGTCACATTATATTTTAAGCCATGAGTATCAGCATAGGTCTCACAGAACTTTAAATGTTTTCTGTTACCGCGCCTGCGTACATATGGAACGTCGCGGTGACACCGATATGAAGATCGTACATGTGACAGCCAATCACCGCGTCTTGTGCGAACGGGAAGGAGCTAACTTCGCTTCATAAAAGTTTTCGAGCCGGGACTCGCTCGCAATCGTATAACGTATCCAACATTCGATTTAAGAACCCATTGTATTTTATTATAAAATAAACACGTATCGTCAGTAAAAATAAAATAATTCATTACGTCTACGCCTCCACGTACTCCTAATCGAATACACGAACAAATCACAACGACAGAACAACGGATAGCCCTCAGCTGCCGAAACATTGGTCCTTCGAGCCGGATCCAAGAAACATCAAGACATCAGCGAGAAACGGTCAGGTCGTATACTCCTGTTCCTCCTTTCCTTATCCAGTTTGCGCTAAAACCGTGCTGTGATTACATTCCA
Organism: Catocala fraxini; assembly: GCA_930367265.1. Classification (NCBI taxonomy): domain Eukaryota; kingdom Metazoa; phylum Arthropoda; class Insecta; order Lepidoptera; family Erebidae; genus Catocala; species Catocala fraxini. The sequence goes on from OV884037.1 coordinate 8,266,958, forward strand.
GTTCGCAACACCGAGTTCGTAACGCAACGAGCACTCGTGGTCGCCGCCATTTTGTAGCTGTTAAATTGTGAGTAACTTTTGATTCCTTATAGGCTAACAAAATGAGTTACGGGGAATATTCTGAGGCTGGTAACGACATAGATATAAGTGATCTCAAAAGGCAAAGGAGTTGTATTAAGGGAAGATTAACGTTATTTGAGAAATATGTTGCAAAATATGAAGGCGTTGCTTTATCTCAAAGGCAACGGGCTGAGTTTGAATTACGTATTCAGTCAGTATCTAGTATGTTAAAATCGTTTAAGAAAATTCAAAATAAAATTGAGCAATTGTCTGACGACAACGAGTTCAAGGTGCAACTCGATTACAGAGAATCATTCGAAGATCAGTACTTTAATATCATGTCTGTCGCTAAATGTTTACTAGATGAAATAGATAGTAAAACTAGCAATGATTCTAAATGCACATATGCGCATAAAAATAAACTTGTAACAATGAAATTACCAGAAATTAAATTGCCCTTATTTGATGGTTCCTACGATCACTGGCTTGAGTATAAGAATTCATATTTATCAATTATTCACAAGCGAAGCGATTTAGATTCAATTCAGAAATTTCACTATTTAAAGTCTTCTCTTAGTGGCTCAGCACTTCAAGTGATCAGTGCATTAGAATTTACAGCAGCAAATTATTCCCATGCTTGGGATTTGTTAGAAAATAGGTACCACAATAATCGTTTACTCATTCATAATCATGTGAAGTCTTTATTTACTGCACAATCTGTTAATAAAGAATCTTCTGTATTAATTAGGAAGTTAATCGATGTTGTATTACGTAATCTACGTGCCCTTAAATCGTTAGGAGAACCCACAGACGGGTGGGATACTTTAATTAATTATATTATTGTGTCAAAGCTTGATTCCACCACGGAACGAGAGTGGGAGAATCACAAGGGTTCTATATTATCCGATTCTCAAAACGGTAGAATAAAATTAGACGATTTATTGAGTTTTTTACGGAACCGTGCTGACATGCTTGACATGATTCAAATTTCAAAACCCACTCACAGCAATAGCTACAAACCAAATGCGATTGCTACTAAAAAATCAAATTATTCGCAAACCCAGCAATCGCATAGTCTCGTGTCTACTCGTAATAATAAGTTAGGTAATAAGTCATTAAGGCTTTGTGTGATGTGTGGTGCTAATCACCCGTTGTATACGTGTGTTAAATTTCTTAATTTGGCCGTGAAGGATAGAATTAAGTTAGTCGAAGATAATTCACTTTGTCACAATTGTTTACGTGCAGGTCACTGCATTATGGAATGCAGTTTCGGACCTTGCAAACAGTGCGATAAAAAGCATAATAGTTTATTACATAATAGTCAAGAATATCAAGATAATAACAATGCATCTGCCCCGGCTTCAACAATAGTGAGTGCGTATCACTCAAAGCTTACGGATAAGAAACCGGTTTCGATAGCATCTTGTGCATTGAATTCTTTATATGCGAATAATCAAAACTCACTACAGTTACCTCAGGTTTTATTATCCACTGCACTAATCGAAGTCATGGATAATAATAACAAATATCACACAGCCCGAGCGCTGTTGGATTGCGGTAGCCAAAATTGCTTTATTACGAAAAAGTTATGTAAACGTTTAAACGTGTCGGTTATACAGTCCACTATACGAATATCGGGTGTGGGACAGTCGGTCTCACAGTCGAATCAATTATGCGATATTGACATGCGGTCAAAAACAAATACCTATAACACACGGTTGAGATGTTTTGTTTTACCGAGTATTACGGCAAATCTACCAACTTCAAACATAAATTACAGTACACTAGCTATTCCGAATAACGTCAGTCTTGCAGATCCTTCGTTTTACGAACCGTCTGAAATCGAGTTACTCATAGGCGCGGACGTATTTTGGGATTTGTTAGAAGAGGATCGAATCCGACTTTCCAACGGCCCGTACTTACAAAATTCTAAAATTGGGTGGTTCATTGCGGGTCCAGTAAATACACGAAAGTACCGTGTAAACAATCATGTTCAGTGCAATTTTGTTCAATCGTCTATTGATACACAGTTACGTAAGTTTTGGGAACTTGAAGAAATAAGAAAGCCGGATTGCATTCTCTCTGATGAGGAACGTAGGTGCGAAGAAATCTTTACTAGTACCACGAAACGGGACGATGATGGTAGGTTTTCGGTGCGCATTCCATTAAGGGAGTCAGCTGATGTACTCGGTGACTCATACGAGAAGGCTAAAACGCGTTTCTTATCATTAGAACGTAAATTAGACCGATCGCCATCTTATAAAAAGATGTATAGCGATTTTTTACGCGAATATAACGATTTGGGTCACATGACACTTATTAAACATTATAGTAAACCTTGCTATTTCCTTCCGCATCATGGTGTGCTCCGAGAGCACAGTACAACTACGAAATTACGCGTTGTGTTTGATGCGAGCGCCACAACGACTACAAACAAGTCGCTAAACGACATTCAGTTTGTAGGTCCGCCGCTTCAAAATGACATCTTTTCTATACTGCTCCGGTTTCGGCAGCACAGATACGTAGCCTGTGCTGATGTGGAAAAGATGTTCAGACAGATATCTGTTCAGGCAGATCAGCGCAATCTGCAGCTAATTTTATGGCGGGAAAATTCATCTGAATCAATAAAAACATATCAGCTTAATACGGTTACATATGGTACTGCCTCAGCTCCGTACTTGAGTATGCGATGTTTAAAACAACTTGCTGTCGAGACTAGTGATGACGTCATCGCAAATGTCATTAATAATGACTTTTTCGTTGATGACCTCATTACAGGCCACGATGACGCTACTACTTTGTCAATGATTTGTGAAAAAACGTCTAAAGTTCTTGAATCCGGGTGCTTTCCTTTACGAAAATGGACATTCAGTCATGAAATTAACACACCTACATCTAAAGAGCTAACAATGGGCGAACATTGTCAAAACAAAACTCTCGGTCTAGGATGGCAAGTAGATAGCGATGAACTCCATTTTACGACAAACGTAAACAATAAAACATTTGTAACCAAGCGCAATATTATGTCTGTCGTTTCGCAAATATATGACCCGTTAGGTCTCTTATCTCCAACTACAATAATTGCAAAAATCATATTACAAAAATTGTGGTTAGCAAAAATCGACTGGGATGAATCGGTTCCCAGTAGCATATTAAATGACTGGAATAATTTTATTAAAACTTTAACCCATTTAGGTCGCATACGCATACCTCGTTACGTCATGAATGAATGTGCCAGTTATCACGAATTGCATTTATTTACAGACGCTTCACAGGACGCCTACGGAGCGTGTGCTTATATTCGTTCTTACGGCGAGAACACACCTATAAAGGTTATGTTACTGTGTGCGAAAAGTAAGGTCGCACCGGTTAAAACGATATGTACTATTCCTCGTCTCGAGTTATGTGGAGCGTTGTTGGGCGCTAAACTGTACCGAAAGATAATTAGCTCGCTTAAACTTAAATTTGAAAGGGTTTTATTTTGGACGGACTCGACCATTGTCATGGGCTGGCTACGAATGTCGCCCCATTGTCTTAAAACATTCGTACAAAATCGTGTGTCACAAATTAATGAAATTACAGGGGATGCGTTATGGCTACATGTTAATAGTAAAGACAATCCCGCGGATATCGTTTCCAGGGGTCTTCATCTCAATGAACTTAAAATTAACAATACGTGGTGGCACGGGCCAGAGTTTTTACAAGAACGCGAACTATATTATTCAACCGGTTTTTCTAACAGCGATACTCAGGAATTACCAGAAGTTAAATCTCAATGTGTAACTATGATATGTAAGAATACACAACAAACATATAAATTGATTGATTTTGATAGGTTTTCGTCATTTAATCGTTTACGCCGCGCGACCGCTTATGTGTTAAGATTTATAGACAATGCGCGAACAAGTAAACAACATCGTCAAACCGGTTTGTTATCGCTCGATGAAATAAATACAGCTACCACGTTACTCGCCCGGCTCGCTCAATTAGAATCATTTCCGAGCGAATATAATAATTTATCTAAGAACTTGTGTGTTAAATCGAAAAGAATTATAGGTTTAAATGTATTTTTTGATAGTAATAAGCTTATACGTATAGGTGGTCGAATAGAAAATTCGCCTTTGTTCGATAATAATAAGAAACATCCCGTGTTGTTGTGCAGTAAACATCGACTTACTGTTTTATTATTTAGATTTAAACATCAACAGTTATTTCATGCTGGACCGCAGCTCCTTCTATCATGTTTACGCGATGCCTGGTGGCCTTTAGGTGGGCGGGACCTTGCAAAGAAGACTGTACATGAATGTGTCAAATGTACGCGCCTCAAGGCGAAGACTTTGAATCCTATTATGGGTAATTTACCTGTAGGACGCCTGGAACCTGGATTCCCTTTCATACGCTGTGGTGTTGATTACGCTGGACCTGTTATGCTTTTGAATCGCAAAGGCAGAGGGTCAACTCTCAAAAAAGGGTACATTTGTTTATTTATTTGTTTTAGTACACGTGCTGTGCATTTAGAATTAGTTACAAGTCTTTCGACAGACGACTACATCCTTGCATTAAAACGTTTTATATCTCGCCGTGGTAAACCCGCCGAGATTATATCCGATAATGGTAAAAACTTTGTGGGCGCAGAAAAAGAAATGCTTTCATTATTTAATACGAATGATAATCAAGATATTATTAACTACGCTTTAAGTAATAATATTAAATTCACATTTATTCCGCCCTATTGTCCTCATTTTGGTGGCTTATGGGAAGCAGGGGTTAAATCTTGCAAATACCACCTGCGCCGTGTTGTTGGTAATACTAATCTTACTTATGAGGAATTTAGTACGGTTTTAGCGCAAACTGAAGCCATCCTAAATTCCCGCCCTCTAACAGCTCTGTCCACAGATCCAAATGACCTTATGCCCCTCACACCTGCCCACTTCCTTATCGGCAGACCTTTGACCGCCCCAGCTTGTCAAGATATGACCGCTACACCAAGTCACCGGTTGCTGCGCTACGGCTTGATTGAGAAGATGAGACAGGACCTGTGGAAACGATGGGCTAAGGAGTACGTATCTGAGTTGCAGACACGAACCAAATGGAAGACGAATAAGGCCGATGTCAAGCTCAACACTCTCGTTCTAATCAAGGATGACAACATGCCGCCGCTGAATTGGAAAATGGGCAGAATCGTACACGTCTATCCAGGACCAGACGGGATCTCACGTGTAGCTGATATTCGTACTTCCACGGGCATCACACGAAGAGGATTCTCCAAAATCTGTCCGCTACCAGTCTCACCAGCAGATGACATGAACGATGACACCTCGACATCATGCGGTCGTGTTGGAACCTGCTGATTCCAAGGCCGGGCCCATGTTACCGCGCCTGCGTACATATGGAACGTCGCGGTGACACCGATATGAAGATCGTACATGTGACAGCCAATCACCGCGTCTTGTGCGAACGGGAAGGAGCTAACTTCGCTTCATAAAAGTTTTCGAGCCGGGACTCGCTCGCAATCGTATAACGTATCCAACATTCGATTTAAGAACCCATTGTATTTTATTATAAAATAAACACGTATCGTCAGTAAAAATAAAATAATTCATTACGTCTACGCCTCCACGTACTCCTAATCGAATACACGAACAAATCACAACGACAGAACAACGGATAGCCCTCAGCTGCCGAAACATTTTCTAAGCCCGTAGACCGATGCACTCAACAATACCATGTCGTCTGCATAACTCAGGTTGTTAACGCATACCTTAGATTCGATATTTTTCGACTTGTTCCCTTGTCCCAGTCTTCGAGAATAATCCGTATGATGTACTCTGTGTATATGTTGAACAATAGGGGAGATAATATACAGCCCGGTCTGACACCAGCTTGCGTTTTGAAATGTTCAGAGTCGATACCATCAACTCGGACCGTGGCTGTGCCATCTTCATATAGACGTCCAATGATGTGAACAAGGTGTTGTGATAAACCCATTTCCGTCAGGACCTGCCAGAGTTTCCACCACTTGACGGTATTGAAAGCCTTCCTGAAGTCAACGAAGCATACATTGAGTGCGATGTTGAACTCTCTAGCTTTCTCCACAATTTGTCGCATTATGAGTAGCTGTTCTCTTGTGCCTCGGCCCTTCACAAAACCAGCTTGCTCGGAGGCAATTTCTCGGGAAAGGTAAGCTTGGAGTCTCGTGTTTATTAATATGCAGCATAATTTTACTGGCGTGGGATATGAGGGCAATTAGTCTGTAGCTCACCGATTACGTGGGACCTAATAACTGACGAAATGTGTGTGTAACACATCCCTGCCTAACTCTTCGGGAACCAGGCGTGAAAATGTATGTATTTTTCAATGTGAAGTCACGTTCTAGGAATAATCCCTGTGTCACGGTAGTTTAAGATACACTAACATTCGATCAAAGATTACAAAGAACGTCCAGACTCGGAACCACTATTTATCGAGCACACACTTTTTGGTCCCGTGTAGGGATTGGACAATATTCAGCGCGGTGACATTAACAAGGCTACCACATAAACCGCAACGCCATCCGTGCCGTCAAATTTTATACGATAAGTATATTATATAACAATTGTTTGTTATGTTTATTACATACAGCGTATCTAACTTCAATTATTTTACAAATAATGTGATGTTATTTTATTATCCTATATATCTACCGAGCACGTTCAACATATTATTTAGGATACACCCGCCAGCCGAAAATTGTCTCATATGTTGATCGCAACAATAGCACCGCAGGTAATGGATGGGCGCTTCGTAAACAACTCAAAACAAAAGATCCCTGTACGTATTTATATTGTAACGTCTCCACAAACACCCCAATCCAGTGTATTATGTATGTGTTTTCCAATTCAGTCAATGTCAATTGAATAGGAAATGTACTTACATTAAATACAGGAAACGTTTTCAATGGAGAATCGTCAATTGATTTATTCACAAGCCTCTTACTCGGTGCGTTTTTATTTTTTATTTACAAAGCTGTTTTCGCCTTAGTACGATGGAAATCTTTTTTTATTTCAAATTCTAGCTGCGGCTTGCAGCTACGTGCGAGACCTTTATTGATCTACTCGTTTTAAAATGCATGCCGCGCTGCGCTGGCACAGTTTTAGATTTCATAGTACGTAAATTTATTATAGATAAGCACATAAATAAAGTGCTATGAATTTTTCTTTATGGCTATCCTGAGTGATCAGTAATAACCACTAATATAATTAGGCTTGTGCTTTAACATTGGTTTTCTTGCCAGTTTTCAGAGGCAACTCTTACTGAATACCTCTTGTGTGGCGGGAGACTTTACAAAAAATTCAAAGAACACTTTTCATACAACTCGGAATAAGTATACAAATTTTTTTGTCGTTCGGGGATCGAATCCACAATCTGGCAGCACTGCAACGGCAGCGGTTAGGCTTTCACCTAAACAGCAGTTCAAGAGTCCGTGTTGATGCTAGAATTTCTCCACAGAATAATCTAATAACACTTTGCATAACCCGTGGATTGAACCCGAGACCTCATGCACAGCAATCGTGGTTACTACCGTCGCGCCATCAAACTAGTCAGATGGTTCATACAACCTAAAATATATATATATATGTATAGAATATCGAAACTTAGAACACTCGGGCAAATTTCAGTTACAGTATGCACAGTAATAACAGTTTCTGTCTGTACGGTCTTGTCACTGTAGGAAACTTCTATACACATTCAAAAGTATTGGATATCTGAAAGAAGCACATGTTTACAAATTTCTTTTGTAAGGCTATACTTATATTGTCACGAGCTAAATTCCCGAAGAATTAGGTAGGGAGGCTGCAAAAAAAAAAATCAAATTATCGTTTAAGGAGCCACGTGATAGAGGACAAGTATTTTTGCATCTACTGGGTACAGTTCCAGTCTCCTTTCTACTACTGAGTATTTTTATGCAGAGAAACTTAATAATAATTTGCCTGTACCGGCAGCTAAATTGAAGACCTCATTCAAAACAGTCGCGTAGTCGTAGTGAATGCGACTGCTGTACATGAGGGCTCGGGTTCGAATCCCGGGTCGGGCCAACAAAAACTTGTTGCATTTTTCTGTTAAGAATTCTCAATAGCAGCCCGGAGTTAGGAAGTTGGCGGTGTTAGACATCCCAAGCCTCGGAAAGCACGTAAAGCCGTTGGTCCTGCGCCTTACCTCTTTCTGGTCGTGTCGGATTGCCGTCCCATCAGACTATGAGAGTGAGGGAACAGAGAGTGCACTTGTGTTTGCGCATACGCTTGTGCACTACAATATCTCCTGCGCAGATGGCCAGTCTCCGTTAAGATTGGCCGCCGTGACCGAAATTCGGTCTGGAGGTCATTATTATATACTACAAATCCCTATTATTACATTATCATATAACCTGAAATAGAAGAAGAATGAAAGGAGTAAGCTACAAATTCCGCTGCGAATAAGACATGCAATATCTATTGTTGAAGAAGTCTGGATCGCTTCTGACTCTTTTATATTGTAACCAAAGAGTTTACAATAAAAGAACACTCTTAACATATAACTTAGCACTTAATACCGTTCAGACGTTCATAAATGTTTATGTTACCTAACAATAACATACGTTACGTCGAAGCATCGTAATGAGCATTGTAGTTTATTCATAACGTTATGTCTGTGGAGGCTTGAAGCATGAACTAATTTACTCGCCAATGTTTATACACACCAACTAATTGACTACAGCAAGGCTAGCTTTAGTTGTATATTTAGTTCTACCCACGTACCTATGTGATTATGTTTACGTACTGAATAAAATTTTAGGTAGATAGGAGGTACACAGGCAGTTTCGTTTTGTCATTGTCTCAAGACGTAGATTTGCTCATAAATTGACTTGAAAGAGGGATACAGTAATAGAATTTTTCCTTCTTTATTATTTTCTAGTGGCATCTAGGCGCTAGGGATATTTACCGGATCATGAGTGACATGAAAAACTTGGGAACAAGTGATACAAATAAGATCCAGACTCTACTTAACTATTTGTAAATCACAAATTTTGTCAGTGTTGGGATCGAATCAATAGCTGTCAACGCACTAGTAGTAGGTAAGTGAACAGTTATAGCACAAAATTACACACTAACATCCGTGCAGTCAATTATATACAACTTGGTCACAATTCTATTTCCGTGAATAGCGTAATAGGTTCGTAGGTCGCTACTTAAATATCAATGCGCTGACTACAACGGGGTCATCGCCATGGAAACTGAGCTTCTAATGATATGTTTGAAACATTTCCATCATCAATAGATAGTTGAATTAAGTCTGGCTGTATTTTAGAGTCAATTGTATCGATGATCTTTGGCAATCATTACTAAGTTATTTGATGTAAAGGATCTACGACTGACTTTTACCAGAACTCAAAAGTACATTATCTATAGCTAGTTGCCACTCGCGCATCCTTTCCTAGTAGTAAGGGGAAGAATAAAACCATAGCATCATCTAAAAAAATATTCTACGGTGCTGTAAAATCCATTTTAATTCTGGAAAACTAACGCGTTGATAAAACATGGTAAAACGTAGTAAAAAGAGATTCACAATTTAGCTACGGCGTAGCTGACATGCCTCTACGCGTTCGTAGCAGAGCGTGAGCGACATGCTACGCCAACAATGTTTTTTAGGCAAAATGTGTTTTTACACATAATGTGCAACAATTACTGCACTCAACTGGTTAAGCAGTTACTACAAATGGTGTAAATGTAAACTTACCCATTAGGCAGTACCGGTACTTATATTCTCTCTCCTAACCTTCATACAAGTTTTCAGGGATAAAACCTAATAATGTTTTGTCTAACCAATACAGAGCCTCGGATCTTACCAGACAGCAGTAAGCCGCAGCTCAAATTTTCCCATCCAGTTTGATTCACACTTATAAACCGAAATTATCGCAACATTTGATAGATTCGATTAAAACACAGTATTTTTATTTCTCAGGATAGAAAAGAAAAGAAAAGCCGTCAAAATGTAGCGAATATATTGTAATTTTCGTGGCCGTTCCTCTTTTGTCTTTTCTAATATAGAAACTAAATGCCTAACCCGTATTCATTTTTGTTCATACTCATTAATAGTTTAGTTTAACCCATCCTTATTATAAAAAATTACAACTTATATACTTTACTACAAAAGTAACAAATAAGCACATGATCTGCCTGTTGTAAACGGTTGTTATATGGACGCAGAACACTTCGGTCTAAAAATATGAGCACGATGCTAACTTTTCAAAAATGGACCCTGGTGCTGCCATCACAGGGACAAACATCATATTGGCCCCAGTTATTAACAGTACGCCGTCTCCTCGAGGAGCCTAGAAGTCCTATTCACCGTATGGTGGCTAAACTGCGATCCTCTGTAGGTTTCTATTTCTTTCTTGCTCATATAGCCTTGTCTTGCTGAGGGTTAAGTTCATTTCAAATCCTGAAGAAGTGGACCGTTGGTTATTTAAGTTCCCACTCGGTGCATTGATAGGTGTCATAGTCATCACTAACCACAACTACTTATAAACACATGTAAGAATGACGACTCATCAAACTGTAAATTTTATTTTTAAGATTTTAGTCGTGAGTAGCAAACCTAAATAATATATATTATATACATCATGTAACGCCGTTTAGTTCATGATTTAATTAACGCTTTTAACATAAAGCAAATCAAGAATTTTATAAGGAAAGTAACAAATTGCGAAAAATTATGTCTAATAAATTACAAGAATAATCTTAGATACAATATTTTCGTGAAACTAATTGGCTTAAATATTTAAGAATAAGTCCAAGATTAACAGCTTTTCATTACCTTTTGTTAAACAAGCTTTGCTTTCAGAAAATATCCCGACATAAAAAATACAGAATGATAAATGACTTCTTTATTTTTTTAAGAAAGACAATGTTGAATCATAGGACGTAGTATATAGTACTTATATTTTTTCTTAACACGATAAGATCTCGTTTTTACGATCTTTTAATGGTTTTTTGTAGCGGTTGTATAGTTTTTAATTAGATTTTCATTTTTACTTATTGTTGGGTTAAATTACGAACTTTGAATTCAGAATTCGTGTTTCGAGGGTAATCCGTTAACATTTTTTTTTGTATCTTCCTTCACTATGAATCCATTTTAGTTTAGTGGTCCAAAGCAGCCATAAGATTGGCTTACGAATCTGCCGAGATTATTGATAAGACACGTGTTGAAAGCACATCCCGTCCTGACTAAGTTTTATGAACTAAACCTATCAATTATATGACCTTGTCGACGTCGCTCTTTTATTATAGCAAACTTTAAATAGAACTGCTTTAATTTACGATTTCTGTTACTAATAAGCCCCTCTTTTTACTTTCACAAATCATTTTAATGTTATTTATTATTCAAAGAACATATTTTAAATATTTTCTATCAACTGTCAGAGTTATATCAGAGGCACTATATTGTTTCACTAGCTTTTGCCCGCGGTTTCCCTCGCTCGAGCAGAGTACTTTTTCAAGGTGATAGGCACTTCATATCCTTTACTGTACCACTGACAACGCGTAAGCGGCATTTCATTATGATCGGTCGAGTAGTTAAGGCGTGAAACCGTAACAAATTAACTCACATTTTAATTTATAATTTTAGTTAGGATAGTAGTCAAAAATGGAATGTGGCGGCAACAAACAGACGCTACACAAAAGTACACACAAAATCGCTCTCGGACATATCTTCACAAACTGCAATCATTCCACAACACAAAAACAAATTCAATCAAAAAGGGCCGCTATGAATAACTGCGACGGATGACCTCATTACTAAAAGCACAGGTAATGGAAACGTCCCAAAAGTCAATTACTCGAATGGTTTTATTCTGCATCGTTCAAAGCGTGATTGGAATGAACCTTTGAGTTTGAAATGCAGCTCTTATTGGCTGCTGCTTCGATTGACATCGTGTCACATCGGTTGATTCGAAAATTGAAATCTGAATTTTAAATTTCATCGATAGGTTTTTCTCTCTAACAAGCCAGGTTATGTGCTTTTTGACTGCCAGTTAGTTATTTTAAATTTCTGTTTAATTATACAGGTTGTCCCAGAAGTCGACGTCAAGCCGGAATCAGGTAACATGCTAAGTAATAATAGTTATCAAAAAAATATAAGAAAATACGAAATAAGCAAAAACAGGAGTGAAAAGACTAGACAAAAAGGGATTTTTATGGTTTTTTTTAAATTTGTGTAATTTTCAAAATGCGTAACTTAGATTTTTTTTTATATGTTTTTCATCTAACTATTATAACTTAGCCTGTTACCTGATTCCGGCTTGACGTCGACTTCTGGGACACCCTGCATATACATAGGTACATATAGGTGTTGTTTTAAATGATGATATTTGAGACATGATATATAGATATAATGTCTCAAATATTAAGTTTTATCATAATGTTCTCAAAATATCTGATGATATTTTATTTAAAATATTAATTCAAAAATTTGGTATTCATTATGGCATATTTGTAATGAATATCCTTTCTTTTGTATAAATACCCCTAAGACTTATTTACATTAACTATCCCAATAAACTTCAATGCGTACAAATTGAAAGCCATAACAAGAGCGAGTGGACAGGTCTTAATTGCATTCGGTTTCAGAGTCCTCGTTCATTATTTGGTATGCGATCATGTTGAGACGTTATTATATCTGATGCCATATATTCACTAACCCAAGGATTATTAATAACAAAAAATAATAATATTAAAAGCCCCAAATTTACTTCAATTTTTTGACCTGGATAATCATAGTAAAATCTTTTTGTATCAATTCATCCATAAGATTTTATATTTTAGATATGACAAGGAACCTTTATCATTTGCTTGCTGTCCTTTTCATTTTGTATCGGTGCTGTAATTTTCTTCTATTATACTTGTCGATTATCATTAGAGCAGTCACTTTTATTCTATGTTCTATTCTATAGAATTTGTTATTCATCCTTCTGCAGTGTTACTGCTGTTATATTTAGCATCGTCTTCGAAACTTTCTTCTGAGGCTGAGGCATCACATGTCTATTCTATAATATAACTAAAACCAGCTTAAAACTGTTTTTCTGAACTTATCACTTAGATATGACAGGTCAATAAAATAAATATTATTATTTAATCTGATGATTCAAATAAAATGTCACCAAATTTACAAGGACCTGTAAATTCTATCAACTTTAATGACATTATCATTTATATCTTAAGCCGGCTGAGTATTCGATTGTAACTCTGAAAAGTTCGTTATTATTCAGAGCTTGCTTGACGTGCCAACTTTCCAAATCACTTGAGCGTTCGCTCCATTAGTCATTCATTCATTCACTTCTAAACGAGTGAACGAATGATCATCGCTCCCAAATAGATCGCTATCACCGAAATCAGCTACCTACTCGTGATTTCGTTGTTACGACTTTATTAATTTGAATGAGATGTCTGATTGGGAATGATGTATTGAGTCCCAAATGAAGTATATAAAAATTGAATAATTTTTGAAACTTTATAAATGTGCGCTGTAGATAATCAAATGAAAATAAGAAATCGTTTCAAATATTCATTTAGTTCCAAGTTATAATAATTATTATAATAACTGTCTTGAGTCACCTTTGAGTTTATGGTTCTTGACATCCGCATTTACGAACTATGTGTTTCGAAATAATAAACACTTAAATACCCATACGCTTCGTCAAAAAACTAGAATTATAAAAAGTTCTTTGTATCCGCTAGTGCTGCATTGGAGTACGCATCGCGGCTATCGTCTGAGATCAGTATAATATACGATTTTTATCTGTTTGACGTTTCATTCGATTATCAGGCATCATTCCTCTAAATCGAATAGTACACACTTGTATACAAAGATTTTAATATATTATTATATAATGATATATAAATAATTGACCTCTAATTAAATGTTTATGGAGACACGTGATCTTTTTTTTTTATTTCTATCTATCGAATAAAACTGGTGAGGATTTTGTAATTGTTTTTGGCGTATAATATAAATGCAATATTTTTTCTATTCGATTACCTACGGTATTAAAATTAACAAAGCATAAAAAGGCTTAGTCAAATTACCACTATTAGGTACACACAATGTATTATTAATTTCGTAGTTCAATTATCAAATACATATCTTATATTACAATATTATTTTAGATTGGATTTCTGATTCATTCAGTCTTTTTGGTATCGTTCAGTTTTTATATGTTTGTATTTAACTGTTTGATATGTTGTATCTATCTGACTAGTTTGTAGATAGTTTGAGGATGCTTGGATGATACACTATGTACCAGAAAATTATAATATATTACAAAATGCTTATGCATGTAATTTGGAAACATCGTTTGATCACGTTGATTCGAATTCAAATTCGTTTATTTGCCAGAATGTAGTACATTCAACATAATATACAATATGTTAATAATTACAATAATGGTTCTGTACATTCTACCATAACAATGGTGTGCAAAAAGGTCTTATTATATAATTTAATAATTTACAATCCATTCTAGGAAAATTATATTACTATCGAAGTTCTGTTATTATATAAGTAAAGTTTTATTTTATTTTAGAATGACTAAGATAGAAAATTGTTAATAATAATTAAATCATGACAACTGTGTACATTATTATACATTGAAATAATTGTATTGTATATTTTACTGTCAAATAATCATTGAGGTTACAAAAGCAATGTCCAGAACCTATTTCGTCAATTTGGTCTTAAACATTGTTAAAGGTAGATCTTTGAATACATTCGGTAATTTGTTATTAATGTTGATAGCATTTACATATAAATTTCTTTAAATTTTTCTTGGTGGGGTTGGTATAATTTATACTTGTTCCTAGGGATTACATTGCTTTTTATACTTGCGACTGATGTTCAAAGTACTCTGAATGTTGTTTAACAAATATACAAACTTCCTTCGTATGTATACACAAGCTAGTAGTAAAATTCGTATTTAAAAAAAATGGGATTGCAGCTCTCTTTATACCATGTCCCAATTATAGTTCTTCCACTTTTTTTGTGTATACGAAATAATTTTTCAAATTCTACTAAACTTCCCCACAACAAGAGACCATACGCAAGAACAGAAGAAACATATCCGTAGTATGCACTAAGTGCTGCTTCTGTTGATACTGTCGTCCGAAGTTTTTTTTATAGCATACACAAACTTATTAAGTTTGTCACGGACATAGTCAATATGCGCCTTCCAACAAAAAATTTTGTCTAGCATCTAAACACTTTGCTGTATCGTCTTCTATGTTTGTATCATTATAAACTACATTTAAACCTATGCGAATAAATCAATCAATATTAATAATCTAATAAATTGAACATTTATTAGATTATTAATATTGATGCTCATTAACGTCGGTATATTATGTGCTGCCGAATATTTTTTAAATTTAGGGGAATGATGTTTGTTACAAGCGACGTGGCCTAGCTACTGACAGTCCACGATTACATCTATGTGAAAAATAAAATGCTGAGTTTTTTGCCATTACTACAAGATACGGTGGCTTGTGATGAGTGTTGATCCTCTATCTCTACGCACAGTAAATGAGCATGAGTTTATGTTTTGATAAGGATTGGACGAATAGAGATTTGACTCTTATCCGAGATGGAACACCTCTAACTATAGTGTCGCTTTTTATTCATGTAATACAAATTTACATCCTCACTGATATTTTAAATTCAAAAGTAACTCTGTCCGTCTGTCTCTTACCTCTTTACGACTAAACCACCGAATTCGTTAATATTTGGTACAAAAATAGTTTGAAACCTGAAAAAGTACGTGGGTTGTCTTTTGTTGATGTAGCCACCATGCGGACGGAGCCGCGCTTGAAAGTTTCAAATCCATAAATAATAAATAATTTTAGTAATAATTACGAATGTCAGATAAATAATAGTATATATACAAACTACTAAATTGCCGCCAAAAGTTGATAAGTTGCTGCGACATTCGTATGAACGGACTACATAGACATTAGGAAGTTTCAAGTGCCGTAGCGCAATAATGTACAATTTACTATTTCTTTAATATATTAATAAATACTATTATTTTTTATGCTTGCTTGGCGTTTTAATACGAAATGCGTATGAGTCTTAACAGCATTAGTCATTGTATTAATTATAATTTTATGAATTTATCTTGGTAGGAGGTTGCTGGGCTGAACATGTTAAAACAGAATCAGAAAACATTATCAACCCAAGATGTTACTGCGTTTGTTTGTGACTTACTTGCCCAGTCGGGCTTTTACAGATTTAAATGGCGGCTCCGTTTTACCGTCGTCCTAAAACCAAAAGTATTGTCCTATATTAACGCAACTTATGATAAAAACTCACTGGAACCGCGCCGTAGGATTTTCAGGATATAAAATGAGCAGATTTTTTATACTTTTAGATGAACGTGAAAGATTAGCTGCGTAAATTATTTTGAATCTCAACGTTATTTATCCCGCGTCTTATCTGACATAAATGAGGACTTGAAATCACGTCCCTAATTTATGACAGAGAAGAGAAGAAAATCTTCTTGAGAACATATTGATGTTGGTGCCTATATTTTTAGTTATCTGCAACTCATACCTTATTTAAAATTTTACAAAGTTAAAGTCATGTTTTTGGCTCGAACTTCAATTTTTTACACAAATCCATCGTATGTATGTTTTAGGCAGTGCCAGCCGCCGGCAATATAATGCCTCTTCGGTCCAGTGGCATTAATTGAAAAGTATATATTATATAATATATAATATTTATCATTTGGATCGCAAAATCATAATTATGAAGGTCAAAATCTTTTGGTTAGTGAGTAAACTGGTTTAAGTTACTAAATTTAGGTTAGTTGCTAAATTCAGACAAAGGTTTATGAGATATCGATATCTGCAAGAAACTCACAGCCAATCTTTGAAATTGCCAATTAAATATAATTTCAGCATTTTACAATTCAAACCTAAATTTAGCGTGAAACATAAAGTATTCATCACGAACAGTATTATTATTAAGTCAATAAGAATTTATCTGTAGCAACACAGCATCTGGGTTTGTTAAACTATACAAGATCATATTTTATAAGATTAACCTATTGAGTCGGCACACCGGCACATAGGTTTTTAATTATAACTTGACAGGTAAGCCATTAAACCAATTAACATACATGATGACATACGGTAACTCAAGCCAAAGATATTTGGTGAAAACATTGGTATTAAATACTGTTTCTGCGAAAATATAGGTGGGATGCTATTATACTGCGAAATTTCTAGAAGCAGCCTGTTTATGAACAGATTTTCCAGGTACTCGTTAAAACGACTAAATACAGCATTATCATTGCAATTACATCACTTCGTAGAACGTTCATCATCATAGCACAAAAGCTTTAACTTCCGTGAACCCATACTACTGTAAAATTACTTGGCAATAAACAAATTATTATTTTATTTATTTATTTATATGTATATGTTTTGATCCCACCCTGTGTTTATTCCAAGTGCCTTTAGGAAAGTTATGTTTACTTACGCATTTGTTGTTCTTATCAAGTGAGTGAACCTTGTAAGGTATCGAACGTTTAACAACAAAATTTTATAGGGCTTAAATATAATGACCACCTAAAATACTAAATGCACAGCAAAATATGCTTACTAAAATATATCATAACGAGCACCTATATGCCTCAAATCACTGCATTCTGTCTCGAAAGGGTTAGGTTGTTAGGTTCCTTCTTAAACCTACTCAAAAATAGGAGCCCCGCGGAGCGAACTGAACTGAGCGAACTGGTCTCTTTAAAATATTTTTGTGTGCAATTAGTATTTTTGGTGGAACAAAAACAAAAAATTGAGGAACAGTTAAATACTACCCTATTTTATGTAATATGCTAAAATTATAAATACTATTTTGTTTTTCATAATTGCCTTTCATCGTCAGAAATAAAGTATCCCAATTGTTAATTGTACAATATCCTTAACGACTATGCAAACTTTTTGTTTTTATGTTATAAATAAAAACCAAGCTATTTTTATGTCGTTCTACTCGGCGTTCGCTTATATTAGTTTTTAAGTAGAAAAGCCCACGATTGCCACTTATTTACTGACCGAGCCGGCCAACCTAAATATTAAATAATAAAAAATAGATCGGTCTTCTTAAAAGAAATCGGCGTAAGAATACCACAAGGTCGGTATCATACTTAAATCATCCTAATTTTTTTTTTATAAATAATTATGTCTTTTTTTTATTCATAGTGCGGGTAGCAGGTTCTAGCAGCGATAGCTCAGTGGGGAGACCAACAGACTGCAATGCAGAGGGTCTCGGGTTCGAACCCACGACGCGCACCTCTGACTTGCGGAAGTTATATGACTTTTCGAAATTATGTGCGTATTGATTGACAATTATCGCCTGCTCCGTACCTCGGAGAGCACGTTAAGCCGTCGGTCCCGGCTGCCATGATCATCTATAGCTGTCGTTATTGGGAAAGTCAGTACCCTCTAATATCCTGCCACTGGTCTAGCCCTAGGGTATCGTTAGCCTTCGGGTTGCGGAGGTCAGGTGGCAACCGCTCCGTGTAAAAACTGATATCCAGTCAAATCCGGTTAGACCAGAAAAGCCGACCCCAAGTGACTTGGGAATAATAAAGGCTAAGGGAGACGAAGACTATGAATAATTCCTGTGTCACGGGGGATTTTACAAATATTCAAACAACAGACTCAAAGAACGGCACAACCGTTTGTGGAGCACACACATTTATGTCCCATGTGGGGATCGAACCCACTACACTCGGTGCGGCGACAGTTGCGAGGTGACAACTTAAACCAGAACGCCATCCATGGAGTCTACATTATTACTAGTATTATAACTTACAAAATTATTATTTTACAAGAAGGTCCCTTAGATAAATGTGACATACGCCATTCCTACGTCTCAGGAAATGAACAAACAAGCTTATCTCATAACGTATGTGGGTATGCGAAAATACTGATTACTATTAAATTGTCTGACATTCTGCCTTCATAAAGGGCAACACGTAATGTCAAAGATATTACGTTACTTCTGACATTAAGCCCGGTTAAAGATCTTATTACTTAGTAGTACACAAGCATAACCTTACGCCTATATTTCTTTGAAGGGTAGACAAAAGTAGTAAACACGACTGCTATGTATACGGTCTCAGGTTTGAATCCCGGATCGTGCCAACAAAAAGTTATTGGATTTTCTTAATCAGGATTTATGATTTTATTGTCTCACGCCTGTATATTACACACGGATGGCGCAGTGGTTTAAGTGGTTGCCTCGCCACTGCCATTGCGCCAAGTATTGTGGGTTCGAATCCCACACGGGACAAAACTTTTTGTGATCCACAAATGGTTGTACAGCGTCTGCGTGTTCTGTCCGTTGTTCGAATGTTTGTAAAACACAGGAAATATTCTTAGTACGGATTCTTTTCATGTGGTTAGTGGCCAACTTGTTGTCAAGAGTTATTCAAGCCGCCCGTAGGCCTCTGACATGGCTTAACACTGCTGTCAATTGGGCAACAACCAGGACCGACTTTTTATGTGGCCTCCGAAGTGCGGAGACGCTCAGATAAAATACCACTAAGCGGTCACCCATCTATAGACTGACCGCACCCAACGTTGCTTAACCTCGCTAATCGTTTACCGATCAGTGAGTGCAACTGGCTATGAGCGCCTTTATTAAAAAACAATAAATAGAAAAGAATTATATATTTTGCGTTTATGATATCGAACATTTGTTAGCTGTTTTAAGACTCGCGGTACCAGGAGGTTACTAAGGCTAAGAATTAAAAACGCAATTAAAAATTCTTACTTAATCCATGAAAATTGGAATCAACAGAATAACCTAAGCATTTTATTACTTAACTAAGTTTTTCCCGCGGCTTCGCTCGCTCGAGAACAGTACTTTTTCTGTATGAAAGTTACCCAATTTCCTTTTCTGAACCCCTGAAAAACTTTATAAGAAATTGCATGATGATCTATCAAGTAGTTAAAGCGTCAAAGCATAACAAACAAACAAACCCACATTTGCATTTAACATATTAGTTAGCATAGCAATTTATTGATGTATTCATTTCACAAATATTAAATGAAGTTAAAGTGGGCTTCACAGAATATTGAGTAACTGGAGAAAGAGGAAATTGCACGTACATTTAAAATAGCAGCAAGAAATGCGACGTGGTTGAATTTGTGTGGGAGTCTTAGCTACCGTGCAGAACGCTCGACTAGATTGTTCAATCTGCACTTTTGCTTTCAGAATGATAATTTAAAAAACAAGTGTTAATTACTCCTTTCTTTAAATTAACGTTTTCTGTTTACATTGTTCGGTTTGGATATTTTTAGACAATTTGGAAATGTGTCGTTTCCAATTTCAAATTACTTCATTTGTTTAAAATAAATAGATGAAATGTTATAAATATATGCAAAATATCATTGTCCAAATTCAATATTGCAGTAAAAGTAAATACTCTAGCTCGATAGATGGCGTTGTACCGTGTGTCTAGATCGCGATATGGTTTCGTTCCACGCCAGGGTATATAAGCTCGAACAAACCATATTTTTGTTGAACTTTGTTTAAAGTGTATATTGTCCATTATCGAGTAATAAATTCAGTGGTGCAGTACACTTTGGCGAGTTTCATTTGAGTAACCCGGAGATCAAGTTTTACAATCATGTTTCGCCATGTGTGAATGGGAATGGTTTACAAACATTTTATATTAATAACCTTTAAACTTTCGCGTCGCATGATTTTAGGCCCATAATTTAAGCACAAGCAAAGGAAAACCATATGGATGATCGCGTTAATGCCCATTACAAATAAAATATAAGTACTTATATTCTTTATTAAATTAAAATTAAGCGTTTAATATTTATAAGTGATGATATATAAATCTTAAAGTATATTATTTGATGAAAAATCTTTGTGTTACTTGTGGAACTATGAATACCACACGATCGATAATACTAATATTATTTTTTTAAGGTCCTTCCCTGTCTTGCACTTCGAATAAAATACGCAGGAGAGCTTTACATACATTCAAACAACGGATACAAAGAACATCTAAACTTGGAAACCTATTACACAAATTATATAAATTATGATAATAACATTGTAAACCGTCAACATTGTCAACCGTGTATCTAGCAAATAAATAAATTTGAATTTGAAATTGAATTTAAAATAAAATACTATAATTTTATATAATATCAGGGCTACAAATTGCAAATAGGTAAATAAAGCATTTCTATTCACAGATGTTTTTCATCGAATAGTATGCCTGACCAATAAGAACCTACTGTGCGAGTTTTATAACTGCAATTATCTTAAGATTTTCCAAAACCACCACCTAGAAAACTTTTCGGGAACAGTGCAGTTTGCTACAACTTTAACCGTATTCTGCCTTAATGACGTCTATTATTAAAAGTTTTTAATTTGTCGAAATTTGTATTGATAAATAAAAACTTAACTGCACGGATGGAGTAGACGTTAAATTGATCGCCTCACCATTGCCACTGCGCTAACTGGGGTGGGTATACACACGGGACAAAAAAAATTTAGATCCACAAATTGTTGTTCCGAGTCTAGATGCTTCTATCCCCACGGGGGAACAAACATTGTTACAGGCACAAATTGTTGTTCTGAGTCTAGATGCTTCTATCCTCACTGGGGACAAAAATTGTTAGATACACAAATTATTGTTCCGAGTCTAGATGCTTCTATCCCTACGGGGGAATAAAAATGGTTAGATCCACAAATTGTGATCTGAATCTGGGTGCTTCGTTGTTTGAATATTTGTAAAGTCTATCGCGATAGAGGATTTGTTATTCCTAGTGCGGGAGTTAGCTTTAAGAAATAAGAATAATAAGAACACTGTGACAATATCAGTCTTTTTATAATTTTAAGAAATTCAGATCTAACGGTCCTAAAAAACATGATTTTCATAAAACTCTTGCAATCGCCTGTTTATTTGTTAAAACCAATTTATTTTGATAAAATTTTCGAAGCTTGTATAACAAACATTAAAGAATGACTGAGCCGGTTAACTTCAATTTATATCATAGACGTTATATGTAAATAGCAATTTACATATTATAAACATCGAAACGTTTGAAGGCAATATGTTAGGAACAAATGGTTTCAAATAAGACCCTCATCGCAGTAACTATGTTACGATATCCTACATCAAAATAACTAGATTTAAATTGTTAATCCAATCGTAATATGTCACGCTTACGCTTTGTACGCGTGAGTAATTTACTAACACTTATATAGAAAAAATATTGGTGACTAGCTTTTGCCCGTGGCTTTGCTCGCTAACAGTACTTTTTAGAAAATGAAATATAGCCTATGTTACTCGGTGATATTATAGATTTCCAAAATTGAAAGAATTTTTAAAATCGGTTATGTAGTTTTGTCAACAAACAAAAAATCTAACATTTTACATTTATAATATTAGTGTTGATAATAACAACACCATTTTATATATCTCACTACTTATTCTCATATACCTACATACATAGCCGAACGTCTATATCGTCGAAGGGGTAAGCAGAAGACTTCGTAAATATAGGTGTGGCAGCTGGCGAATCGTGAGTAATACATTCACATTTCGCCCACTAAGGTTTTAGATCGCCTACTATGCGAATATATTACTGTCTACCGGGCAAAGTATCAGACTTCGGAGGCACTCATAGCCAGTTGCACTCACTGATCGATAAACAATTAGCGAGGTTAAGCAGCTTTGGGTGCGGTCAGTCTATAGATGGGTGACCGCTAAGTGGTATTTCACCTGAGCGTCTTCGTGCTTTGGAGGGCACGTAAAAAGTCGGTCCCGGCTATTGCCAAATTGACAGCAGTCGTTAAGCCATGTCAGAGGCCTACGGGCAGCTTGAACAACTCTTGACAATAGGTTGACCACTAACCACACGAAAGTAGAAGAAGACCAGACTTTGTGCTGCTACTGAGAATTTCATTATAGAACAATCCAATAACACTGCTCGATCCGGTACTCGAACCTAAAATATGCACAGGGGTATGTGTTTTTTTTATACAGCTCAGGTGCCAAACAAGCATACGGCGCACCTGATCGTAAGTGGTCATCGTAGCCTATGGACGCCTGTAACACCAGAGCCGACCCTTTAGAAAAGGAAGTGGGAAGGAGAAGGAGTGGGAGAGGAGGAAGGGGCTAAGGAAGGTGCTAAAAGGGTGATTGGACCTCCGGCACTCTCATTCACCGGACGAAACACAACAGTAGGAATACTGCTATTTCACGTCGATATTCTGTGAAAGGGTAGTCCTTCCCCGGTCGAGCCGGCCCATTCATGCTGAAATCAGCGAGGCTTCACTACTCTACAAACACCCCTCGTTCCCTCACTACAGTTTTGTCTTCAAGGCGGTTATATTTCACTGTTAGGAGAGTTTAAAAAGCACTAGCTATTTAGGACACAACTGTTTGGAAATATAATACGTATGTGTGTATCTATATCTATATTTAACTGCCTCCGTGGCGCAGCGGTAGTGAACGCGACTGCTGTGCATGAGGTCTCGGGTTCGAATCTCGGGTCGGACCAACAAAAAGATATTGGGTTTTTCTGTTAAGAAATCTCAATACAATCGGAGTTTGGAAGTTGGCGGTGTTAGACACCCCCGTGCCTCGGAAAGCACCTAAAACCGTTGGTCCTGCGCCTGATCTCTTTCCAGTCGTGTCGGATTATCCGTCCCATCGGATCATGAGAGTTAGGCAACAGAGAATGCACTTATGTTTGCGCACATACTTGTGCACTATAATATCTCCTGCGCAGATGGCCAATCTCCGTTAAGATTGGCCGCCATGACCGAAATTTGGTCTGGAGGACATTATATTTATTATTATATCTATATGAATACATATATATATATATATATATATATATATATATATATATATATATATATATATGTATATATATATGTAGAAGAGATTTTTTTTTTTTAATTATATAATATGTTTATTGGTATGTATATATTATGTATAAGTATGTTCCATGCTACTCTATGCACCTACTTCATTTTATCTCTGCATCACCCTACGGTTGGCTGATAGAGAATGCCCTTGGCATTAAGTCCGCCGATGTATTGTTTTATGCATAAAGTATAAAAATAAAAAATAAATATAACGCGTGATAAACAACGCATTCATTTAATGTCTATATCGTCGGCCAAGGGAAGCGATTGTTTTTGTGCTCACCAGCCGGCGCCTCTAGCGAGTAAGGTCCTGTCAATCCTGACACAGCTGCTGCCAAAAGCTGCATTTGACTGTAATAATTGTAGATATCTATGGTTGCTGTACAAACGACTATAGAGTATGAGATCTAGAGCCTTTTGCTATCTACTAGCACTTCTAGCGGTGAACTCAAGCGCGATAGCCTTTATTGCGTCGTTCGCGTTACATGAGTCTATGCTCGCACTAAAGACCGATTGTGCTGTCCGATATACATTCTATTGTCGACTAAAGTGTGTGTTTTCTGTTAGAATATTTTCAATAGCACTACGGTACTATACTGTAATAATGTGTACGGTAGACGACAATAGGAACGTTCTAGTTGGAACTTAAACGGAGCTAGCAAAATGTGGCACACTAACATTTTAACTGCCTCAATAACGCGGCGGTATTGAAGGCTGTACATTAAGTATCAGGATTAAACTTTGGTCAAGCCAACAAAAATAGATAGAGCTTATCTGTCAAAAAATACAAAAAGTGTAACGCAGTATACGAATGTTGGCATCTCAAATAAATAAATAAATAAAATGCCCAATAGCTGCCTGAAGTGAGGCAGTTGGGGCGGCACACACTCCCAAAAAGCACGTAAACCCGTTGGACCTACGCCTGATCTTTACCACCGTATCGGATTGCCGCCCTATCGGATTATGAGTTTAATAGAGAATTCACTTGTGTTTACACACATACTTGCACACTATTGTAGAGTCCACTCTCCGCTAAAATTATTAGCCGCAACCGAACCGAACCGAATTTCGGTTACGGCTCCAGCTACATTTAAATAGGTATACGTCTGCTTACCCCAAAGACGAAGGAACACTTTAGGGATTTGGAAGCGTCTCTATCTATGTATGTCATGTTTCTTGTGTCGATTAAATGCTAGTAAATGGACCGTAAATACCTTTGAGAATATTCAGCACGATCTTGTCCGCTCGTGTTGACAGTGGCTTAAGTGATCATCTCGCTGTTACTAATGCATGTTGTGTTGTGGCGTCAATAGCTACAGACAGTTTATGTACAAGATGTATTATTGTCCAGAGTTCACATTAGTACCATCCCTATTGTCTCTACGGGACATAAGTAGCATAATATTGAGCAAAGTTTGAATTCATATACACATATAGTTTAACTAGATTAAGATATATGTAGGTAGGTTAGATTAGTAAAACTACGTTTTCCTGGATGATAGGTATCCTATGTACTATTCTGTACCCCTGGTAACGTGTATGCGAAATTTCATGATGATCGGTCAATTAGTTCTGGCGTGGAAGCGAAACAAACAAACAAACTCACTTTCGCATTTATAATATTAGTTAAAATTCCTATACACAGTACGTAGGCGTGTAGATTTAAAACCATAGCTGGTGAAAATGTTACAACATACCCTAATTATACCAGGTCTTCATTCCAGATTCAGAGCTGCAACAGGGTTTCTTGATTGATAATCCCAATAACACTTTGACCTGACCCAGGAATCGCATCTAAGACCTTACGCACAACACTACACATACATTTTTACTGCGACACCGGGGCGATAAAATAACATTACATTAACCTGTCAATTGTTGGAATGCCAGATATAGTTGAAAACATATTGTGTCTGGCCGCCGGTGTGCCACAGCGCCTCAATAGGTTAATTTAAAAACATACATTTATGTACTTAAGACAATTAGTTAGCTAGGAGATCGATTATAATAACGTAGACATTTCGCTGATTACACACAAACAATGTTATACTAAGCTATTGATTATGTCTAACAACTTTGAGTACAACAATATTCGTTGATTCCAAGTACGTTTACAAAATTCTGCTGATTTCATAATTAGACTTTTATTAAACGAAAAGCTGTGTTATTTTATGCCTCTTGTGGGAGACGAGCTAGGCACAACGTGGTGGTATTTTTGTTTTTTTTGAATATTATGATTATTCTCACAAACATTCAAACAACGGTTCTAAACTTTTAACTGCATAGATGGCGTATGGTTTATATGGTCGTATTGCCGCTGTCACTGCGCCGAGTGTTGTGGGTTCGAATCCCACACGGGACAAGAATTGGTATGATACACAATTGGTTGTTCCGAGTCTGGGTGTTCTTTGTGATCGGTGTTTGAATTTTTGTAAAGTCCCTCGCGACACAGATATAATTCCCAATGTGGAAGTTGCCTTTAAACAAAATACAAAAAAAGCGACATGCAGACTCGGAACAACTATTTGGCAATAGGCTCGCCCTTGATTACGTGGATATTAAAAACATAGCCAGCAAAATGATATAGTCGTGAAAATTTATAAGTATGTATTATACAGATACGTTAGAAATCTAGATTTAACAATATCTGTATAACCAATCTATTCCACATTTTAAATCCTTTGGCTGACGTCCAGGAACGGTACAATGGTTCGGAAAATAGGGTTCGCCAACTAATTGATACGGCCATTTGGATAGCGCAAAAAACGAGCGGAATGATTGCGAAAATGTGTGGTTTAAAGACCTACTCACATAGAATTCCTATCTGTATTGCTTAATGAGGCGATAATCCAGGCCATTACAGCGGTATTCGAACCGTAACACTGTGAAAAATAAAAGAATTTCGTAACATTTTCGAGAGCCTTTGCAATCATTTGGCACCTAGCTTTGATCTCCATTTGTATTTGTTTATATTTACAGTATGTTTGCCTCTGTTCGCCTATTGTACCGAATGTCATAATAATGTAGTTGACAAATAATCCTTGATTTATGTAATAAAATTCAGTATGGCTATTCCATTTTTTATAAAGCGATCATATAAAACGGTTTTACTAGCCCAAATTTATATGATGTAAAAATGTACGTAATCTAATATAAAAACGGGTATACATATTTAAAGCATGTGTTTTAAACTATAGCTTCATCACTGCGACTTAATGTAGAAGCTACTAAGCATTTGGCTTACGTCATATCTGACACTAAAAACATTTCTTTAATATTACACGTAATAGTTCTTGCCTTTAAAGTCAGACACTAAGGCGTACCCTTCAAAACTAATCCCTTAATATCTTTCCAACATCCACAAGTATAGCGCATACGACATATCTTAAACTAAGAACACAGCAGAACAAAGCTTGTTCCACACAATTTACAACATTTAGTACCTATCTCTGCCTTTCTTGAACAATCATCTTATCTTACGAATTGTAAAGAGTAAAGATTTGATTTTTGTTTGTTTGTAAGGTTTTAAGTCAAAAACTACTCAACCGCTTTTAAAAAATATTTCACTATTTGAAAGCTATATTATCACCGAGCAACATAGGCCGTATTTTAAATTAAATAAACTACAGTTGCTAACATAAACTAACCTACTTTTAGGCGAGCGAAACCGCGGGCTAGTCTCTTATAAGATGATTGTTCTGAAATATAGATGCTGCTTATAGATCACGATTGGAATATTATAATGCAGTAAAATTAAGTTCCAGTTTCAAACTTTATGAGTAGTAGATTTCAGCATGAATGGGCCGGCTCGACCGGGGAAGGACTACCCTCTCACAGAATATCGACGTGAAATACCAGTACTCCTACTGTTGTGTTTCGTTCGGTGAGTGAGAGTGCCGGAGGCCCAATAACCCTCTTCCCCCTTCCCGCTCCTTCTGCTTCCCACTTCCTTTCCTAAAGGGTCGGCAACGCGCAAGTGATGCCTCTGGTGTTGCAAGCGTCTATAGGCTACGGTGACCACTTACCATCAGGTGGGCCGTATGCTTGTTTGCCACCTTTGTTGTATAAAATAAAAAGAAAAAAGGAATACCATTAGGTGAAACTACGTGACAAACCACTTCAGGCAGTATAATAATAATAATATAATAATAATGTTTTATTTACGAGAATAGTGATTGTAGTACAAAATGAGAATTATACATGGTAGTTCTTACAACTATTTTACATACAATCCTATGGATGAAGTTCTGTTATCCTTGATAGGTTAGTTATTAACCTGTAGTAAGGATTAATCCTTTACTTTTTACTATAGTTTGAATGCAATAAAAAACATTACATGGTTATACTTTAGAAAAATTGTAATTGTAATTATAATACAAACCGGAGGGAAGAGGACTGTTAATAACAGTCCTCTTCCCTCCGGTTTGTATTATAATTACAATTTACTGTTAATAACAGTCCTCTTCCCTCCGGTTTGTATTATAATTACAATTACAATTTTTCTAAAGTATAACCATGTAATGTTTTTTATTGCATTCAAACTATAGTAAAAAGTTAAAACATTTTAAACAACTCATGCAGTGAAAAAACGTAGTAAGTGTATTAGTGTGTGTGTGTGTGTGTGTGTGTGTGTGTGTGTGTGTGTGTGTGTGTGTGTGTGTGTGTGTGTGTGTGTGTGTGTGTGTGTGTGTGCGTGTGCGTGTGCGTGTGCGTGAGTGGTGCGTGTGCGTGAGTGTGTTTGTGTTTTGTGTAATGATGTAAATATAAGAATACTCATACTCATTACTCATTTAAAGGTTATGACAGGAATGCCTCAGTTTCATCATAGTCTGGGACACAATGATCCTATCAGAATGTTGGCTTCCGACAGCAAAAGGGATTAAGAATATCACCGGCTACAACTCATCATCAACCACAAGACACAATTCCCAAAATGAAGGTGTTGTTATCTATCACAAAAAACACCTAGCGGCATCTACAGAAGAACCAGAAATGGACGATGCAAATTGCCTCATTCTCAAGATAAAATCCCACACCTGTATCATTGGTATCTACCGCCCACCCCGTTACCATGACATCACTAACTTCTTAAACTCACTCGATAACCTACTAAACAAACTAAATAACTTTAAAATTTTTTTTTATGCGGACATATCAACATAGATATATACCCAGAGAGCTCTAGCAGACGTGCACATGACTATCTGAACCTACTTGCCAGTCATGGGATGCTACCTGCCCACACATTGCCCACTCATAGCCGGACATGCTTAGACCACTACATAATAAGAACAAAACTCAAAGCAACCTGCTGTGTCATGAACAGCTCTATCACAGACCATGACTGTGTTGCACTCAGTCTAGACCTTAAGTCTAAAATAAACATGCCAAATACCCCGTTAACAAAGCTCAACCTAGAAGCTCTAGACATCGCGATCTCAGCCATTAATCTAGAACCAATCTATAACACCACAAATACCAATGATGCCGCCCAATATCTGACCTCACAGTTATCCAAGGCCATTTCAAACAACACAACGACTATTAAGCCACCCAAAAGGAAACTAATCAAAAAACCCTGGATCTAAAATAAACGGTCTACTACGATGTCTAAAAAACAGAGATAACCTTCACAAAAAAACAAAAAAAGATCCTAATAATGACATTCTTGCAACCACCTACAAAAGATATAGATCATTCTGCACATCTATACTGAAAAAAACAAAAAGGGCATACGAAAGACAAGAGATTGAAAAAGCAAAAAAGAACCCTAAACAGCTGTGGAATTTAATAAAATCTATAAGTGGCCGTAAAAGGACAGATGATCATACAATGGCATTACTAGAAACTGGTAGTGAACTGCAAAACATCAACCAAATCAACAGATACTTCGCAAACACCGGCAAGAGACTAGCCGAGAACATAACTCAAAAAAGAGTGGGAAATAACTTGCCTATCAACCAGCACCAACTAACAACGCCCATAAACTCTTTCGTTATGACCCAAACAACCGAAGACGAAGTAAAAAGATTAATAGATAACATGAAAGACAAACGCTCTGAAGATATCTACGGTATATCCAACCAGATAATCAAGCGATATAGCAGCATGCTAGCCAGCCCAATCACCCACATATGCAACCTGGCTATCACAAGCGGTACCTTCCCTGACGTATTCAAAACAGGCTTGATAAAACCAATACACAAGGGAAGTGATAAAACATGTATAGATAATTATAGGCCGATCTCGTTATTACCCGTCCTTTCGAAGATATTAGAGCGAATAATGAACACACGGCTCATAACATATCTAGAGTCTAAGAAAATACTCGCCCCTACACAATACGGCTTCAGAAAAGGAACATCTACCTCTTCGGCAGTACTTGACCTTGTACATGCCATAACCACCACCCTGGACTCCAAGAAGAAATCCCTAGTTATTTTTCTAGACCTAGCAAGGGCATTTGACTCTGTCTCGATTACCAACCTCCTCCTGAAACTAGAGCGAGTTGGAGTGAGAGGACTCCCACTGGACTTATGCAAGGACTACCTAGAAAATAGAAAACAGCGGGTAAAAATTGATACCTGGACCAGCGATGATGCCAACGTTACCTACGGCGTCCCACAAGGGGAAGTACTCAGTGCCACCATGTTCCTGATATATATAAATGATCTGTGTCAGATGAAACTGAAGGAAGGTAAAATCTTTACTTACGCAGACGATACAGCACTATTCTTCAGTGGAGATACCTGGGCGCAGACTTACAGCAATGCCCAAAAAGGAATAGACACGGTAAATAACTGGCTGAAAGACAACCTACTGACACTAAACACCACCAAAACGAAATATATTCCCTTTGGTATAAAAAACACCTATCTGCCAGGACAGGAGCACTCAATCACAGCCCATACGTGCACCATCGCCCAACCAACTGACATGTGCCACTGTCCCGCTCTAACAAGAGCTGAAACGATAAAGTATCTTGGTGTCATCTTAGACAATACACTCACTTTTAAACTACACATTGAGACCATGGCAACAAGACTACGCAAACTGATTTTCCTAATGAAATCGCTAAGACATATTGCCGATCGTAAAACCATTAAGACCATATACCTTGCCCTATGTCACTCCATCATAGAATACTGCATAGTGGTATGGGGAAGTACTGCCAAGAGTCATCTGATCGTTGCAGAGAGAGCACAAAGAGCTCTTCTAAAAGTGGCAGCGAAACTGCCATATCGACACCCCACTCTAAAAGTGTACTAACTATGGGAAGTCCTAAGTGTTAGGAGAACTTTCATCCTCAGAGCAACCCTGCTTAAACACTCCCAAACACCGTTTGTAACAGACACCATTATGGACAAGAGAAGAATGGGTTATGTTGCTAAACAGCAACGACACAATACTGCCTTCTCACAACATTTCATGACCTATCTAGGACCATTCCTCTATAATAAATTAAATAACAAATTAAAAATTTACCCACTAAACTCCCACAATTGCAAAAAAGCACTTCTGAAATTCCTCCTCCCTCTAGATTATGAAACAACTGAAAACCTCTTACGTCCCCTGAAATAATCAAACAAGAATCAATTTGCCGGTAGCCACCCTGAATCTTCCACCTTGAATCTTCCACTAATAACACTACACATCACTCATGCACTCACACCTACACACTTACACACACACACGCTCATGGACACACACACACATAAATAAATTGCTCTCCACTTTATAGTAAAAACATAATATTTGTTAATTTTTAAACCTAGAAATTTAAATATAAGTATTATAACACATATAGCATCTAACTAATGACAATAAAGAAAAAACTAAGCACTTAAAATGTGACACGCACGCAACCTGCAACTTGATGGGCCGGGTGACCAGTAGCACAGATATTATATATCTATTTCTAGCACCAGTCCTTCACAAATTGCATAATAAGTAACCATCTTGTCATAGATCTATCTAGTTTTTAAGATGCCTGCTGTGAAGGAAAATAAAGACTTTTTTATTTTTTTATTTATTTATTTATCATAGGTTTTGTTTCGGAGAAATAATCGGACACTATTTTTACATAGAAAGTCTGATAAACCATATACCGCACATGTTAAATGTATTTTATTATATAGATAGGGGGCCAAGTAAAAAGAGAAACGCTTAGTAAAAGTTGTCCGCGGTTTAGGAACAAGGCAAATTTTGTCTTTTCGACGTTTCGTTAGCTTTTTGTATGAAGTGTTTCTGTGTTGTAAAAGGATTGTGTGTAATATAAATAACTGTCGTACATTGAGGACGTTACATATTTTGTACAATAAGTTAGTAGAGAACATAATCGTTCTAAATGT
Organism: Catocala fraxini; assembly: GCA_930367265.1. Classification (NCBI taxonomy): domain Eukaryota; kingdom Metazoa; phylum Arthropoda; class Insecta; order Lepidoptera; family Erebidae; genus Catocala; species Catocala fraxini. The sequence goes on from OV884037.1 coordinate 8,299,342, forward strand.
TGCTACCTTTAGTATGGCCCTGTGTGCGATTTCCAGCGGCATAAGGACCGTTTTTGCTGCACCCCCCCAGGAGGAAATACAATATGTTACAATTGGCAAACATAAGGCGTGATATACGTTACGTATAATAGATTTACTTGCAATATGACGCAAGGTTTTAAAAATATAAATAAGTTTACGGACTCTGCCTACCAAAGAATTTACATGAGACTTAAAATTTAAAAATTTGTCTAGAATTACACCTAAGTATTTAATATTATCAACTGAAAATAGAGATGGGCAATTACATGAAGGCTTAGTTGAGGTGTCACAAGAGTGTGCTTTTAAGGTAAGTGGGGTTCTAGGTTGCGATTTTGAGCTAATGGAAAAGGTAATATATTTAGTTTTCTCTGTATTTAATGTTAGCGTGTGGGAAGACAGCCAGCTTGAGGCTAGGTCAAAACCATATTGTGCCCTGCGTTCCAACTCTGACCATGTGTCTGCGACAAATGTTAGTGCTGTGTCGTCTGCATAACATATGGTCTTTGATTCGGGAATTTTCAGATTACAGAGGTCATCGGAGAGATCGGAGAGAAGATCAGAGGTATAAAAACCTTACTACATAAAACAAATCTACACTAGTGTCTTCAAAGATCTATCACGAACAAATAAAACCAATTTGTTCTTAAGTTTCTTAAGACTGTACTGTGATCATGAAGGCAAACTATTTCAAAAAGCGATACAAAAACTTTTAGCAATACAAACGGTTAATTTACTTCCCAAGGTTCGGTGAGAACGGTACATCAAAGTAATGCCGTTTTTATTGCGCTTCCTACGCGGCCATTTGTCTAACTCGACTAACAGATTGCCGCTCACAAACCAATATTTATGGACTACTACTGTGTTCTAACCCCGGTGTTAGACGATCATCTGTTTTGTTGTAGTTTAATGAACATGTTCTGATCGCTGATTCCAGTTTACTGTTTTCGTCGACACGATTAACACTAGTTTTAGATTGAATATTACTTGTATCACTTGTATTTATTTTGTTGATTTTGAATCTTAAATGACTTTGGGTCGTAAGCTGTGTTTTTTAATCAATCTTATATTATATATATATATATATATATATATATATATATATATATATATATATATATATATATAAATTTATTACAAAAGCATTTCTCATGTTAAGAAAGAATGTAAATTATAACACAGTTTTATAACTATACGATTGATAACACATAGCATCGCCTTAAATGCATCTAAAAATACACAGAAAAGATTTAAATCCTTGACGTAGGACCATGAATAGCAGAGTGAGCAAAGCGACACAATACGTCAAGGTCGCAGGTTTAAATCCTGCATGGATTCTTATATTCAGCTCCCATAATTTCTTACTTAGATATGTTATATTTATAATTCTATTTTGAAATAATTGATTACCTATAAATTATTCTATACTATTTATTTTAATTAAATTCTTAATAATTATATTTGAGCACAGTTTTGGTAAAACATGTTGATACAAACTGTTATTTACCACCTGTATAAGATATCACAATAATGTATAATTATATTCTCACATGTTTTAAGAAATAAATGTATCTTTATCTCTTATCTCTTTATCTCATCGGTACTGTTTTAGTCGATTGCTATATCCAACGTGGTTACTGCTATTGAAAACATCTGCCTCGCTGGCCTAAAGATAGTGTATGTAAAGTCAACAGTCAACTCCGCAGCAGTACGTAGTCTTGAACTTCGCCTGGCAAACGGCAATAGGCATGCTCTCTATTACGAGGGCCATAAGCCCTTGAGTGACGTAAAAATGTGGAAGATACTGTATACCCCAGCAAAACGTAAGAAAATTTACAAGAAACTCAAGTGATTTCAAAGAATCTGTCTCTCCAGATAAAATCTCTGTGCATTTTACCGTAATCCTAGGTGTATCTCCACTTAATCGTATATATTTAGAAAAGCTGTAACCATTTCCAGGACACTTACAGACTAATATTAGATTAACCTGTGCTGATACCACAAAGGTTGTGAACTCAGACGGATGTCAGCCGGAAATTGATTCCACCACAGCCTCCTCTGAGCGTGGAGATGGAAAAATTATTGGTAAATCTCACGCATATAAGAATAACAATGTTGTGACAATTGATTTGTTTTTATTCTGCAAATTGATGGAAAAGTGGTGAACGTATTTCAGAAAATGTAATTTCAGACGTCGCTGTTCGTGCGAGGGTTCAAAGGATAGGTATACAAAATGTTGTTATATCCAAATATAGGTACATTAAAATATAGCTATAACGAACAAAATGTCATCCTATGAAAAGGTTTCCATAGCTTTAAAAACTGCTTTAAATTCATTTATATAGTGCATACTTCACCTGCTGTGATTATTAGATAAAAATAATACTATTTAATAAACACAGAAGGTGAAATATGCGGCAATATTTTGTTATCTAGCCTTATAGGTGCTTTGATTTTGAGATAGAAGAAGTACCTATTGAACGATACTCTATTAGTTGGTCAGTTAAAGAATGCTTTAATAATATGTAATATGTACCTATTGTCGTCTAACGGACACAGTTGCCGAAACTGATAAAAAAATCATCATCTTGAAATCAATTAAAATAATATAATTGTTTATTGAAAATTTAAAAATTATTGTTTAATGTTCAGTTATTAATTAGTAGGTTGTTTAGATTTATACCTTTTGCTCTGTTGCTTCTCTCGCTGTGCCATTGCATCTAACTGTGATTTACTTGCATTTTACTTCAAAAATCTAGTAAAATGACATCGTACCGATTTCCATAACAATTTAAATTTAAAATGAGAAATACTCGATTCCAATATAGTTACACTAATTTGACCTACAATTTCCAGTCCAAAGCTTCCCCACACAACAAAAGATGACACCATTGCGTTCCTACAATTTAGTACCAAATTCACAGTTGAGCAGAGACCTGTAGTTGTTGGCGCGTGAAGGTGCTGAGCGTCAGACCCGGGCGGTGCGCACGACTTGTCGCGATAAAATATCTGCACGATTTTATGTACGGAGCTAGTGGAATTCCAAGTAGGGACAATGGGCTGATGTTGAAGGGGTTAGGTCAAGGTCATTTCAGTTTTATATATTGCTGATTGGATCTTAAAAGAACTCTATTATCGCTTGCATTGCAAAAAATTTAAGACACTTCTAATAAAACATTGAAAATAATGGAATGGAACACCTACTAGGAATTTATGTGAGACCATTTTTAATTTTGGTGTGCCGAATCAACAAAATACTAAAAAAATCATGTCGTCTAAAATTAGACAAAGAAACCTACATGCTCTATTATTGCCGTATAATTTATTAATTTACGCTACGTATATTACATGATATATGGCATTATTATTTAGAATACTTACTATCTTATCTTATCTTGGGGCCAGTCAGTGCAGACCGGCGACACTTCGACCCAGTGGGATCTTTTGTGTCGACACTCTCCCAATAACGACTGCCACAGATGTTCATGGCAACCGGGACCAACGGCTTAACGTGCTCTCCGAGGCACGGAGCAGGCGATAATTGTCAATCAATACGCACATAATTTCGAAAAGTCATATAACTTCCGAAAGTCAGAGGTGCGAATACTTACTATAGTAACATATCAACGATTAATCTATTTGACACAGAAACGTAGATCATAAATAATTCAGTCGACCAAAGTTTTAGAAGCAAAATCTAACTAATATTATAAATGCGAATGTGAGTTTCTTAATTTTTTTTACACCCTCACTACTCGACGCACTCACACTACGACCCCTCAACATGAAATTTCGTATACACGTTGCCAGGGAAACAAAAAATCTAACCTAAATTTATGCAAGCGAAGTCGCGGGCAAACTCTAGTATAAATTAATTGAAATGAATATAAAATAAAGAAAAATGAAACTGTGCTAATGCACAATATTCACAAATATCAATTACAAAGAAATAATGTGGGCGGTATGAATTAAACTAAATAATATACTACACATTTTTTATACAAAATTTGCAGTGCACGTATCCAACTGGCGCTTGTTTTAAACCAACGTATATATAATATTTGGTATCTAAGTGAGTAGTAAAAAAATTGCATAAAAGGTATATCCACATGGTGAGCTACCGAGGTTAACATAATATAAAGTGACAGTATCCAGAATAAATTATTACAAAACAATCTTCATTCTATCAACCTGCAGCTAGTAGCAACAAAGTATAAGGTGGATGTCACTGAATCGATTATAAACCCAAGTCTACCAATATACACATAATTTGACACAAGCACCTATACAGCTGCTTCAAAAATGACCTTCAGTTTAAAAAGGTCACGGTAATTGATGCCTCAGTGGCATTTGCCACTGGCCATCGACTGGGCTGAAAAAATCACATCTGACTCGAAAAGGCAAAATGCTTTTTCAATTAACTGTGTAAATACTCCAGCACTTGAAAGAGTTTATGACCCGTATCTTTCACGGAAATTCTCGGCGTTTCCGTAAGCAATCAATCTGAATAGATACAGCTCTATTGCAATGGTATCTTGAAGATTTTATGGGCTAACCAAGTAGAAATGGAAACCAGACAATGACATGCAAAACAATTAAGTGCTGACAGTCTAATAAGGCTTCGGAATTGAGATACGAGGTCGCATCCATTGCGCTAATACTGGTAGAAGTTACTATGTTAATAGAAAGAGACGACATTACTTAGTTTAATGGTTTAACAAGAATGCATGTAATGAGCAAAAAGGCAAAAACATTATGAAGCTTAAATAAATAAGTAACTTATATTTTGAAGGAATAACAGTTCATATTTAAAGGAATAATTATAATAGAATAAACTGTATATTTTATTGATAGTAAAACTCAACCGATTATTCTGATATGCTAGCTATCTGTTTTTAAGCCATAATGCTGTGATACATTACAGATATTAAGAAAAACAAAAATCTTGTGAATGCAAGTGTCAAATAAAAAATATGATAGCCTTGTGCAAAATTCTGCTAAGGTGCTGGCGAAGCCAGTTGGTTCTTTTAAACGTTTTTCTCGTAAATGCTATATGGATTTAGATTGCCATGATCTAGTACATAATATTATTTTATTTTTATTGAAGACCCAAATTATTTAGACAACTTACTTTCTATCAACATGGGTTAAAAGAATTTACATGAACATTTTTTTTAAGAGTTGGTACTCTTAAAACGAATGTATGTGAATTCTTTACTTATAGAAAACAAATTCGTTTGTACCAGTATTCTTGTTTACCCATCCAATTTTGCTTAATGCTTGTATTAAGAGCAGAATCACGTCAGTAGTACAATTTAAATTATCTGAAAACTACTCCCAGAGGAGAAGACTGTAACAATAACTATAACTTTCATTTACTGAGAGGAAAGTCGCGGTTTATATCTACACAAGTAAACTACATTATAAGGCAGCAGACACCTATTTTAAACTAAGACAATACATTCTAACTAGATAGCACTAATCAATAGTTTTACACCACCTACGTATACCGTGAGTCATTAAGTGCCTTCCTTCGAGTCGCATTTAGATATATTTACTTCGTTCGATTTGTGATTATTGAACTAGGTGAACTATTTCGATCTAAAGCGGACTGTATAATAACTACTAGCAGGTTTTGAATTAAAACGCAAACTGTAGCTTGATCTGAGGTTCATTTATTGTAAAATGTCGTTGACCTTATATAGTACAGCCGGTAACGAAACCATAGCGCGATTCAGACTTATGGTATAACGCCATCTATCGAGTGTTGACTCAAACTTTTTTTATTTACATTATGATTTTACTTTATAATTACATTTGCTCTTGAACATACCGCCCACCAAGGACATGTAGTGACGGAATGTCCTTCTTACATTCAATGTTAATAATTCTCGATACAATATTTATATATTATAACGGCTTAAAACAAATAGGTAAGATAAAAGCGTCAACATAAACTCGATACGATAAACTTTAACATGAATATGCTACAAATTGTGAAATTTTTAAAACATATAACAATGGTTATTAGACCTAAAACACGGCTGAAATTTTGAAGACATGAAATTGAACTTAAACTAAAAACATAAGTACATAAAATGATCTATGACCCAAACAATACATATTTCATGTATGGTCAATAGGCAGAATAATTAATTTATTAATTGGTCTTTTAATCGTAGACAATTTAGTACGCAGGGTGACGACACGAGTGACATTATCATCACCTGTATGCTTCTCTACTACGCGTCCTAGGAGCCAACGACTTGGTGGCAAATCGTCTTCTTTTACTAAGACGATGTCCCCTAATTTTGGCTCGGGTATTTTGGTTGACCATTTATACCTGTTCATGAGACCAACTAAGTACTCCTGGGACCATCGTTTCCAAAAAGTTTGTACCATTTTTTGGACAAATTGCCATCTTGTTAGAGAATTAACATTTGAACTGGAGAAATCTGAGTCCGGTATATTAAGTAACGGTTCTCCAATTAAAAAATGTCCTGGAGTCAAGGGGATTGGGTCACCAGGTTCATCCGAGTGAATGACACTCATCGGCCGAGAGTTCAAGCATGCCTCGACTTGGGTAAGGAGTGTACTCAATTCCTCATACGTGAGTGTCGAGTCACCAATAACCCTTTTGAGGTGAAACTTGGTGGACTTCACACCTGCTTCCCACAGACCACCGAAATTGGGCGCGTGTGGAGGAATAAAATGCCATTCGGTGCCATTAGCTTCCAGATGTGCTATTATAGATAGCTGTGATTTTGCCAATTGCTGTAGCTCTCTTGAAGCTCCAACAAACGTGGTGCCATTGTCGCTCCACAGTTTCGAGCAATGACCTCGTCTTGATACAAAACGTCGAAAGGCGGCTAAGAACGCTTGGGTGCTCATGTCGCTTACGACTTCGAGATGTATCGCTCGCGTAGACATACAAATAAAAAGGCATATATACCCCTTGTAGGAGTGATGGCCACGACCTTTGGTTGTCCTTACATTAATAGGGCCAGCATAGTCTACGCCACTATGCAGGAATGGCCTTGCTGGAGAACATCTCACCGATGGGAGAGAACCCATAAATGGATGTCGAACAGTAGCTCTCTGTTTGGCACACGTGACACATTGCCGTACGTGCTTTTTGACCAAACCCCTAACACCAATGATCCAGTAAGCAGTTCTCAAGTATGTGATCATAAGCTGAGGACCTCCATGAAGAGTCTTACTATGAGCATCTGCTACAATCAAGTTGGTAAGGTGAGACATATGCGGTAAAACTATCGGATGTTTAATTTGTTCTTCCAATTGAGCCTTTTCTAGCCTTCCTTGAACTCTAACTATACCCTTGTCGTCTAGATAGGGAGATAATGATTTTAACTTGCTTGATTTTATCTGTACATAACCTTTAGTTTGTAATTGTAAATATTCTTCTGTAAATACTTTTCTTTGTGTGACCTTAATACAACTTTCTAATGCCCTTTCTAATTCATATTTTTGTAAATAAACTGTTTTATTTTTTACTTTAGTTAAGAATCGACGGCAATAAGCAATTACCCTTATGAGTCTTTGTAAACTCGAGAATCGTTCAAATATGTCGTTCTCGTCAAATACAACAGCTACGTGTGCCTTGACGCATTGTTCTAGATCTACATCTAAATAATTTGGCCTTTTATATAAAACAACGCCTTCTTTCAGAAACTGGGGACCAGTGAACCAAAGCTTATTTTCCCTGAGCAAACTTGGCAATGTTCCTCTTGACGCGCAATCAGCTGGATTGTCGTTGGTTGCGACATGAAACCATTGAGAGGGTTTTGTATGTGTCAAGATCTCTGAAGTGCGATTAGCGACGAAGGTTTTCCATTTGCTTGGATGACTGTTCAGCCATGCTAGAACGATGGTGGAGTCTGTCCAAGCCCTTACGTTATCGCTTGATATCTTTAACACTTCGGCTGTTTCTGCTAACAATCTTGACAGTAGTACTGCACCACATAGCTCTAAGCGGGGTATACTGATTTGCTTGATGGGTGCTACCCTGGTTTTAGCAACAACTAAAGCAACCTTGACCTGGTTCTTGCTGTCGATAATTCGCAGGTACACCACTGCTGAATAGGCTGCCTTTGAAGCGTCACAGAACCCGTGTAGTTCTAGGTTATCCTTCTCGTTTGTACCTAGCCAACGAGGTATCTGCACCGCGGTAAGCAGAGATAATTCTCTTCGGTAAGTCATCCACTCCTCTAACAGATCGGTGGGTATTGTATCATCCCAGCCAATTCCTGTGAGCCATAACTTCTGGATGATAATTTTCGCAAGGACTACACAAGGAGATAACCACCCCAACGGATCAAACAATCGTGCTATGTCTGAAATTACAGCTCTTTTTGTTACAGTTGTCAGTGGAGGTGGCAGAGACACCGTGTATTGAAAGGAATCACTGCTACGGTTCCAGGTAAGTCCTAATATTTTCATTACGCTCTCAATTTTTAATTCTAAGTTTTTGTTCTCTATCTGTTCCTTGTTGTCCTTATCTTTTGTTCTGTCTGTAGCTTTAATAGTGTGATCTAATTGCTTCTTTGTTTCTAATGTGTTTATTATGTCTAAAAGTTGCTGATTGTTACTACTCCACTTCTGTAATTCGAACTTTCCTTTTAGTAGTAAATCTGTAATTTCCCGATAAATCCTTACTCCTTCTTTTACCCGGTAACATCCGGTCATGAGGTCATCCATATAAAAGGATGTTAAAACCCTGTCCGCAGTGAGAGGGTAGTTTTCACCCTCATCATATGCAATTTGGTGCAGAGTCCTCACTGCTTGGAACGGTGCTGAAGCGGTTCCGAATGTAACGGTGAGTAACTCGTAGTCCTTAATTTGAGAGTCAGAATTATCACGCCACAGTATTCGCTGATACATGGTGTCCTCATCAGCAACCCTTACCTGTCTGTACATTTTAATTATATCAGCTACAAGAGCAACAGGATACAACCTCCATCTCATTACGGTGTGCCTTAAATCTGCCTGCAAAGTAGGTCCAGTCATAAGGGTATCATTTAATGAGACACCTTTGCTGTTCTTCTCTGAGGCATTAAACACAACCCGTACCTTTGTAGTCGTCTTGTCGTCGCGTATCACTGCATGGTGAGGTAAGTAAACTGCTACTTCTTTATTATTGTCCTTTTCTTCTACAGGTCTCATATGATCTAGATGTAAATATTCTTTTATAACTTTAGTGTACTGTTCCTTTAATTGTTTGTTTTTGTGTAACCTTTTCTCTAATGACTTAAATCTACCTTCAGCTATAGCTCGAGAATTACCAGCCTTACATGGTGGATCATCGTCGCGAAAAGGTAATCTCACAACGTACCTACCATCATCTAATCTTGTGGTGGTAGCGCTATAAAACTCCTCGCACCTTTGTTCTTCTGGACTTAATATTTTCGTTGTATGAGGTTGCTCTTGAATTTCCCAAAATTGCTTGAGAATATCATCTTCGTTGACCTTAGCATGCAATACGCTAATATTCATGCTTGAACTATTTGATCTATTAATTGAACTATTTACAGCTCCTGATAAGATCCATCCTAACGTCGTGCTCTGCGCGATCAACGTAGAAGAGGGACTTCTCATCATACCTTCTCTAAGGATGCAGCTATAGACATCCGCACCCAATAAAAGATCTATTTTATTGGGTTGATTGAACTGGGGATCGGCTAGATCTTTAGTATTGATACCTATCCATTCTAACCCACTACCACTTATGCTTTGTTCCGGTAAATATGAAGTAATTTTACTGAGAACGTAGGCATTAAGTGAAAGGGTAAACTCAGGGTCGACCCCTTGAACTAATTTTCAGATTTACCATGTACTTGGCAATGGTTGATCTACTACCCAGACCTGACACGATTCCGCGAATAGGGATCTTTTTCAGTCTGAGGTATTGAACTGTGGCCTCTGTGATTAAACACGCTTGAGACCCTTGGTCAAGCAAAGCTCTGACCAAATGAAAGTTACCCGTCCTGGACTCGGCATTTACTAGCGCGGTGGCTAGTAAAACCTGTTTCGGTACGGAAACTCTATCGGTCGCTAAACATGATACCACAGGATTAATAGCACTAGTTGAGGGACTAGTACTAATTGTAGTCACGTCAGCTGCAATGTTCTGTTTATTTGCAGATTCGCTCGATTCTAAGTGCAGCAAAGAGTGGTGACGTCTTTGACAAACCTTACAAGTGGTTTGCTTCTTGCAATTGTGAACCGTATGATTGCCACCTAAACAATTGAAGCAAATATTATGCTTACTGACAAACTCTCATCTAGTGACAAGTGGTTGCTTTGCAAATCTTTTGCAAAAGCAAAGTTTGTGGGACTCCGAGCAATATTCACACCGTATGTTGTTTGAACTCATGGCTACCATAATTTTAGGCTTGTTTGAACCCTGAACTTGATGCGATGTGGCTCTCTTAGGCTCTATACATTCAAACGCGCGAAACCTATTCTCTAAAAAGTTGGCAAATTGCTCATAAGTAGGCAACTCATTCGAGTCTTGATTATTGATGCTGAGTTCCCACTGTTTTCGCGTTTCAGCATCAAGTTTAAAAGCAACAATATGGATGATGATAATGTCCCACGTGGAAACATTTACATTTAAATTCGAAAGCGCACTAAGACAATCATTGGTGGTGTCAAGTAGCTCTTTTAAGCCTGTCGCAGACTCAACAGATAAACGCTTCTGACTAAACAATCGCTTCAATATACAATTTGACAGATATTTTTTATTACTGTAACGCCGTTCTAATTTTGCCCAACACTGGGTGTAGTTTAAATCAGATATCTCCTTATGTCTTACAAATTGTTCTGCTTCCCCAGTAAGGTGCGCCTTTAAATAATGCATTTTTTCTACATTATCCAATGTTTCATTTTTGTCTATAAGTGAAACAAATAAATCGCGAAATGTAGTCCATTCGCTATAATGACCACTAAATGTAGGAATTGAAATTTTAGGCAACTTTACAGAACTCTTAGACGTACCGACGGTTTTAGACGACTTTGTTGACTCTTTATCTACCTTACACATTATTTTATTTAATTGCGATTTGATTAAACATTTATAAGTTATATATGTGTCCTCAGTAGTATCATAAATTTCTAAATATTTTTGAATATCCTGTGCCTTAAAATTCTCATGAAGTTTTGTGTTGTTTTCTTTAAATGAAGCCCAATCGTTTTCTAATAACTCAAGTTTTGTCTCCATATATTCCAGAGTCAACCTATCTTTAGGACATTTTTTAAAATTAGATAATCCTCTCTGTATAATACCTTGGATATCCTTTAAAACATTTACTAAGCCCTCCATCTTGTAAATTTATCACAAAACAAAGCCAAAAATATTCAAAATAATCTACCGACACACAAACGAGTGTTAAAACAAACAAAATAAATACTTGTAAACCAAAATCTAAAATGTGTATATATAAAACTACAAACAAAACAATATTTCTAAACCAATAAAAATATAAGAAGCAAAAGCAGCAACTTGTAAAAATACAAATAAAAACACAAGTGGTAAAAATATTAAAATGTAACCCTTGTAAAACACTTAGCGAATATAATCTAAAACAACTGAACTAATAAATAAATTTTCTAAGTGGCAAAAAGCGTCTAAAATTTTACAAGTGTTTTGCACTATCTTTACTGTCGGCGGAAATCGGGCATAGGTTCCCCGTTCCCTCGTTTTTTATAAAACTATTCTAAGTCTAAACTAAACAACAAGCATGCATTATACTACAAACTAACTTAAAACTACAAAGTCTTTCTATCTTCAATTATTTTTCCAAGTTTAAATTGTCTTGTAAATAAAGTTCAAATTTCTAGTTTTAATCACTTGCACTATTTTACTTTGTTAATAAATAATTGTACTCACGCAACTTCACTGACTCACTCAATATGTGGCTGAATGCCACTTTCCTCCAAGTAACCGGTAGCGCCCTCTATTGAGACGTCTAGTTGAACTCCAACAATGTCCTTATTATCGTTTGCACAGATGTCCTCTTAATCGACTCCAACAAGCAGCTACAGCTGCTGGCGATACAACTGATTACCGCAATCAGTTGAAGCGCTTCAACAGCGCGTGTCTCGACTCCTGCGCAGCGATCCACTGCGAGTCTGAGACAACGGTCGGCTTGACCGTGTGAACTAAAAAATGGCCTTTGAACACAATCGGCTCGTAAGGTCCAATGAATATTGAACTAGGTGAACTATTTTGATCTAAAGCGGACTGTATAATAACTACTAGCAGGTTTTGAATTAAAACGCAAACTGTAGCTTGATCTGAGGTTCATTTATTGTAAAATGTCGTTGACCTTATATAGTACAGCCGGTAACGAAACCATAGCGCGATTCAGACTTATGGTATAACGCCATCTATCGAGTGTTGACTCAAACTTTTTTTATTTACATTATGATTTTACTTTATAATTACATTTGCTCTTGAACAATGTGAGACTTGTTTTATTTCGCTTCTGTATAGGTTTTTATTTTGTCTTTTAGTGTACTCCTTAATGGTCTTGCATAATTATATTCTTCTTTGCACTATATACTAGTAGGAAACTGTTGGACTAACTGCCACGCAGAGGTCTCGAGTTCGATCCCTAGGCGCGAATCTCAGACATATCGAAGTCATGAGCGTATTAAATTAATTAGGTAATTATCGCTTGCTTTAACGACATAAGAAACAATCGTGAGGAAACCTGTATATCTGAGAGTTCTTCATAATGTTCTCAAAGATATTTGAAGTCTGGCAACCCGCACTAAGCCAACATGGTGAACTATGGCCTAATCCTTCTCACACAGAGAAGAGACCCGGGCAGTGGGACAATTTAATATAGGGCTGATATTATTACATATTGCACTAAACCACTTTAATTAATTAAGGATTCATGTATCATATCACTGGTTTTTAAAAGCATTGTCTTGTTTCACGTGATATGTACAACATTCACAATTTCTCTTGACTACGTGACTTAATTCAGCTTATTTTCAACTTATTTTTCTACTGCTATTCTTGTTAATTTAGATCTAACGTGTTTGTAGACTTCTAAGTGGTCTTTTTAAATTTTGGTATGCATAACGGGTAACCTTGCTCATTTTAGTCACTGTATTAAAATGCGGTTGATGATTATTGGTTTACATAAATTATATAACACTTTAATGACGTGTCGTAAAATTTTGAGTTCTATTTACGTGTCAGCTAATTACTCAGGTTGTATATGACAATTACAATAGACCGAGATCATAGTTATATGCCAAAAAACAAATAGTACTAATACTTTTATCTTGCGCGATTTTCTATTGCCTGATTGCTTACAGCATTATTGTATTTCATAAAAGTGGACCATGCAAGCCTGATAGCCAGCACACATCGGATTTGTGACGGAAAGGTTTCCGGATTACCGTCCCACTCTTTGTACTATTTCTGTGAGCTTCGCACAAGCCTATAGTTTAGTTAAAGGATTTAACAGCAATACTCGTGAAATGCAACCCACGGTACAAATGATCCACAAATAAAAATAGCGTGGGGGTATTAAGCTGGAGCTCAGCGCAACAATACATATTTTTATAAAATTATTTTTGTATGTGATACTCTTACACTAGATATAACCCGTAACATGTACTCTGGCGCCATCCTTACTAATATTATAAATGCGAAAATGAGTTTGTTTGTTACGCTTTCACGCCTTAACTACTCGACCGATTATCATGAAATTTAGATACACGTTGTCAGAGGTACAGAATAGGACAGAGGGTACCTTTCATCCTGAAAAAAGGACTGTTACTAACCGTATTTACAAAATCTAGTATTAGATAAGCCTTTTTTGAATAGAAAGAGAGAATTTTGGAAATTATTGGAACAACACTCTAGCATTGAATACAGCCAGGTTATAAGTACACTGGGAAATAAAGGCGCCATTTTCCTCATCGTTCCTTTTGAAGCAATTCTATAGCTCTTACCTATAACTACAAATTACTATATCCATGCCCTCCATCTTTGACCCAGATATCGTAAGGCCTATGAAAACTGTGTTCTTCAACGATAGGTAGCGTGCTGTAGAACACTAAGCTACGTATCCTCAGCCAATAACGATCGATATAATGCCGCCATTAGTGGGGACCATTAAGCCAAAAATAAATGTCCACGTTAAGTAACTGTATCCAGTATAGAAAAGATAAGTGAGAAATGAACGATGCTGTGTAGTGCTAATGCAAGAATTAAAACCTCTAGGTACGGCTACTATTAGAAATATAGTTTTTAAAAGATGGCACTGCAGCTGAATATTTCTTTAGTTTCTTTCTGTTGGTATACAGGCAGGAACGTATTACAGTACTATTTCACCAGCCTAATTTGACCTACACATAAATGTCAGTGATTTTTTAAGAAACTTCGCTCACCGCTCACCTTCGCTCACCTCCTTCTAGGGAGAGACTATGTATATTAATATTATAAACCTGAAGAGTTTGTTTGTTTGGTTGAACCTGCTATTCTCAGAAACTACTGGTTCGAATTGGAAAATTATTTTAGTGTTGGACAGCCTATTTATCGAGGAAGGCTATAGGCTATATAACATCATGCGACGACACTCGGGGGCAGCGCAGTAAACATAAACGCGGGTGAAACCGCGGACACAGCTAATATACCATAAACGGAAGCCCAAACGTATGCTCCAGAATCAACACCGCATTCTTTAATAGTTTTACTCTCAAGTTCTCAAACACAAAATTCAAAATGAAAATCTATATTTTGAATTACAGGGCGTAGGTACTCAGACTTTTATTTTCTATTAAGACAACTCCCGCACTAAGAATAACTCCTGTCATGTGTGTCTTTACAAAGATTCAAATAACAGACGCAAAGAACACCCAGACCCGGAACAACCATTTGTGGATCACACAACCTTTTGCCCGTGTGGGGATCGAACTCACAACACCCGGTGCGTTGGCAATGGCGATGCGACCACTTAAACCTACGGCGTCCGTGCAGTCAAAATTGAAATTACTATAAGTGGATCCCACAAATTATAATATGTTATATATTTATGCTCTACATCTATATGCTCTACATCCATATAGATCGCGTTCGACACTCGCTATTTTCAACTGAAGTGACTAAAATATTACGTGATTTGAATAAAGTTTCTTTCTCCACTAGTTTCTGCAATTGAATACCTTTTATCGTACCAAGCAATATATTTTTCAAAAGCCTTAAATGTCAACGATCTTTGCCCTTTTCCGCTTGTTTAATGATGAAAAAGCGATTTTCCCAGCGGGATATATTCTTGTATTTATTATTTATTACATAAAAAATGTTAGGTCAGCGTTCTGCGTATCGGACACGAGTTTACAAACTCCCTGTGTAAATATATGGGTTTATTATGAGCTGGTGTAATCCTTGAACCCGGTTCATTTTATCTTTTTTAGAATACCTAAACACAGTTTTTGAATGACATCAGAACGTTTTCAGTTATATTTTAAGAACTTTGTCAGTACTGCAAGATTCCTCAAGATTTAGTACGTAGTGCTATTTTATGTTAAACAGTTTATACTTGCGGCTTCTCTGACATAAATCCCACGGTCCCAACCTACCTATATATTTTTAATCCAGGTATGATCTCACGAGTGAAAAATGTTGTCTTGGTTTTTAAAGATTTCTCCCACAGCAAATCCTGTGCTGCGAGACACTTAACAAATATTTAAACAAATAATAATATTAATATTCTATCACATACACACAACACCATCTAGCCCAACTAAGCAAAGCTTGTATGTACTATGGGTACTAGATAATGGAGAAACATACATATATACTTTCTTTTTGTAAATACATACATTAGAAACACCCAGACCAAGACAAACATCCATGTTTATGCATACAAATGTTTGACTAGTGCGAGAATCGAACCTATGACCTTAAGCGTAGCAGTCGGTTACACTAACCACTATGCCATCGAGGCCGACACCTAACACCTAGTATCGAAATAACCATTTGGATAGTACACAATTTTTTTCTCGTGTCGGGTATGAACCCACAACTCCCGGATCCGTGCCAATGGCGAGGTGACCACTAAAAGCACAACGAAATCCGTGCCTTTAAAGTCATCTAAATCCGTTTAACGATCTTTATGCAACCATACGTGATTGAGTATATATGTATATTGAGCAGCGATAGCTCAGTGGGGAGACCAACCGACTGCAATGCAGAGGGTCTCGGGTTCGAACCCACGTCGCGCACCTCTGACTTTCGGAAGTTATATGACTTTTCGAAATTATGTGCGTATTGATTGACAATTATCGCGTGCTCCGTGCCTTGGAGAGCACGTTAAGCCGTCGGTCCCGGCTGCCATGAACATCTATGGCAGTCGTTATTGGGAGAGTGTCGACACAAAAGATCCCACTGGGTCGAAGTGTCGCCGGTCTGCACTGACTGGCTCCCACATAAGATACATACATACATACATACATATATGTATATTTATTTATTTTAAGATTAAAAATCTGTAATCAATTACAATTCATGATTGTATTAGTTATACACGACTACGTACGTTTGCATTAGCAAGTCACGTTATTGCTGTATAGCTTCAATTACTCACTTCATGCCAAATTCAATTAAAATCATTTCAACAGTGTAGACATCAAAACTTATGTAATTGCACGACTTACGGACAAGTTACTTTCGCAGTTATAATACTGTTGACGGTATTAGGCGACGACGAGGAAAATGTCAAAGCGTCTATATAAACAAGCGCGCACAGGAAGTGAGCTCACTCGCTCGTTGGCGTTCGTCATGGCAACAGCTAGTTAAAGTCCGATTGCGTTTCGTGATTAAGATACGTGAGACATTTTTCTTGTGATTATTACTTTGTGTAAATTATTGTTAATTGTTCATATCGGTCTGTTATGTTTCGGTTGTTATTTTTATTGTCAATTCGTAATTGTTAAAGCGAGAATTATAGTTTTCGATTTAAGGTTTCTTTTTTTTATCTTTAATCCACTGCCGTTTCTAACAATACCTATTATAACTACATAATTATTCAAAAACACAATTATATTTTCTATACATAGTCAAATGTCCATCTCTGATGAGCAGTCATAGAGGAATGACGTGTACTAATTTAGTACTAATATTATAAATATTAGATTTTTTGTTTGTTTGTAAGGATGTAGCTCGAAAACTACTCAACTGATTTACTGATTCACTACAATACATAAGCCATATATTTTTTTCAAGTATTGTATCTTACCCTAACCTACTTTACGGGTAAAGCCGCGGGATAAAGCTAGTAATTAATATACAACCAATTCACCAACTTTGTTTTCAAGTTCCACGTCATAGCAGCGAGTCCATTACCATCTATTAGGAACAGTCCCAAACTCCTTGTGCTACTAGAAATTTCTTGCTAGTAGAGCCCTGTAACTCTTTACCCGACCCGGTGATCGAACCTGAATCTTCATGCTCAGCATTAACTATAACTACGCCATCGTTACTTTTTCATATAGGAAATACCGTTAGGCTCAAGCCACACTGAATTGGCAGCGTTCAGCAGCGACGCGAAGAGCAGGGCACAGAGCTCGTGCCGCCGCCCGTCACCTTGCGCGATCGCGTGTCAGCCGAGCGTTGCGCTAGCGTGCGCCAGTCTACAATCTACCTTTGGCAAGACAGAGAACTCGTGTTTTGCTGTTTTGGAAAATATGGAATTGGTCATGATAGCACTTATTTCTGAAGCAGAGGAGGAATAAAAAAATAAACGTAGGCTAAGAAGAAAAAGGGATATGTGGGTTCATAAGCGGGCGAACAGCCTGGCGGGCCGCAAGTCGGCTCGCGTCGCCACGCAACTGTTAGCGCCCACGCGCGACAGCTCGCGACCACGCGAGACTGCTCGAGCCGGCGTGCCACGTCGCTCCGCCACGCCTCTTTTATTCTATCAAGCGTTTCTATATCTTGTAACTTTGTACATAAAGTTTATAATGTCTTGTTATTAAAACTGATTGTCTCGTCGCTGCCAATTCAGTGTGGCTTGAACCTTAGTCTATATCCGCGTGAAATAGCTTAGTGGTATAACTGGTCACCTCGCCACTGCCACTAGGCCGAGAGTTGTGGATTCAAATCCCATACGGGACAAAATTTTGTGTGAGCCACAAACAGTTGTTCCGAGTCTGGGTGTTCTTTGTGTCCGTTGTTGTTTTGTATTTTTCATTGTTTTTTTATTGTAATGTTTCTACTTCATCGATAAACATTTCCGTATCAAATATTGGCGCTCCATTTCTCTGGATACGTGCTCTTATTCTGGAGATCGCGCGTTAACTGGACGCAACAAGGCATCTTTAGAATCTCGACTCTCGCGCAATGCACGGGAATCAAGCGCGAGTCGAGAGTCTGGCGAAGTGCACGCGATTTACGCGCGTATTTTGAATTCACGCGATGCTTGTAGACGCGATGTATTGGTGCCTAGTATCTCGCTAACGCGTGAATGAATTCGTGCGAAACGTTTCGTGGCGAATTCGCTCCTGCTGGATAGGTTCTTAACTTCTTGACTTATCATCGTGAAATGTCTGACACATTTTTCAAGGACATAAGTTACCTTTCATCCAGGCAGAAAGTACAGTTTCAGAAGGGTAGAAGTTTAATGACGAAATGTACGCGAGCGAAGCTGTGTACCAAACCTATTCTAAATAGAAATAGACTCGTTTCTTTTTATATGTAACGTAAACACAAACGGTGATATGTAAATGTCACACATTATATACCTCTGCAATAAGTAACATAACATCTAAGTTAGCAATAATATCTGCACTCACACTTTAAACTCTTGTAAAGGGGCTTGCAATATACTGGCCAGCAATAACGCCAATATTTTTGAATGTACCAAATTGTTTCCACAAAGCTATCAAAGATATGATTTTTGTTTTTTGTAATGCTTAATGGATGCAAATGTTTTTGAGCCAGCCAGACTATGTTAAAAACATTTTAGCAGTAAAAACTCCTTTATGGAACTCAGGGGAATTGACCTTCAGATTGAAATAATTCAATAGATAAAAATTACATTTACAATGTCTTAGTTACACAGCTGCCTTTAAATGGCGTAAGGTGTAATTTAGATAATGGCAGCCAAGTCACGTCGCCCGTAAGTCTTATAATGTAATTGAAATTAGAAATTCACTAGAGATTTGAAGGAGGGAAGCTTTTTATAACGTCTAAAGGATTTTGAGTTAATATTGCGAATTGGATTTGAGATCTTATTACGATATTTAATTACGTTTGAAAGGATTCTTATAACGATGAGTTACTTATAACTTGATATCAATGAAATGACATTCATATATTTGACTACATGGATGACGTGCTGGTTAAAATGGTCGCCTCCCACTGATACTGCACTGGGTATTGTGTATCGATCTTTAAACGAAACAAACATTTGTGATGATCTACAAAGAGTTGTTTGAAGATTGTTCTTCGCGTCCGTTGATTAAATGTTTATAAAGTCCACGACACACGGATTACTTACAGTACAGGTGATTTATTTTAATTAAATAGCAAGGATAATAAATTTAAAAACTATGTCATTACTTCAGTGAAGTAAATTACGCTACCTACAGTCTTAAGTTCTCGAGTTCAAGTATTCAGTCAGCTAAAGTGCCTTTGAGTAAACTTTATAAAATAAATAAAAAGAATGGCCACGTCTACTAACATCACGATAGACTTTCCTGAAAGACTGACAGACCTGGTTGAATAGTAATATTCTGAGCAGTGAGCTTTTTGATGATCGATTTGAAGTCTACAGAAGAGATCGGGAAACAACTGGTTTTCATTGTAATAAGGACGGTGGTGGGGTATTAATTGCAGTTAATAAACGAATTAACTCCGCGCGTATATACCACTGGCAAAGTAGGTGTGAGGACCTCTGGGTGACTATTGACATATCCTCGTCAAATAACACTCGTAAATTGGCTCTTTGTGTGATTTATATGCCTCCACCTGTATGTCTTTCAGCCATTGAACACTTTATAGAGCATTGTAACAGAGTTATTGACTCAACGGATGCTCCGATTTGTATAGTCGGAGATTTTAACCTAGGTAAAATCAACTGGAACTTAAAAGTCGCCAGTGCTTCATTACCTAAAACTTATCAAACATTTTTAGATTTTATAAATGTAAGTCAGCTGACACAGCACAATTGTGTGAAAAATTATTCTGGTCGTATACTAGATTTGGTTCTATCTACGGTGCCATCATGTTTTGTAACCGAATCTAACTCACCACTGACGGTTATCGATAAACTCCATCCCCCCCTTGACATTACTTTAACATCAATAAAGAGACATAATCTGCCCTATAACAACACCACGTATAGACCTAACTTCTACAAAGCGAATTATACAGAAATTAATGATTATCTTAATAAACAGGACTGGGCTGACCTATTTAAGAAATGTAATAATGTAAACGACATGATATCTATATTTTATGAACATTTGAACGATGTAATTAGAACATTTGTGCCTGCGCGAAAACCAAAGAATAACCGTTATCCACCATGGTTTAACAAAAGTATTATTAAGTCTTTAAAAGAAAAAAACAGGTTGAGGATGCGCTTCAAAAAATTCAAAAATCCATTAGACGAACTTGAGTTGAAGTTGTTATCCAAGCGATGTGAAAAATCAGCTATGAATTTATATAATAAATATGTCGAAAACTTAGAACAAGGACTTAGAGATAATCCCAAACTTTTCTGGAGTTTTATAAAAGCAAAAAGAGGCGGATCTAGTGCTTACCCACAGACTATGACTAACGGGGAGATTGTAACATCTAACGGCTCCGAAATCTGCAATCTTTTTGCCAATCACTTCTCGTCTGTGTACACATCAGATAGTGGTACAGAAATAAAATGTAAGACAAGTTTTCTCGAGGATCTGTATAGTAATAGTCACTGCCTGATAAGCCCCGTAATTGATCGTGACTGTCTACTAAACAAACTTAAAAAAGTTAAAGTTAGCAAGGGACCAGGTCCCGATGGCATCCCACCGATCTTTATTTTTTCCTGTGCAGAGGCCCTGGTTTCACCCTTACTAATAATTTACAATACGTCGCTAAGTTCAGGGATGTTTCCATTAGAATGGAAGAAAGCTAAAGTAGTTCCAGTTTATAAGTCGGCTGATAAAGGTTTGATTTCTAACTACAGACCTATCTCAATTTTATCAACGTTTGCGAAAATCTTTGAATCAGTTGTTTGTCCATACATCCAGCACCATTTTAGACTGTACCTAACGGACCACCAGCATGGATTTGTTACGGCGAGATCCACAACCACGAACTTAGTTACTTTTACAGAATCACTAATTCAGGCCGTAGATGCTAGTAAACAGTTTGACGTAGTATATACAGATTTTAGTAAGGCGTTTGACAAGATGTCACATTCTATTCTAATTTACAAACTTGCAGCATACGGTGTAACGGGATCATTGCTGGAGTGGTTTAGATCTTATCTAACGGAACGGGATTTCTACGTTGTGATAAACGGTTTTAAATCTTCAGAACGAAAAATAACATCTGGTGCTCCACAAGGTTCGCATTTAGCTCCGATATTATTTAACGTATTTATAAATGACCTTTGTCAGTGTTTTCACCATGCCGAACCTTTTTTGTATGCAGATGACTTAAAGTTTGCACGAATTATTGAGTCACCAATTGATAATGAGCTTTTGCAAAACGACCTTAACAGAGTCATTGATTGGTGCAAAAATAATAGAATGCAACTAAATTCTGATAAATGTTATCATGTAAAATTCACGAGAAAAATTAGACACGTGAACACCGTATACTTTATTGATCAGCATAAAGTTCAAGAGCTTGAAACAATCAAGGATTTGGGCGTTCTTTTTGACAGAAAAGTCAGCTTCGTACCTCATATCGAAAATATAATAAAAAAAGCGTCAAAAATGTTGGGCTTCATACTTCGCAACACCAAAGGCTTTCGTAAAAGTAGTACCAAAAAAATGTTATATTATAGTCTCGTCCGCAGTGTTTTGGAATACTGCAGCGTAGTATGGCGACCCCATTACGCCACACATATGCTGCGGTTAGAAAGGGTGCAAAAACGTTTTGTATGGCACCTAGCGTTTAGTGAAGGGAAATCCAAGCTGATACCTACCTACAGAACCCGCCTGCATCATTTCAAAATGCTGACATTATCTGCACGCAGAGATGTAGCCGATGCAAAATTTTTGTACAAACTATTAAGAAATCAAATCGATTGCCCCAATTTACTAAGCCTTGTTAGATTCCATGCTCCATCCAGATATCCTAGAAATATTATTACACCGCTATGTCCACCTCTGCGGAGGTCTGTGTTAGGCGCAAACTCACCCATGCCTGTGTTATGCAAGATGCTTAACCGCTGCAGTGATTTGCTTGATATAAACCAAGACAGTTTTAATAAATTTTATAAAATTATTTTGAATCATTCACCTGTCAACTTAATTTTTTATACTTGAATAATTTTTTGTAGTCTATTTAACTTAATTTAATGTAATATTATTTTATTTAATGTAATATAACTTAATTTAATCCATTATTATTTAATTATACATTGCTGCTCGATTTGCTTATTTCAATTATGATTTTCTAAGATATTTTATTTTTATTATATTATTATTATTTACTGATGTTTCCAATTGAATTGTATAATCTATTGCCAACTGAATTACTTATAATTTATTTTTGCTTGAATTCATTACTTGAATATGTCTACTATGTCTGTGTCGTTTAATTTAATATAATATTTAATGTTACAATAATTACTTATCTAATCTTAAAATAGTCAATTTATCATAGCCGTTGTTTTTTGTGCATGCGGTGTTAACCTTGAAGTAATTGTTACACTTTTAAAAGTATATTAGCCTATTGTATTATAAGTTAATGTTATGTGTGTAAACAATTGTTGGTTAACCTAAATAAATAAAATAAAAAATAAAAAATAATAGCTTCAGTTGGAGCTGAAACTAGATGAGAGCCATAAATTGAACAAATTGAACACATTAGTAGAACTAAAATAAAGAAAAGCATTTTTAAGTAAAATAATGAAGCAACAGGCCTATTTTGAGAGCCTAGCTTTATTATACTTAAAAGGCATGCGAAGCATGTTGTTTAATTCTAAACCAGTTTCTACGCGCGCTGTCGCTCGCGTAAATGTAGGTTAGGTTTGTAACAGTATATTTTTCTGGATGAAAGGTCCTATGACTTATTTCCGTTCACCTGAAATAGTGTATGCGAAATTTTACGATGAGCGGTCGAGTAATTAAGGCGTGAAAACGTTACAAATAAACTCACATTCGCATTTATAATATAAGTCAGGATAGGTAACCAAAAATACAAAGAAAGGAAAAATACAATTAATGATGTAGCAGTCTATTCTACTTTATGATTATATTTTTTCCTTTTACGTTGGTCGCGAGGCTAAGTTTACGACCAACCACAAAATCCCAGATACTTATTGTTCTAAATTAATTTCAACATAATATTATCTCGCGATCATATCTTCCTACTTTAAAGGGCATCGTACCCTGAAGTGTAGTTTTGTTATCGGAACCCTAAACTAACCGCCAAGCCTACTATCTACCTTCAAAAGGGAAAATGTCCAATAACAGAAATCAGATGGAATGTGTTTCTCCCGAGAGAACTTTAATGAAAATACT
Source organism: Catocala fraxini (assembly GCA_930367265.1). Classification (NCBI taxonomy): domain Eukaryota; kingdom Metazoa; phylum Arthropoda; class Insecta; order Lepidoptera; family Erebidae; genus Catocala; species Catocala fraxini. The sequence goes on from OV884037.1 coordinate 8,323,090, forward strand.
AAAGTTCACGATAACCAACCTATAAATGGCTACTCTCTCAGCAGAAATAAACCGTTACCCTTATCTTAACTCCAGAAGCCATGGAAATGGTCTATAAGATCGACAAAACTGAGGATTCATTAACACGACTAGTCGGATATCGTAATGGCCTCTATGAAGCTTTCCAGCTATTTCAGCGTAGTGAAATGTACTCATGTTGCAAATATATATACAACATGTGCTGCTTTGACACATTTTGTGTAGATTTTAATTTAAATTCGTCGTATTAGTTGCTATTTTATGTTAGGGTCAATGGAATAAGATGATTGCTCAAAGATTATGTTCAGGAGTTGTGAAAGTAATGACTGCTGGTAGGCATTACTACACTCGACTATATGTTCCCAAAATCGTATTTACAGACTTATATGAACATTTCTGATATTTATTTTTATTTACATATCTAATAACATGCACTACAATATGTTTGTTATTAAAATGATTATAAGATAAAACTTGCAGATCATAAACACGCTTATCGCTTCTTTTTAATGGAACTCATTTCTACTAACATATACCTATATTATATAATAAGCTAGTTCTTTTTTAAAAATACAAATATAGGGATCTAGAAATAGTTTCAACACGCGGCGATATTGTTTAAAATACCCGCACTCGCTTGTGAACTTCACACGTGCGCCTGAAGTGCAAGTACCTAGGTAGAATTCCTTTGATAGGTACCAATATACCTATAGGTAAGACTACGAAGCCCATAAATATATAAAAGGATAATAACACAGTGATATCATTATGACAATGACGAGTAAGTTGTCCAATCTTAGGATAAAGTATTCTGTCATTAGACGTACTACGCCACGTACGGTAAGACAGATGGAGGACTGTGATAGGCTATTAAATTTCATTGTCAACGTCGTCGTCGAAGGACGTCACTCGGAAGCTACCACTTAAGTAAAAGGCTGGGCTCTGATAACCTCATGCTATTTTAGGGTGAAACTTACGTTGGATTCCTAATTTAAAATCTGTTGTATAATTTCACACATATCCTCATCAAAATGTTTTCTGTAGTAACCATAGTAATAATTACTATTGTAATTATATTTCAGTTTGAGAACAAAATTATTTTACAATACTACTACAGTCTCATCTGCCTGGTTTCATTATACAATAGGGTGTACTGCTCGATTCTTTGTTGTGTTTTTACAGTAAAATCATAGTATTTAAAAATGAATACTTTTACCTTAAAATTTCAAGTGGCATTGCGGCTTACCCATACGAAATGACTATATTCAATGCCTTTTCATGAATAAAATATTGGTCATACCACGACATATACAAAAGCAATTTAAAAGGAAATAAATACACCGCAGTGTGTCACGTATGTTCTCCAAAAATCATTTTCATTCCGATTGATTTTAATTAAAATATATTATGTTGTATAAAATGAGGCTTTAATAATGTACTACATAAAGCGCCCTATACGGCTACATTTTAAGTACTTTAGAACCTCGACTACATAGTTACAAAATGTGGCTTAAGATAGACTTAAGGTTGAGCCATTTGGTATCAAATTACTAATACCGAGGCGGTGTGGTTACACATATTGTATAAAGATTTTATTTCAAGTAGACAATGTTTCTGACGACGAATATTATGAATATACAGTAGCTTTACATAAAAGCTTTACAGAAGGACTGGTTAAACAAAGAACTATATTGAAGCAAAGTCAATACTTGTGCCAAATATGTATACTATATTTACAAATACTTGTATGTATATCTATATATATAAAACTCTTCCGTTACTGAGTGACTGACAGACAACGCACAGCCGAAATTACTGAACGCAAGAAGCTGAAATTTGGCATGTATTTTCCTTGGAGAGTGTAGGGGAGCACTAAGAGAGGATTTGTGGAAATTCCACCCTGAAGGGGGTGAAAGGGGTGAAACCCGATATTCAGAAGAAGCTGAAATTTGGCATGTATGTTCCTTGGAGAGTGTAGGGGAGTACTAAGAGAGGATTTGTGGAAATTCCACCCTGAAGGGGGTGAAAGGGGTGAAACCCGATATTCAGACAGGAACGGGACTTACGCGGGTGAAACCGCGAGAAAACTACTAGTTTTTATATATTTGTATTTGTTATATCAGAGTAAGATTTGTTTTCTCCTATAATTTACGGAGAAAATAAAACTTCATCTCTCGTTTAACCAAAAGGATGGATAATAAAAAGTCAGTCGTCAATTTTATCGAAGGTATGATCGAATTGTTAACATTTCACGTCACCAATTTAGTTTTTAGTGTTTATGTGCGTAATATTTAAACATTCTGTATTGTAAGCTGAAAAGAAACCACTGTTAGTATAATACGATACCTTTTTATGTGTCATATGATAATGTATAGGATTATAATACTATGCATATTTATATCAGGAAGTAAATCCAACTTGTGACTTGCACAGCTTCCATTGTGTACGAGAACCAACAAGGCCGAAATTACGTCGAAACGTTGAATACGTCACTGGTTTTAAGCGTAATTTTAGCACAATTGTAGTTCATGTAATTGCCTTTAATTTAGAGTGGCTGAGTGGATTTGCCAGTATTTGCCGTCATAAAAGCGCTTGTAAAACTGGCAGTATTTTCTCGATCAACTTATTATGTTTTAAAGGATTACTGAATGAATTTTGAAATAGTGATGTTTTACTCTCTATAAAGGGTCTTTACAAATTTGACGTCACGTTTATAACAAATTGTGGATACTTGTATTCTTATTTTACGAGTTGGTAAAACTACATTCATACTCAGTTATATGTAGGAGAAGGGAACTCTTGTAGTGAGTGTTGTATTGCCCCTCATATATATAATTGTATCGTAGCAAGTAAAATTATTCATTATACACCAGTCATTAGAATAAACAACATCTTGTATTTGTCGAACCTAACGCCCAACATTGCACTATGCTTGTCTATACCAATATTATAAAGAGGAAAGATTTAATTTTTGTTTGTTTGTTTGTAATGATATAACTCAAAAACGAAACAAACGATTTGAAAAATTCTTTCACCATTAGAAAGCTATATTATCACCGAGTACATAGACAATATTTTATTTTTTTAAATTGCTCATACTGACTTATCTAACTACCTTTAAGCGAGCGAAGTAAGAGCTAGTTTGTTATATTTTCATGGCTAAACTAACGACTCAATTTTGATGGAAATTGTTGATAAAATAGATTGAACTCTGATATAGCGTACGCTACTCTACAAGATGCAGATAAATAGCTGCTTGAGAATAAAAATATTGTCCGTACTAATTGCTAGCAGACAGTACCAATTAAAGTATTAATTATTGTAACGGGCGTATATAATTTAAACGCACATATATGTAAACAAAACTTATAGTTGGGATACGTGAGGATGAGAAAATGTACAATACCATTACAATATCAAAAATCACAGGAAGACCATCTTATGATTAATAACTCAACGCGTGTTCTTCACCGGACATCGCGCCATCCCTCTTCCTCGCGAGTCGCTGTGCTGCAGCGCGCGGCCACCGCGCGCTCTTATTGGTCATTATTACGATACGTCTGGAGTGATAGGCTAATATGCCAAGCGATTGCCCGCGCGTTTAAATAATTGGCGTAACGTCGAGGACACTGGCGGGATATTGCAACCGGAAGTTCGCCTTACATTATTGATTTAATGAAATGAAATGTTAAAGAGAAAGATAATGTAAACTAAACAACTCACCTTTATTACAGAAGGGAAAAGACTGCTACTCCTTAATACAGAATATTTAATAATCTAGCTAGGCCATAGGCCTCTGACATGGCTTAACGACTGCTATCAATTTGACAACAACCGGGACGTCGGTCCCGGCGAAAAAAGTCAAAGGTAAAACGTCGTTTTTAGGTGCCCTCCGAAGCACGGAGACACTCAGGTGAAATACCACTAAGCGGTCACCCATCTATAGACTGACCTCACCTAACGTTGCTTAACCTCGCTAATCGTTTACCAATCAGTGAGTGCATAATATATAGTGACCCTTGCTTGCCTATTACCAACAGCATCATAAAAACAGTGTCTAATTAAGTGAAAGCAACGTATCACCAGAGTCCATGCCTCATTATATTTTTTACAACATTAACATTGTCTGCAAAAGTTCGTTACACTAGACACCAACCTCTTTTATTTTCGTACAATATATTCTTAAAAAGAAAATTTTAATAATACCACCACTTTTTATTTCTTTTTAAGCTCTTTGTAATGGGGGTATTATTTTACAAGTGCAGCTTGTGTTACAAGTTTTTCCTTTCACTTTCTAAGTCAATAAATAATAATACGAGACGACTGATATTAATAACTAAAAGATTTAAGAAAATTATATTATTTTATTTATCAAAATTGTGCATGATATTCTTTGTTGACGTCTGCTATTTTTGTTAATAAACGATAATAAAATATGTATTTTCGATAAAAGTCAATAAATAACTACAGCAGTAGGTCAGATTATAAGAAGCTTGTACCTATATATTACTATACTAGATGTTTCCGCAGTTTCACCCGCGTTTATCGTTATTGCGACCCCGTGGGTTAGATAGCCTTTAGCCTTCCTCGATAAATAGGCTATCCAACACTAAAATAATTTTTCAATTTGAACCTGTAGTTCCTGAGATTATCGCGTTCAAACAAACAAACAAACTCTTCAGCTTTATAATATTAGTACAGATACAATATAATCTCATGGCCAATGCTCAGACCCAGTTATCCAGGTATAATGCTTTTTATATTATCGCCTGTCCATTTTACATGTCGCCTTGCTATTTGCCTTTCGCCGAGTGAAATGGGTTGAATCACACGAAACAAACATTTTACCTAAACCGTTAAGACTGCGCCGAGCGTAATGTGCCAAAACAGGTGGTCACAGTTAAGTGAATAAAAGCAACACTTTTTGTTTAATAGAAATATACATTTGCCATAACAATGAATGTGTTTACAATTACTCCTTGTAAAAACTTAAAATAATTTATATATTTGCCTACAAAATTACGTAAATTTGCACGACAACTGCAAAAACGTAAGCTCGTGTTACGTGATTTTTAGATTATAACAGTAGCAATCTATCCTAGCTTCTATTCCAGCTTAAACGAAACATAAATAGTTATATTACAATTTGTCCGTCCCAAATATTTAAGTTATTGGTCGACAATAAAGATACATATTTATCAAAAATGCACTTCAAATTCTCCATACAATTTTACTATGGCGGCCGCGCGCCGATTTGAATATGCGCCGTACGAACTCTGTCATTATCTGTCTTACGCTCGGCGCAGTCTTAAGTCATGTATGAGTATTACAAAAGTGTATGTAGTTATCATATCCGTGAGAAAAAAGCTTCAATTATTTTATCGAACACATTTAAACTGTATATAAAAAGTAATAAACTTCAATTGTATGCCGAAGTGAAAGCACTCACTTACGCTTACCAAAGATAACAGAAATGTTGAGCAAATATTGCATTATAAAAGTGTGTTGAAATGTCGGGCGAAAGATAGATGATTGATTGATTTTCTTTCTTTTGGCTGGCATGTTTCTGTGATGACGAAGAAAGTAATATCCCGCATTTCTGAGCGAAATTTTATTGATATTCTATTATTTTCAGTATTTTCATCTATATATTATCATATTTTATATTTATATTAACTTTAAGTTTACAGGCTGACAATTTTATGATCGAACTAATGGCGAACAAGCAAGTCTGGTTTGCTTGGTTTTGTGGCAGGACAACAGAACAGAAATTATAAAGGTCAACTGAAAGAAAAAGCAAAAGTAGAGACATATCGAGAACTGAAGTATTTGGCATCGGACCGAGTAAAATGGAAATTGCTACACCGACAAGTGCATGCACTTAAATATTGGATGGATGGAGAGAGACTTCGTACGTCTCGCAATATGCCGGGTAAAAGCTCGCCACTAATAACGTAGTTAGCCTATGTATATACATACATACCCCGTCGGGTATAAAAACACACGATAAATTTTACATGAATATTATCACAATCATTAAAATCCCGTCACCGTTTGTTTTACTAAAACTCACTTAACTAATTGTTGAAAAGTCAAACCTTATATTTGTCTACATATGAGTAGCGCTGATATTTACGAAGTAAAGGTCATCCCTCAATGTACAAATGTTAAAGACGTACGATAGTGATGTTTTTCATATTAGAAAAACATATCGTTGGCATACTTCGTCAATATAATATAATAATATAATATTCTATCACATACACACAACACCATCTAGCCCAAACTAAGCAGAGCTTGTACTATGGGTACTAGACAATGGATAAACATACATATACCATTTTTTTTTGTGTATATCCATTCATATTAAACATAGAAACACCCAGACCAAGACAAACATCCATATTCATGCTCACAAATGTTTGCCTTGTGCGGGAATCGAACCCGCGACCTCAGGCGTGGCAGTCGGTTACACCAACCACTACGCCATCGAGGCCGACACTATTGTCGAAATCAGTAGCATAATATGCCAAAATAATGTTGTACCTTATTTTATGTTAATAGAGTATAATGTTGCTTGTATTTGTAATGTTTCATGTACTCAATTAGTTATTGTTTCCGTTCTAAGACTAGTAATAAAATATGAAACAGTGATGAGGAATTGAAAATCGATGTAATGATTGTCGTTAAGGTGTGTTTGTAAATTGAAGCAATCAATACATACCTATGTTGTTAATATTTTTATTGGTAACATTGTAGACATTGGTATTGTCAATATTTATAAGGGTATAAGTAAATATTTCTTTTTAATACTAATATTGATGTAACGAAAGGAGACTCTCGTCTGATACTACCTGATAAGTGTTTAGAGATTTCATTACTTTTGTAGCTATCCATGCTTAAATTATAGTTAGTTTTAATGTCATTTAACAATTCAAACATTTTGGTTTGCTGAAAGTGATTATAAAATTTTATATTGTTTGAACCTTGAATATAAAATTCAAGGTTCAAACAAAATAAAATTTAAAAATCACTTTCAGCAATTGGTGACAAATGTTACTAATATATTATAAGAACTGTTAGTCTGACTATAATATATTTAAATATGAAAGTTTGTAAACATATTTTGAAGTTACTCAATCACACGTAAGCTGTTGAATGGAATCCAATAAAACTTTACAGACCAATAGACCCTCTCCAGGATTAAAACATAGGGATAGGTTCATTTTGCCAGTAATGAGCTAAAAACAGCCAACCGCGAGTAGGCACTAATTAAACCAAGTCCATTTTCATTAGATTGTAATGTTACAATATCCAGCAGTTTGATTATGACGTAAAAAACATTAAATGCCAATTAGTGCACAATTCTACAAACTTACGAGCTTTTGGAATGGTTTAATCAACCGTAACGAAAATGTACCTGTTTTGTAAGGAGTTTTAAAGCCCGTTCGCAATATTCCATCAACTTACAATCTGACTAATTTTATTTCAACATAACGATTATTTTAATAGTCGGTGACATATTCAAACCTTTGTGCTATCGTCACTGACGTGAGAGTTGTCAATTGCGTTGATAGCCATAATTCAATTTCTACGTTACCAGTTCAGCCGGCTCACGGAATATTGGCTGTTAGCGTTTGGAGTTTCGACAGAAAGTTTCAAAGCCTGGCTTAACCCAACTCTTTATTAACAAGAGGCGACGTAACGATCTAGTGCAAAACACAACTGCTTCAATTGGTAGACTCGCCAGTCACTGCGTCAAGTGTGAGTTCGTACCCCACACGGGACAACCATTTAAGGAATTCAAAAATAGTGATTCCGGATTTGGGTCGTCGTTGTTTGAATGTTTGTCAGGTCCCCGCGAGACTATTATATATTATATTTTCTAATAAAAAAAGATAAAGATAATATAGCTTATTCATTGCTTTCGATAAAGAGTTGTAAAAGGATAGGCATACAATCATGACTGGCACATTAGGCGGTTTTGCCATAATAAAGAAAGTTAGTTTAGTCCAGTTCAAGCTAATACATATAGTTTGCTTAAAATTTTGACGACACTTTATCTTCAATATTACGTAAAGCTAGGTTTATCGGTTCTTTACAGTTCCAGCGACCCACCCACCATTCAAGGCAGGTAGGTACACCTTCGTAGCTTAGTTGGTATAGGACTTGGGACTTTCCATCTTTCCTGGAATTAATTCGATACACTCTTCAAATATAATTATGAAATTCATCCCGTGCAAAAATAATTGGTGACTCTGATTTTGTTCATTTGTATATACATGGTGTATGCATGAAACATGCCTAAATGACAGTGCGGGCTAATTGTTGTTCACGCGAATTAAATCAATATAAGCTAGTCTAATATAATTCGCACCTTCGGTAAGACAAGGGTATAACTGCACTTTTTGTGATTTTATAGGAGAGCTATTTAAAATTATTTTTTATATTAAATACCGTGTAATTCTGTTCATACCGCCTTTAAGTTATTGTTCTTTGCATGAAACAGGCCCTATACTTTTGTGATTCGGTGCATGTTCTTTAAAGAAGTTAAATATTTTTATTCTTTATTTAAAATTTTTTAGTTAAGGAAGGGGTACATTTGTGTCCTTGTCCCAACAACATCAAAATAATTTTGTAACTACGGCCAAATATAGCTTTTAATTTTGCACAATTTTAGGATTAAAAAATCACTTTTTAATAAATAATGTTATATTATCTCAATATTGCTTACATCTGTGTCGCTTACATCTGAATATCACTAGAATAAGTCTCTGTAGAATCACATGAAAAAAGAAAAATTAGAGATAGGTAACACGAATGTTATATAAATTTTTGGAGATCAGTTCGTATATAACATTTTTATATTATTATATATTTTTTTAGTTAAAATGATTTTGAAAAGCTATTTAACGAATACTCAAAAACTAAAACAAAACAATGTAACATGATTATTCTGCAAAAAAACCTTTAAATCAAAATAAAAATAAATACCTCAGTAAGAAACAGAAATTTAAAAGAGAACATGAAATACTAAATATTATTTAAGTATCTAAACGTTTTCTTGAGAAGTGTGTTCATAAGTATGAATTTATGCTCTAACTTCTCAGAAAATCTTTAAACCTCAAAACGTTACTTAAAATAGACTCGTATAAAACAGTTAAAAAAATTAGGAGGTATGTTTGAAGCAATCGATTGTATATTGTATTCTTTCTTCCGATTCGGGATTGCTAACTTTTGGGTATACAACAAATATGTTCTCGTTTATTCAAATACGTTTTCAAAATTGTAAGCATATTGGATGTACAAAGCCACAATAGTCTTAACGACTTTATCCCTCCAATTATATCTTTATAAAGTAGCCGTAAGTGTACTAAATAAGGCTTTGTCCTTCCAGAAATATAAAACAACAAATTTTGGGATTGCAATATTTACTTTAACGGCTTTGACGCGCCAACTGTCGACTGCTCCGCGCGAAAGCGACGCCGCAACTGACCAATGAGGTTATGTCCCGCCAACATGTTGTAAAAATAACAATAATGTGACAAAAATACTATTGCCCTCTGGCGACATCAAGTTGAATTCAATAGAAGCCTTTGTCCCTGCAGATGAAAGGACATTTTTAAAGCAGTTTGGCATATTGCACTTACTTTTTGAAAATTTGACGCATATGCCACTGTCGCCAAAGGTGCGATTAAAGATTACGAGCCCTTAAACTCAGGATCCAGAGCGATCATGTGTGTAACGTTTTATACTAATTCGAACAATACATAAATTCGCCACCTGAACTGCTCCACCTCGGCTTTCTGATTGTGGTGGGCCTTAAATATGGCCATGCATTTCTATCACACTGTTAGTTTGATACCTACTTTATTTGATAGGTATATTAAAAAAGTATCTAGTGAAATATATTTTAAAAAATCTATAGACGTTCTACTTTTCAAAGAATAATGTATATTACTTGCCGCTTATCTAAGTAAAATATGAAAATCAACATACTTAATATCTTCGTAGCTATTCACGTATCATTCAATCTTCGTAAACAGCTCGACGTCGAAGTTCAAGGACAAGTGCTACAAATACTCCTCACCTTGAGGTTAACTTATGTATAATAGAACAACTTCACTTTAAATGTAGATATTTTGTAACTAATAGACTCATACTGCACACTCTGTTTACACAGTACCCGATATTATTTACTAAATTGTTTTATGCAGTTAAAGCGTTTTTACTTTTACAGAAGTATATATAGAGGTATAGATATACCCCTTTTTGCGTGGGCGAAGGAGTATGAAATTTGGCACAGTTAAAGTTTGTATGGAGAAGGCTAAAATATGCATTAGAAATACATTAAATTAATGAAAAAACACTACACGCACACAACCATGCATTTGACATACGCAGTCGAATCGTGTTCGTAGTATTTCGATATTGTTCGTCTGACGTCGTACAATTCTTTGTAACTATGGTTACCTATACCTTATTTATATGTAATAGAGAAAAACAGAAAACAAAGTAGCAAGCTTAAGAGTTTTCGTCTAATTTTGACCACTAGGCGACCTACGGTTAACGTAATACTATATATGACTTTCGAAGCGTCTCCTAAAATTTTAAATATCTCTAATAAGACCACGAATAAGATACAATGTTTTTGTAATCTTTAATTTTAATAATCGTTTTGTGTATATTTTTATATTGTTAATAGTGAATTATCTACTTCTTCAACAGCTAAGGCAAACTTCCTTGAGAAAACCTGCATGTATTGCAGCTCTATATAATGATCTTAAGATGTGTGAAGTCTGTTTAATTCGTTGTAGTCCAGACGATAACCTACTCGTATATATTTTCATAGTGAGAAGAGACCTGTGGCCAGCAGCGGATTAGTCATATAAAATCAAAACTTACCATGATTGAGGAAAACAGCAGTACCTAAAACAGAAAACAAATCGTTATGAATTAGTTATACTAAGTCAACGGCAACACAGGCAAGTATAAAGCCAAGAGAATTGTATAAAATAGTTCAGAAGCATCCAATATTTAACAGCGCAGTCGCCGCCAGCCGCAAGCTCCAAAGCAGTGTCAGTTAACCTCGGTTGAACTTCACAAACTTTCGCTTGAAGACTGAACTTTAAACTTCTAATGAGAAGACTGTGGAATTAAGAGTCACGCTTCTAAGACTTATAACCAACGTTCTATAGTTCCCAAGAGCGGCACAAATGACTGCTGTAAAAAACCTTATTATACTTGCAGTCTTGAAGATTTAATATAAATGCTTAGTGAATAAAGCATAGCATAACATTCGTTTCCTTAATGATGTGTTAAAAAATTTTAATATTCATGATTTGTATGTTTTCCAAATGTCCCATATATGTTGCAATATTTATAATCAGGGGGATAATCAAAAATGACCCTATATGCATAAATATCTGCTATGTATTCATAAATATCTTGTTTGTATTAAGCTTTGCCTGAAATAAGTAAAATTTGTCATAATTACCCTTATAATTTCTTGATATGCTTAGTGAAAATGGGTTTGCTTAGTTATAAGTTATTCAAATTCTCATGTAAGTAAATGCATTGAGGTTTTTTTGAGAAATACACCTGTTAAACCAGATACCTGAATGATAATTGTCTTAATATTTCAGAAATCTTTTTCATACAAAGAGAAACCTTAGCTTGACACTGGCTGATTTTATTTACTATTTCAAGGTTAGTACTATTGCGTGCCAAATACACCACATAAATAATTATTATTCTATTAAACTTCTCTGTCGATAATAGCATCATAAGCGTTTAACAATTTTCATCGTATTCATGCCGCTTTGTTTCACGTACAGAACCCTTCGCGTTCGAACTAGAACGTTAGGAAGTTGGAAACAATCAGTAAAACGGAGGCACGTGACCGTTTTTATCAATATTTGTGTCAGATCGATCGGTGGGTGTGTATGCTGGGGTGTGTTTCGAAGCACTAGTGTACACTACAATGTGGTTTAAAGAACTTACGAGAAGTTGGAAGGCGAGTTGAGAATACATTACATTGAATGGAATATACAATTGCATAGTCCACTGTCTACCCGTCGCAGTTTTCATGAGATGGTAGGTACTCGTATATGAAAAATCAAAAACTTGTATTTGTCTAGATAATTCTAGTAGCAAATACCTGTTTATTGATTAAACAGGTATTTGATACAATTATAAGCTTACACTGTAAAACATATAAAATTTTTGACGTTATCTATACACATTGAAAGCAGGCGATGTCTATATATAGGAGATATAGACGAAACATTTTTATGAGGACTCTTTATATTAATAAGAGCTATATTCTATAGCTTAAAGAAGCCAAAACAATTATTTTATGTATTTTGTCTGTCTGTATGTGATTTTACATTATTCTTTTTGAAAAATACAAAAATATGTATACATCTTTATTAAAGTTTGGCGTTAAGTATAAGCCATATTGTGCATTACTAATTTACCTATCATAGCTATGGTTTAGATGCACAGGTAAACTTTTTTTTATAAGCAAAAAAAGATTATATGTATATGTACCTATTCCCAAATTCCACGCATACGAAATCACGGGCATAAATTAGTAAAACATAAGTTTTGTATAAACCAAATAAACAGCCGTAAACTTCAATAAGTTGTTCATTGTTCTAGTTACTCCAGCATTAATTTACTATACTACTAGTATTACACTCAGTAATTAATATTTTAACTGCCTCCGTGGCGCAGCGGTAGTGAATGCGACTGCTGTGCATGAGGTCTCGGGTTCGAATCCCGGGTCGGGCCAACAAAAAGCTATTGGGTTTTTCTGTAAAGAAATCTCAATAGCAGCCCGGAGTTAGGAAGTTGGCGGTGTTAGACACCCCCGTGCCTCGGAAAGCACGTAAAGCCGTTGGTCCTGCGCCTGATCTCTCTCCGGTCGTGTCGGATTGCCGTCCCATCGGGTCATGAGAGTTAGGGAACAGAGAGTGCACTTATGTTTGCGCACACACTTGTGCACTATAATATCTCCTGCGCAGATGGCCAGTCTCTGTTAAGACTGGCCGCCGTGGCCGAAATTCGGTCTGGAGGACATTATTATTAATATTTTAATAAGGGCTCCTTCTATCTAAGGCATGGAATGACAACTCATTCCTCCAATCCATCTGATGAAGATTAGAGTGATTAAGTTTACGACTTTATAAATGGTTCTGGCACTTTTTAAGGCCTTACGTCATATACATTTGGAGTATGAACTTAGTTTTACAATCTCAAAGAGAACTTTAAATGATTTATCTTTGCGAAAGATAATGATAGTCTAATTAGCTAATTAAGACTGTTTTAATCAGGTTTACTTTACTCACAGAAATTTTGTCCATCGTCCTGGACTAATATCTGCCCGTGGTGATGCCTGCGTGAATCTCATGGGAACACATAACATCAGGATTAAAAGGTACGTTGTCCTTAAAATACAATATTATAAATCATTTTGCCAAATTTTATCAAAATTGGTTTCGTGGTTATTCGTGAAAGAGTGAGAGAGTGAATTTTGCATTTATAACATTAGTATGGATTTGAATCGCATTTCGGGTTTGAATTTTATATGTTCATCGGATTGTATTTTCTCAACAAGACTTGATATACATTCTCCAGGAGTGCATCCTAAAACGGAGGTCAACAAGAGAAACTATCAAATTTACCCGCTGTCTACTTAAAACACAAACGTAGAAATGAATATTTAATATCGTTACATTATTCAAACGGGATGCATGAAACATTCGCCCTACTTGACAAATGACGACTTCCCACGAATAAAATAACTGAACGAGCCAGAACTAAAAACTTCAGGGTCTGTTCGAAGGACTGACCGGAAGAAATTTGTTTGAAAACTTCGGTAATGCGAAGTTTTAGTTTCTGATGTTAGTCCTCTGGCGATTTAAGCGCGGATCTCGTATAAACCTTTCACCAAGTTCGTATCCCTAATGTTACGTATCTATTTACTGGGAACTTATCGTAGATCGACCGCTTAAAGTCGTTCGCTACCTTTTTCTTCGGGATTGTCACATAATTTATAAGGCACCGGCGCGTCCGAACTCGATACCGACGTTTAGGTAAGGTAAGCTTGGTAATTTCACATCGACGTTCGCTTTCTCTTTGATACATATAATTTGAAAGTGTTATGTTTATCTGACCTATATTCAGTACTGATGGTTTGGAGCAGCCATTTTTTATTTCATTTCCTGGTTGAATGAGCACTTTTAACTCATCGGGAACCTTGCTAAATTTTCATGCATCGAGAAGCATAATAAGGCAACAAGGTAAAAAAGTGATTTCAAAATGACTGCCTGCTACTCACTGGAAAAATAGGTCATGCATATTTATAATAAGCAATCCAAACATGCAACCCTAACTTATATTATAAATGCAAATGTGAGTTTGTTTATTTGTTTGTTTGTTAGGCTTTTACGCCTTAACTACTCGACCATTTGTCATGTCATGGGAATAGAAAAGAACATAGGTACCTTTCACCCAGGAAAAGTACTAAGTAAAAAGTAAAATCTGGTTATAACATAACTTTTACTTTTTTATTAGAGTTCGAAAAACTCTTATACAACAGCTTTGTCCGTCCGTCCGTCCGTCCGTCTGTCTGTTATACAACTTTCAACCCAAGAACCGTAAGAGCTAAAGAGTCGCGGTCAACGCCATTCGACTCAACATAGTCAATATACCCCCGAAATGACCTTTGACCTCTGACCTTGCATATTACTTGAACCATTTTTTCGAACTCTAAGATTTACGGCATTTCATTGCCGATTCTCACTTGTTTTATTATGTATAACGATACTGCTTCATTGGTCCAATAGCATTTTGACTTTACTTTTACGCTTAGGGCATCTTGAATTCGAATTCGATTCCTGTATTTTAACAGGTTTCCTATCCAATGTATCACATATGAGCACAGCAATAGATGTTTATTGTGTCTATTACAGCAAAAGGGTTAATAAATATACTGTGTGAAAATTCTCTGTAGCAACGCGGAGCTAGGAATTGAATACAAGCTCTAGGAACATGACTGTTTGACAATGACAAGCTCGCCCTTCTATTACGGGAATTCAAAACATGGTGGCCGAAACGTGAATGTAACACATTTCTGCCTACCGAGCTGTACAAGCTATGTACGTAAGTATACAACAATAATTTGACTATCAAAGTTCACATATTGCTAACATACAGCTAATGGGATTCTTAACGAGGATCACTTTAATTGAATTAATTCAATGAACCGCAAAAAACAATATTTGTGTTTGAACGAACAAGCTGATGTGAAAGATAAACAAAATTGCGTTTCTATTGTAACGTATATTTTTGAGAAATTGTTTGTTAAATTCAGATAGCTTCGTTGTAAAGACGAATTACAATAATTATTTATAACCATAAAACCAATTTTGGACGCTATTGGGGCGGTTTAGATTTAAGAATAATGGTTTATGGAGAAAACAATATAGAATCAGTTGTTTATGATATTGCCTGGGTAATTTATTTAAATATTGCAAGAGTCTATTATTTTAAAATAAGTATATAATATAGTTGTATCAGTAAATTAAAGGAACTTATAAACAATTTAATGGATCGTCTTTTAAAAGGCATCTGATTCCATAATAATAGATGACACTTTTTTAGAAGCTAACAGTACTATAACTTAAAGAACGGACAGAATCTGAAACTATCCATCCTTGTCCCTTACTTAAATATTAATGTATAAATCGTGATCTAAATCAGCCGTGAAACATCCGGTTTCTAAGATCAAATAGATTACTTAAAACCCTACTTCGATCATCTATCAGCCTCTCCCAGTATTATTAATAATTTACCAACAAATTACAATTTTATCAAAAGGTACCTGTAGTAAAGATATCTATTTTACAACATAGTGGGTCCCTTCCTCCAATCTATTGCGGAGTGCGGTCGCTATCGGACAGTTCTCAACGGTTCCCCGGGGATCAAGTCTTGGTATCTCCAATATATAGTCTCTAAAGTCCCTGCTTTCCACTAAGATTAGTTTTGCACCGTTTTGATACTTGTACATTTTACACGTGGTTTAATAATTAAGTGAATTAAATAGAGTGCATCAAAACGATTGACATTTCTTTTCCGTTTTGGCAAATGGAGTCAATGGAATAAATAGAAATAAAGCAAATATGACTGCACAGTCATGGCAGAAATCATGCTACACTTCAATACAATATAATTTAGCACATGGATATAGTAAGAAATGTATAATATTTGCAAAGAAGTTATTTCTAATTGAGACACATTTACAACATGCAGAACTGTTTACACATATTATTGAGAAATTAACGAATGAATACCGAATATAAAGTTTATATAGTTTTATAAACATTTTTGTCATACCAGTGAACTGTAATTGTTCTTTTGGGAATAAATAAAAAACCGAAACCGAAATATGAATCAAGGTAACTTCTATAATTTATTCAGTTTAGATACTTTATTTTTAATATTTTCTAACCAGCCAGCCTACCTATATTAATACATAAGGAAGCCAAAGACCAAATACAGTAACTAATATTCAGACTAGATACAAAATTATAGTTGATCTTTCTTACTTTACCTTCATTACTAAAAAATAACCGCACTTTTTTTTATTTCGTGTATTGTTGATATTAACAAGCTCAAATCATTTTGTCTCTATTTTCGTATCAAGTACGGTGCCACTCGATGGATGATTCAACTTACATATAGGAAATCTTTTGAGTGGGATTTTTCCCTCAACCTGCAAAGTTTAAAAATCTTTCGGGCTTTGCGGTTGACGTGCTTATCTTAAGAGGCTACTGAAGATTACTAAGAGCATGATTAAATCTGAAAGCACTTTTGGGATGTCTGATTTATTAATTTCATATATAATATACACATTGGATAGGATTTGTTCCGTACTGCTTTAATTTTCTTATACTTGGGATGTATTCAGTTGTATATACATATATATTGTTATAATTACAACGATTTGTTAAATACGATTGCAATTGTATCCCTATACAAAACGTGTGCCAGGTACAGTCTTTTCATACCAAGTGTCTTTCTCTTTTGTTATAAGTTTTTGCTTTCCTGTGGTTTGGTATTTAAGCTGTGTTATTCATAAGTGCAAGATAAATGGAACGAGCTATGCTTGGAGTTTCTTTGAGAGATAAACTTAGAAATGAGGTTATCCGTCAAAGAACCAACGTTACCGACATAGCTCGCAGAATAAGTAAACTGAAGTGGCAATGGACTGGCCATATCTCTAGAAGGACTGATGGCCGTTGGAGCAAGGGAGTCCTAGAGTGAAGACCGCGACTTGGTAAACGTAAGATAGGACGCCCCCCGGCCAGATGGACTGATGACCTGAAAAAGGTAGCTGGGTCAGACTGGATGCGGAAGACGGAAGACCGGATGTTGTGGCGTAAAATAGGAGAGGCCTATGTCCAGCAGTGGACTGCGGTGGGCTGATAGATTGATTCATAAGTATAAGATACAATTATTTATAATAATAGTCGGTAAGTCCTAAGTATAATATAAGTAATTATTATTGTTGCAGGACACAAATCTACCCTACAAAAAAATAGTGCCGTTTTTTTATTTTAAGGTAGCTGGCCTTTTTTATTTAAATGTGATATTATTATTCCAAATTGTACTGTAGAAATGCATTTATATTTATGTCATACGTAAAACGACAATATACAATACAACAAAGAGGTCTATAAAGCAATATTTTTAACTGTCATCACCTTCGAACGCGCCCAGAACGTCGATATCAAAAATGTTTCAAACAGAATTTAAAGGCTATGGCTATATATCTCTCAGGAAAGTTAGAACGTCTAGCTTTTTGATTCTAAATATTCCATCTATAGTCAATATCCTTTTTTAAAACCATTCTTTAAATTTGCAGGCTATGACCAATTGCCAAACCATTCTTTAAATTTGCTGGTCTTTTGGTATTTTGATACAACCATACACTTTGTTATAAACAAAGTGTATGATTGTATCAAAATACTCTTAACAGAAACCGATAAAAAAGAAACGTACGGCTCATATGAAACTATATATAGCACCTATAGGATACCAAACATACGAGCTACGATATACGCCGACCGTCATCACAAGCAGCGTGCCTCAGGGAGTCGACGCCAATTTAAGTCACTACTCTCCACTAGAATTAGTTTTGTTATAGATATATATCTATAATACTGTCGGAGCTGTCTGATTTAAATATTATGCTATAAAATGGTTGCTGGAATAATATACATAGGTATACATTCAAGTTAATAGCCAGTCTGTATTTCAAATAATAATAACAAACATTTTATGTATTTCTGCACTAGTTTTCTCACGTAAGTAATAAAATAAAACATTTTAATATCATTTTATTCAATCTTATCAAGTGATCTTTAGATATTAGGTTTAAAAAAAGTCGTTAGTACAGTCAACGACATAAGGAGCATACCATTAAATACATTTGTGACAGCATTTCATAAATAAAAAGTTCCTAATAGTAATAAGCCATTAACAGTAGTAACAGGTAAGATTTTTTTTATTATTGTTTGTAATAAAGCAATTCAAAATCTCAAGAATGTTTATCGACTTATATGACTGACTGTACAAACTTTTGTCCAGTCTGATGGTATGCAGACATTGAAACCTATAGACGTTTTTACGATCAAAGGTATTAATCGCGCGTAGTCAATCGTGCAGAAAAGGACTGAATAGCTATTTAAATAATTTGTGATCTGGATTGATTGGATTCTGGATTCTTCTGTCGAGTCAAGGTTTTGCAATAAAGAGACTTGCCAACATCGATTCGTAGCGCGAGCAACGTGGGTAATATTAGATGGTAATATTAGACTGCACCCGCGTTGCTTGTTTTTGGAAATAAATAAAGTTATTAACAGACATTAGTAACTTTATTTTTTTCCAAAAACAACTACAAATTAGAAATACAAAGACAAAAAAAGGTTGTACAAGCAATTACGATAAACAAATTGGACAACTGACACCTAAACTAAGTAAAAAATCCTTGCATCTAATATATAAATAAATTTAGAGTTCCTAATCCAGGGATAAAGCCACTACATAAAAATTTTACAATCATCTTTTATACGCCGGGATTTTATGATTTTATTTTTGTAAAATTGCATTGAGCTTGAATCGAACACATCAAATATATTGAAAATGTAGGTCAAAGTGTATGTATGTAGAGAAATAAGTTATCCTAACTGATATTATATGTAAATCCGAATATAAGTTTGTTTGCTGCGCTTTCACTACTCAACCGATCATCATGCAATTTTGCATTTACGTTGTCAGGGGAACAGAAAAGGACATATGGTACCTTTCATCCAGATAAAAGTACTGTTACTAACCTTTATTTACGCGAGAAAAGTCGCGGGTATAATCTAGTATTTTACAAGCACTATTCAATCACATTTTAGATTGCAACGTAAATTATTTTGATTGCACGTTAATTATTTCATAATTCCATTAGCAATACAGCATTTCAAATTTGTGATACATTTGCCAAAATCGAAAAGCTCTGCACAATGCATGGACTACCCCTAATAAAAAGATTAGATATGGATTTTAACACATACTGAAAATAGAAAAGGAAATATTACAGAACGCTTAGGACGGCTACAATAATTTATATAAAACATTATCTAAGGGTAAATCGAGGCAAGGATAAAACGAGTACGTCCCAAAATAAAGTTAGTAGATCTACTAAAGGAAAAGGATGAATGTAGTACAGAATCAGTATTTGAATATAATATAAAGAATATAAACATAAGACCAAAAGTATTAAGTAAGTAAGAGCTTAAAGAGAAGTTTCAGCGAATAACTAGTATTACCGTAAAATTGTTACTAGGTTATAACTTGAAGAGGTATGGAAGGGGAACAGTGTATTTAGTAGCTTAATGAAGACTTTCTTTCCTAAGGAAATGCTGTATTATCAGCAGCAGAAACATTTATCTTGTGTCACTTGTTGCATAAGATTTTTTAGAGTCCAGAGAGCTATAAACTCGTTAAAACATTCATAAGCTATGAAAATCTCTTATCAAATCATGCTACATGCGATTATTTAAAAAGGGACCTACCCTTACTAAGAATAGTTACTAAACCTATATATATGAGGACATAATGTGTATTAAAAAAGTTCACAAAGACCATCAGACACGGGATAAATCACGCGGATAACACAAGCCAATTATTATGTGGGCAAGGTAAGATTTGGCTTACTGAAAACTTGTACTAATTACATGTCGAATGCTTGTTTACCATAATAGTTTATTGTAAATAAACATGCGTATTTATGAGCCAAAATTATTACAAAAACAAACAACAAATTTTACCTACCCTTTTCTTTGCTGCCATTACTGTAAATACTCAACCAATCACCCCTGAAATCGCCATAAATAAAGATCATTAACTTAATTTACCCTGGTATAACGGAGTTCGCATACGGGGTGACCGTAGACGACCTTGTGCTCATCGTTTATTCATTACGTAATGTGTCGCGTTATCTACTAAAGGACTGATAATGTTCAGAAAATAAGATATGTACAGAAAAGGTTCTTTTCGTGTCAGAATTTCTTTGAACAGTGTTCCCTCCGTCAGTCGTATTCCTCATGTCTGAGGGTCGTGAACTCCTCCATCCATTAATCTTGATCTCACGATGTTATGCCATCTTGATTTCTCGATATTATACCATCTTGATCTATCTCCGGCCACTCGGAGAGCATCGTAGACAGTGGAGTCGAGTGTGGTGCGAATTTGGTCGGACTAACGCATCGGGCTGCAGCCCCTCGCTCTTTTACCTTCCACTTTGCCAGTGACCACTACTTTTTCGAGATTATCTCCGTCTTTTCTAGCAATGTGTCCAAAGTACTCAAGAATACGCTTGAGGCAAATGGTTGAGAGTCTTGTTTTAACTTTGAGCTTGACAAGTATGGATGCGTTGGCCCGGTTGAACAATGTTGCTTTATTCATAAATAATGCCGGTATATAATGTAAGCTTTTTATTATTTCAAAATTCGAATTTATTCGTTTGGATTAAAAATACCACATTCAACATATAAAAGCTTATCTACAAAGTAATCATTTTTGAGTTCCAATGATCTTTAAAAAGAAGAACAAAAACATTAGCAAGTACAATATTGAAAGTAAAAATAAATATTCTCGGGCCTTTAAATCCCTAACCACGTTTCATCGTAAATATTTTTGTTACCACATGACAGGATCACCAGCGCCATCAACCGACCACATTTTCAGATTCTGTAATAATGTACATCATTTCACAACAAATCCCAATCTACCCGGCCCGATTTCGAACACAAGACCTTGCGATCGGATCGGATCAACACAGTCTTCTATTTACAAAAAACATATTTTCGATATACGTACTTAACATTGTCAATATATTTAAGATTAGCTTTTGCCCGTGGCTTTGCTCGCGTAAAAGTAGGTCTGGTTACATACGTAACAGTGCCTTTTTTAAATAAAATGTAGCCTTTGTTACTCGGTAATAATATAGCTATCTAATGGTAAAATAATTTTTCAAATCGGTTGAGTACTGGTTTAGTTGTATCTAATATATATATTATATATATATAAAAGTTTTATTGAAATATAAATACAGCCTAATAGTAACTTTCCCAATAAGACAACATAAATGTCTGTAGATGATGCAACTTTTCGTCGAAGTACGGCTAGGCGTAGGTACGCTTCGCAGAAATGTGCGCCTAGCACTACTTCGGTGAACTGTGAGATATGTTTTGATGGTACCGTGGAAAATTTGGAATTTTCCACAGGCAATAACAACAATTTTACAGCAGTACTAATACTATAGCACAAGTACAATAATAATGCAAGTACAGACAGCAACATAAGTAGCTAATCATTTAACAAATATATAAAGTATATGATAAATTAAAAAACTTAATTATTATACTGTATTTTTAAAGTAAGATTAAATCACTTATAAAATTAAGTGATTTAATCTGTAAATAAGTGATTTAAACTGTTACTGCTATAAAAAGCAAATATTTGTTATACATTTGAAAGATATAGGCAATAAAAATATTGCACGTGTGTATTGACTTATTTTGCTGATTGTATCATGTATATGCTCAAAAGTTTGAGGCTAATTAATTATTTTTCGCGGCGTATTTTAAGCTTCAGCGTTTTTTAGTCGTGCGGGTAAAAGCTTATAGTGCACGCCCTAGCCTATATTTTCTCAGAAACATACCTGAATGACATTCACTTTTCTCATACTGGGCGTCTGCAGACCTTTTACGGCCGCCCACATAGATTACGTAATAAAATGATTCGTAAATTAATTTATTCCAAGAAATGTTAATATTATTGACGCCCATTCTGTTATTAAATTTGTTTGGCTATTCGTTGTAGTGAGAAAGTAATACTAATGAATAATGTAAAAAGGTGTTTTTAAAATTAATATTGTTGAACTGGGCAATTGAATAAATTTAGGTATTATTTCGTCAAGATGTTTTAGGTATCTTTCGAGATACAATCATTATAGAGCAGAATGCAGCAGAGCATTTTGGAGCATTTAATGACCAGCTATAATAATGTCAGCAACTTCAACCAAAGCATCGACATACTTTCAAGTGCATTTCCTCAGTTTCGTAAGAACTTATTAAACAAATTACAAGAATATTGCACTCACTAATAATAAACCTGTTCCTCTTACTTGATAAACCTCTCTTTGACATTCCAATTGTATTACATACTTAATATAAACAATTAAATGTTTACTCTTAGTCTTACCTAGCATATAACTGCAAGTGTTGTGTACTTCTGTAAGTGACAAATTCGCTAAATCTTAGAACATGTTCTAATCGAGTATTGAATGTATGTAGTGAATAAGTCGTTGAAGTGCCTTATGAATAAATAAATAAATAAATAAATAAATATACTAATCCTAATTCATGTTATAAATCCAAATGTGAGTTTGTTTGTTACGCTTTCACGCCTTAATTACTTGACCGATCATCATGAAATTACGCATACACGCTGTCAGAGATACAAAAAAAGACTTAAGGTATCTTCCATACAGGAAAACGTTCTGTTCCCAAGCGAGCGAAACTGCGGGCAAAAGCTAGTCATATTATAAATGCGAATGCGAGTTTGTTTGTTTGTAACGCTTTCACGCCTTAACTACTCGACCGATCATCTTGAAATTTCGAATGCATTGCAATTTTCATTTTTTTTTTTGCATTGACCTACCAGGTTTTTCTGGAAAAGATACTTTCATAGAAAAATACTGTTTCGGAGCGAGAGAAGCTGCGGGCAAAAGCTAGTATTGAATAAACAAATAGAATACGGTGACCTCAATATGAGTAGCAACACTGAGAGAGATTGAGTGCCTTAGGCACTTAGGTCTTTGGCTTGCCTTTATTGGGTGACTAAGATAAGATTCCAATGGCGTCGTCAGAAAGCCCAACTCTAACTCACCTAGGTCGTAGATCAAAGGCCGTTTGGCACCCTTTACAAGAGCATACATTGTCGTGAAATATTACTGATGACATATTTTCAATTAGAATTTTGAGGTCTCAATAATGTTCTCAAAGATGTGAAGTCTGCCATTCCGCACTGGGCCAGCGTGGTGGACTACAGGCTAACCTTACCAACTGCTGCGTCTGACATAGAGACACATAAAAACACTCCAACATCATTCACGTTAATATTTAAATTATCTTTTAGGTGATCGCTCAGATTATCCGTTTGGAGGGCTGATATTATATCAGTTAAGAATCCACTATATTCTAAGCTTTCGTTATAGTACAGTTCAATAACATATTTATTAAATTAAAACTTTCCATCTAAGTTTCTTAAAGTTTATATATTTTTGAAGCGTAGACATGTCAACATAATAACGTACTTGACTGAATACCTTTAAGGTGTCCTTAAACTGAATGTGTTTGTCAATAGCTCGTAAATAAACCCAGCGAGACATATTCCACAATATTAAGTTAGCTCGCTATAATAACATTACCTTACATATTTGGCCGCACAAAGCTTTCCTCGCATATAAATTTGTTAGAGAATTTCACGATTCAATGACAACGAACGATATTTAGTGTAGTAGAAAATTATTTATTTAACCTTTGCTTTTAAGATATATTAAGAAACAAAATATTATAAAGAGCTATATTTATCTATAATAAATGACTATGAAGATTAGAAAATATGAAACGATGTTGAGTAGATCTACTAATATCATAAATGTGAAAGTTTACTTGGCACTCGGATAGATCGTCACCTGGTGTAAGAATACGAGAAATACATTTTAAAAGAATCATTTGTGAATAACACAAATTATGTGTGATCCATACCCACAATATTCAGCGCATGAGACGACCGCTTGCTCGCCACGCTACTTGCGCAGTACATTTTTTGTCAAAATTGGTCCCTTGTAAGTTCTATTAGATGATCACAGGCTAGTCACTAAAGACTATAAAATAAACAAACGAGTAAATCAGTGTTCAACATTATGTTTTTACAATCCATTTGCAAAATGTTTAAATCAGTTTCCGAAAAAAGCACACCGAACATACGATAATTTACTGCCAGATAAAAGGCAGCCTTATACATTAACCAGCTACTTTAGAAACATATTTTTGGCAACAGAAGACTCCAATTACTTAAATCAACCCAAGGATCGAAACCTAGAACCACAGAAGTACGGTCCGGAAGAATTGCTCCTCAATGAAAGTACAGCAGACATAATTGAGTAAGGAAAATATGAATTGGAGCAATTTGGAAGCTCTTATCGACGGGATTGAGGAAAGTTGGCGTTTTCTTAATAATACTAATTGAGATCATGCGGAAATTACGTTTTTATGAGTAATATAATTTGTAAATTGGCTCCCTAAGCCATCATAATGATGCTTCGTGCTGCATGGTAAATAATTTGTTTTGTATATTTAAGGGTGATCGTCTCTTAACCTAGAGGCCTTGGAGCTGAATTTTGAAAATACTTCGGTTCTTCGGAATATTGCAGTATTTTTTGACGGAATTAAAAATTGAATAAAATTTGCAACGAAGCGGGGAGGCAAACATTTTTGTCTGCTGCACAATGTCGCTATAGGCAAGCATTTACTTTTTGTGAGTTCGTATTCTTAGTTAAGTAATGTAATGTAGTAGACAAGTCTTGCAAATGCTATCAAGGGATTGTCTAAATAATTACATTTATAGTAACATTATTCAGTCCGACATTACCAATATATCTAATTACATACATACATACATATATCTGTTTTTTACCGTACTACTGACGTACCACTCACAATTATAATTTACCCAATTCTCACAATTAGAACTGAATTACTGATTGAACTTACTATAAGAAATAGTGCATAATACTCATAGATATTATCATAAAAATGGCATGAAGTGAAGCCGTTAAATTTGAGTATCTACTGAATTATTACAGTAGTCCATCATGACACCTATAGGGAAAAATCCTAAGATTTCAAATCAAACAGAATCTTTGTGAGCTTTACTCTATATAATTGTATAAAGTAATAGCAGTTGCAATCAGAATTAATAAACAAAATCATAATAATGGCGGCTTAAATTACATTAGACGCGAGCCTGAAGCCTTTCAATTGATATTCCAACGTATTTAACTTTAATGCTTTCAAAACGTGCACAAACCGTGTCGTGAGCCTCAAAAAATTACTTAATAATAATTTTATTTATATAAAAACTAACTACTTAATACTACTACTACTACTACTTAATTAAAAATACTGAATAGTCTGCTTATAATACCTTGATATTCTGAAGAGTTTGTTTTTTAAGGCATAATTAGTGAAATAGGAGTGTTGTATTTAAAAAGTTAAAGTTAATTAAGAGTAGACGTAGTAACTATTAATATTTTTCTTTAAACTTAATTTGTGCCTGTATCTTAGACACAACGTAAAGAGTATTGTGTCTTTCGCTGATCTGCGTTCTGACATAAAAGGATTAAGTAACTTGTATTAATTGTAATTATTATAACGACTATAACGTCCAAGATCCCAGGGCGCCCAGACATTGCTAATTTTCTCCGAAATAAAATGTATGGAATAAAGTAGTGTTAGTATGTACCTTGAGTGTATGCATACCTGCTAGCTTGAACCAACGGCCATTTGTCCATTTCCAGGTGCTAAAGGCAAGTAAAAATAATACTCACTTTTCTTAAATTCTCAGTGCTGATATTATGTATATTTTAGAAACCATTGTTCAAAATTAATAATCAATATTGCCAGACAATTTCCGTCAGCGGTAACTTTTACCAGAAGCTTTAAAGCTTACAAATGAGGCCCTGGGATTTTGCTCTATTAATTATTTTATGATCCAGCTAAATAAACATTTAGCTTCACAATTATTTTCACGCCAAATTCCCGTAGCTTCCATTTTCATATCACAGAACGTAAACAAAATTCTTAAGACTACTTAATCGTTATAAAACTATATCTGCCTTCAAATAATACTAATGTTGAATGAGCATTATTTTGTTTAATAGAAAAATTCAAACAAATGCTTGTCATTGAATGTACTTGATATGTTATTTGAAGACAAGTACGTTTGTTTATTTACGTATTATATAACAGTAGCTTATTGACTGTAGTAGTTATACGACAAGTATAGGCGTAGGCATAGGTAATGGCCTTATCCATGGCTCTTACAAAGAAAATGGTAGTTAATGACAGGCCTTGATGCAAGCCGTTAATACCTCTCAGTTCTAGCGACCCACCCACCATTCAAGGCAGCAAGTTAGCACACCGTGGTAGGTTTAGTCGGTAGTAGGGGGAACATTCCATCTTGTCCCGGGTGAGCCTGACATAACCTCTCCGTCCCCCTTTTCTGCGGAGATGTACGCGTCAATGCATAGTTAGAAAGTTCAAGATAGAAAAAAATAGGCCATAAATAACTCAATTTGTAATATAACCACCCGATTTGTAGGCTGATACAGTTTGTAAGAAAAACCTTTCCATATAATTGCCCTGTGATATATCTACATACATAATACTAGAATAGTTTATAAGGTATACATTTTTTTGTATGCATAGGCAGGCAAGTAATTAACATTATTTATATAACAACCAATTATGACGCATTAATAACACATACACAATAATGGTAATGTATATCAAGAACGATTTTAAAAGTTAAACAATTCTATTAAGTACTTCCCTTTGCTCGCATAAAAGAGGAAGGTTAAGTTACATTAATAACAGTATGTTTTTTGGATGAAAGGTACCTTATATCCTTTTCTAATTCCCTGAAAATGTGTATGCGAAATTTCATGATGATCGGTCGAGTAGTTAAGGGGTGAAAGTTTAACAAACAAACATCGAGACAAACTCACATTCTTATTTATAATATTAGTTTGGATAAAGAAAAATCCATCGAATAACTTGTTTCTGACATTCCGTAGCCAACGGTAAAATAGCTAAATTCATGAATTTTCCCTTATTCCGCTTGGCTTTGCTATTCAAACAACATCGCGGTGAGTTTTCCTTTTTGCCATACAAACCCTGAACAAACGAATAGGACTGCTGCCATCTAACTTTTTAGGTTACTTGTTTGTGAGTCCGGTTTTTTATTTACTTGATGACATGTATGAAGTTGAGAGAAAGATATGTAAATATTCAGTGTGCCTCATATGCGAAAAAGCAACACAGTTGAAAGGAGTTGCAGAAAATAAACGTGTTAAAGCAGCTACTGTAGAATGTTGACGTAAATATGTTATGAGTCTCTTATATTTTTACAAATAAATGCTTTTATATATAGTATCTTTTAGATGATAATATGATATATTTTAGCAAAATATTGCGTTACTAGAAAGATTTGATTTATATAATACTAGTTTTTGTCCGCGGCTTTGCTCGCCTTATTGTAGATTTTGTCAGTAATTTTTTATCCCTAGGAAAGAGTACTTTTTCTGGATGAATGGTATCCTATGTCTTTTTCTGTACCATTGACAATGTTTATGCGAAATTTGCATGATGTTCGGTAGAGTAGCTGAGAAGTGAAAGTGTAATAAACAAATATACTCACATTCGCATTTATTATATTCCAAAAATTCCAAAATTCGAAATAAATTTATTCAAGTTACAAGGTAACACTTATGAATGTCAAAATTACACAATTTTTTTCGCTGTGAATTTACATTTATTGCCACGTTCGGCAAAACAAGGGTTTATGGCTCAAGAGAAGAACGGGCAAGAAACTCATGGCCACTCTTTTTAATCGCGAAGTTTTTTGTTCACAAATCATAAGAGCTGTAAGGTGCTGCAACGATTTCTCCATGAACTACTACTGAACATGCACAAGCATTTAATCAAATTTGATGGTAGCCTCTAAAGCAGCATTATGGTAAATAGGAGCACCCACTTACATGTACATAAATAATCAAGACCAGGCATGATTATAGTCCGTAGTTTAATCTAACTGTTAATTACAACTATTAGTTAGTATAGTATATAAATTTATTTTAATACTAATAATATAGGCTGACTAGAATACTATCTCTACTATCTTCTTATATCAACTTACAGAGCACTCTGTGAATGTATAATTAGATATTGTATCTGTGCATGGGGTGGCGTAGGTAAAACCTATATTTTAACTGCAGAGCGGGCCCAGCGTTCGTTGCTAAAAGTCCTAATGCCATTACCTTTCAGATATCCTACCACAGTAGTTTACCCAATGGCCGGTGTCCTATCTGTAAGAAAGATATCTTCTTCTTTCTTCTCTTCGTGTGGTTAGTGGCCAACCTGTTGTAAGATATACATTTATGAAATTCTGCGGCGTTACCATAAGAAACATGTACAAACTTACCACGAACATCAAAACGAGGAGAGCGCTGTCCATTGGCTGAAGTAAAAACTACACTTGGGCAAAAGCATTTCAACTTTTTATCCCCGTTTATACACAACAAATCTAACAAATAAAATAAAAAGACTCAAGAATAACGAATTTAAAAAAGTTGTTCTCACATGGTTGAATTCAATGGACTATAATGATGTTGAGAATCTATTAACGGTTATAACTTAACTTAACATTAGTATACAATTGATTGGTGAAGTGCCAAATATTGTGATCCCAAGACACCGTCGTGGGGCCAATCATCGCACACACACACGCACACACACACAGATACACACACACACAAAACACAAACATGCACATACACACACGCACGCACACACACACACACACACACACACACACACACACACACACATACACACACACACACACATGCACACACGCACACACCCACGCACACACACACACACACACACCCATGTACACACACACACACACGCACACACACACACACACACATTCTTACACTTACACAAAATAAGCAATCGCTTACCAGTGTAATAGCACTAAAGTGAAATGCAACTTAATCATTTCTAATCATTTTTATTGATTTTATTTTTGTGATACTACTTCATATTTCTTTTTGTTTCAGTATAATATTTTAATGACATAAAATGATCTTTAACTTTTAAATAAGGGGAAGGCACTGGCTCCTGCAACACAGTTTTGACTAGTGCAGGGTACAGAGAATTCTATATTATTGTAGCTTAATTTGTGTCGATAAAGAATTATTATTATTATTATTATATGCTCATACAAGGAATCTGTTGATGTGTTTCTAAAGTCTGATTCTAGACCCAAATTTCAATCAGACCTCGTGAATGTGCTGTCCAAGCGCTATATGCAGGTACGTGGCAAGCGTGCCTTTACTGTAACTAGACGGCTGCCTCTTTATTAATAAAACACGTAAAGCAAAAGCTTAATAAAATTTAATTAACTTTTAAACTCAAAAGTTCTAGATATTTCCTTGACTCTTAATTTTAGTTCATTGAATCTGCTTGTAGTTGCTGTAACACACGAAAGCACCGGGCACGCCACGATCGTGGCGGTAAGTCCCGTGTTTGAGGAGTGGCTGGAGAGGCGCCATGGCGCCCTCACCTTCCGGCTGACACAGGTAATGACTGGCCACGGTTGTTTTGGCCAGTTCCTGTGTCGTATACGCCGGCAAGAGACGCCCGGTTGTCACCACTGCGGCGACTGCCGCGACGTTGTTGAGGACACGGCGCTGCACACTTTGGCGGTTTGCCCCGCCTGGGCATCGCAGCGCCGTGAGTTGATCGCGGCAGTCGGATTGGTTGCCCTCTCGCTCCCGGCCGTAGTTCAGTCTATGGTCCGGAGTGAGAGGTCGTGGAACGCCGTCGCCTCCTTTTGTGAGAAAGTCATTTCCATCAAGGAGGCGGCGGAGCGGGAGAGGGAGCGTTTGAACCCTCTCCCCAACCGCAGAGCCGGGCGCCGGAGGGCGCGAGACGACCTCCAGCCACCCTGAGGATTGACCTGGGGGTGGTGGGCTTTGTGGGCCTGCCCGCCATCCGTTCAGCACCAGGTCCGAGAGGCGGCGTGCGTGTTCCCACGCGCGCCTCTGTGTCGAGTCCGTCTCCCCTCTAGGGGGGACAGTAGGGAGTTTTTAGATGTGCCTATAGGGTAGGTCTTTCGTGTAGTGGCCTGCCGTTTCATACGGCGGGCCGTAACCTCGGCGGGGTCGCGACCGCATGCGAAAGTGATTCGCGCGGCCCCGTCGATAGTGGTTTTGTTGAGGAACACCGTGGTAGGTTTAGTCGGTATTCCGGGAGGTACTTTAACATCTTTACCATCTTTCTTTTACCCCGGCGAGTCCGACATAACCCCTCCGCCCGCCCCCGCGGAGGGGTATGCGTCATGCATTCCCCCACGTAAAAAAAAAAAAAAAAAAAAAAACACACGAAAGCAGTTCAGTTTGCTCCTGTAATACCCATCTATTGTGAAGGTGCTTGTCAGAATGATAACAATGACTGTGGGGCGAGAGAAAGCAAACGCACGCTGTATCCAAGCAGCACAAGAATAGTTATCGCGCGGCGCATAGCTTGATCGCATCACGTAATCCATGCTTGCAATATAAGAGCCTTTCACCAACAAGGGATTTCGCCAGATGTGTATGCACCCTAAAAATCTAACCTTCATAAATGTTTAACTATATACCATTAAAAGTAAAAATGGTCCACATAAAGAGCATTTGCATAAGCGAAAAATTATTAAAACTTGCAAGAGTATATTAAAATATAATTGACTTTTAAACCTACAGATTTTAGGTAGTTTCGTCGACTCTTAATTTATTTGAGTTAATTGAATCTGTCTGTAGTGATATTTTGTAAAAATATTATTAAAATAATATCAGACAGTGTTGACTTTCATTTAACAAGTTTAATAAAGTTTATATGAATGCATTTTATCGGTTCACTGATTTGTAAAACCTCATTTAGTTTTGACATCAAACAACTTCACGTTTGCTTTGATTCAATATGTACTACATACTAGAAGAGACAATGAAGTATACTGTTTGTGGCACGCGTTAAAGAGCATATTCTTTAACACAATTAGTTTTAGATTGGCGAGTAATGCAATGAAACGAATGAGAGCAAATTGTATTATTTAAAATATGCCTTTCTTCCGTGTTTAACACTTGAACGTATATTTGCAGTCAACGCATGATTCAGACTAAGTGATTTAGAGAGCATGCATTCTAGCTCGTGCTACAAATATTCTAGTTGAGTTGTCTTCTCTAATACGTCGCACATACTAACTTAATTGTTGTTTTACATTTAACTGAACAGCTTATCCGTGGTATTTATTTCAGGCAGTGATACTTTTTCGCTGTAGTCTAGAAAACCAAGGAGTCATCCTTTTCATTAGTTAATGTTGTTGAGTTTAATTAACTTATCTACTAGGTACTCCCGTAGAAGCAATTGAATACATTAATTAATTAATCAAAGGTATCAGGTTTGAGTAAGTAAATTCTAGAAAAGAACTAGAAAAATAATAATTACCAATCCTAACTTAATGTTATAAATGCGAAAGTGAGTTTGTTTGTTACATTTTCACGCTTAAACTACTCGACTGATCATTCTGGAATTTCGCATACACGTTGTCAGGTGTACAGAATAGTACATAGGGTACCTTTCATCCAGAAAAAAGTGCTGTTACTAACCTAACCTAATTTAGATTTACGTGAGCGAAGCCGCGGGCATAATCTAGTAATAATATAAATGTTAAGTGCGTCTTGGTCTTGCGCTAAAAGTTTGCATGTGATCTTGTCGATTCTGGAATTGAGCAAATTGTTATTGTATCTTTCTGGTAATACATTATCAGTAGCCACACGGAATCAGGAAATATGTTACCTATACGGCTCGTATACAAGCCGCTACATTCTGTACCTCTGTTTACCAGTGGCTCGTAGGATCGCTCCCTACATTCTCCCGCCTACTAAAAGCGAGATATGATGTGCTTCAATTTTGTAACAGCTCTATAACCATGTCTCATGTGAATACATTTAGCATTTTATATCCCTACTAGCATATGCATGCAGCATATGCAATGGAATTTTCTCCGTTTTTGTAACATTTTCATTGCTGCTCCGCTCCTACTGGTAGTAGCGTGATGTTATATAACCTTCCTTGATAAATAGGCTATCCGACACTAAAAGATTTTTTCAATTCGAACCAGTAGTTCCTGAGATTAGCGCTTTCAACCAAACAAACAATCAAACAAACTCTTCAGCTTTATAATATTAGTATACATTTTGTAGAACCGAATACAAAGTTGGCATAATAGGTATATGGTACACCACTATCTGCCATTTCGGGTACTTACAGTTGTGAGGCTAAAAATTAAAGTGTTTTTACTAAGGAGTAATCCACGTATAGCTAGCAACTATTTTACACAAATGATGTAGGGACCACATCATCCTACCACCACACTATCCACCCTATAAGGATTCTACAGAATATAATAGACAGGGACCAAATAAATGATGTGTCTTTCTCTATGTACTTGCTTTGTAGTTTGAATATGAATATCTTTAGTTTCATTTTCGTAATATAGTAAAAACATGTGGCATTCAGCGATAACAACAAAGTACACAATACCATATTGAAGAATATGAAATTCCTAAGCAAAACAGAAACAATATTTATATATTCTTAACGGCACGGCGTTTGTATCTAAACAAAGGACGTGAATCGTCGATGATAACGCGTGGCTGCTTCCAATCGGTTGCATTCCGTGTTTATTTTAAATGCAAACATACGACCAAATAAATCCTCGCTTCATAGCAGATATTGGTGAACGTTGTCAAATACAAACAGTCTCATTTTTAAAGCTGACAGGCAGCAAGTGTCATGTTTATTTATCATAATTAAATAATTGGCAAAAGGCGAATCCGTGACGCATCCTCGGATTGCCCACAACTATTGCAATAGAAAAAGGAAACCGAACTCCTCTGATAATGGTCAGCCGGATAATGGACATCGTGGGATCCGGGTGTACTCCAACTTGCAATATTTCGCTTTGAACAAAAAATATGCGTCGAAATGGGTTCAGCTCAAGCGCGAGACATCTTCAGGACAGTTTAGCAACGAATGATTATATTTTATTTTATTACTGTAGGGACACACACATACATACTATATAAGTGCACGTGCGTGGTTGTGTGAGTGCAGAGTGTCGTCTTCCCCATTTTTATATAGTCAGTCCGTTTCAATTGTTTGTTAAATTAGTACGTAATATGGAAAATAATTATAAGTGAATATTGTGGTCCTTGAATACACATATAAATTTCTCGGACTCAACTGGACAATAACACTAAAATTACTATGGATTGCCGCCAAGCAACGCCGGGCTTTTTTTTTAACTTGGAGGCATGCTTTGACGCATACCTCTCCGCTGAAAAGGGGAGCGGAGAAGTTATGTCGAGCTCACCCGGGAAAAGATAGAACGTCCTGGGTACTACCGACTACACCTATCACGGTGTGCCAACTCGCTTCCTTGAATGGTTGGTGAGTCGCTTGAACTAAAACTGCATCAGCCACCCACCCAGCAGTGCCCAACACAACACGGATGACGACTCCTGGGTGACACCCCGGCACGACAGAGGGCGTCATTCCGACTCAATGGCTGGCGGACGGGAGATCCCCTTTCTCCCGCCCGCGGCCCTCGCTATGGCGGCATCAGTCGCGCATAGGTGCGCCTGCGCCGCCCGGTCCGCCGGCAACGGCTCGGATCCACCTAGGATACTCTCCTCACGGATCCGTTCCGCCACCTGATTCTGCGAGATAACGTCCTCGCAGAAGTATGCGACCGCTATCCAGTTCCTCCCGCTGTCAACCATGGCTTTGATCACGGCCGGCAGCGAGAGGTCCACTCCCACATCGCCTACGAGTTCACGGCGCTGCACCGCCCAGGCAGGACATGCCTCGAGCGTTTGCTGCGCCGTATCCTTAACACACCTGCAGTGGTGGCAGATGAGACTCGGTTCCCTCCTAGCGACCGTGTGCAGGTACTTGCCATAGGAACTGTGCCCTGACAACACCTGCACCAGTCGGAAGGAAAGAGTCCCATGCTGCCGCCCTGCTGACCGCTCTTTCACCGGCTGGAGGGCCTCAACGATTCTGAATCCCGCTAAAGGCACCTCCAGCCGCGCCTTCCATTTTAGTAATACGCCCTGGCGGGCTCAGTTCCTTGTACCAGTTAAAACCATAAGGGGACGAACACCCGTCTCCTCCCATACCGACGACA
This sequence comes from Catocala fraxini, assembly GCA_930367265.1. Classification (NCBI taxonomy): domain Eukaryota; kingdom Metazoa; phylum Arthropoda; class Insecta; order Lepidoptera; family Erebidae; genus Catocala; species Catocala fraxini. The sequence goes on from OV884037.1 coordinate 8,357,815, forward strand.
TCACTTTAAAGGTTTCGGCGAGCAGTAGTAGCTTAGTTGAATAGCAGTAGTTTAGTAGAGTCAAGTAAGTAGCTGTGGTGTCAATAATAAGCTGTGGTTAGTATGAAAGTACTGCTTCTACATTTTATTGGCGTTATATTTGTTCACAAACTGCCAAACTTTCAGGTAATAATAAAACAAAGCTAATAACCTGACTACAAGCTATTGCTATATATAAACACATGATATTAATACATACATATATGTACATCTGCCGTAGATTTTGATACGAAATTTTACTGCAATAGTTTGGTGCATATTTAAGTATCACTAGAGAACTAACAGGTAAACTAAAAAGTTGAACGCTGGCGGGCCTGTTCGTTTGTTTAAGGTTTCACGTGACAAAATGGGAAACTCACTATATAGGACGACGAATAAAAAAAGAAATTGACAAATTACTGAAATATACTATATATATATATATATATATATATATATATATGTACATAAACCTAGAGTCCACCACGCTGGCCTAGTGAAGGTTGGCAGACTTCACATATCTTCAAAAAAATGATGGAGAACTCTTTGCCAAGCAGGTTTCCTCACAATGTTTTCCTTCACCGTTAAAGTATACGATAATTAACTATATAATACGCACTTAACTTCGAAAAGTCAAAGGCGCGTATCTTAGGATCGAACTCGAGACTTCCGCGTAGCAGTCTAACAGTCTCCCACTAGGCTATCGCTCATAAATGCATTGTTTGAAATAAGACAACGACGCAATTTCTGTGTGACTTGCGCCTTATAAAACATTTCGCAAAGCTTTTTAAAACAATAATATTAAAATCGCCGTCGCCAAATCAAATTTGAAGAGCCTTTTTCTCTTAATTAAGAACTAATTTTATTACTAGATCTAAAGAAGCATCGAATCGGCTGAATATTTAAACAACACGTTACGTTTAACGCGGTTCGGGATAAAAAGGTCGTCCTACCTTCCAAACATACTGTTTATTTATTTAACAACTCTTACGTAATAGTTTTTCGATTTTAATCTGGTTTTGCCGCTTTATTTTCTTTTTAGGTAAAAGTAATTTCTTTAGTATTATTGAGGAAAAGCCGCAAATCTAGAAAAGTTTGTTTGCTGTTCAAAATGATCCATGCATACTTTTGACTACTATATAGAGAAAACGTAGGTTTCCACGTTTGCCCTATATAGTAGTCCATGGAACTTTTAGGCAACATAGAAAAGTGTCAGTATAAAGATATTGGTAAAGAAGAGTGGAACTCGGGAAAAGTTTCACGGGATCGAATTCATTGAAACGAAGTAAGTTATAAGCACATACATAATATACTGACGCTAATTGATAAAGCGAATAAGAGTCAACCCCTAAAAAGGGTAAAGTTATAAACGAATGTCTAATCTTTACTAATCAGATTGATATTTTACGAAGGAATAGTATCTAAAGTATACATATCAAATGAGCCGATGGTTGCCGGATATTATCCGAGAGTATTATAAAATTCATACTGGTCTTGTTTGAAGAAAGTAAAAGTATCAATTAAACCATTATATTTTGTTATTTATCGGAAATACTGCCACAAACTTTGCTATCCAATGTGATATTATAAAATTTTAAAACTACAAACTATTATAGACTAGATGTTTCCCGCGGCTTCACTCGCGGTAATGTATATTTTGTCAGTTAACTTCTATCCCTCAAGCACGGTTCTTTTTTTTTTCTTGATGAAAGGTACTATATATTCTTTTCTGTACCCCTGACAACGTGCATGCAAAATTTCATGATGATCGGTCGCTGAGTTATGGCGTGAAAGCGTAACAGGGAAACAAACTCACATTCGCATTCATAACATTAGTTAGGATATTCGCTATCGTGAATGTCTACCACGAAGTCGTCATTGTTTTTGAATAACACTGCTAGTGCTTCGTATATTCTCTTTTCTTTTAAAAAGGCCACTCCCGTATTAGAAATTATTTTATTAAAAACATTCAAACAACGAACACAAAGAACACACAGACTCGGAATAATCGTTTGTGGATCACAATTTTATTTTCCCGAGTGTGATTCGAACCCTCAATACTAGGCGTAGTAGCAATGACTACGCGACCACTTAAACCACTACTCCATCTGTGGAGCCTAGTATTCATACATACATAGATTCACGCCTGTTTCCCAAAGGGGTAGGCAGAGACTACTGATATCCATTTGCTACGATCCTGACACACTTCTCTGGCTTCACTTTCATCACATTCCTCATACTCGCTCGCCGGTTTAAGGTACTCTTAACCTGGCCTTTGTCCAGAACGTCTCCGATCTGATCAAGCAACGTTCGCCTTGGTCTGCCTCTTGTGACTGTTCCATTCACACTAGCCTTATAAAGTTTCTTAGTCAGTCTTTCCTCGTCCACTCTTTCTACATGCCCAAACCAGCTTAACATACCGTTTTCTATTCTTGTCTCTATATCCACTGAGCCTAGTATTCGTCGTTCAGTCTATATTCTCTGAAGCTGGGTGGCTGTGATTACTTATAAAAATGGCATTTTATCCACCGCATCATTAATTTACCACATAATCACCATCGAGTTTCATTCGCACGAATCGAGGACTCTTAATTAAAATCATTGCAAAGATCACCTTTCACGTTAGAGAGGTTTTCTTAATTCACATAAGTACTTAACACTTAATAAGGTTTGCGTAAACGAGCCAGCGTTGGAATGAACAGAAATTGGATCAATAATACAATTACGGTCTAATTAGCTTAAAGATTAACACCCACGGGCGAACTGTAAGGCAATGTTAATATTGCTATTGGGGACACTAGTTTTAGTGTTCTGTTCTTTTAAAAGTAAAAGAGATTCTATACAAGATGCTTTTATGATCTGTCTGTTTTAGAAAAGTTTAGACGTTAAACATTCATATCTATATATTCATACGTGAAGCAAAAATTATGTACCCCTTTTTACAGTTAATTTGGCACAGTTTAATTTTATATGGAGAAGAAGTGGCAAATCCTAATATTTTTATAAAATATGTATTATAAATACATTAAATTAATAAAAAAACACTACACGCACACAACCATGCATTTGACACAAGCAGTCAAATCGCGCTCGTAGTATTTCGGCATTGTTCGGCTGATGTCGCAGAATTCTTCGTAACTATGGTTACATATGTATGTGGAGTAGGTGACAAAATGAAATGTTATTATAAGGGGAATAGTTATAGATAATAAACCTTAATAAAGATCAAACTTAACATTTAAATTAATTATGGTCGAATTTTGACCACTGTGCGACCGCTAATATATATAATTATATTAGATACAAGCCTGTATTTTCTGGAATGGTTAGGCGCTATGGTTGCAGGTCCTACGTAATAAAGGCCTATGACCTGCGTACCGGGCAAAGTTACAGATTCTGTGCTACAAGAATTGCCTCACAGGCAAACCCAAAATCTCATTATCCGAACTCGGGAATCAAACTCAGGATTCCTTAAACGGTATCTTATGCCGCGATACCAACCTGGTAGTTAAAGTTAAAAGCTAAATAATCTGAAAACAATCAAGGTTTTTATAGTTTTGCAATGTTGTTACTATCAATAGTGAGTGAGAGTACCGGAGGCCCAAACACCCACTTTCCCCCTTCTCGCTCCTTCTCCTTCCCACTTCCTTTCCTAAAGGGTCAGCGACGCGCAAGTGATGCCTCTGGTGTTGCATGCGTCCATAGGCTACGGTAGCCACTTTCCATCATGTGGGCCGTACGCTTGTTTGCCATCTCAGTGGTATAAAAGAAATGTGCAGTTCAATAAAAGTACATAATTATTAATTTATATACTTATTTCTGTAAACGATGGTAAACCTTATAAAGTAATAGTATCAATGAACTTAAAATTGCAATACTTGGCACTTGACAAGATTTCAAAATCAAGTGCTTACAAACGCTGTAGATAAGTATATCTACAGCGTTTGTAAGCACTTGATATATATAATATATATCTACAGATATTGTAAGCAAGGAAAAAGAAAAATACAAAGTTCAATATATTTTAATAATCTGTACATAAAAATAATATGAAAAAAGAGCCTTAGAAACTCAAAGCCTAGCAAATGATTACGATTTCTTTAGAATGGACTACAATTAAAGGATGTCATTTGGGAAAACACCTGTACTTTTCTCATAACTGTATACTTAGGAGCCATTGTAAGGATTCCTATAATTAAACGAAGATTAGATAATGTTATCGGTACTAAGGTTTGTTATTTTGTACATTATATGCTATTACACGCGCCATAGCCATACAATAGGAGATTATACGAACTTCTTTATACCTTTTTAAGATTTTCTGAGGAAAGTGGGTAGTTGCTAATTATTTCTTAATAGTATAAATAAATAGGAAACCAGCCGGCGTGAGAATCATAACGCTGTTACTGCGTTTAACTCGATAAGTAAAAGCCCCGAACGCAGTTATATCTGGCTTTTTCATTCCTTTCTTTTCTCTATCTTTATGGTTGACAACGCGCAAGTGATATCCTTGATATTGCAAACAATATTCTACTTAACAGGCTCTGGTAATTAATTAGATCAGGTTTGTTGTATACTTGGTTGCAACCTTATTAACACTCATATTGTAAAGAGAAAAGTTCTGTATTTTTGTCTATAATGAATAAATACAAAATCTACGGGAAGAATTTAAAAAATGTGTCGCCATTAGACCACCTTTTATACAGAAGTAACATAGGCTTTATAACATCACGCTACGAGTCACAAGAGCGGAGCAGTAATTATACACATAGGAGACAGCTAGCTGTATCAACCAAAAGAACTGGCAAACATTCGCAATTGGTCTATTTTGTTTAACGTCATTTATTCCACTGCCATTTTTTTTAACCCAAGACGTGTGTCCATATCGTAGCAAATGGAAATCCGTAGTCTCTGCCTACCTCTCTGGGAAACACGCGTGAATCTATTTATGTATATAATTTTATTTTTATTCACCCTGCAGCGGCGCTCTCCTAACAAACTATACCTCATTATATCCTTTAATGGCAGCACGCATACTTCTAACTGCACTAATTTCCTCTGCATTCTTGCTTATCTTTACTGCCATAACCATGTTTTCTACCATAACTAACTACCACCAATACTATTGAATGCATAGCAAATCAACTATTATTTTCTAGTAATTACCCTAACGTGAACTCAATATTCTTATTTCAATTTCTACACGACAGAGGAAACTAAATGTCGATACCAGAAATTATTGTTAGGTACAGCACTCATTGAACCACGAATTAGGAGTTATTGAAGCAAAATTCAACCATAACCATATTCGATGGGCATGAATTAATAGTTAGAATGAGTTGTTGAACTCAGTATTAATAACTAATACTTGTAGAGCCATACAATTATAATAGCTCTTCTTCTCTCTTAGCCTTTATTATTCCCAAGTCACTTGGAGTCGGCTTTTCTGGTCTATCAGGATTTGACTGGATATCAGTTTTTACACGGAGCGGCTGCCACCTGACCTCCGCAACTCGAAGGCTAACGATACCCTAAGGCTAGACCAGTGTCAGGATATTAGAGGGTACTGACTTTCCCAATAACGACTGCCATAGATATTCATGGCAGCCGAGACCGACGGCTTAACGTGCTTTCTGAGGCACGGAGCAGGCGATAATTGTCAATCAATATGCACATAATTTCGAAAAGTCATATAACTTCCGAAAGTCAGAGGTGCGCGACGTGGGTTCGAACCCGAGACCCTCTGCATTGCAGTCTGTTGGTCTCCCCACTGAGCTATCGCTGCTGTTACAATAATATACAATTATAATAGGTGCTGAACTATTATCCAAACTAAATGCGAATGTGAGTTTGTTACTTTTTCACAATTTAACTACTTGACCGGTCATCATGAAATTTGGCATACACGTCGTCAGGTGAACAAAAATGGACATAGAGTACTTTTCATTCAGAAAAATATTCTTTTACGAACCTAACCTAAACTACATTTATGCGAGTGAAGCCGCGCGCGAAATCTAGTGAGTTATAAAACTGGTTAGTTGTCTGGCTTATGTTTGTGGTTATGTCTACGTTCAATTGTGTGGTAGAAGGTTCTATTCCCGTGTGAGAATAAAGTGTTAGTCGGCTTTTCTGTGAGAAAATGCTCAGTTGTGACACAGAATGCACGGATGGCATAGTTGTTTAAGCGGTCGCTTCGCCGCTGCCACCGCTTCGGGTATTGTGGGTTCGATTCCCACAAGGGACAAAAAATTGTGTGATCCACAACTGGTTGTTCCGAGTCTGGGTGTTCTTTGTGTCTGTCGTTTGAATGTTTATAAAGTCTCCCGAAGAAATTCCTAGTGTGGGAGTAGTCTCTTTTAAAAACAAAAGTAAAGATTTGGTAATGTGTGTACTGCGTAGTATACAGGACTAAGATTAGCTTCTATTAGTTGAACTGGGTGAATTAAAGATTACCTATAACATTACTGGCGATACCCACACTCTACCCCTTTGGAGATACACTGGCTTAAATGTATGTAAGTTATCAAAGTTGTTATTATGATTGTGATGGCCAAAACGAACCATTACCTACACAAAATATATAAACGTCGTCGTCCAGCAACATTTCTATCAATTTCGTTACCAAATATGATCGTAGTTAAAATATGGGTCGAGGCTAATTTCCCTGAAGGCTGGCGATCGTCGTTCATAAATCCATCGGGACATTGAAAGAGCAAATTTATTAGAAAAATATTTCTACTTAAATGGAGTCACGCGCTGAAGGTGACATCAAGACGTTTTTGACGTTTTTAATCAGTCGATTGACAGGTTTGTTAAGGTTGAGCGCGGTCTTGGAACCTTTCTGCATGGGTGCCACCTTTATTTATTACTTGGCTTACTCGCGTGGTATGTGATTAAAACCTCATATCTTACTCAAAGTACCATAGCAAAGAAACTGCACAGCATAATATGTTGTATTAAAAGATGTACGTATAGATATGGTACCTTTCTCAACGTTAAGCTGTCATCTGACACTAACGTGTCATTTGAATGATATTTTAGTTAAAAATATGGTATTAGCACGATCATTCATACTGAAAATTGCACACTGTCGTTATCTATTATAGAAATGTTATGTGTTACTTTACTCTTCAGATGAATGTAATGTGAGGACACATATATGCCTTAAATCTTAGGTTAAAAAAATTTTAGTATCCATTTAGTAAAACCCGGAATAACCCCTTATCAACATTCCTCATTATAAGCATAGCTTTGCTTCTTGTTATCGATTAACATGAATTTCGTGCATATCGCCATCCTTTTACATACATACTTATTCATACCTGTTTTCCAGAGGGGTAGGCAGAGACTTATTTTTTGACATTATATTTGTACACCAATGTTGGTCAAACACGTTGATTCAAAACTTTTTCATTATATAAGATCTATAATAAACAAACTACAAATGTTAATATTATGTACACGTGTTTTAGCAAATAAATACATCTTTATCTTATCTTTTATCTTATCTTCCTTTCATCTATGATTCGCTTTCATCACATTCCTTATACACGCTCGCCGGTTTAAGGTGCTTTTAACTTGGACGTAGTTCAGAACGTCTCCATCCTTATAAAATTGTGCTATTAAAAATGTGCATTCCTTAATTTTATAAAGACATTAAATGCATAGCAATTTTCATCGACACGTTTATCATAGAGTCTAACTTAGAACAAAAATAGTCCGTACTAACTTTTCGTGTAGTGAGTTCCTATTCCGAACGCTTCTCATAGCATTGTTCATTCTCATATTTCATGCATAGTTTCACCACAAAGCACTGTTGTTACAATTCTATAAAATCTGGCAGCCATATTTGAATTGGAGTTGAAAACTTTTACGGAATAGCATAAAGCTGTTTTCACTGCACGAATGGCGTAGTGGTTAATATAATCACTTTGTGTCTACTATATGCCGTATATATAATCTACTGTTATGCCGAGACTTGTGTTGGTTCGAATCCCACACGGCACAAAAAAATGTGTAATTCATAAATGGTTGTTTCGTGTCTGCATGGTCTTTTTGCCCTAAAGGGTTATAAAGTCCCCCGCGTACCAGGAAATATTTCAAGTGCAAGGGATGACTTTCTTAACCAATGGAAATCCAGAAAAATATTGACATGGCACAGAGTCACATAAATAGCAGTTATAATTTAAATAACAGCCGCCCAGTCATGATTGTCAAACCCGTTTGGCCTGCACTTTTGCAGCTGGATTAACGCTGTAGGTATGAGATATTCTCCAATAACCCATAATCATTAAACTTAACGGTTAGAAGCTTTCTATAACCATTAATAGATAAAATAAATTGGGCGTTTGGAAACATATAACTATCGTCAGCAGTTTGCGCGTGTCGACGGCACCAACGGAACGACCCGAATCATGTTCAAACAAAATAAAAGGATTTTGCACAGCGAGCTATATCTGAAAAACGTACCAACATAGTTAACAATAGTTGTCTTTTCTGCAATTAGAACACTTTCATAGCCGTATTTTATGTATTGTTGCAGTAGCGAACAAGCATACAGCCAACTTTCTACTCTACAGGCGCTCGCAACACTAGTTTAGTGGTCACTCTCATGTTACCAACCTCACAAAAAAGGGCGTCATTGAACTGTCAGTATCGAGATCAAAGAACTTCCAAAAAGAGCTTTGGAAACCGCACTGAAGAAACACTATACAATCTTATTTGGTTCAACATCGCCACTTATCACAACAAAATATCTACATAAAAATTTTTTGCTTTGACAACAGATATTATCAACAAAAAAGAAAAGCCTTTCAGATTCTTTTACCCATTTTTTCGTCAAATCGTTTGTTGTCCGTTGCTGAAAGCGATATCAATACTCGATTATAAAGACCAAAGAGGAACGAGCGAAGCGAAAAATAATTTCCAATTGTTTAGAACTCCGATTCGTCGAATGGTTCCTAAAACCGGATCCTCCATTTTGGAAACGGTTGCAATTTGAGTTCTAAATTTAATTTATGTATGGTATTCTTTTATTTTGAAATGAAAAAGCAATTTCAGTTTTAAAGTAACTAGTGGTCGCCCAGTGGTCGAAATTCGACCATAATTGATTTAAATTTTAAGTTTGATAGTTATTAAAGATTTATTGTCTATAACTACACCCTTATAATTTTTCATTTAGATTTCGCCAAGGCTATACAGATTAATATACCTATCTTTTTTAAACAAGTTATTATTTACTTAACTATAATAATAATATAATAATATTCTACCACATACACACAACACCATCTAGCCCAAACTAAGCAGAGTTTGTACTATGGGTACTAGACAATGGATACACATACATATGTTTTTTTTGTAAATACATATATATATACATAGAAACGCCCAGACCAAGACAAACGTCCATGTTTATGCACACAAATGTTAGACTTGTGCGAAAATCGAAAAGTCGAAAATCGGCGTGGCAGTCGGTTACACTAACGACTACGCCATCGAGGCCGATTATACTTTGTCATTGACGATATTCCTAAGCTTGCTACTTTGTTTTCTTTTTTTCTTTACTACATATAAATACGTCAATATATTATAATATAAATAGTGATTATCAGTCCAATCCACCCAAAGGTTGCCCTTAGGATATTACTGATATATGTAAAAAAGGGGTACAAAGTTCTTGATTCACGTATTAATATATAGATATAATAGATAAATTAATTTTGTTTAGGATATTAAAAAAAAAGTTTCATTTGAATAGCACGGCACAGTTAAGAAACATTTACCTAAATATTATTTGTACAAAATTATTTATGTTCTGTTACATAGAAGATATAATATTATCAAGTTTGAGGGAATATAAAGAATATTAAGCGCATCAATGCATTTTTGTTTTATTTTGGTACCCTTTATTTAACTTTATATCACACATATTTTTATTACAAGATGCAATGGTATCTTCGCTCAAAGCTAAAACAGCGCGAATTGAGTCATCACTCTACAAAATATTGCACTTAATCTTCTATTCTGTTTCAGCATAAAGTATATTTTCAAAACTCCTTAAAAAGGTGTTGTGCTGTCATTAGTAAGTATTCTACCTTTGTGCTAACAAGGCAGCGCCACACACGAGTGATACAGCAAAAGTTTAGACAGGCCGTGTGCTTGTTTGCAATCTTAGTACTACAAAACAAAGTAACAGAACGAAAGACTGTTTTCGTGTTCAGGGATCCGGAAATACTTTATCAGTCCCAGGATGATTTTTGTAGGTCAGATAACCTGCATACCCGTGTTTGACAAGCACTGATTTGGTCTAACCCATATGCTACTAGTTCCACAGGACAGACAATATATAAATATTCAATTACAAAGTTTCGAAGAGACCTCTCTTACATAAATCCTTTCCTGGAAATTTCACAATTAAACCAGTCATTTCAAGTTTTGACCAGACAAACCGCAACTTCTCAGTCTTCCCGTCCACAGAACATTATAATGATGGAATCAGATTGTAACTCACATAATTGACGGACAACTTTTATCCTGCCCACCCTATTCATAATTCACACACCTGAATTTGAACTTTCCCTCTTTTGATATAAGGTTGAATATTTATTTTCAGGTTTTTAGTTAATCCGCTTTGGTTCGTGTTCACTCACCAATATTGCGGTGCGAACTTTTTTAATTAATGATCCTTGGAACTCTGACAATCACAGAAGACTTGCTCACCGCGAATCCTAAGTTTTTTTTATTAGCTTCCTTCTGTCTAACTTTGCCCGGTGGGCTTCAGTTCGATATACCTTTTTGCTTTGTCGATATTTTCTTTTTTAAAGTTATTCTATATCAGCTTTCCAGTTATGTTTGATATATTTCTGAGCTTTAATCAAATATGTATTGACTGTAAGTAAAAAGTAACCTATCATAGATCATCTTCAGCATCTTCGGTATCATTTGTCATAATAATATGATAACTGACACTAAGGATGCTTTTTATCTGACTGATCTGCAATAGATGCATATACATATAATATAATAATTACAACACCTTTCATTCACGTATGATGGTTGTGAGTTGTATCATACCCATACCTACCGAGTTTCTTTTAAATACTAGTGTCTATTGAACAATGAGAGGCTCATGTCACGTCATGCACATGACATGGATTTGCAGCACCAGACCAAAAGTAGCTCTGTCTGCACGTGAGAAACGTTTTTCAGTTCTGGCTATTATTTCTATTTCTCTTAATAACATCACACCTGGTTATTTTACTTAATAATAATATCGTACATAAAAGAACGCTAAATTCAAAGATATCAGACAAAGCAAACCTCTTCTCCATGACTCTATTGATATGTAACAAAGCTTTAAGCTTAACCTATCCAAAATATTCCACTAAACGTTTCATAGCTCTAAAAACAAGAAATACCTGTACTATTTTCTAATAAATTTCCATGAATAAAATACCTGTATTTTACCAAACTGTATGAATAGAAAAACCTGTTCTTTAATAGGCTTTGTGTCCATTCAGGCATATTTTTGTACCTTTAATACACAGAGAGTTGGAGTTTTGATGAATTATGGAGATATTCATATTTTTCCAAAGCTTTTCATGTAGTAGTGGCACTGGAGGCCGAATAGTTGGTAAAATCGTGAATGTTTGCTTTGGGAAGTTTTATAAAACCAAATTTTAGCGTTTTAGAACGCACCACGTTGTTATTTATGTTGTAATATGAGTTTTATATATTTTACAGATACATTTACGAAGAAGGCATATTTTATTTACATACTGACTGCTAGTATATAATTTCAGGCATAATTAACTGATACTGTAATCTATAACTAAAAAAATTGAGATATTTGCAAATCAAATACAAGATATAATAAAGCAGGTGTTCCTCAAGGAAGCATTCTTGAACCCTTTTTACTTTTAGTATATATTGTTGATCATGCCCTGGTAACAACATACGAATGTAATTACTATGAAAATTATATATTTATACTGGTAACTAGTAATATACACACCGGTAGACTCACATATGTCCTCGAAGAGATAGATTTAACCTAGTATGAGTAAACACAAATTTATGCCATAAGCCGAATAAGGCAGTCTTTAAAATATTCGTAAAATAAAGCCATAACAGTAGCTAAAGTACTTTGGTTAAGTTGCAACAATATCTATGTAGCGGAACAAACCAATATTTGAACGTGTCTTATGTTCAAACGCAAAAAAATGCAGTCATTGTAGATAATTTATGTAGATTAAATATTTGTTATTCAAGGACATGTGAACCATTTAACAGATTTGGATCTAAGTAGGCACAACATACATACGATACTTTTATTTCTCTCGTAGAAACCACGCCAGCAAAGCTGCTGGCAGAAAGTAGTTGCAAACAAATACATTAATTACAACATAGTCTGTAATGTAGCTCCGGGAACAACTTGTAAGCCGCTGTTCTCCGAACTGTCAATATTGACTACACCATGTCTCTATTATGTATCTTTGTTGTAGGTATTGTGATTTATTGTTTTCAGATGGATATATTTGTGCATTTAATTCTCGTTGTGCCAACATGCTCTTTCTCTAATAAAAACTGAATCGTGACAGCTATGTTATGTTGCTATGTATAATTATATTATCTGCCACAACATTTTCGACACATGGCAAATTATAAGTTCAAAACTCAATTGTTCAGATCACCTAATAAAAAAGGTTTGTACTCATTCAACGAATATTTCAGTTGTAAAACACACGACTTCCTTAAATAAAGTATCCGGTAAAAGTTGATATCCTAACTTAATATTATGACTGCGAATGTAAGCTTGTTTGTTTATTACGCATTCACGACTTAACTACTCGACCGATTATCATGAAATTTTGAATACACGTTGTCCGGGGTACAAAAAAAGTTATAGGGGATATGTCATCCCGAAAAAAGGGATTGTTCTCGAGGGATAAACATTCATTGACAAAATCTACATTAACACGAGCGCCGAAATCTAGTATAATTATAATTAACCATTAAACAATAATTTAATATATATTAAAAGTTTATTTAAGTCGTACTACAACTACCATTCAATACAAAAAACACATTAGTGCTACGCTCTTTAACATAACACAGATCTTGGATGTAAGCTACACTACACTTGTATTTAATGATTAGGTTGAAATCAGAAAGCATTAATTAGTTGATCTGAATTGTTCTTGTTTTAATATCGTTAACTTCGAATACAGCATCATTATAGTTTTTTAGTAATATAGACATTTTACCTATTGTATCCATTAGGTCAGTTTTTGGTGATCTGCAAAATCGTATGTATAGACATTTGTATCTCTTATTTGCTTTATTACACTGTGTCACCGCCTTTTAGACATCTGTAAGTAAACATTTAAGTCCTTATTGCATGTATTTGGATAACTTATAAGTTAAAAACAAAATTGACATGCTGCGTAATTACGTTAGGGTATCGATCTGTGCAAAACCTTAATATATTATTATATTTTATGTTTTATTGATTGTAACCTGTTGTACTTGCCTAAATAAAAAAATACCTTTTTCACAATCATCAAATCTCAATAAGTATAGATATATCCCGAGTAACTGCGCATCAGACGTAATAAACTGTTAGTAAAACTCACTTAGAAATATATATAACTAGATGTGCCCACTGTTTCAGCCGCGTTTATAGTTACTGCGCCGCTCCCGTGGGTCGTAGCGTGATGTTATATAGCCTATAGCCTTCCTCGATAAATAGGGTATCCAACACAAAAATAATTTTTCAATTCGAACCGGTATTGCCTGAGATTAGCGCGTTCAAACAAACAAACAAACTTTTCAGCTTTATAATATTAGTATAGATTGAAAATAAAAATCATTAAGAGCACGTAAAGTAAACTAAATGGTATATCGATATCGTTTTAATTTTTAGCTATTGATGCTTATTTTTTACGCATAAGCAAGATAGAAAAATTAATCGATTCAATATATTTCAGAGCTTGATGGCATCACAAAAAGTAATAATAACTTTGATTATGCTTTCAAATATTATCGAGGTTTGTATGCATGTTCATTTCGCGAACAAAGTTTTACAATGCGTCTCTATATTCGTGGTTCATCTAAAGATAGCTGAGTGCTCAACTTTATGATTATTGTTTACTCTACTTCAGATAAATACTGTAATGTAAAATTTTCGGAAACATGTGCAAAGCTCTGTCATATCAAGTTTAACATTTTTAAAATATATCTTTCTATAAAACTCTACTTTTAATACTGCGAAAAATATTCAGTTCACTACAAAATTGTACGACGGATTAGTTTAATGACAGACGCTAATTTCTAAAAGCTTGTAGGTATTTCACAATTTTTTTTGTAACATAATGATGTGGAATAATGGTGTATATTTATTAGGTCCGAGTTTCAAAGGTTAATACATACTTTTTGTTATACGACTAAAGTAACAACCGCAATGTCACCGCAGCCAAGAGCCCCTAGACATTAGGAATATCATTCATGCATAGATAAGTTTGCAAATTAAGACTTGCACGAGCAACAGTATAAAGACCGTCTCTTAATTCTGGTAACCCTACTAGCCACCGAGTTAATAATAATAATAATATTCTACCACATACACACAACACCATCTAGCCCAAACTAAGCAGAGCTTGTACTATGGGTACTAGACAATGGATAAACATACATATATACTTTTTTTTTTTGTAAATACATACTTATTATACATAGAAACACCCAGACCAAGACAAACATCCATGTTCATGCACACAAAATGTTTGACTTGTGCGGGAATCGAACCCGCGACCTCAGGCGTGGCAGTCGGTTACACTAACCACTACGCCATCACTAGGGGACATAACTCAACTAAATTATCTGAATCACGCTTTGGAGTGCATGCTCTCTAAGTCAGTTAATCTGAGCCGTATACTTACTGCAACGACACATTTAAGTGCTATATTAATTCAGCAGTGCCATAATACATATGAAGGCATATTTTGAATATTAAGCTTTGAATTAGTTGTCTCGTCTAGTACCTAGTACATAATATATTAACTTAATATTTACCACCAAAAATGCAACATTAGACTTCTTGCCTGAAAGAACCTTCGTGACCTTCACCTCCATCCGTCTCTAGCGATGCAAACGTCTATGGATTTTGTATATTTATTTGTCTTCGTATCGTAAAAAACAACCGAAATTTAACCTATTCTTTTTAATTTTGCCCGACATTCCAAGACTTGACAGGTTAATTCTTTCTATGTAGACATATTTTATTAAATTGTAATTTGTAATACATGCTTAATATTTTATAACATACTAGATTTGCCCGCAGCTTCACTTGCGTTAATGTAGATATTGTTAATAAATTGCCATCCCTCGGGAACAGTATTTTTCCTGGATGAAAGGTACCCATGTCCATTTCTGTATCACTGACATTCTGTGTCCCAGTAGTTAAGACGTGAAAATTAAACAAACAAACAAACTCACATTTGCATTTATAATATTAGCTAGGATCTACTTCAGCAAAAAAAATGATACTGAGTACTATCTATATTTACAAAAGAGTATTATATTTTATATATTTTACCTCTCCAGCAATACAATATTTTGTGTGGCACACTACTGAATTACATTGGTTACCTGGCCAAAAATAAAAGCAAATAGAGTCGCTCTGGCCGTTACATTCCCGCGTTCGAAACGAATGCGGACGATTTATGTTTGTTTTTAATTCATACTAACCCAGTTTTATTTCGAAAATACGAGGCATAGCTATACTGGAGAACAGCACAAATGCTGTACTGGTGTGTAAGTTGTTGCCTTGCCACTAACACTATACCCAAAGTTATTGGTTTGAATTCCACAATTACTATCGGGAAATACGGGGCGAAAACTTGTGTGATCTACAAATGGCTGGCCCGAGACAAAATGTTCTTTATGCCCGTTGTTTGAATGTTTTGTAAGTTTCCAGCGGCTTATACCTGGACAGGAATAATACCTACAGCGCGAGGTGTCTTTTTAAAAATAGAAGCTCAGCGTTTTCTGAAATTGCAAATTCAAAAGCTACTATATTGTAGTAAGGATAAAATTTGAACATTAATGTTGAAGTTTTATTCTATTTTCTATAATATTTATATTATTATTTTGTCTATAGACTGATCTCCATCGACTACTTTAGACACAGAAGATTAACTTATTATTAGCTTTTACGTAAATATTTTATTAAACAGATATTAATTTACTTTATTCAAAGAGGCGCCTGTTTAAATTCAAAGTCCATCTGCGATCACAATCGAACATTTGACTGATTCTACATATAAATAAAGCACCTGATTAATTAAAAACCTAAAATAATATTTTAAGAAAAATTTTTAAGTAGATTTTTATATAACCACTAACTCGGTTCTCGGTATCCTCGGCTAAATTTATATTTAATGCTGACTCTTGTTCTGCGAGTAAATCGTGTGTCGCAACTTTACAGACATTTAAATAACGGACACAAGGAAAACCCAGACACGTAGTAGCAATGGTGAGGCTACCACTTAACTACTACAACTCCATCCACTGCCACGAGAAAGCTTACCCAGTTAAACAGTATCCTATACGTTAATATGGGACAAGGTATATATGTGTGCACAGTATTATTCAAATCAGTGCAACGGTTTATGTGTGACTAGATGTGCCTGCGGTTTCACCCGCGTTTATGATTACTGCGCCGCCCCCGTGAGTCGTAGCGTGATGTTATATAGCCTATAGCCTTCCTCGATAAATGAGCTATCCAACACTAAAATAATTTTTCAATTCGGACCAGTAGTTCTTGAGATTAACGCGTTCAAACCAACAAACAAACTCTTCAGCTTTATAATATTAGTATAGATTGAGTCATCCAAGCTTTTCACAAACTTTCAGACTAACACATATAATTTCAAGTCTATATATATCCCTGAAAAGATACGTAGAAGTGCATTTTACAAAAAAAAATATTTGTTTAGGTCCTGCGTTATAGACAATAAGCCATTTACCAGGCACACTGCCAGGCTCCATGATGGTACTGAAAGATTCCTAACGGAAAACACCAATAACTCTCTTCTCAACTCATTAACCGGACGCAAGACCTCTTGAACAGTGATCATGTACACTACCGATGCGCCACTTCCACGTTCATAACATTAGTAGAAATTGTTTATACCCATGACCATGACTGATGGCATGAAAACGCTACCTGGGTTGGACTGATAGCGGAAAACGAAAGACCAGATGTTGTGGAGAAATATAAGAAAGACTTATATGCAGCAGTGGTCTGCGATCAGCTGATCGATTGATTATATTAATACAACGTATTAAATGGATCTTCGTCATAATACCTACAAAGCTTTACACATTGTTTACATATATTCTAAATTATCAAATTTAACTGAAGTAGTGACAAACAAAATTTATTACTCAAACTGAGTGAACACAACAAATGAGTGTACCCATAAATTCAGAGATAGGTGATCTACGTATATATGACACATCGTTAATCATCGTGCGCTTAGACACGAACAGACATACTCGATATTCTAAGGCATGACTAAATTTATAATGAGCGGTACTGTCATAGTATTAAGCTTTAAGATTGATTGCAGTAAACTGACAACGTGAGTCTGTCTTGGTGACGTATTAAAATACTAATAGTAGTATATTATAGCCTAATATGAGTAAACAATATAAATCGATATGATTCAAACTAGAGTTTTGAGTTGTACGTTGAAACTATCTAACAACTGTCTTGTTATTAGAAATTAGAAGAGTTATTAATACGGCTATATTTTTCCGACAGAGTAAGTATACTTTTTTTCTATTTCGGTTTTTAAATGTATTTGAAGGTTTGCTTACGTAATTCTGGAATAATACAATAATATGATATCGTTGAGCTGGAAGAACGATAAAATGGTAAGTCAGGGATATATAGGCATTAGCAATTCGCAATGGCTATCAGTATGAATAGGCAAGAGTCCGAACACGATATTTTTGAGATTTCTCATTTTAGTTTTCTGCGGAAGTAAAATCAAAGCAATACGTATATTTTAGATTTTCAATTAAATATTCTATATACATTAAAATGTGATAAGTAGTATCCAAACGAGACATTTACGTATTCCTAAAAGAAAATAAAAAAGTGAAAGTTACAAAACTATAGATACTTTTGCATATAAAATATTTATTATAATAACAAACAAAGTACTGTGTCATTTAGTATTAGTAACAGCATAGCATATTCTGTAAGCTTTCATATCGTATATAAATATATCACTTTTACGATAATCATAAGATAATACTATCAATGCTTCTATAAAAATCTTTAAAATAAGAAGTAATTTTAAGTTTCGGACTTTACAGAATCGCGCAACATGCGAATTCACTTTATACATGATTGTCGACGGGAAATAACACGTATTCACAAGCTTCTATTATTAATACCCTCGACACTAAAAGCGCTTTAAGTAACAAAAGATTCACAACAATGGCTCAATGGTCTTGAACTCATGACCTTTCAGTCGACAGTTCATGATCATCAGTCAACAAACCCTAGACTTATTGTCGACATCATATTGTTTGATTACAATAGCCAATGATAACATACCAAAGTCTTTAAATATTGAGATCTAACGCTTTTTATAATAATTTATGAACAGAAAATATAATCACTTCAAAGGAAATCAAGGCAAAGAATTGAAGGGCTTAAACCAATGGTTAAAACGTAAACCCACTTGTAGCACAAACATTTACTTTGCTTTAACAGTAAACAAAAAGTAAAACAGTCATTTCAAAATCTAAAATAGAACATCAAAAACAACCACCTATCAAAGGAAATACCACACTACAGATTATTTTACGGCCAGCCGATGTAACCGATCGTTAAACAGAGGTAAGCTTAAACCGATCGTCGTAACAACTGCTACCAAATATTGTAACAAAATTGCTTTCGTCTTAAGAAAAAGTGAAGAGAATGTAAGGATATTTTCACGTTGGATTTTGCCGCGGTTATTATAGTCTATAGAGGCTTTCACTAAAATGTGTTGGCTTGACACAGAGCTTAGAAACAAGATAATGGAGAAGTCTCTTGAGATTGCCACGAAATTCCATCTTTATCTAGGCATACCGTTATTTTTGTGATGGAATATTTTTGTTATGACATTCAAGGTGATACAGGCACGGTTGTTTTCTCTTTTCTCGCTAACAATGATATTCGCACCGCTAGAGAATTTATAAACATTCTGGCTCGGAATTATTGTTTATAGATAGTAATACCCGGAATTACTATTTATGAAACGTTATCTGATTATACAATTATCATCATACTTAATATACAAAATCTCAAGATTAAGAGAACGGTCAGACAAAATAGGTTTTAAATTATGTATGGCGTTCCAAGAATCAACAGGTTAATTTAAAACAATCATAAATTCTGATTGGTTAAACACAAATTAGATTTTAAACACAAATCATAAAGTCAATCTTAATACAGTAATCACAATATTGCACTCAATTTGTACTTATGAACTAATTTTCTGAAGTGTTTTTGTATAGCTGAATGTACCTTGGTTGCTTTTTCATTTTAATACCCTCAGGAATTAGCAGTGGTGAACTGATTTTCTTAGTGCAATAAATACGTGGTAATAAATAGTTTTATCTCCAAAAAGTACAGTAAAGTTTCAATCTTAGTAATGTTTTATGTCTCGTTATAGACAATATTAAGTACATCGCAATGCGTCGAATCTCGTTAGCTATCGGTGACTTGTCTGTTATACTTTTTCAAAGACGTAGTTTGTTGAAAAGTGAAGCTTTTATAGTATTAATATACAAAATCTGCCGACAATTACTTTTCTTTAAAAAACTGGTTTATTATGTCTGAATGTGTGCTGCCCGGGTGTGCAAATTTTGATTATAGCTTTAAACACGATTCTTAAAACTTGTCCAATTAGTTCATTTTGCCTTCTTCACGTGGAAAATGAGCAACAACACTTACATGATTTAAATAAATTTAATTTGTTGGCCAATACTCTGACTCCAGGCGCCAGACACAATATTTCTTTTCATTGTGTCTGGATGCCGTCTAATTGACTTATGGTCGATTTTTCAATCGTGAGATGGGGTATATGTTTAACTTTTTGACAGCTTTTATATATATCAAACAACTATGTTATGATGGTACGGTGGTATGTCCTTAGGTAAAAGTTATCTGACAATAGTTGAAAATCAGCTCTTATAAATATACATTAAAATAACTGTATGCCTGGTTGATACCAAAATATAAGTCTGCATTAATTGTGGCATGCGATTGTCAGATCCCGAATTCGATTTTTAAGTCAGTCAAAGTCCTATTAGGCTTTTTTGTGAGAAATTTCTCAGTAGCAGCGCGGAGTCCGAAAATGTGCGCATGTTTTACGTAGCAGTTACAATGTAGCTGGCAAAATATTGATATAATACATCTCTACTAACTCCTTTAGTAATATGCCAGCGTGAATCATTATAAATAATTCGCATCTATTACGTAAGATCCGAACCTATATACTTCTGCGCTTTCGTAGACATATAAGCGTGACTTCATATAACTGAGTCCGACTCAAATAGTAACAAAATTTCCTTGCGCAACCCTATATCGAGCGGTGCATTCGTCAGGGCAACCGTGGCGATAGCCACATTAATAATAAAATGGAAACCTATCGCCAAGCGAATGCAGGCATAGAATTGTTGTGCGCTATAGAATCGAGCCTTCAATATCATTGTCCGTATGGTGTGTCTTTCCGAGTATTGTTACGACTCTTTACAAGGGTTAACTTGCAAATATATAATCACGAGATTTTAGATTAAGTTAATAAATTCCTATCCCTCGGGATCAGATCTTTTTCTAGATGAAAGGTACCTTATGTCCTTTTCTGTTTCCCTGATAACGTGTATGTGAAATTTCATGATGATCGGTCGAGTAGTTAAGGTATGAAAACGTAACAAACAAACTGACATTCGTATTTATAATATTATAAAGATAGGATATGGGATAAACGAAAAGATAAATAGTGCACAAAGCAGTTCAAACTAGTTATGTGAATGTGTGCGTCGATTACGTACTAATATAATAAAGCTGAAGAGTTTTTGTTTTTTGTTTGAACGCGCTAATCTTTGGAACTACTGGTATTTGAGTTTTTTTTTAATGTGGTATTATAATATATAGTACTAGATATTAGCCCAAGAGCCCAGACGGCCAGACCTTCGTTATTTTATAAAAGGTTCAAGTTTCTCTATGCATGTCCCCAACACAGGTAAGAACGATGAGCAAGTATGGAGTTTGGATTGTGGTTACTTTACTTTTACAAATATCTAATTTCTACAGCTTCAGAAAATGTAAGTTAACTTTTATTCTCGACTTATACACATAAAAGAGTACTTGGGGGAACAATTGAAGGAAAAAGATGATTGATTGAGCTGCGCCAAAAAAGTTATCTCAGTACTACAACGTTTGAATATGAATCGCTGATATTCAAATAATAGCTACTTTTGAATAAAGATATCTCGCACAGTTTCAGTAATAGAAGTAATAAAATAACATCACAAAATATATTTCAAGTCTATGAAAAGTCTAGAATATTTGTTTGTTTGAGTAATTTAATAATAGAGCACCTACTTCAGTAACAAGAAATAGTAACTTGTCTAAAGAATATGAAGTTAGTTCTATACAAATGGCGTACTGGTTTAATTGGACGCCTTGCCATTGCGCCGAGTATTGTGTAGTCAATCCCCACACGGGACAAAAATTTGTGTGATCCACAAATAGCTTGGTAGTCTTGGCGTACTTTGTGTCCGATGCTTGAATGTTTGTAAATTCTCTCACGACACAGGATCTATTCTTAGGACGGTGGTTGTTGATATATTATACTTTTGATCGAAGATATCTCATACATTTCCAATAATACAAGTAGTAAATAATATTATAAATATTTCAACCGTATAAAGAGTCTAGAATATTTGTATCATCAGTCTTTGAGTAACTTAATAACAGAGTGTCTCAGTAACGAGAAATTATCTAACTGGTCTCAATATGAAGCCAATTCTTGGAACAATTGGACTTGCTGGCTCTTTCTATCGAATTCATTACTGTTTATTACCAAGAGTCTTATATAAACAGTGCCCATTAAAATTTTATATAATTACTGTCTATATAACACTATTGGTTATAAACAGTAATTATAATAGGAACTGGTATAGATCAGAACCCTGCCATGCTAGTTCCATGGCCTAAGTTTCTGTTTAGGTTTCTTCGATTCTCGGGTTTGGCTTTACTGGGATTTTCTGTCAAGAAAATCCTAATAGGTATAAGGAGGGAGCATTGCAATGTGGTCAATAAACCACAATAGACCCATTGGTTTTTTGGTCATATGGACATTAAAATTAAGTTTTTGGATTTTGGGTCTTTTTAAAGAGACAACAATTCTAATACAACTGTATTATGTCATAAATAGTTCTAAATATAACATAGTAAATGAATACTAATATATAAGAAGCACCACTCAGTCCTACTAACATTTGAAATGTGAATGTCTCTGAAGATGTTTGAATATTTTTAACTGATTCCCGCGTAAACCATCGAACCGATTTAAATAAAACTTAGCCTACAGATAGACCATCCATAAGATTAACACATATGATGTTTTCTCTGACAATTTATTCCCTTGTAATAATAGTTTTACTTTAGAACTGAACATTTTATTGGATGGCTCTGCCGAGATCACCACGATCTTACGTGCGTAAAGCTGCATGCAATAGCTTATTAACGATAAAGAAAAGAACACTGCAAAAATGATATGAAATATAAATATCTTTCCAATCTAAATATTATTTGAGAAATGTATATATTTGATAAACAACTCACTCAAATAAATTATCGCGTAAATATATATTATGTACAGAAACAACAATCACCAGATGTATACCTATATGATTTTTCAGGAAAATTAGGGAGCAATATCGGAGGTTGTTATATGAAAGAAACCTCAATCACTAAAATACATGATTACGTTAGAGTATTAAAGGGAAAATCGTATAGAAAAGAGATTCGCAAAAATAAGTGGCTGACGATCGAATTGCGAACGGGAAAAACGTAATTTCCGAACGTGATTAAGTTTCACACGCTCATCTATCACTCGGTCAATTTGTCTATGAGCATCTATATAGTACGTTCTATATAATATGTGACCACAGACTAGTTAGGTACAAGTTCATATATGAAACACGAAATTAATATGAGACGTTATGACTTTGCAATTTGGGCGTAAACTCTTGGGAACATGCCAAAGCATACATAGTGTTGCAAAGTATAATGACAATACACAAAATGAACAAGTTGACAATTTTACAAATCAAATCAAATCAAATCAAAATCATTTATTTGCTGTAAATAGGGTTACAAAAGTTGTTACACAATATATAAAGTTGTACAAGCCCATTTAACTATATTACATAGCATGCAAATATACAATAGATTAAAATTAAAATTAACAAATTTGTCACAGTCTACTTAAAATTTGAATTTATTTGAAGTCGTAAAACTCTTCTATGGTATAAAATACATGTTCCCGTAACCATGCTTGCAGTGCTTTTACAAACTTGGAAAATGGCAGATCCCTAATATGAGTTGGGATTTTATTATATATAGATATACACATTGCATAGCAGTTCTTTTGAAACCGACAACTTCTCGGTATCTTATCTAATACCAGTCTGTGAGGATTACGCATATTGTTTCTCTGGTTGATATCTTTTGCTTGTATAAAAATATTATAATGTTGTTTGACAAATTTACCAACCTCCAATATATAGAGACAGGTTAGAGGTAGTATTTTAAGCGATTTAAAGTACGGGCGACATGATATATCTGGTGAAATGTTGCAAATTGACCTTATGCATCTTTTTTGGGCAACAAAAACTTTGTTTATATCTGTACCATTTCCCCAGAGTAATAAACCGTAACGCAGTACAGATTCTACATATGCAAAATAGGCCATACACGCCGTGTGATTACTTGCAACTTTTGTCAGTTTATATAGAGCATAAGAAAATCCATTTAGTTTGTTGCTTACTTTTTCTGTATGTTCTTTCCAATTGAGATTATTATTAATATTTAATCCAAGAAATGTCACTGTATTAGTATTTTGTACATTATGTCCGTTATGAGTAATGTTAAGAGTGTGATATTTAAAATTATTGAAATTAATAAGATTCGTTTTTGATAGATTTATATGTAGATTATTATTATTTAACCAATTAATTATCAATGTCAGTGTATTATTAATGTCATTTTCGTGTTGTTTGAATGTCATGTTTTTGTGAGTAGTTATTATGAGAGAAATGTCGTCAGCGAATAGAATTGTCTTATGTTCTGTAATGTCAGGAAGGTCATTAATATAAATTAGAAATAGGAGCGGACCCAGGACACTTCCTTGCGGTACACCAAATTTATTAAGTCTATAGTCAGATTTAGTCACTTTAATAAGTCCCTTTTCGTCTTGTTGGGCTATTTCAACACATTGTGACCGATTTTCTAGATAACTACGAAGCCAATTTAGTGTCGGTCCTCGGATGCCATTATGTTCTAATTTTGTCAATAGTATATCATGTGAGACAAAATCGAATGCTTTGGTCATATCAATAAATGCTACGGTTGTATAGTTTTTGTCGTTTGTGTTTTGCAATATATCATTGACCAAAAAGAAGGCGGCATCTCTAGTAGACCTGTTCTGGCGAAACCCATATTGATGGTTATTTAGTATATTGTATTTATTAAAAAATGAAATCAATTTATCCTGCATAACTTTTTCAAATATTTTAGAGATGACCGGTAGTAATGTAATTGGTCTATAATTGCACATGTCAGACTGTTTTCCTTTCTTATAAAGTGGTTTTACAATGGCATATTTTAATTTCTCAGGAAATTGACCTGTTTCCAACGACAAATTAACAAGAAACGTTAGTAATGGAGTAAGCTGCTGACTACACGCTTTTAAAATGTTTGTGCTTATAGAGTCATACCCTTCAGATGGAGTGCTTGTAAGAGACATTATAATTTTGTGCATATACATTTCGTCTAATGGAGTTATGAAGATAGTAGATGACTGTTTACTTCCGAAATTTGTGTTCTGAATTCTGTAATTCAGTTGATTAGTTGTAGTTATGAAGTACTCATTAAATGATGTCGCTATTTGAAGTGGATCTGTAGTAACTATGCTGTCTTTATTTTTAATTTTAGTCTTGTAATTATGACTTTGGTAGCTACCAGTTTCATTCTTTATAACTGTCCAAGTAGCTTTGCATGCATTTTTACTATTTGTTACAAATTTATTATTACAATTTTTTTTAGCAAAGGTAGTACATTTTTTAAATATTTTATTATAATTTAAATAGTTTTCCTTATCTGTCTTAGACTTAGTCAGATAGTATTTATATCGTAGCTTTCTTTTATATTTGCAACTTATTCTAACTCCTTTTGAGAGCCAACAATTTTGCCGAGATAGGCTAATTTTTATTTTGTTGACGGGAAAGCACATACGGTACAATAAACAAAATAAGTCATAGAATTCATTAAAAGCCGTATTGAGATCGGTTAGCTTAAATAAATTCAAATAATACAAACTGGTCAAATACTGTTTAAACCTAATAAGATTTTCAGTGGAATAACTTCTTTTATAAATATATACATGTCTAATATTTCTTGTATCACATTTTACTGGCAACATTAGGATTTGGGCAGTATTATGATCTGATAGCCATAGTTCCAAAACTGTGCCAGACGCATTCATAATATTGCTTATAGCTAAATCCAAACAGGACTTACCCCTAGTTGGAACAGATATATGTGAATTTAAATTATATTTCTTTAAAATATTCATTAATCTTTCAGTTGTTTTGTTACTTTCGTCAATTGTATTGATATTTAAGTCACCAGTAATAATAAGTTTATCTTTTGAATGTCTAGATAAGTACTTGTAAAGCATTAAGTCTAGTTTATCTAAGAAATAATCTATATGAACTTTCTTCTTTGAAGGAATTCTGTATAAACAAATAATTATGATATTATGTTTTACTAATTTAATTGCACAAAGTTCGAAGTGGTTCATCAATATAAACTCATCAAAAATTGTTAGTTTTTTTTTTTTAGTTTTTTATAAGCAATACCTGTTTTTAACATTATACATGTCCCACCTCTTTTGTTTTGTCTGCTATAGTGTGATGCAAGTTCATAGTTGACAATGTTAATGCATTTCTCTGTACCTGACTTAACAAATGTCTCAGAAAAGCATAGAATATCCGGTCTGTAATTTTTGTCTATTTCTCTAAAAGTGATTTCTAAAAGCTCTTTTTTAGAAAGTAGCCCATGAATATTTTGGTGAAGTAGTGTAAGTGAGTTTATATTTTTAGAGGCGAAAAAAACATGCATTATTTGTTACTTTAGGTGAATTCGCTACTAATTGAATATTATTATCGACACCATCATTTACAATCACATTTTGTTTTGAGTTTATGACTGGAAAATAGTATGGTATAGTACCTTTCTTAATAATACTGTTACTTGGCCTTACATTATTGTATGATTTGGATTTATTAAGATACATTTTTATTTTCTCTGGCAGTAAGTATTCTGACTTATAATGATAGTAATTTATATGAAAATTTATTTTGTCACATAAATAGTTAAGGTATTTGTACTTGTTATCACAATCATAATAATCAATTACATTACAATTATTCACATGGGTAGTCCAAAGTTTTAAGCATTTGTTTAGCATGTTTTCATTTAAGTAGGGGTTGTAATACACAGGAGTTACGTAAATACGTGCTTTGCACAGCTTATTTAGGATAATACTTAGATTATAGTGCAATTTTTGTATGTTATTATCATTACCACCAATACCAATAATTACAACATCATCATTAGTCAAATCTTTTGAGATTCTATCAGATTTTTCCAAAAATTCCGAGCTTGTGGCGCCCGTTAGTATGTCAGCACTTGCGGTGTAAACATCTTTCCAATTTTCTTTCCTAGTTTTCATTAAAACAGCAGCAAGTCCTCTTAGTTGTTCATCTCCCAATATGAATATTTTGTGACGTTTACTATTCATACTCGTTGCGCCATCTAGCTTGTCGTCGTTACAACTGTTGGTGGTTAAGTTAGTACTCAGGTTGTCATTATTTTGATCGATGTCTTTGCGTAGTATTTCGCTGTGTGTAGCGGTAGATGGGGTTGTTAACAATTTTTGTTTTTCAAAGTTGTGATTTTTTTGTGGTATCAAGTTTTCTTCGTTCGAGTAAGAGAAGTCAAGTTTTTTAGAAGAAATTACACTTTGACGCGATTTTTTCGCAGTTCGTTTTGTAGATGTGTTTTTGCATATGTGAGTTAACTGGTCGATCCTTGATTTATATTTATTTATTTCCTTGGCCTGTTTATTGTTTTCAATTAAAAGATTTTCGATCTCATTTTCGGCAGACTGTAATTTTTCTTGTAATTGAATTAAGTTATTTCTCATACCGCTCATTTCGTCGATTAAGTTCGTATTTGTATGCAAATCAGGACAGCTTCTATTCAAGTTGAGAGTTGGAGTTGAGTCTGATGATAAGCATTCAAGACTTTCATTTTCTGAACAATCTGATAATGCGTCGAAGGAATTGTTTATAGAAATATTAATTTTATTTCGGTTTGTATTCCGCATAGTCACATTTTCATTTCCTGTATCTGAATGACCGACAGTATCGCAAATGTGTTCAATAGTTAATATGTTAGAGTGAAAAGTGAATTTTGGATAGAATATGCGTCTGGCTATCTTTTCAGAGGTTTGGGCGTAAGACTAACGAGTATGTATATAATTGTTAACATTCAGTATCGAGGTCGATGACCTGATTGGTATTTTCAATTGCATCACTTTATACACGCAGTTTTATTGATTTTGTTAAGGGAATTATTTCTATTACTTTATTGTAGGGAACTTAACATACGTTTAAGCAACGGACACAAGGAACAGTTAAAACTCGAAACAATGTAGATTATAGATTTTTATTTAGAATAGATTTAGATTGTTATCCAGTGTAGAATTCGAACCCACAGCTCTCAGTGTAGTGGCAGTGGCAATGTAAGCACCTTTACCACTACGCCATGCGTGCAGTCGAAATACACTTACACATAATATATTGAAGTTATGTGTTTACGGGCGAAAACAGAAATACGGATCACCAGCAGCTGCGAGTCTGACATAGCTTTTTACTTTATTGAGTCTCGTCGCATTCTCTATTACAGGATGTCCCAGAATATGTGAATCAAATTGTAACGGGAGATTCCTTAAGTAAGGACTATTCAAATGTGCTAAAAAAAGTACGACTTTTTCATTCTTTCAACTACAGGTAGGTACTTCGCTTATGGCAAATTTTAATTTCTTTTCACTATTATTATTTGTGTAGGACTGAATCCTCAAACTAAAAATAATTATTTTAAAAAACTGACGTAGTTTTGTAATCGCAGCATCATTTTGATGTATTTTTTGCACCAAAACATAGATTTTTTTATTTTTACACAAATGCCATAATTTTTTACTTTTTCATTTTGCTCATTTGAAAGGTACCTAAGGAATCTCCCGTTACAATTTGATTCATATATTCTAGGACATCCTGTATATGCTCGTCGTCGGTTTCGGATACCCAACTATTCTCGAGAACACATCTGATTTTATAAGAAACTAGGTTATGCCCGCGGCTTCACTCGCATAAATGTAGGTTAGATTAGTAACATTAATTTTTTGAATGACAGTTAGGTACCCTATGTTCATTTCTATTTCCCTGATGGTGGATGCGAAATTTCATAATGATCGATCGTGTAGTTAAGACGTGAAATAGCTAAAGTCACATTCACATTTATAATATTAGTTAGGATTATGTACATTTATCCATTCTTAACAATGATATCTATACAAAATTAGTTTTTATTTGGGATATTAAACTCCAGCGTATTACAAATTTCAGTACGAAATTGTAGAAGTAACAATTTGTAAATACGAAACTATTTTAACAAAATAGCAATAGAAAGTCACCTGCTCTCTGCCAGTGCACCGAGGTTTGATCCATACACCGAAAATGTTATGATTTGTATTGCTGACTCTAGGCGTTCTGTATGCTCTTTGTTTGAATATATGCAAATGCCCACACTATACGGAGATTTTGCCCTGGAACGTGTGTTGTCTTTTTAAAGATCAGAGTATCGGCCGCTTCGTTTTTATGTAGCAATATTCAATAAAATCAATTGACCTTTAGAATTAATTTGATAGAAATCACTCTAACGTTTCAACACAAAGCTCCACTCAATTTAAGTGGCTCAATATTTTCATTCAATTTTGACTCTTCTCTATTTGATTAAACTAAACTTTTGAAAACACTCGATCACAATTAGGAGAAAACTATATCACCATAAAATACCTGGCATTATTATTTCTAAGTTTATTAAATTTGCTATTATATTATTTATACTACGATAATGGCTACGTTCCCAAAACTTACAGCCAAGCTAGCAGCAATAGAGGATGGTTAGGTGTGTTCGATCTGTTTACAGGGCACAAATTTTGACCCAAAGATAATATTTAAAACTTGTTCAACAATATTTTACCTTGCTATCTTGCCCTTTAAAATTAGTATTAATAACATCAAAATATTCATTTTGAAAGTATTAAATGCGCAACTTCATTGAAATTTTAAAGACAAATAATATTGTAGTTAAGATTATTGCCTTAGTAATTCTCTTTTATATTTAATACAGAGTCAGTTTTAATTAAAGTTAGATTAATTATTAATTTAGTTCAAATATGATTTAATTTATTTTTACACTAAAATATTTTCATTTATAATTAAAATTGACTCAATTATCTTTTTGATAGTTTTATTTATATTACTTACTTATAAATATTAATTTTGTTATAAGTATGCATCTTGCAAGAGGACATATTCTGCAAGATGCATTTCAATAACAAAATGGAATGAAGTATATATTTACTTTAGATCTACACAGTGGAAATCCAATTTTCAACAATTAATACAATTTCAAAAAGAATACTATTCTTTCATTAACTGTGAGTCGACATAAAGTAAAGATTTTTCGAGAAGGCAATGGAAAAGACAATCGTAAATATATTGAAGAAAAGAAAGACATTTTTCTATTTAATTGTCAATTTTATGATTGATCAAGATGTTCTAAAGATTTTTATTCAATTTGTAATAATTTCTCTCGCTTTCTATAGTCATCGAAACATAATTTGAATTTGATTGAAATTCGAATTTCATTAAATTAAATGAGAACCATAGGAATTTTCTTAAATTATATTTAAAGGTTGCCTGTAATTCTAATATTATTTATATAATTTATATAGAAGAGGAAAATCTAGACAAGACTGAAGTGCAACTGGAAATTCAAAAATATAGTTAATAATTGGACATTATTGATTAATATTTTATGGCCTACGCTCTTTCTTATTTATATTAATGAGCTGTACCGCTTACCAATACCAAACTGTGACGTATTCACCTACGCAGATGATACAGCACTAATTATTTATGACGACAGCCGGGATAAGGCCAGACGTAGAACAGAAGAGTCTCTTCGCCGAGTAATGGCAAGGCTTTCAGCAAACTTGTTAACACTCAATATTAAGAAAATCGTCTGATTTTCACTTCCCCACGCAAGCTTAACCCCAAAAGAAACTACTACTATAAGAGCGCATACGTGCCTTAATATGTGGGAAATTACAGGCCTATCTCATTATCGCCAGTATTAACAAATATTTGAAAAGGTCATAAAATCTAGAATTTTAGACATTTAAGCAATAAAAAAATTATTGACTGACAGCAATTTGGCTACCAAAAATGCGTAGGGACTCTTGATGCGATAGACCGGTTAATTGATTGTGTCGTACAAAATCTCAATAATAGGCTAAATATTGCTGGCTTATTTCTATATTTAAGTTCTGCATTTGATAATGTAGATCATAATATTTTGATTCGAAAACTAAAGCATTATGGCATTAGAGATAATGTGCTTAAACTGTTTCTGTCGTATCTTCATAATAGAAAACAGTATGTAGAAATTAAATCAGTTATTGAAAAGAAAGAAAGGTCTTTCAAATCTAGCCTAGTTACAATAAAAAAAGGCGTGCCGCAGGGCTATGTTTTGGGACCTATATTATTTATAATTTTCATAAATGATTTGCCAACCACCGTTCAAAACATCATGCCTGACATAAAACTAGTTCTTTTTACTGATGACACTAGTGCTGTTATAGCTAGTGATAATGTAAAGGAGTTGGAACGTAAAATCAACAAACTTCTATCAATTTTTGACAACTGGTTTTCAACCAATAAACTTGGCATAAATATTTAAAAAAAAACAAAATGCATGTTATTTAAAACCACTGTGAGGCAAAATGAAGACTTACGAGTTGTTTCTTTGCAAGTCGACATGGAGAAAATTTTAAATTCTTGGGGTTCAAATAGATAATTTACTGAATTGGAAGAAGGAACTTGCAGTAATCAGCAATGCATTAAGTAGTGCAAGTTATGCAATAAGCACTTTAAGAGATGAGCTCACAGTATCTCAGATTCGTCCAGTCTACTTTTCTTTTATTGAGTCAAAATTAAGATATAGTATAAAGTTCTGGGGAATCAGTTTTAAATATAACATAAGTGCAGCATTTGTCATGCAAAAGAGAGCAATAAGAACTATGCTTCGAATAAAACAAGTGGAGTCATGCAGGGATTACTTCGTACAACTAAAAATTCTCACAGCGCCATGTCTTTATATTCTAGTCTCATTAGGCCACCTGGTTAAGAATCTCAATAATTTTGAGACATTAGAGGAGAGAGAAAAAAGGCTAGCAACGCGTAGGAAAGATTTATTTAGTACAATACAGTACAAACTAAATGTAGTCAAACACTGTTCACGGGTACAATCTATTATTCTATACAACAAGCTGCCGACAGAATTTAAAATCATAATTTGTTATTATTCTTTGTTATTGCATAAATGTTACTACAGTGTTGATGAATACCTCAAAGATATGATATGATTGTATAATATATAATTCTTAATAGACTTAATAGATTGAGAATCCACAAATTTATATTAATTTAGTACTTAAATGCAATTGATGTTAAAAATTATTAATTTAAAAAATATGTTCAATACAATATTTTTGTTATGAATGAATAAATAAATAAAATAATATAGATTCAGGCATCAACGTCTGCGATTGCCTCACCCTCTCTTTGGTCCCGAACATCAAGTATCTTGGAGTAATTATTGATGAACATCTAACCTGGCGCCCCCACATCGAAGCAGTAAGTGCGCGAATTAGAAAACTAACACACACACATATGTCACGCATATATACACACGTCACACACGCAGACACACACATACACAAACACACACATGCATGCGCACAGGCACACACATACACGCACACAGGCACTCCTACTTATTTAACTTTTCTAATACACTTACCATAAAATTATTATTATTGTATTGCTTTAGCTTTAGTACGTAATTATTAGCCAGAACTGTAATTCGGAGCGGAGACCTGGTGACCTATAACACAGGTTTCTACCTGACTTAGGCACCAGTCCTTCACAATATTGTCTTGAGTAACTGTATTACTTACTAAGCATAATATTTGTAAATACCTGAAATATTGTGGTGAGAAAATAAACATATTTTTATTTATTTATTATTATAATAAAACGAATGATATAAGTAAAAAATTGGGTGCAGGTTCCTATACCAAGATTTCAGGCCTGCAAGAACAGCTTAATGACCCTGTATGGGATTTCAAACCCGTATAGAGTATTCAGTACACCTTATCGGATCGTTTGGCTATCAAGTGACGGACGGTACTTAAGGGTCGACTCTATGCAACTACTCTCGAAATTCTCTTACTTTGGCATTATGCATGTTTACTAACGGGATAGAATAACAAAACGTACGTTACAGTCAAGAATAAGTTATTTATTTAGGTCACAAAGCAACATGTCAAAGTTTACTGATTAGTTATTTGGCCGAAGTTACTGAATTAAGTTATTAGCTAGAATTAAACACTAGAAATAAACATACATACAGACTCACTAACTTATGCATATTTCTAGCATCTAATTTATGAATATGACTATTCTTATTCTATGAGTGAATGTGATTGTAAACACGAAGTTAACAAATACTCATATATTGCTTCGCGACGGTAATTAAACCTATTTCAATAAATTGCTTTACACGCTTATAAAGTATAAAATAGTTTCAACGTCAGCTGCTATATAACAATGACGCTACAAAAATAATAATAATTCCTAAATAAAATTAATCAAGCATCGAAAGTATAAAGCGTTCCCTAGCGTAGCGTGATGTGCATGGCAGCCAGTGTTCTCGTCGTCAAAGTTGACACAGGTATTATGCTATAGCAAATTATTTGTTTAGGGTTTATTTTGAATGAACAAATTTTTGGCCTGGTATTATTCTCGATATCGCATAAATGTTGCAAGCACAAAAAAAACAGGTAAAACGAATATCCAAATTCAAATTTGTAAATCGAAGAATTTATCCGAGCGGAAATCCAATCTACAATGATACTACATTTACGATTTATTGGACTAGTATAATCCAATTGTATTTAGAATGCAGTCTATTCACGTACGCAGTTACATAGCTATATTACTGGTAAAGGCCGTTACCATGGATAGATCCTCATATGCAACAAACTTTCTGCCGGCGGCGCTTCAGACTGGCACTCAAACTTCCGCGCTAAATCTGTCGGCAATAAGGCTATATTTCTTAGAAGCCGGCTGGTGCTACGGCCGTTACAGTGTTGTTACTGTAATTACTATCGATTATTTTGTATTTTCTATCTATAATAGATGAGACATTGTAGTAAAACTGTTTGAACAAGTTTAGTAAAACTGTTTACTGACGTAAACTATCGCGTATTATTGTGTCATACAGAAATATGTGTTTATATTTAACTTTATGTTGTGTTTCATCAAGGTTAAAATATATTCTTTCCTATAATGCAATTTAGTTTATTTAGATTGGATTAATAAAATACTGTGTTCATTGCAAAATGTGTCAAAGTGGTTGTATAGTGGCAGAATACCCACCAATAATGGCATTGCTATAGATTTTATTTAAAAGTCAATATTTTACATAAACTATATTTGCTGCGGAAATATGATAATTTGTTAATAATGCAACGACGCTCATCACAAATTCAAGCCCTGTTTATTTGTACATTCTCCAAATTATATTAGTAGTTTGGTATTTTAATCAATACTGAAAATTTTATAAATTGCTACCAAAAGTCACTGAAGAAGACAAGAAAAATCAAAAAAAAATTCTTCAAAACTCAAATTGAAGTAAAATTAATCTTAATTGAATTTCCAAAAACTTGTAGTTAATGCTGACACCTTGGGTTTGTAATTAAACTTTACTAAAGTACTATATAAAGAAATTCGTTTAAACGTGGGTGTAATAATCTCTGGCACTACGACACCGATTCAAAAATTCCCTTACTAATAGAAACCTATCCTGGATAATAAAAGCTACATTTTAATGACTAAATTATGTATGTATGCATGTATCTATATATATATATATTGGTATATATTTTATTTAGGTTATAATATATGTTCATTAGTTTGTATATATTATGTAATATGTCGTTTATATTATGATATTCTTTAATATAATAATATGCTTAATATATGTAAATGTATATTTCATCCTAATGTATGCACCTACTACTTTTTATCTATGCGTCACCCAATGGTTGACTGGTAGAACATATTATAGTGTACGACTGTGTGCGCAATCACAAGTGCATTCTTTGTTTCCTAACTGTTATGATCCGATGAGATAGCAAACCGACACGACTGGAAAGATCAGGCGCAGGACCAAAGACTTTACGTGCTGTTCGAAGCACGGGGATTTCTTATAACTTCCTAACTCCAAGCTTCTAATAAAATTTATTAGCAGGAAATCCCGATAAATTTTTGACCAGCAGTCGCATTCTCTACCGCTGCGCCACGGACGCCAGTCATTTACCCAGCGAGTAAAAGCAAAAGCCAATATAAATATAAGGCATTCCCACGTCTTCCCACAGGAATACCGTCACAAGATGAACATTCAGAAGTGTACGGAGTGAGTATGAGGGATAACGAACACTACCTCAGCATATAGTTTTCATAAAACCGGAATAATGAAGGCGAATGTACGTGCGTTTTCTAGCGAATAAAATTGTAAAGTCAAAAGCATGCAGTACATTGTGGTGGACAAGCTAGTGTTTTATGATTTTCTTGGAAAAATTCCTAACACCGTTTTCTATTAGAATCTTTAAAATTTTTACACCGTACAAAACCCTGGTATATCAATAAAACCTTTAAAGAAAATAACTGTGTCTATCCTTAGACCATCTCCATCTAAATGACCGCGGGGTCACCGACATCATATCATACATTTTCGTAAAATTTGACATTCTAATATTCTTGATATTCTAATATTCCTTTGCATTACTGTCGACCGGTAGCGTGCCCAAAAGAGTGACAGCTTTGTCACGTTGAATGACAATGTTAATTATAACAAAACATTTTCTATTATTTTTAAATTTTGGTCGTTTCTGTTAAGCAATCGCAACCATTGTCGTTCTGGCATTGTCTTTACTTCTAGATATGTCTGTTTCTTTACAGCACTTCATATTTTCTATGTCTTTTACCTCTTCATTCATCCATTTTCCTTCTGTAATTGGCTTATAGACGTTATGGTGTAATATCAATTCCATTTATAGTCCATCTGTTATTCCGTAGCCTATGTATGTATGTGGTGTGAGATTCCAGGTTCTTCGAAACACTCTTAGTATCAGCACGGAGGCAGCAAAATGCACCCAGTAGATATCACAAGATTCGCACGCACGCACGCACGCACACACGCATGAATGCATGCTCGCAGGCACGCAAGCACGCATTCATGCACGCACGCGCGCACGCACGCACTCACGCACGCACGCATGCACGCACGCACGCTCACATACACACACACACACACACACACACACACACACACACACACACACACACACACACACACACACACACACACACACACACACACAGACATACACACACACACACGTACATACACACTCTCATTCATAAGCTTATGCATACTACCAATTTGTAGTAATGTTTATACCACCGAGACACTTACTTGACATACTTGTACAGCAGGAGTCCAGTGCCTGGAGAGGCTGATAATCTGTCATACAGGTCTCCTAGTACAGATACCAGTCTCTCACATAGTAGCAAAAACATGTCTAGACTAAGTTTCTTTTATGCAATCATTAATTCATTATTTTGTAGCTATGTGAGAGAGAAACAATAAACTATTATTATTATTATCATAAGACTCGTCGAAAACCAACCAGTTATTTATTATGTTTTAGAGCTTGTTTTAGAGTTTGTTAGAGATATATCTCTGGCTGCTCCTTCGGCAATTTAAAGGTGGCATGTAATACATTCCAATACATATAAAGGATAATGCCTACAAATGTACAGCACGATCGTGCCCGAAGACGGCGATGGGCTCACCACCTATTACGTGGGACCTAATGTCCTCCAGACCGAATTTCGGTCATGGCGGCCGATCTTAACGGAGACTGGCCATCTGCACAGGAGCTATTATAGTGCACAAATATGTGCACAAACACAAGTGCACTCTGTTCCCTTACTCTCATGATTCGATGGGATGGATAATCCGACACGACCGAAGAGAGATCAGGCGCAGGACCAACGTGCTTTCGGAGGCACCGGGGGTGTCTAACACCGCCAACTTTCTAACTCTGGGCTGCTATTGAGATTTCTTAACAGAAAAACCCAATAACTTTTTGTTGGCCCGACCCGGGTTTCGAACCCGAGACCTCATGCACAGCAGTCGCATTCACTACTGCTGCGCCACGGAGGCAGTTAAACGTGAGACCTAAAGTTGTAGTTGGAAAAATGTAGTTGTAATACACTTCGGCAATTTACAGGTGGCATACGGCCCACCTGATGATAAGTGGTCACCGTACCCTATGGGCGCCTGCAACACCAGAGGCATTACTTGCGCGTTGCCGACCCTTTAGAAAAGGAAAAAGGAAGTGGGAAATACTAGGAGTGGGAAGGGAGAAAGAGGCTGATTGAGCTTCTGGCACTCTCACTCACTTCGGTGAGCGAAACACAACAGTAGGAATACTGCTATTTCACGTCGATTTTCTGTAACAGGGTAGTCCTTCTCCGGTAGAGCTGGCCCATTCGTGCTGAAATTAGCGAGGCTGTAATACTCAATATCGATCTAATAGTTAAGGCATGAAATATGCTTTTGACACATTCATTTTTATAATATTAATTAAAATTCTGATATAGTTAGTTTGCAACACCTTTCAGCTACAAGGCTTCTAGCTCATTTATTTTTTCCTACACGTAGTTAAAGCCGGTGTCTACAAACTCTTATACAAAACATAATAAAATAGTCCCTGACCGGGTCACGACTTAATTGTACCGTTTGAAGTGTCGAGCGCCCCGTGGTGTAAATATATTGAGTTACTGGCCACCCAACACGTGTCATCATTAGTGTCCATACTGTATTCATGGAATTTTTTTCGGTGAATTTTCATAGTACACAGTTTGTTTGATACCTTTTGTGATATTATTATGTTTTCGTTTGTAGATGATCGAGGTGAACGACCTCGAGAAATGATGAATTTTGTTCTAAACTATACGTGAAAGTTCTATTGGTTTATAAATTGGTTCTTGTGTTGTGGTTAATAGGATAAAAAGGTTATTTGTTTATCTTCTGCGTGCCATATTGTATAGTAAATTTTTCTTACTTCCTATTTGGTTAACAAACAAACCATATGTAGTAAAACCATTTAGATAATGCCTTCAGACAATATTCATTCCTTAACAAATAGAGTTGACAGAAAAAGTATGATAGATATGAGTCTTTGTGTTCTCTTTAGCTAGTACCACATTTGTTTTCTTAACAAAGAGAAGTTAGAAAAATGGAATTATCATTTATTTATTTAGTAAATAGTCCTCAAATAATCCTAATAATCCATTATTTTACAGTTACACCTTAACAGTTAAATATAACGTACGCTATAGATATTTTTCAAACTAAGTTATACCTGTGTTTCGAGCGAGAAAGTAACTACATATCTACTTTATTCAGTTTAGTAAAATTATAAATATATTATACCTTTAGAATAAAAAAGGGCAGTTTTGAATTATTGTCGGTCGTCATTAACCTCCGAGTGTGATCCAATTTGCAATAATCCACTTCGCAAACAGATATTTTTACACGTGATTCGCCTCCACATGAGGCATTATCAGGATTGAAACACTATGCATGTGTATAGTAACCTTTCTCTAAAAGACACTCAATTGAATAATTAATTCAAAAGCCCTTAGTAATATCGACATAGTGTCGCTTACCAAATCTTTTATAGTATTAACGTTAGAATAGTTCTTCGAACTGTAATCGGTACTAATATTAGGTATGAACAGTAAAATATTTATACTATTCAATTTTCAAGCCTATTTTCAATTTCAATGTTTTATTGATTTCCATGTGTATTACATGTTGTTTCAAAGAATAAAAGACCAAATATGTACCCTGTCGGGCACCGGCAAAATAGATAGAAGAGAAGAAAGGAGAAAGCCACTGGTATAATTTTTATAATATTGCAACAATTATTAGTTATACTTAAATAGGCAATCATTTATTGGTAAGACCCAATTTTCTTGGAAATAAGATTCTTGGAATTCCAACGGGCTCAATGATTAGTTTTTCCAACTTCTCGTTATTAAAGGAGTTTTAGTTTTTAAACTAATCTCTGTTTAGTTCCTACCTATTGCCAACAACTATCCTATAATACTCAAAATCCCACAGAAAAATCGTCGTGCAGCAAACATTATTCAAAAGCTATTGTTCACAGACCAGTTACAAACGCGATAACGCCCAACAACGTAATAACCTAAAAATAACTATCACAAAAGTCTGATATTCTAAATTCTACCTAATAACAGTTATTTGTAGTACATGTATCAAATATAATTGCCACATGATATATTCAAGTCGATGTAAGTACATGTTTTAGGTAATTTTAAAACACTAACAACGATACTAAAATCTAAAAAATGGCTATTGCATGTAATAAATTAAAATTACTTTCAATACATGATAGCTCAATGAAAGGTGATATCTGTACATACATATATTATGTTTGTAACGATCTAACTCAAAAACTACACAACCGATTTTTCAGCGTTAGAAAGCTATAGATATATTACCGAGTAAAATAGGCTGTATGTTATTTAAAAGTAAGTTATGTTACTAACATAACCTAACCTACTTTTACGAGAGGAAAACCGCGAGCAAAAGTTAGTTTGAGATATCTATATATTAATACGTCACGCAAAAACTTTGTACCCCTATTAATGAAAATTGCGCGGACGGAGGTGTATGAAATTTGGCACAGTTAAAGTTTATATGGAGAAGGAGGGTGAATCCTAATGTTTTTATAAAATATGCATTAGAAATACATTAAATTAGGTACTTAAAAAAACACTACACGCACACAACCGTGCATTTGACACACGCAGTCAAATCGCGTCTGACGTCATACAATTCTTTATAACTATGGTTACCTATACCTTAATTATATGTAGATAATAGAGAAAAACAGAAAACAAAGTAGCAAGCTTAGGAATTTTGGTCGAATTTTGACCACTAGGCGACCGCTAGTTTTAATAATTTTACAAGATTGAGTGATAATTTTCGCTCTGTATCATACAATTTAGCAAAAGGAAGTCAATCTATAGTAGTATGTTACATATTACTGCACTACAATTTTTTTTAGCATATACTTATATTGTTTTTTGTATTGTTTTATTTTATGTTCTTGGAAGCCTTTTGCGTCCAACTATCGTTGGTATTTTGCTTTCCATGGCAACCTAGGTAATTAAGGCAGCACCAATACTTGTATACCACTGAATTTGTAACTTAGCTTTTAAGGTGTATGTATGTTTTTGTTGGTTGTCTAAATAAATAAAAATATAAAAGGATAATCATACGGATCGAATGAAAATTCGTTCAAATCCACTCATCTTAATAACACGTATTTGTGTGGGCAGTCATTTTCTGAACTCGTAGAACATGCTAATGTTTAAATTCGTTGAATTGTCTTGAACCCACAAGACAATTTATCTTTCTCTGAGAAAACCAGAGTGTGATTTGGTGATTTTGTAGTTTACCACTGGTAAACAAGACTATACAATAAGGTAGGAATGTGAATAGAACTTATGTTATATAAATAAACAAACATTTTGTCAATTATGTTAAATATTTTATGTAACATATACCCATTGCTGCTCTATACTATGCATAATGCCAAGGGTCTGAGTGTGAAACTTTAAATAGAATTATATTCTACGGTAAATAATACATATATCCTCTTATTGCTGAAGGCTTCCAGAAAGTGCCTGTAACTAGACTCATTTTGACACCTTTTAGGCGCTCGACTATTATCTACCCCAATATTCATAATCTAGGTAGTATTTAGAATTGTATCAACAAGTTAAAAGAAAAACAGATATGCTACTCTCTTAAATTACAGAAGAAGGTCATAAATAGCTTTGGCTCTCAACTACTATTTGAGTGGAGTCCCTGATGCTCAATCCAATTTGCAGACCATAACAGTACTGCATTTCAAAATTTCTAGTTTCCACTAGTAGCCAGCGTCAGTCTAGCGCAGAGGTTCCCAGACTTTTATCTCATAGACCACTTTCAAAATTTAGCAGGTTCCGGTGGACCCTCTGCAGCAATTTTATTTTTGTTTAGGCCTTCACTATCGAAAGAAAATAAATTTTCGCGGACCTTACAAATTGTGGAACCCCATTTTTTTGCCACGCCAACGTAGATCCCTGTCGAGTCTCCTGTGGACCCCTGGGAGCCCACCTGGACCACTTTGGGAACTAATGGTCTAGCGTAATGTTATAGTAAGTATATCATTTTACAGTCGAGGTAATCATGAGTGTTGTGTTGACAGAAAACTGATAGCAGACTTCATAAGGCGACACGATGCTGTCAGTAGGAAATTGTATCCCTTTGACACTTTTAGCCATATGCCTGCGTACTACCTTAGTAGCCAAAAACACAAAATTTATCCAACGCAAAACCACACGACCCTCTTCGACCAGCAAGGTTGCTATTTTATTAATGTATCAAGTCCACCACAGTAAAGCGATCGACGCAAAGTTCGAGCCGCAGAAATTTATT
Organism: Catocala fraxini; assembly: GCA_930367265.1. NCBI lineage: Eukaryota > Metazoa > Arthropoda > Insecta > Lepidoptera > Erebidae > Catocala > Catocala fraxini. The sequence goes on from OV884037.1 coordinate 8,399,255, forward strand.
GCAACAACTTGTTCAATAAATTGAAATTCAAAACGTACATTTCGCTGACGCAGAAAAGCAATTATAAGCTTTTTCGTGACATTATTCTCAACAAACTTTGGGCATTTCGGTGTTTCCCCAGCACAGTGGCAGTGTAATGAGCTTTCGAAGACTAAAACTTGTATATATATTTTGTTACTTGCGAACTTTAGGCGTAGTTATGCTAATAAATAATAACGATACTGTTTATGTTCCTGTAGTTCATGTTTTATGGTCCATCAGTACTTTTTAAGAGGTAATTATGTTATTTATGATTATTTCATAATGTTTTCGATGTGTTTGTACTAGGGGTGCTACTTCGAAGTTATCGACACATATAATAACTGTAACAGAATCGAATACATGAAATAATTTGTTTAGTATTTCTTGTCGGAAAGTATACGTCTGAAACCCATACCGAATTTTAATGCCGCCTGATTACGTAATCACTGGAATACTTTTGGACGATCAGTAGTTGTCATGAAATATTATGGCAAATATTATGACTTACAAACACTTATAAGAACGCTCTAAACGAGCTAGACAGTTATATCGCGTTTATTATTCGCTGTGCCACCGGTTTCCTCGTTAAAACATGTTTATGTAGACATGGATGACGTATCGGTTTAGGTTGTCGTTTCACCACTGACACTACGCTGAATGTTGCGGGTTCGAATCCCACCTGAGACAAACTTGTGTATAATCCACAAATGGTCGTTTTGAGACTGGGTGTTCTTAGTGTCCGTTATTTGAATGTTCGTCAAGTCTCCTATGATAGAAGACTTGCAGCAGTGGAATTAAATCAGCAGCATATTATAACTAACATAATTAATAATCCTAATCGTTCGAAAATCCTAACGCATATCATGCTACTTTTCTAGTACTTGTCATGATTTAAGCCTTACATGAAAGAATGAAATCACCAATGAAAAAAGCTCATCCAGCCAAAGCGCAGAATGGCTATAAGCAAATTGCTTATATCCATTTTAAAGATCTATTTTAATTCTTAACATTGGTCACAGAATTATTTGAATCAAATTAGTAGTTCCGGGAATAAATTAATTAATTACAAACTTCACCTTTTTATAAAGTTTGGACTGTGACAACTGACATGTACCGAAAGGTATATATACTTTTTTGTAAAGATGTGTTGGTAAGTAACAAACTGTCTTTACTCATGGGTATTACCCACGTTTTTTTACTGACAACCCTTGTCGTCCAATGTTTCTCACGATTACTTATATAATAGGACAGTTGCTTTTGTTTTTTATTTTATTCTTTGAAGTAAAGAAAGGCTTTTATAGAAAACGGCATTAAAATAGTATCATTTATTTTTTATTATTGAGTACGCTATATAGATTAGAACTCTATTATTATTGACGAAGTTACAATGGATAACGAGATACTGAAATGAGTATCATCAATAATATCACAAGCTGTGTTGTTCAAGATATTCAGATTCAGATAATCAAAATAATTACATGCCTACTAAATAATATATACCTACCTGTTTTAAATCGCGTTCAAATAATCATTTATTATAGCCACGCCTACAGTGTACATATACAATACTAGCTGACCCGCGCAACTTCGTCTGCTTCATATAAGAGAATTGCCCCCGTTTTTTCCCCAACATTTTTCATTGCTGCTCTGGTCCTATTGGTCGTAGCGTGATGTTATATAGCCTATAGCCTTCCTCGATAAATGAAATGATAAACCTACCCTTATGCGAACAAAGCTACTGACAAAATATAGTGTAGGTACATATAAAATCGAATGTTTTCAAAAATATCTTGAATCATGATTATAAATGGATATTATCGCTCATGTGCCAACGTAAATCTATACTAGTCTTCAACGCCACCTACATATTCAACTTGCGTATTAAAAGCTACACCTTGACCCACATAACAATGATTATTGCTAATAATTCCACGCCTTCACGATGCTGTTATCCTGGTAGTGTTAAGCGAAATTATCCTGTTATAAGTCCACCCACAGGATCTTAACGTTGTTATTTGAGCATTCGTACTAATAACTGTAGCCTACACAGGCTATAAATGTAAGAAAATATATACATAACCTCACGTCTTTTTATTAGAAGAATAGCCAGAGGAAAGGATTTGCACTTCCTACGATGGCAATTATCGTTTGCTTTATTTAGATATTATACGCTAGATTTTACCCGAGGCTTCACTCGCGTATATGTAGGTCAGGTTAGGTTAGTAACGGTACTTTTTCCTATATGAAAGGTATACCTATTTTCGTTTATGTTCCCTTGACAACGTGTATGCGAAACATCATGATGATCGGTCGAGTAGTTAACGCGAAGAAGCGTAACAAACAAACTCACATTTACATATTATACATATAATAATTAATTATTCGTAATACGCCTGGGCGTATGGTGGGTATAATACTGGTATTACATTTCGCTAGCTACGTTTCTGTTATACATATTACTGAAATCAGATACAGCTCATAATTAAACCCCTAATAATCCTGACTACTCCTAACTTTCGCTAGTCTGCCGCTTTGCTAGGGGGTTTGAATTGTTTTTCCAACTCCTCTTACATATTTTTGATTGAATACGTTGCTGGTTTCAAGACAATTTAGGTTACCCGGCACTTCATGAGTTACAAAGCTCAGTGTTTTCCAAAGCCATGATTTCTTTACCTGGCTACATTTTATATATTTTACACATAAATTCAAATTTTCTTGGTCACTTGGTTGGTTTTCTACAGCCATTGTATGGAGGAGAATAAGGACAGAAGATCAATTATCAAAATAAATAGCAAAATTCACGTAAAGAACAAAATTGTGTATTGCATACTGTTCACAAATTTTCTACATAATGACACGCAAATTGAGAGTCAAGGTCTCAACGCTTTTTCCTAGCCTTTGTACATGACGTGGCATAATGCGTAAATTAACGCACTTGCACGAAGGGTAGTCATTCGGGCACGCCACGATCGTGGCGGTAAGTCCTGTGTTTTAGGAGTGGCTGGAGAGGCGGCATGGCGCCCTCACCTTCCGGCTGACATAGGTAATGACTGGCCACGATTGTATTGGCCAGTTCCTGTGTCATATAGGCCAGCAAGAGACGCCCGGTTGTCACCACTGCGGCGACTGCCGCGACGTTGATGAGGACACGGCGCTGCACACTTTGGCGGATTGCCCCGCCTGGGCATCGCAACGCCGTGAGTTGATCGCGGCAGTCGGATTGGTTGCCCTCTCGCTCCCGGCCGTAGTTCAATGTATGGTCAGGAATGAGAGGTCGTGGAACGCCGTCGCTTCCTTCTGTGAGGAAGTGATTTCCATCAAGGAGGCGGCAGAGCGGGAGAGTGAGCACTTAAACACTCTCCCCAACCGCAGAGCCGGGTGCCGGAGGGCGCAAGACGACCTCCAGCCACTCTGAGGTTTGACCTGGGGGTGGCGGGCTTCGTGGGCCTGATCACCATCCGATCAGCACCAGGTCCGAGAGGCGGCGTGCGTGTTCCCACGCGCGCATCTGTGTCGAGTCCATCTCCTCTCTAGGGGGGGACAATAGGGTTGTGTGAGTGAGTGCCTATAGGGTAGGTCTCTTTGTGTAGTGGCCTGACGTTTATAAAGCAGGCCGAAACGTCGGCCGGGTCGCGACCGCATGTGCAAGTGATTCGCGCGGCCCCGTCGATAGCGGTTTTGTCGAGGAACACCGTGGTATGTAGGTTTAGTCGATATACCGGGAGGTCCATTTTCATCGTTTCAACATATTTCGTTTACCTCGGTGAGTCCGACATAACCCCTCCGCCCCGCCCCCGCGGATGGATATGCGTCAATGCATTCCCCCACGTAAAAAAAGAAAAGGGTGGGCATTGTGTAAACAGCTGAAGCCCACTCATGCAAGTAACCCATATAACAAACTCGCGCACGTAGCGTGCGTAGCTTGTGCATGCAAGCAAGTTACTTGCATAGTCTACAAACATTTTACGAAACGGTTATAATATTCAGCTTCACAATTAAATCAGTTTTGTATTAGCTATATAGCAGACTTAGCAAATGCTACGATCCCCGCGTTCGAAGGGCACCGCGCTTGAGCAAATAAATTTAACTAAGAACTTTAGACGCTACCGCATGAATTAAAAAGGAAGGCTCGCATCAAATTGAAAAATATTTGTTCATATTAGTGCTATCTAATTATTTTTTTCAAAAGGTAACCCTCGCCTTATGGCAAAATACTGTGTCACAGTGTACTTAACAAACATTCAAACAACACACACAAAAAACATCCAGACTCGGTACGACTATTTGTAGATCACACAAATTAATGTCCCTTGTAGGTATCGAACACTTGCCGTCGTGACACTGGCAACCATCAACCGTGCATTCAAACCACCGTAAATATGTATATCCCCGTGCAAGCTTAAAACAGAGCTGAAACAAAAGAATGCTATCTACATTCAAACCTGGAAGCCCAGTGTTCCATAAAACAGTATACACAAATATATCTCTGCAATGTGCTGAGCCCGTATGCCGGTAACAGACTGAAGCTAATTAACAGGTGACCCGGTCATCGGCGATAACCATCAGCCGCAATTAGTTGGCTGAAAGTTCTGCTCATAGGCGTTAAACTAGTAGCTAAGCGATTTTAAAGTTCATCGTACGGGTTTTGTGACTTGCAGTTTTAGTTTTCCTTTGAACAATAGCTGAAGCAATGGTCACGTGTAAGCATTCAACTTTATTTGAATGCTTGCACGTGACCAATGCTTGGGTTGAGTCGCAATCTTTTATTATTTGAGTCAAATCGTTACATTGCGCAAACTCTTAGATACAACGATTTGATGGTAATCTACTTAATAATAATAAGATACAAGTGTATCAAATCTGGTAGTAAGCGAGATTGTCAAATGACATAAAAAGGATGCCCGATAAAAACTATGTCGTAATGGCTATTCAAATGCATTTTGCATTTATGCATTGCATGCATAGTAAGTCACCCCACTACACCCACACTTTTTTCAAATATTTTGAATCGCAGCGGCACACAAGCGGCCAGACAGTTCCTTAATAATGCCTAGCATTCCAAGACTTGACAGGTTAATTAATCCCTCATTTTGCAACCAATTTTGATACTGTTTTCCCAAAAAAGGTTTCTATTTGCTATTGTGTGAAAAAAATAATGCAAAAAATTAAACATACAACTACCTTGTTGTGACATCAAATAGGAAAATAAAAACTTGCATATCACAGTGGCTCCGCCTACATGAAACCCACTGGAACACACACACTGCGTTAAAAAGTATCATATATGCTAAGTCAGTACATACAGTACATTGTTTATCTATAGGCCAAAATATATAAACCTAATTTGTTCGACTTTTTGTTGTTTTGATTAATGAGTAACGAACATACAACATCCAAACATCTTTACATACTTTCACATTTATTTTTCTATTGTTTTTGTTTTCCACCATTCATCCAAATTCGAATAGAGATAGAATCTATTATATGTTGACATTTCCTGATAACTACATTTGCCCGGACCTAACAGGTATAAACTACGAATAGACGAGCGATTTCGGATCTAATCAGTCGAATGCCATTGACTCCATTAGCTCGACATGACGCAAAAGTACAATATGCATGAACACATGTACATAATTATGTATGTGCGAATGCATCTTTTGTCTGGGCATTATACTAGGAACATTACTAAGAATTATTCCTGTGTAGCGGGGGTCTTTACAAACATACAAACAACAGACACAAAGAACACCCAGACTCAGCACAATCATTTGCGAATCACACAATATTTTTTAATGTTTGTGATTCGAAAGCTCTTCCCTTGGCATAGAGGCAGTGCCGAAGAGATTTAAACCACTACGCCATCCGTACAGCCATTGTGACCTCAATTTCGAGAAGCGTTAAAAGGTATTATTGTCGAGAAATTCTCAGTATTAGGCCGAGGTCTAAAACCAATTCTGTACTATTAAATTAATATTATTATTGTAATTATTGAATTTTCTAACCATAAAGCTCAGATTAATCCAGGAATCGCATACATCACTTTATAATCAGTATAACGCGTACTTATGCTACGGCAAATAAACGTTTTTAGAAGTTTGCGCAATTGCACGGATGGCGTAATGGTTTAAGTAGTTGCCTCGCTGCTGCCACTGCGCCGAGTGTTGTGGGTTCGAATCCCACACGGGATAAAAAATAGTGTGATCCTCAAATGGTGGTTTCGAGTCTGTGTGTTCCTTGTGTTCGTTGTTTGAATGTTTGTAAAGTCCCCCGCGACACAGGAATTATGCCTACAGTGGGAGTTGTCTTTTAAAAAAAAGATATATATATTTATTATCTTTGAGGTATTGCAAACATCATTAAAGTTCATCGTAATTATGTCCTCAAAGTGTCCTTATAATCATTTATAATCATTAAATACATAATCGTGAGTAAGACCCGTTATATACTATTATGGCACGGCATCAACGAGGCAATCCTCAATATCGACTAAATACCTAATGAAGACAAGTACTTGTCAACAAAATATTCTAAGATGTTTGTAATATCCATCAAGTCGCACTTGGTCGAAGAAATGGAAATGTCGAAGAAATACGAGTAGCTCTTACCCTTGTCATTTTGACAAGTCGCTCGTTACAATGTCACGGACGTTCTCTCAGCGTACTATGCTTTTGCTTCTATACATATTAGAAAGCTAATTTGAATTTATACCGAAAACATTTGCAACTTGAATATACGGAATGTAAACTGCTATGGCTGGTGGATAATACTGTAATTATTGTATATTATACATATTATATTCAAAATTCTGCCTCCGTGGCGCAGCGGTAGTGAATGCGACTGCTGTGCATGAGGTCTCGGGTTCGAATCCCGGGTCGGGCCAACAAAAAGTTATTAGGTTTTCTGTTAAGAAATCTCAATAACAACCCGGAGTTAAGAAGTTGGTGGTGTTAGACACCACTGTGCCTCGGAAAGCACGTAAAGCCATTGGTCCTGCGCCTGATCTGTCTCCGGTCAAATCAACAACATGAATTGTTTCATTTTCATTTTTGAAGTGCCTTGCAATACAGGTATCATACAAATTTATAAAAATAATTTCTTCATAATTAAAATGTTACGATGAATAACGAGAATATTTTTCATCGAAAACCACTTAGCTTTACGTAGAACATTTTAAATATAGTTACACAAAGAGCGAGCTCATCGCTAAAAGCTTGTACGTACAAGAATTTTAAAGTTCAAGAGTCTTGAGACCCTTCACACCTTATTCGCCGATAATATACACTTCAGTAAGGCCTCAACAAAGACTATGGTTAAGATAACGAAGCGATGACCCGGTCACGGCGCACGATAAACTCAATTAACTCGAGTAACGTTAAAAAGTTATAACTGTAAATGATGTTATCGGCATTAGTACTCCGTGCGTAAAAAACGTGATAGAATTTCTTGCCGTAGTTGAATTCGGAAGGGAGATTCTGTATTGTAAAATGTACAATTTTGAAACGTACAGGTCGCTTGTTGGTGCCAGTACCTAAAGCCGAACAATGCCATTTTGATTCTACAAACAAGAAAGCACTACGCTGCTAGCCTTATGGACAAACTTCTCTCAGGAACCTTTGCTTACATCATAGTGCTATATGAAAGGCATCCTCTGCTTGCCGCACGAACACAAGTCCAGAATTACTTGTCTTAAAACTTTTATAGAAAAAGAGTTACTCAGTAGCTTTTTTGAGTTAAGAGAAGATTTTGCTACACTCTGTCTTTTAAAGTCAACATATTTTATTCATTCAGTTCATAAAGTAACACTTATAAAAGTATAGATTTATTTTTCGATGCTTGACTTATCGATCTTAAGACTGCGCCGAGCAAAATGTGCCAAAACAGGCGGTCACAGTTAAGTGAATAAAATTAATACTTTTTGCTTAATACAAATATAAAAGACACATTTACCATAACAATTAATGTGTTTACAATTACTCCGTGTACAAAACTTAAAATAATTAATATTTTCGCCTACAAAATTACGTAAATTTGCAAAAACGTAAGCTCGTGTTACGTGATTTTTAGATTATAACAGTAGAAATCTATCCTATTTAACAGCTTAAACGAAACATAAATAGTTATATTACAATTTGTCCGTCCCAAATATTTAAGTTATTGGTTGACAATAAAGATACATATTTATTGAAATTAAACTGCTATATACGGATTTTATCGCGTTGTTTATTTGACACTTTATTACAAAATTTTGAAAATTGTTACACTTCTACTACTATTAAACTTTACTAATTTTTAAGCTAATTAAATTATTATTAAACTATTTAGATTTAATTTATTTTTACACTTTCCCCGACGTTTCGGTTGCTTTTCAGCAGCCATGGTCACGGGGAGACTAAAGAAAAAATCCTATATAAAAAGACTAGAGATAAAATCCGTATATAGCAGTTTAATTTCAATGAATAATATTCGCGTAAATAGAAGACAATATTAAGATACATATTTGTCAAAAAGGCACTTCAAATCCTCCATACAATGTCACTATGGCGGCCGCGCGCCGATTTGAATATGCGCCGCACGAGCTCTGTCATTATCTGTCTTACGCTCGGCGCAGTCTTAAGACGATAAGGCGCTTGGTATTTTAATCAGTCGCCTTTTAACATTTTAAAGTCTTTTATCCTACTATAAACTACTTAATAATTCTCCAACTTTACTAGTCAATAACAAGAAAATAACGCTACAAAACAGTGTAGACAGGTCTTCACATTGATTGGAATATCGTCATCTACAATTCAGGTATCCGAATTTACCTAAAAATCCACATAAAGGTTGATATTTGTCTTTTAAAGGTATAATATTTACCTAATACTTGAAGGTTATGCAAATTAAAACGTTGAGTCCTCCGTTGATTTAAATTCGTTTTATTTTTGCTTGCAGTACAATCGCAACGACTATCTCTTTATTGCAATTAAACCTTTGTAAAAAAAATATAAACTCGTAAAATCGGTTACTACAAGGAAAGTGTTACAACACATTTACGCTCTTCGGGTTTTAGAATTCTGTTCGATGGTGATAGGTTTCCAATAACGTGTGAAGACACACGCATGCGTTCACACATATATACGTGATAACCTAACATTAGCATAACCCAGATTTACGCTTTCGTTATACTATATATGGCTAAACCAATTCGTGAAACCTTGAGAGGGTATACGCATGACTTTTGCCACCTTATCAATACATATTAATATATTGCTGCCAGTTTGATTCGCCAGCATCTAGGCACAATGCTTATTTCATCCTTACTAATATTATAAATGCATATTATGTAAGTTTGTTTGTTATGCTTTCACGTCTTAACTACTCGACCGATTATCATGAAATATCGCATACACGTTGTCAGAGGAACAGAAAAGGACACCTTGTTAGTTAACCTAATTCTGTTTATTAATTTCATTCTGTTACTATCCTAACATAATGTACAATACTCAATACTCAATATTTGATAGTCCGACAAAATGTTCTAGAAAGATAGACAATAAATAAATTTGATCATTATGGACGCATGTATGAGCAGCGATAACCTAGTGGGAATCTATTAAGCTGCCACAGGTCTCGAGTTAAGCCCAAGGCACGCACCTGACTTTTTGAAGTTATGTGCATAATTAATAAATTATCGCTTGCTTTAACGATGAAGACAAACACGTGAGGAAATCTGCATGTCTGAGAATTCTAAATAATGTTTTCGAGGATGTGGGAAGTCTGCCAACCGCGCACTGAGCCAGCGTGTTGGATTGCCTAAGCCTTATCCTACTGAGAAAAGGCCCATGCCCAGCCGTTTATAAAAATGGCATATATTATGGACTATGACGCTGCCTTCCTTTAACCACATAGATAGTTGCCACAACTACATAAAAAGTCCCAAGCAGATATAAAAAAAAAGGAAGGAAAGGTAATAATAGGTGGCTGCGAACGACTCCTTACATGTCTATTTAAATATTCTGTAAAAGGATGAAACCAGTATAGCTCTACTTCTCAAAGAATATAATATCTAAGACTTGCTTTTGACAATAGCTTCGCTAGCGTTTTTCTGGATAAAAGGTACCCGAAGTCCTTTTCTATACCCTCCACAACGTGTATGCAAAACTCATGATGATCGGTCGATTAGTTAAGGCATGAAAGTGTAACAAACAAACTCACATTCGGATTTATAATTTTAGTTAGGATTTGCCTAATAATTATACTAAGGCCCACTTTCATAAGCACAAAGAATAGCTATTCAAATTTGGGCTCTAGTTACGACCGTTTTAAAGCACTCGAGCGCTGGCATCACTTAATTTCCAGATCCCGTCTTTATACAGCAATCTTATTCGTTAGGTTTAGAGCTCGACTTGGTCGAGTTCGCTCGAGCCTTTCTTCTGTACTCTACAGAATACAATTATATAATGGAGACGAGGGCAGAATGAGAAATGAAGTACGTCTTTAATTTCTGCGTTTAAAAACGAGCTTTATATCAAAGGCGGCGATTTAAGAGTTGTGCGACGATAATCTTATTTAAACAGTGAACTTGCTTTATTTCTTAACAGTAACATATCTATCGGTAAGCTTTGGTAGCGCAGTGGTAGTGCAAGCGAGCGCTGTGAATCGGACAAGGTATTTTTATATTTTTCTGTTAAGAAAATCTCAGTAACAATACGGGCTCCTTAAACCTTGAAAGAGGCTTATATCTAGTAGTGGACGTCTTTTGGCTGAGATGTTGATAGAGATGATGAATAGTATAGTCTCGAACTATGCCCAGTAGGCAACAATAGTCTTGCATGGGACCTAAAAAGATAGAAATCGGTATCATAATTAACTATATTAGCACCTCTGCCCTAAACTTTGGTGATATAGTCGTAAGACTATATAGGTATGTATCTAATGCTTACTTTTAATTGTTATTTTTATTTACAAAGACTTCAGAAGCTTCAATCCCAAAGGTATCACAGAAAACTTCACAAATGTGTAAATATTGTTTCAGTCATTTAAAACCGGAGAATTTTGCCATGACTTACAATTTTGCCGTGCCTAATAACTAATAATATAACAATAAGAACTGTCCTACTGCTGGCCACCGGGCTCCTCTCACTATGAAAAGGGCTAGGCCATAATCTAAGCGCAGGTTCTGTGTACATTAGAAGACTTAACATATCTTCGAGAATATCATAAAAAGCTTTTAGATATGTAGATTTCCTCACGATGTTTTCCTTCATCGTTAAAGCGAGCAATAATTACCTATTAAATAAACATAAGTATTCATACGTACATATACATATATGATAATTGATAACACACGCAACAATTAACACGAAGTCTATTTAGACCACAGTGAACTTGAACTAGTTAATCGAAAAATAAATACAAAAGTAACGCAAATATATACTAGTATTATTATCAAAGGCAGTAATCTGACCGATACTATTAACTTGTTATCGCCAGATTTATGTGTATAGGGAACTGTGTATTCGTGATTTTCGTGCTCCATTCAATAAAGGCTACTTCCTTGCTTGTGTACGACACGTGAGTCACGAAAATATTTTACCTTAAATGTTTAATAATAAGCGTTTTTTATGAACTAGTTCATTGCTGGGCATGGTGTTCCAAAATCAATAAGTATAAGCCGTCATTTCCAATGGTACAAGTAATATTGGTAGACTTAAGATTTTTGAACACGTTATGAAGTAGGTACTAGAGCAGGAGTTCCTAAACATTTAAGATAACGGAACACTCACCAAATACCGTCTATTTTATAGAATCCCATATCAAATGATTACAAATCAAAGACACTGTAATTTAAATAAGAACAAAAATTTTACTTCTCATTACATATTTTGCGCTATTTCTAAATAATATTTGTACTTAGCTGTAGTATTATTTAACAGCCAAAAATAAATGATTTCGCGGAACCCTGGTGACTTGCCTACGGAATCCCTAGGCTCCGCAAAACCCACATTAAGAATCGCTGTGCTAGGGTATTGGTACCTTGGATACTGGCACAGACGTAGAATAGTGCTTTCAGGAGTAGTATGTACTTCACATAATAATGTTATAGTCAATTTTCATAGCCTTCATGTATAGTCATAAGATAGATACGAAAAAAGGTAATTTATTCCCTGCTAACAAAAATGTTGAGAGAGAACTACAAAAAAGTTACGATTACTCAAAGTACCCACACGTTCCACGACTTTCACGTGACGCTGAAAAGTGCTCTAAAATTCAGGATGAATGTATATAAAAAAGTGTGTATAAGGTAAACCAACAAGAATACTCGTAATTTGTAACCCAAACACACCTACATAGGTTTTTTTTTATAAAAAGAATAACGATTAATTCTACAAAGCGGTTTAATGTATATAACATATAAGGTGGGTGGCTATGTGTTAGTGGGAGTAGAAGGTATTTGTCATCACATGGCAATAACTACGAATTTTGAATAATTGGCCTTCGAATGAGCATGCCCATCCATGGTCCACCCACCTGACGTACTTACATAGGCTAAACCCTGAATATCGCCGAAAGGGTAGACAGAGAGAAAGCACACCTACAATTCGTCAGCCATGGTTTTAACTCTATATAATAGGTAGCGAATCCAATACCTACCAGGCATACTGCCAGACACCGCGCCGTCACAAATAATTTCTTAATAAGACTTCCAGATTACTTTGTCCGATTCGAGAACCGCACCCGGGACCTCATGATGCAATTTCACGTTTGCAAATTTGTGCTACGGTATCTAGGAAGAACTAATTCGAAACCTACCTATTGCACTATTGAACTGAACCTAACACAAGCATAATTATTAGCTTAGTTGATGTGGTTCACAAATATCCTACTCTTTTGTAAAACAAACTATAAAATATCATCATTAAAAATGTGATATTCGAACCCGTGATACAATACGTAAAATAGCAAATAAACCACCTATCGCCAATTTACATCATCCAGGTGTACATACAGAAATTGTAATTATAATTTCAAATGAACATATGACGGTATTTAATCACAATATAGGCATTCTTAATATACACTAATTGATATTAAACTATTTCATATATTACTGTTATCATACATAACGTAACACAAGTGATAATTGGTCTCCTTTATGTAAATTGATTCTAAGCATTAAGGATTGGATTACATACCTATCGGATCAATGACTTATGTAGATACATCGGTACTACCCATGTGTTCTCCACTAATATGTAATGATTAACTATCCTCGCGGTTCCACCAACGATTATAATTACTATCTGTTGCATGATGTTACAAAGCCTATAATCGGCTTTAATAATTGGGTAATCAAAAATAAAAAGTAATTTTAAAATTAAAACAAACTAAGTAATAAAAAAATTCTCAAAAAAAAAGCAATGAGTTATCTATAATTTATTTTTCTAATACCACAATACGGAAAATAAAGTAATTTTAATACTAGAATTTTTTTTTTATTATCTAAAAATTAATTACATACCCAAAGATTATAAAAATATTATAATCACGGAGCGGAATTAATCTGTTATTCAATTTGATGTGCTGGAATCAAACCCAAAACAAATCGTGCGTATGTATTTGACTAAGCGATCATTTGAGCAAAGCAAAGTGTAATCAGATTTCATATTATATACCACATTTAAGGAGTATTGATAATATTATTTATTTATATACGACCTAATTATTAGTATAAGTTTAAACGCTGTTAAAAGTAGTTTATTTTTTATGTACCATATGTTTCATAAATAGTAATACATATAAATAGCTAATTTATATACTTACTCGTCACATGAATTCCATCAGCAATCAAACCAATCAATATAAAAGTTCACTAGATAAATAAGTATATTGATAAATAGTAAAGTCGTCATAAAATATTACAACACTGTCTTGTCACTGTGAGACTTGTCAAGATAAAAAGATACGGTCAAACGTTTGTGTCCAACTCGACAAGTCACGAGAACACTGTGAGAAATACAAGCTCGAATGACTCCGTACTCGGCGCTACTACTACACCCGCGCGTAGCAACGTAGCCGACGTCCGTAGCCGACGGTCCTCGTAGAGCCACTGGCTGCTACGCCGCTACGAAGAGCTACGACACTCGTCCAAATTAAGGTGTCTTTACCTCACCGAACATTTTTTTATCGAGCAATTAATCTTTTATTATTTTGACGTGGTTGGTCGCCAGCAATTATCTTGTTTCAATATTGATTAAGGAATACTATTAATGCCGCGTTTTTTTCAAAACGTTATGATATTGAATTGGAGACGTCCGTCGCTAGTGACAAAATCAGTAAATCATATTGTATTTATGTATCATTTTTATATATACTAACACAATACTGATTTTAATATATTACAATTCTAGGTCACGCCCACTAATACTTTCACGTGGCGCGACTTAAGGATACCCACATTATCTAATAGTTAGAGAAAATTGTATAGAAATATCTTCATAAAATGTTTCTATAGAAATACGATTATGCTTGTCTATTTGTCCTTTTTTCACACAACAATGGTGCAACAGATGGATATGATTTTTTTACATTTATTAGGCTGTAGGACTTTTATTTCACGGGCACTGTGAATTAAATCAAAATAAAAAATTTCGAATAATTGCATGGTGCCTGTGAATTGGTTATTTTTCCTAAAACTACGAAGCAAAGCCATAGATAAATCCTAGCATGACATACGTCGTGGTGACAGACTGACTAATCCATCGTCTCCGAACTAAATCCGCATAAGCTAATAATGAAAAATTAAAATGTAAAATTCACTCGTACTACACGGTATGTTTATATACCCATTTCAAAGCGCCAACACATTTTTATCACTTTACTAGTTTCTGCTTACCTCTCTCTTGCAAATCTAGATGTATTATCGGGATAAAAAGTATTGTATATGTTTAACCAGAACATGGACATTAAATACGTTCAACGGATTACGCGTGATTAAAAATATGGCGACATTTGACCTGATTATCCTTTTAATAAGGCTAACGTGTGACGGGTTAAGTAACAAATATCCAAAGAACTTCACAAATGTTCAATTTGACAATATTAGTAAAAAATTGGATATTAGTAGAATGCTCCTTAGCTTATGCTTTATAATATGTTTGTTACACATATATGTACATAAATATGATATTCAGTAGTAAAGATATACAGATATTTAGAAAATGCTACATCTTAATGTATCGGTGGCGCAGCGGTTGTGAATGCGAGTGCACTGCATGAGGTCTCGGATTCGAATACCAGGTAATGCCAACAAAGAGTTTTTAAGTTTTTCTGATAATAATCCTAACAGTTCCCTGAAGTTTGACAGTTGACGCCTTATCTTTATGCAGTCGCATCGGTTTGCCATCCCATTGGATTATAAGAGGTAGGGAACAGAGACTGCACTTGTGCTTGCACACACACTTGTGCTCTGTAATATCTACTACGCAGATGGCCAGTCTCGTCTAAGTTTGGCATCTGTGACCGACATTCAGTCTGGAATGTATTCCAGACTGAATGTCGGTCACAGCTAGCATAGTTTTGTAAAACTATTACAAAAAAAAATACCTGTATCACTGGGGAATACAGTAGCCGCCCGCGCTCTCAAAGACAGAATAACCTTGTCCCACGTAAATCTAAAATATTTTTTTTTTATTGCTCGTTGATCATGTAACGAAACTGCACTTGCTTACCAGATAGAGGAGTCTAATTATAATCATCATCCAATTACTGACATTGCAAAAATGGCACAGTAGTCTTTACATCGACGAGCTTAAGAGCTACTTTTGTATAACTCACATAACAGCCGAGAATAACGTGAATCCTAACCATTCACTAGATATATTATGAATACGACCCACAAAGATTATTAAAGCTTAAGCAACATAGAGTTTTATTTTGCAGATCGCATCGTAAAAAACACGAAGCCGTCAAATAAATAAACAAATATCTAATACGTGAGCGACTTGATTTAAATTTGTACTCACAAACGTGAATGCGTACTTCATTTCTTTGCATAAATTATAGAGAAGCCATTTTATCCCTGACAGGGACGTGCAAGTCTGGGCCTTGTTAAGCGTAAGTAATAAATCAGATATATGAAATGAATGTTTATTTTGATTAGTTTTTTATATAAAACCGGTTGTAAACTTAATAATGAAAGCTTTTGCCCGCGGCTTCGTTCGCATAAACGTAGGTTAGGTTATGTTAGTACTTACATCAGTACATAGATTCACGCCTGTTGCCCAGAGGGGTAGGCAGAGACTACGGATTTCCATTTGCTACGATCCTGACACACTTCTCTGGCTTCATTCACTTTCATCACATTCCTCATACACGCCCGTCGGTTCAAGGTGCTCTTAACCTGGCCTTTGTCCAGAACGCCTCCGATCTGATAAAGAAACGTTCGCCTAGGTCTTCCTCTTGCGAAAAAATTCTCTCACTTTTAGGAAGCTGTTTTATCACCAAGTAGTATATATTTTAAAAAGTACTGTTACTAACATAACAGTCCTTTTTTTAAATATATACTACTTGGTGATAAAACAGCTTCCTAAAGGTGAGAGAATTTTTAAAATCGGTTGAATAGTTTTTGGTTTGAATCCCTACAAACACAAACAATATCAAATTTCTTTATTTCTCTATATCGATCTATATCAATTCCTCTTTATAATATTAGTATACAGTGTGACTGGTTAAACATTGTACATAAGGACATGATCATTTATGGTCAGATGCAAAGTGTAAATAAAAAAAATAAACAAATCTATGTAACCTGCAAAGAAAACCTTTACTTTACCTTGGAATAAAAATGTGGACACTGCGCGGGTTGCACACAGTTGACACAGCTGTCGAGCGCCGGGCACGCCACGATCGTGGCGGTAAGTCCCGTGTTTGAGGAGTGGCTGGAGAGGCGCCATGGCGCCCTCACCTTCCGGCTGACACAGGTAATGACTGGCCACGGTTGTTTTGGCCAGTTCCTGTGTCGTATACGCCGGCAAGAGACGCCCGGTTGTCACCACTGCGGCGACTGCCGCGACGTAGTTGAGGACACGGCGCTGCATACTTTGGCGGTTTGCCCCGCCTGGGCATCGCAGCGCCGTGAATTGATCGCGGCAGTCGGATTGGTTGGCCTCTCGCTCCCGGCCGTAGTTCAGTCTATGGTCCGGAGTGAGAGGGAGCGTGTAAACCCTCTCCCCAACCGCAGAGCCGGGCGCCGGAGGGCGCGGGACGACCTCCAGCCACCCTGAGGTTTGACCTGGGGGTGGCGGGCTTTGTTGGCCTGCCCGCCATCCGTTCAGCACCAGGTCCGAGAGGCGGCGTGCGTGTTCCCACGCGCGCCTCTGTTTCGAGTCCGTCTCCCCTCTAGGGGGGACAGTAGGGAGTGTTAGAAGTGCCTTTGGGTAGATCTTTCGTGTAGTGGCCTGCCGTTTCATACGGCGGGCCGAAACCTCGGCGGGGTCCCGACCGCATGCGAAAGTGATTCGCGCGGCCCCGGCGATAGTGGTTTTGTCGAGGAACACCGTGGTACGTTTAGTCGGTATTCCGGGAGGTACATTTTCTTCTTAACATCTTTCTTTTACCCCGGCGAGTCCGACATAACCCCTCCGCCCGCCCCCGCGGAGGGGTATGCGTCAAGCATTCCCCCAAGAAAAAAAAAAAAAAAAACGAGCGCGCCGCGCTACCGAGGTTAATGACCTTTGATAAGAAACAGACACGCGGAGGTGCAAATTCGGGAGAGTACGGGGTGCGGTAGCGGGGTCGGAGGCGGAGGTTTTGTTTAGCTTTGGTATATGCGCAAGAGTGTCCGCACATTTTTCACAGTTTTTATTGGATAACTAGGTCAAATTTTAAGTACCTATTTTTTTAGATATTCGGGTACAGAATCGAATACTGAATACCCTCCTTCAATATGTCCAGTCTTTTACCAATCAGCCTGTATACACATTGACATGACAAATACATAAATATATATCTTTCTTTTTTAGGTTCATCCAATACTAAATAAATATTCGCAATAAGAATTTACGATTTAATTCTCTGATTTGTAATTAAAATTATATTTACTTTAACATCAACTTGATTTGATTACAATAAAAATTTGGGCCATAGTCACACGCGATAACAGTGTTTGATTGATTATTGTTTTAACAAACAAATATTACTTATTTCGATTAAACCTCAACCGTTAGAATGTTTGAGCGGGGTAAATTGATGATTCGATTTTCATGCAATGTCAATATTAAATAAGAAATATTATTACTTTTCGAATACAAATCGCCGTTGTCAACTATTTGGTAACTAACAGGACACCAACCTAGGAACAATAACATCGCTTTTGCATTACGCCCAGCATAAAAAATATTCAGAGGCTCACATAGGTACCTACCTCACTCATTTCTTTCCTTTCACCACATATTATAATGAAATGAAATTTCACTAGGATCGACAACGAGCATCTGACACTCCTAAAAATCCCCTGAAAGGAACCCTTGGCTAGGGAAGACAGTTAACATCGGCTCATATAGTTCCGTGCCTACTAGTAGTATTGTTTTGCTTTGTAACTACCCGGATGGCGTACTGGTTTAAATGGCAGCCTCGGCACTGGCAATAAGTTGAGTGTTATGGGTTCGATCCCCAAACAGGACAAACATTTGTATGGTCCTTAAATGTTTGTTACGAGTCTAGGTGTTCTTTGCGTCCGTTGTTTGAATGTTTGTAAAGTCCCGCGCGACGCAAGAAATATTCCTAGGCGAGAGATGTCGTTTAAAAACATAAGAAAAATAAATAATAATTATTAGTATCTACCTGCGAAAAAGTAAAAAAGCCCGCTACGATAAATGATATCTTAACAACAGCTTTATATTTATTCTTTAAAATTATGTGCCTAGTTATAGAATATAATATTATGCAAGAAGCAAGAAATATTTCAATTTGTATTTAAAACACAAACAAAAACAAGCACCAGTCAACTTCGCTAAGTAGTTTTGCGTTTGATCGGTACTTGAGTGTTCCTTAACAGCTATTTTAATTAGCCGCTGCTTGCACTTTATATAAACTGTTTATTATTTATGGATTTAAAAAAAAGAAGGATGTTTTGTTTTCTGCCAGTGTTTACGTATTTGTGTTTGTTTCTAATAATTATGTAATCTGTGGTGATACTGATATCACCAAATACGTATGAGCCTCTAACACAAATACGTGGATTGACTTATTTGAGCACGTGTTTTTTTTTTACTGCCTTGTGTGGCGTAGAGGCTTTTTATGCTGTTGCGCATAAGTTCCATGGTTTAATTCCCGGATTGGGCAAATTTTTATTGGGTTTCTCTGACAAGAAAGTTATGTACGACTGCCGTGCATATGGCAACTTTTACAGTAGGAATAATTCCTGTGTCGTGGAGGACTAAACAATCATTAAAACAACGGAAACAAAGACCATCGAAAGTCTGATCAACCATTTGCAGGCTATCCTGTAGCGTATCTAAGAAAACAGTACTCCTTCCACGAAATTGTAGATCCAAACTAAACTATTGATGTAACCAGCTATTGTAAAAACCCTACAATCATTTTTGTGTAAAGTTATTATTATTTGTGGGTTACACAAAATGTTGTCCCGTGCGTGATTGTAACCCACAACATTTGGCACAGTGGCAGCGATAAAGCGACAGCTTGAACCACTATCATATCCATGCAGTAAATACGTCAATAAACTACCAGTTCACCAAGAAGCATACGCTCCGCCGATATTACACGACCATTTAAAGAAAACAATATTTCACATGCCATTTTCACCATTTAGATACTACAAAACAATTGAATAACGGTCTCACTTATATTCAAGTCTGTATAGTATCATTTATCACGAGGAGGTACATCTAAGATACATTTTCCAACTTGGTAGTAAGGCTGCTCGGTTAGAATAAGCGGGGCGTGTAGCGTAAAGGAACGATGAACGTGATTATAGCGTGTTAGCTGTATTAGTTAACTATATTTTACCTGCGGCTTCGGACACGTGAATCTAGTTTTCAATAGATTTATATCCCTCGGAAGCAGTACTTCTTTTCAAGATGAAAGGTACTCTACATATGTATATCCTTTTCTGTATAGCTGACAACGTGTATGAAAAATTTCATGATGATCAGTCAGTCGACCGATCTTTTAATGTTTATTAGATCCGGTTTCTATTTTGGACACATTATATTACGAGTTATTTAGGCGGTATACCTAATTACACAAACTTAATTCTATAATAGGCTTTTTTTAAATTTGCTCTTTAATAAATAACATACAAGCGTTTCAAATCTGGTAGTAGGGATAATTGTCAAATGTGACATGTGACGGTGACGTAATCGCTAATTGAACGATACTGCCCGAGGAAGATAGCGAGATGTTACTACATCCCATTTTTTATTATATCAAAATTTAAAATACTTATTACTACCTTATTTGGAACCAATTTTGATATACCTATGCTGTTTGCGCAAAGGGATTTCTTTTGATTGCTTGCTATTCGCTCTTGTGGGCAAAATAATCTACAAAATTAAACTTAGGCTACAACCCTTTTACTAAGGAAATAAGAAATGGAAATGGAAATAATACCTCTAACGTAAATTCGTCCAGGTCAATTTACTTAACACTTTCGGGGACAGACCGCCTTTCAACGTTATCTCGGTATATCGTTACGTGACAGTACGGCTACGGGCGGCGAACTTTATTTCATGTAATTTGGCAAACCGTTGATAGCCGTGTCTTTTCCATAACATTTCTAGTAAGCCTGTGATCTCGTGTCGCATCTCGCGGCTACATTCGTTCGTAGGTGACACAGTAAACTCTTTTCTAGTCATTTTTCAACACACACATACGCAGTGCTTATGCACCAAAACAAAACATTCACACCGCCGTGAGGCGTAGACTGAGCCATTTTCGCCCCTAAGCGTCAAAGTTTGTGGACGTAATTGTCGTATCAAAAAATTGAAAATATATGTAATATGGTAGTACGGTTATAGATAAAATGTATGGGATTTTGTAGTGTCATATCATGATATTTGCAAAAAGTCGAGTGTCCCGGAACGTGTTAAGATGCCAATTTATTAATGGCATCTTAACAAAATGAACCAAAATGAACAAGGGCCTTCAAAGTGATACTACCCGCCACGCTTCACGCTTATCAGAAATCGCATCAAAGATATATTTCGCAGTGACTAGACAACTGCTCGCATCTGTTTGTCTAGACTTGGCTAGCTCTAGACTAGATTACCTCTAATACTAGCAATAAAAAGAATCAGACGAATAATAGGAGTCTGTTATTAGACGCCATTTTAAAAATAGATGTGGCGAATGGCCTCGTTGGTGGTGACGAGGCATTTGTTTTTGTTCCTTTTAAGAATACCTAGAAAACATTCAAGAGAATTAAGCCATCTATATACAAAAAACAACAAACTGTGATATAATAATAATAATAATAAACATTTATTTCAGAATTATCCATATTTTGTTAGTAACAATAACTTAAAAACTATGTTAGTTATACAATTATTAAAATTCAAATTCAAATTAATTTATGTATCACCCTGTTGCACCGGCCCCGCCGCTATGCCTACGGGTCCAGTGCAACAGGAAGGGACAGTCTAGCCTATCACTGATCACCTTCAGGATACTGTTGTTGCTCCGGCGAATCCTTTGCATCAGAGATGCTGTTCTCTTTCGCATTACAGCTTCAAAGCTGTCTGTATGTATGATATACCTATTACTGCATCATATGATATAATCAAATTATAATTTTTGTATAAACCATTAATCAATATTTGTACGCCAGATAATGGTAGAATATGGTTCAAAGCTATATTATCAAGTTCCGACGAATAAATGCTAATCGCTACCTAATAATACCTATCGCTGCACCATACCGTATGTGAGCAGGCAGCTCTTCTCTTCTTCTAACAGACCGGATGAAACACAGTAACAGTATTCTACTTATCTGCACCGGTCACCTGTAAAAGGGATGGTACATAAATATATGACGGTATAGCAGCTTAACACTCTTTCGGACATTAAGCCCAGAAATTGAAATTTTTGCGGATGAATGCAAGTATTATAATATTAGAATGTATGACGTATTGTGAGCAGAACACGTAAATGCAAAATTTTATAATTATGTTTTATTATTATGATTAAATATATTGGCGAAAGTCGTTCTATTAGGTGTAAAAGAAATAATACATTTAAAGAAAACGGCGCCTGTGTAAGATCACAGACAAGCTGGCTTTTAAAGTTAGGTTATTGGCGATTTTCAAAAGTACCGATTAGGTCTCCAACTATAAAATTGCCGTTTATGTTCGATACTAATGTTGTGGTATCTTTACAAAATGCAATGGCTTTTTATACATTCATTAATGTTACCATAATAGACTAGATAATAGGGGTTAAAGTATGAAATTGCCGATTTGTACTGAAAAATGTAAACTAGTTTTTTCTAAGATGTGCCATATTTATTTAATCGAAATATTTACCATATATAATAACATGTATTGTAAATAATATTGTCTTCTATTTACGCGAATATTATTCATTGAAATTAAACTGCTATATACGGATTTTATCGCGTTGTTTATTTGACACTTTATTACAAAATTTTGAAAATTGTTACACTTCTACTACTATTAAACTTTACTAATTTTTAAGCTAATTAAATTATTATTAACCTATTTAGATTTAATTTATTTTACTAATAATAATTAATACTAATAATAATTAAGGCGTAAAAGCGTAACAAACAAACGCACAATCGCATTTGTTTATTACGCTAAGGTCGCGGGTTCGAATCCCGCACAAGTCAAACATTTGTGTGCATGAACATGGATGTTTGTCTTGGTCTGGGTGTTTCTATGTATAATATGTATGTATTTACAAAAAAAAAGTATATGTATGTTTATCCATTGTCTAGAACCCATAGTACAAGCTCTGCTTAGTTTGGGCTAGATGGTGTTGTGTGTAGGTGATAGAATATTATTATTATTATTTATAATATTAGTTAGGGCTCAATTCTAATAATCACCTCTGGCAGTCAAGTAACGTACTATTTGACTAACTTCATTGCGCGGCGGACGTGAGTGCGAAGTGAGTCTCAATTTCTATTACCGGATAGTGTTGTCAATGTTTTTGGGTTTTATAACAAGAAATGTTCAGTAGCGCAGCACGGAGTCGGCAGATAAATCATAGTTGTCAAAATGTGAGTGTAATACGTCTCTGCTTGCTCCCTTTGGTAATAAAAACGTAAGACTATATGTACAATAAATATGTAGTCCGTAGTAGAAATAGATACTAAAATTATTCTCTTAATTATGATTATGTAGGTACTTATAATTTATACACTTTTTCTTTGGCCTTGTCTATCTCCCACTGTTTCCTATCCACATTTATAATTTGGGGTAAGGGCAATAAAATCACCTAATTACTTAATCCGTAGATATGTTTTGTATATGATTATATCTTTCAAATACATACATATATTGTACTCTTAAAAGTTCCAGAAAATCCTATTTACATGCACTTTACACCTAACTACAAAGTGTAACCTAGTAATTTACTACGTCAAAAAGCTGTCTAATGAAGGCTAAAAATTCATGAAACGGCTTTCGCTCATAACCGCTGCGGTTGCAAAAACGTGATAAAAATAAGTTACTTTATAAACTTATTAAGTAACTTATAATTATTGTTGCTAAGCAATATAAAAAGAGAAGAAAATTATAAATAATGTCAAATTAATCTAAAATTGTCATAGCTTCGTAGACTTACCCATAGTATTTTTGGACTGATTCTCAAAAACTCGTCTAACGCCATCAGACTTTCCACGACCCGTAAATCCAACTTAGGCTTTCACCGTCGCGTCGTACGCAAACATAACAATATAAACTTAAGCCACGGAACCAAACAGGCAATGCAGAATTTAATTACGAGAAAATATAATAATAAATCGCTAAAATAAAACGTCGTGTCAGAGGCGGCTACTTCCGAAAACCTCACCGTATATTCTTAGCTTAAGAGATACTCAACATTTTTGCATAGCAAAGGATAATTAATAATGTCGAAACGTAATTTAGTTAATTATATAATTTATAGCCGGAATAAATTAAAGGGGTCTGTGAAAAACTGTTGGAGATACAATTACGGGCCGACTTCAATTGGACGGTTTACCCTCATCGCTGAAATTGAGAACGCAGACCACTATAATTTAGTCTTAAAAATAAAATGCAAAGTCGTTATTCCTTTTTCTAAAGTGTACGGGTAAGATAACAAATAAGTACAGTGATGCAAAGAGAACATCGTTTCTGGGTTTTCCGTGTTGACCATTAGTCAAATCAGCGAAGTGCAAATCGCATTCAAGTAATATTTGAATGTGTTATTTAAAAAGACTGTTGCGAATACACAGATCAAGAAGTTAAGACATACGACTAAAGATGGCGCTTTACAAATGTGAAACGCGCTAGCGAAGTTTACTCAACGGGTTACTACTTACATACAACTTCCCGAAACTAAAAGCCCGTAAATACAAACAGAATTAAAAAAATTTGAATTAGTTTCCTAAATTAACCGTTGCCTCGTCGGCCGCGGTACGCCAGACACGATCACCCAGCCCAGCCGGAACACATAGGGAGGATTAACTTTGTGTTTGAGGGACATCACACGACGTTCCTCCACAAAACTGGTGGACTTCGTCTTTGATCATACTCTACTGGTACATATACATGCATGATACCATACAAGCATACCTAAGTGCTTAGGTATATGCCATCTACTGCGCGTTTAATTCGTGGGATCGAGAACGCGTGATCAAGTAAGCTACCATCACGCAGCCTGCTGTACTTGCTCAACCGGCGAAACGTAATGTGTAACTCCTATGACGCCGATTGCATTTATAAGGGTAGTAATCCTCTGAGCAGGCTAGGTTTTTTGTATCGCCACCAAATTATTAGTATTACTAACGGCTCTGCCAGCCAAAAGATAATTTCACGTGTATAAAGAAAATAAGTACCTTCTGAACAGATGTTTGTAGCTATGTGCCAGTTCTTTTTTTAATGAAGAGACGTTAGGTAGCGAATGAACCGTAACATTGGCGGCACATAAAATGCGATACGATCACGTTTTATATCGAGCTCTGTTTAATACGTAGATTTTCTGCTGGGCCATTTTATTGCCAGCGTCGCATTCAATAGCTTTTTATATGGCGATATATTTCCAGATGATAATAATGACAGTAGTTGAAATTTTGTGTAAGCATCAATATGTTTGCTCTAACAGTATTCTCGAAGGACGTCGTAGATCAAGAGATAGGTATGATATTCAGGAATATAATATATGCTTTTTAATAAGCATATAGTTGTTATTAATGTTTAAATGATAGGTACTTACGGAATATAAACGACAACAACGAAAAGATACACAAATAGTTGTTCCGAGTCTGGGTGCTTTTTGTACCCGTTGTTTGAATGTTTGTAAAGATCCCCGCGACACAGGAATCTTTCGTAGAGCAGCTGTATTAGAAAATACTAACAATACGTAAGAATTTATTTGACTGCTTCTAGTTTCATGAAAAACTAAGCTTCTATTGGAACCAAATTGTTCGACGGCGGTATCAAAAACTCGTTATTATTATAGGCGTTGGATCACTATTTGGGTGATGCTTCATTAGTGCGTTGCGTTGCGTTGCGTCGTCGCAGCATCGACGCTGCGTCGTTGTCCATATATTTTTTGTGACATGCCACAATAATGCGTTGCGTCGTCGCACGCGACGTTTTAACAGATCGACGGACGAGAAATGAAGCGTGGGGCAGGGTGCTGTGCTGCGCTGTCGGAGTTCCGAGCGCCGGTGCAACGACGGACAGTGTTCCGATCCATTGAGGAATGAAGATTGAAATCAGTGCGTGCGTCGCTCTTTTGCGCTGCGACTTCGTGCGTCTCCGCAGCACAGATGTGGCATACAATGCGTTGATCCGTTGCGACAAGGCAACGCAACGCACTAATGAGGCACCTTCCTTAGCAGCAACAGTATGACCTTTGAAAATTTGTTATAGATGGCAATCGGCTCACCCATATTACGTGGAAAATAAACCATAGCTGGCAAAATGTGGGTACAATTAGCTTTGCCTACCCGTTTGCGGAGGTAATGACAGCATGTATGAAAAAAAATTATAACAAATTTATATGAATGATGCGCATAAACGATTTTGAATTATATTCGAAAATAGTAACATAAGTAGGTACAAAGCAATAATTAATTTGATTTTATTCGAATGTTAGCGACACATTCGAATAATTCGAATGCAATCGATAAATAAAGCAGTATGTATATTCAGCGTTTCTACTCAAAAAAAATTTTCAACCAATCACATATTCACAATACCGAGTGATCGGTCCATAAACCGCATAAAATAAAACAATAACGGCCGACCTATCAAATAAAAAGTAGGTTAACTACGATTTTATCGTCTCACCGTACATAAGGGGTGTAAGCGAGGGTATAAACCTGATTGTGCGAGCCACAGCTCAAGCCAACTGTGGCTTACGACATCATATTGTCATATTTACGAGATTCCGATTTATATCTGTTCAATACAGAACACAAAATAAGTAATCTGTGCTTGTTTTATTTTAGGTCATTAATTCAAGTGGCAACACATATGTACCTACGTATTTTAATCAAATATATTTTAGTACCCAAAGATATTGTATTTGCTAATATTTATTATATATATAGACTTCTTTAGATTGTTTGTTTTTCATTTTAGTCATTGTACCGAGCACATTTGATCTTATACTAATAATATACAGGTATAAGTTTTGATTTATTTGTTATCGATAAACTATAAAAATACTAAACCGTATACCGGTATATAACATCACGCTACAAGCCATGGGAGCGGTGCAGCAATCGTAAATAAGTAGTTTATAATACATATAATATATACATACTGATAACGTAATAGTTTATATTGGCTAGTATTTAACTGTTTATCAAAACATCTTTCTTTTTATATAAAAAAACCCAAGATCCAATAAAAAATACTGATTGCACAGCAAAATAGTTACCTTAAAATATAATTATTATAGCAACAGTTTGAGTTCGTGACGATACTGACATGAGAAGTTCTGATACACCTACCTAATCGCCTGATTGCGATTTAACAAAGCTAAAAAATTTATAAACCACCCAACCAAATATCAATGCATAGAGATAATGATACATACCTCACTTCTTCTTCCTTTTTTTCTTAGAAGGCGGTCATAGCCAGCTGCTCTCACCGATTGGTAAACGATTAGCGAAGTTAAGTAACGTTGTGTGCGGTCGGTCTAAAGATGGGTGACCGCTTAGTGGTATTTCATCTGAGAAGACTTTTGAATATGTCTGTTTTTATTAATTTTACTAGCGTGTATCATATAAGTTTATTAATGTACTAGATTTTACCCGCGGCTTCGCTCACATAAATGTAGATTAGTTACAGTATTTTTTTACTGGATGAAAGGTAACCCATGTCCTTTTCTGTACCCCTGACAACGTGTATGCGAAATTTCATAATGATCGGTCGAGTAGTTAATTCGTGAAATAGTAGCACAAAAACAAATAAATAAACTCATCTTCGTATTTATAAAATTATTTAGGATATCTACAGTTTTTTGTTCACCAACGGTCTGCTGAAATTTGGATCATATCATGAACTATTCTGCTTTACATCTCACTGACGATGTTTAGCTACAGTTACAATCTCAAAGGATCTTTGGTAGGATTAATGAGAAATAGACTGTTTGTCTAGCGTGTACGTGTGTTAGACACGAATTAGAATATTGGTTACAAATTAATGCCGTCGACTGCTACAATTACTTAGGTACCTACAGTATTAACTTAGCTGCCAATGCTGAGCGTTAAATGAAGGGCTTCATCATCAGTATTTTTTACCACACGATGCGTTTTCACATTATTTATTGTTATGCATACTAGTATACTAAATACAACACTTACTCGTGCTGGTACGGTTTAAGTAATAAAAATTTAAAACAGGCATTAAAGAAAATATTAGCCCTGTATTAAACTGTCCCACTGCTAAAAAGAGCTCACTGCTGAAAAGACCCGTGCCTTTTCTTAGTATAAAAAGAGCTAGGCCATAGTCCAGGGTGGTCTAGCGCGGTTCGGCTGACTGCACACATATTCGACCAAAATAATGTAGAACTCTCACACATGCAGGTTTGCCGTCATGCGGAAAAAGACGTACATAAATAAAAAAAATTCTAAGTTGTTATCTTTCTTTATCATTTTTATTTTAACGCTTTAACAAGCTGTGCAATCAATAGTAAGTTTTAAATAACAGTGGCGATCGGTGGAGACTTCGACACAATCATTAGTATACGATTCCAGTTTTGAAAAAGCACTATTATTCCCCGACGTTATTAACACAATGCATTATATAGGTTGGTGGTATTAGTCTACCCTCCATATTTTAATGCACTGGAGGGCAAAGAAAAAGGGTCGGTTAGAAAATCGTCAATATCTTCAAAAGTACCTTCCTAACTATTATAAATTAATATATAACTATATTACGAACGTGATTTTGTTTGTTTCTTACGCTTTTACGCCCTAACAAATAGACCGATCATCATAAAGTATGAGGGATTAAAATGTATTGGCACAATCTACATTAACGTGAGCAAAGCCGCGGGCCAGATCTAGTACAATAGAAATATATTTAACGAACGACGAACACTAGCATCAAGAGGTCAAAATTCACTACTTCGAAATTTAAACCATAATCATTACCAATTACCTAAATGTAAATTTACTTTATACATTTTTCGTATATTCTTTTTTATTGATAATACTTAAACTTGCCAATGGCTACTGAATAAAAAACAGGAGAAAATGGTACTAAACTGTTTTGTCTTTGCCTGCTCATATATAGATTTTGTGTATAATATATCTACTAAAGACTTTTCATGCTCTTGAAATGTGCCTTACTAATGAATCCTTCTCTGTACCACGCTCAAGATTTCAAAGAACCAGCCTTACCTAATACAAACATACCTAAACCAAAAGCAACTTCAGCTTGCACCAACAGCGCAGGCGTTGGACGTAATTCAATTTAATAGCTCACTAAAGCTTAATTCAATTCAAATATTCAAAACAGAGTTGCAATCCCACTCATGAAGCTACGCAATTTACTTCGTATTATTTCACCGTAAAATTGGCCTTATTATGAGGATAGTGTTAGAAATTTGTGTATTCCTGTCATAGCCTGCGCGTGGCGTGTTTGAAATTATAATATTTTGATACGAACATTAGGTAGCTATTATTTTGCAGGATACGCAAGTACGCGTAACAAGGCACTACGATCGAATGTACCTAGTGATTATAAATTTGAATATATTTGGTACTAAATTACTTATTATATAAGGAGACCAGTTTATTGTATAGTAATTTTATTTTAAGATAGGTATACATAATGCTCTTTTAAGATTAATGTGCAGAAAATTATGTATTTTGCTGTGTTGTAGTCATATTCGCCTTGTTTTATTTGTTTAAGATTAGATTAAATTTTCGTTTGCAAAAATCTAATCATTATAATAATATTTT
Organism: Catocala fraxini; assembly: GCA_930367265.1. Lineage (NCBI taxonomy): Eukaryota > Metazoa > Arthropoda > Insecta > Lepidoptera > Erebidae > Catocala > Catocala fraxini. The sequence goes on from OV884037.1 coordinate 8,428,911, forward strand.
TTTTTTGTATAATATTTATTTATTAACTGAAAAAATAAGATACATCCTTACACTAAATCATACATATTACATCAACAGTATTAAAGCATACCTGCTTTAAATAATTTAAGGTTAAAATAAAATTAATTCTTAACTCTGTTAATTTATAGTGTATACAAAATAAATGAATTTCAAAAGGTAATGTTAAAGCCTGCCTGAACTAGGATAAACCTGTGTTATAATAATCTTTTAAGAAACAATCCAGATTTTAGAGAAACGGGCTTCTAAATGGTGGATGCTTTTCAACCTGTAGATATGTTACGTGTATTTTCTACAAAGAATATCGACAAAAAATACGTGTATTTTTATAATATAATATATAATATTCTGCGTAAATAGAAACACCAATGATTAAATTATGTTCGGGTACTTTGAAATAACTACACTGGAACATTGAGACAACTGCCATCTTAGTCTCCCCGTGACCATGGCTGCTGAAAAGCATCCGAAACGTCGGGGAAAGTGTAAAAATAAATGAAATCTAAATAGTTTAATAATAATTTAATTAGCTTAAAAATTAGTAAAGTTTAATAGTAGTAGTAGTGTAACAATTTTCAAAATTTTGTAATATACTTAGTGTCAAATAAACAACGCGATAAAATCCGTATATAGCAGTTTAATTTCAATGAATAATATTCGCGTAAATAGAAGACAATATAATATATAATATAATAATAATTATTTATTTATTTACAGAAATGAGATAGTAGGTTTACATTAATTTAGGCTATTATGTGTTGACAATATGTGTAATCTACAGTAAGTAATGGGTAGAATACTGTTCTCCTAGATAGGCTACTGAGTAGCCTCTGTTTAGGAGTACAATGCCGGCCCCTATAGGTAAATTTATATTTTTAATACACGTGTCATGTTTAATTATTAAAATTAATAACAGCAGCAGTTTATCAGTAAGTAACACAATTAGACAATTACATTTCTTATTAAGTAGTGTATGTGTGTGTGTGTATTTGTGTTTGTACGTATGTGTGTATTTTTTATTTATATAGGATTTCTTCGATATTTTCGTAACTAAAAGAAAGGAGCAATTTTATAATAGTGCAATGCTGGTGTGACAATCCGTAGATAGGACATACTGCGTTTATTTTGTTATAGAGAGAAGGACCGAGTAAAATGGCGAATTTTTTTATGAAGGATTTAAACGGTTTTTAATTTACAGATTTTGTCTTTCCGTCGTATCCATGATAAAACGGTTGGCTACGTGTTGCAACGTTTTAAAAATGAATATAAGCTTCCGAAACCGACCTGATGAAGTGTTAATATGGTGCCTGAAATTTAAGATTTTGTCTAGGACTACGCCAAAGTACTTAATCTAATTTACTGGAGTTAGAGTTGGATATTGACAAGAAGGGTTAGGGTGTAAATAACAAGAGTGAGCTATTAAGGTTAAGGGTATTATGGGTTGAGAAGTTGTGTTAAGCGAGAAGATTATGTACTTTGTTTTAGTAGTATTGAGGGTTAGGGTGAGAGCAAAGCCACTTTAAGGCAGAATCAAAGCCATTTTGTGCAGTTGTTCTAAGTTCTGACCATGACTTAGCAAAAAAGGTGATGGCAGTATTGTCAGCGAAGGATACGATTTTTGCGTTTTGAAATTTAAGATCGCAGAGGTCGTTGATGAATACTAGAAATAATTTGGGGCCCGAAATACTCCCCTGAGGAACTCCGTATTGGATAGAAAGTTAGTCGACCTCGGTGGCGTAGTGGTTAGTGTAACTGACTGCCAAGCCTGAGGTCGTGGGTTCGATTCCCGCACAAGTCAAACAATTGTGTGCATGAACATGGATGTTTGTCTTGGTCTGGGTGTTTCTATGTATAATATGTATGTATTTACAAAAAAAAGTATCTATGTCTGTTTATCCATTGTCTAGAACCCATAGTACAAGCTCTGCTTAGTTTGGGCTAGATGGTGTTGTGTGTATGTGATAGAATATTATATTATTATATTATATTGACGAAGTATTCCAACGATATGTTTTTCTAGTATGAAAAACATCACTATCGTACGTCTTTAACATTTGTACATTGTATGTGGTAGAATATTATTATTATTACTAAAATGTTGGTCTATAACAACAACTTGTGAGCGATTTGTCAAATCATTTTTGAACAATTCAAGGGCAAGGCCTCTGCCTCCAATGTTTTTCAGCTTCATTAGAAGGATAGGAATAGGCACTGTATCAAAGGCCTTCGCAAGGTCCAAGAATATCGTTAAGACTGTGTTATTTGCGTTTAGATTTTCTACTACAAAATTTTGTAGGTTATGGATTGCATCACTAGTTGAGAACTTTTTACGGAAGCCAAAATGTTGAGGAGAAAGTAGATTGAAATGTTCCAGGCAGTAAACTAATCTCTTGTTGATGAGTCGTGCAAGAACTTTTTGAAAGAGCGCTAAGTATAGTCTCAGGCTATCGGGCGGTATAGTTATTAGGTAGATGTCTATCACCTTCCTTATAGATAGGATGGATGATAGCTTTTTTGAAGAAATTAGAGAATATTCCTGTTTCAAAGGTAAGATTAAAAATGAAGCTTAGTATAGGGGCAAGGGTTTGAGCATATCGTTTCAGAAATGTTGGCGAGATGCCGTTCCAGCTAGTAGCGGCATTTGCTCTGAGAGTATTTATAGTTGAGACAATTTCGTCAGGGTCTGTTTGTTCTAAAACAAAGGATTTTCTTGATTTAATAGTTAGAATAGGCGCACAATATGATCGATATTTGTTTTTTACAATGTTATGTGTTTTCCCAATATTAACAAAATAGTGATTTACATCATTGCAAGACTGACGGGGAGGTGAAAAATGTGATAACAATTGATTGCAAGAGCTTTATGATTTTGAAGTATTCGTTATGATTTTAATGGTATTCCAGAGCTTTTTAGAGTCATAACTAGCCTTATTTAATTTATTGGTATCAAACCGTCTTTTTGGTTTCTTTAACAGTTTTGTGCAGAAATTTCTGTATCGTTTGTAGGTACCGGTAAGTATAAAGTTTTAGGGTGATTTTTAACTTTTTTGTGAAGTGAGTCTCGGTTGCGTATACAGCGCAAGAGATCTGGCGTTATACAAGACTTGAGTGTTTTTTTGTTCGCGGGTACTTTTATGCGTGTTGTACATTCGGCTATAGCAGTTTTTGCAATGTTTATAAATGCATCTGTTGCATGGTTAGGATCTAGCATAGAAATGGCTTACTTGTTTAGAGTTAGTTTAGTTTAGAATTAACTTGTTTGACAAATACCGATTCGCAGGGTGGACGGAGTTTTTATGTTGAGATCACCTGGGGTTTTATGCCCTGATCCTAGCGACTAAACTTATCACGGTGTTTCACAACGTTTTTTTCTTGAACTACATTTCTTCTCTCTTAGCCTTTATTATTCCCACCAAGTCACTTGGGGTCTGCTTTTCTGGTCTAACCAGATTTGACTGGATATCAGTTTTTACACGGAGCGGCTGCCACCTGACCTCCGCAACTCGAAGGCTAACGATACCCTAAGGCTAGACCAGTGTCAGGATATTAGAGGGTACTGACTTTCCCAATAACGACCGCCATAGATGTCCATGGCAACCGGGACCAACGGCTTAACGTGCTCTCCGAGGCACGGAGCAGGCGATAATTGACAATCAATACGCACATAATTTCGAAAAGTCATAGAACTTCCGAAAGTCGGAGGTGCGCGACGTGGGTTCGAACCCGAGACCCTCTGCATTGCAGTCTGTAGGTCTCCCCACTGAGCTATCGCTGCTTCTGCTTTTCTTGAACTACATTATTATTAATTAATTACAGTAGGTATATACATAGTTTATTTTAACAACTCATCTATGGACGCTGTTAGAGAAAGTATTGCACATAAATTTATATTTCACACAACCGCTTTATGTTGTATATATTACACTTAAGTAATTATTGTATGTTGTATGTATGTATTAGTGACTCTGAAAGATAGAATAAGGAATAGTGTGATTAGAGAGAGATGCGGCATGAAAGTGGATATAGTGACAAGAATAGAAAAGGGTATGTTAAGCTGGTTTGGGCATGTAGAAAGAATGGACGAGGAAAGACAGACTAAGAAAGTTTATAAGGCTAGTGTGAATGGAACAGTCGCAAGAGGAAGACCTAGGCGAACGTTTCTTGATCAGATCGGAGGCGTTCTGGACAAAGGCCAGGTTAAGAGCACCTTGAACCGACGGGCGTGTATGAGGAATGTGATGAAAGTGAATGAAGCCAGAGAAGTGTGTCAGGATCGTAGCAAATGGAAATCCGTAGTCTCTGCCTACCCCTCTGGGAAATAGGCGTGAATCTATGTATGTATGTATGTATGTTAAGTAATTATTCTCCACTTCTCCACAATTAGCTATGTCTCGCTAATAATAATACAATACAAATTGACTGGCCAGTGTACAACGCTAAGGCACATGAGTAAAGAATCAGAACAGAGACAAAGCTTAGTACAATCGCGCTATGGTAGGAACACTACTACAAGCATAAGACACTTGTGTGCGTGAGCACTGGCGACCTGTCGCGTACGTAAAAAAACCGGTTTATAGTTTATACCGCCTCGGCCAGTGCTCAAGCACAGGGCTCACGAAGTACACATCGTCGTCGCGCGTCGTGTTTGTTTTCGTTTAATAATAGTGATTAACTATAAAAGTGTAAATATGTTTTACTGTACTGTGTGTATGAACAATAATAGAACGAATAAAAACATATATTTTTTTTACTATCCCAAAGACTCCATTAGGTAAGTAGTAACTTGATTATAATTTTTTTAGTTCTTTAGTGTGGTAGATAATAAATACATACATTATACCTCAACATCAAAATTAAACTCAACCTAGTTGTGCAATATAAACGTTTTGGTTGTAAATAGTTCAGTGGTTTTTTGGTAAGTTGCCCATAACAGGTAAGTATGTATGTATGTATTTTAATGAAGGTAGTGTACAATCGGGTTTTTTAATAATACCTCGTGACAATTTTATCGTATTTGTTGAATTGCTTAAGCAAAAATTTCACGAATATTTTGATATCGAAATAAACATTGTTAATATTGGTAATGATATACTAAAACATTTGACACGTGAGTGCTTTCCAATAGATTATTTAAAAAAACTTTGTTAGATTTAAAATTTACCATTCAATTAGAAGGCATAACAAATTATTGAAAAACAAAAATTATAAAAAAGAATTATTTAGAGTAAGTAATTTGTAAAGTTTATATTGTTACATAATAAAAATCTGATAAACGTTATGTGTCTTTATGTATTGTATCCTCTCCTGTGACAACTCTAACAAAATAGGCATAAATTTTGTTCGCTCTTTATATTTGTCTCTGTTTCGATTCTTTACTCTGTGGCTGAGGTAGATCACGTTGTTTACGTTACACTCGGCGCAAACAATTGTCTCATCAGTATTATACAATGCCTTTTTTAACCTACCCCCTTAAAAAGTATTTAATTGTGTCATATTTTATTTCTACCTCGTTTTTATATTTGTAAAATGTATTTATATAAATAATTTAATATGCTCTATATGTTTTCCATGTGTATATATGTAGCAGAACAACATTTATTGTAAGTATTTATATTATAATGTTAAGCATTTTCCTCCTACCTACATCACTTAGGCTGACATCAGACGGACTGCACCACAACAACCGCACGAAGTCGCATCAGTAACCGCACGCAGTTGCTATATTCAACTGCATACAGTTGTCTGCAGTTGGATCTGACTTCGCGCAGTTGAAACAAAGCATGTAGGCCAAGAGCTTAGTGTAAGGTTTGACGTCGAAATGGAAGCACAGACGTTACTTCTCTTAATATTATTACGGCGCCGTCGCCGGCAGCGATATAATCGAATTAAAAAACTGCAAAGTGCAGCGCGGATGTGGATTAATCCTTTGCTATTATCTTGCCATACGGAAGGTGATTTTTTCATACTGTATCCGAAATTAAGACAAGATGAATGTAAATTTTTCAAGTACTTTAGAATGTCAATTGCTGCATTTGATCAATTAAACGATTTACTAAAAGAATCAGTATCTCATCAAGACACTATCATGCGGAAGAGTATTTCAGCTGAGGAGAGAATTGCAATCACCATAAGGTAAGACTTTCCATTTTAATGTGTATTTATTTTATTCAATAATGTTTGTATTATTTTAGTCATTATTTTGATAATTTTCTTCTAATAAAGTTAACGTTGCTGTGCTACAAAAAAGGCGCCAGCAAACTTAAAATAACTAAGCAGAAGGAGAGGAAGACCGAAAAAAAGATGGATGGATTGCGTGAAGGAGGATATGATAGCGAAAGGAGTGGATGACGAGTTGACGAATAATAGAAGTGAGTGGAAGAAGAACACAAATTATACCAACCCTGCCTAGTGCGGGATAAGGATAGGTAGATATAGATATTAAAGTAGGTATTGATCTGTATTTATTTATTCATATAAAATTTCTTATGCTTATTGTTTTCTTTAGCTTCTAATTAGGTATGACTAAACAACTTTTTAAAACAAGGTTTCATACTTTAATCACTTTGTAATCAAAAATATAACAATTTCTTATGCTAATTGCTGTCTATAGCTTCTAATTATGCACGACTGGACATTTTTTAAATAAGGTTTCATACCTTAATCATTTTGTAATTAAAAATATTATTCTTTGTAACACAGTCTTTTTAGGTAACATATTGACAAATTCTTCTGCTCTATACAGGTTGTTTCTAAAGTCCTCGTAAAGCTTTAAGGTTGTTAAAACGTTCGTTTTAAGGAATCTATTGACATAAAAAAACCTAAAAAAAACAAAAATCCGAAACAATTTAAATATAAAAAAATTAAATTCTCTAAAACGGCTTTACAGATTTTAATGAGATTTAGCATACGAGTATTATAGACTATCTAAACTGTGGGTTAATTTCATTAAATTCTATAAAGTGGTTTTAAGAAATTATTTTTTCAATAGGTTAGTGATTTGTTTTGCTTCCTTTTGTAACAACCTGTATAGTTTCTAATTACGCACGACTAAACTCTACACTCTTAGTTCTGATTATACAGTTGGAAAAATACTGCTAATTGTGTCGTTTGCATACATTTCTGGTGATGAAATCTGGCCAGGAGATATTTGGTTGTATGGGTGGTGTGTACTTCCTATTGATTGCAAATTATTAGAATCTTGAGTTTGTGTTGAGTCAGTTGCCACATTCCTCGAATATTGTGTAGCAGTAGTGTATCCTTTGAAATAGTTTGCGTTAGAAGACTGGTTTCCATCAGGTTCGTATGGATGTGAAGTTTTATTTTTGTAATATCTAATTACATTTATGATGTCACTTTTCGCGTCTAGTTTATCTTCTGCAGGTATTGCTTTGAAATCATTAAGTAGACATAATAGAAATTGTCTATCGGAATCATTTTCGTCATTACTTAATTTTTCGATCACATTTTTAGTCAAGCTTTCAATTAATATATCGTCAGATGATGTTTCCTTAGTGCCTCGTTTTGGTTTTTTTGTAGGTATCTTATCAAGTGTAATTTCACTTTGTTCATTGGAAGTCCCAGCGCCTCCCGAATCACGCTTACCTTTATCAGTCATTATATCTTTTAAAAATAGTAATTGTTCATGATATGTATACAGTTTTGTTGTAGTAACAGCTGATCCACTTTTTTTAGTTTGATTTCTTACACTTCTCATAAAACCATCTCTTAACACCTTCCACCTGCCCTGTAGTTCAATTGCTGTAATTAAACAAAAAAACGTGATAATATTATACTTAAATATTTATATTTTGATTATTCACAGTACACTACAGGGTGTAAAAAAACTATGAGCAATATTTTGCAGGGTAGTTCAGACCGTGATACTGAACAACTTTCCCAAAGACTTGGAGCAAAATATGAAAACTATATCTGGATCTTCCATACAAAATTAATACAACAGATCATGGACTTTGTATGGGAGGTCCAAAGATTTTTCCATATTTCGATTCGGGCAAGTTGTTCAGTATCACAGTCTGCACTATCCTGCAAAATATTGCTCGTAGTTTTTTTACACTCTGTTTAAGTAAAAATTAAAAGTTGTTATACAATTTTAAAAGTTGCTTATGATTTTGTTTGATTCCAGGTATCTAGCAAGTGGGTGTTCATTTCAAGATCTTCAGTATTCATACAGAAGGGGAATTTCAACGATAATTGGAATTGTAAGAGAAGTGTGCGTAGAAATTTGGAATGTAATGAAAAACTCATTTTTAGAAGACCTAACAGAAGACAAATGGATGGATGTCGCTAATGGGTTTAAAATACGCGCTCAGTTCCCAAATTGCTTAGGTGCCATTGACGGTAAACACATAAGACTTTTTAAGCCAGCCAAGAGTGGATCTTCGTACTACAATTATAAAAATTATTTTTCTTTACTTCTATTGGCAATATGTGACAGTAACTACAAGTTTATTTTCGTCGATATCGGAGCATATGGTCGAAACTCGGATTCTACTATTTTTGAGGATACAGGATTATATCGAAGACTACAATCCAATACGTTGAATATACCAAATCCTTCACCTATTACAACCAACGGTGAGGCTGTTCCTTATGTATTTATTGGCGATGAAGCATTTGCGCTATCCCAAAATTTAATGCGCCCATACTCAGGTAGAAATATTGAGCAAAGGAAAAGAATTTTTAATTACCGTTTGTCACGAGCAAGAAGATACATTGAATGTACGTTTGGAATAATGACAAGTAAGTGGCGTATTTTTCATAGACCAATTGACTCGTCAGTGGATTATGCAAAAGATATAGTAAAAGCTTGTTGCATTCTACATAATTTTGTACAAAGGGATGGGTTTGATTATGAGGATACGCTTACAATTTTTGGCTTGGAAGACGAGTTGAGAGATGTGTACCGAAATATGACGCCAGCAGATTCCATCAGAAGCAAATTTGCAGATTATTTCATGAGTAATGAAGGCAGTCTTCCATGGCAACATAATTATATTTAGTAGAGAGTCACTATAATAAACGTATGTTTCCAATCTAAAATACCTACATATCATGGACGAACAAAAAGTTTCCTGTACCTACAAGCTGACACGCACACATTCACACATGACTACCCGTTCACTTCATATTGGCCATTACCTCCCCTCCCACTTTCTGGGTCCGCGCCCGCGCAGACCCGCTCAGCTCAGTTATTTATAGTGTTTATAACGCTCAGTTTATTTACTTTTATCTAAAAAATGGGTACATTAAAAAAGTTTTATTATATTTAAAAATTTACCTACAAATTGTTGAAGAAAAAAAACAATTCAATATTTTTTTTGTTTCATTTTGTAACGGACGACGACGGATTAATTTAACTTTTAAGTTTTTATTAAAAGAAGATAATAGAAAATTGTAAACTTACCAATTGCATTTTTTTCCTTATTATTTTTTTCTGCAAAATTGGGTATCATTGATTCGCATACAAAAGCCCAATCATTACTGCGCTTTATTTTATCACTATATTCTGGAGTTTTATAATTCCAAATGCTGACTTTACTTTTTATAAAAGAAATAAATAAATCGGTGTCGAAATCCATGTTTTAAACCGTACTGACGACGCAGCCGACACGCGCGTTCTGCTCCTTGACTAACTGCACACTAACTGTATTCGGTTAGCGGTGGACAGCATGCGGCGACACTACACGACTATAGCCAACCGCGCGAAGTTGAAGGCACGACTGTATGCAGTTGATATTGACTTCACACAAATGCAGCCGACTGCGTGCAGTTGATATCATGACTGTATGAAGTCGAATATACAACTGCATGCAGTTTAATCCGCGACCGCGCGCAGTCGCTGCGATGTAGTCCGTCTGATGTCAGCCTTATACGGGGTGACAAACTGAAAACCAGCGCTGGTGCACTAAATTTGGGTGCCCAGGTGCTAATGCTGAGATGGTGACCCTTTTCGGCGAGCAACACATTTTATATTAATTTGTATAAATATTTTTTGTTTTTATTTTGTTTTAACTCATTGTGTGTGCTCTATACGAAATAAAGATGAATTCTTTCTATGTTGTAATAAATTGTAAGTAATTTACACGGCCCGACCCGTGTAAATTACCTTTTCCACATGCGAATCGCGACCTCGCCGGAATATTATCACTGAATAACGTTATCTATGTAACGAGCAATAACAAAAATAAAACCATACCAAACATTTGTTCTATAATTTTATTTACAAACTTATTACTACACTTATTACAACTACTAAAAATATTACTAATAACAATATGGAATTATAAACGATACAAAAATATTTAAAATTAATGTCTATATCCTTGATCACGATGTTACTTTTAATTGTATTGTCACAGAGAATGTTTGTATAGCTAATACATTTACTTTAAAAAGGTCTTATGTACATAAGATGTTGGTTAAGCACTATTAAGAGAAGACATAAATTTTACTTCTAAATAAATATTGAAAACCAAATCTCTAGTAGCGTTTTTATGTCTCCATAGTATCTGTTCATTATTTTATAGAAAATCACATTAACAATTTTTATATTTGCTGAATAAAGGTATTAGAAACAGTTTTTATCCCAAAATACGGCTCCGTGATAAGTCAAGGATATTTTAAATGGCTTCTAAATCCAGGCCTCTGGATCCATCTCAAATAGAATTGACACTGAAGCCTATTCGGCTGGCGTGTTGCTATATACCCTGACACATACGAATTAGTCTTACAATTGCTATTGTAGCTAGATATCGTCCATACAGCCATAGATCACTTGATAGAGACAATTACTATATTGTACTTTGTTCAATGATTAATCGGAATGAATTTCATCAGCGACTTGTTGCCATTTTGCGACTAAATTTGACACAGACTTGTGTTTCAATCCAATTGATGATGATATTTTGACCTGGAAATAAAATAAAATTAAAATACACAAACCATAAGATAAACAAAATACAAGAGCTGCGGTAGCCTACTGGAAAAATCGTCGAATTGCCATCGCTGTTCAATCCTCTATCTTTTTTTAAGTAATTTGACAGTATTCTGGGAGGGAATGTATTTTTCAGGTTAAAGAAAAAGGAGTTAGGCTTAAGTCCTGTGTCGCGAGGTGCTTTAACCTTTTGAACGCCAACCTCGGCTATACTCGACATTCGCAACCGTGCCCTGTGCGCCAACGTCGTCTATACTCGACAAAAAACAAGTCACAGAAAAATACAGAATAAACATATTACTTAAATCATTACTTTTCTGTTTTATTGATACAAATTAAAAATTGAATCCCTAATTATTACTTAATACACAGCAAACAAAATTGCATATTAGTTATTCAAATATGTGATCATAAAAAACAACACAATTAATGGTTAAAAAAGTATGTTCCCTCACGCCAATGTCGTCTATACTCGACTTCTAGTGATGTGGTATATTGGTTAGTAATATTAATCTAAATTTACCTAGATGACTTAAATTCGTGTAATATTTGTTATAACTATTTGAAAAAAGTAATTATAAGCTATTAGTCACTGAGATTAATAGTAGCTTAACAAGATTTTAAACTGGAAAATAGTTACGAAGATACATTTTCAATATTCCCTTATCGTCAATGATACGCATCGGTTTATAATTGTTGATTGTTGAAATTTTATGTTTAATTAGGTTAAATATGTGAATCTATTTTAAGAATATTAAGATGTATAAATATCACTTACAAATAATTAAACTCTTGACAACTGATAATTATCCAACCCTATTTTTAGTATAGTGCAAACCCCGTAGGGGGTGATTGTACTCATTATTATGAACAACTTTTATTCTGGAACTTTGTAAAAACGCGAAAAAAGAATCAGCTGTTTCATACAAATTGAACTTTGACCTCGACAAAATGTAAACAGCTGATTTCGCGATTTTGTTTGTCCCGGAGCAAAAGTTTTTCATATTAATGAGTACAATCACCCCTAAGAGGTTTGCACTATAAATACTAAAAATAATGTTGTATATTTAAACGAGATTTTCATTTATTTTATATATAATTAATAAGTCTGATTAGTGAGCATATTGGAAAGTTCCTTTGATAAAAATTCTTGCTATGTGATAATATCAAATGATAATTTATTATCGTATTAATATTATGATCTATAAATAATTACTAGTATAGGTATAACTCAAAGATTAAACTGAATGATTGAATAATAAATAGTTTTGTTTGAATTCAATCAATTAATCAAATTATTGCAATAAGTATAAATGTACAAAGGTAAATAGTGACAAAAACAATTTTACTAGAGTAACATATGAATGTAATTACTCGAATCGACAAACTGTATGATACAATGGTACATCCCTAATTTAGGTGCGACAATGACTTTAAAACAGCTGGCCGGGGACGCCATTGTCGGCTATTCCCGACAATAAGGTACATCAGGTCTGAAAATAGTGCTGTGCCTGGCATTAATTTCATTTAGACTGTTGTTTGCCCTAATCATTGTTTTTACATTATTAACAACTCTGTAACAACTTGAATCAAAGGTCGTAAAAGATTTAATATTAGAATATTTTTGAATGTTTGAATCAATGGTCGATTTTCTATTCCAAAAGTATTGACAAGAAATAAATAATAATGGTTATCGATATAATTTTGAAATCCCTATTTTTTACGTAGGTATTTATATCGATTTTCGGGCTTGGCGTACAGGACATGGAACTGCCGTTATCGCGTGGCGTTCAAAAGGTTAAAAACATTCAAACAACGAACACAAAAACACTCAGACTCGGAACAACTATTAGTGGATAACCCCTCCCCTCCCCCTCCTCCCCAGCACGTAGTTAAATGACACTTAAGCCACTTCGCTGTTTGGGCAAAATGAGCCTGAAGAAACCTGCACATCAACGGAATTCCACATCAATTTTTCAAAAATGTTTAATGTGTAGTCCGCCATACCGCACTGGGCATGTTAAACTAACGTGTTAGTCTTCTCGTAATGAGAAGATGCGTATAATTTATATCAGACCTTTTTAAAATTGTCCTATGCTTTGCAGTCATAAAACACATCGTGTATGACGCAGAAAAGAAAGAGAACGGATTATATATTTTGCCTCCATTCAATTATTGTTTTAGAAAGATTTACCTTCATCTTATTATATCTCATGCTCACAAAAATGCTGATCACAAACTTTTAGCAACTTTAAAGTCCATAGTTAACAAACAAAACTACTTACTTTTGATCTTCTCTTGCAAACTTTGCCATCTCGGTCTCTTTCTTTCGACTTCTCCCTTTCCATTTCTCTGTCTCTATCTCGTTCTCTATCTTTCTCCTTATATTTCTCTTTCGTCTCCACTGGTTCGGGCGAGTTTGAGGCGGTGTGAGGTCCGGATGTCTTCTCAAGTTCTGCAATGTCACTGTAGAAGGAGGCCAGTTCATCTCCTATCTCTTGTTTCGGCTCCTGCTGAAAAAAGAAACATTTTGAATATTTTAAAATTAAACTACTTCATACGTTAGCCTAGTAGGAGACCGCTGGACTGCCACGCAGAGGTCTCGAGTTCGAGGCAAGGGGCGCATCTTTAACTTTTCGAAGTTATGTAAGTACGTATTAAATAGTTAATTATTATCGCTTCGACGTTCTTAAGTGTTACTTTGTGACCTAAGTGAATAAATGATTTTTGACTTGACTCGCTCGCTCTAACGGTAAAGGAAATGATCGTGAGGAAGTCTGCATGTCTGAGAGTTTTCCATAATGTTCTCATAGATATGTGAAGTCTGCCAACCCGAAATGGGCCTGGACTAATAAGTAACCCTTCTCACAAAGAGAAGAGGCTCGTGCCCAGCATTGGTTAAGTTTAATACTACTGTATTAAACTTAACCAATGCTTTGAATTAATGACCAAAATTATAAACTTTATTGATCACAATATGAGAAATTATTAGCTGTACCTTGAAGCTTTCTTATTTTCGATTAATAAAGCGCTTTTTGTACAGTCATATCGCATTTGTTACTTGCATTCATTTCTAGTTTTCTGTGTAGTATTCTTGTAGCATATATTATGTTAGGATATTTTTACAGTGATTCAATTGAAATGTTGCCTTACTTTTAAGCTACAAACATTGGTTACCCAGCACCTGGCAAATGTATAATTTTGACGCTATATTGTGCTATAACACACAAGAAACAAGTTTCTTATTAATTATAAACAAAGCTTTTTCATAACATAAGGTTTTTCACACAAGAAGTGAAAAGCCTTTGGTCATAAATAATATACTTGCTCATTGCAAACATTGCAAGCATGGCAGATCACGAAAAAATAAAAAATAGTGAAACGTATTTGTAACACATAATTTAACCTATAGAGTTGCATCGGCACACCGGCGGCCAGACACAATAATTTATAATTATGTTTGATATTCCAAGCTTTGTCAGGATATAATCATGATAAAACAAATCAAATGTACAACGATTAACCAATTCACCCTATCAGTCGAACAAAAAATTGTTCGTGTGCCAGAACTTGCATCCGAGTCGTGTCTATACGTAGTTGTTGACTCGTCGCCATGCATAACACCCACATCGGAGTCAAAATCACACACACGACACGGATGCGATCCGATGGATCGACTGGGCACTGAACGGGTTTAGACATCTGCCAACAGTATGTTGACATAAGACGATAGCGAATATTGTGGTAGCACACTTACAGTAGGTGGCAGTGGTGGCAGATCGTCGCAGCCAGGTGGCGGCGGGTCGACCCAGGCGGGCGGCGGCGGGGTGCGCGCGCGCCACGTCACCGGCGGCGCGGGAGGCGGAGACGGCGGCGTGACGACCGGCGGCGACGGCGGCAGCGGTGGTTGAACCACAACTTCATCCTGAGATTAACATCCATATTTATAAAATAGTCTCATAAAAACTACTAGCTCTTTTATAATCAGCGCTCCGCTCCCCTGGCTCGTTATGTAGCGTAATAACTTTTCTCAAAGAGAGAGCTACCAATTGTAAAAAGACTTCAAATCCGACTGGTAGTTGATGAGGTTTACACGTTAAAACTAAAAAACAAACTTCATAATTTTAACTGATAATATAAATGTTTGTTCCGCTTACACAGAAAAATGAACAGCTCCCGAGGGATAAAAATTTACATAACCTACAATTACACGGGCGAAGCCGCGGGTAAAAACTAGTATAAAAATACTAAAAACATCGTAACGCGCTTGTTTTTCACATTTAGTAATATTTTCAGACTATTTTATCAGACAGCCAGCCAAAGGGACGAATCATTGTTCCTTGTGTTAAATACTAATATCGAGCAACGCGTAAAATACTAATATCATTGTTCACAGTAACCGCTTATTATCAAACGGAAAGTATATTTATTACCAGCAACTGAGCTGACTATATACATATAAGTATGGTAATACAAACATATTTCACGCCTACCTGCCCGAAGTGGTAGCCAGAGGTACATTACAACCATATTTCGTGGGTTATACCTTACATTACCCTATACATTAGCATTAACATTTTGAAATATTATATAACGTGGCATACTTTTGTTTATCCTAATTATATATACGCACAACATATTTACGCATTGTTACGCATATTTCTTTTTTAAATCGTATAATATTATCACTTTATCACAACTAGCAGCCTAGGATGGCCCAAGTGTGGCAACAGTGACAGAATCGATGCTGTTACAGAGAATTTTTAGATAGAATAACCTAATAACACGATGCCAGGGTCGGCCGACCCTGGCATCAAAATAAGACATCATGCATACTAAAGCCATGCCACCGAGACAGTATGATAATACATTTATCAATAAAATAGACGTTGTTATTAGCCGACGACCAGGTAAGGGTCGCGGGAAGCGGTTGGATGCGGGTGGCCCAAGACCGGTCTGTGTGGAAAACCTTGGGGGAGGCCTATGTCCAGCAGTGGACGTCTTTCGGCTGAGATGATGATGATGATGATTAGTCAAATTTCTAAGTTTGTTAACGTTACAATAATTGGCAAAATTTTACATAATTTACCTTCGGTTCTATCCCCGGATGCGGCGGCGTAGTACTAATATCCATATCCATGTGAGCCGTGGCCGGGTATTCCCACTGTATGAGACCGTCAGACTCGCGCCGATAGCAGTACCGTCCTTCAGACCTGTATACACAAATACACACACGTACAAACAATTGTATGGGAGAGATGTATCATGCCCGGTAGGTTTAGATGGCTCTGGTCACGTTAAGTAACACTTCAATATAAAAGTATGTAATGATTTATTTGAGATTTTGAACTTACGCGATGCAAAACATATTTAGCAACTTATGACGCCACTTGGAATAGTAATTTATTGAAAACACGCTCGGCTTTCAAATTGACAACGAGACAAGGATTAGTAAATATGAAGGCTAGACATTTATGCAAATTTACTTAAGTACGAAATAATTATGCACTTTTATATTTTTACTGATACCCAAAATACAAGTTTATTCTTATCATGGGTATCAGAGTTCAAAGTATATTTTAGTTGTATCTTATAACTTGAATTTAGTTTTCAGTGTTATTGTACAACCCTTATTTTGTCAATAAAGAGTTTTAATTTTTCGTTATATCCCACCTATTGGTTACCGCTTATGATAACTAGTTACCGCTAATGTGAAGTGGTAACCGTCAATGATAAACGGTTACCGTAGCCTGTGCACGTTTATGACAGCGACGGTATTATGCTAATTTATGTTTAACTGTAGTAGAGAGCATTTTAAAAAAGAAATATGGGATGTCTCGTAGGGATGCATTGTTTAAGAATTATTTTTAAAGCAAAGTGTAATTAGTTTAAATTTGAAGGCAAGCCGCAAAACACACGCGTGAAATTTCAACCATTAGACAGCCAGTGTCCAGAAATTGGCTTCCAGGCAAATAACTAAATGTAGTTTTACCTAAGTAAATATAAGAATGATTTCTTTTTATAGAGAAAAGTATTTATTTGAGCATTTATAACATCTAAATAACAAATTAGATATAATTTAGTACATAATAAGTAAATTTATTACTATCTATATTTTGATATGTACAGAAAGTAATGCATTTCCAATAACATTAAATAGTGGCGCTGTGTTTATTGATTATGCTGTTGACAGTAAAATGTAGTATAATTAAAACTTAAGATCACCAGAAAGTCATCTAAAAATATGGGGCCAACTTAAGACAGAAATAAAACCATATTTATACTTTAACCCGTGCGCCGGATTTGTGTCCGCCGTCAAAATAAAAAAAAATAAAGAAATATTTCCAATATGGCGGACACAAAGAATCCAAAATCCTTTACACGACGGTCTCACCCCCGGCGTTCTGGAAAAGACCAAAGAGTAAAATCTTATAAATTCAAAAAATAATTATGTAAAAGTATTAAAGTCTCACCAATAGATGAGTTCTGACGTCATCCGGCAGTCGTGTCCCATATCTTGGCAGTTCTTCGCTCTTATAGGCCTTATAGCTAGATGTTAGCTTATGTGTTTACAATATTTGGGAATTACAAGTTATTAAAGAAACTAAGTGAATCAAATGTGAATATTTTATTTCTTAAGTATCACAGTTTTATCACAGATCAAATTTACATCCTATTATCAAAAGCATTTAGTTCTTACGTTCACATTACAACATACAATGAACACATAAAACATACAACAGCAAATTTTATTGAGATACATTCACTTTGAACATGGCTAAGGTCTGATACGATGGTATTAACTTCTAGGAAATATTAAAATCTTCCTGAATATTAACATGGGTTTTTGAACACCAAATCAAACCTTAGTATTGTGCCGATAATATTTTTGTTACCGAATAACAAGCACATTAAATAATAAGAATATTAAGACAAATTGCAGACATTATCGCCTAACAATGACTTTAAATTAAAACTGGCATGAGTGTAACAAAAATACATAGACAATATCACACATGAATCCATACAATAAATCCAAGGAAGATGGTCGCGCATTATGCAATATCATTAAGGCTCAGGTACTTAATAACTTAGACTGTCTACGCACAGTCTAAGTCATTAAGTACTTAGTTTAAATCCCAACTTTAATATATTTCAGATGCGATGACAGGAGAACTCTCTTTCGTTATTGTAAACTGTTACTTATATTATGAGCCTAATGAATGCATAGTACAGTGGACTTTGAGCTTGTTCTACTAATACACGACGTGCAAAATATAAAGAGATAGGACTGTAATCTTCATACGTATAAAAATAAAATCCCTTAAGAATTATTATTATTATCTCATATTTTGCGCATTATTGACTGTTCCGTAGAATTTAATTTTTAATTTAACCGACTTGTCTGATTGTTACGTTTTCATGAATATGAATGGATTTGAAGATTCCCTTTTTCTTTTTTGATTCTTGACGTAAATCTTATCAGTAGTTATCGGTTTATATTATTCTATGCTCGTCTTTACGAATCGGCGCATATTAAAAATAGTCGTTTTGATACAACAGCCGTCAATTTGTATTGTTTTTTAAAACACGAAATATTTACGCAATATTTTACGCAAAATAGGTACCTATTTTCTTTTAATGTAACTTAAGATCCGCTGTATATTTTTTACAACATTGTTTATATAGTTGACTAAGTTATGCTTGCATCTAGTTACTTTTGTACTTTAAAAGGTTGCTAAGTTATAAGTACATAATATAATATTAAGAACTTCAACTGTACACTTATACTCCATTTGGTTAGGTATTTAACCAAAGGTAAACAAATCATTAAAAGGTTTCTTTTATTTATATATTTTACTTTATTTTATCATTTTTTGAAAACTTACAGCTTGTAAACACGGTTTAATTGAAATATTAGTTTCAAACGAGATACAATGTATAAAATTATGAAAAAATTAAGCTTTAGATATTCTAAGCGAAATCGTAAGAGTATGCTCATTGACCAGCCAGAAATTGCAGTGTGGCGTGTAAAGTATCTAAATGATTTGATCAAGTATAGAAGAGATGGAAAGAAAATATATTATTTGGATGAAACTTGGGTCAATGAAGGTATGTAATATAATATGTAGGGTAGGGCGGGGCTAGAAGTCCGGCGGGTAAGTCCCAACATACATATCACAGTAATGAACAGCACTAGTAACAAGCGGTCCGTAGGATTGGGAGCGGAGTGAGGGGCGAGTCCGATGCCGCGAGTCGCCAACACGCATGCGAGAAACAGGGTATCAGAATTTTTTGGCGCCTAAAAGTAACAAAAGTGTTACTTTTCATTTCTTAACAAAAGTGTTTCTTTTGCTTTTGTCGGCGTCGATGGCGTAGTGGTTAGTGTAACTGACTGCCACGCCTGGGGCCGCGGGTTCGAATCCCGCACAAGTCAAACATTTGTGTGCATGAACATGGATGTTTGTCTTGGTCTGGGTGTTTCTATTTATAATATGTACGTATTTACAAAAAAAAAGTATATATTATGTATGTTTATCCATTGTCTAGTATCCATAGTACAAGCTCTGCTTAGTTTGGGCTAGATGGTGTTGTGTGTATGTGGTAGAATATTGTTATTGTTATTATTATATTATTATTATTATATATAAAGAAAAGAATAAGGTAAGTTCGTATTGCAATCTCATTTTATTCATAAGTAATGTATGCTAATATATTTTACTTATTGTTAACCGGTTTTTGTTATGACCTCGCAAATCAGTAGACAAACATACGGGGCAACGCAAAAATAATGTTTATGTATCTGTTTGGCAAGATAAAAGACCTGTTTTTACTGTAACAACCACAAATCACCCAAAACTGACAGAGGTTTCAAATAGGTATGGCAAATTATCAACAAAACCTGAAGAAGTTGCTTCCTACAATCGGTACATGGGCGGCATTTACCGTGTAGACCAGATGACAAGCTATTATTCATCTCCCAGAAAAACGATAACGTGGTACAAACGCGATATATTTCATCTTCTAGACCTCACTACATGGAATGCTTTCTACTTGTACTAAAAATATATAAAAACCGAAGAAAGTAAATATCAATTCCTACAATTCCGAGATCATCTCATAAGTCAAATGATAAAACTGGAGCGAAACTAAAACTGGATTGTTAGACAGAAAAGCATATATAGCAGTAGAAGATTTAATAACGGACAAAATATTGTGGATTCTACGAAAGAAAATAAAAAACATTGGCCAGAAATAATTCCTACGCCTGAAAATTATAAAAGGAAATTCAAATTTCTAAATTGCAAGCAATGTTTAAGTAAGAATATACGGAAAGAAACAAGATATCGATGTTCTGATTGTGAAAACCAACCAAATCTATGTCCAGAGTGTTTTACTGATTGGCATCTAGTACAGGGTAAATAATAATATTTTCCTTTTTTCTAACTAACGAAATAAGGCTGTTTTGAAACCTAAGTTCCTATATGATTACAAGATTATTTTATTATAATTGTTACTCAAAGTTAATGTTTTGTTTATTTTCTTAATTTTAGAAGTTATTTTGTAATAATTATTGTTTATTTCAGTAATAAATATTACATGTTTTTATTGAAAATTTTTTATTTTACTTCTATTGGCTGTAACCGTACTGTCATAATATAAACTATTTACCATATATAGTACGGCACTACGGTTATGACCGTAATACGGATATAGCCGTGATGACGCATTACATCAAATCTTATAGGCTGATAATAGCACAACTGCTATAGCCGTAAGATACGAATGTATGAAGAAAAGTACTGTCACCCTAACTAAAAAAAATAATGATGTACTGTCCAGCAACGAGTTAAAAGGTTTATCGCGCGATATAAGAAAGACCCAGGTAACCTACGCTTTGGATATCTTCCTACACGCCAAGTTTTTACAACGGACCAGGAGAAGAGTTTGTGCGAATATTCGCGTATGATTGCTCAAATGTTCCATGGACTAGGGCCAAAGAAGTGCGTCGCTTGGCATACGACTGTGCAATTAAGTATGCAATTGCTGTACCCGATTCCAGGCAAGAGAAAAAATGGCGGGTAAAGATTGGAAGACGGCCTTTTTAAAAAGGAACTCTTCGTTATCTATCCGAAAACCACAACCACATCCCCCCCCATGTTTATTTTTCCTCGAAAAAAATATCAGGATCACTTTGTTCGTGATGGCCCACCAGACTGCATTGGAAAAGCAAATCCAAGCGGACGGATCACAGATGAAGAATTTTATTGCTTCATACAACATTTTATTCGCCATGTAAGACCTTCAAAAGACACTCCGAATCTTATCCTACTGGATAACCATTCGTCACATTTGTGTGTGAAAACTTTTAATTTGGCAAAAGAAAATGGCATAGTTATCTTATCTTTTCCTCCCCATTGCTCAAACAAATTACTGCCCCTCGATGTTTCTGTATTTGGACCGTTCAAGACTTATTTGTCTGGAGCTCAAGACTCATGAGAAGTAATCTCGGAAAGACCATATTAATATATGACATACCATCACTTGTCCGCACTGCATTACCAATGGCTCTCACGCCTGTTAATATTGTCAAGGGATTTCAGTCCTCAGGGATAACTCCGTTTAATCGTGAAATATTCACAGATTCGGACTATGCCCCGAGTAATGTTACAGACCGTCCTAGTGTTATTGATAACGCGAAAAATACGTCACTACTTATAAATGAGCCTGAGGAAATTCAGCCAATAGAATCACAACAACCAAGAGCAATATCTCCTCAACCTTCTACATCTAAAGTAGAATTTTCCTCTGAGGTTGTTCGACCTGTGCCTAAAGCCGGACCCCGTATAACCTTAAGCACCAGCAAAAGCCGCAAAACTACTATTTTAACTGACACGCCTGAAAAAAATGATTTAGAGAACGAACAAGAGAAGAGTAAAATGAGAAAAAGCAAATTAACTTAAGAAAATAAAAAAAAAGATGACAGTAACGAAGAAAATTTTAAAAGAGAAGAATCCTTCATCTTCCTCTGATGAAGAGTATTTTTGTATATGATGCGAGTCTTATATAGAAAGCAAGTCAGGCGAGCAGTGGATTCAATGGTCAATATGCAAATTCTGGGCACATGAACGATGTGTATGTTATTATACAAAGTTGAATTTTGTTTGTGTTAATTGCGATAGCGATGACGATTAAATAAAGTCTAACTAGGTGATTCTAAATTAAAACGTTTGCAATTACTGTGATTTAATAGAAGGCTGATTTTAACTGTTTAATATATTCAATGTTTTGTTTAAAATAATTATTAGGTAGGTACTTTGTTTGTTTCAAGTTTAAATTTTATGTTGAAGAGTATTATAAGATATTGATTTTAAAATAATGACTTTTATTAACGTTATTAATAATAAATACCTAATTTATAAACCATTAGAGAGAGAGAGAGAGAGAGAGAGAGTGAATGGACTTTTTACCCCGTCAGAGGGGCAAGAAGTACAAAATTCCATTTTGCATTTGTCGCTAATTTCGTCTGAAACCAAATAAATAAACGCACTTCTATGTGTTTAAGTGTCAAGCTGAATTGTGTAAAAAGTCTCACTATCATTTTGGTTGACAATGAGTGAAAATTGGGAGCCCCGCCCTACCCTAATTCATGTTTAAACATCAGAATGCTGTAATATTCTCAATTTTAAAAATGATATTTTATATTATAGACATAGTATATTGTTATTATTACACTTACTAATTGAAATTATTTATACAGGGCACACAAAACCAACAGTATGGCAGGATACAACAATCCAAACATCCAAGGAGGCCCATCGAAAGAGTACGTCCACAGGCAAAGAATCCTTGTGGTAAAGGAAAACAACTTGCATTAGGACACATAGGTAAAAATAAGTTTCTTTATTCATTTGTATAGGTACATCAATTAGACCTTTATAAATATAGGTACAGCATTATAATTATTGCACTCATAACTGTAATAAATCTGATCACATCTTACAGTGAATGTACTTCAGTGTCATTGTATTTATCAAATACATTTAATTAATAAATAAATAAACTTTATAACTCACCAACATAATACAACAAGTGTTTCTTGTATAGGACTCTATAGGAGACAGTAATTTGACTATGTCTATCTATTTAAAATTATTTTGCAGGGTCATAAAGTGGATTTGTTGACGGAGGTGAGCTTATATTTCAAGCTAGTAAAGGAGATGGAGATTACCATTCCGAAATGGATGCTCATAACTTTAAAAAATGGTTAGGTGGTATTTTGCTAAAGTTAGAAAAGGGTTTGGTCTTGGTAATGGATAAGGCACCGTACCATTCCAGGAAAAAAAAGTGCGATCAACTGCAACAAGAAAGGCTGACATATAAAAATGGCTCACAGAGAAATATATTGAATTTGTGGCGGCCGATTGAAGTTGTTCGCAACATTGCGTGTAGTCGAGTAGAGTCCGCTACCCTATGGTCGGCGGGGACGCCGCGGCTACGAAGACACCTGAGCATACTTCGTGCATGTTCGGTTTTCACCGCCTCGCCAGTCAAGAACTGTACACGACGCCGAGAGGCTGCGCGCTTGATCTAGCTAAATGTTAATCCAAATACGTTCGACATATTATTTAGTTTATAAGTCTCTGTTCTATTTCTAACGTTTTTCTTCTAAGATTGTACTTTCTCCTATGTTTGTAAAACAATATATCTGTACTTTATCCTGTGCTTGTGAAACAATATATCTGTAACTTTCAAACTGTGCAAACATCTCTTTTCTCTATCTAAACATAACTTAGCCTTCGATTGTAATGTATTGTGAGCTGCGAATACTTTAAATTTGAGGATTCTGAGTTTAAATAGCATCTTTTAATAAAAGTAAGCCGTGTTAAGCACCAGTACCAAACATATGTTGTGGATGAGTTAGCCAAACAACATGGTGGATCAGTATTGACCAAATATTGCTGAACGTAACCATAGCGTTCTGCGATTGCCATCCTACCATCCGAACTTAAATCCTATAGAAATGGCATGGGCGGCAATCAAAGGATATGTAGCCAGCAAGAATATTACATGAAATGCGACCAGTGTCATGGAGTTAGTTAAGGAGAAGGTGGCATTGATGGACGCCGGTGAATGGTCGAATTTATATGATAAGGTTAAAAAAATTGAGGCTGACTATATCCGAAGTGACCATGTAGTCGATTTAGTCCCTGAACGATTTATCGTTTACGCTAGTGATGAGAGTGACGAGAGTTATGTTGAGGGTGTGGAGCCAACTCCTTCCACCAGCTCAACTGCTACCACAAATATAATGCCAGAGGTAGCATTATTAGAAAGTGATAGTGACGACGATGAAACAATATTAAATATTTTTCTTCAAATAAGTTTCTTAACTTTTAAATTGTTTTTTTTATTTATAACACCTAATAAACTTCACAAATTCCTCTCCTTTCTTTAACTTTCTTCTAAACAGACATGTTTAAAAATAAATGATGGCAATAATCATAGAATAATGACAAGCAATAAAGTGACCATTTTTTGTGGCATTAAGTTTACTATGCGCGAACTTACCCCACTATGCCAAAACCTGGCCAAGCTACGTGCCGGCGACTATACCTACGTAAAATGTAGTTTGTCCGTTGTCCATATTCATGAAAATACTATTATAATAAAAGGTCGAAAATCTCTGAACGCCGCCATTTTTATTGTTTATCTTTAGTTAAATACCTGAACTGCAATGTACTGCTAGAAACTAGAAGATAAGTTGCGATGTATTGAGACAGTGATATTAACCAATAATTTTAATTGATTTCTCTTATTACCAAATTATATTGTCAATCATATAAGAGTTGTATTGTATAATTAATTATATAAGAGGAATGGGTAATATAAGTTTCTGTATCTTTGTTACAAGAAAGGGAAATTAGGAATGATTAAATGACTAATTGCATTAGATAGTATCAATTTTTTTTTTCAAATTTTATATTATCTCCTCCAGGAGTTACGTAAACTAATAACGCAACTAGGTAATTAGTTCCTAGAAATGTCACAATGGAACCTTGATTTCCGCTCGTAAAGATATAGGATTAGTGACAGTTTACCACTTAAATTTTGATTTATGCTTTTATTCTACTACCGCCAAAACTTCACGGTTTAATTAAATTATAGTTTATGACTTCGTGGAAAATCACTTACAATAACAGGTTTTCCCCTCCTTGGTTTTTCTTGTTGTATAAACCCAACAATTTCAAGTGAAGATCATTCCTAGTCTCGCCGTATAGTTGATTAAGGTACCTTGTATTTGAAGTTAATTATTCAATAATTAAATTGCTTAAAGTAGAAGTTTTGAAGTACTTATTTCCAAACATCGCCAAAGTAGTACCTATCGTCGACCACCCGCCCGCCAAAGTCACGACTCAAAACCAAAACTAGCTTTAACTTCTGTTAAAATATTTATATTTCATAATAAAACTTCAGCAATGCCTCGACTCTCTATTCTAAATCGACGCGGCAGGCAGGCGCGCTAGTCGACACCGCGGCAGCGCTCACACACTATATTATACACGAATATTCACGAAGCTGACCGGAATTAACCGAACGCCGCCGGGCGATAATCGCGCGCGCGCGCGCGCGTACGTGTGATTTGGTTTCAAGTATGGCGTAGTGGTTTAATCGCTTAAACTGAGTACTTATCGACGTACCGAGTGTTATGGGTTCGATTCTCAAACAGAAAATAATTTATGATCAACAGATTTTCTGTGTCGAGTCTGTTACACAGGATAAGAATAACCGGATGAGTCCTTTTTAAAAAAAATGCAGATTTATAATATTTATTTAGATTTTCCATAGTTAAATTCAAAATAATCTATGTGATGTATTTTATAAATAGTCATGACTCAGTAAACTTCAACAGAGACTAAATATTAGGCATTGTATAGTTGATTTCAAAAATCTGAGTGCAATATTTTATATTATTTAATATTTACAATTATAGTGAAATATTGATAACTAACTGCCCGAGTAGAATTTATACGTCAATGAGTACTTAATTTTCAAAGTACCCGAACATCAATCGCAATCGCATACATAATGAAGTATATCGTTTTATTAATACTTTTTAAACGCATTCATTAAAATTATATGACAAAAATATATACAAGGTCAAATTTTGACACCAACACGATATATTCACGAAAATCCGACCGAGTAAATGAGAATCACCAAAGTGTGATCGTACGCATTCCAGCATACAACACTATAGGTAAATAACTTTTATTTCAAGGTTGCGCACATTTTGCATCGGCTCGTTTAAATGTTCTATCCGTGGTAAACAGTCAAGTACCTATTTTACTGTCACAACTCCATCTCTTATGAGCTGGTATCAAATAGGATTCGGTGCGCACATAGTGCGCACTATGGGAAATCATGTATATCATAAATATATGTATGTAGTAAAAAATATCTAAAGGTCTTCATTTATAATGAAGACCTTTAGATATTTTTTACTTAATTAATTTTTTTACCTCATCCATCAAACGTAACTCATGTTCGATAGCATGATTTTGACGCGGCACGTTATTATAATAATTCAATGCCTTGTTACTCCTAAGTTTTTGATTTAAGTATATAAAAATAATACATGTTTAAAAAGCTGATGATCTCGTTATATTGTTTCGCAAATAATATTTTATATATTGGTATAAAACATAAAATAAATTTATATAGTTTCAGGTGGTATAATTTTAGACGTACTTGTAATTTCAAAGAGAGATTTACCTATTGTCGATTGAGATATTTATAGAATAAAAATCTATATACATAGCTTTAGCAGAGGATAAAATTTGCGTCTACTAGAGCCTTTTTAAGCAATATGTCAAAATGTATTGCGATGTAATGAGAGATAAAATTTCCAATATTTGAAATTGCATCGTATGTCTCATAAAATCTCATGAATAAGCCCCTTGTTTTGTAAATATATTATTATAATCTATGTATACGACCCACTAATCTCGTGTTTTATACTCGGTGATAAGGTACTGAAAATAGCAGCTTTAAAGGATCAACCACAAACAATTCTAAATTAATTATCTATTGAGGTCAAATTGATACAAAGTTAATTATAGATATGAGTGCCACTATCTTTTTATTGTGGTTTTTATTATATATATGTATTATGGTCAAACTAAAACATGTCCATCATTTTGCACCTGGCACTACAATTTATTAGCCCTATAATAACAAATAGTGAACCCTGAAACATTCACAGTTGTAGGCCTTAAGATGCGATTCCACCAGTGTGCTGAACTGTGCGGCACTGCAATGCACATTGTGCGACACAAATGTTTCAAATCAAATCATCATTTATTTGTTTATTCGTAATGAGAAAATGGAAGATTATTTTGGCTCAATACCGAAGAGAAAAGAAGAAAATCGCGGCCTCAAAATCTTCAGGTTCTGGGATTTTAGATAGATATATATATATATATATATAAGCCAAAATGGTTTGCTTATGCATATTTTAACTTCTTTCATGGAAGGGATGAGCCGAACGCCAGCTTGAACTCACGACGAAATAAATGAACAGGTAGGTACGATTTAAATGTTTATTTTCTTACCCCTAATATTATTACTTAGATACCTATGCTATTTACGCCAGTGTTTCTTGCCATGGCACCATTCCTGTCAGTTTGGAAATAATGTGCAAATTCTTCTCTTATGTCTTTCGCATCGCCAGGGGGTCTTCTTCCAACATGTCTTAAAGGTAGTAAGTTTGCCATGGCTGCATCGCGCCGCCTACTTCCATCGATAGTGCAATGAGTAATTTGGTTCTCAGTATCAAAACAGCCAAGAGAAGTATAAAGTTGTGAAGACGATTTTTGTGTCATCAAAAAATTATGCATGTAACAACATGTCAGTGTTATCAATTGTGCCTTTTCTGGAGCTAACAGAATAGGTTTCCTGAGTACGCGAAATACACCGGACATAATGCCGAATACATTTTCCACAATACGTCTCGCTCTGCTCAACCGATATTTAAATATTCTGTCTTTTGATCTTTTGTCATGTTGACCGAGATATGGTTTTATTAAATTTATATCTAATGCAAAAGCATCATCTGCCACAATGACAAGTGGAATTGGTATGTTCCTTCCGGGTAACGGGTAAGGTTCAGGCAAATTTAATTTTCCTTGCTGAAGATTAGCATAGAAACCAGTATTTTTGAAGACACCACCATCCAATATTCTTCCTTTAAAACCGACATCTACGTTCGTAAACTTATAATTTGCATTAACCAGTGCTAAAAGTAGGTATAATGATGAAATCACCTTTATAATTGAAATAGACGCTTCCAGTATTACTTGGAGATTGAATAACAACGTGTTTGCTATCCATAGCCCCAATGCAATGAGGGAAATTCCAAAGATGGTCAAATTGGCGCTCTACGATCATCCATTCTTCTAAAGTTTTAGGCATCTGAAATAGGAAATCTTATTACTATTTCAGGTATCACAAGATATCCGGAATGACACAGTAAATGAAGATCAAGAATCTCTTCATGAAAGACCAGTCGAAAAGTTTAAGTCTCCGAAGAATTCGCTTAAACGGTGTATTGTCGATGAAGACCCGAGAATCGCCCAAGATTTGTCCATTACGAATAACTTAAACAAGCAGATGGAAGCATAAAAACCTGATGACGATCACATTCTTGCTGCAGCCGTCGCAACGAAATTAAGGAAAATTTGAGATGAGCGAACGAAGATTTTAGTAAAAAGGGATATTGATAATTTATTGTATGACGCTATTATTGGTACTGGAAAATATGTTACAACTCCAACGCCTTCACCGTATTCAGATTTGTCAAATTCTCAGTCAAGGACCGGCTTCAAGTTTTCAGGTCCGCGATAATGATTATTCGGATCTTTTACGTCAGAATGATGGCGAAATAATATCTTGGCATACTACGTAATGCAATAAAAGTGACTAAAATAAAATGGTATAATATTTTTATTTTCTTACCTTAATATGTTCTTTCAATACGCTTATCAACGCCTTACAAGTCTCAGGTACAATCCGAGTAATAAGTTTTTTTGAAACTTTAAATAAGTACATTAAACTTGCAAAAGAATCTCCAGTAGCAAGATATCTTAAGGTGATTGCAAGCCTTATTGAAACAGGGATACATTTTCTGTAGTTGGTATCTTGCTTGGCAATAAAAGGACTAGTTGCATTGACCAGCAAATCAAAATATTCGCAAGATATACGTGTGAAAATTTTAAATCCACTTAATGGTTCTATTTTTATTTCTTCTAGAAATCTATTCGTTTTTTCATTCCGGTCGCTGTAGTAAAGACCTCAACCAACATCGCGGTTTCTTTCTTCGTTTCTTTTTAAGCAGACTACAAAGTAAAACACATGCTGCAGCACAAAGCACTACGTTTTCCTGCCCGTCATATTAACTACTGAACTGTCTTCGGCAGAAACTCTGCTCAGTGAACACGTTCGCGCACAAGTGTGCTGAACTGTGCGCTTACAAAAGTTACGCACAGCCTTACTAGTGGAGACGGAAGCCAAATGCGATACCAGCTTAGTACCTGCACTGCTGGAGGTTTGCACAAAATGTTTGTAAGCAAACTGTGCTGCACACTATTTTGGTAGAATCGTACCTTAACATTTAACCTAGAACTTAATAACTACCTGCTTATTTTGAAATTCACGAAAAAGTGATTATTTGAACAAAATGAGTGAATTTGTTTGTACCAAATGAGAATTGTGCAACTTTGTGATAAATGGGCAAAATATAAAAGATTACTTAAAGGAATACTCCAATTTGTCAATAGAAGATAAAGCTACTGTGGTCTCCTATATTCAAAGAAATTTGATACCTCAATGTAATGAACGCTGGAAGAAAGCATCCCGGGAAAAAGAACGCTTCGAAAGTCAAAATGTCCAATGGATAGATAGCGAATTACGTGTTCCACTGGAATATCTAGCGTCAGTTCACGTACCTAATACATCTAGCAATTGGCAAGCAGTAAGCAGCAAGTGGCAGACCTAAATCGTATAACACATGCTCTGAAAAAAAAAAAGGAAACGAACAAACATGGAGTTGATACAAGAGTACGGATTAAATTGCGTACTCAATGCCTATGCTCAAACGTTGCGTTCTATGGCTGAGGCTGATGAGGCTACTATCTTAAATACTATACGAACTGCATTAAAACAAGAAAAGAAGAAATTTTTTAAATATATTATGGAGAATCCTGACGATGTCAGATCGTTTTCGATCGATTCATTGACCTGGATCTTACGAAAGAACAGTACGGGAAGCTTCGAGTTTGGTTGGCGACCAAAAATTGTACAGGTTTTCCTTCATATCCCATTTTAAGAGATGCAAAAAAGATGTGTTTTCACCCTGATTCAAGTATAACTATCACTAACGTAAGTGCAAAAATTAATCTTCAGGATTTGTTAGATCATACAATGCTCATCCTGTAAGCAATATAAAAAGATATTGCAAGGAACGTAAAGCAAGAGCTGATGTAGAGTGCCCTCAAGTCGTCAAATATTTCAACACGCATAGGGGGGTGTCGATATATCAGACATATTGATAGCACTGTATAGAACACAAATGAAAAGCAGGTGATGGTATATGGGTGCAACTTGATAAAGACACTCTTCACCTTTTAAAGATTCGCGAGTAACCGCCTTAAAATCCATATGGAGTATGATGATGTCATCTGCCGTGTGTCATTTGACAAATATTATGGAATAGTTCACATACACTTCACACCTCTACTAAGTAAGACCCTTTAAATATTTTTTGTTTCCCACTTTTGTTATGTCCCACTGTGGGGCAAAAATAAAAACATTTTACATTATGAGGGATTTCGCCAAACCTTTAATAAAGAGATATATTGTATTTATAAAGTTACAGTCAATATTGCGCAAAAGTCAAGGTAAAAGTCGATAAATATTCGTTTAGATTTGTTAAACTGCGTGTCTTTGGTTGTAATCATATAAAAGTACAGTTAAAAGTGCAGAGAAAATAATATAAATATATCAGCCCTGTATGTTAACTATCGTTCAGCTGGACTCGGGCCTCTTCTCTGTTTGAGAGGGATTAGGCTACCACGCAGGCTCAGTGGGGCTTGGCAGCCTTCACATATCTTCGAGAATATTACATTAAACCGAGCGATAATTAACTAATTAATTCGCACATAACTTCGAGAAGTCAGAGGCCATGGAATTGAACTCGATACCTTTGCGAGGCAGTCCAACGGCCTCCCAATATGCTATCGCTGCTGTATGCGCAGATATACCGTTAGATATTTACCAAGTATCAATCGACGAATAAACAAGTTTGCTGGTATGAATGCCGCACATAAAATACTATACACAGTCAATACTCAATCTGCATGGTTTCGGATATACCGTGTATTGTGATAGTACGTTCGACCATCCGTCACATTGAAGCCGTGTATTAGAATAGTACATTGAACCGTCCATCCTACACATTGACCGCCCTGCAGATCTATTCCAAGAAATAGTGGAAGCTTCAACAAGACTGAGTCCAAAGTATTTTCAATGGAACAGTAGAGAGCGCAGTCGGCAGACAGCGTCACGCGGCGGGAGAGTGCTAGGAGCTCACAGTGAGTAGAGAGGTGGAGGCGGGCTGTGTGCGCTCGAGCGAGCTATGGCGGCGCGCGTACCTCTGGAAGGCGCAGGTCCAGCCGGCGGGCGCGGCGCGGCGCTCGTGCGCGGCCAGGTCCCGCGCGGCGCCCGCCGCCCAGCGCCGCCAGTACGTCGCCGCCAGCGCGCCTGCGCGAAACGCGGACACCAGCGTCTGCGGGAGTACCACTCATCAATAATATATATAGTCACTAGTTCGTTTATATATAACGAAAGAGAAAACAGGATTAAATATACAAGCATTTTATATTACCAAAATGTAATTCTACCAAATCAAACGTGATCGAGCCACAACAAATTTCTTTAGCATGTCTATATTTATCAGATACTATAAAAAAACAATTATCGAATCATTTAATTTGACTGAAATGTCAAAGTTATCAATGAAGTATACGCTTTTCCTATCAGTGACAGAAATATCAAAATTATTAATAAAGTATTCCGATGTGTTTTTACTGAAACAGTTTTTTAAACGTAACGTTTACTTCGTCTGTATAAGGTAAAAAAAGGCGTCACATTGCTGAGTCTCGACGAACTCAATACGCAACCGCGACCGTACCTGTTGTGCAAATATTAACCCGATCGCTTTCGTTGCTTATCAAGTGAAGTCTTAAGCTTCACACATAATCATTCTACATTTGACCAAAAAAATATATTTTCCCATTACATTTGGTAACCAAAAAATAAAGTAAAAGATATATCGAAGATAATATAAATAATAAAACCAAAGATTACCTGCATCTGTATCAACATTTCTTGAACCGGAGTCAGCATGCACGGCTGCAGCTGATTCAAGTACTTCAGTTTCATTTCAACCAAATCCGTAAGTTCATCCAAATCCTCATCTTTCTTCTCCTCGTTCAATGTCTCACCCTTAGTAAACATCAAACCATTGCCATAATTTATCGCATTTTTTGGACTTTCCGGTCTCTCCTCATCTTTACTGAATCCTAAGCCAACTCGTTCATTCGAAAATCCTTCAATAAACTGCGAGTATTTTGTAGTATACACAGGTTCCTTCTTTGGTAGAACAGAATTGGATATTCTTAACTTTTTCTTGCCAACATTTTCAATCCGTTCACTATTATCACTTAAATATAAATTAGCTCCTTTCTTTTCTAATACTTCTGTTTTCTTATCATCATTTTCAATTTCCATTGCAACTGGAACTGGAACTTCTTCAATATTTTTGATACTTGGAAATAAAGGTCTTGGTTCAACGGGAGACAATACGTCTCTTATAGGAGAATTTTTGGCACTGTTAGCATCATTTGACTTAGTATCCTCGAATATGTCTGTTTTCTTCTTAGAGACGACTTTTGGTAATTCCTTTTTCTCGATTTCTTCTAATAATTCATCTATGTTAATATTTGATCTTAACGAGTCATCAGTCCCAGGCGTCGCGCAGCCTGAGCCAGTTTCTTCATCAATCATTTTCTGTAACTCTTTGGGTATTTCTCCTCCAAGCTTCTCTAAAAGCTTTGCTTTGTCTTTAAGTTTAATTAATAGTGTTGTTTCGTCTTGGCTATCTTCATCATTTGGTTTGGAAGACTTTTCCTTAACAAAGAGAACTTTGCTTATCAACAATTTTAATATAAACAAATTATTATGAAGGTTCAGTTTATATGTCAGATTGAAAACTTTGACCATCACATTGCTTGATAACTAAATTCAATAATATTGCGAAACAAAATTATTATACTCTAACTAGTGATATGTACTGCTTTCAAATTAACAACAAAACATATTACAAGTACAAGAATATAATCATCAGAAACCATGTGAAATCATCAGTTTTTAGTATGGAAAGGATTATTTCAAATGGTTGTGCAATATAGTGATGATGGATTAATTAGACAATGTTTCACAACTAATTGAATAGTTATCATTAAGCATTTATCAGGCGCTTTTGTCATCATAAGTACTAGTCGTAATTATTACAATATACAACAACATAGTATACATTTATTTACAAAAATGAACAACAGTCTTATTCAAACAAATTTGTGTCAGGCACATTATCCATTACCCATACAGATACATAAACAGTATTTTTGCGTTTGTCTGTGTGTTTGTGCGCTCTTATTCCCACAATTAACCAATTATATTCTGGTTTCTAATTGTATATTAAGAAATGTATGGCGATAAATCAAAAACTAACTATGTTTAAATCAATTGATAATCATATTTAATCATGATATAACTTCAAAGTGCATTACGATTCGTAGATGGTATATTTACGTGCATATGAAATCACAGACTCAGTTATAAATTTTCTATTTTATTGCAACACTGTGTCTGGCCTTTCAGTAACATTAGATTAGTTAGGTTAACTGAGTTATACTGTTTATGTGTAGTCAACCAAAATAAATAAAAAACAATTATATTTTTTTGTGAAATTATTGCAGCTAAGGAGAATTTATGGATGGCTAATAAAAAAATAATAAACATACCTCTTTGACAAGATCTTTTGTTTTCTTTTCAGTCTGATTAGCAACACTACTGCTTGTCTCTGGAGGTAGTTCTGGTCCAATAGGTACACTATAGTTCAAAGTCGGAGGTAATGCAGGTCCATATTCTTGAGTCTTTAATTTCGGCTTCTTGTAAACATTATTTGGCTTCGGCTGAGCTTTTGTCACAGGTGGCAGTGGGGGTTTGACAGGGCTCTCAGCTTCATCATTTGATTCAGAGTCCGAGTTGTGGTATGAGGTGATCAGTTCGATTTTCCTGAAATGATGTAGAAGAACATCAATCATTACCTGATTACAAATTACCTGATTGTGCTCGATGGTGAAAAAACATAACTAACAGTAGAAATTAGTAATCAATCTAATTCAACATCTTTAAAGTTTATATAACAATAAAAGTATTCTGTAATTAACAATTTAAAAAAAATATAGTATTACAGTTTAATCAGTTGTTTTGCAATTGATTAAACAGTAAAACTATATTTAAAAAAATACAATTGGATGACCTACAATTACAATCACCACCTTCATTTTATACAGCTACTGTCGAAACCACATTTTATCAACAAATAAAACATTAGCATCCATGATGAATGTATCGAAGTGTGTTAGTTTAAATCCTTACCAATATTATAAAATCGAAAGTAACTCTGTCAGATTTGATACAGATATAGTTTAAGACCTGGAGAAGGACATAGGCTACTCTTTATGTAGGTACTACGCTGGCGAAGCCGCGCGCAAAGCTAATGAACAATAAAAGAAACAGGTCATCATCTCTTCAAAGACTCTACTTGAATAACGCACCCTCAATGTTTCCCAACTCAACATTGTGGTCGCGACGATAACATATATTCCGCAAGTACCGCGCTAGCTAGCACGTTATCATCTCGATACATTATATTTCATATATTATCATGCCACATAATTTTAATACAATATTTATAGTAAACTTTTTTTTTTTTAGCATCAGTTCCATCTCTGGTGTCTAATCTATTGTTATATCTCTAGTTATATCTAACAGTGTACTTTTAATTTTAATGTGTGTATCTAGCTATAAGGTACAATGGGACTGACATATCCTTATGGATAAAAATCCCAAAATAAATAAAGAAATAAGAAAAAAACATTAGTTCCTTGAAAGGCAAGGCTGATTTTGATTTGTTTACTTTTAAAAAGACAACTCCTGCACTAGGAATAATTCCTGTGACACAGGGAACTTTTACAAACATTCAACGGACACAAAGGATACCTAGACTTGGAGCAACCATTTGTGGGTCACACAAATTAGGGGATCGAACCTCGGCGCAGCTGCAGTGGCGAGGCGACTACTTAAACCTTTACGCCATCCGTGCAGTCATTATCAGTCAGTATTTGATTGGCTGTTGCTAACAATCAATCCTAACTAATATTATAAATGTGAATGTGAGTTGATTTGTTTGTTACGTTTTCACACCTTTACTACTCGACCGATCACGATGTCAGGTGTACAGAAAAGAACATACCTTTCATCCAGAAAAAAGCACTGTCACTAATCTAACCTAACCTACGATTACACGAGCGATGCCGCGGGTAAAAGCTAGTCATGTAATAATTTGATCTTCTGTTAACAATTGTTTGTGTTGATCTGCCTTTCAGAGACCAGAGGTAAGCCGTATACATATAACACAAACATTTCACTGGCCATGTTTTTAGGTCCCACATGGGATGCCAGTGGTTTGCCGTCTACTGTGCCTGTGCACAGTAGACGGCAAGAAACTCAGTGGCAGTATGGAGCCTGAGCCTGTGCTCAGGCTCCATACTGCCACTGAGTTTCTTGGCAGGGAAACTTATTAAACTTGCCCCTACCCGGGTTTCGAGACCTCATGCACGACAGTCGCATTGATTACTGCGGCGCGATCAAGGCAGTATTTTTGTTGTTTATTTTGGTATATATTTTTATATCTTTCTACGGTTATTATCTTATTGTTATACTAGCTATGCCCGCGGTTTCACCCGCATTTATGATTACTGCGCCGCCCCCGATGGTTGTAACGTGATGTTGTATAGCCCATAACCTTCCTCGATAAATAGGCTACCCAACACTAAAAGATTTATCAGTTCGAACCTGTAGTGCCTGAGATTAGCGCGTTCAAACAAACAAACAAACTCTTCAGCTTCATAATATTGGTATAGATTATTTTTATTGATATATTAACTTTATCGAACTTGCCACACTAATAAATGTATCAGTTATCAGAATGTGGGCAGGATGTATGTGTTAGGTGAAAAATGTGATACACACAGTCTCACGCCTGTATCCTCCCGTAGGCAGAGGTATAATATTATTGTATCCACATAAATAATAATATAGTATTGAAAAAAGATCAGAGTGCCTAGTGCGAGGTGTCTTTAACTTAACGCGATCGAAACGTTAACCGCGTTTGGCTCTCTGATTGGTTAAGAGCTTGGAGCCGGCAAATCAGAGCGCCGAACGTGTCGATCGCGATAACTTAAAACAAACTCGCACTAGACACTCGGTTCGATGAATAAGAGCCGGACTAACTAGTTTTCTTCAATTGCCAACAGTTTACAAAGTCGATTTCAGTAACATTTACATATAATATATAAGAATAATTATATATATACTTAAGTGGCGACTCGCCACGGCTTCGCACATGTAGTACAATGTCTTACCAAATTATACACTTACACCTTTCTTATAAATCACTCCGTCTATTGGTGAAACCCGCATGAAAATCCGTTCAATAGTTTTTGAGTTTATCGCGAACAGAGAGACAGACGGGGCAGGGGACTTTGTTTTATAATATGTAGTAATGAAGATATACTGGTATATTATCACAACATCTTTTACTCATCATACAAAGATCCTGAGACAGTCCCAAGACAAGATGGAAAGATGTAGTGCTAAAAGATATGAGTAAGTACCAAGTGACTGAAGACGAGGTCGAAGATAGAGTGAAGTGGAGGCAGAAAATTAGGAAAGCTGACCCCACTACCATTTGGGACTTAAGCTAGGAGGAGAGAGAGAGAGAGAGAGAGAGAGAGAGAGAGAGAGAGAGAGAAAGAGAGAGAGAGTGATAAAGATATACTACTATTAGACTTACTCTTCATCTACACTGTGTGTCCGCTTTTTACCAAACTTGTTACCATTCTTCTCTTTGTTACCATTGCTGTTACGTTCATTCTTCTTGTTTGTCTTATTGGCAGGTTTAGCAGTGATCTTGGTCTGTGTTGTTTGCTTTTCTGCCAATGCTTGCTGGTATAATTGCCATTCCTCTGCTGACACTTCTCCTGAGCCTAGAACAAGATCAAAGATTTGGGATACATTAACAATATTAACCTTTTGAACGCCAACGTCGTCTATACTCGACATGCGCAAGCGTACCCTGTGCGCCAACGTCGTCTATACTCGACAAAACTGTTTTTGTCGGTTCACAGAAAAATACAAAATAAACATATTAAATCATTACTTTTCTGTGTTTTAGTGATACAACTTAAAAATTGAATCCCCAATTATTACTTAATTGTATACAGCAAACAAAATTGTTATTAGTTATTGAAATATTTGATCATAAAAAACAATATATAATATATCGATTTTCGGGCTTGGCGTACAGGACATGGAGGTGCCGTTATGGCGTGGGATTTAAAAGGTTAACAAAAAACATCATTAGAATTGTATAACTAGAACCTGATAATGTTAAATTGGTTTATTTAAAAACCTTATCCAAGCAACACTTTATCTAAAAACTACCTTCATTATATGGAAGTTATAGGGAATACTTTTACTTCATTATAATATTTATAATAGACTATTGACTGGTAATACACAGTCTAGTAAATCCTAAGTAATATTATAAATGTGAATGTGAGTGTTTGTTTGACTTTTATTCTGCTTTTAACTACTCGACCGTTCATCATGGCAAATTTAAGGTAAATAGGGGCTCTCCCTTTGATCCCAAAAAAAGTACTGTTCCTGAGGGATGACTAGTAGTAACTAAGGCTAATTAAAAGAGTCTACTAATAATTGTTAAGGGGCTTAAATTTTGTCAATCACTAATCTTAAAGTTTAGTGATTAGTGAGTTTACTAAAAGTAAAACACTGTCTCGATGGTGCAGCTGCAGTGGACGTGACTATTAAGCATCAGGCCTTGGGCATGACTGACGGGAACAATGTGTTATTGGTCTTTCCTGTCAAGACAATCTCCGAAACAACACACAAGTCTGCAGCCATGTCCAGTAACCAGCTATAAGCTTATGTGGCCAAAATATGATTATAAAGCATTATACTCATATTTTGGCCACATAAGCTTATAGCTGGTTACTG
Source organism: Catocala fraxini (assembly GCA_930367265.1). Taxonomy (NCBI): domain Eukaryota; kingdom Metazoa; phylum Arthropoda; class Insecta; order Lepidoptera; family Erebidae; genus Catocala; species Catocala fraxini. The sequence goes on from OV884037.1 coordinate 8,467,369, forward strand.
CAGTAGTAGGCAGTAGTAACTGCTTACTTTTGCAGGAATATAAGCATGAGACTGACTACTTATGTAAAGGATTGCATAGTAATTCATAAATTAACGTCACTTAGACAGCACTAGACTTGAGCCTGGTAGCAATAACCATTCATAAATTAGGTCCTAAGTATAGTCAGTCAAATAGGCCAACAATACATCCCTGCTGCATATCATTTTAAGACAAACCTTCTATATTATATTTATTTACCTGATGCTGTTAACTGCTGCTGTGCTAACTTGAGCGCAAGCAAATATTCTGGAGGTGCTTCCCATGTGACTGCATTAGTTTGTTGATTCCAGTAGTATGTGAAGCCACTAGCTTCGTCATAGCAAGCTGACCAAGCTGTAAAAGGGAAAAGATGTGATATGTTTATTAGCAATTCAGTATGTGGAAGTCTTTTTGATAATGTAATCAATAAAAAACACTAGTTTGATCCCCGGCCCTTACAAAACCCATGTGACCTGGTTGACAAGATTACTAACAATATAACATAGCCAGTATTAATAAATAAAATGCAGTTACCAAGGTATAATATTGATTTAAAGATTAGCTAACATTGCAAGTAAAAATTAAAATAAAAGGAAATATATTAGCTACCAACGAGCAAAAGTCTTTTTAGACATTTTAGAAATAATGTTGTTCATGATGTTATATAAATGATGATTTGTTGTAAAATTGTAATATGGTGGACGCATGTTCAGATGTTAATTTTTATAAATATATATATATAACAGAACATTACTTACAAAGGGTAAAAGAGATAAAAAATATTAGGGCTGTGTGTGGCATATAGTTATAAGAAAAAATGTCACTCTACTGATCTACATTGAAATTATTGTTTACTAATTCAGTATTTACAAAACATCTAAATCATAACTAAATAGAATTATTCATGTGATTAACAAATAAGTGTTATGAGTCTACATGTACTTGTGTTTATCATATTTGTAAAGTCTAATTGTGGTGTGGCAATAATGTTCTTGAACAAAATATAACATAATTTCAATGTAAGTTTATAGCTCATGACAAAGTAACAATTGTGAAACATTTGCTCTATAACTTAGGCTAACGCAATAATAGAGTATAATATGTATAATGCCTTATCTTTTCAATTTTTCTGATAAGAGCTAACATGCAACTTATTAACTTTTGTACAATAATTGAATGTTGCACATTTGTACAACACTTATACAATAACTTACACAGATAAATTCTCCATGTAAAAAAGAGAGAAGTAGGCTCAGCATAATTATGTTAATAACATAAGAATGCTGAGGCTACTGCTCTCTTTGATCTACATTAATAACAAACTGTAGATAATCATTACATAATTATTATAAAACAAAGTCCCCCATTATGCCTGTGTATTGTTCACAATAAATTCTTTAATGACTCAACTGATTTTCATGCAAATTTCACCATTAGACAAGAGAAAAGGTTAGGTATATAATTTGTTAAGGTTTTGCTTACTACCCATTTGAAGCTGGGGTGGATCACTAGTACTATATAAATTGATTAAAAATAATAAATGAAACATCTAATGTCATATCACAGGTAACTTGCCCTACATCTCAAATATGGTAACATTTTTGGTATCATTCAATTGACAGTTCTCATAACTAAGATGCAAAAAGGTGCATCATATTAATATATAGTTTTTAAATAAAGGATAGCTAGGAAAGCTATTTCAAAATAGCTCTGTGCATCTAAAGTTGTTTCTAAGAGCATTTACAGTTTGATTGGCAAACGACCTATGTAACATCAAGTGGAAAACTGCATTAATGCTAAAGAGCTTTTTGGTCTAGTGCCACAGATTTACAATAAAATATAGGAACATAATAAGAATATCTCACTCTCTCTTTAAAAAATCAACACAACATTCAGCATAGTTGCAGTCAATTTTGTGGTTTTGAATGATGAATCAATGTGATATCATTTATTAATCTAAATAAGTACATAAATTTATAAATAAGTAATAGTAGGTACATATTATTCTTTTTATTTAATACAGGGTTGATAATGTTTATGTATGTAATACCAACCCCGTTTTAAACTGTCACAGGCACAGAGTTTTCTTAGCATGAGAAGCTTTAGGCCATAGTCCACCATGCTGGCACAGTGAGAGTTGGAGGATTTCACATATACTCAAGAACGTTATGAAAAACTCTCAGACATGCAGGTTTCCTCAGAACATAAGTACATACCTATTTGGGAAAATATCAAATCAAAAAATTCATTAAGACATGATCTTCTCCATTTGTTGTTATTAGTTCGTTCTCCACTATTATTGCTTTATATTAGTATGTCCAATTGACCAAACATAGCGACCTCTCAATTATACAACCCATAAACATAACCTACCTAAGATTTAGAAACCATTAGTCTTTCATTTCATTAGTGATTCTAACTAAGAAACACAAATTGAAGCATGCCTGTAGAAATCACATGATGCGAGAACCGTGACTGACTATATTAAATCTACATAGATTTGATTTACCAATGCATTTCTCGTATCAAACAATACAAAAAGAACATAGATTTGACTGCTATTCCATTTTGCAACCAAAGTACATATTTGTATTGCTAGCACGTAAACCATGTAAATTTGTCTAAATGCATTGAAAAGATAAAGTAGGTACGTGATACTTACGACAGTGAGGAATTGGTGCTGGATGTATAGCAGCGGCTACATTACCATAGGTATGACCCGAAGTTATAGCACCACGATGGCCTTTAGTGTTAGTTTCAGATCCACCGTTACGCAAGTCGTCTTCAGATTCATCATCAGAATCACCGTAATTAGCAATCAGACCCGCTAAAGGATTCATCTTGCTCATGTTGAAAACTGATACTACGAGAAACTCACGATTATGAGTAACCCGCAAGAAAAAACTATATACAAATTGTCTTGTAAAGACTAGTATAATCACTAATTAAACAGTTACTTTTATCTTGTAAATATAAATCTACATAAATATTGCACTAAAACATTGAATGTAGTTTGCAATTTTGTTTGACGTTTATGACCACCATTTTGTAATTTTCCTCTACATTTAGACTTTAGTGCTGCCACATTCTGATTTCTCTTGTCCACAGCTAATATTTTCTGTCATATTATGCTAACCTCTGCAAAACTATTAATTCCTATGAAAAATACCTATTATAATATTTTATTTTATTTTCCTGTCATTAAAATAATTCTAGCAACTGCATAGATCTACCCATTGATTAAAAACGGTCACATCAAGTTTTATTAAACCAAAAAGCATATTTAATATCGTCGTTAATATTTTTCGCACATCATAAACATCATATAAAAGGGGCAGCACTGGATTGAAAAAAAAATTGATATACCCATTACCACTTCATTACCAACTCAGGTACCTAATGAATTATCCTGCCGGGGGTGCAAGATGATTGCGCGAGCGATCCCTGCGCCCCGGCGATAGACTTTGTGAAGAAACACCGTGGTAGGTTTAGTCGGTACTCGGTAGGACCCAGGACCTTTCATCTTTCCCTGGGTGATCCCGACATAACCCGTCCGCCCGCCCCCGCGGAGTAATATGAGTCACAGCATGCACAAATGTAAAAAAAATGTAATGAGTTATTGATTCTGTATGTATGCATGAATGATGCAAATATTTCGGAGCTACTTGTTGATACTTTGTATACGATTTTAACCATTATCCTTAAACAATAGGACCGCGCTGCTGTGCAGAAATGTTTCAAGCTAAAACTATTAAGTAGTTAAAGTAATTTTGATTTGAAAGATAGTACCTACTTATTTGCTTTTCTTGTGACAGTAGGTAATCTTACATACCTACATAGAAAATTCAATATAACAGAAATTATTGCTGTTTATTTAAAACAGCTTTATACATATATATAGATCCTCTATCCTGGATCAGTTCTGCTAAATTCAATAATAATTCATATTCGCTAAAGCGATCTTTATTGTAACATTAATAATTAATCATTATGATATTAACAATTATAATTAACAATTAAAATATATAATTAACGATTATAATAATTAAAATTATTAATTTTACAATAAATTCGCAATTTAACGTGAAACGTCAGCGTCCACCTTTAGGTATCATTAGTAACAGGTAAGACAAATTGGTATAGACTTTTGTCTTAAGGCGAAAGCTCGACAAAACTTGTTAAATGCTGTCCCGGGCCAACGAATCCTTCTGTCAACTTCTTTCTCGAAGCTGTTTCTACTTAGTTAGAGCATAAGTTATTCAGGAATATGTATTTTACTTAGGATAGGTATTTAAACATACAAAAGAACTACTTTGAACATCTTACTTCCTACGTAAAGCCTCATTTAGGGTATGCAGCATTTCGGTCAGCTGCTCCAGGAACTGTGTTAAGAGACCGGGATCAATTCTTACACTAGGAATCGTGCCTTGTGTCGCAGGAGACATCACAAACGTTTTTAATGATTCTTAAAATTAATTATTCAATGGACACAATGTACCTACCCGCACCATAACCAAAACAATAATTCGTGAATAACATAAATAATAACTGTTTATGTGTGTGAAATTCAAACCCACACAATACTCTACACCAGGAAGCGGCGCGCAAGGCGACCGCATAGCTCTCTGAGTATAAGTGTTCTGTGCCGCATAGCCCCCAGGCCCCCAGGGTCGCTCAACTCTGTTCTACTAAATGTTGGTAGGAGGGTTGTTAGACTCAACAGAGATAACGATAGTGGAAAACAAGAATAGCGATATCATTCCTGCTGTAATGATACCACTGAAAAAATACACTTGAGATTAAAAATGTTTTATTTAAATTGATTACAAATACAATGTAAAAAGCTTGGAAATAATTATGAATTATATTTTTGGTAATTAAGCAATAGAGCAAAGTATCTTAATCGCAGTATAAAAAATATTTACAATTAATTTCGTGTCATTTACTGGCAACACTACAAGAAAAATGTCTGCCACCGCTTGCGCACTGTTTATTTTGTAATTTTGGTTTATTTTCGATAAATAAACTAGTTTTGATTTCTCCTGCATTCAAAACGTTGAGTCGAGCACCATGTTCCTGGAATCAAGTGTTACTTTGTGAGGTATAGACTCAAGTTGTGAGAAAGTGACTCTTACATTGTTTTTGTTGTTTTACAACTAGTTTTACATAGTAAGATTTGTATGTATTGCTCTATTCACAAATAAACCATTTATAATAAAGTTAAGTACATATTTTATTGAATTCTCTAAACTGTGTTTTTCGATTAAGGTTTTCTTTGAATATGTGAACGCTGATTTTATTAATAATCAGATTTCTATAGAATAACATAACAATTATAAATCGGCATACACATTAACAACAAGGAACTCTTATAGTGCTTCCAATTTTAAACCCTTAAATAATGAACAAGTAAATAGATATACATACCCATATAATTATATACCTACACACCACCAATTTTGAATTTCCCGCGCTAATACAAATGACATTTACGATAGTTTTGTGCGGGCTGCAAATAGATGGCGCTAGACGCTCAGAAAAAATTTCCTTACATATTTTGTATGAAGTTGTCATTCTTCTCTCTGAGTATAAGTGTTCTGTCATCTGTGGCATAGCCTCAGCGCTATCAGATAAAATATTAATTTTATGTTGGTATTGCCACAAGTGTTGGATCATAATATATATTGACTCCATGGATAGCGTAGTGATCGCCCCGCCACTGCCGCCGCGTTCGATGCCCACACGGGGCAAGAATTTGTGTGATCCACAAATTGTTGTTCAGAGTCTGGTTATTCTTTGTAAAGTCCTTCGCGAATTATTCCTAGTCCAGTTGTCTTTTATATCAACAATATTTTTTATTAAAATTAAAAGATCACTTGCAATGTTTCTGGCGAAATATAAAGATTCTAACTATTATTTGCTATAATAGTCTAGGATGGTGGTTTTCTATACCTGTACCCCATGGTACAATGTCTTTATCAAACGCAGTTTCAGGCAATTAGTAAGTCTCGCAATTTTGTAATAGGTACCTACCTTGGGTAGGTAGGTTTGCAAGACTTGCTGTAGGTACGTATACTCAATATAATGTTAGATAACGGGTTTTAGTCGCGGTAGAGATGTTTTTATTATTTTATTTCTTTGTTTTTATAAGACTTTTACACATTGTGCACACCAGTCTTATCGTTAGTTATTTTAGTTGGACGTGTGTTATCCGCACTTAGCCCCATAATTGGGCCATTGTGCGTAAGTAGCCGACGCGAAATATTGCTCGGTTACTTATACCACCTCGGCTCCGTCCAGAAAGATAATAGGGGACCGATGTTGCGCAGTACCTCCTTCATCGTTTCTGGGCTGTTTAGAAGTTTCGCCCGTTGGTTGCTCACGCTTTTACAATGTAAGAGCACGTGAGCCGATGTCTCCTCGGTCTCCATGCAGCCTCTATATAAGGGATCAGTCTCATCGTACCCTAATTACATTTTTGCATAATCATTTTACAAATATAGTAAAACCCGTTTAAGACGATTTCACAGGGACCCAACCAAAAACGCGTCTTAAGCAAGAAAGCGTATTATGCGGGATAGGGAAATAAAGCGTACTATTAGGTACATATTATGTTCTAATTTCGTATATGTAGGTACATATTAAATTATAAATTACGTTAAATACCCACATAGTGTAATTATAATTACGTTATTTAAAGTAATCACTTATTTTGGTTTGACAAAGATTTTGATGCATTAGCAATTACAAGATTTTCAACATAATTTAACTTTTGCAGTGCGTGTTCGCTTTGATTCAAAGAAGCAGATAAAGTATTTAAAAGATAATAAAAGGAGTAACGGACAAAGATGGAACAGCACTGAAGAAATACTCCATTAATACCGTATATAGTCCATTCTCCAAATATGTATAAATCGCGATAGTCTAAAAACTTTTATTGTTATAGGTAGTTTTCCTTCCTATCTAATAATTACGTAGGTTAGCCCGTTAATGCTTGCCATGCCAGACATGTTGAACACGTATTGTGTTTGGCGTTGCGATTCAATAGTCTTACCTACTGAAAGCATTCGCGTATAAACATAATTCAAATAGGTACAAAAATAAATAAATAATACTTAGTTATTTATTATATTTAGGGTAGGTACCTACCTATAACAAAACCAATGTGGGGAAGAATAAAACTTATCATGCAATTTTTTTTATTTATTTATTTTATTAATATAAAACTGGCTTAATTGTTTATAGGCACGTGTACAAAAATATAAATAAACTAGACTATAACTACTTAATTTTAGCTCGTTAAGTATATATCGTTATTTTACATATTATACAACTTATTAATAAAATTATGGTAACTATTTCTAGTCGCACACTTCATTGTACAACCACTTATCGCACTCTTAATAAAACAGCGACTTAACTCGAAATTTGAAAGTAAGGCAATTTGAACTCTAATTGTATATGTTAAATTCTAATATTATATTTGTGTTAAATCTTTGCAATAGATTTCAAATTTGTTTAATCCAAAATACTGAGATAAGTCTCTGTTTTATTAAGGGTGCGATATGTACGTACAAAGATACAAACGATGACCCAAGCTGATATAAATTAATGACATCCATATCAGAATAGAAATATTCTATTGACTTAACTAATTATTTGCTGTTGTCACACTAGATTATTACATAATTGATGTCCTAAATATAAATAAAATTTGATCATAGGTAAGCAATTGTTTATTTATTCATTACGTAAATATGAGATAAATTATGATTATTCAAATCAATATCGGGCAATATCCATAATATACATTTAGTGTTTGTTATCCACGTTGAGATCTTACCTTCATTCTCTGTTCTGTGGATCTTACTGATTACATAATTACTTAGTCAAATCAAAATATAGTTATTAAAATACGAAATTATGGAATGTTAAATAGTAATAGGTAGATAGGTAATATTAGAACTTATAATAAACATTGGTTGGTTGATCTTAAAAAAAAAACATAATTAATAAGATTAGGTAGGTACGTAGGTACTAGGTAGGTAAATATAATACCTATCTAGTACTTACCTCAGTATCTATAAAGTATTATCTACCTAATATTTAAAGTTCGTGAATTGTGTACCTAACACAAAAACCGTTCAACGCTGCTTTCAAGAAAAAGAAGATTGACGGGAATTTGAAGTAGTTCTCCAGTATTTTACTTTTTTATAATTGTCTCTCTTTGTGTTAACAAACGTAATAGATATGGGAATAGTATTTCTGCCTCTTGTACTTTAGAGGTAGGTAATCAATAATTCATCATATAACAAACCAATACAAAATAGTAATTGCAAACAATTTTAAAATTGTTGTGCCGAATTTGATCTTCAACAAATGATAAACTAAATTTAATTACACACTTAAATTGTTGTTAAAACATGTTTTTTATGCCGGCAATGGTCTATTTTTATATATTACTTATTCTTATATGAATGGCTCGCATAATTTATAGGTACTATTATTCGACCAGGCAAATAAGCCTCTTGCCACAATTGCAATATTGCGTCAATCGATGAAACTATTCATTTTAAAAGTGCTTAAAAAGCAATCAGAATAAGAGCGCTTTCTAAGCTTGTTATTTTTATTTATCCCTATAACTTAATATAAGTTGGTCCAGTAGGAGGTTGTAAAATTATAATTCCTTGTAGGTACCTATTATGTAACAACACAAAAAGTAAGTAACAGATAAAATATCTAGAATATTAGAGATATAAATATGTTTTTATATCTTCGATGATATAATAACGCACTTATCAATTTATTAAAGCTGAAGTGCAGTTTGTTTGTTACCGTTTAACAATGCAAGGTTCGCAGGTACCGGGTTCTAGGTAAGCTGGGTGGCACTGAGGACAATCTGGGTTCTCCCCATAGCTCGCTCTGCCAGGCCTAGCAACATTTACTTGGAATGATGTCCTAGCATCATCGCTATCGTATCCAGGATGTGCCTTGTCTAAAGGAAATACGTAGTCAGGAACAAAGTACGAACTAATATTATATTCCACATGACTTGGTTCAGGAGTTGTCGTTATTGGTGCAGGTCTTGTGACAGCACTAAATGGGTTCCTGCCTTCAAACTTTGAAACTGACCTCGTCTGCTGTGTATTTGTGGCGTTTGTCTCATTACTTTTTTTGGGAGGGATTAAGTCAAAAGCAGGTACAGCCCATCTCCATTCGTAGTAAATTGGCGGTCCAACAGTTGTTGTAGGAGTTTGAGCATATTCCGTTTTTGGAGGCAGGAGTTCATTTACTGGTTCTGGAATACCACTTCTTTGAATCCCTTTAGATGAAGTTTCTTCAGCAGCCTTTGACTTACTATTTACAGAGTCAAATCTCGAGCCTTCGGAGAAAGTTTTATCGTTGTCAGTTTGAAAGGTATTGAAGTTATTGCCGACGTTCTTATGTTTCCTGGGAGTCCTTTCTTCTTCTGAGCTTACTTGTCCATCGGGCAGATGCGAATTCAGGTCAAGAATTTCAGATTTGTACATTGCAGTCTGATGGACGTCAGGGGAAGTTGGATCGAATCGCTTAATGAACTTGAATACTGGATCTACAACAGCTTCGGTACTTTCATTTGTTGCTGAATCGACTTCGCTTGTGGCTTGCGTCTCAGGTAGTACTGGGGGTACTAGTTCTTTAGACGGTGGAGTTACGTTTGAAACAGAATTACTTTGGAATTTAGAGCTTGGTGTTGGTTTGAATGTTGGTTCGGGTTCTTGAGAGGCAGCCTGGTCTAAGTTGTCATTGTTAGGGTCAAAGTTGGCGATGGTATCTTGCCGACGGTTATTGATTCCTGTTGACCAGGATGAGGGTGGTCTGAAGTGGCTCTGGCTCTGCCTGGTATCTAGGTCATTGTCTACGTCAGCGAGCTGGAAACAAAAGATAGAACATAGTAATACATATTGTAGGTATAAAATATATATTAATAAAAGTAATTCCTACTGTGCCAAAATATAAAGAAATATAAGAAGTTAATTGATCAATATTTTTATTCAACAAATTAAACAATTAAATAAATAAACTAGGAACGGGAAGTGCAATAAATGCATATGTTGTAATAGCTGCAATTTAATCGTTTGTTAGTTTTTTGAATAATTTAAAACTACCATCGATTATTTTATTACAAGTTTATTTTTTCGACATAGTGTGTATGACGTCTGAAGTCGTTGACGAGGATAGAGCAAGACAGAGTATGTATGTATGTGTCGATTTCGATTCTTGGGCAAAGAGTTATAGGGTGTTTCTGTAGATAAATTTTGAGTTAGTCCGAAATAGGTTTGCCCTAAATAAGTGGGATTTAGGGTCTTTGCCCTAATTATCGTAGAAATAGAATCAAAAGTATAAGATAAGTTATATATATAAGTTCATTTCTGTTCTTTACATCTTCTGTAGAGTGGAAGCAACTGTTCAGTCCGATAATACTTCTAATTTGAAAGGATAAACTCTCTTATATAAGGCATAAGATATGCTTAATAAAATGTCAGTCCACATTGTTTAAATTTCATGCGAAAGATTTGCTTACGAAACGATTGATCTAGAAAGCTGAATATTGCATTTGACTTTGCGTATTCATTTAGCAATGTTCTTATAAAAACTCTCTGCGTTTCCTCGAGGGCATACGATGCAAGATAATAAAGATTGACAGCGTACCTTTGAAATCGATTGATTAATGAAATTTTGTAACAGATTTATTAAGAGAGAAACTTAGTGAGGTTCTGAGTCATGAATGATAAAATCGAAGCACATGACGGATATAGAAGTTTCGCTTTTATAATTGGACTTGCTTACAAGGTACAAAATACATTATAGTATTTATCTCTGAAGGGGTAAGCAGAGACGTATCACAGCGAAATATGGGGCAATTGCCGTCTAGTGTATACAGTTCGATACTACATTATACTATTGAGAATTTCTTGACAGCAAAATCCAATAACACTTTATTCGAACCGGGTATCGAACCTGAGATCTCATCCACACATTGAATGCGATTGTGTTAATATGTATGAAGATTTACTAATAGAGAGAAACTATAGATTATTAATTGTTTCAGAACAAGAACCAACCTCTGTATACCAAAGAGACGAAGTTTAGTTACTCAATTGGTATATTTCGACAACTCTTAAAATTGATTTTACTGATGACTGATTTGTAGGTGACACTAAAGAATAGATATAGAGATACGGATTTTGAATTACGAAACATAAAAACAAATTATCACTTTTATTACTTTTGCTCTTAGAATGCAAGTGCCTTTAGTGTTGACACCTCATGTCTCTTGTCCCAATGTGCCTTGTTCAGGCACAATTATTATTAGAAATATCTTCAATTAGCATTAGGGCATTAAAAAATTAAAGGTTATTTACCTTAGCATCCTCTCTTAATACATCGAAGTAGGGGTTATATGGTGGTACAGATAAGATGTCGGGTCGTGGCGTGCGCAGGCGCATGTCGTCGTCTGACACGAATGGCTTGTCACGTTGACCTGAAAGTTTAAAAAATAAAGCTTTAGCTCCATTGTTTTTCGAACTAGAAATAATAAAGTTATAGTTTATAATAATACAAGATTTCGGATAAAATCAGATTGTCTAATGTTTTGTTTAAAAATAGCTGTAAGCCACACAGAAACAATATAAACTGCGATTACTTTACACACAAACATCAACACCCTAAAAAACTACAAACTGAGATTAAAAAATTTAGTGGTAGGGCCACGCTGGTTACAGCATGAATGGGCCGGCTCGACCGTGGAAGTACCACCCTCTCACAGAAGATCGACGTAAAATAACAGTATTTGTTATGTTTCGTTCGGTGAGTGAGAACGCCGGAGGCCCAATCACTCTTCCCTTCCCAAATCCCACCCTGCTTCCATTCCCCTTTTTGCTTCAGGTAGGCAGCGACTTGGTTGTGTTTTTTTGACATTGCTTCTGTAATGCTAAGAAAACACAGCCATGTGTATGAGCTACGGTTCTCGCTTACTATCAGGTGGGCCGCCTGGCTAGTCTGTAAACGAAGAAAAAAAAAATAAAAAAAATAAGGATAGATCATTCCAGAGTCTCGCAAATGTTTGCAGTTGTGCACGTTGACGGCTTTCTCGCTATAATGTGACAAAAAACAGTGACACTTCTTCAAAGATTGCGTGGTGGCACCAACAACATTCTGCAAATTATTGCATCCCGTAATGATTGTCACGTACACGCACATTGGGTGGGCATCATTACGGGACAAAATGTATACAACATTTCTTTATTTTTACTAATATATTTTGTAAGTAAATTGTTACTAACTCATACGGATTATGTCCGAAATAAATGTTTTATTATATTATTATATGTATTTGTCCCACGCCTTAGAATCGTAGGGAAGAGTCTCATCATAAGAAGCGAGCAAGGCTACGGTTATCGCTGTACATTAAGCAGACCGTATGTTTGTTTGCTGCCTTAGTAGTATAAAAACTCAACACATTTAGTGTAGGTTGCATCACAAATAAATTAATTACAGTGAGAACGTCTTGGTCGTTTCCGTCGTGATCGTAAATGGCCGTCAGTGGCCGCTTTAATTACGTTAGGGCTCTTGTTCACTGGTCCGATCCCGTATCTGATAATTAACCCAAAAGCAATTAAAGAGTGCATCAGCATTGATCGGAGCGATCGTAATATTTTTAGATGGCCTTGAAATATCAGTAAACTAAACTGTTCACTATGGGCAAATTATATTTAGCATAAATAATGGATTTTCTTCGTATAATTATTTAATTTAATACTCAAAGTATAGGCAAAATTATACTATTTGTAACTAAGAGAATCTAGATCGCTAGTAAATATATTATAATATGTATTATATATATGTACCAAATGGTAAACGTATAGGTACTGAAGCGTGGGCATGAATGCCATTATTTCATATATTTTAAGATACAGAACTTTGTCTTATGTTTTGGTTACGGTACCTTGGAACTTTTAATATATTCGAACACACATTTATTTGGCTTTGATTGAAGATGCAACCGATATATGTATATACAATAGTATCATGCCATCTTATAACGTGCACGTGCATACTTACAATATTTGAATTAATTTCCGCGTTCGTATACGCATCTTTCATCTGAACAGTTAAAATATCAGGCAACAGGCAGCGATCCATTAAAAAAGTTAAGCACTCGACACGGGATCGCCTCAGTGCATAAGAAGTCTAACATTCAATTAAAGCGGCCACTGGCCATCACTGAAGCTTGAACGCGTGTTACGAATTAATTCTAAAAAAATATTTGTAATCTTCTTCCTTAATTAAAAGGTTATTTTAGAGTAGAATAATTTGTTTATAATAACTGTATGTTTGAACGGCTAATCACTTAAGCATTCACGCGCACGCCTACTTCCTATGTAACAGTAACTAAGTCGTTAGTAGTATTGTAGCGGAACGTGCCGACAATAACCTTTTCTTAAATCACCTTCCAGCTACCAAGCCGTTCCGTTTACATTAAAAAAAACTAGCAATTTGGTTTGCCAATTATCTACTTACTAGATTTTGGCCACGGTTTCGCTCGCGTAACTGTAGCTTATGTTAATCAATTTATATATTCCTTCGCGAACAGTACTTTTTTGGATGAAAGCTAACCTATTTCCTTTTCTGTTCCCCAGACAACGAGTCTGCGAAATTTCATGACGATCGGTCGAGTAGTTAAGGCGTGAAAGCGTAACAAACAAACACACTCACATTCGCATTTATAATATAGGTAAAGTTAGGTTAAAGCTACGTTTTAATCCTTGCAGCTATGTTTGTGTTAGTGTGGATTTGGAGTTAGGAGAAGTAGAGTTTGCGTTAGTAAACAACCATAGCTAGCGTGAACGCAACTTGAAGTATAAAACCGAATAAATTTAAAAAGATTTGTGTATGGCTGCTGCTGCATTAATGTAACACTATCAAATGAATCAATCTTGCAAGTCAATTTTAAATTTTATTTTAACAAATTAAAATAACAAAATTACAAAATCCTATTATGATGGCTGTATTTGATAATAATTAAGAATAAAGATGACTATGTACATTATATAAATTTGTTCTTATTTTTACTTAATCCGTTGCCGCTATAAGAAAAGCGCTGGCAGGGCGATCTCTTTAAAATGTCCGAATAAAGTAATTGACAGACATATATTTAGGTTAGTAGATTAGGTAGTTAGGTAGGTTTAGAGTAATATCAGCTTAAACCCGCAACAATATACTGGGCAAATAAATGAGTGTTGTGTTCTAAACCTAAAATAAAAAATTTCTTTGCCAAAACCAATAAAACCTTTTTTGTTCCCTTTTAACTTTGTAACCACAGCGGCTATCAATTCAAAACTTAAGTGTTAGCAGAAAATTCATCTAAAAAGTCTAAAACCTATTGATACGCGACTATATTTGGGTTTTAAGATGTGAGGGGAAATACTTTGCCATTTCTTTGCGTTCACTGGGCTACCAAGAAAATCTGTGGCTTACGTTGTGTTAATTGTTTACAATGTATAGAAAGTCTTCCGCAACACAGAGCCTATCTTTATTGCAAGAGTAGTCTTTATTAGTTACAGAATTCTTTTCAATCTCAAAACTATAGCAATCTGGATTTAATAGTTTACGCGAATGTTATTCATTGAAATTAAACTACTATATACGGATTTTATCGCGTTGTTTATTTGACACTTTTTTCATAATTAAGAAACGACTACTATTAAACTTTACTAATTTTTAAGCTAATTAAATTATTAAAACTATTAAAACTATTAATATTTAAGTTTACACTTTGTCCGACGTTTCGGTTGCTTTTCAGCAGCCATGGTCACGGAGAGTCTTACCGTGACTGTGGCTGTATGGTGACGTGGAAACTTAAATATAAATAGTTTTAATAATTTTAATAATTTCTAAACTACGTTTATAATAATAGTTTCTAAATTATGTAAAAAATGTCAAATAAACAACGCGATAAAATCCGTATATAGTAGTTTAATTTCAATAGATTTATCAGTATCCGTTTCTCGCAAATCACTGCCAGCCTGATAATTATATTGCAATCAGTCGATCACACCGAGGCGGAGGGAAACGAATTATTCTACATCTAAAACTATCGGGCCTTTAAAAAAGGTAGGTGTGCACCTACACGAATTTAATTAATAATTTTTTCTTTTTATGTTACATTTACATTTAATAATAGGTCCTGGGAGCTCTTAACATTTAGACCTCTGTATTATAAATACCTTATTTCTAATAATCTTGACCTCTATTTAAAAGTTCCATTTAATAGGACGTCTTATTAACATAGTAAATCTGTATTAACACTGGCCTCGCGATAAAATTAATTTATATGCAAAAGCGTATGCACTTTAAGAAGTTAATCACGATTGGTAATTACGTCAGTGTCAATCACACTTTAAACTACTCAAAAACATAATTAATATAAACGATATTACTTACATGGACATTGACCGTCGATGCTGCTACCTATACATACATACATAGATTCACGCCTGTTTCCCAGAGGGGTAGGCAGAGACTACGGACTAAGTTTTATTTATACAGCTAAGGCAGCTAAGCTAACAATAGCTACTAAAATAATATAGACATAAGGTCTAGTACAACATTTACGAAAATAAGTGTCCAAGCTTGACATATGTAACATTCGTAGATATTAGAAAACTAGCTGACTCGCGCAACTTCGTCTGCTTTAAATAAGAGAATTTTGCTCGTTTCTGCAACATTTTTTATTGATGCACCACTCATATTGATCGTAGCGTGATATAATGTAGCTTATAGCCTTCCTCGATAAATGGCCTATCCAACACTAAAACAATCTTTCAATTCGAACCAGTAGTTCCTGAGATTAGCGCATTCAACCAAACAAACAAACTCTTCAGCTTTTTAATATTTATTAATTACGGTTTCACCCGCGATTATCGTTACTGCGTTGCCCTCGTGGATCGTAGCGTGATGTTATAATATAGCCTATAGCCGTCCTCGATAAATAGGCTATCCAACACAAAAATATTTTTCAAATCGAACCAGCAGTTCCTGAGATTAGCGCGTTCAACCAAACAAACAAACAAACTCTTCAGCTTTATAATATTAGTATAGATGATACTACATTTTGAATGCACTGTAATGTACTCATAGTTGTGCCCGGGCAGCAATGCCGCGAGTGAGATATTACTAGTTTGCCTTTGGGAAAGTGGTTTTGGGTATTTTGTCAAGATATTTTCAGTAGCAGCCCGGAGTCTAAAAACGCTTTCTATTCAGTGCGACCTAAAATCTTTGTCGGCGAAATGTAGGTGTAATATTACACTGCTGCCTACCTCGTCGAAAATATATGCGTCAGATTTTGTATGTAGAAATAAATTAACGGGATAAAATGCTGACAGCGACTTATTTTGTACATCTTTTTCCTTACGCAGTTACATTATTAAACGCAGACTATATTGCAAACAAATCATGTCGTCTTATCCATTGTGCAGGCATGGCGTCGATATGGCTTATAATAATATATTCCCTAAAAGTTATTATGTCACATCTGGTCATCCAATTTAGAAACTTGTTAGAAGGTCTGGTCGTAAATTAGTCTAGTTGTTGATTACATAGACATGTTATTGGTTATTGAAGATTCAGTGTGTGCGTGTGTCTGTGTGTATGTATGTATGAGTGCGTGTATTATAATGCTTAGGGCATTCAAATGATGTCTCTTTGGAAACAGGTATTTTGAATTATATGTATTAGGGCTAAAAAGTCTTGCGCTTAATATGCCAAATGCATTCAAATCTGTGTGATTATAGTAAATCATATCTATACATGCACTTACGTCGGTCTTCGAAGGGTAAGGCAGAGAATATGAATTTCCATTTGCTACAATCCTGGTAATCCTATCTTGCAGGACTGATTTATCAATGTATCATTTTTATGCATGCTAATCGTTTTAAGAGACTTTTTCCCGGAACTTCTCTAATTTGGAGAGAGAGAACGAGAACGTTGGCCTAAATATTTCCCTCCCAACTGTTCCATTGGTCTTATATAAGACGATATATATTGCTTAGGCTTGCTTTATTTTAAAGTCTATTCTATCCTCATATCTAAACTTCTTTCACGCCACAGCGCTCTCTTATCTCAATATTCCTCATTCTACTCTTTAAGGTCATAGCGACTTCTCAATGATTTTAATGCATGCATTTTCCCTACATTTATAAATAATCATTCAACCGGTTCGTTCAAAGTTTATGTGTTCTATGTACAGTGAGCTGCAAAAATGCATACCCATGTCAAAACTAAAATGGTATAAGCTGTTAATAGATGCCAACTAGCGGAAATCTACACAAGAACTGTTAAGTGATTTAGTTATATCGTAATAGATGGCGGTGCACCACTATACAATAAAAAAGTAGATTTCTTAATAACTCAATTGTGTTACATTTACTTTAAACAATTTTTGAACATCTATTCATATTAGTTTATTTTTAAAATATCAAATTTCTTACATGAATGAGAACCTGAGGGTAAAACTAATATAGCCGTATAACATCGCCATCTTGTTCATTCGTATTCATTCTAATTCTAGTGTTCACAGGATTTTAGACCTTAAGGTATTCATGGAATATTACAGGCGACTGTACCAGTAATTATAGAATCATCGCGACACTTAGTCTGGGTATTCCTTGTGTCCGGAGTTTTAATGTTTGTAAAGATCCCCATGACACAGACCAACACAGAGTGCGGCAGATATCTTTTTAAAAATGAAAAGAAATTTAAAGGCTTGTGAGGTTCATTGTCTCATAAAAAACTTTACAAACACACATAATTAGACCAAAATACTATTTGTAGGTTATAAAAACTATACTATTTTTTAATAATACTTACCTATTAAGAGGTTAGCGTTGTAGTCTCTTTCTGACATGGAGCAGTTAACCATGTACCAGTGGTCGCAGATCAGCATCCGCTGTTGGAACAGCGTCATGTTGGGACACTTGTAGCTGAACTGCCTCCCCAGCCCGTCACACATGTGGTACACCTGAGGAATAAAGAAAGACTACAGTCAGTAATGAAAATTAAGGAAAGGCTACAAGGCTACTAATACTAAAACTACAATTATGCCAGTTCATTTTTTTAGGTTAAGACCGGTCTGGCAATCTTTGTGCCAGGCATAGACTGAACATAGTCCAGCAGTGATGATTATTTTAGGTAAATATTTTTGTATTCCATTTGCGTCGTATAATTTTATTATACTCATTAAATGTATCAGATGCTGTTCTGTAAAATGTTACTATCAAACTCACTTCACTTATTTTCTGAATCCGCAATAGCCCGTGACTTCATTGGAGTTTAAAATATTCAATGATAGGTTGTGATTTCTATAGTTCCCAAAATAAAACTTAACAGAATAGTACAAGGCCGATGATTTTTGTGCCAATTTATGTAGATATTTAACAGTACAGAACCATAGATTCTTTTGCATGCCTTGTCCAATGGCAAGTCTGTATTTTAATATTATATGCATTGACAGAGTCAATTTATTCAATCAAAATATTATTATACAATCATATTAAAGACGAGTCTAGCATGTCCATATTACAATTCACACCTAAGCTTTAAATAAGTCTTAAAGCTAGACATGTCACAAAAAAATAAAAATATACAGGTGTAAATCCGATATCCAAAGCTATTTTATTCAGATTAGTTTCGGTTGTCAGGATTACATTACATATCGTAGATTTCTCGCTTTATTATAGTCTCAACATTTTTTTTATATACTAATTATCGGCATCAGACAAAAGCAAAATGCGTTTACTCATATATTTAGTTTCTACTTCCAATATTATGACGTCCGCATAATATTTTGACGTCCGTATATTGTACTAAATTTTGGCCATGGCTTCGCTCGCGGTATTGTAGGTTATGTCAATAAATTTCCATTTTGCGGAAGGCGCTCATAGCCAGTTGCACTCACTAATCGGTAAACGATTAGCGAGGTTAAGTAACGTTGGGTGCGGTCAGTCTATAGATGGATGACCGTTTAGTGGTATTTCATCTGAGCGTCTCCGTGCTTCGGTCCCGGTTGTTGTCAAATTGACAGCAGTCGTTAAGCCATGTCAGAGGCCTACGAGCTTGAACAACTCTTGACAACAGGTTGGCCACTAACCACACGCAAAGAAGAAGATTACTTTTTCTGGATAAAATGTACCCTATGTCCTTTGCTGTACTCCTGACAACGGATCGGTCAAGTAGTTAAGCCGTGAAAGGGTAACAAACAAACCAAAAAAAAAACTCATGTTCGCAATCATAATATTAAAAATATATTATATATTAGTCAGGATTATCAGCATCAGACAAAAGCAGCATGCGTTTACATATATATTTAGCATTTACCCACAATAAAATGATGTCCGTACAATATTTTGGCGTCCGTATATTTTATTGTCTTGCAGAAAAACATAGGAAATGACGATTGTATCTAAATTCAGTTATAAATAGTCATAATAAGGTGTTTGTAATACGGCTTCCGACATACAAACTCATCAGGAAGTTTGTACTTACTGTTAACTTCTTTGTAGCTACTGTTTTGTTGTCCGCATACCATGGCCGTTTAGTATAATTATTGTAATGCACGACTATGTGAGTGTGTTATGTTTTTTTTCTATCTGGTTGCGCGTTAGTGGTGTTACCAAATATGATCACTGTAGCAGGCATTGGTGACGAAAAACCTCTTTCATTATTATTCAATGAGAGATTTCTCGATACATCCTAACTAATATTGTAAATGCGAATGTGAGTTCATTTATTTGTTTGTTATGCTTTCAGGCCTTAACTACTCGACCAGTCTTCATGAAATTTCGCATACACGTTGTCAGGGATACAGAAAAGGAAGGAGTAAAAGTACTGCGCCCGAGGGATAAAAATGTATCCACAATAGCACATTAATTCGAGCAAAGTCGCAGTCAAAAACTAGTGTTATATAATGCCTATGAATCAATGTATGCATGAGGTTATTAGTTTTATGCTCAGTTACGCAGGCAGAGTGTTATTGACTTTTCTGTCAGGAAAAATCTCAGTGACGACACCAGGCAACTGTGCCGCGTAGACGATTTTAACTTCAACTCCTATTACGGGGTACCTGAAACCATAGCTGGCGGAAAAGGTACATATGTAGTACACCATTCCATATATATCCACTTGGGTATGTACGCAAATACACACACACACACACACACACACACACACACACACACACACACACACACACACACACACACACATACACACACACACACACACACATACACAGACACAAAGACACACACACACACACATACACACACACACACACACACACACACACACGCACACACACACGATCATTGATCTCCAAATATTTTCTTCTTACTTTGAAAGGTAAAGTTAGACTAAATCTTTAGCCATAATTTGTTAATTGCAATACGTACTTATAAAACAATATAATTGTGTCTGGCCCCTGCAGATCAACACGTAAAAGTGTTAAAGCTATCACAGAATTTTATAAGGGTATGTCTGTGGTTTATAAATGTCTACAGTGCTATTCCTCTTAGGCTTTTATCCAAAACCAGTCTCATACTCTACATAGCAGTAACACTACCAAATAATAATAAAGACGAGAAACGGTTAGTCACGCTATTCAAATATTTAATATACTATAATAAGTTTCAGGTGGAAGCTAGTTTTAGCCTTGTGAATACAGATTTAGTTGTCAAATAATTCCTTACATGGCTAGTCAAGAACGCTAGACTATGCAATATTTTATCTCTAAGGTGCAATCGTTGTGATAATTTCACTTTAGGTCTTTACATAAGAGCATCATAATCTTCTGTAGGTGGGTGACACAATATAAGTCATGCAAATAATTGCAGTTTTGTGTACATACCTATGTGATGGATTGCAACCAAAAGTATGGCGTAGTGGTTAAAGGCCGTCTGGCCATTACCATTGCGCTGAATGTGTCGTAGTCGACGTATCCCTTAGGATCAATCCCCTCATGGGATAAAAAAAATTATGATTCACAGACAGTTGTCCCGAGTCTACATTTTCTTAGCATTCGTTGTTTGAGTGTTTATAAAGTTCCCCGCGATGCTGGAGTTATTCCTAGTGCGATATCTGTCTTTTATAAATATAAATATACTAGGTTTTGCCTGCAACTGCGTTCGCGTTAATGTAAATTTTATCAATGATTTTCTCTCTCTCTGGAACAGTACTTTTTAGAGTTTTACGTAATTAATAGCTTACGCATTTGTATCAAAGCATGTAGAGCTCTTCGCAATATAAGGATTATTGTCTTACTATACTCTGTCCCAATAGAATTAATATTTTATGTAAACAATTGTTTCATGCCTCTCTTTATATATATTTCTACTGTACGTGTGTATGTCACTGAACTCCTCCTAAACGGCTGGACCGATTTTGATGAAATTTTTTGTGTGTGTTCAAGTGGATTCGAGAATGGTTTAGATTTGGTTTTTTTATTTTTCGTGTGTACAGGACGACGTCTGTCGGGACAGCTAGCTTTGAAAAGTAGTTAATGAATACAACTATCAAGTTAATGAATATAATAATCGTATGAAAGTTCTTTTGATAAATACCCATAAATTTATTTTACAGAAAAATATTTTATGATAAAAGTCACTAAAAGACCTTTTTCTCAAATTCTATTGGGATAGACTATAGGTATTTTGCACGGTTCCTATGCCCTTTTTGTATCCCTGACAACGTGTATACGAAATTTCATGATGATCGGTAGTAGTTCAGACGTGAAACAGTAACAAACAAAGAACATTAAACACAAACAAACTCAAATTCGCATTTATAATATTAATTAGAAAACAGATGGTATAAAACGCAAAAGAAAGGAATATTTATTGCATTCCTATCTATGCTAACTAGTTGCTTCATCGCTAGAATATCTCTTTTCGCAAAGCTCACGTGAAAATTCAAAAGCTATTGACATAACAATGATATCATAAGTTATGTAAAGTTCAACCGAGAATAATGATATCGTGATGAATCATTTATGTTTATTGAACATATATTACTTATTACTCATCAACTTTTTATACGGACAGAATTTTATTTTGAACAAGCGCCATTATAGTTTTTGTTGCAATTTATTGGTATCATCAAAAAACTATAGCAAAAAGATTAGGTAGTATTTCAATAACAGGTTGATACGTTATTTGGATGTTTTTTGATAAATGGTCTATAAATCTTGGTTATCCAAGCGAAGACTGTCATTTATGCCAACTAAAACACCTAGCTTGATCACACATTTTTTTATTCTGTGTGGGTTTCGAACCCGCAGCACTAGGCGCAGTGGCAGTAGCGAGGCGATCACTTGAGCCGCTAAAACATCCCTACAGTCAGATCGAATTCTGTTTGCTCGAATATAGATAACCTTGAAAACCTTTCACACCGGTGCAATACAACATACGCCGCTGCAAAAATACACAGTCTTTAAGCTGATCTAGAAGATACATGAACTTCTTTTCAACGTTAATTACGCCTGAGAAAGCCGAATCGAATAAATTCTGACCTACTTCTATTAGTGACATTGACATTATAATAAACCGCGATGAAATCCGTTCAGTTTAATTTCATTTATAATTTTGGCTCTGACCATTTTTTTGGATCAATTTAAATCACCTTTCTGTAAATTACGAAACCTAAGAACACAAATAAAAACGCTAATGACTGAAATTAAATGAAAGATTATGCAACTAGAAAAAATGTAATCGTCTCCTCGTGATTGCATTTGAAAGCGTTTTTGTTCATGTTATAATTTATAGCAATTATTTGTATAACAGTGTCATTATTATCATTTTAATATTGTCTCTGGTCGGGGTTAGTATGTCAATGTGTATGTAAACATAGATATGAAGGATGTTATCATAAGTTACAATCGAAGGCGAATGCTCAATTTAAGATAAAGTGTTGCAAGCGTTCATAGGCAGGTCATATGGTTGTTAGCCATTAGTAGTATAAAAATGATTCATATCATAGTTTAGTATCACGATTTATGAATATACTGAGCTCTGTGTAATTATTAAAATAACGATCCCGATATCTAGATCAATATTGGGAGAGAAGCATTCTGTGTTCTTCTCCCTAGCCTTTATTATTCCCATGTCACTTGGTGTCGGCTTTTCTAGTCTAACCGGATTTGACTGGATATCAGTTTTTACACGGAGCGGCTGCCACCTGACCTCCGCAACCCGAAGCCTAACGATACCCTAAGGCTAGACCAGTGTCAGGATATTAGAGCTGACTTTCCCAATAACGACTGCCATAGATGTTCAAGGCAGCCGGGACCGACGGCTTAACTTGCTCTCCAAGGCACGGAGCAGGTGATAAATGTCAATCAATACGCACATAATTTTGAAAAGTCATAACTTCCGAAAGTCAGAGGTGCGCGACAAGGTTCAAAACCGAGACCGTCTGCATTGCATTCTGATGGTCTCTCTACTGAGCTATCGCAAGATTTTTCTGTGCTATGGCAAAAAAATACTTTAAACCAAATTTCGGCCATGACGGCTAACCTGAACGAATCTTGATATCTGTGCATCTTATCTTATCTTTTCTTATCTTGTTACGGGGGCCAGTCAGTGTAGATTGGCGACACTTCGACCCAGTCGGATCTTTTGTGTCGGCCCCGAGATCTATACCTTAGCTATCTCTCTATGAATGTACTACATCTATCGCAGCGTACACTTCAGAGGGAGAAGCCTGAAGTCTTCAGGGCTCGGATATGCCAACCCCATCAGACCCATCCTTAGTCCAGCCAACGCGTCCCATTCACACAGTAGGTGTAATATGGACTCGTCCCGCTCACCACAGGCTCTGCAGATCAAATTGTTTGCCAAACTCAATCTGCACAGGAAGTTATTGGTGCCAAAGTGACCAGTAAACGCTCCTGTGAGCAGGCGTATTTGGCCCTTGTTGTACCCGCAGAACTTCCGGGTGAAGCCCGTGGCTCTGTTTGCAATGAATTTCTTGGAGTGTTCCAGACCCCTAAGGGCCATCCACTCCCGCCTGTGTTCATTATTGCCATGTGCATAGATATCTGTGCATACTGTGATATTATAGCGCACGAGTATGTGCGTAAATACAAGTGCACTCTCTATTCCCAGATCTCGTAGCCTGATGGGGCGGCAATCTGACACAACTGGCGCGGCGCAATGCAGCTTTACGTCCTTTCCAAGACACGGAGGTTTACAACAGCACTAACTTCTTATTTCTAGGCTGCTACTGTGAGTTTATTAACAGCTGATAGCTATTTTTAGTTCGATCTGGGATTCGAACACAACCGCTGCGCCACTACAGTGGAATGTAGAACACTACAAAAACACTGAATACTTAACACATGTAGGACAGAAACACTACTTAGCTTCAGGACAAATATGGCGTAGACAAATATTTTTTCCGTGCGGGACAAATTGCTGATCGTGAGGTACACAGTACGATTACACGGCAACTCACGACTGAAGATTGAATCGTTACATCATCAATGAATATTTTGATAAAAGTAAAACTTATTTAACATATATTCCTTGTCCAGCAAGGAATAAGCATTGTTAGACAACGGATGAAACTACATCCCTACCGTGCTTTTCCTAGAGTCTACTTATTTAGGCTTAGGTACTACTACCTAAAGTACATTTCATTAAGCCTACGCCTACCGTGAACCGTAAATGCCAAAGTTCCGGGCCTGTTGTTAGTAGGTACTATTAACCATGAAACATATCAAGTAACGCTTTGATCATCCTAAACAGTACAGTGGAGTGGTCCGAACAACGAGCAGTCAGTTTCAAAGAAGGAACCCCAAAGGAACGCGATAAGTATCATCTTAATATTTCGTTTGCTCGAAATGTTGGACACAATAGATGGCTCATGGTAAACCTACAGGTTTCTTCATAATGAACCTGAAGAGGTTTCTGCAGGAGTGGCTCTCACGCTTGTACTCACCAGACAGTCGGTTGTAACAAGTACGCTTGCTTTCCAGGTGGTATAAACATAAAAAATTGATTGAATGGATAATTTATTCATCTTTTGTACACTGGATTCAATTGTGGTAAATCTATTGCGCAGATAGCGCGGCTAGTAAGTTTATGGGCTCTAAACTCATATGAGACATTGGTGAGCTTTGAGTCCATTCATTGTTGTCAATATTGTACACTGTAATAATTATGTACCTAACCTGTGTAATGTATTTACGTAATATTTTGATGAGAAAATAAACGTTATGTTATTATTACTAATATATTATTAATAAAATGCCCAAGATGCATAGCTTAACCCCTAGTGTACGTCTATTCTTATAAGATAGTAGAATATTTACGTTCAAGTGTTATAATTTCAGACCAGTGCTGCTCCTCAGAAACGTATGACACTCAAATAATCCGGGCGTTAAGAAATATTGCTTGTTCGTTGTTTTCAATAGTCAGTAGCGCGCTTATAGGAATGGACCAACGAAACAGCCTTAATTGTGGCACAAAACGATTACTCTTAACTCAGTAATACCCATCAACTAAAATACCTAATTATCTGTCTACTAACAAAGGTTAAATGAACTGAAACAGTCATGGCTGCCAGTGTTACTGTGTGATTGTTTCAAACGTTAATTTTGTGTTATGTAATACTTTAAGAACATGCAATGGACGCACGAAGTGTTGATTGAAAGGATATTGTAATGATAAGTGGGGCTTTCGAAGGTTCTTAGATTAGGCATCTGAGGAACTTAGTGTGTAAAGTGAAGAAAATTATGGATGTCGGACTGTCTTACTTGATTTGGTGCTTAATTAATATGACTAGCAGTCGCTTAGTGGCCGAAATTCGACCATAATTGATTTAAATTTTAAGTTTGATAGTTATTAAGATTTTACTGTCTAGAACTTATACCCTTACAATAGCATTTCATTTAGATTTCGATCTATACAGGTTAATTTACTTATCTTTGTCAAACAAATTATTATATTGATATATGTAACCATAGTTACGAACAATAGTACTACATCAGCCGAACAATGCCGAAATACTACGAACGCGATTCGATTGCGTGTGTCAAATGCATGGTTGTGTGCGTGTAGTGTTTTTCATTAATTTAATGTATTTGTAATGCATATTTTATATAAATATTAGAATTCGCCCCTCCTTCTCCATTTGAACTTTAACTGTGCCTAATTTCAAACCCCGCCGTCCGCGCAATTTTCTAAAAAAGGGTTACAAAGTTTTTGCTTCACGTATTAATATATAGATAACTAGCTTTTGCCCGCGGCTTTGCACGCTCGGGCACAGTACTTTTCTATAAGAAAAGTACTGTGCAATATGAAATTTAATCGATTAGCTAAGGCGGGAAAGCTTAACATACAAACTCATATTAACCTTTATAATATTAGGTTTAAGGTGAATGTGAGTTTGACTGTTTGTAGTTAAGATAGTAAAAAATAAGCTTATAGCCTTCCGCGCACATTTTCAATTGATCTAGAAACCGACGCGTATAGGTTAGTGCTAGCTACAAAACGACTCCTCAAATTACTGAATTATTTTTGCTGTACGATATCACTGGCAAATATTGAATAACAAGAATAAGTGTGCTGATACCGGCTAATAAATAATAGTAATCTACCTACATCTACATATAATAATAACACTTAAAATATCAAAGATGTCTGCAAGTCGAAACGTCAAAGCGAAAGTACAGGACAGATCCTTTTGAAGTAAAAACATTCTAATTATTTATCACGCTATTTCCCGTTTGGAGTGTATCTTATTGCGTACAAAAATCCGCGCGAATGAAGATGCGGGTATATCTCTTATAGTCTTATTTCAAAAAAGTTAGACAGAGTTCCCATGTCATAAAGGTGTACTCATTCTGATAAGTAACGTAGTCATTTAAAATAATAATTCATACGCACGCAACACGATCGAGTAATTTTTAGTACATTCGTGGATCGTTATGTCTTTTATTTGTAGGTTATGGTGTCTGTAATGGTGAACAAATAACCGATTTAAATGTTTAGCGGTGGTGTTTATCACGACTGCACTTTAATTGGTTAGTTAGACTTTTGTAATTATGCAGTATTATGCAATTGTCATCAATCCTGAGCTTATTGGCGGCCTCGATGGCGTAGTGGTTAGCGTAACCGACTGCCACGCCTGAGGCCGCGGGTTCAATTCCCGCAAAAGTCAAACATTTGTGTGGATGAACATGGATGTTTGTCTTGGTCTGGGTGTTTCTATGTATAATATGTATGTATTTACAAAAAAGAAAGTATATATGTAGGTATGTTTATCCATTGTCTAGTACCCATAGTACAAGCTCTGTTTAGTTTGGGCTAGATGGTGTTGTGTGTATGTGGTAGAATATTATTATTATTATTATTGGGGTCAACTTCTTGTGTAACAAAGCTATTGAGAAGGTATATACGTATATGTATTTATATAAAGTCTCAGGCCTGTATATCTTCTGATGACCTATGAATCCCGGTATAAGAATCCCAGATACTCCCAGATTTCGTCATCTATGTTTAAGGCCCACGAAATAGGGAGAACTTAATGCTATTCACCGTAATTTCGAGACATAAGGTGCTACAGATAGCTTGACAGAAGAACTCATTATCATTTTGCACCACCTGGTCAATAACCGGTCCCGGCCTGGCCTCTATAGGCCGGGTCCACACTTGGACCGTAAATATATCTAAGGGCAAGATTGTGCATATTGCCAAGACTGCCGACGAGGCAGTCAGTTGCAATAAAATTGACAACTATAATCCTAACGACTCAACAGATTATCAAAAAACGTTGTCAGGGGTACATAAAATGACATAGGGTAAAAAAAGTCTGTTCCCCAGGGGTTAGAAACTTATTGGCAAAGTTTACATTAAGGTGAGCGACGCTGCGGGCAAAATCACTAGATTAAGCGCACGGTCTGGTAATATAACATACCAAATTATGTTTATACTTACTTAGTACCAATTGGAGAAGACAACAGCCAAATAAATAGACGATTTGTTGTCAACAAAACTTTGATGTAGCTACCCTAGAAGGTATGCGATATTTTATATTTACAAAACGCAATATCCCCTTGTGTTACAAATTTGCATGCGCTTTTACTTGATACCTGACTAAGGTGTATTCACTGTTATATCTGTATACATTGCTTTACATTTAAGCAGGATCTAAAATGATGAGTTAAAAAGATAAGTACCTATCTACCCTATTTATACATTTTATATCAGAATGGACAGTTGAATAGTTACATTGTTACTATATTAGATGATATCAAAGAGACGTGCTTCGGTCAGGTCATGGACGAAGCTCTTCCTCATTCCTAAACTGAAGCGAATGTATTGTCACGATCGTTACACGGATGTCATGTGATGTTTGAATAGGACATTTTAAGGTTAGGTATACAAAAAAAATATTAGGACTGCGAATTAACTATGTTTGTGTATATTTATTTTGTTATGCGTACACGACTCTCGCACTTCAAATGATTCCTTTGTCGCCGCGGACTTTACAAATGTTCAAACGACGGAAGCAAAGAATATTCGGACCCAGACTCAGAATAATTATTTGTGGATCAGACAAATTTTTGTCACGTGCGGGAATCACCCAGATTTAGAATAATTATGTGTGAATCACATATTTATTTCGTTCGCGCTATCAAGCTCATGCGTTGTCGCTGTCCTTGAAGTATTTAATAAATCTCGTGTATGTCTTCAAAATATAGGACAGTATTATCTTACTCGCTTTCGTTAAATGCAACTTAATTATAATAATAATATTTTTTTAATAATAGGTACAATAATTTATAATAAACGACTCATTAATTTATAACAATACATTTGTCTACAATTACAGGGTAGAAGATGATATTGAGTGTTATAAATGTAGTCATTTTTTTTTAAATCTTTATTTATTTAGAGGCTTTTATTACAGAGTAATATAATAATAATAATAATAATATAATAATATTCTACCACATACACACAACACCATCTAGCCCAAACTAAGCAGAGCTTGTACTATGGGTTCTAGACAATGGATAAACATACATATATACTTTTTTTTTGTAAATACATACAATATGTTAGCCCCATCGTGGCTTATTCTAAGATATTAACTTACTATTTCATAATAGGCAACAGAGGAAGTCGTTGTTGTACATATATCTCAAATAGGTCTAACGCCGCATTTGAAGTCACTTAGGATATTAATGAAAAGTCCTACATCGTACACGTTAAGGTTATATTTGAACATCAACGAGTTCCTTTGGCGCTGATATTTGACACAATTCATCAGTAAGTGTTGGACATCATCAAGGACTCCCAAGTATCACAATCAGGCGTATCGACTTTTTTCATGAGATGTCCAAACTTTCTAGATGGATAGTGACCTGAGCGCAGCCTATGCGCTATAACAATAATATTCCTATTTAAATTACTATTAATAAACCAGGGTATCCTAGCAGGCTGATGTTGAATGGTTTTATACCAAATGCCCGTTTCTTTACTCCTCTCGTCAAAATATTCTTTATAATGTCTATTACATAGCTTTTTTATGTTACCAAAGTATTCAGAGTAAGACTTTTTAACAGCGTAATTAATTCCATCTGTACATGTTAACTTAGCCAACGTATCAGCCTGCTCGTTACCCTGGAGCCCAATATGAGAAGGAACACATTGCAATCTCAAAGACTTACCAGATAAATTCAATTCGTGAATTTGCTTTAGCACTCCATAAGCTATCTGTGCACCTCTGAAACCAGAGGCGCACCGAGCTACATGCTGCAAAGCACTTTTACTATCCGTTAAGATAACTATCTTGTCACTATTTAGCGAAATGGCTTCGTTTATAGCCTTTGAGATTGCAATAAGTTCCAATGTCATAATGGATACACAACAGTCAATTTTAAACATAGCTGATGTTCTATGGCATGCATCAAAATAGGCAGCCCCGTGTCCAGTATCATTTTTTGAACCATCAGTAAATAAGAAATGCCATTCATTCTATTTTTCTTGTAATTCTCTAATTACTTCATATTTCAAAACTGTCATATTTAGGTATCTTTTAGCAGTTTTGATTGAATATAATTCTAATTTGACAATATTACTTAAATCTATATATGTAATCCACAAGTTTAAAGAAAACTATTCTAAAGGACTGGATGAATGTATGTCATACGATAAATGTAGTTAATATGCTCAAAGAAGAGGTAGAGCATGGATCGCCGCCTAAACTCTCAAACGTCGTGTTTAAACTCTAAACTCGAAGCAGAAAAGTACCTCCAAATAATTTGCGTCGTGTTGCTAGTGGCAGCAGAATATCCAAGATCCTAAAGAAAGCGCTTTGGCAAATAGTACAGTGACTTCCTGTTTTTGAAGGTTCGGTAATGAACAACTGCTGCCGCTACTGCTCAATAATTCGTGGGTGTGTCGCATGCTTATTTATTATAGTAGAAAGTATAAGGTCACATGGCATTAAATGACGTTTTGTGAGAAGTCTACTCCCGTACTAAGATTCAAATCTGAATCGCGGGCGTCTTTACAAACAAACAATTCATGACCACTAAATACACCTAAAAATACACCTAGTCAATATCATAATTACGATCATATAAAAAAATTGTCCCGTGTGAGATTCGTATCCACCATACCCAGCGCAACAGCAACGGCCAGGCAATCGCTTGCCTGCTGCGCCATTTACTTTTTAACTAATTCTCCATTCATTTAATTAATTACTGATTCTAACAAAGAAACTTGTCTAGGCTTGAAACTAAATAAAGAGAATATGCCAATAGTCCAATTGAACACAATAAAAAAACACGGATGTTGTTGAATATGGAAGCAAAAAATCAAATGCAAATTGCTTTACTTTTGTTCAGAATTTTATTAACTCTTCCTTGTGCGTGTAAAGCATCTTCACACCATACATCACACGAACAATATAATGATCGTAAATTATATATAATTTATGTTAAATTTCAGTTTATTACATATTCATTTTAATTATTCCGCAAAATTATATCACTTCTGACCTTTTCGTGTCGTTAAAATATTTTTTATCTATAAAATTATATAGTTAAACATTTATATATACCTAAATATTCAATTTATAAGCAACGGCAGGTTTTAATTCTTATGCCAGAATTTGCTAGCATAAAAAAAGTAAATGTCATATAAGCAAGTCATATTGGCGGGAACTTTTTGATCGAAAAGATTTCAAGATAATATTGTGTTTATAAATACCTATTAATGTTCTAAAAATGAAACAGGTGTGACGAGCTTATAAATATATGATCCGTGTTAAAGTTTATCTTTTATTGACTTGTTAATTTTCGTTAATGTGTTACTAATAATACATGAAACATTACTTCTTTTTAGTGACGGACTGCCTTGATACCTTAACGTGATCGCTGTAGATTAGGTCTTAGGTCTGATTCTCGGTTCAGACAAATGTTTCTAATTTTTGTCAAGAAATTAGCTGGTATCTTTGATTCCAGTGATTCCTTGGTTGATTTTGTAGCTGTCTTTATTAAAGAATTACTAAAAACACTGACGTGTATCCATATATTATAGATGATGGGTGAACGCCGGCAACATTGATATTATGTAGCAGGTGAAAATCCTTACCAAAGCTATTAGTATAGTATTATACTAGCTGCGCCCCGCGGTTTCACCCACGTAAGTCCCGATGCCATGGGAATATCGAGATAAAAGTAGCCTATTTGTTAACCTACGTCTCCAGATATCTATGTACATACTTAGTTTCATTCATTCATCATAATAAATATCTTTGAATCTTTGAATCGCAATCGGTTCAGTAGTTTTTGAGTGAAAGAGTAACAAACATCCATCCATCCTCACAAACTTTCATATTTATAATATTAGAATTTCTGCGCCAAAGCTTGCTTACCACTGTACGACACACATAATATATATATATATATATATCATATATACGTCAATTCAAATGTAGTGTACGTTCCTAAATAATTATAAATTTTGTATGAACATGTTGTATCAATAAATCACCTATTCGCTTCGGTGTCAATCACTTTAGTGATGGATCAATTGTAACAAACAATCGGGTAATGTATTTATTTTTTGTGAATCAAGGAAGCAGATACCTGTTTGGCGCCGTAGTAATAGACTATAATATTTTTTTACTTGAAATATTTATTGAGGCAAATAAAACAAGTGAGAATCGGCAATGAATAGCCGTAAATCTTAGAGTTCGAAAAAATAGTTTAAATAATATGCAAATCTGACCTAGTCAGAGGTCAAAGGTCATAGTCATTTCTGGGGTATATCGACTATGCTGAGTCGAATAGCGTTGACCGCGAGTCACTAGCTCTTACGGTTCTTGAGTTGAAAGTTGTATAACAGATAGACGGACTGACGGACGGACAAAGCTGTAGTATAAGAGTTTTTTCGAACTCTAAAATACTACATGGATGGCGTAGTGATTTTAGTCGTCCTCGCCACTGTCAATGCCAATATTTTGGGTTCGATCCCCACATGGATCAAAAGTTGTATAATCCCCTAATAGTTGTACCGAGTCAGTGTTCTTTGCGTCCGTTGTTTTATTGTTTGTTAAGTTACCGTGAAACACAAATTATTCTTAGAGCGATAGTAATCTTATAGCCAGTCCCGCAACTAACAAGTAAAAGTTATCCAAAAGATAAATCGCATGCTGTCTCACTCTTGTTAGGTTAAAGAAGAGAGATGGTCAGACTTTTATCTTATAGATAAATGCTATTTGGAGGTGGTGGGCCAAGCCCTTAAATAATAATGGATTAGTACTTCGTAAATTCGTAAAACAGCAATTAGTACATTTTTATTTAGACACCAAGCCTGAGTTTTCGAAAAAGTAAATTTATTTTCTGCGACATTAATTTTGTTACTGGTTTTAATAAAGACCTTCATCAGTCATACCCAAAATGTATTTACTTTGTATGGATTGACTCTGGTTCTTGAGATATTCAACATAAAGAACGGTTCTATCAGGACATTAGAACAATGAAAGAAAGATACAAAGGCCGATGTGTCAGCCATATTATGATGGCAGACTGTTGCTTGAATTTAATAAGGGATTATCCTGAACATAAACACAATAAAAAACCTTACAGATAAAGATTTTATAATATTTATTTTTATGATTTTTGTTAATAGCTAATGTGTTACGTTTTCTCGTCGTTATTATATAGCCGCTTCTAAAATATATATTTAATGTGTAATTGCATTTGTATTTCGACTTTCTTTCAGTCATACCTATAGTTATAAAGTCTTACCTCATAAACTAGAGTTAATTTAACAAATCTGATATTTTCTTGTATTCAGCATAATTCTTCTTCTTCTTTTCGTGTGGTTAGTGGCCAACCTGTTGTCAAGAGTTGTTCAAGCCGCCCGTAGGCCTCTGACATGGCTTAACGACTGCTGTCAATTTTACAACAACCGGGACCGACTTTATACGTGCCCTCCGAAGCACGGAACACTCTTGTGTAAGTTCAGCATACTGAACTTACACAAAATTGACTTAAACTTACCATGCCGCAAAATGACTGTTCCCCAGTGTAATATAGCTTTCTAATAGTTAACTGGTTAAGTAGTTTTTTTAATTAAATCCTTAGAATCAAACAAAAAAAAAAAAAAAAATTTAATCTTTCCTCTTTATAATATTAAAATAGATATATTTTCATTCCAATTTTAAATACCTATATATAAATGTGTGTATAATTTTTTATAAATCCAATTTTAATTAGATTAATACCTGCTTATCAATTTCGCCAGATGGCGAATGAACACGAACCGCAATGATTGTATTGTCACAAATGCCTTGACTTACTTCTCTCTTAGGGCACCCATGAAAGGACACATTAACTAAAACTATTGTCACACTCTCACGTTGTTCACTTTTTACTGTGTAGACTTAAATCTCTGAATATTTGACCTAGATCTAATTATTATTTAAATAATTTATCTGCACGGCTGACATAGTGGTTTAAGTGCTTTGCCTCTGCCATAACTCCGAGTAGGTTCGATCCCCACACGGGACAAAAAAATGGTGTGGTCTACAAATAATTATCTAGTCTGCCCATGTATTTTTTAATGTCATGGTTATTTAAAATGCAATATCATAATGAGTTATAGAAGAGATAGCCTAGAGGGAGACTGTTGGATTGCCATGCAGAGGCCTCGGCTACGATCCCGAGGCACGCATCTCTGACTTTTCGAAGTTATGTTCGTATTAATTAGTCAATATCGGTGGCTTTAACGGTGAAGGAAAACATCGTGAGGAAACCTCCATGTCTAAAGTTCTTCATAATGTAGTCAAAGATAAGTATATGAAGTCTGCCAATCCGCACTGGGTCAGCGTGGTGGATTTGGCCTATCCCTTCTCACACTGGAAAGAGGCCAGTGTCCAGCAGTGGGACAGTTTATTATTATCATATTTTTATTAAGTCACAACATTATTCTTGGTATTTAATTTAATTGTGTTTAACTGTAACAGTACTTCTTTAAATCATTATTCTGCAAGTGCTGTACTTCTATAATTATTATTGGTAAGTGTGCCTATTATTGAATAAGTTGTTAAAGTTGACCTCAGATGAATCTTGTACTCTAATCAAAATAATAATGCATAACATTATGTAAAATAGCACTCTACAGATGACCTCTAAAGAAAGCAAAAGTTTTACTTTTGCTCCTAAGATGTTTATTATTCGTGTTATATTGATGAGCGGAGCGATGAAATGTAACTCGCTTACAACATGGAGCTCATATTGACGGGAGTCATTTCAAAGTCGGGGTCAGTTAAAGATGTCTGGATGAGATAGTTGTACATTTGTTCTTGGGTTCGATTCTCGAGCCGAGCTAAGTGTTTTTAGGTTTTTTAGTAGCAGTACGAAGTCTGGAACTATGAGCAGTAGACGGCAAGAGGTTCGCCCCTTTTAAGTGGAAACTTAAATAGCTGACGAAATATGTAAGAGAGTAAGTAATATACTTTTGCCCCTTGAAGTAGAAAATTAAATTATAAGTAGGTAATATTTATTTCGTTGAATTGCCAAAACTTGTAGTTCCTAATAGTCACAGTTTAATGCCCGTACTTAACAAAAAATCGAGTGTTGATGAAATTATAATTAGCATTCCGAAGCTAAAGTTGCAATTCTACTCGATAGACAATAACAAATTCGCTGACAGTACGTGAGAGATATTTGGCAAAATGAGAGCGTGATAATGTCTTGCTATGTGTTTGAAAAAAAAGCAGGCGGGATACTATGTTAATATGAAACTTTAATGTGTTTTTATAGCGATTTGTATTGATGACACGATTTTATTAACTTTTCTTTGGGTCACTGAAAAGCAAACAAACGCAATTCGACGCGATAAAATCCATATAAAGTTCAACAACAATCTGCTTACTATTACATACATTCTATGTACTGCTGCTACCCTTACGTGCAGATAGAGATTACGATTTTGCATTACTATGATCCTGGCATACCTTGAGAGGTACACCAGCTTACTATATTTTAATAGCTGTTCAAATCGCTTAATTTCAGACAACTTGTTGAAATCGCTTCTCTTAACACCATGCGAACGGCCTACCGCCATTATAAGTACGAGTGAAAGGTCAAGGTAACTCAACTGGTTCAGTGGATCAGGCGCGGCATCTAAGTGGATGGAACGGTGTTTGTTTATATTATACCGGTGTAAGAAGCAATTTCCTTTGCTATACGATGTAGTTTTGTAATTATCCGCTAATTATAATGCGTACATCTTGTTATAGAATCGTTGGTGGTAATTATGGCGTAATATACATATTATGCCTTCTGCCATCGCACCTGCCTTGACTTGCTCATAATAATTGGCAGCACAAATAGCGTAGTAGTTTAAATGGCCACTGCGCTGAATGTTGTCGGTTCGAATCCCACACGGGATTAAAATTTGTGTGATCTACAAATGGTTGTTCCGAGTCTGGATGTTCTTTGTGTCCGTTGTTTGAATATTTAGAAAGTCCCCCGCGATAAGTAATTATTACTAGTGCGAGAAATGACTTTACAAAAAAAAAATTTGTTTGTGGTTATTAAGGCGTAATATAATTTAAATTTAAACATGCAATTTCAGACATGCAGGATGTTACAGGATAATTATTGTTCTTACATGTTTGCCACACAGTGGCGTGCGAATGTTGTTTGGTTTAGACATTTAATAGAAATTAATCATTAACAAAATTTATATAATAATAAAGTAAGTACAATTAAAATGTCCTAAAATCTTAATAAGTTTAGTAATTGAATTATAAATATTTCAAAAAAATCATCAATGCAATATCAAAATGAAACAAAATTAAAAATACATGAAAATAATGGAATGTTATGAAAGTGAATGAAGCCAGAGAAGTGTGTCAGGATCGTAGCAAATGGAAAACCGTAGTCTCTGCCTACCCCTCTGGGAAACAGGCGTGAATCTATGTATGTATGTATAAAAAGAAAAATAAAATGAAATGTGTTGTTTAAATTAAATAATAATCAAATGTCATGAATCATTAATAACTAATTAAATGCTATTCTGTTAAATTGATTAGAATTAAAATATAATATGTATATATACATAATGAAAATGTCTTACCATGTTTTATAAAATATACATTATTCTACATTTGTAAATTTCCTCGCGAGGTAGCGCTAAAACCATAGTGCAGGAGTTATTATATAATAGAAAAATGTCTCAAATGATATCCTGCAAAATACCAACGGTAGGTATTCTGGCAGGTCAAAGTATTTATTGCAAACGCCAACCGGCTTGGTTGCTGTAGGCAATACTAGCATACGATAGGGAAACCTATGCCAAAAACAAGATAATATAGACACAATGATAATTAAAAAGCACTCTAACGATGAATAATTAAACAAAGTCTTCATGATGAAATGAATCTTTTTTGTTTCTTTGTGGGTGGCTTTTAGTACGTAAGGCTTACTATGCACTTGACCTTATTGAATGATAAAAATGATGTAGGTCGAAATGAGTCCTCTTCTATAGACCTCTTTGCTAATACTCCCACACAGATTCTCGAAATTATAATTAATGAAATGAGATATATTTACCGCGATATCTTTATTCGAAATGTAACTAAGATCAAGGTGATCTAAACTAGATCAATCAGTTGCAGAAATGGAGGAACGCATAAAATATGTACATACACTTTCTGTCCATACAAAATACACTGACGGACTCATAAACTGCATCAAAGTTCAGGATTACTTTCGAATAATTTTTTTTGATAAATATGCAATCTTTTTAGATTAAATTAAATTTAAAAATAGAACTGCATTAAAAGATAATATTATAGCCGGGAAATAAAATTTAAGCATAGTTTCAAATTTGTGTTATTAAAGTTTGAAATTAATTACCTTTGTTTTTTTTTCATTTGCGATTTAAATTAGTGTTACCAATAGTATTGATTATTAGACTTTTAAACTCAACAAAAGTTTCGTAAACATAAAATATATGGATACTTCGTCCGAACAAGCCGCTCAAATTGTGGCATTGGTGCAGGATGGCTTGGATCAACGAACGATTGCTAGAAATGTAAATTTAATCCAGTCTACGGTTTCTAGAGTATACCGAAGGTTTGTAGAGACAGGTTCTTACAAAAGGAGACCCGGTACCGGCACAACTCGAGCAACCACCCGTCGTGACGACCGATTTATTGTTTCAATTTCCCTACGAAATCGTTTCCTCACATCAGTAAACACCAAAACAGAGCTGAATGAAGTGCTTGGAGTAAACGTGCGTGCACGAACAATAAAAAGGAGGCTTAAGGAAGAGGCCATCACCCCTTTTAGAGCAGCATATGGTCCAAAGCTGTCTGCAGCTCACAGACAAGCTCGTTTAAGATTTGCGCGTGAACATCTTAATTGGACTGAAGAGCAATGGGCCGCCATCTTGTTCACCGATGAGTGTAAGACATGTATAAATGGTGCAAACGGTCGCAGAAGAGTCTATCGTCGACGTGGGGAGAGATATGCTCAAAGTTGCATTGAGGAGTGTGTTCCTTTTGGAGGTGGTTTGTGTATAGTGTGGGGTGGCATTTCGATGATCGGGCGAACGGAACTTGTGTTCATCGACATGGTTCGTCACGGTAGAAGGGGTGGTTTGACAGCACAACGCTATATAACAGAGTTTTTAAAAGCTCACGTGGTACCTTACATGGGTTTGATAGGCGAAAATTTTACTCTAATGCAAGATAATGCCCGACCCCACGCCGCTGCACAAGTTCGACAATATTGCGAAGAGGTTGGGATACGTACCATGAATTGGCCAGCACGCAGCCCGGATCTTAATCCCATTGAGCATGTTTGGGACAGTTTAAAAAAAGCTGTATATTCGAGAAATCCTGTGCCCACAACAGTGGTAGCACTAAGAACAGCGATTTCACAAAAATGGAACAATATTCCGCAAAACCGTTTAATAACCCTAAACAGATCTATGCGGAACCGATTAGAATCTGTAATATGGGCAAGTGTAGGCAATACACCTTAGTAAAAGAACATCAACTTTTTTTTTATTGTAAAATCCAATTTTTAGTATACCAACCAAAACCAATTTATGTTGCATTTAACGTTTTTGTTCAAAAAACAATTTTATGGTACTTTACAGTTTACAAACATACACTTAAGGATATGATACTACGCTGTTATGAAGTTAACGAACCAAACTATAATATATATAAAAGGTTTTAATTTAAATTTGTATAAAAAGTTTGAATACTTGGTTAATATGTTTATTTCAAAGGCGTCTTAAACATTGATGCAGTTTATGATTCCATCAGTGTTATATTATAGACTCACGCTTAGAACCTTTGAAGGTATATTACACCCAAATTTTAATTATTTAAGGGCCCAATTAACCTATTGAGTCGCAACGCCACTGGTGGTCAGATAGAATATTATAGGTTTTCAATTATATCTAGCATTTCAACAGTTGACAGGTTAATAGACTATAAGGTATAGCGAAGATCTGGGTCAACCTGATGTTCAAGTAACTCTGTATTAAAGATAGTATAGTAAGAAAGTATAAGCTTCTGTTTTTATAAAAAAAAAACGTAGTATTTCATATATATTATCAGTAAGTTATTGTATATTATATATATTACACTATATAAATATAACTTTACTAAAATGACTAGTTTTTCACTTTAAGGTTTAGGTGCAAACTATCGCCAGCCTTAGCAGTCTGGCAAATGCTGAACTGGAAACCGCTTGCAACGACCGTGGGATGCATAGTTGTCTTTTATTTTTGTTTTAAATTAATTTATGTATAATATGTATGTAATTACAAAAAAAAAGTATATATGTATGTTTATCCATTATCTAGTACCCAGAGTACAAGCCCTGCTTAGTTTGGGCTAGGTGGTGCTGTGTGTATGTGACAGAATATTATTATTTATTTAATCTTAAGCTAGTTGATAAGTCACTTGTCCTATAATTTATGTTTTGTTTGTTCTATTTTCTCACTGTCCTAGCGACAAAATGAATTTTACTATTTTTATTCAGTGCTATTTTCGCTGAACAGCATTTCCAGGTCTTTCCACCCGCTATTAGTAAGGACTAATCTCCCTCTTACAAAACAGCGCAAACTACTTATCGTCAAACCAACCCTAAGCATATTTTAATAAAGTGTTAAAGTATCTAAAACTCGTATAATTTTGATGTAACAGTATAAAATAAGTTGAGCCGGCAGCTGACGATCTTTAAGTTGGAGGTCAAGGTGAGCCGCATGGTTCATTCGATCGCTATGTCAACTGATGGTGCAGTGAAAGTTATAATAAAACAAGATATATTCATAAATTTATACTCTATGACATTCAAACTGTTTTTTTTTTGTTCTGTTGTGTGTATCTGGTTAGTAAAGTCCAAGAAGCTTGCGGCTATGATTGTGAGATTCCAAATTTGATTGCAGAACTGGGCAGGATTATTAGGATTTGCTTTGAAGAAATTCTTAGTAGAATAAATGTGTTGATCGACAAAATTAGGCCAGTCGTTTATTAAGAGGGACTTAAAACATAGCCGAGGAAATTTGGGTGTATTGGAACTCTACGGACCCTTTCGGAGATAGGCAAGCGTCAGTCTATTTGTTTATTTATATATATAGTTTAAAGAGTGCAGTCACATTTATTTTCTACTAGATTTTGCCCGCGGCGTCGCTCACGTTAGTGTAGTATTTTGTTTATTAATTTATGTCTATTTCTGGATGTAAGGTACCTTATGTCCTTCTCTGTACCTCTGACGACGTGTCTGCAAAATTTCATAATGATTGTTCGAGTAGTTAAGGCGTGAAAGCGTAACAAACAAACACATAAATAAACTCGCATACGCATTTATAATATTTTTAAACGGCATTACTGCTAGGAAACCTTTGGCTGGGCTAATGGTACCTATGTGGTAACCGCAGATTGTGTATCACTAAATTCGTTACTAATCTTAATGGAATAAAAAATTGTATGAAAACAAAGGAATGGGCGAAACAGGTACATGAGATCCTTACTCACGCGAACCTCCACTGCATAGACACAGAATTATCAAAATCAATGAATACACGCATCGCGTAGTGGTTTAAAAGGTCGTCTCGCCACTGCTACTACTCCGAGGGTTGTGGGATAGAATCCCACAAAAAAAATTGTGTGATCCACAGACGGTTGTGCCGAGTTCTTTGTGTCCGTTGTATAAATGTTACAGTTGCGACACAGGTTTATTCCTAGAGGGGGGAGTCTTTTAAACAATAAATAAATACACACACACACACACACACACACACACACACACACACCCACACACACACACACACACACACACACACACACACACCTATACACATGCTCACACGCACACATGTACATACAATCCATAACCACACACATGTACTTTTTTACTTATTATTCTTTTACAATTTTTTTTAAATATAATTGTTATCTATGTTGCCATTATACTCTGTAGGCGTTTAACAAATCTGTTCGGCTATTAGTGTAAGCGATTATTAAGATTGTTTGTTTTGGCGTTACCCGCCTACGTTATAGTTACAAGGATCTATGCGTTTAGCAATTCATGATATTCCTACGCACTCTTGTTTGGTAACCAAATTGACATTAAGTTTTTATAAAGTGTAAAAAAAACCAATGCTTATTTCTTTTTTAATAGTATTGCCCGTACTTTGCATAATGTCCATAATAAATAATAATACCCACGGTCAGGAAAAGTAATCAAATATGGTTTAAATTAAACTACTTTGTACGGATTTTATCGCATTGATTTGTCTTGAAATTGACGTTTCGGTTGCTTTCCAGCAGCATGGTCAACGTCGGATGTGTGGCTTAACGTAAAGTGAAGTGTAAGCCTCAATCTAAATAGTGTAATAATTTAAATAGATTAAATGGCAGTAAGTTTCAAAAGTAGTAGTATAAATAGTTTCAAAATGATGTAATAATAGTGTTTGTAACAAAGATCTTAGAGTGCGCAATTACAAAATTATACGATTTCCGAAAAACGGAAAGGAGGCTGTTGACCTGCAGTAGACTAACCTCCATAGTTAGACTTGCAATTGTATACCCCGAAGGAGGAAGAGGTGTATTGCAACCTCGATTCCTTATGTATATTTTAAGTTGGGACTTAAAACTTACGTGGGCGTAATAGGATGAAAACGTTCTATAGTCTACTAATCAATCAATCAATTTACTAAGCACATTGCCAGTATCCGCGTTCCTGCTGAGAATTTCCCAACAATAACCCTATAACACTTTACCTGCCTTAGAAATTAAACCCAGGACTTTACAATCGCACTTAAACCTACGCCAAAGAAATAAGAAAACTACAAAATTCAAAACGTAAAATTACTTTATTCTATGATATTGTTGCCAATTTTGTTGTCACAAAATTCTCTAAACTAAACTAAAAATCAGACTTCATAGAGATTTGCTATTTGAGGCTTGAAATATGGATGTGCCTTTTTTATACAAGATATCTTTAGTATAGCAAGATGTGAATATGTATAATAATAAATAAATATGCACATTCATAAACCTATTATTGCTATACCGATAGCACGTTCTTTAGTGAGCATACTGATGCTCACTTGCTGCAATGCTGCAATTTCTGATATGTTATTTTTCTTTTAAACAAAACTTTATAATATAGTTGACATTAAATGTCAAAGTAAAGAGTTATACTCTTTGTCTTTGTGTGTCCTTGTCTACATATAAAATATACTCGCATATATAACACAAAAAATCAAAACTATGAGGTGGGTTGCCAGACAAAGGTACTTAATTGCACTGTTTATTGGAGTTATAGCAAGAAAAATAACATAATCCTTACCCTTTATTTTATAATATGTGTAAACAAATATTTTCATAGACTTCATAAAGCCCAAAAATATTATTTTATATTTATTTTTTATTATTAAGTATTTTTAGTACTGGTATCACTGCCTCAGCTCAATTTAGGATTGTTATAATCGAATTTGGTGCTGTCTAAACGAAATCTAAATTTAGTTCGATGCAACAGCAGAATGCCACATACGAAATCTCTAAACTAAAATTATATATAATAATACTAAAATATTTTAGTTTAGTGAAAATTACAGCAGAATTGGCTCCATTATATATATATTTAAAAAAGAAGACATTATTGTAATTTCACAACTTAAGCATCCCATGTCGCGGGTAACAGCCAGTATATTTTACATACCTATATACAAACACATAATAATATAAAGGTGGCAATTCTACAATGCAAGTACGCAAGTCATTGTGTCGGAACTAAGACAAAAACTAATGACAGTTGACAGCGACCCTATTTCGCATTGCCAACGTGTTACTTTACTGAAGTACGTACACAATAACAATAGTCATACGACATAATATGTGCGTGTTCATAATAGTTTTCCCGACATATAAATAAAACTCCCGATGTTAATATGAGATTATTTAGTAAAACCACTAAAACGTAGATAGTCTATGGTATAATAACTTCAATAAGTTGCAAAGTTGTATTTTTTAAAACGTTTATCTCAGTAATACTGATCTAAGTTTTAACCTCTTGTGTTGGAACACAAGAGGTTTTAATAAAAGGCTATTTTCACCAAAAATACCTTCTATTGAGGAATGTTATAGGCTTATAATATCAGGTTTCGAAAGCGTTGAGCTTCATACTGACTCAAAAGCTTACAGCGTAACTGTGTAGGTCAGGGAAACTACACAAACATACAATTAATGGACACAAAGTAAACATATACCTAGAACAATACTTTGTGGATAACACAAAGCCCATCACGGTTTCAGCGACAAAGCGACGCACGACGTTTAGCCTGCTGCGCTATCGTACGTGCAGTCAAATCAAAGTTAGATAATACTTCACGCGTCATAGATCATACTGGTTCAAAAGCTTACAGTCTACGTGTGTACGTCACAAAGTATACCCAAAATCAGAACAATTGTTTGTACATTATTCATAGTGGTGGCAGCGTCAAAGCGACTGTTTTGACTCGTTGCGCCATTTGTGCAGTCAAAATCTAATTTTTGCTAATTCTTCACGCGTTATAGATCATACTGGTCCAAAAGCTTACAGTCTACCTGTGTAGGTCAGGGTGACTGCAACAGTTTGCTTGTCCCCTTGTAACAGTAGCGTGAGACCGATTGTCTTTACATTCATCACAGAGCTTACGACACTATCTGATGTACTGCACAATGAAGTAATTATACATGTAGTAAAGGTTACTAAATGTTAATATGATGTAAGTGTTCAGATGATACCTCTAACACTCCTAATGTTGTATTGTTTTGCTTAATGTCTTGTAAACATGAATCTAGAGTTTACGATATCCAATACGAACAACAGAATCAAAGGTCTTACACTGAAGATACATACAGTCTCCTATAAGTGAAAAGGATATCCTTTTCACTTATGGATGGGATATCCCAAACAGGGATGAATCAGTAGTGAAGCTGAATTCGATTAGTCTTAAAAATCTATACGACAGTCTCCAAAGGATTTCGGTACAGCATCCTGCAAAACTCGCCCACGCCAATGTTGAGAGCATTTATCATACTACCATACTCGTGTACCTCATACTATTCGGTGCATGTACACTTGCAGTTACATTAACTTATCGATGATTTTATGCGAGAAAGAAGGTTGAGAAAGTTGCCTGTTCTACACAATCAGCAACCGCTCAGGAAATTGACGCCCTAGTTAAATCCAGAGGAAAAATTCGGCCAGATGAAGTAAAGATTAATACCAATCTTCTAGCAGCAACATTGTCGTCTTCGTTCAACAAATAGTTGCTATTCTTCGGGGGAGGGGAGTGGGGTCTGGGTTACGCATCGGTGTAACAGGCGGCTCATCGGTGAAAATCAGCGGACCGCTGATGATGCTCGTCACCAGTACTGCGAATGGCAACCGCCACCTACATCGAGTCAGCATAACGTCCCTGCAATATCATGCCACCCACTAACACTATAT
The DNA here is from genome assembly GCA_930367265.1 of Catocala fraxini. NCBI lineage: Eukaryota > Metazoa > Arthropoda > Insecta > Lepidoptera > Erebidae > Catocala > Catocala fraxini. The sequence continues at coordinate 8,511,975 of OV884037.1, forward strand.
TTCATGTAATAAAACATAGTTTCATTCTTGGTACAACTATCGACCAATTATCATTCCTAAGTAGCTCAGTAACATTTAAATTTATTTTAAAGTCAATCGAGTTTCTTTGCATTCTGCGACTACAGTCTACGTAATTCGCGTACAAGGTGCTGGTCTGCATTCTCACCATATCTATTAGTTTTAGTTTATTCTAAACACGAATCAATAAAAAGCACATACCATAATTATATTATATTTATCAAATTGATAAATAACAAAATACCAATCCGTATGACGCGCAAACATAATTAGCCAATATTATTAACTTTTGTGGAACGATTCTTTGACGCACGACGAGAAGCATCTCCGAGCTATATTAGCAACCGTAGCAAGCTATATCGTATTGTGCAAACGCATATCAGAACATTAATGGCAACATGCGTGTATTAAATAAATGTGAATCAGTACAATTTATTTTGTATGTATGTTCCTATATGTGTCCAAAATTGGGCGAGAATGCAGATCAATGCTTTGTATATTTATTTAATATTGTGTGATTGTCTTGATTGTCTCCGATGCGGTTGCGACTTGCGGAACTCGAACACACAATAAGGATGAAAAATTCCATACATTTCCGTTTTAAAATCATTTATTAAGTCGTTGATATGAATCAGGTTTTCTTAAAATCTTTATTGCATAAACACAGCGTATTTGTAGTTTTCTGTAACGATAGGTACAGATTAGAGCTTCAAGGTGAAAGACATGAGTTATTTTAAATAATTATAATTATACGCCACGATACAGGTATCGTCTCAGGAGACGTTTCTATTTTGTGCCAAAAAGCTCATCTTCGAATAAACGATTTTGACATTTTAAAATATATTTGGATATAATTTGAAATTATAATTGTTTTTTTTTGCTTTTAAATAAATGCGTCATTAATGCGAAAAAATAATGACAGCCAACCAGGAAGTTACATAATCCTGTTATATTCAAACAAAACAGTTTTTAATTGCTTATCTAGATGCGCAGGCGTAGATTTACTATGGTTATATTAACATATACCGATTAATTGGAAGAAGCTAGTCAATTCGTCAAACGAGTTTAGATAACAAACTTAAAATTTGGTTTACATTAAATAGGTACTATTTTGGTGAAACAACTTGACTGGATGTGTGTGCGTAACTGCGTATTGCATACTACATATGAATAATAATTAATAAGATACAGGTCCTATATCGTATATTTAGACGAAAATGGATAATTAACTCTTTTTTACTGCCGGATCTTGTGTATATTGTATTCAATTCAATGCAGATTTTAACCAACAACTCCGCGACGGTTTTGCATTCCTTAGCGCGTTGATTAAAAGATTTTCCATAACATTAACAATGTCAAACGTCAAACAAAACTTTTTACATTAGAGGTATTACTACTATACTGTAGTGAAAAATCTATAGGTAAATTAATATGTGAAGCAAAAACGATGTGCTTACCCCTTTTTACGAAAATTGCGACGACGGAGGAGTATGAAATTTGACACAGTTAAAGTTTATATGGAGCAGGAGTGGTGAATCCTAATACTTTTATAAAATATGCATTAAAAATTCATTAAATTCATGTAAAAACATTACACGCACACACATTTCGGCATTGTTCGCGTGATGTCGTACAATTTGCCGTAAATATGGTTAGATACCTAATGCCAATATTGACAATTAAATTTTTTAAAGTTTATCTACCCGAATAAGCTACTTATTCTTAAACAGAGTACCATATTTGGTTGGCGATTAGTTACAGTAACTGATTATGGATTATAACGATCACTTATATTCATAGTTAAAATAATAGTTAGGTACCTAGGTATAATAATTTGTGAAATACAGCTTGCTCAATATACATAGTATTGCGTAAAGAAAATTGTGGAGCAGTAATTGGTAAAATCTAAATGAAATGTGATTATAAGGGTATAGTTACAGACAATAAAACCTTAATAGTGATCAAACTTAAAATTTAAATCAATTATGATCGAATTTCGACCACTGGGTGACCGCTAGTAAACATTATTATGCCAAACCTGCAAAAACACCGGTTTTCGTTACGCTACCAGTTTAAGGAACAAAAACCACTGGACTTCCGTTAGGATTTTGAGAAATACTGCCTATTATTCCTATAAATGCAGAATTTTATAACAACAGATATTTATACTTACTTATCGTGTCGATGGCAACACATTTTATATAATTTTGTACCAGTTTTCGGCAACGCGGATTACATTTGGTTTAGCCTGATACAGGTCAGCTAGTGTGCTCGATTCTGGGCTTACGGGGCATGACAACAGATGACCCATTGTCTGTGGTGATACGCCGCAGTCACATGCATTCGCATTTGTGTCTATATAACCCCACCTTGACAGGTTATCTTTACATCGGCCAACCTGGGTACGCAAGGGTTATTTATAAAATCCCATTTATATTATTAACGGATAATTTTTTAAATACATCTGGATGTCTGTTACTCCACCAAGCGCAAATCGTTAACGGATATAATACACTTGGTACACAGACAGACTTGGTCCTGGTCTAACACAAAGTAAACTTTTAATCCGGTATGATATCCCGTAGTATTAAAGGCAAGCAGAAGCTAGTATAAATAGGTTTATGTAAAAAAAGTATTTGTTTTTATTTGTTCTTCTCTCAAAAAACGTAGAAAGAATTTCATATATAATCAAGTTCGCCAATAAACTGTTATATAATTTCATTCAGATACATGATAATTGTGCCATTATATTCACAAATAATCATAATACCGTATAAAAGATCTAATAAAATTTGTTACAAAGTGTATGTTTATGTCAATTTAATATCTTACATCCCGTCATAGCTCGTTTGTTCAATAAATTCATTACAGTTGTTAATAATTAACTTTATTTATGTACACGTAGTTTTACCAGTTTTATGACTCAATTATATTTGGTTTTGGTTAAATTATTCCAATCAATCGTATGATATATAATAATAATACTATTATTAGATTAAACACATTCGAATGCTTTACAGACAGTAATTAAATTGACTTCTAGGATATATAAATAACAATAAGCATTTAAGTTATTAGAGTAATTATTTTTTTGTATGCAATATTTGTTGTTTTACGGGTCAAAAACTGTTCAAAATTATATTGTGTCCAAATGATATGATTTTCATTTTAATGGTTCTAGCTATTAAATTGCAATGGAAAATACTCATTATTTTTAGGAATAGGTAGACGGTCAAATGCAAGGACTTTGTTACGCTTTCATGCCTTAACTACTACGACATCATGAAATTTCGCATATAAGATGTCAGGGGTACAGAAAAAAAGGGGATCCTCCAGTTGAAAGTACTGTTTTCGAGTGATTGATAATTTACATAACCTTACCTTAACATAACATTTATGCGAACGACGAACGAATCCGCAAGCAATATTTAGTATTTATAAGAGCGGCGATAGCTCAGTGGGGAGACCAACAGACTGCAATGCAGAGGGTCTTGGGTTCGAACCCACGTCGCGCACCTCTGACTTTCGGAAGTTATATGACTTTTTGAATTATGTGCGTATTGATTGACAATTATCGCCTGCTCCGTGCCTCGGAGAGCACGTTAAGCCGTCGGTCCCGGCTGCCATGAACATCTATGGCAGTCGTTATTGAGAGAGTGTCGACACTAAGATGCCACTGGGTCGAAGTGTCGCCGGTCTGCACTGACTGGCCTCCACATAAGATACATACATACATAGAAGCCATCAATTTCCAGCACAGCTGGTCTAAAGATTAGTAACATATTTTGGTTCACTAGTTATATAACTAGAGTCTTATTGAATAAATGATTTAAATTCTTTAAAACCACTCCACTAAAAATCTTGAATGCGTGTTCATAATTTTATAATTCATACTGAATGTCAGGTCCATAAATATCTCATTACCAAACTTAGTAATCTAGTAAAGTAGACATCGAAGAGTCTAGTTTCGCTCACGGAAGACGGGTGATGAATAACTTATATAAGACCTTGTGAACGGACGTAAATAAATCTAAATGACTTAATAAAGATTATACGACTGCCTTATACCGAGCTACGAATGGTGTAGTGTTGTCGATAATATAATACCCCCTTTATATTATACCCCCTAGTGTCAGTAATATTAAGTTATTCCGTAAGTTTTGGTTAAAGAGAAATACGCTTGCATGGAGTGCGAAGCGGGCGAGCGGTCGTACTGCTTGCCGGCGCGTCGTGCGTCGTGCTAAATGTCGATTTCGAACCGTACACTGGACGATTATTTGTGTGATTCCTAAATATTTTCTGTGTATGTTTGCAAAATCGCCGGTAGAAAAAGAAGAAATATTTTTATCTAACCGGCCCAATAATTCTTTTTATTTTAGGGTTTTAATTTTTCTTTTAAATTTAAGTTCTCTCAGTAAAACATATGAATAAGATGATATTTACCAATAAAATGTTTGTTACATTTATTGCGTGTTTGATTACATTGTTTTGTCCACCATAATTTAACAGCATTCGTTTTTTGGAGGCAAGTGATATTGCAATATGTTCATGATTTTAACTTACACTATGAATTTGAGATGGTATTTTTTACAATTCTTTATATAAAAGTTAACAAGTATGAATTTCTAGATACTTCTAAGCCGTGACTTTAATGTTTAAATATTTTTGTACCTCTTAGACATGAGCCACCCGCGCAAATAACCAGATTATTATCTCGTGCGAAAAGCTACAAGAGTCACTCATTTAGTACGACGAGTATTATTTTTCTGCATTCATTTCTTCTGGTTTCTTAATAAAATCACCATAAAATCAGTGAAACCATTTTGTATATCCACACTGATTGGATAATAGCCGTGCAACGTATTGACTTGTAATCAAGTTATTATTTTACAGATAATATGGTTGATAAAAAGCTTATTAATTTAGAACTTAATTAGTTCTACTAGGTCCTCTGGATATTATATAAGGCAATTTATTGCCCTCGTTTGCAGTGTAAATAAATGTGAACAGTCGCACAAAGCCATTTTCCCGGGTGCGATTTCCAAATCAGGTCACATGGTTATCGGAGTTTTTACTTATAAAATTGTATGTGTGTTGTGGACTCGATTTCCATACGTGCTAAAATATAATGTAGTTCATTCACATTTAGTTTTTCTAAGTTCATATAAATGTTCTTTGTCTGTTTTTTGAGTTTGTAAGTACCCCAAGCAGCGATAGCCTAGTGGGAAACCGTTGGACTGCCACACAGAGGTCTCGGGTTCGAACCCAAGGCGCGCATCTCTGACTTTTCGAAGTTATATGCGTATTAAATAATTAATTAGCGCTTACTTTAACGGTGAAGGAAAACAACGTGAGGAAACCTGCATATCTGAGTGTTAATAATGTTAATGTTAATGATAATGTTCTCGAAGATATGTGAAGTCTGCCAACCCGCACTAGGCCAGCGTGGTGGATTGTAGCCTAACCCTTCTCACACTGAGAAGAGGCCCGTGCCCAGCAGTGGGACAATTTAATACAGGGCTGATATTACATTATATACCTAGCGATAAGCATTATATAAACAAGCGTACTTACTAAATTTGGAAATAATAGCAACCCTGTTTATGTGCCGTTCCAAAGTAACGAACTACGCTTTTACTTTCACATAATTAGCCAGACAGTACATATCGACTTGTAATTAATCTTTTAATAATTAAAAATACCGATGACATATTTGATTTAAGAATGTAAGAGTTAATTACTTATATATATCTATGTTTAGAGGCTGTTTATCGCCTTGAGGCATTTATTGAATTTATTCTCGTATCTATTATCTTTTATTTGACAATTATTCACTAATCTACCGTTATAATCTGCAGTCTCATTTGTATTATTGGCTTGGCTAAAGCCACTAAAGAGAAAATTCTTTGTTCTCTATCTAAAGCTTAGAATTTTTGTGACTACTAGACTCTCATATCGACTGTCATTGTTGTTCATGGCAATGAAGATTAACAGTCCTAATAGCATTTAACAATATTGACAAAAATGCCAGTGTCTGTGAAGCATTTTATGCTTAACATGTTCCACGGACACTTTGTAATTTTTGTATGAACTGGTGTATGAATACCTTGTCAGTGTTACTGAATGTAACTGCTCTGAATGAGTTCTTGATTTTTATTCCGGGACACAGTACTAGGTATTGGATTTTTGTATCAAGTAGTCTTCAGTAGAAGCAAGGACTTAGTTGACGATACTAGACATACCTCTTCTTACGTCGAGCCTACCATACCTGGCGAAATTTGGTTGCTGTTGTACATGTATACATTTTTGCTTATCCTTTCAAGGATAGAAGCGTGAGACTACGTGTGTTTTATAATTATGCTATTAAATGTTCAAACACGTCCATTGAAATAGGTATTCTTTTCTTGAGTTAATAAACTGTTTCTATCTGAATTAGTTATTGTTATTGAGTCATAAGTCATAACTTTGACTCAAGCCGAATATAATAAACACGAGATTGGTAACGTAAGTGTCGATATTTTTGACAGCATATAATAATAACGTACATTTGTATTTAAGGGATGTTTAATAAAATCCTAACTAATATTATAAATGCGATTGTGAGTTTGTTGGTTTATTTGTTACGCTTTCACACCTTAACTTCTCGACCGATTAATATGAAATTTCGCATACACGTTATCAGAGATACAGAAACGGACAAAGGGTACCTTTCATCAATAAAAAATACTATTCTCGAGGGATAGAAACTTATTAAAGCCGCGGACAAAATATATATCTAATCTAGTCTTATCAAGATTAATATTACTAGGTAGGTACTAAGTTCTTATCTGTACTTTTATTTAAAGAATTTTTGATGAACTAATTAGGTTCAATTGTATACGGCCAAATGTGTACAAACGAAAATTGTAACATCTATGAAATACATATTTGACACAATAAATTATTATATTATTTATATGCACATAATGACGTCCTTTCTAAAATATAGCTGCTTTGTCGTCCAGTATGTTTCAGCGACACAATGCAGTAAAAATAATTCCCGTTTAGAACCGCCTCTAATATTCTTGAAGAAAATCCACATTCTGGTATTTATTAACACCAAATGTACCGATGTTGGTAATACCGCTGAATATCTGTTTTTATAAGGAACAACTGCCACCTGCTTTTTAAATGATAACGATTTTACATACCAGACTAGATATAAAAATATTTGCGTTAAGTACAGACCCCCCAAATCAACAGTCATAAATGTCCAAGACAGTTCGTCGATGGCTTTATCTATCTCCGTGGCATATAAGGCATGACTTTGCGTGAAAGATCACCCATCTATGAGCATGGCTGTGGCAGCAATACTTGACCTTGCAGATTGATAGACATGTGGTCTCGGATCACGAAACCCTCAAGAAAACGTTACAACTATTGTGTGATAATAACAGTAATAATTAAGAACAATAGACAATAATAAACAGTATTATTATTAATTATGAAAGCTGTTACGTAAAGGCTAATAATCGTTGAAACGAATACCTAATATATTTTTAATTACAAGCAGGCTGTATGAATTGTTGCCTAAGCCTTGACACAGGCCGCTTCGAAAATGTTAACTGCTATTACTTGTGGTTCAACATATGTTATTATTATAAGTTAAGTGTTCTTATATTTTGTAAAAATAATGCCATGGCAAAAAATACGATCTACTTTTTAAGCTGAAGTCTCCAAAAACAAAACAAACGTCGGAAAGTGCAAATTTAAATCTAAATTATTTATCTAAATTATTTAAATAGTAGTAAACTTTAACAGTAGTAGATTAATTGTCTCAGAGTTATGTAATAATAATGTTTTAAAATAAACAAAATTCGATAAAATCGCGATAAAATCTGTAAACGTAAGACGATATTATGTAAACCGGATACTGTTATTTTCAACAGTGGGTGGGCGAGTTAACCGTTATCAATTATGGGCTTCTGGTTCTTAAAAGTACCACCCTCCTGTAGGAAACCGTCGAAATAGTCGTCATAACTCTGTTACTTCATATGCTGGAAGTAAGAGGTTCTTCCAGTTCTTTTTCTTATTTGGTTGTTCTAAGTTGTATGCATAAATATAAAAAAGTTCTCCTCGTTTACATAAGTGAACCGCAATTAATCCCAATTTTTGATAGCTAAGCTCAACCAGGCACCGTCCAACCTCCTTCCTTTCCAAACTAATTATTAAATCTTCTCCCTAGCCTTTATTATTCCCAAGTCACTTAGGGTCGGCTTTTCAAGTCTATCCGGATTTGACTGGATATCAGTTTTTACACGGAGCGGCTGCCACCTGACCTCCGCAACCCGAAGGCTAACGATACCCTAAGGCTAGACCAGTGTCAGGATATTAGAGGGTACTGACTTTCCCAATAACGACTGCCATAGATGTTCACGGCAGCCGGGACCGACGGCTTAACGTGCTCTCCGAGGCACGGAGCAGGCGATAATTGTCAATCAATACGCACATAATTTCGAAAAGTCAAATAACTTCCGAAAGTCAGAGGTGCGCGACGTGGGTTCGAACCAGAGACCCTCTGCATTGCAGTCTGTTGGTCTCGCCACTGAGCTATCGCTGCTAAACTAATGATTAAATAATGCATATAATTATAATCGCAGTTCGTATCCAGGTTAATTTTATTATTCCCTGTTTATAAAAATCACTCTAAAGCAACGTACATAATGTATGTACATATTATGGTCATGCAAAATGAAAGTCTCGAATTAAACGTAACTTTGCGACAAGAACTGGTACCATGAATAGTCGGCAGAAATCAAAGCGTTCATCGTTAAATTTAATAAGAAAAGCTATAATTTGGCTGGCCCGAACATAATTTAATCATTGGTGTTTCTATTTACGCAGAATGAGCTCAAAGTATCATGAAGTCTAGCTCTGGTTAAAGAAGCAAACCACAGCTAGACTAGCAACCGAAACGTCGGGGAAAGTGTAAAATTAAATTAAATCTAAATAGTTTTAATAGTTTAATAATAATTTAATTAGCTTAAAAATTAGTAAAGTTTAATAGTAGTAGCAGAGAAACAATTTTCAAAATTTTGTAATAATGTGTCAAATAAACAACGCGATAAAATCCGTATATAGCAGTTTAATTTCAATGAATAATATTCGCGTAAATAGAAGACAATATTATATATTACGGATATTTTTGTTAACCAATTTAGCTTAGCTAGAATGCTTTTATTAGCGGTGGGTTCACATCGGTAGTGCAATGGATTAAATACGAACCCACAACCTCTCGATTGCAAGTCCAATGCCTCACCCATTAGGCTACCGTTACGTCAAACCACATTTATAACCAAAGGCACCATAAACTAATTAGCTTGTATTTAAAACAGAACCAATAACAATAAATCAAACAATCAACGTCGTTATACTAAAATAGGTATCGGCCATATTAATATTGCACAATATTACGCATAAACAAAAACGAATGAACACGTAACAATAAAAGTAATATTTTATAATTTATGTTTTAAGTATCAGTTTCATGCGACAAACATACCATATTTTTAGCATATTTATACCTGCTATCTGCTTATAATACATACATACATAGATTCACGCCTGTTTCCTAGAGGGGTAGGCAGAGACTACGGATTTCCATTTGCTACGATCCTGACACACTTCTCTGGCTTCATTCACTTTCATCACATTCCTCATACACGCCCGTCGGTTCAAGGTGCTCTTAACCTGGCCTTTGTCCAGAACGCCTCTGATCTGATCGAGAAACGTTCGCCTAGGTCTTCCTCTTGCGACTGTTCCATTCACACTAGGTTCTTTAACTGAACTTTCTTAGTCAGTCTTTCCTCGTCCATTATTTCTACATGCCCAAACCAGCTTAACATACCCTTTTCTATTCTTGTCACTGTATCCACTTTCATGCCGCATCTCTCTCTAATCACACTATTCCTTATTCTATATTTCAGAGTCACACCACATATGCTTCTCAGCGCTCTCATTTCTACAGCATTTATTCTGCTCTCATGCTTCTTTTGCCATACCCAACTTTCACTTCCATACATAAGTGTTCCATACATAAGCTTATAATAAGATGGCAAAGAATTCAATAAAATATTAATGCAATTAGAGTGTGCAGCGGCACGATGGAAAAAAATTTACTTGTACCTATAAGGAAAACTCTCATGAAAACTACACGGTTGAATGTGTCTATCTCATCTTTAGATGTGATAAGTAATTTTTTTACTGTTTTAATGTCGTAAACTAGCGTGCGCTGCTGCCGACGCTGCTTTATGGCAACCTATTGTATATATTTTTGTAGCGTATGATGGTTGAAATACCTGCTGATGCCAGGGTAAAGGAATCAAAGATGAAATTAAAAGAAAAGAATTAGAGAGATAACTATGAGAGACTTTAGAATTTTTACTCACTGAGCGAAAAGCTACGGTTACTAGTCTCGTGTCGGTTGGCTGTGAGAACTAATCTTCCTTTTTAGCCTTGTCGGGAAAGCCAGTGTCATCGTCAAATAATTAGCCACGGCAAAATAAAAACGGCTTACATATTTTTATATACAGCCCTTTTATTGGTAGACAGCACGATAATAATGGTAGCATTATAGCCAACCCTTCAAAGAAGAGTCCCTAATTAGTCAGCGCAAACCATCTTCTCAATGAGCCTAAAAATCGCAGGAACACAAAACAAGGTCACTTGGCTTCAATCTTCTACAGGGATTCTACTTGTATTTTCCCAATTAGACTGCCTCGTTTTCAGCAGAATCTTAAGTTAAAGTATATTCCACTTAACCACGACACAACTATAAAAATATTTTAAAGGACCAAATGCATATTATATTTAATATATACACAGTTTTGGGTATAGTATAAATAGTCACCCACCCAAGATTTGACCGCTACATGATACTTAGGTTAAGCCCATATGTTTACAATATAAAAACAACTGGAAGTCTAATGCATATTATAACTGACCTTAGTCTAACACTTGTCTAAATTTGTACTGGTGCAATGTCCTCTAAGTAAAACACAGTCGTAATGTGATTTCATTCGCACATCAATTTAGACGTTAACCACAAGTAGCACAAGTTTAAGAATATAAAGCCACTCAGATCATCAACACTAATGTTATAAAGAGGTATATGTTTGGTTGTATTTTTGGATGTAGGAGGTAATCTCTGGCACTACCAGTTCGATTAGAATTTTTTTTCTGCATAAGGCAGGTTATTTTTGTGGAGGTATAAAGGACAAGTAATATCAAGCTAAGCTACAGGCGTAATAATTAAAAACGTGGGTAGAAAAGCGGGGGACAGCAAGTAATTTATAAAATAAAACAGAATAGATATCAGTGCATTTGCCTTCATTCAGTATTCGTAAGCGCTAGTCCAATCTTTGTGAGCGTCATACGTTTAAATTCCGAACCGGATAAACTCTTTTTTTATAAGCGTAAACGTACGGTCAGTATTAATGGAGAGTATATAATAAAAGTTTCCCTAATAGGCTTCCATTATATGATATTAAAATATATCTGGCGAAATGTAATTTTAATTAATTACTTTATCCGTCGTGTAGATATAAATACTCTAGAGATGATTGCAGTTTACCAGCCTTTATCCTGTCCCCAAGAGGGCAATAGTCATCGTCCTTTTATACGTGAATTCCATCAAGGTAAACATTTATATAACACAGGGTAAGCAGTATTATTTTTCTGTAACATTCTGTAAATTAAAGCTACTACTATATTCTACTTATTTCGGGTTCAAATGGAGTCATCAAGACAAGCATCTCTCGAATGGTATACTGTTCAAGGCATCTCTATAGGCCCTTGCAACCCTAGATATACAGTATTATTTAGCTGTAATATTCTGTAAATTAAAGCTACTAGCGTTTTCTAGTTACTCCAGTTTTCAATGGAGAATGTGCCTCCGTACCTCTAATAAAATATCCAGCTGTGTGTCTATATAGCCACAAAATTGACACGCAAGTTTGCAACGCATGATGTAAATGGCATTTTCGATTTACCGCAAGCATTTCATCACTGTGCAAATAATGTCACGTTTAAAGCCCAATAAATAAGATATTTTTCAAGGCACCCTTTAACCTTGGTGTTGCAAAAATAATCTTTTATCGACGACAATAAATCTTTTACATTCATTCAGTCGTGGTCATGCAATTTAAGGTTAAAAATTGAGCATCGGTAATTATATAGCATAAGTGGTGTTGCGTCACAGACGTGTAAGGATTAACAAGACGAATTTGATAAAAATATAATTTATTTATTTATGAATTTTAGTCGCGAAGTTAAATATCTCGTGAACTATAACCTCTGTTTAGGTATAGTTTAAGTTGCACGAATAAGCATTAAATGTATCGGGATTATTCAAGATGATGATTAAGCCCTTGCAATAAGTATACTTTAAATTGAAATCTGTTATGCCGATTTTATCTAAACTAAACGTTTAACAAATATCAGTTTAAACTTTTTGCAGCTACTCTATTAATATTGATACTCATATTTAAATATACTTAAAAGAAGCAATCTTTTAGTTTGCCAACCAGAGTCACAAACAAACAAAATAAAACAAAAATCCAAGCTAACATTAATTCATAACATATTTTAAAAGGAGAACAATAGTGGAATTACTAGTCAAAAGATCAATAATTTCATTGAAAATAATTAATACACTTAAAACGTCGATTTCATGGATAAACTTTTTATTATTAGTTGATTCATATTTGCACATGAAAAGGCTTAACTAAAACCTTTAAGTAATAAATTAAGACCTTATATTCAATTGGATGCATTTGAATCTACTGATGTTCCTAAATAATACAAAGAAATAGCCCAAGTGAATAGAAGTACTAAGTAGTAAACACGGCTACACATCAAGTTAGACACCCTATATACGCATAACTACGCTACATACAAAATAGAGAATTGTCTGAAAGGGACAGTGCATAGTGGTGTCGATGTAATAGTAAGGATAGAGCGTCGCGTCCCGTTCAGCGTGAATGAGACAAAATAACAAAAATATAACGCACTCTCTCGCACGATTTGCAGCGATCAACTTCTAATAGTTCAAAGTCCAAACAGTCTACGTTGAATTGTTGCTATGTGTACAATAAATATAGGTACTTAATAGTTAGCCGAATACAGCAGCTAAAATTATAAGGCATATAATGTTTGCAATCGACTTTGCGAATATTAAGAAATTTATAAAGATGCAAACCATTTATTATAATAAATCATTATAGAGGTCAAAAGAATGGTGAGAGCTGAAAATATCACGACTCAAATGATTTATTTCTAAGACGATAAATGATATATTATCTAGCGTGAGAAGAACAGATAAAAATAGGCAAAGCTTAATTCATAACGATTTTAGGCAATTCTCAGCATCAATACAGTCAGAGAATAAGTCTCCCTTTTTCCTTCACCGGGAAAAATATGGTAATGATGATAATGGACATCCCGGTAATACCTACCACGGTGTTCCTCGACATAACCGCAATCGGCGGGGCCGCGTGAATCACTTTCACATGCAGTCGCGACCCCGCCGAGGTTTGAAACAGCACTTCAGCAGGCCACGACAGACAGACCTACCCTTTAGGCACCACTAATTTTAAACCCTACTGTCCTCCCCCTTGAGGAGCGACTGACACACGACACAGAGGCGCGCGTGGGACACCCACGCTGCCTCTTGGACCTGGTGCTGAACGTGTGGCGGGCAGGCCCACGAAGCCCACCACCACCAGGTAAAACCTTAGGGTGGCTGGAGGTCATCCTGCGCCCTTAGGCGCCCAGTTCTGCGGTTGGAGAGAGTGTTTAGAGAATAAGTCTCCTCCTGTAACCTCCTATAAACTTTGATTGGCATAATAACATACCTTTGTCTACAAGGAGTAGGCAAAAGCGTGTAAAAAATATCTGCATACGCATCTTTAAGCTGAGATTACAGTGATTATTTTTATTTTTTAATAATAATGTTCTCTAAACCGAATTTTGGGTCATCGCGTATAGCTAGCTACGCAAGGGAATTTATAGTGCACAATGTATGTGTGTATGTGGATAAACACAAGCACTCTCTATTCCTACATTCTTATAGTCCGACGGGACGTGCTTTGCTGTGCAAAACCGCATATCTACTGATTCTGGGCTGATATTGATAATTTCGTAAGAGAATAACTAAATATTGGCCCGATACAAACATCGCTGCGAGATCGAGGCAATAGATAGCTAGTAATTTGTCAATAGCTGAAATGCCAGAGATAATTAAAAATGTTTTCTGGCTGCCAGTTGTGCGCTGTAGCTTAATAATTATTATGCATCTCTAAATAAAACCAAAAACTCCTTAATAAAACCCAAAAATAAAAAAATATCTGTAACTTTTATACGCAGTGTCACCGAAACTCAGCCTATTGATTTCTTCATCTTTAAACTTGACCTATAAACCAACAACTCCGGAATCACATGACTGGAGGTGAGTCAACTGATAGTCGGCGGCTTATAATTAAAGGTGGATGTTTCGTAAGTTATATTAAAGTGTCATAAGCGTTCGGAGTGGCCCTTATATGGCGCGGTCACTTCATGTTTAAACGCCGTGGGTGATGGCTGTAGCTGTCTCATCATAGCCGAGGAGCTGTGGGTCAGACTTGTTAGTAATGTTGTCTTATCTTTAATGTTGCTCCACCTAAACGGCTGAACCGATTTTGATTATATTTTTGTGTGTTTAAGCCTGGATGATTTAGCGTTGCGTTCGGGTTACAAGCCAACGTTTGGGCAAGACAATGTTTGCGGGTCCACTAGTGAAGGTATAAAAAGCTTGTGTTCATCTTCTATGCATTCGTATTACGTTTATGCGATTCATCGTTGAATTGGAATTTGTTACAATTATTGCTGGTATTTGTGTAAATGTTTCGATAATAATTCTATCAAAGTACAGGTATAAGTACAGGTGGCGAGCAAATCTTACTGAATAGTTGTAAGCTTAACAAAATAAGGCAGTAAGTTATCAAGAAACATACGGATTTTTGTTAATCTCTTGACATTTTTGCTTGACTATTTACTCTCAGGACATTCTTCATCTATATCGTTGGTTTTGGTACTATTCACCTGTTATTCATAAATAAGCAAACGTCAATCTAAAAATATCTCATTGAACAGAAAAGAAGCCTCATATGAAAGCGTAACCCTAGAACGGAGTTTCCTCCGTAATATTTCATTTTCTTGTAGAAAATAGTTCGCTAGGGCTGTTTGAGTCTCCTTTTTTTTCCATAAAATGTGAACAAAAAGGTATAAAATTTGACTCCTTGACTACACAGTATATCTTTATAAATATGTATAATGCCATGAATGGACAGGCTTGTAAAAATAAACGTTCATATGTCAATCGTTTGGGCGGCGCGCTGTGACACAAGTATTTTATGTTTTTGTTTAACAAGAAGTCGTATTCAACATATTGTATGAAGCCATTATGCTACATTTCATTCATACAAACAAATTAATCCCATACAAAGTAATTTCATAATACATAAAGGCTATGGTGTTGCCAAATTCGTAGTGATGTTAAGTATGGTTCTGCAGATTTCACAATTATTTTTTTTAAACCCTGTTTTGTATGTTATTAAGTAATTTATAATTATTGACATTTTATACATGTCTTTTTTTTAACGTTATGGAATGCATTGAAGCGTATACCTCCGCGGGGGCGGGGGGAAGGGGTTATGTCGGACTCACCGGGGTAAAAGAGAAAGATGTTAAAATGATGATAATAGAGCTCCCGGAATACCGACTAAACCTACCAGGGTGTTCCTCGATAAAACCACTATCGACGGGGCCGCGCGAATCACTTGCACATGTGGTCACGACCCCGCCGAGTTTTCGGCCCGCCGTATAAAACGGCAGGCCATTACACGAAGAGACCTATCCAAAAGCACTCACTCACTTATAAACCCTACTGTCTACCCCCTAGAGGGCAGACGGACTCGACACAGAGGCGCGCGGCTCTGCGGCTGGGGAGAGGGTTTAAACGCTTCCTCTCCCGCTCCGCCGCCTCCTTGATGGAAATCACTTCCTCACAAAAGGAGGCGACGTCGTTCCACTACCTCTTACTCCGGACCATAGACTGAACTACGGCCGGGAGCGAGAGGGCAACAAAACCGACTGCCGCGATCAACTCACGGCGCTGCCATGCCCAGGCGGGGCAATCCGCCAAAGTGTGCAGCGCCGTGTCCACAACAACGTCGCGGCAGTCGCCGCAGTGGTGACAACCGGGCGTCTCTTGCCGGCGTATACGACACAGGAACTGGCCAAAATAACCGTGGCCAGTCATTACCTGTGTCAGCCGGAAGGTGAGGGCGCCATGCCGCCTCTCCAGCAACTCCTCAAACACGGGACTTCCGCCACCATCGTGGCGTGCTCGGACATTTCATGTCTCTCTAGACATGTCTAATCAATAAATAGGTCTTAATTTTCATGAAATGAAATGTTGTATTCTTACAACCAAGTACCAACCAAGGGTTTTACCATTGTCTCTCAAAGCATTAACATTGCATGCTTAAAAAGTAAGACTAAGTTAAGCTATGAAATTCGCTTTATTTCATAGCTTCTACAATACTAAGATGTAGTAAGACCGTAGGCACTCTCTTCTGTACATAGGAACAACTTCAATGATATTCCATTTGTATTCGTTAGTTGTTAATACCTACAAAGTACGAATAAGCTGATCAACATTCAATTAATCATCTTCTTGCCATATACATAAATACTTGACCATAAAAGTGCATGCGTACCATCGCATATTATTCCTTGATTAGCTACAATTACCATAGCTAATCCTATTATGTGGAATAATGAGCCTTCAATTGATTTTCTTAGTGATTGAGTCGCTGTGAATGTGTTGCGAAATTATTTTTATCTATGGTAGACAGCCATGACGGTTATAGCTTCCTATGGTGTTGCAAAGTAATTAAATGAATAAATTTATATGCCTACACAACTTAATGAACATTTTCGTATGGTTAGGTTGCCTCATTGGTTCCGTGGTTTGAGTTTATGTTTGAGACAACTGTGACTTGTGAGATCCTGGGTTCGATTCGCGGGCGGTTTCCAAGGGCTATAGGATTTTTTCTGTTAATAAGTATCAGTAGCGGAACGGTGTTCGGCGATCTTAAGATTTAATGCAATCAACGCACCTAAAAGCCGTTGCCTAAATGACAATCCATATACACGAATAGAGTCCTTATATATTTGTATATTTGACATTCACATTTTATTTTTGGTAGGTTTCTACCATAAAATGTGAATGTCAAATATTTGTTTTATGGAACCTGTGTAGTTTAAATTCTACAAAGTTGAAACAACGTGGTAATGTTACTTTGACAGAAAAGTCTAAAGATACTTCATGACAGACAGGCATATGCCATATAGATATAGGTTTTTTTTACAACTTAGGTGGGAAACAAGCATACCTGATGGTAAGTGGTCACCGTAGCCTAGGAACGCCTGCAACACCAGAGGCATCACTTGCGCGTTGCCGACCCTTTATGAAAGGAAGTGGAAAGGAGAAGGAGAATGTATATGTATGAACTACCTCCGTGGCGCAGCGGTAGTGCATGCGACTGCTGTGCATGAGGTCTCGGGTTCGAATCCCGGGTCGGGGCAACAAAAATCTGTTGGATTTTTCTATTAAGAAATCTCAATACGAGCCGGCAGAGTTGGCAGTGTTAGACACCCCTGTGTCTCAGAAAGCATGTAAAACCATTGCTCTTACTCCTGATTTCTCTCCGCTCGTGTCGAATTATCCGACCCATCGGGTCATGAAGGTTAGGGAACAGAAAGTGCACTTGTGTTTGCGTACATACTTGTGCATTATAATATCTCTTGCGCATATAGCCAGTCTCCGTTAAGATTGGCCGCCGTGACCGAAATTCGGTCTGGAGGACTAATATTATTATAATTATTTTATATATATGATATTTCGTTCGCTTCGAAGTTTCGTATAGACATTTTTGTGGTAGTCCTACAGTAATTATTTAAACAACATTGAAGTGGCAATGTAACTCCGAGCCTTTCTATCCTACATGGGCAAATAATGTTCAGGGTGATTCTTAGAGGACCTTGTTATACAGTCCTATTAGTTATGATAAAAATAAAATAACCTGTCGCTAGCGAGTTCAGTGTTACCAGGTCTATGCTGCTTTCGAATGGGTCTATCCTGCGTAGCTGTTTCTTATTCTGATAATTCCATGTTTTAAAATTGTCTTGCTATTGATAATAAATTAAACTCTAGCTTAGCATGAGAAATCTTTAACAATAATTCTTCTTAATATACAAAATATTAGGGCCGCGAACATCTTTAAGAGGATTTGTTATATGCAGTTTCTGTACTTGCAGATCGTATAGTATAATTATTTGAGACACGCATACCATTGCCTTATTAATGCAAAATACAGAGTAACATTTCAATCCCAGAGGTAGCATCTTGAATAGATTAGTTGCTAAAGCTACGACACGGTTTCTGGAGATTACAAGTTCAAATCCATCTTTTTGTATTGTTTTCTCGTATATATCTTATGTGGGGGCCAGTCAGTGCAGACCGGCGACACTTCGACCCAGTGGGATCTTTTGTGTTGGCCCCAAGATCTATCCTTTAGCTATCTCCTTATGAATGTACTGCATCAGCCGCAGCGTACACTTCAGAGGAAGAAGCCTGAAGTCTTCGGGGTTTGGATATGCCAATCCCAACAGACCCATTTTATCGTATATAAATTACAATATTTCAAATATCAAAATAGTTAAAAAGGGACCATTACTAAACACCAAAAGCTACCGTGAGTGGTCCGTGTACTAAAAAAAGGGATTAAAATGAAGTTCTTACCTGACATCCAGTATCCACATCGGCATAGTAACCAGACGCTTTGCCGATACACGTAAACCTCGTCAGTGGGAACTTGGCCTTTTTCTGTCCACCCTGTAACAAAAAGAACGAACAACTAAGTAAATGTCAAAATCCTTAACATCCTTCCATAACCTCTTGCACACATTAACATATGAATCGTAAGGTTAATTTATCTTGCGTTTGGTGGCTTAATGTGAGGCTTTCAAGATTCGAACGAGCGTTAATCGAGGCCTTCGGAAAATTAAGCATCTTTGACGCAAGGTTGCTCACGATCTAATAAGGGACCAAAACAGACAAGTATCTCTGATTTACAGATACGCATAGTTTTGGTTTTCATGTAATACGGACGCAAGCCTATTATCGTTTATTGGGCACAGTTCCAAACTCCATGTTATTCCTGGGAATACTTTATATTGACAGAAAAACCTAGTAAAACTTTGCCTTACCCGGAGATGAAACTCGAGACCTCAAACACAGCAGGCTTTTTAGAAGCTCATTTTATTATTATAAACTCATCGCTCTAAGCACTAAAAGTCAGAATGTGAGTCTGATTCTAATAAATCATTACCATATAAAGAGTAACTCGTCTTAACATCACCGAACACTGCTACATGTATGTATGTGTGTTGTCACTCCAAAAAAGATGTATACGAAACAAAATTCCATTAAAATATCTACATCCAATATGCCAATATATTGTATAATAATATAATATCTACTATGTATTTAACTGTCCCACTGCCGAGCACGGGCCTTTTCTCAGTGTGAGCAGGGTTAGGCCATAATTCACACATATATCATACATATTTACTTGAAAATCTAAGTATAAATCTTTATCAAAATGTTGTAAATGTGGATGTTTTTAAAGATACAGACATTAGATTTTTAAATTACCACCAAAACGTGGTAATGGCAATTGCTTATATTTTGGTACATTGGATGTAAATAGACATTTTATCAACACTTTGTTCATTATATATCGTTTTGAGGGTAACTGTACTATATTTGTTTAGGGATTTACACCTTTGCTGTTTGTAGGGCGTCAGTATCAGCATCCAACGAAGGATAATCAAGAAACTGTACTCAGTAGCATGAAGTTCGACAATGTGTATGGCGTATAGAACACAGATAAAACTACTTTGGCAAAACCTTGGTAATACACCTCTGCCATTTTTCCAGATAGACATGCTTTTATATTATATAAGTAAGTAATACAATAATCTTCTAGCATATTATACATGCGTTTCCTTAATGTTTATGATGATGCACATGAGGAAACATAAGTATTTAAGTAGCCGCCGTCAACGTGTAATTTTGCTGTCAAAATATTTTATTGGCTTAACAAAGAGCTTGATAGGAATCGTGAGTTATTTAATGGATGCAATAGAAACATGCATGAATGGAACAGCAGATTTTATTTTTAACTAGTTTCTGCCTTCGGTTTCGTCCGGTAATTGCAAAGGAAACTCATTTATGTGATAATCCAGGACTCGATTTGTTTGTGTGTCAGGTTTCATCCAAAATCCTGTTAACGATTAACCGCGACTAAGTTACAAACATACACACATCTTAACAAACACTTTTAAATTTATAATATTAGTAAGGTTAATGAGAAATTGTTACGCTAACTGTTATTCGTAAAGGTTTGCTTCAGGTTCCTTCGAAAGCTCCTAAGGCGGTATGCAGTCTACATGACGTTATTGATTTGCTATCCGTTATATGAGACTTAAATATAGCTGACAGTCCTATAGCAACATTCTCAATACGAAAATATATATGGGTATAATTAAGTAGTAATAGTAGAAAGAATGTACAGTCAGCAACAGAAGTGTATGCACACTTAGCTCTGTCTTTAAAAAATATGACAAAGTTTTGTTTTCTATAGCAGTAATAGCATGTCAATACTGCATATCAAAAATACGTTGTAATTAGGATTTTTAATTCATAATTATAACACCTTTATACAGCTCAATGTTCAGCTTATAATAATTATATTACTGACTACAGTAAGCAATATAATTAGCTGAACATTGAGATGTGGTACACCACACAAGCTATTTCGAAACATTTCAAAGAGAAATAATTTTTTTTACGTATAAATATCCATTTATACAAATTATTATATTATTTTTGAGATAGTATAGTTTTTTAACAATTATTCAATCAGTCCATTATGCTACCTAATTCGGAACAAAGTAGGCGTGAATTACAAATACATTAGTTACACAAATAATAAAATTGATTACGCTCAAATTAACCATCTCTGATTGCAATATGACAAGTAAATACGATTCTACAAAAGTGTTTGCGCATTAATGATGCCGTATTAGGCCATGATTGTGAGCTTTAAACTGAAATTACGCAATGTAATGCGTATTATTAAGAAATATTTAATTGGTGTTGAAAAAAACGATTAGTGAATCGTGATTTACAGTTTGTTATACGTGAAAGGCTTAATAACAATTTCATTTAAAAATGAAATAAGTTTGTAACCCGAGTAATTTTTTATAATTGTAAAACATGCATAGCTTTGCGCTTTATTTGTGGGCAAGCCTGGGGTTTTTGGTTTGATTCGAGGGTTAAAAAAGGTTTATTGGAATCACCTGTTAGTACGTTTTCAGTAGCACCCAATCTGGAAATGTGCCAAATAGAAAGCAATATAAAACATAATATTTATAATAAAGAGGATTTCTTTTATCATGTATTGAATACCACGTAAAAAATTCAGTGCAATTACCAGCAATAAAAGAAGCAATGTTTATTTTGACATAAACAGCAGTTTACTTAAACAATCACGTTTAGGTTCACGTAATCTTCATAAGTGGACAAAAGTATTTTATTTTGTTACCCAATGCTAAACAAAGCGCTTGTACCATTAAAATAATTGTAAAACTTGTAAGCAATTGCCAGAGTTACCAAAACAGCTATTTGGCACACATAAATCGTTAAAATATTCTAAGTATACTGCGCTAAGGAGCTACAGAATATAACAAATTCGTGCCACCTTATATTAGTAAGCAACAAGTGACTTATTATATTTTCGCTTAAGAAATGTACTTTATAAATAGGTATATCAAAATAATAATAACGATCATATCAAACACATATTCGCATAGCTATGGGGACACTGTGAAGATCTCCCTATGCGAATTGCCACGCAAATTTTCCTTCAGTATTAATTGAGCAATAATTAACTATGTAATAGGTATGCAAATAATTTATAATACAGAAGTGCGTGAAGTGAAATAGAACTCGAGATCTTGGCATGGCAGTCCAAACCAACGCCAAAGTTTAATATAATAATATTTAACACCCGATTCTGTCTCTCCAGACATCATCCGATAGTCAAGTCATCAAATAATTTGTCTATCGGATAGGTTTTCTCCAAACATTTTATTTAAAAAATATTAAGTTATCCAATAATGGTTCCACATTTGATTTTTGTCAAATTTGATACGAAATATGAAGTAATATTTATACTTTTCAGATAAAAAAAAGGAACGCTTAAGTCAGGAAAGCAGCTAACTTACAATGTCCTTAACCTAAGCTTATAATAAAATAGTTAGTGGTTACTAAATTAAATTCGTAACCACACTTTAACATAGCTTATTATTATCTAGAAGTCAATATTTCATAAAACAATTGTTTCACCATCTTATAAGCGAGCTATGACGCGCTTGCTCGTAAAAGATGCTTAGATAAAACCTATTGTGCCGTTTGCCACCAAGCATTGTTGTTGGGTACAAAACAAACTTAAATCTTCAGCATATTTGAAACCTATTTCTATTGTAATATAAACAACAGCTTGTTCACCTGCAACATTGCGAACTGCAAAGTTAACTTGGTTTCAATATAAAAGGCTTGAATGGAATTTTTCTAGTGCTCTTGAGGTTTTGTAAACTGCGTTTATCTTCAGCGAGATGATTAATTTGATCAGTTGTGCTCTAATTGGAGAAAGATTGACATTTCAATGAAGGTGTATATATTGTTTTAGGTGAGGCTATTGCATTACACGTCATGCTTGAGAAATAAATAGGCCATAACAGTATTCTTTGTTAGAAGCTTTTTTTTCAATTAGCGATATTCATTTTAGTCTTGCAATGGATTTGCTTGCATCTCTTCTCTTCCAATGATTCAAATTTCGAACGATTTACCTACTTCATCACAAAATTAAGTATACGCAACTATATAGAATAATATTTTGTCATAAAGGTCCATCATTAGTAGCATCAACAACTAAAATGTCGATGATGATAAAGAATTGTATATGACCTACATCTTCTATCTAAACTAAAAAACTATAAGTGAATTTAGGAAGCACTTAGTAAAGGATTGAACAACCAACGTAATCAAGGAAGTGTACTCTCAAACACGTACCAGAATTAGATCAAAGATTAACTCTTTGTATTATCTGGTTACTTTTACTACACAATGGTTTTACTGTTACGTAAGCTAGGAAGGACCCAGACATACTACGTAACGACGTTGCACTATGTAATTGTGCAAATTGGAAGTGATTTTCGTGTAATAAGCATTTGGGTGGATAGTCGGATCGCGTGCTAATTTGGAAAGAGATTGGGCATTCGAGTCGGTATTGCAAACGACTTTAAACTAAGAAGGAATAAAACAATATCCAAGAAATCTTACCCTTCTGTGGCTGAATGTGCTTGAATATTCAAGAGAAAATAAAAAGGTGTACTTAGTTATGACATTATTATTATATCCACTCCACATCACTTTTTTTTTTGACTTTCAAGAATTAATCCTAACAAATATTATAAATTCGATTGTGAGTTTATTTGTTTGTCATGCTTTCACGCCTTAACTACTCGACCGATCATCATGAAATTTTGCATACAGTCAAGAAAAGGACATAATATGGTACCATTCATCTAGAAAAAAGAACTTTTTGCGAAGAATATACATTTATTAACAAAATATACATTAACGCGAGCAAAGTCACGGAAAAATATATGATAAAATTATAAATAGAATACTATAATAATATTTATAAGTTAGGTATTTAGAACAACACACAAGTGACAGAGATAAAAAACAAACAAAAAATATATTTCAAGTCAAACCAACGAACCAATCATTTGATATTCTACGGCAAACATTTTGCTCATTTTTACCGATAGAAACAAACAAGCAATAATAAAAACGACTATCAATCATCAACGAATCATAGAAAATAAAATATGTACAAACAATATGCTAATAGATAAACACAAGATGGAATCAAACGCGACAGGTGACACAAGGTGAGAACAGATCATAAATTATTCTGTGGCAAGATTGACCCTTCGTTATAGTAGAGGTAATTGAAACGCTCTGTCCATTGCAGCAAGCCTCAGTGACGTAGCTAATGCGACTATTGTTGACGTGGTCAGTTCAGAGTGATATTGGTTTTTCTGTCAAGAAATATTTATTGGCAGAACACGGAGCAGACTCCGTGCTGCCTAATATTGCTTGATTAATTGGCATCTACCGAATATAGTACCAGAGCCCTATTCTGTAAATGGCATCGAGGTTTTTATTAGAAATTAAGTGTGACCTAAAATATAGCTAGCGGAATTTAATTTATTCCGTGTCTAAGTGTTGTTTGTGTCCGTTGTTTGAATGCTTGTTGTCCCCGCGACGCAAGAATTATTCAAATGTTATCTTATATAAACAAAAAATAATAGAAACTAAGTGCGACCTAAACATGGCTAGCGGAATGTGGGTATTATAAATCTCTATAACTTACACTTATGTTATTAACTTGTTGTCCTTTACCTAGACAGATAAATTAGATGTTCTACTTTTTAGTAGGAAAGCAATGATAAACTATACTTATGTATATACCACTTTTGCAACACAGTATTAGTACAACAGAAAGATCTGCGGTTACATGGTTATCAAACGGTTACAAGTGTGAATTTTCATTATTGTACTACTGACGTAACAGATAAGTTTTATGCTATCTGTGGTTTTGAAAATTGCAAAACAGTTACAGACTCGGCACAGATATTTTTTTAGCCTAATAAGTACCAAATGTTAAGTTTATCTTTAGAATGTATAGGTATGAAAAACTAATTTCTTGATAATTGTTCAAGTAGTTGGGACGTGAAAGCGTAACAAAAAAATAAACAAACTAACAGACATTTGCATTTATAATATTAGTTATGATATTTACTTCTGCAACATTTGAGCAGCTACGTCATAAACCTATTTATTGCTGCATGTCGCATACCAGATTTGATTCACCTATAAAACTGATTGTAAATGTCAAACTAGTGAAGTGACCGTAGATACTACTTTTAGGGAAATGGCAAGCTCAGCTCTATTGTGTTATTTTGTTGCAGACAAAAAACAACGGCTGATATATATATTTTTTATTTTATTGTTATGTATGTCGTGTGGTTTCGTGCCGCTTCTTCGATGGATAAAACAATCAAATCGCATTGGTGAACCGTTGAACGTAGAAGACAAGCAAGTGAACAACAATGAATAGAAAAACGTAAAAACTAACCCCTGGTTTCTGAATTTAGAATGACATGTTGAGAAATACTCAAACTCTACTTAAGTATTACCATGCCATATTTCTGTTTATAATGTATATTTTTACTGACAAATAAACATTATTACATAAACAATTATTTTTGTTACTCTATCAAGTTTCCTTAAACTGTAATAATATTTGAGTAAGTATAGCTCAGTGGGGAGACCAACAGACTGCAATGCAGAGGGTCTCGGGTTCGAACCCACATCGCGCACCTCTGACTTTCGGAAGTTATATGACTTTTCCAAATTATGTGCGTATTGATTGACAATTATCGCCTGTTCCGTACCTCGGAGAGCACGTTAAGCCGTTGGTCCCGGCTGCCATGAACATCTATGGCAGTCGTTATTGGGAAAGTCAGTACCCTCTAATATCCTGACACTGGTCTAGCCTTAGGGTATCGTTAGCCTTCGGGTTGCGGAGGTCAGGTGGCAGCCGCTTCGTGTAAAAACTGATATCCAGTCAAATCCGGTTAGACCAGAAAAGCCGACCCAAGTGACTTGGGAATATTAAAGGCTAAGAAAGAAGAAGATTTGAACATATACTTAAGTAAATACTCAGTTGATAGCGGTTTGATGAAATTTTGCTAATCAGTTGAGATTTGCTACTTTTCTCAATTCAGCAACCGAGGAATAGACTGGTATCATATTTAACAAAGTTATAACAGAGAAAAGATTCAGATAAAATTAAATTTACATCAACAATAGAACAGCGTAATGGTTTAAGTGATTACCTCGCCACTGCCACTACGCCGAGTAATGTGGGTTTAATCCCCACGCGAGAGGAAAATTTATACCACAAATAGTGTAGATTTTCTGCGTGTCCGTTGTTTGAATGGGAGACTTTACCAAATAAAGTTAAAGCTTACAGTATTGTTAAGAAATAATAAATTGTATTCTCTAAAATAATTATTTAAAGATCTGCATAACTATTTTCTGTTTAACTTATTTATATTATATTGTTATGTTTTGCTATATTTGAGTATGTATCTTATGTGGGGGCCAGTCAGTGCAGACTGGCGACACTTCGACCCAGTGGGATCTTTTGTGTCGACACTCTCCCAATAACAACTGCTATAGATGTTCATGGCAGCCGGGACCGACGGCTTAACGTGCTTATATTTGAGTATCTTCTAACTGTATAATATGCATGCCGTGGCAACCTTTAAGTAAGGTAGCACTAAACACTAGCCATAAGTACTAGCCATAAGAACATGTTACAGTGTATACCTCGTTGGTTGTCTGAATTAAACAAATATATAAAAAAAATAAAAAAAAATCCTCCGCGACACAGGAATCATTCCTAGCGCTGGAGTCGACTTAAAAATAAACAAATACATCGTCTGCGACTATTCTATCTAGTTCAGGTCACAATATGGTTTTACTTCAGTACAAGATTATCTTTTCGCTGGTTAAAATAAGTAGCAACTATTTTGACATGAAGTACATATTTGCACATAAATTCTATTCACAATGTATCTGGCTAAACCATTCTTCGAAACATACAACTACTTATCACTTAAGAAGGTTTAAGCCGACTAAAGTGCGTTAGTAAGCCGCTTGATCAAAATCCGCTTAGCTGCCCTCAATACCATTGTAAACCTGAACTGTATATGTCAAGCTTATCGACTAATGGATGTAAAACGGATGATCCGGCTTTAGAGAAATTATGTCACAGATGCCAACTTTCAAGGAGAAGTATATTAGTTTGACAATACTGACCTAGTTTAGTTGAAGTGTTAACGTTATTGCTTAGTGTTGCCATATCTGGAGTGTTGTGGTTGTGATTTGGCTAATTGTTCGGGAAATAACAGGCGTGAAATAGTTTTTGTCTTTTTTAATCATTTATCTCAGTCTGATGATAAACAGTTAGTGCAGTCCAACAATAAAATCCACCTCTAAATACTGTCATTGCGATATTGACCAGCAGTTCTTCTACAATTATGGCCTATTGATAAAAGATTATATACATAGTCAAAAGGTTATTCTAGTTTATCTTTCTCCAATACAAGTTATTCGGATACGCGACCTCGTCTTCGATTCATCGATATTGCAATTTGGTGTCCAACTTTTACCACTCGTCTGTTGAAATAGAATTTATGGGTGAAATCGATGAATCCTGCTTCAGGCCACAAGGATCGTCATCCTGACAAATAGTAATAAGGGAGTTCGCAACAAATGAATTGGTAATATCTTACAATGTGTTCGGCAATGCATCGAATGGTTTGATTTGTACTGATAAACTGCTATATACGGATTTTATCGCGTTGTTCAAATCTCAGGTAGTGACAAACCACAGATTCTCGCTAAAGAACACCGATTCCTACCAAGGATGCTTCACGAGGCTATTGAAATCAAAAAACATCCTAACTTTAATAGAGAAGATGGTTGGAATGTACCACCAGCTTGGGATCCAGTAATAAAAATAGTCAAACCCAAGAAGAAGCAATCCACAGCTAGACTTCATGATACTTTGAGCTCATTCTGCGTAAATAGAAACACCAATGATTAAATTATGTTCGGGTACTTTGAAACAACTACACTGGAACATTGAGACAACTGCCATCTTAGTCTCCCCGTGACCATGGCTGCTGAAAAGCAACCGAAACGTCGGGGAAAGTGTAAAAATAATTTAAATCTAAATAGTTTTAATAATAATTTAATTAGCTTAAAAATTAGTAAAGTTTAATAGAAGTAGTAGTGTAACAATTTTCAAAATTTTGTAATAAAGGGTCAAATAAACAACGTGATAAAATCCGTATATAGCAGTTTAATTTCAATGAATAATATTCGCGTAAATAGAAGACAATATTTTGTACTGATAAGTTATATAAAAATAAGGTCCTTTCTAGCTCTAGCCCGACGACAAGGAGAACAGGCGCCAATCCAATGGCTTCACTTGCTTCCTAAAGCATTAAAGTTCAACATCGCTGGTTTCTTAGGTCGGAGGTGCCATTAAGAATTTCTTGACAGAAAAACGCTATAACTTTTTGTTGGCCCGGCCTGGGTTTAAGCCTCCTGTTGAGTAGTCGAATGTAATACATGTTGTTCTTTTACGAATATAAAGTGAAGTTATTATAATATGTACCTAGTTGTACCAACTACATTCCTAGATATTACAGTCGTGGTTTTATCCGTGGTACATACCTTTACTTGCTTACGACATCCAAACAAGATATTGAAAAGGTGTAACGTGTTACGTTACGACAAACCTTTGTTTAATATTTGACTTGAACCTTTAGTACTATCATCATAAACTTCTTTACGATTGCTGTTTCGCTTAAAGCTATTTAGCAACAAGACGCACGTGCATACCGCGTGGAACAGAAAGTCGTGGTCATAGTAAGGTAAGAATCGTAAGACGTTTATTTTTTTGAATTACCAGATTGTCAAACAAGGATAAGGATTAGTAGTAAGTGGTAATTATATCCTCTAACGGCTTGACCACGTGTTTCACTCACGAGTTACCAACTCTAAGGTATTAAAGTTACAATGCAAGGAATGCATTCGGTGAGGTAGGTGTGAGAACATTCGGAATTTATGAGTTAGAAATCTTTAGGTAAAACACTGTGATGGTATTATTACTCTTACGCTTCAATATTTTACATATGACTATCCGAATAAATATTTTTGAAATGGCTGATGCATTCAAATGTTTCAGAGCTGGCCGGGCCATAAGCAAAAATATTGCAGCCTTATAGTGTAGTAAAGGTATTGCTCGTTTAGTCGCCTCATCTATTTAAATTAGTAACTATGGACGCAAGTGTCACGTGTTACTCGAAAACGTTAATTTAAATGCATAATTGCATTTAAACGACACTTAAAGTGCATCGTGTGCCATTTAGTAAACGATGTAATGCTTAGTAGTCAAAACGTTAAGTTTGTTAGATATGTACATACCCAGCTCATTGCGTTAGTATTATTACTGCACGAATGCCGTAGTGGTTTAAGTGAACATATCGTCATAGGTGCTACGACGAGTGTTGTGGGTTCAAATCCCTCACGAGACAAAATATTTTGTAATCCTCAAATGGTTGCTCCGAATCTGGATGTATTTTGTGTTCGTTGTTTGAATGTCGATAAAGTTCCCTGCGATATGATATATTCGCAAGTATTATAAATACTTGAGGCTACGTAAAAACAATTTATATTTTATTAATACACAGTATCTCGACACGGAATGAGCTAAAGATGTATATTATAATTATAATACCAGCCCTGTATTAAACTGTCCCACTTTTTCAGTGCGCAAAGGGTTAGGCCATAGTCCACCACGCTGGCCCATTGCGGGTTTGCAGAGTTCACATATCTTTAAAAACATTATGGAGAACTCTCAGACATGCAGGTTTCCTCACGATGTTTTCCTTTACCGTTAAAGCAAGCGATAATTAAATACTTAATACGCACATAACTTCGAAAAGTCAGAGATGCGCGCCTTGAGATTGAACTCGAGACCTCTGCGTGGCAGTCCAACGGTCTCCGACATCAAAATGAAACCTCCTATATTTAGGCGAGAAACGCCATGCCTAGTCGGCTATATTTAGGTACATAGTAAATAAGCCCATGTATCTGTACCTATAGTCACATAAAGCCAGTTCCCCATTTGTGTGAATGCAAACTAAATGTTTCACACAAAGACAACTTTATCTTTATAACTAGCGCCTGCCGACAATGTCTGCGAAAACAAGCAAAAAGTTCAACGCATTGTGCCGAATGTTGAGTAAAATGTAGATATCATAATATACGACCTATGGACGAAATAAACCTTCATGAGGTCACTTTGGTTTGTGGACAAGATAAAACAGTTGAACATGCATTTCTGATTCTGATGTAACGGCCTCAACCACTCTGGCAATATCGAGCAACACCGTGGTAGGTTTCGACCGGGACGTCGTCATCTTTCTCCGGGTGAGCCCGATATAACCTCTCCGCGCGCCTCCTCCTAGGGAGAGCTATGAGTCCAATGCCTTGATGTATATAAAAAAAACTTGAACCTGCAACCCCCACATAGATATTTATAGTTTGTAAATCATAGCTTGGGACCTGTGACAGTTATCAGATTAACATTCCGAGGGCTAGGACGATGTTGATCATATTCGACTATAAAACTATTGGTCAATATTATAGTTAATATCTCAATGTTTGAATAATTGTTGTACACACAGCGACACATCAACCTAGACTGTCTAACTTGATGTGTAGCCGTGTGTACCTGGTTTTTTCTACAATTAAGTATCAGCATTTTAAATTGTTTTCACATTTTACACAATATACCTAAAACGTTTTAAAAGATTTATGTTGTGTTACGTTATTCTAATCATAATAATCAATGACTGTACTTATGGCGTAGTTGTCGACTCGCCACTACCGCCGCGCGCCGCGCCGAGTGTTGTGCGTTCAATCCCCACACGGGAAAAACTTTGTGTGATTCCATTCACATATTCCATATTCATATTCCATAATACCGTATTTCACAATTCACAAATGAATTGAAAATACCATAATTCACAAATGGTTGTTCCGAGTCTAGGTGTTCTTTGTGTCAGTTGTTTGAATGTTTGTAAAGTCCTTCGCGACACAGGAACTAATTCCTAATGGGGAGATGTCCTTTTTAAAAAGAAAAAATATATAATAAAATATGGAACACGATTTTTATTTCAGAAATCTCGTCTTGTAATTATCAAGTTGAAATACGCCTAGAATGTTACTATTCGCACAACCAATAAAGTATGATATTGCTTTGTGAACACTTTACTTTCATGCAGTATGAAGCTTGATGGGTGTGATTTGGATGACATCTGTCATATGACCCAAGCTATATTTTACATAATATAGATATAGGACTGCCTTATCGCATGAAAGTCGCCAAAACGTCGTAGAAACAAGCCCAGTAGACTTATTGGCCCTATAGCTGACTTGGGATTTAAAACATGGTTGTTGATATATAATCGTCCCATAAATCTCGGGTCCCTACGCAATCGCTCAGTTTTACGCCACAGTAACAAGGTAGTCCAAACAAGGCAGCAAGAGTTTATAGTACCTACGTAGTATTATAATACACCTACCAATACTTCTACAAGCTCTACGTTAAACACACACTAAGAAATGATGACAGGCAATAATTATCTTCAGACAGTATCATAAATTACATAGGTGATAAATAATTTATATGAAGAAAAGCCGACTTTTTATTAAACCAACATTTTATGCAATGAATCATCTCCATTATACTGAATGACATAATTTCCTGGTCAAATATACCATCGAACGCCACGCTTATAACCTAATAAAGACATCGCGATGTTGGACAGTCATATCAAGGACGATACAGTTTAGGCAACGACATGAAGTCATATGACGGACAGGTTGTGCTCTTTATGACTTCACGTTGGTAAAAAAGGATAAGAAAATTACATGTGGGAGGTAGAGAGAAAAACATCTGAACCTACTATTTAAAGTAATTGAATCTGATGGTCACTAGAATATTCTAGATATTGGGCTGAATAATCTAATTACTATACAGTATTTGTAAGCCCAAAATGTAGAATATATCGGTGACTTGCAGATTGCTTGCTTGCTAGAATATAATTTTACCTTATAGAACAATGTTATGTTTACCTCACAAAAGATCGCAGTAGCCCAATATCCCTGTGTTCCTGCGATTAGCAAGCTTTATACAGCTCTCCAAGTGAACTGAACACTTTCTTTTAAATTTGACGGTTTAAAAAAGAAATTATCAATTAATGTAATGCGTCCGATATAGTGAACTACTCTTAGTCATTTATTAATCATGTCACCTAACATCTTTGTCATATAGTGACTGCGTGTTGCTATCGAGACTAGTGATGTTCCCTATAACGACACAGTCTAAAACGATCCCCGAGAGATGAGCAACTGGAAATTTTGTTTCTTTATTTTTGTCTTAATAACAAAGAACACCGAGACTCGAAACAGTTATTTGTTGATGACACAATTATTGTCTCATGTGGGTATGGAACTTACTGCACTGGGCACAGTGACAGTAGCAAGACGACCACGCAAATTAGTACGCTTACTATCACCCTTATGCTTGATAATAATTACTTCATTCTCGCAATCAGATCAACAAAAAAAAGCTTTTAAATACACAGAATGATTTTGATAGCCATATGTTAACCAACGGCGAGAAATTTAAATTTTTTACTAATTAAAAAAATAAAATATCAGTAATTAATGTCGTAAATAATAATAGGCAGTCCTTTTTATTGCCCGTTATTATTTACGACATCAGTTATTGTTAAGTTATTTTTTTTAAATTAGTTTAATGTTAAGATTGTGTCGGGTGGTTAACATGACTATGTGAACACATTTCAGGAAAAAAATTCGTACATTAATTTCTCCAAAAGCATAATTCTAATAAAACAAAAATATGCTCAGGGTTATTCTATATCACCAGTAGAATGCGTGGTTAAAAGGAATTACACGATTTCAAAATCACCCTCTATACTCAGACATATATACATATATGTATACACCTGTGTAATCCAACAAAAATACTAAACTATACACACGTTATCAGTTTCTCACACATATCAGTCACATGATTGTAAGCGCATACCTATTTATACATGTACAGTTTAGTCAACTAACGTTTACTCGCGAAATACACTACAATTACTTTAGAACGAGGCTTACTAAACATCAAACAAGGTCAAAAGGTATCGTACGACATCGTAATAATTATAGTATAGGCGAATATAGTCATATCTAGGAAGATGTAAATAATAACAGATGTACATATATTTATGCAAAATTTACTTATTAGTGTAAGCTATCAGCACAAATAAAGTCTTTTTAAACATTGTGTAACATACGGATGATTTATCAAATTCTAAATTATATAATTTATCTCAGAATCGTATAGGTAAGCAGTGACAAAATAAAAAGAGATGAACGAACTCCATTCTGCCACTGCTGCAATAATAGCAATTGGAGTTGGGAGGCTTTATTTCTGGTGATAATAATACACTATTATTACGCTGAGTCTCCACTCTTCCAAAACGTAACCCCTCACTTTATCAGAAATCGTAGTCAACAAAAAAACAAACTCTTTTAACATTAATAAGGAAAACTGGATTAACATCGATTAGGAGTTGTAAGTTATTGAGGACTACAAACTTTTGCAACATTAAAAGAATATATAATCGCGGTTCGCCAGCTCTGTATTAAGATATACCTTCCTGCGCGGCCAACGCAAAAGACAACATCACTAAGCCACACAAACAAGCGCGCACGCACCTATAAACACACACACATAAATAGATTACACAGATTGACCCATTAAAATACTTTATTACAAAAAACCCCTGATTGTTAAATGTAACATCTGCTACCAGTTCCTAGGTTCACGCAAGAGGTAGAATCATTTACATAAATAACATCTTGATTTGTAGGAAGATAGTAAGTATTGCATTACTAGTGACCAATCGTCTATCGCAAGCCTCATAATGAGACAGATTCCCTCAATTGTTCTCAACTAACTCTCACAAGTTATGGCTTTTCTTGAGACTAGAGACAGCTGTTTTTTTGCTCTAAAGATATTTTATGTGAAGTAATTGCCGAGATTAATATGATACTTAGCAAAATTGCTAAAATTAATGTATTACGTCATGTCAGTTATGAGTATTTCTGAGATACATACTTTTTAAAAGAAGTTTTGAGTCACATAAGTTTTTGCTGCTGGTAAGTTGAGTTCTTTAAGGAGCCATTGGGATATTAGCTGAGGATGAGTGATCACAGCTGTATCTTGCTGGCAGTAAAATCCCTTCATTAAACATTTGGATGACATCATTTTCTGGTCAAGTATCCATCGAACGCCACGCTTATAACACAATATGGACATCGCGATGTTAGACAGTCATATCAAGGACGATACAATTTAGGCAACGACATGTTATCATATGATGAACAATTTGGTAGGGTCTTAAAGGTTTCACGTTGGTAAAAAAGGATAAGAAGATGATATGTGGTTTCCCTGGTAGGATCTCTTGTATTGCAAACATCCATAGGGTCTAATAACTTCTTATCATCAAGCGGCTTGTGGTGATACTTTTGGTAGTTATTGCAAGCGTCCATAAACTACACTTACGCTTGCCTTACTTTACTCTTTTGTCACTTCAGTAGGTGGACAAAATGACGCAGTCATAGCTTAGTTATATTGGCAATGTGTCAGGTCAGGTCACTCCCTCATCTATGGAGGCATACATCACAAAATTCAAAGCAACAATAAATCTAGAAACAAGTTACACCAGACAAGCTAAATCGAAAGTTAAATTCTATAAATACGGCGTGTTGTCACAATAAAGATATTCTTCACATTATTAAGGCTTGTCTCTCAAGGTTAAGTGTATTGAAAGTGAATAAAATATTTTGCAAATATGTATAAATATAACTCTTTATGTTTATTGCACTGCTTTATTGCTTCAATGACGTTATTACAAGCTTGCCTGATAATTGTTAAACAATCTTATATTAGACTTCTGTGTATGGAAATCCTTAGTAACAGGATAAAGAAATAGACATTAATAGGCCGCCTTATTCCACCCATATTTGACTACCTATGTTTAAATTCTATATAATAGACGTAAACATAGTTGTAGTCACTAGCAATGTGTCAGGTGTGTTTGATCCCCGATTTGGACTTACATCTAAGTGACCTACAGATTGTGGTTGTGTTAATTGTACCAATGTTTATAAAATGTTAGTCTTCTCTAGTGTGTAAATTCTAGAGTGAGGGTGTTTTATTAAAATAAATAAAGTTCACTTGCCGGAAAGACGAAGAAAATAATATTATACTAGCTTAATAAAATTCAAAAGATTTAGTCACAACTACAATTTTTTATATAACTAAAAAAAATTGCATAATTGACTACCTCTCTTTCCGGCAAATACTTTTCTTATGTTTCATACTTCTCATTTCAGTGACGAGCCCATTGCCATGTTTGAAATGACGCAATATTATTGGCACGTAAAGCTTTTTTCCTAGATCTACTCTTTTACTATTCTCTTATGATCAAATAGGTTAAAGTCATACAGCCAAGCAAGAGATAACTGGTTAAACTATCAACTACATGATAATATGAAACGGATATCAACAGGGTCATACAAGCTAGGCTAAACAATTACCATAGATTGCTTAACGGCACATCCAGCAGCACTAGCTAAGGCATGTAAATCTAAGTTTATGTACCCAGTATTTTCAAATAAAATAAATCAGACAAACTGACAATCTGAGCTTATAATTATAAACTATAAAATTATAAGCAGAAATGGCCAGACACAGAGCTTCAATTTAAACTGCATTCGCCTTTAACTTTTCGTAATCATATGCATATTAGAAATTATTTAGCAAAATTTGTGGTGATATCTGCATGCCTGAATGACCACAATGGCGTCATATGTATCTTTTAAGAGACAAGCAAACGTACAACCTTAATTCACCAGCTATGTGTCTTATCAGTAAATTTTACTAACATTAAAATATTACACTCAAAGAAATAGTGTATAATTATTTATGTGTCGGGTAATCATCGAAACTATATATTGTAGGCTTAAATTATTACACAAATGGGTACTCAAAGTATACACATACATAAAGTTTCACGCTTATATCCTCAAAGGAATAGGGTAAAGATGTATTACATCTACACTCCGTCAACTGTTTTTGGGTTCCAAGTTTACTTCTACCGGACACAGATCCAGACTACATGGTCCTTATGAGAATTTCTTGACAGAAGTGCCCACACACTTAAGGGCACACAAATTTTCATACAAAATGTATAAAAGCGTCGCGATACCAAACCAACAGAAGAGACAGGGCGCGGACGAGACGCGGACACGACGCTTCTATACATTTTGTATGAAAATTTATGGAAGGGGCGCTGCGTCTGCGATGCATCCTCGTCTTACGTCTTTTCTATTTGTCCTGTCCTTCAAACAACCTTTGGGAACCGAGAGCTTATGCTCGGCTGTCGCGTACACTACTGCTGCGTCACAAACGCATTATGAATTTGGATTGATACCAATATTTCAATGATTTAAGATTGAACGTCAGTTATTTTCGGTTAATAAATTTAAACAAATAGAAATAAGATATACCGACGAAGAATAACTGACTTTAGATTGACAAATTTAGCTAATAGCATATAATATGGGTGTATTATATGGACACGTTCTACGTGACAAGCGTACTTGACGAGTCCTAGCGGCTCGTGGGAAGACGAGTTACTCAGCAAATATTATGAAATTCCTTCACTCATATAAACAAGTGTGCAACCGTTTGCTACAAGTAAATATCATGTAAGTTAAAACAAAGATAAAGCCGACCACACACAAACAGCGGTAGCGGAGCGATGGCGGAGCGGAGGCGGAGCAGTACCGGTGGCGTTTTTGTTGTATTGTTTGAATTAGTATGAAGCGTAACACACGTGATCCGAAGCGACCGTGTGTGTAATGTTTCATACTAATTCGGACAATACAACAAAAACGCTACTGGTACCGCTCCGCCTTCACTGTTTACGTGTAGTGGACTTAAATGCTTGTCTTGTTGTGCATTTCAACAGCAAAGTCAACAATTTGACCATATTCTCTACAAAGAAACAGAGATTAAGTTTGCGCCAACTCGTAATAACTTCTGAGAAATGTTTCAATAACATCATAAATGTCCTCATAAAGATAAAAATGTCTAGGAAAAACATTCGAGACCTACTCCTTTGTGTAAGCGAGAGGGAATCTTGTTATTCTCAACATTTGTAATTCACTGATGTTTATGGAAACAACCCAGGCCTTTCCAATCTGGAAATACTGAGAAGTGTGATAACACCAATGTTTTTGTGAAGCTATAAATGGTCATGATAGATAGAAGACCTAATTTTAATCCTAACCTTACAAACGCAGACCGCAGCTCTATTGAATATAATGCTATACATTATACATTCTAATATAAGAAAATGCTAAACAACTCTCCAAATATGTGTTCTTGCTGTAAGTGGGGTTTCCAAACACCGTTTCTCCTTGTGGAAACTTAGTGTTGTCAGAGGCAGGAATAGAAAGCCTTGACCTATTTACTACATGATGTATAAAGTATGAGTGCTAGGATAAACTATCAGGCAGACCTGTGAGACAGACCATATATTTGTTTGTTACCTAAGTAGAATTTTCTCACCATCGGCACTGTGGTTAAATTTCACGTATGAACGCAAAGCACAAGTGTTCATGAATGTTTTTCAACATTCGAGATTTAATAAGACAAATCCCGCTCTAGTATCAAATCCAGTGTCACGTGGAACTTTACAAACATGCAACGTGTACATATAATAGTACACCCAACCTCAGATCAAGTATTTGTGGATCATACAAATAATCGTCCTCATCACAGACAGACAGCGCCGAGGCGCCCGCTTTACCGTTGCGTCATCTGTACAGTATCAATATCATTCATAAAGTAGGTATACCAAAAAATTAAACATTGCTTCAACATAAGACATCGAGTTATGATAATATTAATACATTGAGATTAAACTGCTATATACGGATTTTATCGCGTTGTTTATTTGACACTTTATTACAAAATTTTGAAAATTGTTACACTACTACTACTATTAAACTTTACTAATTTTTAAGCTACTTAAATTATTATTAAACTATTTAGATTTAATTTATTTTTACACTTTCCCCGACGTTTCGGTTGCTTTTCAGCAGCCATGGTCACGGGGAGACTCTGTAATAAAGTGTCAAATAAACAACGCGATAAAATCCGTATATAGCAGTTTAATTTCAATTAATAATATTCGCGTAAATAGAAGACAATATTAAATATTAATACAGTTTGCAACTTTTATATGTGCGGTAACCGCTAGAGACGGGACGAGTATACCACGAAACTCGTTTATAAATAATTCAAAACTAGTCTTTAGTGCATATGTGTTGGTTATTTTTAGACCTCGGACGTCCTTGCTGATATGTGAGATACCTAATGAATGGCACACTACCTATGATCTTAGCTTAACAGTGATAATAGTATCGCCTATGCCATACCATTGTCAGTAGGACTATGATACAGCATAGGCACGCCCTTCTACTGTTACTGGTGTTTAACTTAGGGCTACGGAGAAATATTATGCAAGAATAGTAGGAACTAAGAGTAATTCCAGATGAAAAGCATCATATGTTCTTTTCTGTTCTCCTGGCAACGTGTATACGAAATTTCATGATAATCGGTCGAGTAGTTAAGCCGTGAAAGAATAAGAAACAAACAAACTCACATTGATATTTATAGTATTTACAGAAGTGATTGCACTGCTTACCTGCTTACCTTATACTCAACATGAATTAACGGAGACATAATTTTAAAGATATTTCATTTTATAATAATAAATAACAAATATCAAGCCGTGTGTAGCAGTATAATAAGTAGGTACGTCCTATAAATACAAGTTTGAAAACTTTTTGACTACGTAAAAAAGGCGTCTTCGGGAACTTTGGTACGATATAGATGCTTAATCAAACAAAGTTAATTATTGATCATATTAAATAATTGATTTAATATGATAAAATAAGTCTGTTATTATAATTATGTTCCCAAAATAAAGTGAGAATGTAGATGTTGTGTCTTACCCGATTAACATTTAAGAGACGTATAACCGATAATTTATTATTACAAAATAAAGAGCGATCAGTAGTAGTTAAAGGAATGTTTATTTAATGATTTAATGGCTAATATTAACTACATCATAAATGTAATTCATCATTATAAACTTTAAAAAATATAATTATTCGTAAATCAGTTTTAAAAAAATCAATTCACCGTAAGCCCGACGTGCTTGATCCTCAATAATAGTACATCCAATTGATTTTATTAGTGCTCTAGTCTACGACATAATATATTTTAGCGAGCTACTCAACGACATGAAATTTAAGAATAAAATATGAACAGGCTAAAAACATACAGCTTGCCATAGCCTATTCCACAAACATTAGAAGTAGATATAATGTTTTGTGGGCCAACTACTATTGTATAGGTAATAGCTTTAGATTCGTACTTGTTTCAAACAAATTTGTTAGTAGGCGAAGTAATTAAATATTAGAACTGTACCCCTATTAGCCGTAAACTTGATAGTTCAAACTAAAACTACTAACACTTGACATCAGCACACTCATGTGATTAGTTTCGCAACGAATGCAGTCGTCTTTGAACACATCCTATCTTATAAATTGATTGTGCGTCGCGATGTCTTGTGAAGGGCCTGTCTTTGTAGGGCAAAGGTATCTTACTTATCAAGGTTTTGTGTTTAACGAAAAAGCTTCCATTTATGTTAAAAGCTAGGACCTACTTATAGGACGTGATATCTATACTTCTACTCGTATTATATAGAGGCAAGATTTGATTTTAGTTTGTTTGTAAGGATTGAACTCAAAAACTACTCACCCGATTTTAAAAATTCTTTTATCATTGAATGCTTTATTATCACCGAGTAACATAGGCTATATTTTATTTTAAAAAGTACTGTTTATAACATAACCTAACCTACTTTTACGCGAGTGAAGCCACGGGCAAAAGCTAGTTACCTAATAATGTTCTTCTGCTGTATTGGGTTTTGACATCTCTTTGCATAAGTATGCGTTGCTTACACGTACACTCAGCGACACATCAACCTAGACTGTTTGGACTTTGAACTATTAGAAGTTGAACGCTGCGAATCGTGCGAGAGAGTGCGTTATATTACTGTTATTTTGTCTCACTTACGCTGAACGAGACGCGACGCTCTGTCCTTACCATTATATATACACCACTATGCACTGTCCCTTTCCGACTATTCTCTATTTTGTATGTAGCGTAGTTATGCGTATATAGGGTGTCTAACTTGGATGTGTAGCCGTGTGTACATACAAGCGAAATTAGACATTCATCAATCATCGTCAGAATATGAAGCAGCACATCATCCATCACTTTACATTGCTAACAGAAGACCTGTGTTTTCTAGTATACTTTAGATAAATATATTATTCAGAAAAAGGCACTACGCCATTGCCTCTTAAAGCTACAATAACTCATTTGGGTAACGTATCCACCTACCTCACAGAAGGTCACAGTCAAATAAATTTGTTTTCTTTCTACAGTAATAATGGTTTCCAAAAGTCCTCTTTTTAAGGGACACTACGTTCCTGCAGGAGGACTAATGATCTACGTCCGTGGCGGCGCATTAAACTGTCTGTGATTCTTAGGACTTTTAAATTATGTTCTCATATATATTTCTGTCTAGATATTGATTTGCATAAGTTTTGCTGAAGGTGAACAGAGGTTATGGATTACCTCTTGTTTGTGACAATCAATACATTATTCACGTGCGTGTTTCTAAAAGTAAAAGAGCTTGCTGCTGTAGTTCCCAAATATTTGCTGACGGTATGAATAAGCAGAATCGCACGGAGCATTACAGTCAGCTACATAAGTAGCTAAACATAGAATGAATTTGTAACCTTAGTTTGTGAATTTAAACTTTCTAAATTTTATACGGTATTTATTATTAATAATTAAATAAACTATTCTTCACCTATTACGAACAGTTTCACCACTATCAAGTTAAAGTTATTCGAAAGATAAATCGCATGCTGTCTTACTCTTGTTAGGTTAAAGTAGAGAGATGGCGAGTATTTTATCTTATAGATATATGCTATTTGGAGATGGTGGAACAGATCCTTACTGTGGTAAAAATATGAGAACGATGTTTACTCTAAATAATAGAAGAATTCAAAATCTTACAAATGTGCAGTGATTTAAGTTACTGACTGTGTCACTCTGTAACTGAAAATGGTAAAGCGGTATCACCGTTACTAGGTCTCTTCGTATGAGTAAGTTCCAGAAACTTCCTACTCTCTTTTCCCCTTCTTTCCATCCCGTGTTTGATACCTTTTTGCTAAGGTAAGCAAAGCGTGAGTGATACAACTGGTATGACTAGCGGTCATAAGTTATATTTTGACATCAGACGGCCCAGGCTTGTTTACCCTAAAAGAAGAAAAATCACTCCTCAGACATTCTACCTAACTTTAAAACTAATTGTAAATTATGCCAAAATAGTGATTGATTAACGATTAACGGTATAATATTGTCTTCTGTTTACGCGAATATTATTCATTGAAATTAAACTACTATATACCTTCGTCTATAGCCTCCCCGTCGCCGTATAGTCTCCCCGTAACCATGGCTGCTGAAAAGCAACTGTTCACGATGTATAAGCTCAGAACCGTAGTGCGATTCAGGAACATGTCATTGTAATAATTCTTGTTGACAAAAAAAACTACCCGAGAGCTCGATAGATGGCGTTGTTCCTCTTTCCTGAATCGCGCTATGGTTTCGTTACCGCTCCACGTATATATAGCCGAGGAGATATGTTTGAGATCGGAGGTCAAAATAAATTAGATCAAGTTACAGTTTGGTTTCAATTATTCACCTACTAGTAGCTCCACCATTAAAGATATCACCTCACACCTGGGATTTAGTTCCAAGTTAGTGCGAACTAATTCAGCAACCGAAACGTCGGGGAAAGTGTAAAATTAAATGAAATCTTAATAGTTTTAATAATAATTTAATTAACTTAAAAATTAGTAAAGTTTAATAGTAGTAGTAGAGTAACAATTTTCAAAATTATGTAACATAGTGTCGAATAAACAACGCGATAAAATCCGTATATAGTAGTTTAATTTCAATGATTAACGGTATATCACAACATGCTCCTTAATATTTATTATTATTACTTACTATTCTCATTAGCATATTATCCGCGATTGATTATACATAATTTCCGTAAATTAATCATCTATTATATTGAATATATTACGACTTTTTTGGCGTCTAACATCTGGTGTCGTATTATAATTACTATGCATGGATTTAATAAAAGTTAGTGATCATAAATACTTATCATTATTCTTTATACCAGTAATAATGTTTATTAAATTAATAATATTATCGATCGACCTTTGGGATACAGCAATAGTTGCTGGTTTGACGGTTACTCCTGTGAGTTTTATTCTTCTGATGATACAGTGGATAAAACGAACCACTTGCTACAAGTTGTCTTGCCCACGAGAGGCTC
Organism: Catocala fraxini; assembly: GCA_930367265.1. Lineage (NCBI taxonomy): Eukaryota > Metazoa > Arthropoda > Insecta > Lepidoptera > Erebidae > Catocala > Catocala fraxini. The sequence continues at coordinate 8,554,569 of OV884037.1, forward strand.
ACTTTAGATACTCGTTACCCGTAACGGCTACTTTCCCGCACAAGAGTGCGAAACATTCGTGTGATTTATCGATTCTTCATTATTATTCCCAATGCAGGACTTAAAATCAATAATCAAAACGTCACACAATTGCCAATCGGAATAACACATGGGGTCATATTGGGTTTTTGTCGAGTATTCCTCTGTATCACATATAGTCCTGTATTATATAGCTAATCCTTCTTCCAGGGACAATTATTGACTGCGTACACATTCAGGCATTGCACCCGGTAGGCCTTGATTCTTGACGGATGACATGAGACTTAAACAAATCTAATAAAATGTGAATACAAACCATCTCTGTATAGCTAATAAGACCGTAATAGCATGATGATAAGATATCTATATTTTATTTTTATTAGTTACTCGATATTGCGCGCGGCTTTACTCTCGTAAATGTATGTTAGCTTAGATTTGTAACAGTAATTATTTCGGGATGCAAGTTACCCGATGTCTTCGTAACAAACAAACAAACAAACTCGCATTTATAATATTAGCAACGTTTGTTGAATTTTGATCACAAGCAAACCACTAGTATATTAAAGTAACCGTCCTATTGGAACTGGTCACGATAACCAGAAAACTAAATCAATTTCGTGATCACTAAAAGTACACATACTTTCCACTTTCCTTTTTCCATGTTTCTCCACGTTTTCCTAATTCAGCCGGTATTTATGGTCTTGGCGTTATGTACCATCAAGTCTACTTCATTAGCAAGTATAATATGTGTCCATTAGTGCCCACATGAACACCATACAACGCAACCGGACAAGGCAACAGGGGACCAATTAAGTTATACAAATTAATTACTGTAGTTAAAACATCGGAATTTAGAACACCTATGGCAATAAATATTTGTATACATACTAATAATATAACAATATTTTTTATTTGATCAACACGGCAGCATGACATCGTCAATCCAGTGTGCTTGTGACCACGGCCTGTGAAACCTAGATGAAACGTCAAATGTTTAAACAAGTGAGAATCAGCAATGAATTGCCGTAAATCTTAAAGTTCGAAAAAATAGTTCAAGTTATATGCAAAGGTCACGTGATACCACGTGATCTTGAGGTCAGAGGTCAAAGGTCATAGTCATTTCGGGGGTATATCAACTATGCTGAGTCGAATGGCGTTGACCGCGAGTCTCTAGCTCTTACAGTTCTTGAGTTGAAAGTTCTATAACAGACAGACGAAAGGACGGACGAACAAAGCTGTTGTATAAGTTTTTTCGAACTCCAAAAAGGTGTGTAAATACCATGCACGAGCCATTTTCTTTTGCATAAATCATGCAAGAAGGATGTATGAAAGTGATCATATAATTACTAGATTTTGCCTGCGGCTTCGTTCGCGTAAATGTAGGTTAGGTTAAATTAGTAAAAGTTCCCACGCGCGCCTCTGTGTCGTTTTGTCTTCGGGACAACAGAAAAATAACTATTTTTAAATAGGTTAGGTATATTTGTGTTCTAGCCTGCCGTTTCAAACGGCGCGGGCGGGCCAAAATCACGGTGGAGTCGCGATTGCATGTGAAAATAATTCGCGTGGCTCCGCCGGCTCTGGTTATGTCGAGGAACACTGTGGTAGGTTAAGTCGGTATTACCGTGATGTCTTTTCCCCGGTGAGTCCGACCACCTCAACATCGCCCCGCGGAGAGGAATAAGAGAGACATTCACCCAAGTAAAAAAAAACTAAATGTACTTTTTGCTGGATGAAAGTCCTTTTCTGTACTCCTACAACGTGTTTGCAAAATTTCGTGGTGATCAGTGGAGTCTTTAAGGCGTGACGGCGTAAAAACCAAACAAATTGCCATTCGCAGAAGCCAGGGAGATGTGGCGATTGTTTCACCGACAAGAAAAACGCTCTTAAATTAAAGAAAGAGAAGATAAGGATAACAATAATTTCTCTGTCATAAAGTATACCTACATATTTATAAGATTAGGTATATTTTAAAGCTTAAAGCTTAGAAGCCACGATAGCTTAGTGGAAGAGTGTTGGTATGTCACGAAGAGTTTTTTTTTTTATACAACTATTGTGGCATTCAACCTTACGGCTCACCTGATGGTAAGTGGTCACCGTAACCTATGGACGCCTGCAACACCAGAGGCATCACTTGCGCGTAGCCGACCCTTTAGGATAGGAAAAAGGAAGTGGGATGGAGAAGGAGCGGGAAAGGGGAACGAGGGTAATTGGGCCTCCGGCACTCTCGATTACCGAAACACGACAATAGGAATACTGCTATTTCACGTCGATATTCTGTGAGAGGGTAGTCCTTCCCCAGTCGAGCCGGCTCATTCATGCTGAAATCAGCAAAGCTCTACTACTCATCGATTTCGCGCATCTCTGACTTTTCGAAGTTATGTGCGTATTGAATAGTTAACTATCGCTTGCCTTAACGGTGAAGGAAAACATGGTGAGGAAACCTGCTTGTCTAAGAGTTCTCTATAATGTTCTTGAAGATATGTGAAGTCTGCCAACCCACACTGAGCCAGCTGGTTGGACTATGGCCTAACTCTTCTTACACTGAGAAGAGGCCCGTGCCCAGCAGTGAGCAGTTTAATAAAGGGACGGGGCTGATATTATAAAAATACAAGCTTAGAAGTTTAGCTTCGACGTCTGATTAATTACTAGATATGTGACTAGTCGCACCGGTCGTAATGTCACAGAAACATCGAGAGAACTCAATCATTAATCCTTAATCATCTAAATTAGACGCGCTAGATAATATTCTTGCTTAGAAATTATAATATTATGGTGGCCCCTTTGGCCTTTAGTTTAGATAATTATGTTCGTTAAGGCATTTATAATCTGATTACGATAAGCCATGATAAGCAAATCTAAGAGACTAATGTTTTGAATACGCATTGATATGATAATATTGAGAAAATGCTCATATAACTTAATATTTTTATGGTTGATTTTAGGCTAATTTACATTACTTGAAGAGCTAATACTTTTTTGGCTTATTGCACGCATGCGGGATTGTGCAATTTGCTATAATTAAATATTTATAAAGGTCTCCTTAAAAAACAAATATCTTTCTGCACTTCTGTGCATGTGATTTGTCGTGATGTGATGAATATCCTAAAATTTTATGCACTAGTTAGTCACCCAATTTACTTATAAATAAATTCATATAGTAACTACAATATGCGACAAAATAGCTCAGAAACAAATATTTATATAAATATAAAACTCCATTTTTATTTGGTTCCGCTCAGGAATAACCCCAGTAGCTGGAAGAAGTCAGTGTGAGCCACAGATGTGGATCACACCTTAAGACTGACATTTCGCTCTTTAAAACAGAAGTCGTAAATGTCGAAATGGAGGCGTGACGCAATGATATAAATCTTTGTATAAAATTCGACAACACTTTGAAATGGCCCTATACTTTTTTATTCCTACAAAACATCTTTATCAAACCATTCAAACGTCGAATATAACGGCAGACCAATAAATAAAGTACGGTCACCACAGTGATTAAATATTCATGAACACATTGAAAATAAAAACAGGTTTGCTTCATCCATACATTCGCCGACAAATAAATCAGATTTGGACCAAAAAACTAGTGTCATATGATTTTTGGCATGATACGTCGTTGTATTATGAGAACTGATGAGATCCTGTTGTTAGGCCTCATTTGCATTTTATTAAAGGCCTTGAGACTGTTTTAGTTAGAATCAAATATGTTTCCGCATTGAACTGTTATGCATTATAAATTATGTCTATATTAATTTGACGATATTAGTGAATATACATAACAGACACCTAAGCCTCAAATCTTGTCTTTTTGAAAAGACAACTCCCACACTGAAAATAAGTCTTGTGTCGCGGGGGACTTTACAAACATTCAAACAACGGACCACCCAGACTAGGAATAACCATTAGTGGATCACACAATTTTTGTCCCGTGTGGGATTCGAACCCACAACACTCGGTGTAGTGGTAGCACCAAATTCAAAATTCTATAATATTTTTTTTGGGATTCGGTTACAAGGTAACACTTATGAATGTCAAAGTTACACTAATTTTTTCTGTGAATTTACATTTACTGCCACGTTCAGCAAAGCAAGGGTGTAGGGCTCATGAGAAGAACAGGCAAGAAACTCATGGTCACTCTTTTTAATTATCATTAGGACCATAGCACTCGCATTGTCACTTTTTCAATTTTGAGGTTTTTAATCTATTGACTTGCAGCAGAACACCGGTGGCCAGACACAATATATTTTAAATTTTGTCTCTTATTCTAAAAGTGACAGATTAAGCGAGCTATAGAAAAATACATCTCTCGGTTGTCAAGGCTGAACGTCTAGTGTACCATTTTCATAATGTCCGCATTTGGGATGATGACTGTTAATCCACTATCTTTAACTAGACAGATGGCGCCACGTGCTTTCAATTCAATTCAATTCAATTCGTTTATTGCACTCCATAATGTTATAATACAGGTCTTATAAATGTAGAGAGAACAATTATGGACCCCGTCGGGCACGGCAAAATTAGGAGAGAAGAATGAACATTCTATTATCTTATCTTATAGCATATTGAAATAAGTTTTAGAGCTTAGAAGATACCTAATTATTTAATTTCTTACGTATTATAATTAATATTCTATTATAGTTTATTATTAATTTGTTATAAAGTAAGTATTAAACTTATTTTCTAAATATACTTTACATAATTAGAACTATTAAAATTTATCGTTTAAATATTCGTTTATATCATAATAACATTTTTGTATTAAAATGTCTTTTATTTTGTTGATAAATGTACTAAATTTTTCTTCATTTTTAATATTGTTTGATAATTTATTATATATTCGCAACATTACGTTTGAGTTTACAATACTAATATGCATTAGTATGTATTGCGGTAGTACAGCGATAGCTCAGTCGGGAGACCAACAGACTGCAATGCAGAGGGTCTCGGGTTCGAACCCACGTCGCGCACCTCTGACTTTCGGAAGTTATATGACTTTTCGAAATTATGTGTGTATTGATTGACAATTATCGCCTGCTCCGTGCCTCGGAGAGCACGTTAAGCTGTCAGTCCCGGCTGCCATGAACATCTATGGCATTATTGGGAGAGTGTCGACACAAAAGATCCCACTGGGTCGAAGTGTCGCCGGTCTGCACTGACTGGCCCCCACATAAGATAAGATAAGATGTATTGCGGTACTGCTCGGCTTGGTACTAATGATTGTAGTGGTAAATTCTCTTGTTGAAGCTGATAATATGTGCACTCACGCAGGTTACATGCATTGTGTAAATGACTGTGGCATTAGCTACGTGCACATTTAACCCGTACTATAAACTCGCACTCGAAACCTGCCAGCCTGCTCATGTAGACCCTGCCAACCTAGACTGTTTGGACTTTGAACTATTAGAAGTTGAAAGCTGCGAATCGTGCAAGAGAGTGCGTTATATTTTTGTTACGCTCTATCCTTACCATTACATCGACACCACTATGCACTGTCCTTGCCGACAATTCTCTATTTTGTATGTAGCGTATTTATGCGTATATAGGGTGTCTAACTTGATGTAAGCCGTGTGTATAAACGCCTTGTACAAGCATGTCTAGATAGTAACTTACAGCACAGTCGTATATAGTTAACCCACGTGAACTGCCACAGACATTTAAAACTATTAGAGCGACAGCTTTATGTCTTTCGCCAAGCAAGTAACTCTAACACTATCATATTTTAAACCCCGACTTTTAGTAACACACATGTAAGAGCATTACTTGTGGCACCCGTTCTTATCATGAACTAGCGACGCCCCAGCTACGCATGGGTTACCTTAACAAATTATACACCTAAACCTTTCTCATGAATCACTCTGTCTATTGGTGCAAACCGCATAAAAATTCGTTTAGTAGCCTTTGAGTTTATCGCGAACAGACAGACTGTCAGACATACGCGGCAGGGGACTTTATCTATACTACATAATATTATAAAGCTGAAGAGTTTGTTTGTTTGTTCGGTTGAACACGCTAATCTCAAGAACTACTGGTTCGATTTGAAAAATTCTTTTAGTGTTGGATAGCCTATTTACCGAGGAAGGTTATAGGCTACATAATATTACGCTACGACTCACGCGGGCGGCGCAGTAATCATAAACGCGGGTGAAACCGCGGGCACATCTTGTTTTATAATATGTAGTGATGCCATTGAGACATTGCATATGCATATACCAGCATTACCAGACAAATAAGGTAGCCGTTGTATATAAACTTTATGTTGAACCTAGATCAAGACAAAAAATGCCAATCTATTGCTTCAAAACATAACGAATCCTATAGAAAAAACACAGTCTAGTCTAGTTAATGTAACACAAAACACGATGAACTTTAGCATAATATGATAAAACATTCACACAAAAAGAATGTTTCACATCATAACACGGGAACGAGATGACCCGTATCGATTACGAGAATCGATTGAAAAATTTCTCGGTCACGAATAGATTGACTGTGATCGAATTTGATACGAGATGTTACGATGAGCGTAAGATTTGACAATGTTTGTGAACCTTGTACGCTTATAATTGTTTTCTAACTAGTAGAACCAATACTGTCGTAATATTTGTTTGCCAACATTGTTCCGGTGTCATAAAGGTGAATGCGCACTTGTAAGTACCGTACGGAATTAATTCTCTAGGCCTTCAGACTTACGAGTTTAAGCTCGACTAAGATCGAAAGTGTTCTAGTAAACGGTTTCATCAAGTTAGCGAATTGGACGCTTACAATTGATGGTCTGTTACTAATTGCTCTTAAAGTCAGACCAATCGTTAGATAGAAAAATAATAATTTTTATCCTGCTTAAAAATAAAAGAGATCGTTTACGTACATTAACATATTAAGTTGCAAGGACACATCGGTGTCTAAACACAATAGAGTTTTAATTATGTCTGCTATATTAAGACTTGATTAAAAACATTACAAGGATGCAATTAAAGCAGCGATAGCTCAGTGGGGAGACCAACAGACTGCAATGCAGAAGGTCTCGGGTTCGAACCCACGTTACGCACCTGACTTTCGGAAGTTATATGACTTTTCGAAATTATGTGCGTATTGAGTGACAATTATCGCCTGCTCCGTGCCTCGGAGAGCACGTTAAGCCGTTGGTCCCGGCTGCCATGAACATCTATGGCAGTCGTTATTGGGAAGTCAGTACCCTATAATATCCTGACACTGGTCTAGCCTTAGGGTATCCTTAGCCTTCGGGTTGCGGAGGTCAGGTGCCAGCCGCTCCGTGTAAAAACTGATATGCACTCAAATCCGGTTAGACCAGAAAAGCCGACCCAAGTGACTTGGGAATAATAAAGGCTAAGAGAGAAGACAAGGATGCAATTAAACCAGTACCAAATTAACCACAAAATAATTTGACATCGTGCTATAATAGGGACTTGGGGCATCATTTTTGTATCGAAGCTTCGGTAGCCGCTAGATTATCATTGCCCCAAGTAGCTGCAGAGAAGACATTCAAATTTTAAAACAAACCAAATGTTTGTATATACACTATTATCATGTACTAAAATTCTTGCTAAACAAAAAAAGATTATCTTAAATCGTGTCTAGACTCATGTCATCTTGACGAACCTATTCATCTTTGTGGTTATAAATCAGGCAAGATCACGACCGCTGACAGTACATACACATCTAGTGATTATCGAACGCAACCTATAGTAACCTAGCATCATTGCAATTTGTGAACCAGTTATCATATTATGCAATGATCGCCTTGTGAATGTAATGTGGGATTCGTGTTCCAGTGACAGAGAGGCTTTGTAAAGATATGTTAAGTTATGAGCTGTAGTTATTAGCTGTAATTGTACGGATAGTGTGGTATGGGTGGTTCTACACCTCACTATCCATACTAATTCTGTAGCCGCATTCTGGTGATCAGATTTCCGAATAAAGCAGCTACTTGTATTGTCTCTAAAATAACCGACATCATCCTCTTGCCCTGGACCCAATTTATTTGGGGTCGGCCCAGTATGTCCTTCGCTTCCATACTTCTCTGTCATCCGTCATCTGATCATTTACCCTTTTTCCTTTCATATCCATCCTCACACAGTCCATCCATCTTTTCCTTGGCCTTCCTCTCCCTTTTTGTTCCTCTACCCTCATATCCATCACTTGCTTACCAACATACGTATCATCTCTTCGCATAACATGTCCATACCAAGCCAAACAATTTCCTTTCACCTTTTCGTCTATGGGCACCACTTTCAGACTACCTCTCACGTATTCATTCCTAATTCTGTCCATTCTCGTCATTCCACATATCCATCGTAACATTCTCATCTCTGCTACATGCAATCGTTAAAATTATTCTAAAATTACCGACATAAGTTACTAAATTCACAATGTATTTTTATTTACATTTAATATTTATGAAATATTCTTGTCTGTATTGGCTGTTCAATAGATATTGTAGAGTAGATATAGGTATTTATATCAACAATATCTATTTTCAGTTATTGTTTTTCTATTTTTCAGTTAAGTATTATGCTAGCCCATTTAGTTTGTCTCTAGGTTAATTTATACTAACACTAGGAAATAAGTTAAATTGTATTACTAACAGTCTATGGATTCATGGGTCCGAAATAAAGCTATATTATTATATTATTATTATTATTATTATTTAGTGTCCAGCGCTCACTCTATGAGTTGAACAATGCGGGTGCTGGAATGGTGACGAGTAAACAATAGCTACGTATAGACGCGACTCGGATGCGAGTTCTGGGCACACGAACGATTTTTTGTTCAATGTATAGGATGAGTGCTAGACAACGAGCTAGTACTGCCTGAGAACCTTAAAAATTTAAGTTGCCGGAATTATAAGATCCTGAACCCACGATATATCTGCGATGTTGAGCCGTAGAACAAGGCTGTAGACGTTATACTTAGCAACTGGGTATATATTATGACATTGAAATATCTTTTAGATTAGATGCCGAAAACTATTTCCTCAACTGACATTTGGGTAAGAACAGCTCTAAAAAAAGTTAGAGGTCGGTAAGGTTGTATTTATTAATATTCAGAAACAGTAAGGTATTTATATGCTTACACAAACAATTATTATTAAATTTAGCTAAAATATATAAATAAATAATAATACACTAGGTATTGTTCAATTTACATCATACATTTAGGGTATGTAAGTCTATAAATTGAATCTTTAATAAATATATATTTAAATTTCAATTTATAGACTAACGTCCCTTCGATACAACCAATTCCTCAATAGAAACGAAACATCATTAAAATCGTAAAAATAATCAAATACATATTTATATGCAGTGGATAAATTGAATAGAATTGCTATGAGTTACTCATAAATAAATTAAACTTTTGATAATATGAAAGGTAAATAACTAATTAATATATATAATACAAGGCAAAGTAACGTCTATACGCGTTGAATTTGATAAAATGTTTGGCATAGTTACATTACGTTACATTTTTCTTTCATGTACACAACCGCACTAGGAATATTTTCTGTATCACGGGTGATTTTACTTGAACCGCTATTTGTGAATCATTTTTTTTATTATAAATTTTTTTATAATAATTTATTTTCAAAAGCCAAATACAGTTTGTCCTTCTCAATCACATAATATATAAAAGTACCATTATGTACAACGTTACATATTTTTAGAGATAGAGTGAACGTCAGTGCCTGTGCTAGTACTAACTGTGTTACAGACACTGGCGCCTTCCTCTTACAGATTCGTGTGACAATATTGGTTTAGCATTGACAAGTTGATAAACTACTAATAACATTACTGGTATTTATGGTAAACATATATTTTCTAAGATAAACTATATAAATATATATTACGAAATTATTTAAAGCTATATTTATAGTGTTGTGTGTATGTGTGTGTATGTATGTGTGTGTGTGTGTGTGTGTGTGTGTGTGTGTATATGTGTGTGTGGGTGTGTGTGTACGTGTGTGTCATTATCGATCATACAATTTTTTGTCCATGCAGGGATCGAACCCACGAGACTCGGCCCTGTGGCAGTATTGAGGAAACCACTTGAAACACTATGCCAATTGTACAGTTTAATAATATAATTTCAATGGACCTACCTATTTGATATGTAAACAAATATTCAAATTCATATTACCTGTTCACAACTTTTGTAGCTCTTGTTTGGTAAATCTATTACTACGCAACTGCAATGAAAAGTTACAGCCCCAAGGGCTCTCATGGCTTGCAAATGAGAGCATCGATTAAGCACTTTAAACTCGTGCTTAACAAAATTAGTTCTCGTAAACTGTGGTTATCATTGCAACTTTACATGGTTTTGAGTGCGAAGTTAATTTATAGTCTGCATTTTAGAGTACCGAATGATAAATGCGGTTTTGGTAACTATATATTAATAGCACTTTGAAATAACTTGTGGGCAAAATAAGTTGATTGGATGGTTTTTATTTTATTCTAACTTAACTAATAATATGTGCATAGGATTGGATTTTAAGGACCTGTCCCACCACCTTCAAATAGCATTAATGTATAAGATAAAAGTCTCGTCATCTCTCTTCTTTAACCTAACAAGAGTGAGACAGCATGCGATTTATCTTTCGGACAACTTTTACTTGATAGTGGTGAAACTGACCGTTAGTAGGTATCATAAAATAGAAATTTATAATATTAGATATGTCATCTACAAGATGTCGCGCTGTGCACTTATTTCTTAGAAAACTTTGCTTCAATGCAGCTCGTAATAAAAAAATAACATCCTATCCTAACTAATATTATAAATGCGAATGTGAGTTTGTTTATTTGTTTGTTACGCTTTCACGCCTTAACTACTTGACCGATCATCATGAAATTTCGCGTACACGTTGTTAGGAGTACCGAGAAGGACATAGAGTATATTTCAGGCAGAAAAATATTGTTCCCGAAGGATATCAAGTTATTGACATAATCTAAATTAACTTGAGCGACACCGTGGGCAAACCTACATCTAGAGGCTTATAAATAATACAACAAACTTAGGTCATCGACTTCTCTATTATCTATACAATTAAATCGTCAACAAACTTTTTGTCGGTATGTTTGTGCATATTAACCTACTCAGTAGCTAAGCCAATTCGAGTGTGGTTTTTATTACTGTATGTAGTTTGCATTTGCCGCTTTTAATGGCAGTCATTTAATAAGTCGTTATTTAAAAATAGATGTCCTTTATAAAGTGCGTTTAACTACTTACATTATGTTCGTAATTTAAACCGCTTAGCCAGCTAGTTAGATATGTGACGTCATACTCCTTACAGTATATGAATTCCAAAAACATTTCAAAATAATTCTCTTTTTTTCCTGTACAAGGCTACTCTTACTGCCAGTTAATAGATACGTAACCTTTTCAATTTAACCTTTGACGTATTACGGCGATTATATCGCTAAACGCTTATAAGCGACTATCCAGTTAACTCACAAATATGTGTAACCGAATTTCCTACTAATGTGGTTGTGAAATTTCCTACTTGTGCAACTCTTTAATTAGGTAAACAATGTGAGTATTAGCAGGTATGGGTAAGGCGTGATAATTGATATTACGGGTGTTATCTTGCTAATATGCAAATAGATTCTAATTGTTTCGTTTATCTTACGCATATTTGACTTAACTAAGGTGGCGCTAATGAATAAATAAATTTGGTAGACAACCATTCTTATATGGCCAGACACAATAGATTTATAATGATGTCAGGTATTCTAAGATTTAATAGATATTAATAGTCTTGCCTTGTGTTACACTTTTTATTAATTATTTTATGTCATAAAGTTACATAATATTGTCTTCTATTTACGCGAATATTATTCATTGAAATTAAACTACTATATACGGATTTTATCGCGTTGTTTATTCTGCGTAAATAGAAACACCAATGATTAAATTATGTTCGGGTACTTTGAAATAACTACACTGGAACATTGAGACAACTACCATCTTAGTCTCCCCGTGACCATGGCTGCTGAAAAGCAACCGAAACGTCGGGGAAAGTGTAAAATTAAATTAAATCTAAATAGTTTTAACAATTTTCAAAATTATGTAATAAAGTGTCAAATAAACCACGCGATAAAATCCGTATATAGTAGTTTAATTTCATAAAGTTAGATAATTAAACTTATCATCATTGAATAGTCTGTTTGCTATAGTAGGCAGGGCCGCCGGCTTTGCTATCTCTACCTGCTTCTAAACTCTATTCAACCCGTGAGACCAATGCCATTAAATTTTTGCGTAAAAGACCTTATTTTAAGAAAATTCATAATGGCATTGGTATTGGTATCTTTTAAGGGATTTTCCTTAACACTCCGCATCAGCCGCGTGTCAAATTGGGCACTCCACGAACGGTAATTATACAAGCACTGCCACCATTGGTCCTACGAAGTAGCAACATTACAAGTTCAAAAATTTACGTGCCTTTTAATAAACATTGAACAGAGCTTGAACGGCAATAATATTCTAACTAAGGCTCAAAACCAATTAAAAATTATACTTTCAGCACAATACTAAAGTAATAAGCACTTATCTTAGTAAATCGTTTTCAAAATCAATCAAACACTAGCAGTTAATGTCACAATGACATGCAAAACGCATCTCGACGTGTCATTACACAATGATAACATTTTGACATACTGCATCGTCTGTGCAATTTATTTTTCATAATTGGCCAGTTGGCAAATTGTTCGTGTGTTGAATCTTACACGATCTTGCCAATAAATACATGGTTAAGAACAGGACTTTAGGCAATAAAAGCCTATTGGCAAGCAAGCGTGACTATTAATTACAAACATTACTCTTTGAAGTGCGAAGTGAAGTTTGTTTTGAAGTTTAAGCCAGTGGTGGATTTATGCACTTTTATACAGCTAAGTGCCATCCATGAAATCAAAATAAAATACAATAAAGTCAGGAATACTCGACTTTATGCTCTCACTATTTTTATTAGTAAAGAATTTAAGTGAAGTTACAATATTTTTGAAAGTTTTCAAGCGTCTGGTAATAACCGCCGATATAATTTGCCTGGCAATATTGATTATTAATATTAAACAATATTTTCTAAAATATACATAAAAGTCAGCACTGATAATTTAAGAAAAGTAAGTACCTACCTATTAATTTTATCTGCCTTTAACACCAGGTAACGGACATATGACCGCCGCGCCAAGCTTGCAAATATGCATACACTCAAGGTACATACTAACACTACTTTATCCTATACATTTTATTTCTGAGAAAATACATAGTGTCTGGTGTCCCTGGGATCGTGCTCTATTATATACATACGTTACGTAAACCTATTTAAAAAAGAAATTATACCCTGCACTAGGAATAATGCATATATCGCGAAGAAATCTACAAAGATTTAATGAATGAACACAAAACCACCTAGACTTGGAACAATCATTGGTAAAGCAAGGTGAGTTACACCTGTATTTGACTATGTTTTAGATATCACGTAATAGGCGCGAGTCTTTTGCTGTCTCCTGAGCCTGTGTTCAGTACCGGACTACTTGGTGCTATTGAGGCCTTTAATCAGGAAAATGACTTAACAACTTACCCGAACCGGGAAAAAAACTCAGGATCCCCATGCACAAACATCGCACTCACCACCCCTGCGCCACCGAGGCAGACATAGAGAGTAAAAGCTAGCCATAAATAATATCATAATATATCACTAGCGATCCGCCGTGGTTTCGCACGGGTATTACAAAACCCTAACAAAATTATACACCTAAACCTTCCTCATGAATCACTCTGTCTATTGGTGAAAAACGCATGAAAATCCGTTAAGTAGTATTTGAGTTTATCGCGAACAGATGAACAGACGCGGCGGGGGACTTTGTTTTATAATATGTAGTGATTAATACCTAGTTTGATGGACAGTGTTAATTTTCTTGTTGCCTAATTAGTCTCTTTTCTAAACTGAAGACGTGTTACTCAAGTAAGATGTCACATCGTAATTATATAACACTGTGCACGTCTTAGCAAATTTAGGTAAATGAAAGTGTGATTGAAATTAACTAACCCTGTCATGTCTTCATATCTTACATCAAGATATTTACATTACTAGTTAATAATCTCCGTGATATCGTTTGCGTAATTCGCAGGACGCTTGCAACGTCAATTAGGTGAAACAGCATTGATACGCTACCCTGTTTATATATTGTCCCACTGCTGGGCACGGGCTTCGTCTTAGTATAAGAAGGGTTAGGCCAAACTCACGCTAAATCAGTATTGGTTTGTATACTACGCATATCTTTGAGAACTAGCAGCCAACGACATACCACTAGTCCATGCATTTCGTAAGATAGCGGACAGGATACCCACCTCCTATGCAGGATACCAGGATTTAATTTACCGCCGAAAAGCCATCACCGTTTCTCCAGTTCTCATCAACGAAATTTGAAATTTAGTAAGATATTTCTTAAATTTTGTCTCCAAGCAGTCAAGCAATGACTGTAGATTGCATACAAATTCGTTTAAATTTGCATAAAATTCAAGCAAACAGAATTAAAGAAAAGATTCAGACACAGAAACGTATAATTTGTTCACCCTTTTTTTTTTTTTTTTTGTTTCCCAGGAAAAATGCTTCATGCACTGCCCGCCGGCTAGGGGACGGCACCGGCGGGGGAGTGTGGGACTCCCAGCGAGACGCGCTGGTCTACCCACTAAAAAACCTGGGGTGTTCCCTCTCTCATCCAATAGGGGGGGCCAGTTGGGAACTTAGAGGATTCATCCATAGCAGGCCCCCCCAGTAATTTGTTCACCCTAGCCTCAGTTCAATTTTAAATATATTAAATGTACACATCGTTTTTTTACAGTTCTATGAACGACAGATGGAAATTTAAATAATGAAATAGAAAATTACTAAGACATTTCAAAGTCTTAATGGGTGAAGGTGACTTCGATACTCTGTTGAGTATTTTAATACTTAATGTATTCAGGACAATTTACTGAAGAACAACTGCTATCTTAGATCTTCTCCCTTAGCCTTTATTATTCCCAAGTCACTTGGGGTCGGCTTTTTTAGTCTAACCGGATTTGACTGGATGTCAGTTTTTACACGTAGCGGCTGCCACCTTACCTCCGCAACCCGAAGGCTAACGATACCCTTAGGCTAGACCAGTGTCAGGATATTAGAGGGTACTGACTTTCCCAATAACGACTGCCATAGATCTTCATGGCAGCCGGGACCGACGGCTTAACGTGCTCTCCGAGGCACGGAGCAGGCGATAATTGTCAATCAATACGCACATAATTTCGAAAAGTCATATAACTTCCGAAAGTCAGAGGTGCGCGACGTGGGCTCGAACTGCTATCTAAGATACGAAACGAAAATCACAACAGTATTTTGAATCAGTTTACTCAACGATATAAATAGCTAGGATACATTAAATACGTTAGAAACAGACTTTTTAGAATGAAAATTGTGATATTTTTGTTGTATAGTAATACATTGTAAATAAAATAACAATCCTTACTATTATTGCTGCTAACATTTTGCAATCATCATTATTTTTACTAGTTTTTGCCCGTGGCTTCGCTCGTGTTCATCTAGATTTCGTCAATAAATTTCCATCCCGTGGGAACCGCCCTTTATTTTCTGGATGAAAGATGTCTACCCTATGTCCTATTTTATACCCGTGACAATGTGTATACGTAATTTCATGAGGACCGGTCGAGTCGTTAAAGCATGAAAGCGTAACAAACAAACTCACATTCGCATTTATAATTATAGTTAGGACAATAAAGAAATTTAAAATTTGAAAATGTTTACCGACTTATATCTATTGTTATCTTATCGAATGCGAGGGCCAGTCAGTGCAGACCGGCAACACTTTGACCCAGTGGGATCTTTTATGTCGACACTCTCCCAATAACGACTGCCACAGATGTTCATGGCAACCGGGGCCGACAGCTTAACGTGCTCTCCGAGGCACGGAGCAGGCGATAATTGTCAATCAATACTCACATAATTTTGAAAAGTCATATAATTGCCGCAAGTTTAAGGTGCGCGACGTGGGTTCGAACCCGAGACCCTCTGCATTGCAGTCTGTTGGTCTCCCGACTGAGCTATCGCTGCTCTATCTATTATTAACTATAATATAAATCAGAGAACGTAAGATAACTATGAAAATGTCTTCTTAGTAACTGTAAAGTTGAATTATAATATTTCATTGATTAATTATGATTGCATGGCCGAATAATTACTTGTAATTAATACATGTTATTGTTTCTGAATAAAAACAGAAAGCTACTTGGATTGTATGTATAATAATTCACTCTCTGTTCTCTAACTCTCATAATCAGATGGGACGGCAATTTGTCACGACCGGAGAGAGATCAGACGTAGGACCAACAGTTTTACGTGCTTTCTAAGGCATGATATCTGATTACATATTGAGATAAGCTTAGTCTAACATTTCCTATTACTTCGTGTTATCATTAAAACGAGTTAGGAAATAAGAAATGTCAATTTTAAAATTCGTTGGGTTACTTTATATTTAGTTAGATAATATCTTCGTATATGGTACATATGTAACTAAATATCTATACTAATATTATAAAGCTAAAAAGTTTGTTAGTTTGTTTGGTTGGTTGAACGCGTTAATCTCAGGAACTACTAGTTCGAATTGAAAAGTTATTTCAATGTTAGATAGCCTATTTATCGAGGAAGGCTATAGGATTTATAACATCACGCTACGACTAATAGTAGTGGAGCATCAATGAAAATGTTGCGAAAACGGGGAAAATTATCTTATGTGAAACAGACGAAGTTGCGCGGGTCAGCTAGTGCAACTATAAGATCGCGGCTATAGCCGCTATGCCAATCCCAATAAAAAAACAACATCTTTCTATTAAGATTAGCAAACAATTACCAAGTGAAAACGTGACTGAAGAATTAAAACCCCAAAAAGAGAAATGCTAAATCTCTTTTGAGCTCCAACTGCTATTGATTTCAATGAATGACTAAAGAATTAACCTGATACTATTGAGAAGTAATGAAAACACCTACGTCTGACGTATTAGATAAGTATTCAACACGAACAAAGCAAACTTTCGACTTTTCCTCGGCTTAAAGTTGCGTAGGACGAAGCACATGACTCGATATTGTGTGAATTAGTTATGCACAGACTGTTGCTATGTCCACGCTTGTTTTATTAGTAATTCATATTTAGGTAGCAGCTCAGTGAAACTGCTTACTAATTGAGTAAGCACACACTGTTTTTTACTTTGAGAAAATATATAGGTAAGTATTTTTTTTTGTGTAGACTACGCCGAAGTACTGCACTATCGAGGAAAGGTTTCACCGTTCTGATATTCTATAGACACACATTACGGCTTAACTAGGTCTCATAAGTAATTTCATTGCCCATTATTATACTACAGCATAGATAAAGTAGTTTTATCCATGGTACAGGTGAAGGACTATTCAAGTTTGATCACCAAACATGATAAAATGTTGTGTGTAGATCTAATAGTTTATCTGAGTATGGCATTTTCATGCGATAGCTCAGTGGGGAGACCTACAGACTGCAATGCAGAGGGTCTCGGGCTCGAACCCACGTCGCGCACCTCTGACTTTCGGAAGTTATATGACTTTTCGAAATTATGTGCGTATTGATTGACAATTATCGCCTGCTCCGTGCCTCGGAAAGCACGTTAAGCCGTCGGTCCCGGCTGCCATGAACATCTATGTATGTAATGGCAGTCGTTATTGGGAGAGTGTCGACACAAAAGATCGCACTGGGTCGAAGTGTCGCCGGTCTGCACTGACTGGCCCCCCCACATAAGATAAGATAAGATCGCATTTTCTGGTGTGTGTTATTTTACTGTTAGGAAAGTCCTTTGTGATACTCAAAATCGCAGCCCGTGCCGCAAGCAATCTCTTTAATCAAGTAATAATTAATAGTATCTGAAGTCGACTTAACAGTGTTAGCTAAAATTGAAACGACAGATAAAGACGTGCATAAATAAATCACAGAAAACACATACATTCAGTGTTCGAAACATGAGTTTAGATGTTCGTGGGCAATCTAATAGCCGCCTACATGTTCATTGATAGGTTTTTGTGGTGCCAGCTCTTGAGCGAGCATCGTTAATGAGTAATGACTTGGTGTGAAGGCAAGTGGGTTCCCACAATATTCATTTCATCTTTTTGTATTAAGTTCGAAGTAGCGATCTCTTACTGGGGAGAACGTTGGACTATCACGTGAAGATCGTAAGTTCGATCCCTTTTTTGAAGTAATGTGGGTGTAAATAGTAAATTTGAGCGGGTACCCACTGGATAAGGCATTCGATTAATATTGTTAATCTATTTGATAATTTATTGTTTTTGTAATTATTATGAAGAACTTTCTAATATGTAATAATTTTTCAATATGAAACCATTTGTATTAGGGTGGAAGACGCTGACGACTGTAACACAATTAATATTAGTACGGTCGTCAACGGCAACCTCTTATTATAAGTTTAACTAATGACTGGTTTTAATTATAATACAATAAGACAAAATTTGTAACACAAATTAAAAATAAAAATATATTATTATTATTAGCGATTGGGAGATCGTGGGTTCGAATCCCACCCACTAACGATGCAAACCTAACACATGCATTCTAGCTTATACAAAAATACTAGTCATTTATATCGCAATTTGCTGGAAAATTTATAAAAAAATAAATATAGCTTGCCTAAAAGTAACCATTATAAATTTGCCTATGTTTTTTTATAATAATGCGATACTAATCACTTATCGGATAACCCGTCGTATCCAAGATCCTTGACAAAGAGAAAGAAAGGAAAGAACTGTTTCAGCGCTACTACACGCAGTCAATTTTGGCTGCTCGCACAAATCGATTTTCACATCATAATACTGATTCAATACAACGACAAATTAATAGCCTTGGGTCATGTGATTCTATTAGCAACACCAACGCAAAACGGTACTTTATTCGTTCCAAAATTACATAACAGAAGAATATAAAGCTTCTTTGTTCTTCGTCGGTACAATCTATAAGATCATAGGCATTTTGAAAGCCATCTCGGTAATTGCACCTAAATCTTTAGACAATATAGCTTTTAGAGTTATGTCACAAGTCTTTTAACAGCCTATAGTCTTGAGTCTTTGGTTTTATTGTTGTTTAATTGAAATGTCATTGTGCTTATGCCTATTGATGTGCTAAATGATTAGCAATTAATGTAATTTATTTCTTTTATACAGAGCCACGATGAATCGACAGTGTCCTTAAAACGCCGGTATCTATTCATGAATAGAAAACTACGTATCCCTTCTTAAGGATGCTAGTGTTTAAAAAAATTTGATCAAAAGATCCACCTCTTATTGAAAATTTAAGGAATCCATTTCATTTTTACTCTTTAACATGCATTCATCTAAAACTTCTAAACAAAAAAAGGTTTAACAAATAGAGGAGAAAAAGATACTGCTTGACCTTAACGTATTAATATAATTATAATAAAGTATTTATTTTCTTTGAAATTAAACTGCTATATACGGATTTTATCGCGTTGTTTATTTGACACTTTATTACAAAATTTTGAAAATTGTTACACTACTACTACTATTAAACTTTACTAATTTTTAAGCTAATTAAATTATTATTAAACTATTTAGGAGACTCAGTCTCTCAGAGTCTCCCCGTGACCATGGCTGCTGAAAAGCAACCGAAACGTCGGGAAAAGTGTAAAAATAAATGAAATCTAAATAGTTTAATAATAATTTAATTAGCTTAAAAATTAGTAAAGTTTAATAGTAGTAGTAGTGTAACAATTTTCAAAATTTTGTAATAAAGTGTCAAATAAACAACGCGATAAAATCCGTATATAGCAGTTTAATTTCAATGAATAATATTCGCGTAAATAGAAGACAATATTTATTTTCTTTTAAATATTGTTCCCAAAATGATTTTATTTATAACACGAAAGTCGGTTGAACAGCATAAGAGAAAACGGTACTGAACTGTTTTGCCTAGCCCTATACCTACATATACATATATGTTATACATATATTGATTGCGCACGGAGGAATGTGAAATTGAGCATAGTTA
Organism: Catocala fraxini; assembly: GCA_930367265.1. NCBI lineage: Eukaryota > Metazoa > Arthropoda > Insecta > Lepidoptera > Erebidae > Catocala > Catocala fraxini. The sequence continues at coordinate 8,574,692 of OV884037.1, forward strand.
AAATTTGTAAGGAGACGGCGAGTAGAGAACAATAGTATACAAAAAATATATTTATTACTGACTAAATTACTATTTAGTTACGGACTATACTTTACTTAATTGTGAACCAGTATGCATTTAGTCCCATAAAAAACACCTACATAAGTTTCATTAAAAATGAATCTAGTATTTCAGTAAACACTAAAAAAACATGCAGCTATGATACAAATGTAAGCACCAACCAATTTTATTATTCTTAATGCAAATAATATGCATATTAACTTCGAATTAGCAAGATAATCGTGAAAGTGTGAAATATTAGTGTAAAGGTTTCAACTAAATGTAAGAGAGAAAGAGCACTGACCTCTCTCGTTTAGATAATCTAGATCGGTGTAGACAGAGATGCATTATAATTACAAAACGCCGATGATACTATTAGGCAAGCATGTCTACAGAAATAAATAATAAGTTATTGGTACAATAACAATAATAGAATATTATTGTAACATCGTGAAACATATTTAAGTTGCCTTACACGGTTGCTTCTTGAGTGCATTTGTAAGCTTACGTGTAGGTTTTCAAACGATCATAATTAGGTTATTCTGTAACAGATTTACAGTAGCTGTGTGGCACGTAGAAACGTCCCCAGTAGATGGTACTTAACTCACCACCCTGTTAATGGGGAATATATACCATGTTCTGGCTATAACTTCGAAGATAATAATATAATCTCACAATCTGTTATATAATGTCTTGTTATAAAAATACCACGATCGCAGTTCGTATATTTTTCTGAGTGGTGTTTTTAAGAACTAAAACACGACAAATAAATAACTTGGGGTCGACTTTTCTAGTCTAACCGGATTTGACTGGATATCAGTTTTTACACGGAGCGGCTGCCACCTGACCTCCGCAACCCGAAGGCTAACGATACTCTAAGGCTAGACCAGTGTAAGGATATTAGAGAGTGCTGACTTTCCCAATAACGACTGCCATAGATGTTCATGGCAGCCGGGACCGACAGCTTAACGTGCTCTCCGAGGCACGGAGCAGGCGATAATTGTCAATTGATACGCACATAATTTCGAAAAGTCATATAACTGCCGAAAGTCAGAGGTGCGCGACGTGGGTTCGAACCCGAGACCCTCTTTATTGCAGTCTGTTGGTCTCCCCACTCAGCTATATACATTGATAAGAAAATATAAATAGGGTAGGAGTATAACAAATGATTAATCTCGATACGACTGGCTGTTGAGTATTTTGGGTCAAGAAATTATCTGTAGTAGTACTGTCTGAGACTATGCCTGGTTACAGGAATTGGATCGACCTTATTATATATAATACCTAAACTCATAACTGGCGCAATTTGTACGTAAATAGATATAATTCACCTCTGCCTACCCTTTTGGAGACAGATGCGTGAAATAATAATCAATAAGAATGCACTAAGACCATCCAGACCCAAAACAGCTATCTCCGAATCACATATAATATTAATCAAAAACGTGGGTGTGACCAAAATGGCGATTTACCACATATATTACGATAATATATGAATATAAATAAATTGATGTCCAGATAACACATAAATAAATAATGTAAATACTAATGAATTATTTTCCTTAGTTATATTATTAATTTAAAAAGAAATGAATTACATTCAATATACATAAATCTACAATCAATTTAAATAAATGTAATCTAATAAATGTCTATGGTATGGTGTAAAATATGAATGAAATTAATTATCTCTTACTTGTTAAAATGTTGTATAGATATTATAAACATATATACAAGACGAAATTTGCTTAATACAATTATAATTTATTAACTTGAAATAATCTAATAACCTATATTTACAAATGTACTAAAAAAGATAACATAATTAACATAATTAAAAAAATCACAAATAATTATAATACTAAATATTTACATTATTTATACAATTATTATATTAAACTACATGCACAAATATATATGTAGTCGTCTACATGCGCAAACTCACGTCAGTCCAGAATTGCTTGCATGAATGACGCAGTTACTTACATACCAGGCCTCTGCCAGGACATCGAATGTTGTGAATTCGATTGATATACAGAAAATAAAGTATGCATCTACATACTTAATAGTTTCGGTATTTCTAGGCCATGTTTGAAAATTGTAAAATCCTCCGCGACATAAATGTTTGTAAAGCGACACAAGGTTTATTCCTTTTTTTATAAGTAGCCTTCAAATAAAGGAGTTTATAAATAAAACTGCAAAAATGAAAGCCTGAGAAATTTTAAAACTTCTAGATTTCTCAGGCTTTCATTTTTTTTAATAGTTAGTAAAATTGCACAAATTAATGTTTAATTAAGACCTTGTATATATTTAGTTAGTAATTTGATTTGAATTCAAGCTCACAAGTTCTGGATTATAATTCAAATGTATTTGGCTATTACCGTTTCCTCTCTCATCTCCGTCGACAGATTAATAATAATATACATTTGTTTACGACACCGTAATTTAGTTATTCAAGCTAAATGATGCCTGCCGGCGTTCCGGATTACATTTCCAGACCAGTCAATAAGTTTAACGCTATATCATTACTTCGTGAACTTAATGGTCACGACTGTGACCATCTATAGTCACTTATGAGAACCTTCACCTCCGTTTTTGGTGCACTAGATCGTTTCGTTCGATTTCTAGTTTAGAGAAAGTCTTAGCTTCGGATATATCTCGTGATTGGTAGTTAATGTGTATACGCAACGTCTGCGTAATCCTAACCCTAACTTCCTGATACTTACCTAATATTATAAATGTAAATGTTTGTTAAAATATTTCGTTAGTTTTTGATGAAACTTAGTATACCTACAGATAATCCGTACAAAACTCGGCGGAAATGCAATGGCATACCATGATAAATTAATGTTCTTCATTAATTAAAACCATTGTTATAATTTGCTTGCCGTAATAGTTGCAATATAAATATATTGTCTTTTTAAATGCTCTTATAATCTTACAGAGCTCTGTATAGTCCCGGAGCAATCAACAAATCTTATTTACGGAACACAAAACCATTTTAATATTTTCCCATTCTGTATTAGACTCTGCAAGATTCGCATAAGAAAGAAACGCTGTCTCAATAGTATCCACCACTTAAAACAATGCACATCCTATGCAATCGTTAAAAAATTATGTTGAGATCAAAAGCTAATTCTGTTTAACATCAATCATAGCAGATAATAGACGTATTAGTAATGAAAGCGGCCATATTGAAAAGAACGCGTTCACTGAATAACGTTATTATTCAAAATGTTATGAAAGTGAGAGTAACAGTATGAGTATGACGGATTCATTTCAATAACGTTCACGAAACAATGTCACGTCATGAATGCAGGAAAAACTGAAGTCGGCACATTTATGTGATACGAATCTATTAAAAATTATTTGGCACACTGAACGCGCGTTGTTATTGGCACCAGCCGCTCATGAATGTGCTCAAATTATTATACTAAGAAACTACAATGTTATTTTGCTCATATGTGTTCGTGTCTTTTTACACGATATACGCATACAGAAAGCGCAAATCTTCGACTACAATTTCAGCAAATCGTCTACTACAATACAAGCAAATCCTCGACTTGCACATTTCTGTAATTTAATTAGGGTATGTATCTTATGTGGGGGCCAGTCAGTGCAGACCGGCGACACTTCGACCCAGAGGGATCTTTTGTGTCGACACTCTCCCAATAACGACTGCCATAGATGTTCATAGCAGCCGGCACCGACTGCTCTCCGAGACACGGAGCAGGCGATAATTGTCAATCAATACGCACATACCTAATTTCGAAAAGTCATATAACTTCCGAAAGTCAGAGGTGCGCGACGTGGGTTCCAACCCGAGACCCTCTGCATTGCAGTCTGTTGGTCGCCCCACTGAGCTATCGCTGCTTTAATTAGGGTAACAGATCACACTGACAAAAATACATATGCGAATTCACAAGCACTAATCGTTCACATGAATACACGTACAAAAGTAATGTATTACATTCATCGGCATTTCGCACACCTATAATAATATTTATATGACCCGATACCCTATCTCAATTACCGACTGTACATGCAACCATTGCAAAGCACACTGTACAATTCATACAAACAAATTCAAGTACACTTACAGTAAAATCACCTACATCGATGCGTAGGCACAACATCAATACGTGTGACGAAAACCATTCAAACAATCCTTCTGTAACCCCTTTCACAAGTCTGTTCGTGATTTATATGCGCTATTGTTATCTAGGTTTAGACCTGAATAGGGCTTTGATGAAGTCTTTAAGCCAACATTGTTGTGTAAGCAAATATTAGGTCTGATCTGATGGATGACTTTAGTCGTGCAGATTACTGAGCGCTTATTATTTTCTGGCGAAATATCTGTTGATATCGATCGGTCATTTTGAAATATGTATATCTTCGTTTGTTTCTTGACCAATAAGAACATTCTAGGAAGAGCATATTAGGAAATTCACTGTATCAACGGGGAATCTTCAAACGTATCCAATTAAAAGCAATCAGCTTTAAGCAACAGCGCAATATACCATGAGACCAAAAAGACAGTTATACTAGAAATACATATTTTATAGACATGTCTGTATGAAAGGGGGGGTATAACGTGCATTATATGAAAACATCACCAAATATATTGAAATTAAGTACTAAGGATGTCGTTGCGTTCTTTATTTTTATGGCGACCTCGATGGCGTAGTGGTTAGTGTAACCAACTGCCACGCCTGAGGTCGCGGGTTCGATTCCCGCACAAGTCTAACATTTGTGTGCATGAACATGGATGTTTGTCTTGGTCTGGGTGTTTCTATGTATAATATGTATGTATTTACAAAAAAAAAAGTATATAAGTATGTTTATCCATTGTCTAGTACCCATAGTACAAACTCTGCTTAGTTTGGGCTAGATGGTGTTGTGTGTATGTGGTAGAATATTATTACTATTATTATTTTAAAACACTTCTATTACATAATTTTAAACAAAAACACTACTATTATTGAACTATACTACAATTTAAGCTATTTAAATTAGTTAAAACTGTTTATATAAATGTTTACGCTTTTTCCAACGTTTCAGTTGCTTTACAGCACCTATGTTCACGGAGAGACAAGTCTTCCCGTGAACAACGCGACACAATCCGTATAAAGTAGTTTAAATAATTTAATCTAATAGATTACGACTTCATGCTTGCTGGTACTTAGAATTTTCTTACAAGCAGACAGATATTTTGAGGGTTTAAATGATCACCTCGCCATTGCCACAACTCCAAGTATTGTTGATGTTTGAACGTTTGTAACTTTCTCCGCGACACAAGATTTATTCCTAGTGCGAGAATCGTCTTTTCTAACAAACAAGTTATTTAACATACAATCAAGTTTGTGCTACAAATTACTGGTATTCTTGTTAACCCTTTCAGCTCAGCTTAACTTAAGACATGACGAACAGCTGCAATCATAACCAAAAATTAATAATTATTACGGAGAGAGATTTACTGAATATCTAGTATTCACAATATATATAACGAGATAGAACTGTTAAGAACAGAAGCTAAGATAAGTAAAACCTGTTTAGAGCGAAACTAAAGGGTCTACTGCTCGGTGAAGGTGACTTTACTATCGCTGAAGTCTATTCTGCTGCGTAATGCTTGTACATAGACCATAATGTGCTATGAAGCACCTACATAATATGTAGTTTTAAAGATTTAAGATATAACTATAATTTCGGATCTCGCCAACAAGCTGTGTAACTTGACGAAAAGATTTCTATGGCCCGGCGCCCATTGGCGGCACGGCATGACAAGGTATTTTTAGGCGACGAATAAAAATATAACCTAATCGTATGGAAATAAAGTTGAAATTTCAATGTTAACAGTCGTAAGTACAAAAACAACACCGCGGTATGCTTAGGCATGCCGTGTCGGCAGCCTTTGGAACGCTTCGGCATCCCTCGGAACGTTTTGGCAGTCTTCGGGATACCGCGGCAAGACAGCGCCCGCCCGTACCCCGCAGCCCCGCACGTACATAGCTTCATTAGCTTAGCGTCGTTCATGCCGAAACGTGTCCTTGTCGAACGCTTCAGTATGCTTAAGGACGTCGCGGCATACCTTAGGATGTCACGGCATAGTTACCGCCAGTGTGCGCTTACATGTAGGGATGCCGAAGGATCCGCTGCCGTGCCGTGCCGCCAATGTGCGCCGAGCCTATGTTGTATTAATATAAAGTTAACACTGAACAAATGGATGAAAAAAATGTGGCAATCAGTTTCCGCTTACGTTACGTACTAGGGAAACAACAAGACCATCATAATATACTTTAAAAACACAAACATGCATCAGAGGTCAATTAATTATCACTTAAACGCGGTATTCATTCGTATGAATACCGCATGTGGAATATTTTTGATGTTATCTATTTGGAACGGTGCCTTGTTCACAGATTCAATGCTCAAATTCAATTATTTTAGGAATGAAATAAACATGGTGAGCCTTTTCTGAAAATGTTTCTTCAACCAAACATTGAATAGCACGGGATAATTTATTGTATCATGTTTAGGTAGTCTTTCTTATCTTTTTCGTGTGGTTAGTGGCCAACCTGTTGTCAAGAGTTGTTCAAGCCGCCCGTAGGCCTCTGACATGGCTTAACGACTGCTGTCAATTTGACAACAACCGGGACCGACTTTTTACGTGCCCTCCGAAGCACGGAGACGCTCAGATGAAATCCCACTAAGCGGTCACCCATCTATAGACTGACCGCACCTAACGTTGCTTAACCTCTCTAATCGTTTACCGGTTAGGGATTGCAAATGGCTATAAGCGCCTCCGTGTTTAGGTAGTGAAATTTGACTTTATTTTTATAAAAGATATGCATTGATAAGTAATACTACGTTAAACAAATGTGTTAGAACTTAAGTTTTTAATGCGCAAGCTATTTTCTACCTTCAAGCCTGGTTCTTTTTACCAAGATATAGTAGAAGTCTTCGAATACGTTAAAGTAAAGACCACCACGCCAGTTACACACTGAACGCAATATACATGCTTTGTCTGTAGGGGTACAATGATGGGACACCTAATTCGATATGATAATTTTATCACAAATATAATGGAAGGGAAGATAGAAGCAAGAAGGAAGAGGGGAAGACCAAGAAGAAGGTACACCGATCAACTGAAAAAAGTTGTGAAAGTTGAAACTTATGAGGAACTGAAAGAGATGGCATTTGAAAGAGAAAGATGGTGATTGCTACACCGACAAGTGCAAAGCACTTAAGTTTTGGAAGTCTGTATAGGAGGATTCCCAAGGTATGTGAGTTTACAGATTAACACGCACGAGCTCGCACCAACGCGGCGACGTTTCATAGGAAGAGGGTCGTCTGTGTTAACGAAAATACGTAGCAGTGCATCGCATCGCCTTATGGCTTTTAGAGTTCAAAACTCTTAAACAACAGCTTTGTCCGTCCGTCCGTCCGTCTGTCTGTTATACAACTTTCAACTCAAGAACCGTAAGAGCTAGAGACTCGCGGTCAACGCCATTCGACTCAATATAGTCGATATACCCCCAAAATGACTATGACCTTTGACCTCTGACCTCAAGGTCACGTGATACCATCTTTCAACTCAAGAACCGTAAGAGCTAAAGACTCGCGGTCAACGTCATTCGACTCAGCATAATCGATATACCCCCGAAATGACTAGGACATTAAATTGATCTCTGACCTCCAGTTCACGTAGTATCACGTGACCTTTGCATATTAATTGAACCATTTTTTCGAACTCTAAGATTTATGGCAATTCATTGCCGATTCTCACTTGTCTATTCAACTATTTTTATGTTTAGAAACAACTACTACTAGGCATTATTCCTGTATCGTAGGGAAGTGAAGTAACATTCACACAACGAATATAAAAACACAACGACTCCGGAACTACCATTCGTGTATCACACAAGTTTTTATTCCGCATGGGATTAAAACCCACAACACTCGGCGTATTGGCAGTGGCAAGGTGGATCGTCAAACCACGACACCATCTGTCAATCTCTTGCTTAGCTCACGTGACAGTATAAGTTTACCATGGACACTGTAAATCCACTATAAAGAAAATCTAGATATATCTGTACTATAGTAACAGTATAGTATAGTAACATAAGCCCTTTTATATATAAAAGGGCTTATGTTTAACTTATCACCAGTTATAGTAAAATATAACAGTCAAAAATATTAAATGATCACCAAAATTAAAACCGCTTTATATTTAAAGAGATCGAAATAAGTCGACGTAGCCCCGCTTCGCGGGGTTCCTATTTTTAGGTGGGTTTAAGAAGGAACCTAACATAACCTAACCCTTCCAAGACGGAATGCAGTGATTTGAGACGTATAGGTGCTCGTTATGATATATTTTAGTAAACATATTTTGCAGCGCAATTAGTATTTTTGGTGGTCATTATATTTAATCCCATATAAAAGTATCAGTATGAAAATATTTGACTTACAATCAAAACCATTATTGTTAGGGTATATTATTACATTTACATAAGATCTTTAGCGGTAATCTCGCTTTGCTCCATTTCTCAACCTCAGCAGTATATTTATTTGTTAATGCATCCAACTATAATAAATGCTTATACTATGAGTAGTTTCCCGTGACTAATGCAACTAAGTTTCACAACTTTACAATGCTTGCTTGATAGGTATAAATCCGTTATCAACGATTTAGCCTAACTAATATTATAAATACGAATGTGAGTTTATTTGTTACCCTTTCACCCCTTAATTACTCTACTGATCATCATGAAATTTCACATATATGATTTAATTGGTTCGATTCCCGCACAAGTCAAACATTTGTGTGCATGAACATGGCTGTTTGTCTTGGTCTGGGTGTTTCTATGTATAATATGTATGTATTTATAGAAACAAAAGTATATAATATGTATGTTTATCCATTGTCTAGTACCCATAGTACAAGCTCTGCTTAGTTTGGGCTAGATGGTGTTGTGTGTATGTGGTAGAATATTATTATTATTATTATTACAAAAGGACATAGGATAGTTTCATCTATATAAAGTACAGTTCCCGACTAAAGACGTGGGCAAAAGCTAGTATTAACATAAAAAAAAGTATTCGATAATTTATGATATAAAAAACTGAGATTAGGAATTAACCTTAAGGCAATTTGGAAGCGTAATGACTGAAGTTCTTCTGTAAATTGGTCATTAGATAACGGTATTTTTGACAGTTATACGTCAGGCTGCGTTCACCGTAGTGGGTCAAAATAAAATTTTAATCGACCGAACCGATCTGAACACATGAATGACTCAAAACTTTTGGCTACCAATTTCATCAGACGTCAGACTAAACCGTGTCCAATAGTTTCTAGCAGTCAGAAAACCTCTAAATCTAACGCAAATGTAGACTCATAAAAAGCGAAAGTATCAGTTAAAGTCTAGTGCCTACTCGTAACATATATACGTAAATGTTTTAACGGTGTTTACGGTAGATTATTTCTAACCACTCGAAATCGCCTAACCCTGACATAAAACTGTTCATATCAAAAAGTGCACTAGACACTTGTCCGTGTTGATAACCATTGATGGCATCATTAGAAGTAAGTCTTATGAAGAACTATGTAAATTAGAAAACCTTTAAATATGAAACATGACCGTCTATTATATAGAGTATCAGCAGCGATAGCTCAGTGGGGAGACCAACAGACTGCAATGCAGAGGGTCTCGGGTTCCAACCCACGTCGCGCACCTCTGACTTTCGGAAGTTATATGACTTTTCGAAATTATGTGAGTATTGATTGACAATTATCGCCTGCTCCGTGCCTCAGAGAGCACGTTAAGCCGTCGGTCCCGGCTGCCATGAACATCTATGGCAGTCGTTATTGGGAGAGTGTCGACACAAAAGATCCCACTGGGTCGAAGTGTCGCCGGTCTGCACTGACTGGCCCCCATATAAGATACATACATATAGAGTATCAACCAAAAAACAAACATTTAGTATAAAGAATCATATAAAGTGCCCATATGTTTTGATAGCAGATATGTTTAAACTCAATGGACTCATACTTTACAACACAAACATAATTATGTAAAATAATAACTCAACCAGAAAAAAAGCAAAGAAACTGTTTATTTAGACGGGTCTAGGTCACAGAGAAGATTAAGAGCCTAAAAAGATATCTGTTTCGTTATCTTTCGATATGCCAACAGTGTAACTCAACTTTAAAACACACACATGACCACTCTCACTCCATCACAAAACTCTTAGCAACCAAAAGACCTAACTCTGACGTAATATGTTCACAACAAAAAGTATACAATGACTGTCCGTGTCGTTAACCTTTGATAGCGCAATGGTTCAACTAGCCGGTCTCCATATAATACACATACGTAACAAGTCCGAGCGACCACGTGAGCTCCTATGTATAAATACATATTCAAATAACCGGTGCGTTATGTCATGGACATTGTGAATTTTTATTTCCGCAAATGTAACGAGCAAGTAATTGTCTTACTGCTGTTATGTTTGGGGCCTTTTTTATCGGTTTAGGCTAAGTGTTATTGCGAAGTTATTGTTTTGACGTAGTCTATTTGCGAGTGTTATTCTAGGTTTCTGAATGGCTACGTGTTAAAATCAATCTTATGTCAAGTTTAATTCAGCGAATCAGAGCTCCACCTATACTACAGTAACAAGAGATTTTTAAACAGGTTATTGTTTCTCCCAATGCTGGGCTTTAGCCTTTTCCTTTGTCTTCCAAATCATTGTTGTTTGATATCTCCTGCCAATTCCTTTCAAAGGCATTCAGCTCGTTCCACCATTTAGGTCTGTTTAGGTCTGCCTGTTTGTCGTCAACTGTCATATGGCACCCAACTTGTGACGATTGGTGCCCGCCATTTTGGTTGTATGCGGCAGACGTAATAAACCAAAAAAATAATCCTTTAAATTGAGTTGATACATGACCACTTTGATTTAAAGATGAAAGAATTGATGGTGCTGCGGAACTACTATTAGAGATATGTATATGTTTTTGAATTCGATATTATTGCATTGTCACTTTCATTTTTTAAACATTTTCGACTGTCTATATGACGCAAGTACTGTGGTGTGTACCTTTTCATTATCACTTTTAGCTCGCTCGGCTCAATGGATTGATGTTTGATGGTATATATAACTTTATATAAAATAATATTTAAAAGAAGGAAAGTGTAAAATTTAATCTAAATAGTTTTTATAATTTGCGTAGCTTAAATAGAAGTAAACAGTTACTAGTAACAGTGTCAATAACAGTAATTCAAAGTTTTCAAAACGACGTAATATTAGAATAATACAAAAAATAAAAAAAAGTGGTTTAATTGCAATGTATGACATACGCGTAAACGTAAGCCAATATCATAATATATTACTTTGGATCGATTTTCAATCACGAGATAAACTTTAAATGAGATATAAATTTGGCACTTCGTCAGTCTTTATATCAAACTTACTTCTTGAAAACCCTGACTGACTACTACGAAGAGCCCTTCAAAAGATTATCTTTTTTTTAAACAAACTCCACGCCTAGTTCTTTTTTAAAGTCCTCCCCGACGCGGATAATTACTCAAAATCAAAATTTAAATATACATGGTTGGTGAGATCAGGTAGTACTAAAGTAGCAAACAGTCAACCTGTATTATCATAAGCTGTTAGTCTAACCAATAGACGCTTGCAATGTGAATAGCCAGTGTGTTTTCGTCGCTCAATAACGCAATAAACGAAATAGCACTGGTGCCTCTTTCGATGGTATAGCGACATTAGGGTTTCAAAAATCTTTACTCCCTAAATCAGCGTAGTAATTAAATCCTTAAGCAATAGTTGAGCCAAACGTTATCAGAAATTTCTAAAATATTAACATTTAATTTTAAGCAGTTTCCATGTTGGTAGGTGTTTAATAATTTACAAGAAATAATCATAAGCATTGAGGAGTCTGGAGTGTCGTATAAATAAGGTATTTAAATATAAATTGCGCCATATTAATAGGCATGCTAATACCTTCTATTCTGCCTAGCCCTTTGCGGGTATTATGTTAATTATAGATAATTATTTATTGACATACATATTGATATCACATGACTATTTTAAAAAAATTAAAATAGCTCGGAACATCATAAAATCAAATACAGGGAGATCGCAAAATGCCTGATCGACGTTTCGCGTGATCAGAAGGCTGGTCTTTTCTTAGCCCAAAGAATCAGCATTGCCATTCAACGTAGTAATGCTGCCAGTCTTCTGGGCACGTTACCAGTTGACAGCGATGCTGAAGAATTCTACGTTGCCTAAACCATTTTTGTAAATATTTAGTATTATAATTATTTGTGTTTTTGTAATTATGTTATCTTTTTTAATACGTTTGTAAATATAGATTATTAGATTATTTCGTTTTAAAATTAATTATGTAAATATAAGTTAATAAATAATATTATCCATAAAAAAACAAGTACATTCATTGTACCATGAATTTAATTTTTTCATAACCCACAGTACACACACAAGAATATGTGTCCTATTTTACGAGAGGAAAAACCGTTACAGATGTTAATACTCATATACATTTAATCTTTAAACAAACTTAATTATAAATATGCATTGCCGTAAATAAAATTATGCTGAAAATGATTTCCTAATAATTCGCTTTTGAGTCACAAAGCGTGATATCACAAACTAAGAATATACATATGTGCATATTTAAGTAGGCAGACGTTGTTACATTGTTCAAAATAACTAATTACTTTAAACATTAAATTATAAACAACAATTACGTTACCGTACTGCATATAATATGTAGACGGTAACAACAGTTAACTGGCTAGTTAAATTAATAATAACAATAATAGTATTCTATCACAATTACACACAACACCATCTAGCCCAAACTAAGCAGAGCTTGTATTATAGGTACTAGACAATAGATAAACATACATACATATATACTTTTTTTTGTAAATATGTACATATTATACATAGAAACCGAATTAATTACCGAAGTATTTAGAGCCTTATAAAATACACTGCACTGAGTAAAGATCCCAGCGACACAGGATATATTCCAAGAGTCTTCTATAAAAAAAATATATTTTTACTACAGTTGTAAACAATGCGACGTGCCTTATAGCAACGCATGTATACCTTTCAAAAAGGTCGCTGGGCAGCCTGGGCAAGACGAAGATTTAGTCATTTTGTCCCGATTTTTGACAAATACTTTAATGTTAAGAAGCTACTGGTATGAATAATAGCATACAAGGTTGGTACACATGATGTTCGGTGGAGTGACGGTAATTCTCCAGTAAGTATTCTCCAGTAAGTACACTACTCTCTTCGGAAAGAATATTAAAGGTAGGTAAACGCTTATTTTAAACAGTGAAGGAAGTCATCGTGAGAAAACCTGCATGTCTGAGAGATCTCCATAATATTCTCGAAGATATGTTAAGTCTGCCAACCCGTACTCGGCTAGTGTGGTAGACTATGGTCTAATCGTTCTCACACTGAGAAGACGCCCGTATCCAGCAGTGGAACAGTTTAATACAGTGAACGGTATTCGGTTAATTTTCAAATCATAATTGTTACAAATTGGTTTTTTATTTGGTTGTGATAAGGAATAGTCGATAACATATATAAGCTGATCTAGGGATCGATACAAAACAGTTACAGACTGGAAAGTCCAAGGCGTGGATTTAATGGTTGCGAGCCCAACATAAACACTGCGACTTCCCCAACTGTCAGGTGCAGTTATGTCAAGGCCTGCTCGATATTTTACAAAGGAATTACTCTATCTAAATTGATACAATTCGAACTTCTTGTTATGATAATCCCTTTTGCTAGGAATGCATTTAATAGTGCATTTATCTATACTTATACTAACACTATAAAGAAGAAGGTTTTGTATTTTGGTATGTCTAATTAAAAAACTAAAGCCTGATTTTTAAATTCTTTTACCATTACGATGCTACTTTATCCCGAAGTAAAATAGGCTGTATAACACCACGCTACGAGCCATGGGAGCGGCGCAGTAATCATATACGTAAGTAATACCACAAAGAACAGCTAATAAATTATAAATTCAATCGTTAAATTCTAATATTATTTGGTCGCGTTAAAATTAAAAATTATTATTTGAATATTATTATTATTTAAATGTCAGATTTCCACCGTAATTTTCTATTGAAAACCCGTATCGTTTAGGCTATCGCCATATTTGACTTTATTCATGATTATTTGTATTTATTGCACCTATTGCTGTTGCATTTTCATTTAGGTCTTATATACTATAAGTAATTACTATTCACTAGATAAAATACTGGAAAATTGGATGATATCTTACCTGCCCGTAGACCACTGCATGCATCAAGCATACCAGTGTTGCACACACGAGTAATAATTGTTTATAACCCATTATTGCACTTTAATCAACACAGTTCAAATTAGCATAACTTCACTAGCTTACTAAATAATATTTGTCAATGCCGACAATATGTTGTAGATAAGAATCGGCAGAGAATAATTACTGAAGGAAATTATTGCCAACTACAATGGGATAAGAAAATAGTTCCCACTATTTATAAAGATACAATGCGATGAAACATTCACTAGGCTTTGCCTTTCCTAGCAATTATAAAATTCAAATGTCAACCGCACTATCGATAAAATCAATAAACTCGGTATATCGATAATAAATATGTTTATTCCAGTCACTTTAAACGTCACTTGGTTCTATTTTCAAATGTTGATGTTAATGTTCGTTGGTTAATAAGTTCGATTATCGAAATTTGAATCTCGTTTCGTACGCGCGTTCTCGGCGGTCTGTAAAACAAGACTACTTGACATTTGGTCGCCGGTCACGAGTTAGTGAAGCCTCCCTACTCCGCCCGTGTCCGTCCTTGAACGTAAACAATGTTCTCGATTTATGAATCCGCTGCGGTCTTATTATTTAGTTGCTCGTCCGTTGTAGTGAATTGACGGATTCTATTAATTAACTCTTTATACAGACTTCCTGCAATTTTTTGGCGGAATAACACATTTGAACCGGTGATTTACTCTTTTCATTGATTAAAATAATTTAAATTTACAGTGCATATTAAGTAAGAAAAGCCGTAACGTGTGATGTAAATATTTTCGGTGGATGGGTGTTTCATGCGCCCGTAGTTTTGGTTTATAACGCAAATGAGAGGGGTATTCTGTAGTCCTAAGGTACTTCTTTGTAAATAGAAAGTCTTTGCAGAACTTATTTGCGAGTTGCGACTCGATAACAGGATTACAACGTTGAGTTATTTACGCGTAATTACATAATGCTGAGATAGGGTGTATTTACTACTTATATTATTGGCAACTCGATAACAATCGTAATAAATTTATGTGCCATCCGCTACTATGAATACGTTTCATGTTGCGTATTTGATTATTTTAAACTCTTGACAACTACTGGTACTAGTGGTAGAATTCTTTTTTCCTGGGGGTTGCATGCATAGCTTTCCTCTCCGCGGGCGGCAAAGGTTATGTCGGGCTCACCCGGGGAAAGATGACAACATCCCGGTCCTTCCGACTAAACCTACCACGGTGTTCCTCGACGTTATCAGAGTAGGCCGCGCCGTGTGAAACGACGGGCTCCTACGCGAAACTAACCTACCCAAAATCACAATCTGTGTTATGCCCTACTTGTCCCCTTGTGGGGGAGGAGCTGGTAGTTATTCTAGGTCTAGATATTCTCTATATCCCTTGATTCAATTATTGTTATATAATATATATGTGAAGCTTATTAAAAAGAATAATGTACATACATAGACTTACACTGCTGTGTGAAAGCAGCGATAGCTCAGTGGGGAGACCAACAGACTGCAATGCAGAGGGTCTCGGGTTCGAACCCACGTCGCGCACCTCAGATTTTTGGAAGTTATATGACTTTTCGAAATTATGTGCGTATTGATTGACAATTATCGCCTGCTCCGTGCCTCGGATGGCCATGAACATCTATGGCAGTCGTTATTGGGAGTGTGTCGCCACAAAAGATCCCACTGTGTCGAAGTGTCACCGGTCTGCACTGACTGGCCCCCGCATAAGATATATACATACATACACTGCTGTGAGAGCCAGAACTATATAAAACCTCTGCCATCCCCGAGGGGGTGGGCAGAGGTTTTATACAGCTCTAGCTTTACTTCTACTTCTACTTTTTCTAAGCTTTTACACCTCTCCGGCAATTTTTAGGTCTCATGTTTAGATGGCGAGCGTATTACAGTCTACCAGACACTTTTCTGGACTCCGTGCTATAGATAATTTCTTTACAATATTTATCAAATTCAATTCAGTCAATCAAAATCCAGGTATCGAATTCAATCCAGCATGATTTCTTGGAAACATTTGCGCACACTTATGTCACGAGACTAACGAAGGCGTAAAAGTAGTAGTAAAACTTCAGTAAGCTAGCATGTGTGTGTGTGTGTGTGTGTAAATTTTAGCTTCTTTAACTTTTATTTATGTTTGAGAAACTTTAGCAAAACAAAACATTCGTGATAACATAGAATATAAACATAGAATAACGTCATCGGAGTCAACGCACGATTGTCCCAGTGTATCTGAAGTTCATAAAAATAAATTAAATCGCCTACTGTTTTATTTTCCTTATTATCTCATTCATCATCACCCAGCAAACCAGTAAAATGAGTGTGATTTTTTTGTCCGGTGTTTGAATGTTTATAGTATCCCGCGGTACAGGAATTAATACTACGGCAGGAGGTGTATTTAATAAAAAAACTTAACGCGTTATCTTTACCAGCTGTATTTATTCTTTGCCATATAAGGTGTATACAAAAGCCAGACTATTTGACTAGTTGTAGATTGCTTTGGTGGTTCAGGTGACTGCGGATCGCAATTGCATGGGATTCCATCTACTAAGCAGCACGTTCTTTATTTTAGCATCGAAAAAAATAGTCACACGTGTTGTAAACTTGGGAATATCAAACAAGGACACACATATTTGTGCAATGTTTAATAAAATACGCTTTGAAAATAGTAAAAATGATGAATTAGTACATTGAAAAACATACGAGGCAGGGTTTGAACCTGCGACCTTGATAAACGCCGTTTTATCAACAACTCAATTATGTTTTTGCTTAGTATAACAAATTATTTTATGGTATAGTTGGATTGCTAGCAGACGGATCGCCTAATGGTAAGCGATTACCGCCGCCCATGGACACCCGCAACACCAGAGGAGTCACAAGTGCGTTGCCAGCCTTTTAAATTGTCCCTCCCTCCCCATAAGTAGAGGGGGGGAGGAATGGGCCTCCGGTACCCTCACTCACTCGACGAAACACAACGCACGCGCTATTTCACGCCGGTTTTCTGTGAGGCTGTGGTCACTCCGATCGAGCCGGCCCATTCGTGCCGAAGGGTGGCTCTCCCACATCTTAAAGTTTATAAGATACTAATATTGGCTTTCGATTCTCTCGTGTGATCTGTTTTACACAGCTATAGTTTAATAAGTGAATACGACTGCTGTGCATGAAGTCTCGTGTTCGATGCCTTAATATAATCTTAGGGAGTACAGAGTCTGGAACTATGTTCGGTAAAAGGCAACAGGCTCGCTCTCTATTGGAGATAGAGGGTAGTTATGCCTACACGTAACAATTATGGTGAATCAATAGTACACACTGATAGTATTTTTTAGTTATACTATAGAGATTTTTTCGTATTTGTTTTCGTTTCGATCAGCGAGTGAGATTGCTGGAGGCCCAATCACCCTCTTTCCCCCATTCCCGCTCCTTCTCCTTCGCACTTCCTTTTCTGTGATGCAAGTGATGCCTCTGGTGTTACAGGCGTCCATAGGCTACGGTGACCACTTACTATCACATGGGCCGCATGGCTGTTTGCCACCATAGCTGTATAAAAAAAAAGATATACTGCACGGATGGCGTATCTAGTGGTTAAAGGGCTACGAGCCCGTACACCCCTTGACTTTCGCCCCTTTCATAGAAAGACGGTGCTCCGCTTTGCGGGGCTCCTATTTTTGGGTGAATTTTAAGAAGAAACCTAACAAATACCTTCTAGGGGGCAAACCTTGAGGGGCGAATGGGCTCGTAACTGGTTAAAATAGTCGCCTCGCCATTGACACTGCGCTGCGTGTTGTGTGTTCGACACGGGAAGAAAATTTGTGTATCTTATTTAGTTGTTACGAGTCTGGGTGTTCTTGTGTCCATTGTCTAAATGTTTGTTAAGTCTCCCGCGTCACAGAAATTTGTTTTCTTTTGTATTAAAAGGCAACTCCCGCACTAGGAATAATTCCTGTGTCATGGGGGACTTTACAAACATGTTTAGTTAGTTAATCTTGTGGATTACAGAATTCATGGATGAGGGGATGGAACCCACAACACTCGGCGCGGTGGCAGTGGCGCAGTGACCACTTAAACCACTACGCATCCATGCAATATATGATATAAAATATCTCTATCGATAATCAAATCCAACATTTCACACAATTGGATTAGCTACTAATCAATACTAATATTATAAAGCTGAAGAGTTTGTTTGAACGCGCTAATCTCAGGAACTACTGGTTTGAATTAAAAAAATATTTTAGTGTTGGATAGCCCATTTATCGAGGAAGGCTATAGGCTATATAACATAACGCTACGACCAATAGGAGCGGATCAGCAATGAAAAATGTTTCAAAACGGGCAAAATTCTCTTATGTGAAGCAGACGAAGTTGCGCGGGTCAGCTAGTGCTCCATAAAAGCAGTTAGATCTGCTATCTGGATTTAATTAAATTTAATAATAGATTACCTATATCGTTAAAATCCGTTTGACATTTGCACGTAGTCTATACTGTACATGTTATAATCAATTATAATATTTTTTATGTGTATTTTTCACACGGTACCACAGATGGTAAATACTGCCTGTCATCGTAGTAATGACAAATATGAGTTGCCGGATGTTCATATGCGCAGGTGCCTGGCGTTACTTGCTAATTATAGTATTCATGTAATTTGTTACAAAGTAACTCTTATATAATATTGTTTACTTAAGGAAGATGTTATATTTAATATTGTCTTCTATTTACGCGAATATTATTCATTGAAATTAAACTGCTATATACGGATTTTATCGCGTTGTTTATTTGACACTTTATTACAAAATTTTGAAAATTTTACACTACTACTACTATTATTCTTTACTTATTTTTAAGCTAATTAAATTATTATTAAACTATTTAGATTTAATTTATTTTTTACACTTTCCCCGACGTTTCGGTTGCTTTTCAGCAGCCATGGTCATTCTGAGCTCATTCTGCGTAAATAGAAAAACCAATGATTAAATTATGTTCGGGTACTTTGAAATAACTACACTGGAACATTGAGACAACTGCCATCTTAGTCTCCCCGTGACCATGGCTGCTGAAAAGCAACCGAAACGTCGGGGAAAGTGTAAAAATAAATTAAATCTAAATAGTTTAATAATAATGTAATTAGCTTAAAAATTAGTAAAGTTTAATAGTAGTAGTAGTGTAAAAAAATTTCAAAATGTTGTAATATAGTGTCAAATAAACAACGCGATAAAATCCGTATATAGCAGTTTAATTTCAATGAAGATGTTATATATACAACTTGATTTACTGACTGCGTTTTCTAGAGCTTCTGTCAGTCCAGCGGAGTGCAAAATATCTTATTCTTTCAGTTATTGTTATGTTATAAAAACTCTAAAAGGAAAAGGGCAAAATAATCTTACACATCCCACTTTTTGTATTACCCAAATTTAAAATATTAATAATTCTATTATTTTGCTATAAATTTTGAGCCTGTTTACACAAAATGATTTCTTTTGGTACTTATTTGCTCTTGTTGTGTAAATAATATACAAACATAGACAACTACCCTATTCTCGTGACTGGTGGACGTCCAGTACAATAGCACGCTAAGGGTATCGTTGGGCTGCCTCCCACGCCAGTTCAGTAGCGCCTCGAGCATGTTTGTGGATGTAAGGCTGGACAACTTTTATGCTGTCATGCGCAATCGAAGTATATTTGTCATTATATTTTAAAAAGGCAACTCCCGCATCAAAAGTAAATCATGTGTCTGGGGACTTAACGAACACTCAAACAACGGACACAAAGAATATGCAGACTCGGAACAACCATTTGTAGATCACACAATTTTTTCTCGTGTGGGATTGGAACCCACAACACTCGACGCAGTGTCAGGGACGAGGCGACTATATAAAACATTACACCATCCGTGCAGTCGTATCGAAGTGCGCTGAAGCTGCGGTGATTCAGGGCTAGAACTACTTTTATTGTCTTTTTTTTTAATGGCAACGCGCGCAGGTATTATACCACCTGTGTAGTGAAAGACTTCAAACAACGGAGTCAAAAAACATCCAGACTCGGAACAACAACTTGTACAATTGTTTGAGCTCTTTGGGGATTATACCCTAAAAATATATACTTAAGCCAGTGTGTGTATGCAGTCGATAGTCGATTACTAGGATATATTTCTAATAATATCGTAAAGACAGTGGTGAACAAAATTGTAATATATAATAAAGCGTGAAAGCAAGTGCGTGCATACCTACGTGAAAGTCGTTATACAGAATAAGAAATATTTACTATCAATAGGCTTACATGATACTATAACTATATGGATTACTGGTCTGAAATAAAGTTTATTACTATGCATAATTAGTTCTATCGAATGTTGCTAAAAGTGGCTATCGTGTTGCAAGTCTAAAAGAAATAAGCGCCCTTCAAGTTGACGGCCGGCGGTCATATGATATTTCATCAATAAAGACGTCAAACTTAAAATTAGTTCTAAACTTTATTTCTGCTCGTTTCTATATGTGTCTAAAGAATGCGTTTTTTGTCACACCGGCTTTAGTAACAATTTAATGTTAAAACAAACTTCCAGCTTACGTGAAACTTATTGAAAAGAAGCCGTTGAAATTCAAATTGATCTGAAACTGGTAGTTCTTTTTATTTGTTATCCATCCTAGACGAATACATTCCTCTGGGACAATACATAATCTACAATCGTCAACCTTCCTATGCATTTGCCATATCGAATAATTCTGTATTCTCGTTACCATCGAACATTATAAAGTGAGGTGCCAGAGTATAAACTACATGTGATATCCAATGTATAAGAAGTTATTGTCTATTACTGTAATTCCTGAAGTGAAATATAAACCATAATGGAAAAATAATTTTTATAATTAAATGGAACATCAGTGGAACACTTCATGACTAAGAATTCATGGTATTTTTCGACCAACTAATTTCACCTTCAAGCAAAATTTTACAGAATAAATTTGAACCAATTATCACCACAACTTATGGTCTCCACGAGATCTTCTCTCTTAGCCTTTATTATTCCCAAGTCACTTGGGGTCTGCTTTTCTGGTCTAACTGGATTTGACTGGATATCAGTTTTTACACAGAGCGGCTGCCACCTGACCTCCGCAACCCGAAGGCTAACGATACCCTAAGGCTAGACCAGTGTCAGGATATTAGAGGATACTGACTTTCCCAATAACGACTGCCATAGATGTTCATGGCAGCCGGGACCGACGGCTTAACGTGCTCTCCGAGGCACGGAGCAGGCGATAATTGTCAATCAATACGCACATAATTTCGAAAAGTCATATAACTTCCGAAAGTCAGACGTGCGCGACGTGGGTTCGAACCCGAGACCATCTGCATTGCAGTCTGTTGGTCTCCCACTGAACTATCGCTGCTGGTCTCCACGAGACGTGATACTTTAATTCAGTATAAGATTGGCGAAATGGGCGTGAGGCAAAGATCTAAATGCTAAATACTCCATATGTAGCGTTGTAAGACGACTAAATCATTGAATACTAGCTTCCAGCTGTGGTTTTGCTGGCGGCATGTCTTTATAACATAACCTATGCTACTCAGCTTTAGTGAAGCTTTTTATTGGTAAAATAATTATTACAATTGGTCCAGTATTTTCAGATATTACAGGCTACAAACTAACATATTTTACCTTCTTGTAATATTAGCACAGATTACTACTACTAACTACTAATAATAAATCAGATCATCTTCATCATGAATAGAGTATATAGATCTACCACAAAAGCAAATAAAAATATTATAAATTATGTAATAAACTTGCTTTAAATAGAATTTATTTGTATCAACTTTATAATTTAAAACAAACGACATTTCGAAACTTAAATGTAAAGGATTGTGCAGATTGACAAAACTCATAAATAGCTAATAAAACACAATTAACTTTAATCATTGAATTTTAATCAGTTTCCCAATCAATCCGTTTTATTTTTATTGAACCATTATTTTAATAATGTACGCAATCATCAGACGCATAAAAAGCGTATCGAAGTAATTAAATAGACTTGGATGTCAAGGTCTAATTTAAATAAAATTAGACTACTTTGTTTGACTGTGACTTCAATAACTTGGCGCTTTGCGCGATCATGAATCCCCGGCTTTTTTAATTAGTTATACACAGACAAATGAAGTATATAAATTGATATTATAATAACAACCCTATACATAAACTGCCTACTGCTGGGCACAGGCCTTTTCTCTCTGTAAGAAGGGTTAGGCCATAGTGCAACACGCTGGCCCCGTGTGAATCGGCAGACTTCACATATCTCCGAGAAAATTATAGAGAACTCTTAGACACGCAGGTTTCCTCACATTTTCCTTCGCCACTGTTCCATTCCGTTCAAGCAAGTAATAATTAATTCATTAAAACATTTAAACTCACACAAATAATTTTAACATTATGACAGTTAACTTATATCCTTCAGTCACTAATATTATCTTTAATCAATCGTTTGCCCGGCCCCTAAGTTATTTAAACGAGAATGAGTCGTATGCCTGTTCTACTCACACGTATTGCAACATCTCTATCTATTAGTACCGGTTATCGCAATAGTAGTCACCAACAAACGAGGAAAACAAAATATGCTGCATTTACCTCAATAATCTTTCGGCTCAAGACGTTTTGTACAATACGACGAACTAAAAGAAAACTAAGAAACAGAATTTTGTGTAATTAGTGAATGTTTAGACTTTATTGTGTAGGTAAAGAATTATGTGACTGAGTATAATATTGGTTTCAACTTGGGATTACCCCGTACCATAAGGTAAGTGTGTTATTATGTTACGTGCAGAGTCAATGTTTTTGCGTTAGTATAACCTGATTATTCGTTCTAGGTGAAGTAAATACTTATATTTCATATGAAACTAGTAGGACTGCAGGCAGTTGATTTGCAAACAAATCTCCGGTGTTAAAATGCTTGCAAACAAGATTTCTACATTTCTTCTGGCATTAACTTTGTAAGTAATTTTAATGTCTTTTTATAGTTTACCAAGTATACAACGCCTTATTAAACAATTTCGAGATCTTTGCGTAGATATAATAATTATAAACATTGATGTTATTATTAAGTACAATTGCTGTGTCAGTTTAAGAACCTCTAGATATAGCTATGACGCTGTAGGCACTGTACAAGTGAGAAGGATATATACAAACTTAGTACGAAAGCTAAGACAAGGCATAGTATAGGCATCTGGCGAGCTGGTATTTCGCTTGATGTCTTTTCAAATTCGCCAACCATGCGTCAGTTTCTTTGTATTATTTCGACTTTATTGAACAATTACGGGAATTAGTGTGATAGTTTTAGAGCATTTTAGAAATAGACTTTATTAGTTAAGTGGTAGCAGCAGCGATAGCCTAGTCTGAGACGGTTGGACTGCCACGCAGAGTTTCAAAAGTTTAAGATATTTCTGATGAAATATCTTAATAAAATTACTATCCGCCTCTACCTTACCTTACCTTTTTGACAATTTGCAAGTGAAAGATCTAAAATAACAATAATTTAAACTTTCAATAGGCAAATTCACAATATCTTTGGCAAAGGTATATTGGTTGAAGTGGAACAAGGCTTGCTGTCTGGCAACAAAATAGAAACGGTGCTAAAAGATGGGACCTATTACAACTTTAGAGGCATTCCGTATGCTAAAGCTCCAGTTGGATCACTTAGGTTTAAGGTAAGAAAACGAACGTAGTATAATATAAACCAGTCGTTGATATCAGTTCATTGATAGATTGTCTTATTTTTAGGCACCGCAACCACCTGTACCTTGGGAAGGAGTAAGAGATGCCACTGAACATGGCGCCATCTGTCCCCAAGTCGATGCTTCCAACGTTTACAACCCTGGAAGTGAAGATTGCCTGTTCCTCAACGTCTATACGCCACAAATCACTGCTGAACCTCTTTTACCCGTCATGTTCTACATTCACGGCGGTGGTTATAAATCTGGCTCAGGAAACGTCGACAGCTTTGGACCAGATTTCCTTGTTCGGAAACGTGTAGTTCTCGTTACTATTAACTATAGATTGGACGCCCTGGGTTTCCTCTGCTTAGAAACTGAGGATGTACCTGGTAATGCTGGATTGAAAGACCAAGTAGCGGCCTTAAAATGGGTTAAGAAGAACATCCACAAATTTGGTGGTGATCCGGACAATGTAACCATTTTTGGAGCGAGCGCAGGTGGAGCTTCTGTGGGTTATCATACTATTTCACCAATGTCAAAAGGATACTTTAAGAGAGCTATCACAATGAGTGGATCGCCATACAATGACTGGACGATCCCATATAGGCCTGCAAGACGAGCTTTTGTGCTAGGACAGATTTTAGGTCACGAAACTAGGGACACAACAGATCTTCTTAACTTTCTTCAAAATATTCCTTACGATAAATTGGTAAATACTGCACCAACTATTCTGACTTCAGAAGAACTTACTCACGTACTGCTGAAAATGTATCCTTTTACTCCAGTTTACGAGAAAGATTGTGGTCAAGAGAGGTTTCTGGCTGAAGAACCAGCCGCACTACTAAACGCTGGAAAGGTGAATGATGTAGATATAATGTTTGGTTATACAACACATGAATCACTTGTAGACGTTGCTGTACTTGAGGAGTATCTCTTAGCTCGTTACAACAGGTACCCAGAAATGCTAGTACCAAGCAAGATATTGGTTAAATGTAATCCGGATACTATTCTGGATATAGCAGATAAAATTCACGAATATTTCTTCGGACAGCAGAGTATAAATGTAGGAACGATGAAGGAGATGGTGGATTATGCCAGCAATTCTACCATAGTTTACGACTTGTACAGGTTTTTCAGAGCTTTTCCCAATCCTGGTCACAAGTCACGATACTTTTACAAATTCTCGTGTCTTTCGAAGCGAAACGTTTATAGTGCTGTTGGAGCCAAATACGGTATTTACGGTGCCGCACATCAAGAAGATGAGCTTTATCTTTTTGATCACAAGTCACTGAACTTGACTTTAGAGAAGAACACTCCAGAATACGATATGGTTGACTTGATGACCAGTTTATTCACCAACTTTGCAAAATACGGGTAAGTTAAATTTAATTATTCTTTTTTATGAAATTTCTATTGTCCAGAACGATAGAAGTTTCTTAGAATAAGAAAAGTATAAATAAATGCTATAACCAGAAGTGTCTCTCACATAAGAGAAAGTGAATTGGCCAAAGGAAACCAATAGAAATGAAACTAATATTGACAGAATAAAACCACGTGAAGAAGCATACTGCTAGCTTGAATTATATGATACCGTTATCCAAAGACGCTTGTTATACGATGGGATATCACTTGCTTGTTGCCAACGATACAAAAAAGGAATCGTTGCGTTGCTAGTGCAACAAACCACTGGCAGTATCGCACTCTGTGCTAACTCTTCAATATAATACCCAGTATTGATAACCTTATATTGTGTTTTGTTTTTATAGTAAGTACTCTAGTTGAAAACATACAAGGCTATGTAACAAGTTGCCCTTTAATTTTATATATCTTCATTTATCAGTATTTTTATCCTTTTAGAAATCCTACGCCTGACTCGTCTTTAGGTGCTACCTGGCCGCAATTCGACAATGTAACGCTATCTTACGTGGATATCAACCGAACTTTGACAGTGTCTCACGCCCCCGATGAAGCACACATGCAGTTCTGGAAAAGCATCCACAATGACGCCGGCATTAGTTTTTAAGGAAACATTATAATATTTACTATTTAAGTAAAGTCACGTTAAAAAAATTGTACCTAAAGCCAGTTCGTATTCTTGTCATATTGACGCAGCAGAGGTAGACCACCCAAAAGCCAGACCAAGGACTTGTTAGGGGGTTTGGGAAGCAGTTTGGTGGCTCTAAACCTGTCTGTCCTGTCTTGTCTGTCTAGAAACCCACACAGACCGATTTTGAGCCAAGCCAAGTGTTTCTTTGGGGGAGGTTAATACCCAGCGGTGGATGTCTTTCGGCTGACATGATGGTGATGTCATATTTGCCTAATTTAAGAGAATCAACTCTCTAATAAAATTATTAAAATCTTTTTATATGTGAGGAGTGGAAAGTTCGAAGGGAGGCCTTTGCCCTGCAGTGGGACAGTACAAGCTAAAAATTAATAAATAATATGTAAATAGAAATGCAATTAAGCAAATACGGTAGCACAATAATGTCACAATAAATATTGATATTATAATAAGAATTAACTTGACTAACTGGTCTTCTCTCTTAAATACTCTACTATAAATTAATGGACTTGTTTCTTTACATTAAACTACTGAATGATACTGTTGCATTTTATTCTAATTTAATACCTATAATTTAATAATATTGTAAATATATTATTTACAAAAACTATATCATGATGATCAGCATAATTAGCAAACAACTCGTTATTAGCGAAGATCACAAAAGTGTTTAGATTTACCTACGTACCTGTCTGGCAATATTTAATATATTTTAAGAATACCGTCAAAAGTGTGCGCTTTCTTGAACCTCAAATATATTTATGCTTTGATTTATAAATTATTTCACCTTGTAAGTAATTTGTAATCTTAGAGAAATAAAGAATTATTAAACCGAAATAGTAAGCAGTGAAAGCGTTAGAAACAAACAAACTTACATTCACATTTATAATATACATAAATAAGTTTCGAATAAATTATAAGATTTATTACAAACAGAATTTTAAATGGGCCCACTTAATTATGTATACTTATGGTTTGTGTCAGTGTAAACTAACTTTGATGACGAACTATCATACCTAATCCTGGTTTACTGTACTTAAAGTGCTAAATTAATTTTATTTATTTATATTATATAATAATTAACCAATGTGTTTAAATATTGACGAAGAGAGTTACTTTCTTTTGGTTAGATAATAATTTGCGAACTTCGAATGAAAGTGACTGAATATAAATATTTATATTTCATTTAAATTCAAAACTAGTTAAAACCAAAATCTTGTTTTTATTACTAATAAAAATTTATGTGTAAATGGTTTAACATAGAAGACGGAACAGCGCATCATTCGGCGCATTTGTAGAATGGACACTTAAATGCACAGCCAAGAATCTACAAAATATTTGCACGGTCAAGCTGTCAGATGTAGACCTCAAGAAGGCATAGCCTGCAGGCAAAGGGGCTTGTAATAAACGAAAGACTGGTAAAGTTATATGTCTGGCTAAGTATCGTCATCATAATAGTAAGTTCTAATAGTTTTAATATTGCGGTGCTGGAAGTGTTTTCTATACGCAATACTATAAAGACGGAAAATTTGTTTATATGTAAAAACTTAACCAAAAATTATTTATTGATATAAAGCTAAGCTAATCACCGAGTAATGTAGGCTAGGTGTGTTTTAATCACTTGCGAGACTTAGTATATAGTATACCTACTTATATATAGTAATATAGTATACCTACTTATATTTTTATATAAAGCCGTTGGCATATTATCCGAACATAATTATGAATGTCTGCAACTGCAAAAAAGAATATGCCGCGTTACCACACGTATAACGCTGCATTTACCAAAGTTGTGGCAATCTCTCTCAAGGTAATACAATAAATGCCTTCTTATAAGTATGTCTGCCATCCCTTCACATTGAGGTTTTTCTTGGCCCCTATCTTCAGAACCTTATAAGTATTTCCTCAGTCATGGTGGTATTGAACGGCAAAGTCGCTTTGCTTTACTTCAAACTTTAAACTTTTACATCTGGTACAGTGTATTTATTTTATTTCCCTTTTTTTTTATTTTAATTGCTTTTCTTTTATAAATGTTAAAGCTCTAATTTGTTAATTATATAAGTACCCGTTATCGGTTCTTCTGAGGAGCGGAGCCAACTATCACAAGCATATTGTTTGCTTAACAGGTGACTCCAATTATCTAAATTGTAAAATTGTACTTTTTGTTACTGAAAATAAACATTTTTATTTATTATTTATTAAACTATTAAGTTTTAACCCTTGAATGGATATTAATCCATTACATACTTAAATTATGTGTCTCCTTACAAGCATTTGTATACCACCAAGGTGAACAATATATTATTACATGTCCTGAGAGTAAGAGATTACCGTAGCATATGAGCGCTTGGTCTTCTCTAAGAGCTACGAACCCCTTAAAGGGTTAAATATCTTTAACGGTGGTAACCCTTACAGATATTTATAGAATTAATTGGTGTAACAAGGCCAGAGAAAAGAACTAAGTATGGAGGCTAAAAGGCTTTTTTGGTTTATAGCCTACCAGGCGTCTCGAAAACGAAGAGCTTTAAAAAAATTCGTTAAATGGCTTAAATCTTTTGGGAGACTTGAAGATAAGACTTGTAGATTGACACTTAAAGAGTTATTCTGGGGCAAATACTAGCCTTCTGCTGACAGCAAATCATATATACTCGGAACCCTAATCACTGTAGGACTATGACACAAGACGGCAGGCTGCGAATCTGATTGATAGATTTTCTATTGAATAGATCTCTCTATTAGACCTACTCTAGTTCAAGAAATATGCGGTTTATAATAGAGGTTAAAACGTAAAATATGAAATTACCGCTTAGTATGAAGAAAATCGGTAACGTTTTATTTTTTTAATTTACAAGATTATCCCTTCATTGGTGATTTAAGCTTTACGTAATTAGCTGACTATACCTATGTAGGGATAATCTTATACGTTCTTGTGGATATTCAAATGAAATGCTTCCTTGTTAGATATGGTTATATATATTTACTGGTACCAGTTATAAATAATATAAATATATATCGAACTACAACCTAACTGAGTAGTTGCGGAGAGACGACTGTCGCGCGGCGCTACTGTATACTTGCGCCTTGCTATACAAAACTAAAGCGTCAGCAGTGTCGCTACAAAGTACAATAGCCAATTTCAATATTTTTTTTATTTATATTACTATAACCTCCTAACCTGACGTACATTCACGCGAGTGAAGCCGCGGGCAAAATCTAGTAACTAATACGATGATCTCCAAAAATGTAGGCTGTAGTATAATATATTTACATTTCATTTAGCTATTTTTTAAGATCGTAATATGATCTGTTGTTGTCGTCTTCCAGACTCTATGACTCTATGTTCCTCCTTTTTAACACGCTTTTATTAGCTTGGTATGTAGCTATGTATCTATGAATCTATGAATCCATGAATCCATGAATCTATGAATCTATGTATCTATGTATCTATGTAACTATGAATCTATGTAACGGAATCTTTGAACGTGATTTTCACCCCTTTGATTTGAAACTTTGCATACTTATCGAGGACCGATGACAATACAATAAGAAAAAAGAAAAAAAAAGTAAAAAATAATTTAATAATTTTAATGTAAAAAACCGTGGGGTGCTTTTTAAGATATTTTGATAACCCCACGCTTTTTTACATTAAAATTATTAAATTATTTTCTACTTCTTAATGCGTGTTTTTTAGTTTTTGTATGCATTGATGCATACTCTTCCACGGGGGCAGGCGGAGGGGTTATGTTGAACTCACCCGGGAAAAGATAGAGACATCCCGGTAAAACCAACTGAACCTACCACGGTGTTCCTTCTCACACTCTATGGTCGGGGCGCAGAGATCACTCGCGTATTCATCCTGCATGTTCCTTCTGGGCATTCCTAACTTAGAAGTCTTTTAATGCTATCCTAAGCACACTCGGTCATCGGATCTAGAATCTTACGACGGGATGCAAACATAAGTGGGCACTTATAGCAGGGAACCAAAGGCCTCGATCCGCCGCCGCCGGCTCGTCTGCCATCTACGGTTATAAAAAAATACTACTATTAATACGGTATGACGTGCTTAGCCAAACCTAATAGCTATGGTAATCAATTGCTTTATAATGTCTTACTCGTTGGTTCAATTGTCTATGTCTGCTTTTTTGTTTACGTGCAATCGTGGTCCCGTGGTCGATACCCGGGTTGAGCAAAGTGTTAATAATTTAAATTTTCTGTAGAAAGACTCAGTCTGTACATGTGCCCGCTTAGGCTTGCTATTACGTAAGACCAAATACATAACTGGCGTGAAATATTTTTATGTCTCGATTCCGAACCCAAGTATTAATATGAATTTTGCTTGCTTTAACGGTAAAGGAAAACATCGTGAGAAGACCTATATGTCTTTTTTTTTATACATCTTCGATGGCAAACAAGCATACGGCCCACCTGATGGTAAGTAGTCACCGTAGCCTATGGACGCCTGCAACACCAGAGGCATCACTTGTGCGTTGCCGACCCTTTAGGAAAGGAAGTGGGAAGGAGAAGAAGCGGGAATGAGAGAAAGGGGGTGATTGTGCCTCCAGAACTCTCACTCACTGAACGAAACACAACAGTAGGAATACTGGTATTTCACGTCGATATTCTGTGAGAGTCCTTCCTCGGTCGAGCCGGTCGGTCCATTCATGCTGAAATCAGCGAGGCTCTACTACTCTTAAAGTTTTGGAAGATATACGAAGTCTGGCAACTAGCACTAGGGCAGCGAAGTGGACCATGGCCTAATCCTGCTTATACTGAGAAGAATCCCATGCCTAGCAGTGGGTCAGTTTATATATCATCATCAGGCTATAAAAGTCCACTGCTGGACATAGCAGTTTATATATGCTGGGCTGATATTATTATTATTATAAGTATGTACATACATACATTAAATAAATCTTTATTCATTGTACTTATGTAATACACCGCTGCTTACCCCTTCACCGAACAGCTCCCGTGTGATCTTTAATAAAGAACCTTAAACTTTTAACACAAACTTTACTTATTGAGAAACGCGATGATGAAACCTTAAACCAAAGCGTTCACGCCCTGAGACGATAAATCTAAAGATAATCAAAGTAGAGCAATACAATTAATTACGTTTAACAACAACGTAGCATTCATCTTCGTATGTATTGATAACAATCGGTCTACATGGGAATGTTATATTTACTATGTAGTCAATACATTATTTTTACCATGTATGCGCGAGGCATGAGGACATGCAATGCTTATGAAGATGATGTCAAGGCCAGAGAGAAGCGGCAGAAGAAAGTAAAGAAGACCCCACCACCATGTGGGATAAATAACCAGGAAGAGAGGGTCTATGTATGTAAAACATTTTGTGTATTTTTGTTAACCTATTGAGTCGCGGCACACAGGCGGCCATTACAGGGCGGCATTTCAAAAATGGATAGGTTAAGGGGCTTCTAAGCGGATGTTATTTTTCTGCAATGTGAGGCTGTAATATAGTCACCCATACAATAAACAATACAATACATACCATGCATGTATTTTTTACGTATGTCTAAGCTATATATACCTACAATTATGTTTGGAATAATATTTTTTTTTTATACATCTTATCTGGCAAACAAGCATACGGCCCACCTGATGGTAAGTCACCGTAGCCTATGGACGCCTGCAACACCAGAGGCATCACTTGCGCGTTGCCGACCTATTAGAAAAGGGAGAAAAGAAAAAGGATGTGGGAAGGAAAAGGAGCGGGTAGGGGAAAGAGGGTGTTTGGGCCTCCGGCACTCTTACCGAACGAAACACAACAATAGGAATACTGCTATTTCACGTCGATATTCGGTGCGAGGGTAGTCCTTCCGCGGTCGAGCCGGCCCATTCATGCTGAAATCAGCGAGGCTCTACTACTCTATACTTTATATACTTATTATAAATTATTTATATGTACGACATCTTTTGTCCCGTACAAGTATCGAAACCGCAACACACAACACATTCGTAAACATAAGGTGATCACTTTAACAAATGCTTACAGATAAATGAACTGGTCTTCTAAAAAACCTATATAAATTTATCAAAGTTAATAAGTAAAACAGGGACTTGTGTTTTACATAATAAGCAATCGATAATGTCTGAGTATGCGAATAATCGATAAAACAATCGATCCTTATATCGATTGTGATCGAGATAGTCGATGTTATCAATAAGCTCTACTTACATAATATTTGGTCCATTGTGCAATTACTTTTTAACTGTTTCAAAACAATGGACTCTAATGGTACGGAAATGGTTTTGTTGTTTGCTCTTTGTAAGAAGTTATTTATTAGATTTCGCGCTCTTTGCGTACCATCGATGGTGAAAGCTTTCCTGAGATAGATCACTATCAAGTTCATTACTCGTATGGTGCAGTTGTTTGTGTTAACACGTTGCTTCCAAAGTACAACTTTTTGAGTTACAGTGGACCCCAGGCCAGACACTTGCTTTTCAATTATATGTGGCATTCCAGCTATAGAAAGATTACGTGAAAAGAATTGAAATATTTTTATCGTTGCTGGAAGTATGTATGTACATACAGCAAAATATCATTTTGTAAATAAAATTATTCTTATAAAAAATGCGTTATTTAAATTGTCATTAAATTAATTAGCTATACTTATTACAACGAATTATATAATTATTCAAAATCTAGCATATGTTCAGCCACTTTGTCGCTGACAATACATTACAGTAGATTATACATAATATACATTTAGTCTCACATACTGCGTTGGCATAGATGGTACACGAGCGAAGCCGCGCGTATAATTTAGTATTTGATAAATAACCAATGTACACTATACCAGGCTCAACAAAATTTCAAACATTTTGTTTATTTATTATTTAAACATTGAAACAAACGCTTTACATCACTATCATAATTGGGCCTGCTCATTTTCGAGTTTACGGAGATCACGCGAGTTAGTCCGGCATGCAAAATCATATAATTAGAATTCAACAATACTTTATTTATAGGACTTAACTATATTAATTACAAACAATTATCCAAAAACTTATGAACATCAAAGTTAATTTACATTTACATTTATCTGTTGCCACGTTAAGCATAGCAAGGGTGTAGAGCCAAAGAGAAGAACAGCCAAGATACTCACGGCCACTATTTTTAATTGCCAAGTATACATTATTGTTTATTGTACAATTCAATTCTCGAAGGAACTGTAACCTTTACTAAAAACCAAGTTATACTTGTACATGAAACTACTGAGGTACTTTTTAAAAATACTTGGTACCCATAGAGCTTGCGACCTGTTTAATATTTGATAAGCGTTTATTGTAGCCTTCATAGGTCCCAGCCAATGATACCAATATGATATTGATCGTTTTCAAAACCAATCACTTTATCAGTCTTACTGCTTCAATTCTAGAGGCAGGAAGTCCCTACGCGTAGCCATTTTGAACATCGCCCATTAAAACGTTAAAACGATCAGTGTAGGAGTTGCGAAACAATAAATTTATCATTCCAACCATCTATTAACTAATTTAATTAATTGAGATCGCCTTAAAAGACAATGATTATATGTTACACGGTCTATGCTTCTGATGATTAATTAAGTTTTCTAGTCGTATATAGATGTAGATATGCTCTTAAATGGTAAAACCAGAATGAACTTTTTACTACTGTAATTTTGATATGATCGTAAGAATGATTGACATAATTGGCTAATTGATATAACTTTTTTTTAAAGACTACTCTCACACTATGAATAATGCCTGTATCGCAGGGTACTTAAGAACGGACACAAAAAATACCCAGACAGACAACAACCATATTTTGTGATCACACATAGTATTGTTCTGTGTGAGATTCGAACCCACAACATTCAGCGCAATGGCAATGGCGAAGCGACCACTTAAACCACGACATCAGTCATGCATTTAAAGTCTACAGACTTGTATCGTACTCTAAAACTTATAGCATCACAGCAGGTATCATTGAAGATTGGTATGTATACCTACTGTATATACACAGTGTAACTGAAAGCTGTGGTCATATTTAAGTGTCACATAATATATCTTATGTATAATAGAAAACCGCGACAAATAAATTCGTATACATTATTTTCACTAAGATATAGCATTTTCTTTCTTATCGACTTATCAATATCGTACATTCTAATCGATACAACTAACTCGGGTGATTTCTGTGAACACTAAATAATCAGCCGCAATTTTGATAGTTTGAGACTAGTATACTTACTGTACATTGATTATTTGTCAAATACTATATTATACCCGCAGCTTCGCTTGTGCTAGTAACAGTACTTTTTTATGGATATAACGCACTCTATGTCCTTTTCTGTCCATGACAACGTGTAGGTATGCAACATTTTATAATAATGTCGGTCGAGTGGTTAACGCATGAAAGCGAAACAAACAAATTCTCATTCGCATTTATAATATGAAGTGTGAATACATTATGGCCCTAAAATATAACCACACCTTTTTGTAACATGGTGTATAATTGTATTCTTTATTATCCTAGCATTCTTGTTAGCCACACCCACTAACCTGAATACTTATGTTAAGAGCAAGTTTCCATCGGTTGTGCAGTACGCGAGATTCAAATCCTCTCTATTAAATGTTTAATACCTAATCTATTGGGCTGCAGCCGTTTCATATACATATATTCGAAGAGTTACGCTGCGAATGAGGCAATACTCTGTCTTACACTTGGATGATATAAAGTATAGAGTAGTAGAGCCTCACTGATTTCAGCATGAATAGGCCAGCTCGACCGGGGAAGGACTACCCTCTCACAGAATATCGATGTGAAATAACAGTATTCCTACTGTTGTTTCGTTCGATGAGTAAGAGTGCCGGAGGCCCAATCACCCTCTTTTCCCCTTCCCGCTCCTTCTCCTCCCCACTTCCTTTCCTAAAGGATTGGCAACGCGCAAGTGATGCCTCTGGTGTTGCAGGCGTCTATAGACTACGGTGACCACTTACCATCAGGTGGGCCGTATGCTTGTTTGCCACCTTAGTTGTATAATTGTAATTGGACTCCCTTTTCCGCATTTAAACTCTAAGTTGGTCCATTATGCGTGAGAGTCGGCCGGTTACGGAGATAGCCAGCCCAACTCCGCCCAGAAGCACAGAAGTTTCCTGGGGTCTTCGCAGGCTTCGCGGAGTGACCTCGGGTTGTTGAGGATTTCCTTACGTTGTGCTGTTACTCCCACACATTCCAGGACTACATGGGCAGCAAATTCTTCTTCGGTCAGACATCCCCTACAAAGTGGGCTGTCTGTTGCTCCGATGTTGTATAGATGTTTGTTCAGGGGGCAGTGTCCTGTTAGGATTCCCACGATGGTCCGAAGGTCCAATCTTTGTAGGTTGAGCAGGCGGTGTGTCAGACGTGGTGAGATGGCCGGTAGGGCTGCTCTCGACTGTCTACAGTCCGTTGTCCGTGCCCAGCGTTTATTATGTTGGCTCTGAGTGCGAAGCCGCATTACTACTTAGTTGTATAAAAAAAGTATATGTATAACGTACTTATTTTTGTAAGAGAAATAAAAACTTTTATTATAAAAAGACGCAGCTATATTTAAGATTCACTGTTTATACAATTTAATACACGTCACTAGTGAATTGACGCATATTAAATTATACCAGGGTACAGCTACTAAAATAAAAAAAATAAACCTTCGTATGTTAAAGTCACAGACAGGCACTAATTTCGCTGTTGTTCTTACATTGTTTAAAGATTAGATATTAGTTAAACCGTTAAACGAGTTAAGTTTTTGTACATAACCAGTCAAGTGTTAATCGGACTCGCACACTAAGGATTCCGTACTTTGAAATTGACTATCTTGGTTTTTATCATTAATTGTTACAGCGGTAATAGAAAAACACTCTGTGAAAATTTCAACTCTTGCTTTTTACCAAGGTCCCACCTTACCAAGGTCCCAGTTTACCAAGTCAAGGTCCAACCTTTAGGATACGAAACCCGAAAATTATTATCTTTGGTTTGATGTTTTTCTGACCAATCGTAGTTTCTTCATCTGAATCATAGCTTTTTGGGAATTACCAAAAATGACATGCTATCAATACAAACTTGCGGTTTAACGAATCACCAGCTGTATTACTTCGAAAGCCTTATTCATGGAAATATATCTATTTTAATTTTTTTATATCAATGTTAGTCATAGCTATTACAATTAGGCTATAAATCGGACCTTATTAACTCGTTCTCAGCAGAAGAAGCTATGAATCATCAAGCGTTTAGCATATATGCGCTTTGATATAACACTGCAGTTTTTGTACTATTATTCCTTATCTAACTCGGTAGACGGACGAATATGCATCTAACATGCACGACATGCATAGGTATTTAACATGACATACATACATAGATTCACGCCTGTTTCCCAGAGGGGTAGTCAGCGACTACGGATTTCCATTTGCTACGATCCTGACACACTTCTCTGGCTTCATTCACTTTTATCACATTCCTCATACACGCCCGTCGGTTCAAGGTGCTCTTAACTTGGCCTTTGTCCAGAACGCCTCCGATCTGATCAAGAAACGTTCGCCTAGGTCTTCCTCTTGCGACTGTTCCATTCACACTAGCCTTATAAACTTTCTTAGTCAGTGTTTCCTCGTCCATTCTTTCTACATACCCAAACCAGCTTAACATACCCTTTTCTATTCTTCTCACATTACATGCTATGTAAAAGCATATTATAGCATTGCAGATATGCATGCTATATCATGACAATGTTATTACATACTATTTGTAATATAGCATACCAGAGGCCGAACAATATCCAGCCTGGCATACTGGAAAATCTAAGTCTGTCCGAAAATAAGTTATATTGAGTACACGGATCATTCTGTCGGTTTAAATGATCGTCTATCCACCGTTACTGCGCCACGTAAGTTTAATCCCCACACAAAACAAATATTTATGTGAATTACAAATTGTTGTACCGAGTCTATGTCTGAGTGTTCTTTATGTCCATTTATTGAATAATTATGAAGTCCCCACAACTCAGCAAATATTACTACTACACTACACTAGTACAGGTGTTATATTTCTTTTTTTAAAAGTACAAATTTGTGTATCCCAATAGGAACTTTTGAGTAAGAATATTTGCCTATGCTTTATGTCTCTTTAATAAAGATTGCTTCATTAGTAACGTGGTATAAATTACACGCTGTTCAGAGAATCTGAATTTGGGGATTTCTTTTTGGTAATTCTCAGTAGCAGCTGAGTGATCTAAATTGTAACCGGAGGACAACAGGGTCGTTTAATATTACGTGGAACCAAAAAACAAAGCTGGTAAAATATTGGCGTATTTTTTTGTATAAATAAAATCTCAATTGATGTGTTTGGAACTGTGCTCCGTAGACGGCAATAGGTTCGCCCACTATTACGAGATATTTAGAATATTATTGTGAAATGTGAGTGTAGTAATACATCTCTGCCTCCCCCTTCGGAGAAATGCGGGCGTGAATCTGTATAATAATATTAGCCCTGTATTAAACTGTCCTACTGGTGGGTACGAGTCTGTTCTCAGTGTGAGAAAGTTAAGGCAATAGTCCACCACGCTGGCCCAGTGCGGATTGGCAGACTTCACATACCTTCGAAAACCTTTATAAAGAACTCTCAGACATGCAGGTTTTCTCACTATGTTTTCTTTTACCGTTAAAGCGAACGATAAACAACTAGGTATTTAATACGCATATAACTTCGAAAAGTTAGAGAGCGCGCCTTTGGATCAAACTCGAGACCTATGTGTAGCAGTCAAACTGTCTCCCGCTAGGCTATCGCGGTAGTTTTCAGGATGTGTATACTAAGACAAAAATTTAAGGACTGTAGAAACCAGTTAAATATTAGGGAAGCCGAAGACACAGATACTTGAAAGTAATTAGTTACTTAAGGCTAACTAATCATTACTATTATTTGACCATGCATCTAATTCTTAGGGAAACTCAATGCTTGATCTTTTAACAAAGCACACGCATAATGGGCATAAGTACCAATAAAAGCTTTGCTCCGGTCCTTACAATCATTCTCTGTCCGAAAATGAGGTTAAGTTTTCCTTCAAAATCTCGAGATGAATGCAATGTTGCAACAAATCTAATCCTGAGTGCTCTTCATGTCATCTTTTATATCTTAATATGACAGTACCACCCACGTGCCAATTACAGGCGGTTGAAAGCACAATTTAACTAATGTTATGAATACATGCGTTCGTATATTACGAAATATATTTCTGAAGGAAGTTAGCTTAGAGCGGAATGACTGTCCTTTTTTCACATTCAAAGATTTTTCAAGTTATACACGAATAACACCAGTCAATTGCGAGCCAGACACGTGCTTTAAGAGTTGCGTACGACTAATAGTTGGCACGAGTTCTAGTACGTGAACATCCTCGATCTTAACATTTTATTACTTTTCGGATATCCAAAATTATGATACGTATTCTGTGAAAATTTCAGCAGGCTACCCGGAACGGTTTTAGAGACAGCGCTTTAAACGTAGAACAGACAGACATACGAAATAATAAACATCCTTTATACTCCTCAAGACGATAGTGGCAAATAAAGCTATAGTCTCATGGTTAGACCACAAAGTGTAAACCTGATTGCTATAATGATGTACCAAAACATCATGACGACCTGCGTGCCTTAAAACTCGCCATTCTGGGAGTTGCATATGCTCTGCTGTTTGAGCAGGCTGGCGGAATATTCCTACTCGCACTAATGTAATTATAAAAATTGGTAGAATTAGTAGAAAATATATAATTCTTGATAACATAAATTGGTAAAAATTGGCAACCAAGATTCAGCAATCAAACTTGAATACTTACTTGTTTCGGATAGACAAAGCCTCAGTACTATTCTAGTCTGTACATTGATATTAATAAACGTTGTGGGAATCCATCCTCGTCAGGTCACTGTGTCAAGAGATATGTCAAACTGTCGCCCACCATACTCGACTACACTCAAGCGCAGAACTGTTTGACAATCATAACAATCAGGTCCTTCAGAACGTGCGTGCCATTTGTGTATTTTGTGGGTCGATATGATAGAAAAAGGAGATAAATGATGTGATGTGCAGTGATAGGCATATTTGGGAGAGGAAGGTAAACTGCGCCGACTTTAATTGAATTGAGTGGGTAAGAGTATGACTGATGTGGGTATTGTGAATGAGGGCTCTTGTGACTGCTTCTGGTCGGCGTCGGCAAAAGTGTTTCCAGATTATTGGAAGAACTACACTATTGAATAGTTGTATACATTTGTGATTATTCTACGGTAGCGGTCAGTAGCAGTCCATTTAAACTTAACTGTTTACCTATGCATGCTTGCAACACCCTGGTGTTATTCACATTATGAGTCCTGACTCATAATCCCCTTTGCAACCACAGAACAGGGACGATGAGCTATAACTAGAACCAAAGCAAGGGTTGAAGGGTCGAGTGTTGTAGGTTCGAATCCCACACGGGACAAAAATTTGTGTGATCCACAAATGGTTATTCCGAGTGTGGGTGTTCTTTGTGTCCGTTGTTTGAATGTTAGGAGAATCCCCTGCAACACAGGAATTATTCCTAGTACGGAGTTTGTCTTTTTTTTAGGCAATTATTGCATATATACTTGTTTCAATGCGGTGGTCAGTTAATATGCAGTCTATTTAAATATATCTGGTTACCTATCAAGTCTTACAACACCATGATTTAATTTCTCCTTTGCGAACCCTACAGCACAGAGACGCTAAGAGTTGCCAACGCAAGGAATAAATACATATATACTCTCACGCCTCTTATCATCTCGGAAGAAGCAGGCAGAGATGTACTACTACACTCACATTTCACAACTATATTTTTAGGTACCTCGTAATAGTAGATAAGTTGCCGTCTACGGGGCACAGTTCCAAACTCATCTATTGAGATTTTATTTACTCCAAAAAATTACACTTTGTCCGACCTGACAACCCGTCAATCGAACCCAAAAACCTACGCATAGAAGTCGCATACAATACTGCTCGACACGCACCTCTATAAGGACCTCTAGAAATCTTAAAGAAGGAACGCAATGTAAGTAGTTTATTTGGTTTCAATCTATTGTAGACGTAGTTTCCTAGTAAAACTGATTCAGAGTTTCAAACAGTCGTCTATGACCTACAGACCTTATCCATACAATTACAAATACAACAAAAAAAAACAGCCCTATCGGTCGAGACGT
The DNA here is from genome assembly GCA_930367265.1 of Catocala fraxini. NCBI lineage: Eukaryota > Metazoa > Arthropoda > Insecta > Lepidoptera > Erebidae > Catocala > Catocala fraxini. The sequence goes on from OV884037.1 coordinate 8,615,072, forward strand.
TCTTAATTTTTATTTATATAGATAGATTCTAACAAGATACACTTCAAGAACAATCGATATTACATAACTTAAATGTTAAACAGGCTAATAATGAAGAAATAAAACAAATCCGTTTTAGTCGTAAACATGACTACACAATTCGTGTTCACCCATAAATAGGTACGAGTTGTTGATGTGATGTATGTACGTAACATTTGTGTTCTATGTTCGTTCAGAATGTTATATGTCACTATGTGCTAGTACGGAGACATTTGACTGCTGATAATAACACACGCATCTGACTTTTCAAAGATATGTGCCTATTAAATACTCTATATTACACAACTCGTGTATCGGCAAATGCTTAGGTGACAGGTCGATAAAACTAAAACAGTAGGTATTCCTTTTAAACATGTAACATAAAGTTCAACTATTTAAAGTTTATTCATAAGGCAATTTTTGTCAATTACAATATGTTTGATTTTGTTCATTATTCACACAAGAGCAAATAGCAGTCGAAAGAAATCTTTTTGTGTAAACAATATCAACATTCGTTATAAAATAAGAAAGTAATTCACATTTTAAATATGGATATAAAAAAGTGAGAGTGTGGTGGGGACAACTTTATATCTCCTTCGGACAGATGCGTTTATGTAGCGTTAACGTCACAGTTTGTATCGTGCATCCTTTTTCTGTCATTTGACCATAACCTCCACTCTACTTGATTTTGAAACGCTTCAATCAAATTCATTTTTTACTTGAGTAAATTTTAAAAGAACATTTATAATTTAGAAGTAACTATTTGAGTTCAATACTTAATAAAAAAATTTGAGTCAACTACCGTATTCAACGTATGGTTATGACAATTTTAACGCGGGCATCCACCGCTAAAGGTTCGTCAACGTCAGTATAAGTGCACCCAAGTTTCAATAATTACGCCATTATTAAAAAGCCAACATATTTATATGTCGATGTGATTATTTGTAATCGAGATGATTTGAATTGCAGTAAGCAGTATACTGTCAATACTGACAGGTTAATAAGTTAAAAGATGAGAGGGTTATCCTAATTGTAACCCGTCAGGATGAAATACTGATCTTTTTAAAGTCTTCGTCCGCGCTAGGTACTGATGCCTGTGTCGTGGGAGACTTTACAAACATAAAATTAACGGACACAAAGCACACCAAGCTTCTGCACAATGACTTGTGGATCACATAAATAATTGCCTGTATTGGATTTGAACTCACAACACTCGGCGCATTAACAGTGCAGTAACAAAATGTTTTGATTTTAATTATTTAAAACGATTGTTTGTATTAAAGCATAACCTTTAATTTTCAGCTATTCAATGTTATTTGTTTACGTTATAACATTTTTATGTAATAATCGATATTGCATTCTTGTCATTGTCAGAAACCTTGCGATTGTAAAATTCGTGCGTAGAAATCATTCTTACGCACGACTTATGCAAAATGCATCCAAACACAATATCTGCGGTGTTGCAAAAGTGGGCCAACACTGCAAAACCAATGTTTGATCAAATTGATTGTACCACATCGCATTTTAATATTGACAGCGTGTTTATTATATAAACATTTGTCAGTGCCATATCTGATTCTGATGTTCTGATTGGCTGCGAGTAAGAGTAGGCATTTTAATGTTTATGCCATGGAACTGTTACGCGAACAATGCTCACAAAATGTAGTTTTCTAGTTGGGCTTTTCCAAGGGAAGCAGCGATAGCCTAATGAGAGACCGTTGGATTGCCACGTAGAGGTCTTGAGTTCAATGCTAACCTGCTTTTTTTCGAAGTAATGTACGTATTAAATATTCGTTTATTGCTTACTAAAGTAAAAAATTAAAATGGTGAAGAAAAACGTAATGAGGAAACTAGCATGACTGAGAGTTCTCTCCATAAGTTACTCGAAGATGTGTGAATTCTGTCAACCCGCACTAGGCGAGCGTGGTGGACTATGGCCTAACTCTTCTCACAGTGAGAATCTATACTAACAGATATAATAAAAATCAAAGAAGGACGCCGTACAAAAAACAGAAATTTCAGTTTTATTTTCTTCTGTGCTATTGTAAAAACAGTAATACATACAAAGTTATTTTAGTGCAAGCTATAAATGAGAAATTTAGACTATAAAAGACGGTCAAGTTCTAATGGGGCTCGTTTCATTGAGTGATAGCACCAAAGATATTAAAAGTACTCGCACATAAGTTTCTTTGGGTAGTACAAAACACTTCGGTGCCCAAATGCTACTTACGTTTTTTTGCGCTACGCCATGCATCCTGCGAGCCTGATTACATCCTACAAGGCGTAGCATTTCTAATTAAGCTTAACGGCCTTCATCAAAACTTTGGTGCAAATATTTGTATCTGAAATTAATGGATTATTTCTGTGCTAAGTTTGCTAGGCTAATTATTTGGATTTCTACATCGATCACCTAACAAATAGATCTCGAGTCTGGTACTAAATGAAATTAATGAAAATCGGGTCCACGGTAGACGTACTCGTAGATATTAAAGATATTCACAATGAAATTTAAACCCTACTTTTTACAACTTAAAACTCAATATTGCTTGCACAATAATAAGATTTCACCCGCATAGCCCCATATCGCGAGTGAGATCTTACCGGGGTGATTTTAAAGCGTTGAGCATCGGCACGCAGCGAGGAAATCATTCCGGTAAGTAAGTAAGATATAGATTTCTATAGGAATTTATTTTATAAAAGTAGTTGTCTTGTTTTAGTCTTTGTCTTACCTAACCATATTGACCACAAATAGAAATAGAGAGAAATAAATTACGACATAATTATTATGTTACTCTGAATATAAATTGATACATTTTATATGAAAGCGACCATAGTGCATGCAATGTGCTAATCTCACAATAATCCAGCTAGTTTTACGTAATATAAAATAGACTAAAATTTATGTCACACAGAATAAACGTAATTAAAATTCTTAATTTTTTTATATATCTGCATCTATACTAATATTATTAAGAGGAAAGATTTTATTTTCTGTTTTTTTTTCTTCTTTTTTTATACAATTAAGGTGGCAAACAAGCATACGGCCCACCTGATGGTAAGTGGTCACCGTAGCCTATGGACGTCTGCAACACCAGAGGCATCACTTGCGCGTTGCCGACCCTGTAGGAAAGGAAGTGGGAAGGAGAAGGAGCGGGAATGGAGGCAAGGTGGTGATTGGGCCTCCGGCACTCTCACTCACCGAACGAAACACAACAATAGGAAGACTGCTATTTCACGTCGATATTCTGTGAGAGGGTAGTCCTTCCCCAGTCGAGCCGGCCCATTTATGCTGAAATCAGCGAGGCTCTACTACTCAAGAAATTTGTTTGCTTGTGAGGGTTTAACACAAAAGCAAATCAGCGAATTTAAAAATTATTTTACCTTTGGAAAGCTATATTATCACCGAGTAACATAGGCTATGTTTTTTTTTAAGAAGGCAACGTTACCTTATCGAGGCGTAAAGAAAGAAATACATAATTATGTGTTATTTGTATCACCATAATCTTAAAAGATATAATAATAAGCACAATGGAACCATGAGATAACGTAACAACCTAATAATACAATTTGCGAAAGTATATGACACTCACGCTGCGCACGATGCCACATCATTAAATTTTGATCAGTAGACGGTATAAGACTTAATTTCTTACCCCCACCGTCTAGTAGTCAAAGTGCTAGACATCTTACTGCTATCTCTACAGCCTTACGATATTCTTTGTTTTTCTTTGAGAGAGAAGAAAGAGAAGGAATGGAGATTTTCCTAAAAGAATACAGAATAACACTTCCATTAAATAACGGTACAATAAAGGTCAATAAACTTAGTGTTTACATAACATCCGTCGGTTTATGTGTGGGAACAATTACAATCAATTGATCAGCTTAAAAATCAATTACTTAAGTGTAATTCATTGACAGCTGATTATGATCGATCTACTTCAACAGTAAACGCTTGAGTGTAGATCGTATGTTGATAGCTGTTAAATAGTAAGATGTGTGAATGTGCGTGTATGAGTTTTTGTGTTGACCGTTTCATCGGTGTTAGTCCGTACTAATTATAAATGCGAAAGTGAGTTTGTTCGTTTATTTGTTTACTCAACCAGTCATTATGAAATTTCGCATACACTTTGTCAATGGTACAGAAATGGGCATAGGGTACCTTTTATCCAGAAAAGTAGGGCAAAGTCTATTAAAAAAATGCGAAGCTAACTCTGTAACTTATGATTCAACGCCATAACCGCTAAACCAATTTTTATGTAATTTGACATAGAGGTAGTTTGAACTCTGAGAAACGACATTGGCTATTATAAAATATATCAGACAGCTGTCGGTGTATTACATTTACATTTGGCAAGGTAAGTCTTATGTTTCACGTAATTGGGGACGTCTAACATAATTATGTACTCTCTTCTGGTCTCCGCTATAACTATAAAAGCTATGTTTTAATGACATGCAAGACAATGCCATAAACTTAATCAAGTAGTAAATAAATATACATATATTCACGTATTCATCTGTAGGACCTACATTTCCGCAGCTTATAATATTAGGCCCACGCTATACCCGGCAAGCCTATCGCCGAATTGAAAATTATTAACAGAAAAATTCAACAAAATTCGGTCGACTCGGCAATCAAACCCGAGACCTTATGTACAGCATTTACATGCACTGCTACATTACTTCCAAGACGGTTAAGACTGCGCCGAGCGAAATGTGCCAAAACAGGCGGTCACAGTTAAGTTGATAAAATCAACACTTTTTGTTTAATACAAATATAAAATATACATTTACCATAACAATGAATGTGTTTACAATTACTCCGAGTAAAAACTTAAAATAATTAACATTTTCGCCTACAAAATTATGTAAATTTGCACGAAAAATGAAAAAACGTAAGCTCGTGTTACGTGATTTTTAGATTATAACAATAGAAATATATCCCATTTTACAGCCTAAATGAAACATAAATAATTATATTACAATTTGTCCGTCCCAAATATTTAAGTTATTGGTTGACAATAAAGATACATATTTATCAAAAAACACTTCAAATTCTCCATACAATTTTACTATGGCGGCCGCGCGCCGATTTGATTATCGAGATTCAGTCCAACCACGTCTTACGCTCGGCGCAGTCTTAAATACGTAATACTATTTTATCCACAATCCTAAGTAAACGTGCTCATTTTTCTTCACATCTTGGTTCCGTGGGAATGTCTTGTATATTACATATTTCTCAATACAAGTGTTGGACATCTAGGTCTTGATTGCGCTAACAGTTACTTAATCAATCATGCTCAGTGTTGAATTGTTGCTGTCAAACTTTAGTTTACACTGTTATATTGTAATTGGCTTATTTGACTTGATTGCCTTGTTAGTAACATAACATGAGCTTACATTTGCAAGCAATAATGGAGAGCCAAGCTCAAATTCGCTGTCGAAAAAAAAGTGATTCTGTTAGTTTTTTTTATAATAGTACTAAATCTGGATATGTGCCCGTTTAAAGGCTATATTATATAAGCTCGCATCCTATCACGTGATATAAATTAAAATTTGTATTATTGTTTAGTTTAAATACGTGTATATTTTTAACGCTATTGTATGCGTATGCACCTACTTATTTTTATCTCTGCATCACCCTACCGTTAACTGGTAGAGAATGCCGTTGGCATGAAGTCCGCACATTTTATTGTTTTGTGCATGAAGTTTCTAAATAAAAAAATAAACAAAATGTTATATACATAATTTTTTATTTGTTTTTCATAAACAACTACCGCACTATGTATAAAACTTTACAAACACTCATACAAAAGAAAGACAGAAGACCCAGACTCCATATAACAATTTGTGCATAAGAATTTACTTTGCCTCGTGTGCGGTGGAACTCGAGTTGACTGCTAAAACCAAAGTACGTCCATGCAATCTCGTGCGTTTGCGCTTACGGTTGCAACCGTCACTGAAGTGTCTAGTTCGATTTCCCGGTTGAGAAAATTATATTGAACCATTTTTAAATTAAACAATACAGTCTGTCTATTTCGTGGTACTTATAATATTGCTGCTTTAATAAGAATTACTCAGGTAGCACGAACCTTGGAACTGTGCCCAGTGGACAGTAAGGGGTCACCCCTATTTCGTGAAACCTAAAACCACAGCTGACGCAATGTTGGCGTAATACACCTCTAGTTTTGAGGTATTACATCTTATACAGAACGATAATATTTTCTGGATCCCCTTACAACTTAACGCGAACTATTACTAGCATACATTACAGATATGCTGCCGTCCAAGGAAAAAGAGTCGCATATTATTATGCAATATTGAATAATCTGGAGTTTCTAATCAGGTGTTGGTAGTATGTTTTAATTAGTTTTCCCCGCGGTTTCACTTGCGTAAGTCCCGTGCCCGTGGGAATATCGGAATAGCCTATGTGTGAATCTAGGTCGCCAGCTATCTATATACCAAGTTTCATCGCAATCGGTCCAGTAGTTTTTGCGTGAAAGAGTAACAAACATCCATACATTCATATATCTATACAAACTTTCGCGCTTATAACATTAGTAGGGATATTTGCCTAGGAGATGCCCTTATCGAACTAGACTAAGTCTTAAAAGACGCAACAGATATATTTCTCGACAAGCGAAGTTTAAAAGGAACTTCTATATACTCCTACGTTATTGATTGAAAGCAAAAGGCTCTAAACGCCGAGCCAAGCTTGTGAACCCCCAGCATTATATTTTACCGCAGCACAACGGCTTTTAACGGTTACATTTTGTGTTGCCAAAAAACCATTGTTAGCTCATCACCAAAAACAAGTTGCACAAGGCACTAGAATTACATTCGGTAACTTAACCGCATACCACGTAAGAACATCGACATGCGAACTAACAAAACGATTACAATCTCAGATGTAACATAACTTGTCTTTAGCTCGCCGAAAAAACGTTAAACTTAATTTGTAGACTATGTAACATACGTTATTATAGGGGTCCACGTGAACTTAGTCACCATAACTTCGTTTACCAAAGAATACAAAACACACCTTTCGACTGTAGACCCCATACCTAAACAAACGGGTTACTCTTTTCGCCTAGATACCTTATTAAAAGCGTTTAAATTTCACTAGTGCAAATATCTGGTTACCTAAATAAAAGGTCACACTTAAGGATAGCTCAGTGGGGAGACCAACAGACTGCAATGCAGAGAGTCTCGGGTTTGAACCCACGTCGCGCACCTCTGACTTTTGGAAGTTATATGACTTTTCGAAATGATGTGCGTATTGATTGACAATAATTATCGCCTGCTCCGTGCCTCGGAGAGCACGTTAAGCCGTCGGTCCCGGCTGCCATGAACATCTATGGCATTCGTTTTTGGGAGAGTGTCGGCACAAAAGATCCCACTGGGTCGAAGTGTCGCCGGTCTGCACTGACTGGCCACCACATAAGATACATAAGGAAACCGAATGAATGGGTAACCTTTTGGAAGGGATTTACTTATAAGTGTTGTTGTACCGTGGTCCCCGCTTGTCATATTCATTACAATCCAAGCATGTTAGTTACAGCTACATAGATAAAATAAATATGACACTTAGAGTTGCCGCTTACTAAGCACTAGTGGCTGCAATCGGTGGCAAAGAATTGCCATTAAAAGCTTTACTGTGATTGCCACCTGTGATCAAGTAGCTAGGCAGTAGTAGCTATGATTAATGTTTTTTTTCTAATGGCGGGTCACGGTGAACAACCGCAAACACTAGTGGCCCAGTGTGTGCTTGTGCAGCACTTATGACAAACGGTGCTGGCAGTGGTTATTGCCATCCGACACTCGGCATTAACATTAGTACTTTATAATTCTTTTTTTTTCGTGTGGTTAGTGGCTAACCTTTTGTCAAGAGTTGTTCAAGCCAGGCCTCTGACATTTTTATTTTATTTATTATTTATTAAATTAGGCTCGTCAACAATATAAACACAAACATTGACTTATGACATTTACATAGCTTTGGAACTGGTGTTTACATCATTTACAGACGTGCACAACATTATATATCTTAAAATAGTATCCACAATTGTCTTATATTTAAAATAGCGCTTAAAACTAAATTGAAAATAAAATATATTATACTTATATAATATACATATAACTATAGATATGTTTATGATAACAATGAAGTATTTGTGTTTCACTAACTATAACCAAATTGTAAATAAATAAATTTTAAAACTTTATAATATATACTATACTAATATAATTAATATAATTATAATATAATTGACATGGCTTAACGACTGCAGTAAATTTGACAACAACAACCGGGACCGACATTTTACGTGCCCTCCGAAGCACGGAGACGCTCAGATGAAATACTACTAAGCGGTCACCCATCTATAGACTGACCGCACCCAACGTTGCTTAACCTCAACGATCAGTGGGTGCAACTGCCTATGATACTTTATAATATAATATATTTAATAACAATATTATTTTAAAAGTATGGCCTATAGTTTTTCGATACTGGGGGGCTTATTCACCAGCAGATGATTTTTTTTTCTAATAGATAGATCTCGAAATCTATGTCATGACCTTTCTCGAATTGAAACGGCAGTTTCGGTTAAGATTAAATGATTTTAAACGACATCCAACATTTTATTTCGACATAATTATATCTATTACATAAAAATGTATACTTCGTGAGAATTGGGCCTCTGTACTGTGCACCACAATCACATATGAGATGGATACCTACAGATGACCGCCTTCATACAATACTCTATAGCAGGCTTACTCAAATAGAGAAATGTTCGTACTGAGAGCTTGAACCATTTCAATCGAATCTATTCCATTATGAAACTACAACGAGGTACTTGCTGTACAATGGCGATATTTTTGAAAACCTAGTATCAGGTTTTTGATACGGTTTTCAAAGTTTAGTGGACCAGAGATCAAAATAAAATTTATACCACGTTTCATCAAATTGTGTTAAGTAAATCCAAAGATATGGTCACTAATGTAGTACAATACACAACACCACGAGCTAACTGTTGTGTTTACGTTAACTCGCGAGCAAAAGCTTGTGTCAATTAACCAGATTAATAATCGTTATTTTTGTATTATTAAATGAAAACATAACACATTTAATCATTTCTGTATCTCGAGAACTGTATCTTTTTCTTTCTTTGTGAATGGTATCCTATGCCAAGCTAACATAAGAAAGGGGTACTTATTTAATATTATACTATCTTATAAATATATATCTGTAATCTTTTCACATGAAGTCCGTTGTTTTAATGTTCTAACCTACCTATTTAAATTCACAACAGGATGCGACTAATTAAGATCGTAAATTATTATCCTTTTAATGTGGGTTTGTATATTTTTTGCCGTTATGAGAACAAACGATTTAGTTAGGTATATCCTATTGTGTGTAAATTTTGTTTTCCCATAAAATTGTTATACGTCAAATTCTATATTTGAAAAATACATATGTGTAATTATTATTATAATAGATAAGATTTTCAAAGTGTTCTTCATACCTTTTTATATAAGTCATAATGGAAGACAACCTTACAAGGCAACTGCTGGTAAATCGGTAACTTAAACAAAAGGCATTAAATACTAAACTAAAACTAAAAAGTTTTACACGCTGTTGAAGAAATTAGGGTATTAATCTATTTTATAGCTGACAACACACAACTTAAGCGACCAGACCAGTGTTTGTGTAGAAGAATTCCAAGAATTCCACAGCTTGAGTCTCTTGGCCAAGACCTGATTACCGGGCCAAGATGACAGATTTATAATTATTTCTTTTACGTCATTCTTTCTTAACATAATTATGTTTCATGCATGCTTACAACAAGATATAATATTCAACATTGTAGTAAAATCATTAACTGTAGGTATAAGTAGTCAAATCTAAATTCACACACCTAATTTATATTTAATTCCAATAATACAATTATGTAAAATGTTAACTCTAAAATGTTAGTAACTAGTAGTTATACCATGTCAATTCGTCAATTCAATTCAAAATGCCAACGTGTAATAGTATTAAATGTAACTAATTGAATGTATCGCTGGCGGCGTAGCGTACGTGGACCAAAGCACCAAGACGAAGAAGGTTTATTTCAAAATACTGCTTAAAATACAATTTTGGCATGTAGTATATGCGTTCAACTAAAGGCTTACTTACAATTTTCTTTTTGTTGCACGCATAAGTATAACTTTTAGTGGAACTAAAACAAGGGATTCTAAAGTAAACTTTAAACGGAGAAACTCGTAGGCGTGGTGTATAAATTGGGTTTGTCTGCTCTGTTCTACGGCTGAGAAAGGGCTTCTTTCTGGGTAAGAAGTATTAGGCCATGGACCAGTACACTGAATAGATTAAGAGTTGTTATACTTCTGACATAAATTTTAAGAAATGCACATATAATGTCACGATTTTTAAAAACCGATAATTTATATGCATATAACGTCGTAAAGTCAAAAATGCGTGCTGTGAGATTGAAGTCGAGACCTTTACGTAATAGTCCAATAATCTTAATAGTGTAAATAACAAAATTAACATAATTAACAATGTGAACACTTACCATTCAGAATTCATATTGTTCTCGATTCATGATCTTGATAATGACGTTTCTTGCCAATCGTAACAGCCAAAAATAATCCTAATGAGCTAAATTCTCGCATAAATAATTGCATTTCACAAACAAAGGGCGGTGACGCAAATAGGGTGTCCATCACTTATCGGGACACGGATCTTTGCAGAACAAAACAAATGGTTTGTTTCTTAACATCCGCACCGAATATGAGGTCACCCGAATCCGTATAATGGAACAATTAAAGTGTTGTGCAAAACATTGACAATAACACTAGGCACACCACGCGAATGACCTTTGCGGGATAAAATTCAAACTATGTACAATATGACCTAGTTCGTTGCAAAGTTCACGAGTGAAATCTTTTTGCGAATCATTTTACGGAGGTGTTATTTCCTGCGGATCCGTGCGGTTGATAATAAGGTCAACAATGTCGTCCGCTTGTTGAATACGCTACTAGCTTACGCCTGCGGCCTTCTTTGTATTGTGCATTGCCCAGGATACAAGTACTCTATGTTCAATGTAAACATTATTAAAATATATTTTTTTTTCGCGTTGTGTTATATTACTTAAAGAACCTAAGTTTCTCATATTAAGTGAACTATGTAACGTTACTTTGGGAAATAAACATTCTTTAAACAGAACTGTTAACCGATTTTACTATCTATGTATATTACAACAAAGTTTACTAGGAACCTTTGAGTCATTTACGACTCCTCTTACTATACTTTGTCAGATAAATTTGGTCAACATAAAAAAATATGCCGGAGAATTTTCCATATTTAGATCTAGCTTGTCTTTTTTTGTCCCTGATGATGTATTGCTGATGTTTTACCCTTGCTCGTCTTATAGCTGCTTTGGCATCACTCAGTATAACTATATTATAAGTGTGTTTTTCCAAAGCAGATGCTGTAAAGATAGAGGAAGTCTAAAGATGCCTAGCTGCTGCTACATTCTAGAACAGAACTGAGCAACGGTTCTTTAGGCCAAAACGATCGTGATCCGTTCAGCCCAAAGAAGCCCAGCTCCGTGGAGTGGTGCATTCATTCCAACTTATATAAACTACAAAATAAACGAAATATTCCACCACCAAATTATCACCGAAATAGTAAAATTAATTTCAAGTACGAAATAGCAGCAATTACATAATAATGACTGACAATAAAAAAATAAAAATCTCATAACAGTATACAATGTAAGTAGGTACTAAAATGTCTTTATACAATTACTAGCACACTTGTATGAACAATGTAATACGATACAGTATGAATATTGTTCGCATTCACACATTTAACCTTACGATAAGGTCGAAATTATTATCAAAATATTGTATTTCTTGTTTTTAAGTTGCTAAAAATTCTCACAATAATTGTAATGATTTTCACTTGACCTTGTAGAAGTACACACAACAATAAAACCTTTAAGTTTCGAGATATTTTAAGAAGTCTGTAGCAAAATAGCAACTGCCTCATAATTTATAAAATAATGACAATAATAAAAATCAAAATTTTGGAAAATATACAATTCGCCGGGTAATCCAGAGATGCCAGGGTCCTGTGGGTTTAATCTCCATATGGCACTAAAGCTTGTGTTAATCACAGTCACGAAATACACATTAGTGCTACACATCACGGATTAAGTTAAAAATATATTGAGCATACAAAGTTCATGGTAATATTTCAGTTTAGCGTTTACAGTTACAGTTTACAGTTAAAACCCGACAACATTACTAGACCTGATACATTTTTTACAAATTGTATATGAATAACAAAGAATTTTGAAATTAAACTACTTTATACAGATTTTAACACGTTGCATATTTTTCAAAACACTATTATTTCATAATATTGAAACTTAAACTGCTACTATTTATTTAAAATATATAAATTACTAGCTGTCCCGACAGACGTCGTCCTGTACAAACGAAAAAAAAAGCCTAAATCTAAACTATCCTCGAATCCACATGAACACACAAACATTTTTATCATAATCGGTTCAGCCGTTTAGGAGGAGTTCAGTGACATACACACGTACAGTAGAATTATATATATAAAGATTAAAACGATTTATTTATAAGTTTACACTTTCTCCGACGTTTTGGTTACTTTTCAGCAGCCATGTTCACAGAGAGTTTTTAAAACAGAATTTTAACCGTTTGATCGCATCCAATAAAATTTGTTCTAAAGATCAGATTGAGATTGCTTTGACTTTTTATTGTATCTGTAGTTGACTATTTTTCCTTGTGCAACCTTGGATTAATAAGTTCAGGTGAAGAAGCAGGAGATCAATAATAATCATTTAGATAATGACGAAAACGTTCGAAAAAGACGATTCACGAAACAATTTCGCAACATTCAGTCAGGGTCTTTATCGCAATTTATAAACATTTACTTATTCATCACCTTTAAGTATCACGAGAATAATTTATATAACTAACTACGCCTAACGCCCGACATTTAGGAAAATCTGGTTGATTACGCCTATATTCGTCCTTACATAGTTTGTACCTTTATTACTATATTTAATCAACAAATTAAGCGTTAATATATATTTCGAGCTTAAATGCAAACATCATTCCAATTTATGAGGTCCTGAATTCAAACTTGGTTATCATAAAGTTAGATATCATTATGTTAATTTTTTATTACGTTAAAATTTCGTGTCGTGTGTGAGTGGTACTTTTAATTTAATTTAGATGAGCTATATACTAGCTTGGCTGTTCGTTAAGAGTCAAGCAAGAATAAATAGGCAGGTGGTCTGGTTATTCTATAAATATTAGAGAAATTATTCAAGCGACCCTAAATGTAGTAATAACAAAACAGTGCCTCATGAAGGCACTCTTGAAACCACCCACTGTAGATACAGAAAAACTTTTAGCTGCGATCATCACAAATGTGACCGATAGACAACAATAAGGTCACCTCCTATTATGACGCTATACTTGAGATATACCAAATACCGAATAATCACATAGTACCGCGATGCTCAGGTTGGTATTCCCCTATTATTGGGTATGTCTATATACATGCGGCCTTTGACCGAACAGCTAGTTTTTATAATAATTGTGATTTGGCATATTTAGAACACCCATCTACACTATTCGCGATTCGTCAAACAGTAGGCCCGTCACTCGGTAATTGCTGTAAATCTAATCATGCTTTATTGTAAATGACGCATCGCAAATATTCAGCTGCGATACTATTATAAATAATTATATTTAATGAGGCACTTCAAATATAAAACATATTTGCTTTTAACCTAATTTGATGCTCACGACATTCTAGAAAATGTTTATGAAGAGGTACAGTAATGAACAAATGGTCACCCTACTTTATTGACCTGTTGGTTGACCCTGACTGCCACCTGATTTACGAGTTAACTCCTTAATGAAGCTGTATCCGACTTTTGTTTTATTACTAATTAATTTATTACTAAGTCTATACAATCCTGCGTCATTCTAAACCTTTTGCCACGAATTGCAATTTCATTGAATTGGTAGCTATAGTTGTTTTGTGTATAGATTTATATAAATATCAAAATTTTAGAGGACAGTTATATGTCTAGTTACGTCGTTAAAATCCGTGCGTTCTAGTAACTTTTGATTTGACTAATATTATTTGGTTTAGGTATTTCAATTCGGAATTGCAACCAGGTCAAATATTTGGTAGCGCTTATATCTAATGTATTTACATAATTTTCCGAATAACATATAATTTTTCTGTGAGTTCAGCATTAAATCGATGATGAGATCACGCAGAAAAAGGAAAGTGAGAGTAATACATTGACAAATGAGATGAATTTCAAACCCTTGTAACAAACACAATGTGTTGTTGACAATTCTATTTTAAGATGCATATTATAAAAATCGGTTTCGCATTTGTGAGCCCTTGACGTTTCCAGCGTTTGTAGAGTATTATAACATCTTACTAATTTATATTTAAAATACGCAATCTAAATGACAAACTAGAATATGGCTCGCTTAAAGGTAAACGATTACCTTAGCGTATAAACCTCAGCTACACTAGAGGTATCGGATCCTTCGAAAAAGGATTCACTGTGCTACCAGATCAAAAAACTCATAGCTCTGTCACGTAAAGAATTTAAAAACCATACTCATAACAGGAATATAACACAAGGTTAATTGCGTGCATTCTGCCGAAAAATGAGTAACTATATGTGCCTAAAATAAAATATGCTCATTAATAATCTTAAAACTAAGATAGCACTTAAACTAGAAAGTTTAAATGCTACCTATCTCAGTTTTAAGCGACGATCACAGAGAGCCCTACAATCCTTGTTATACATACTTGTTTCTTCTATACCACGATGGCGGGAAACATACGCAGCACCTGTTGGTAATCACCATGTTGTGGTAACTGCTTAGTTACCATAACCTATGGACGCTGGCAACATCAAGAGAATCACGTACCCGTCGCCAATCCCTTAATAATCTACGTATTTACCAACCTCTTGAAGAATGCCAGACTGTGGTCTCCCGAAACACTTCAGCAGTTACATCATTTCACAATCAAAGTATTCTAGAACAAGGCAATTCCTCTGAAACCGCACTACGCGCAACAATTTAGGCTAAAACGTGGCTTGTTTCGATCTCAATATTTTAGATCTTAAAATACCTTAACGTTATTAACATTATCTTCGCCTTGAAAACAGTTGACGCGTCAGTAGTTAAACAAATAAATCTGCCAAGAATCCTGCGTTCAAACAATGCAACGTAACAATGAGGTTCGACACCCGGTCAAGGTAACTTGTCACTTGAACATATAAAAATGGACGAGTTAGCTGTGATGTATGGACACTGTGGAATATTAAAGGCTGTATGTGCGTCTTGGATTTATGTTAGCTATTGTGTTAGTGCCTTGTGGTATTACGTGGTGGATTTGTTTGTTTTAATAATTGTATAGATGAGTTCAGCCTCTGTATAAACAACCATTTCTTATTGTATATACTTACATAGTTCTTCTCACGCATTTATCATCGAAGGGGCAGGCAGAGGATTTTGACATTCATATTTCTCAAATGATGGTTTTCGTCACCTCACCTAAGCGTGCAATGCTGGACATAGGCCTCCCCCAATGTTTTCCACACAGACCGATCTTGGATTAAATATTAAATGGTTTAGGTCACACGTAATAAGGGATCAATATCCGGGATCGATATTACAATCTCATATCCGGCCATATCTCCAGTCTCCGTGCTGTTGGCAGGAAAACCTTACTTTGACCCACAAACTGATGGCACTAAAGACCTAACGCACAGCAGTTGCATATAAAACTGCTGTTTCACCAAAACAGTCGTATGTTTTTTATTATAGTCGTCAAAACTAGAGTACCGGGATGGAGAAGTATCACTTTCCTACAAAAAAGTTAAGCTGAAACCATGCGTTATCTTTCTGCATTCCTCACTTTTTAGTCTCCAAGTTGTCAATTATCATTGCTCCGCTTACAACATATCTATTTCACTAACTTCTAGTTTCTTAGCGATAGGTATTTTCTCCTATAGCTAAAAAACTAGACGCTATATCATAGCTATATTGCTAGCTATTTTCCTATAGATAAATTATTGCTCATAGAGGAAACACGTCAAATTAATAAACATAACTAGATTTTAAGTAGAGTTATACAAAAACTGGCCAATTTGTTCAATTAATGATCACTTATATTTGTTAAGGTACTTTGTATCGCAATGAACACCATTAATGGGCTATTTATTATACAGTTACCACACGCTTTGGGAACATCCGTCAATTTAAGATTAGAATCCATATTATGACCGAGATCTTTGCTTACTACACCAAATTGCTCAAGAACATCTTAAGTGACTGATTAAAATACATATGATTGCACGCAAAGCAATTGATTTTACCTTTGCAATTGAATTTAAACTGAAGTATAAATGTAACAATCATATAATTTATCTCTCGTGTGGTAAAAGCCTTTGTGAAAAGAATCTGATCTGAGTGCATCAGAGAGCGGGTGTCGAACACACCCGTTCTCTGATGCACTTTACTTACTGCTTGCATTGGCACGCAGAGGTCTTGCTTGAGTTCGATTCCCAGACACGCATCTCTGATTTTTCGAAGTTATATGCGTATTAATTAGTTAATGATTGCTTGCTTTAACGGTGAAGGAAAACATCGTGAGGATACATCATATCTGAGAGTTCTCTGTAATGTTTTCGAAGATATGTGAAGTCTGTTAATGCGCACTACACCCCAGCGTATTGGACTAAAATCTAACCCCTTCACATTGAGAAAAAGCCCGTGCCTAGCAGTACCCCGATCTATATGCTGAGCTGATATTATTTTTATATTACTGACCGATAGTTTTACGAGAAGTTCGTAGGCAAGTATCTACTCCGCTTTTCGATTGAGGTAATACTTCATCCCTTCAGAAGATTTCAGCTATGTAACCCAGCTTACATAGCTAGCATTGTTGCTGTTACTAGGGTTTTAATATATATAATCAAGGGATTATATACTTCTATATGGATAGAGGTGCCTGCGTGACACAACGGTAGGGAATGTGACTGCTGTGGATGAGGTCTCGGCTTCGAACTCCGGATCGAGTTAACAAAAAGTTATTGGGTTTTCTCCTAAGAAATCACAATATTTAATTGGTCGCCATGACCGAAAGTCGGCCTGGAGGACATTCTCATTATTATACAGGCGTTGTGCTGGCAACAGGAAATCGCCAACGCGCGAGAATAGTCTGTCGTCCACAGGCTTCAACAAACAGCAGTAGGCCATATACTTCTTAGAATTTTACCTCTATGTCCCACATACTGTGATAAACAAATACGATGCATGTTAAATAGATAACAACTGTGTAAGCAGCAGTTTTGCCACTTCGCCTAAAAGACTTAATACCAAAACCACCACACAATATATTACTATTCAGTGTACTTTAATAATAACGCAATATTTGAGCCCACCATACTTTTATTATGTCTACTTCGCTTGTATTTCTCACGAATACAAAAGGTTCTAATACTAAACATGACTTTAACTCAGTAATTAAGGTTTTGATACTGTTTTATTGCATTCTGTGTGAACAAATTATATTATTACGTAGAAAACTGGCTAAGTGCTAATTATTCTGAAACAATCAGTATCCCTGCTATGTGCGTTGTTAATTTATATATTAGTAAAGGTTTTCCCATAGATCGTGAATACAATTTATCACAATTATTGTTATATAAAATATATTTGTTCATTAAATAGATAGTACTTATGTATTGCTACATTTTAGCATGCAATATAAATTAACTAAGAAATAATTGAACGTCCATCTTTTAATAAAACAAAATTTAAATATTACTGAGACGATAGGTATCTATTTAAAAAAATGTTTGTTAATTTCAAGTACGTAATGACTCCATAACTATAGCTGTGTTTGTTTTTGAAAACACCGCTATACTCATGGATCAAATACTAAGATTTGCTTCGAAGAATGAAAGTCGATATTTATTCTATTCTATTCTATTCTATTCTACCACATACACACAACACCATCTAACCCAAACTAAGCAGAGCTTGTACTATGGGTACTAGACAATGGATAAACATACATATATACTTTTTTTTGTAAATACATGCATATTATACATAGATACACCCAGACCAAGACAAACATCCATGTTCATATTCACAAATATTTGACTTGTGCGGGAATCGAACCCACGACCAGGACAGGCGTGGCAGTCGGTTACACTAACCACTACGCCATCGAAGCCGAAGTTTATTATAAAACAAATTATAACACTTTTACTGTAAATTATTATTTTCTTCTCTCCTAAAGCACTTCGACCTAAAGGTTTGGATATACCAACATTTTACTTCTAAGGAATGACGAAGCATTCGTCTGGATAACCCAGATTCGACACTAGAACACATAATAATATTTTGCCAACTATATTTTCTGGGAATGGTGCTGATAGTACACAACATATTATTTATATATATATTTACATTTTGCCAACTAATATAAATTGAATATAAAACCGAACAGTAATTTACCTCAATTCTCAGAACACGCAACATCATCTAAATAAATAAAAGTAACATTGCCCAATAAACAAATCATAGGTAATAAAGTATCGCAATATCCTTATAACATCGAATCATAAAATAAATTACTTACGTTAACAAATTGTAAAATTACAGGGCATACGAGCAAATTACGTTAATACCATACAAAAAGCGAGTAATTCATAAATTTAAAATAGCAATTGGATAATGGTGGCGGCGACCATTAATCATTTGGAAGAACAAATAATAAATTCCCGTGGTACGATATGATCGTGATAACCTGTGATCGTACGTGCGTGCACGCAGTCAAAGACTAAATGAAAACTCAAATCTGTACTAATATTATAACGCTGAAGAGTTTGTTTGTTTGTTTGAACGCGCTAGCTCAGGTCCGAATTGAAAATTCTTTTAGTGTTGGATAACTCATTTATAGAGGAATGCTATAGGCTATATAACATTACGGTACGACCCACGGGGGCGGCGCAGTAATCATAAACGCGGGTGAAACCGCGGGCACATCTAGTATTAAATAAAGGATGTTACAATCGATGGCAGCCAATCGAGGTACCGATTACGTTGTCTTTTGCAATTAATAATTAGGCTACGATGGCCCTTCGTTACGAATAGGATTCTGTCATAAAAAGTATAAAGCTAAATATTACGTGCATATTATGTAGTACAAGATTTCGCCCGCGGCTTGGCTCGCGCAAATGTAGGTTAGGTTGTAACAGTATCTTTTCTGGATGAAAGCTACCATATGTTGTTTTCTGTACCCCTGACAACGTGTATGCGAAATATGTATGTGTATGATAAGTCGAGTAGTTAAGGTGTGAAAGCGTAACAAATAAACTCACATTCGCATTTATAATATTAGTTAGGATACGGCATTTTTTTTTTAGATACTCTCTATACTGGATACAATCTAACGATAGTACAATGGTATTTATCATAGCTTAAAAACTTACATTATGATGTATCCTACTAGATGCAAACACTACATACTTATAATTATATGACATATTTTGTATGCTTAGCTAAAGTATTGACAAAATTAAATCTGGACAAACATTTGGCCTACCCACTTATAGTTGTCCCGACTCTGGGTGATTTTTATGTTCGTTGTTTGAATGTGTGTAATGTGTTACACAGGCATTATTCTCAGCCCAGGCGTTGCCTTGTTAAACAAACTAAGTAACTATGTCCTTACCTAGTTATTAGCAATCAATTAGTACTTCATCATTCAATACAGGTGTATCACACGTACACAGATCACAAAATCATAGTCATTAAATTACATTATTGAATAATAATTGATTTAATAACTGTGATATTGTGCTGTTGTGGATAAAAAATATGGTTAGGATTCTTTTCTTATATTCAATGGGTGAGTCTTAGTAATATTTAATGACACGCAATGTGATTTATAGGCTTGAGGCTAGCACGCTAACTTTATTTCATAGTTAATAATTTGCTAACGATGTTGTCGATTCAATTGATTGAAAAGAACGTACCCTTATCTATCACGATCAAACAAAAAAGCAGATGGTGTTTTCTTAATACTTCTATAGCTATCTTTAAATATTTTTTTATGGTTAAAGTGATTCTTCTTTTTCATGCTTAAGAGCTTTGGTCTTGCCCTCGACCTCCTTATAAGACATGACTCTTCTCCTGCTGTTTAGGGCCCTTGCCTCTCTCGCCTACCTCTTTTTCTTCAATAATGTTATTATGAAGTCATCATGTCGTATAAGGTGATCGAAAATCTTTGATCTTAAGTAAATTCAATGTTTTCTTCAAGCAAGTGTCTTCAAGTCACTGGAGCAACTTAGAACTGATGAAGTCCAAAGAAATTAAGCTCCCAACAAGTACTGGACTGTGGGCGCCTTATATTTGAATTCGAATTTTCGACAATTTTGCTCCACATCGAGTTTAAACCCAAAATAGCTTCGACCCAATTTAACATAATCGAATTTAACATTAATTGCATACGATTTATAAAAGTCAGTTTTAAACCGAACTTAGAAAGACTCTGGTTACAAAAGAACATACTCACTCTAATTTGGAAAATTAACATAAAACTGTCATAAACTATTCTGTTAATAAATTTGGTTGCTTTTACGAAATTTTATATCAAATCGATACTGTTGAGTAGTTTAAATTAATTAGATCAAATGTCACATCTATCGCCTCACTGCGTTTAATCTATGCGACGTTTAGCAATCGCAGGCGCACCTCTATTATTTGCCGCTGGAACCTTGTTATTGTCACATTTCGAGTACAATACTTACTGGAAAATAAACCTTCGTGTAAAGGATTTAGGATGCAATTCAGCTTGTATTAAATCTTACATGTTTGTGCTAAATTTACGTGCAAATATAACTTATTTAAAGTTTAAAGGCTTTTAACTAAGTACAGCTTAACATATTATATTAAAAGATGTTCGTAAGAGTTCCATCACGAGTCGCAGTTTAATGTAAACTACTCTATAGGACTAAAATATTTAATTTGAACGTTAAAAGACCACCAGACTTTTGTACGGACGAACTAGCGTCAAGGATATTTCTTAGTATAGGAAGAATATAATTAGTTATAATGTCAGCCTAACTTATTCTCTTTTCTTCCTAAAATAGCGACATAGAAACACGAAACTCGATGCTGATCACAACATCAAATCTCGATTGCCTTGATGAATTTTACTCCAGAAGTAAAAATTATAAAGTAAATATTGCCTATAAAACCACAAAAGCAGACACAGCGGCAAAATTGCTCAAATTAGTGCTACTAACCGAAAAGGTAACTCAATCTTTCAAAGGATCGCATCTCAATAACCCCGTTGTGTATTCCTATAGTGGACAAAGTTTCTAGGAGAGATTTATAAAACGCTGTACTATCAATAAAATAACCATAACTATGTATCCCTTAAGTTGATTACAAGACCGTTAATGTTCCAAATAACCTTTGGTGAACACATTCTGGTAACAACTTACCACAAGTCAACCCAAATACTTTGTACCACATTAATTGATTAAAGAACCTTTCCTTTTTTCAATCCATTTCTTCATGTTCTAAAAGATTACTCATAATGAGACATGTAATTATCTTAGATATACTTAAATCTAAATCACCTTTAACATTGGCCAGTATTTCGGAGATTGTCGCAACATCAATTTGGAAGTATGGGAGCGTTGCACAAAGTGGCTAATGTCTGTCCGGTCAACTATGGATGTTGCTTCATAATACTGATGACACGAGAAATATTTAGTATCTGTTTATTCCGTTTTTTGTATAATAATATTCACAGTAGCCTTGTTGATTTAACTGATGACGAAGGCTCAGATTCGATTCTTGGATTGGAGTTCTCCTTAATTGATTTTTAATAAGGCTCAGGTAAGACTCTCGCATGGCCTTGGTAAGGCCCTAGTGAGATCCTGATAAGCCCCTGATAAGGTCCTGGTAGAGCACTGATAAGGCTTAGGTCATGCCCTTGCTAAGGCCTTGGGCCTTAGCCCTGCAAGAGATATCAAGTCAATCTCATTTAATCGATATTTGAATGTATTAACAAAAAGTAAATAAGAGCGCAGGTACATATTATTATGTATATTTAATCGCGCTAGTAGTTGTCGCGTCGCACAGTTAAATTCGAATATTTTCAATTTTAATTGCGCTCATAGCTATTTCATATTACTTGTACTTATGAGAAAAGAATAATAAATAATTTATTTACTACGCTTAAGCATAGAGATATTATTATTAGATATTATTGGTTATAAGAAATCCCTACGTAATATCAATTATAAAAACATGCCATATTAAATTGTCAGACGACAGGAAACACGAATTACAATTTTTGCCTTTTGATTTCTCGGCAAATCTTTTAGCTTTTGATTGCATGACATCACGAGTCCGACAACGAAAAGATTTAAAATAATTTTAACCATGTTTTGTTTTGCTAACCATATGGACAAAAGTGAAGAACGAAAAAAGAATAATTTAAAAAGAGGGGCGCATGAGGAACACTTTGGAATGTGGGACGTAATCTAGGGGCAAATGCGGAACAAACCTTTTCTTCGCATGCTGACCTCTACAATAACTAAGGAACCAATTCGGATGCAGTTTTCACTAATGTATTAGGAGGAAATATCACATTTAACATACTAGTATTGCATATTGTTCTCGATAGTCAAGTAGTAAACAAATCTACGAGGGTGTCACCTGATAAGCACTAAGGATGTTACTTACACATGACGCTGCCCTCGCGCATATTTTCTTTTTCTTACGACTTCCGCACTTGAAATAATTCCTGTATCGCGAGGGACTTGACAAAATTAAAACAACGGACACAAAATACCCAGACTCGGAACAACTAATTAACATAATATTGTCTTATGTTTATGCGGGTGCGGTTGCCATATGAGACAAAAATTGTGTGATCCCAATTAGTTGTTCCGATTGAAATTAAACAAACTTTATACGTTTTATTGTTATTGGGAGAGTGTCGACACAAAAGATCCCACTGGGTCGAAGTGTCGCCGGTCTGCACTGACTGGCCCCCACATAAGATAAGATAAGATAAGATAAGCAATACAGAACACAGCAAAGCCGCTGCATACCATGAAAAAATAACTCTCTACCTCTGTTTAAAAAGTCAATGCCAAGAACTGAAACCTATTGATATAATTGTGTGTTACTATAGCGACACGGCTTAGTTTTACTAAGTCCACATTTTTTGTGTGGATACCGTAGAGCCATTTTTAGCAGTGAGAATACTTCCATGTTATATTTCCGTTCACTGTATGTATTATAATATCAACCCTGTATTAAACTGTCCCACTGCTGGGCACGAGCCTCTTCTCAGTCTCATCTCGAGACCTCTGCATGGCAGTCCGACGGTCTTCCACAAGGCCATCGCTGCTTTGCACTGTATGTACCTTTCAAATTTCAAAATAAGAAAACATCACAGATACAAGCAATGGCAGACCAACCAATTCGGTATAGTCGACTTATTTTTATTTTTTATATTTTATTTTTATTTAAATATAAAAATATCTAATGTTCAAATTAACTACACTTAATCCAAAGCAATTGCCACATATAAATATACAGTAGCGCCAAAAAATATTTGAAGTTATAATATAAAATAACAAACGCGCAAGTAATTAGCGTAACAATAGAACAACAAAAATATAGTATTTTAAAAAGAAGTACAGTACTAGGAACAGAGTTACAAAGTTATATTATTTAATTCAGTTTCACAAAGCAGGAACAAGACAGGCATGGATAGATTTCTTGAATTTTGATAAAGAAAGGTGGAACACATCAATGGAATTGTCACTGCAGATATACATAAATAAGATTATTAAGTGAGCGGCAGGATCTTATTATAAAGGAATTCCTCCTAGAATTAGTCCTAGCAAACGACACAGAAAATAATTGCTTTTTCTTGCGTTGATACGTGGACATCCAAAACCAACTTTGCTTAAAAGATAAGATCAGTCTACTTGATTCACTTACTTGACTTGACTTATGTATACCATCATTTGAATAGACATTAGACACACAGTGATCGGTTACACTTCTCAATCACTATTTTACATCGGATCACTACCAATAAGTAACGCCTACACTTACAAATTACATTGATCGCGGATCTTCGTAAACAGCAATTTACTTATGAGCTTGCATATCAGGTGCTAACAACGACGGTAATTACTGGTAATAATAACAATTAGAGACAACACAATCATCAATCAACGTTGCGTCATTATGTTATTACGTCGTACGTCAATTTCTTGCCGCCGCAAGGACGTGCTGAAGAAAATATTCTTAGGATTATTGTCCACTAGATTTTTCCTGCGGCTTCACTCGTATGAATGTAGGTAAGATTAGCTTAGGATCAGTGCTTTTTCTGGATGAATGGTACTCTATGTCCTAATCCGAAACCCTGACAACGTGTATGCGAAATTTCAGGATGATCACTTGAGAAGTGAAGGCGTGAAAGCGTAACAAACAAACAAACAAACTCACATTCGCATTTATAATTTTAGAATTTAGGATCAGGATAGGATTAGGATTGTACAGTATCAAAAATCAAAATAGTGATGAAAGAACCAAGTGTGGTTTATAAATCGTAATTACGATGTGAAGGAATGGAAGATATAAGAGATTTTAAGGGTAGCATGGAATCAAGATACAAAACTATAGCGGCAGCTATAATCTCTATCGCCATATTTATTTAAATAGTAATATCTTACTGAGAAATACTTATTAAGAAAACAAAAGCAATCTTTTAGGTATACATACGTATTTACAAATGCAGAGTAAAAGATAAGTAATTACCTACGATTACTGCAAATGGGTCGCCTATAAACATACGTAGTACATCCAGTATGTGACATGCTAAACCTTGGATTATTTTAAATAAATTTTGTCCGCGGTTTTGCTCGCGTTATTGTAGACTTTGTCAATAAATTTCTATCCCTCGGGAACAATACTTTTTACCTGGATAATTTATATACCACACGTCCTTTTTTGTACCCCTGACAACGTGTATGCAAAGTTTAATGATGATCGGTCGAGTAGTTAAGGTGTGAAAGCGTAACTAACAAATAAACAAACTCAAATCGCATTTATAATATTATTAGTAAGGACTTTTCAATCCACAACGGAGTTCGTTGCCTGGCTACACAACATAAAAAATATGACTTCTTGTTCAACGAGCACCAAATTGGCCTTTTGTTGGTATATATTCACATCACGCGGTATCACCACGAACACCGAAGTGTTATGCCACAGTGAATGAATGGCCTAATACTTAGACCTTGTTGTGACAACAATTGCCAAAAAATATGAAAGAATGTGTTTAATCACCGCGATGATGAACTGTGAATACTATTATATAACAACGGGATCCAATTTGTTCGTGGTCCATCAAATTGCTTTGTTTATATACCGGTTTGGTCGCGGTAACTATGGAGTAAGGTTTTTTTTTTATACAACTAAGGTGGCAAACAAACATACGGCCCACCTGATGGTAAGTGGTCACCGTAGCTTATGGACGCCTGCAACACCAGAGGCATCACTGGCGCGTAGCCGACCCTTTAGGAAAGGAAGTGAGAAGGAGAAAGAGCGGGAAGGGGTAAGGAGGTGATTGGGCCTCCGGTACTCTCACTCACCGAACGAAACACAACAGTAGGAATATTGCTATTTCACGTCGTTATTCTGTGAGAGGGTAGTCCTTCCCCGGTCGAGCCGGCCCATTCATGCTGAAATCAGCGAGGCTCTACTACTCTAAAACTACTTTTCGTTAACGTAAGAATACTAATGTTATTAAATTTTTTTATTATTTTATATTTTTTTTATTATAAACAAATGGACAACATAACAGTATACACCAAATCGTTGTATAAATTAAAACTTATATCTAATATTATATACATACATTTATATTACCAGACATACTTAATATACAAGGTTTATATAAATTATTATTACATCTACTTACATGATTACAATAAAAGATTCGTAACATAGTAACTAACTAAACATCCATCATCTCACAAAATCTTAAACAACTACGACAGACATCCATCCATCCCGAAGCAAATAAATCACACTCCGATTCTGATGTCAGAAGCATATTTAATAAGGTTAGTGCACGAATAAGGGGCGAGTTGACATGCGCCACTGTACGTGCATAAGGCACAGCTAGTAACTGGACTTTGCGTGATCTAAGTTGTATTTTAGGTACAATGGGGATAAATAACCTAACCATCTGTGTTACTAGTTCCGGACAGTCACATTTACCACGCAAAGCCTGGCAAACAAAGGTAAGTAAGTAGTGATTACGCCTTATTTCCAGAGAATTAAAGCATAACATTCCGAGTAAACATTTTGTTGGAAAAAAGGAAAGTTTTTTATAAAAGAATATAACATTATATTGTAAAAATGTATATACTAGGTATATATACTATTGTTGTTCCAGTGTTTTAAATTGAAACATTACTTCTATCAATTATGAAGCACTAGGGTCAATACTAGGGTGGTAGTATTGTTGTATTTTACCATTAGAAAATATTCAGTGTCAACACGGAATCACGTTTTTAAGATCACTAACTCCATGTAAATTAGTCCTACTTACAAGACATCTACATATTGCCAGCTATGCTTAATAGCTCCCACGTCTTTGGAGGCGGGACTATTGCCATGTACTGGACACATAGCAGTGTTCTCTGCTGCCACTAAGAAAAGATATCTGAACTGAAAGACCTAATAACACTGCTTGATCTGTAACCCTGTTTCATGCAAGCGATTCATCACCATTATGCACTCATATTTGTGTGCTCGTAGTTTTTATTGCCAACTAAGTATGGAGGTTTTTATTTTTAATAAGGCAACTACCGCTCTCCCAATAATTGCTGTGACGCGGGCGACCTTTAAAATATTTAAACAACGGACACAAAGAACATCCCGACTCAGAACAACTAACTGTAGATCACACAAACTTTGGTCCTGAGTGGGATTCGAACTCACAACACTCGGCGCAGAGGCAGTGGCGAGGCGACCACTTAAACCACAACGCCATCCGTGCAAATTTATCCCAAGTCCAAATGTTTCGTATTCACGGTATCATTAATTAAACAAATATCGACAGGCTACGGCGCTGACGTGCACATTGTTCTATAATTACCGTTTTTGTTGTTATTATAACAGATTGACGATACCTGACCTTGGCCGAAGGTTGAGGGTCAGTAGGGCTGGCACCTGACCCTAATAGCTTGTGGAACCATGCCGTAATCATAATGGTAAAGCCTAGTTTACGAGGTGAAGGTTTATGAGTACTTGGTAGATGACATCATGGTGCTAGAAAAGGGCTGATAATTGATATATTCCTTTTTTATTATCCCTGTTTCCTTTTAGACACCTATGTGGTCTATTTGCGGCGGGTAATGTATATAAAAAGAGTTTATCGCCAAGATTTTGAGAGGATATCATATATGTACATGATATTATACACATACATGATAGCAATTCTCTTGAGTGTAGGTACACTTAACGTTTACTAAAGTATCGCTATCACTGTAGAGTCGCTCGAGCAATGCAGCAGTCGCACTGTAAAAATGAGTATTGAAACTAATAATTGGATATAAAATGATGTTTGTGGTAGGTAGGTGAGATAGGTAAAATAATATATGATCTTTATTTTTAGGATAAATTATATTTCGATATAATCAGCTATAATCGCCTAACACAAAATCCATATAATTTCTCCGAGCCAGATATCGATCCCGAAATCACATAATCGGCCGTAAAGAGAACGCACATTCTAATGGTACGGAACTAGCGAAAGAAACACTGTTTTGTAATTTTATTAACGCGGTGCGTCGCTACTTACCTCTTGTTAAACATAAAACATATATAGCCTACGTCCATATTATTAATATGGTATATATATTATTAGTATATAATATTATATAAAGCAGCGATAGCTCAGTGGGGAGACCAACAGACTGCAATGCAGAGGGTCTCGGGTTCGAACCCACGGCGCGCACCTCTGACTTTCGGAAGTTATATGACTTTTCGAAATTATGTGCGTACTGATTAACAATTATCGCCTGCTCCGTGCCTCGGAGAGCACGTTAAGCCGTCGGTCCCGGCTGCCATGAACATCTATGGCAGTCGTTATTGGGAAGTCAGTACCCTATAATATCCTGACACTGGTCTA
Organism: Catocala fraxini; assembly: GCA_930367265.1. Lineage (NCBI taxonomy): Eukaryota > Metazoa > Arthropoda > Insecta > Lepidoptera > Erebidae > Catocala > Catocala fraxini. The sequence goes on from OV884037.1 coordinate 8,643,441, forward strand.
GCCTTAGGGTATCGCCGCTCCGTGTAAAAACTGATATCCAGTCAAATCCGGTTAGACTAGAAAAGCCGACCCCAAGTGACTTGGGAATAATAAAGGCTAGGGAGAAGAAGAGCCTATGTCCATATGGAATAATATACCTCTCAAAAAGTGAAAGAATTTTTCAATTAGGGGTTGATCGATTACACGTCACATACTCGCAAACTTACAAAACTTGATCACTCTTACTCTTTTAATGCTTCGTAGTTTGATAGTTTAAAAATCTAAGCCACTTCTCATCTAATTTCGTTGTTTAGAAATGCAGTTATGGTCCATAGTGATCTGCTTAAGTCCGTAAAGTACGTAACGAGCTGTGGACAACAGCAGCTACAGAGACCAACTCGCAGGAATTAGCTAGTGTTTACCTGTATGTACATATTAACATCTTAACATCTATTTTATATACCTAGTGGTCCTTTCGTGGTCGAAATTAGGCCATAATCCATAAAAGCCTTAATTATTTTTAAAGAAAAAGTATTTACTTTTCGCAGTGCTTCTTCTTTTCTATGTAAACTTAATTTACATCAAATCTAACACAATGCACTTAACCAGGGGATTAGATTTTGTCAACATGTATTGATGTATAGAAAAATAACAGCATTCAAATGTTATATTTATACCGCTGTGTCAGACCCAGCGGTATTCGATGCGACTGCTGTGCTTTCAGATTCGCAAAGTATTATAAAAGTTTTCTGTCAAGAAATACTTACTCTTTAGCAGTGGGCAATCGGGAGCTATGTCTGGTAGACGGTTATAGTGTCGGCTGCTATTGCATACGACCTAAAACAATAGCTAATTGCGAGTCAAATACAGTTCCGACTACGTGATTAGAACCAATATACCTACATCCTAACTCCTAACTAATATTATAAAAGCGAATGTAATGTATGCTTTGACGCATACCCCTCCGCGGGGGCGGGGCGAAGGGGTTATGTTGGACTCACCGGGGTAAAAGAGAAAGATGGAATAAGCATAATGTACCTCCCGGAATACCGACTAAACCTACCAGGGTGTTCCTCGACAAAACCGCTATAGACGGGGCCGCGCGAATCACTTGCACATGCGGTCGCGACCCCGCCGAGGTTTCGGCGCGCCGTATGAAACGGCAAGCCACTACACGAAGAGACCTACCTTTTAGGCAAAACTCCCTCCCAAACCCTACTGTCGTCCCGTAGAGGGGAGACGGACTCGACACAGAGGCGCGCGTGGGAACAAGCACGCCGCCTCTCGGACCTGGTGCTGATCGGATGGCGGGCAGGCCCACAAAGCCCACCACCCAGGTGTAATTAACATGACCTAACCTACATTTACCTACGTTAACAAAGCTGCAGGGATCAAAATATATGTAGTATGTATGACGTGCGTAATTTTAAGTCATTCCTAATTATAAAATGTTTTCACTCTCATCTCATTACGTTCATCCCTAATCCCAGGGACAGACATGTTTATCAACGTGTCTGTGCCTTTATAATTGTTACAAAGATGTATACGGATGAGCCTATGCATTAATATAATTATACATAAGTATTTTATACCGCATATCTACATAATTACTTCGTGTTGTGGTCTTATGTAACTCTTCCTCAACGATAAACTAGGTAGGTAACATTTATATATAGCCTTTGTTTGAATAAACAATAACAAATTATCTACGATCTATGAAATAACCTGGCACTTTTGATTGCAGGCTACAGCTGATCTTGAACTCCTGAATTTTAATTTCGGAGAATCCTGATAGACAAAAGCTAGACACATTGTATAATTAGATACAAGTTTTGTACAATATTGTTATCTTATGCAATAACAACAGGGCAGGCTATGCAACAGGGCAAGAATCAAAGGACGACAAGAAACTGTTTTTTTAACATATACATTAATTTTATTTGTCAACATAGGCAAATAAAACTTGCACCAATATAACACTATTTACAAAATATTTTTTTATTGCTTTGTATGATAATTTAATAATGAGATAACAATTTTATAATATTTTAAACAGGGACTTTCAAACGTCTAAGTCATAGATTTTTGCACACACTCCAGACTTACTAAAGTTATGCGCATTAATAAGTAATTATCGCATTTTAATGATAAAGGAAAACATTGTAGGCTAGGCGAGCATCTTAGAAATCACGCCACAAAGTTCTGGTAGGTACTTATGTGAACTTCTGCTTACACGTAGGTACTTGGTGAATTTTATTTACAAGCTATCTAGTGCAAAGTTTTTATAGCATGTCTTTTCTTTAAGTATATTTTCTAATGCCGTACTGAGCAGAAACATCAATGAATTATTTTAAATGTATGAAAAGACTAGTCAAAGATCGAACCTGTCGAATTGTTTCAAGAGTCTACAATCACTTCATTCCTAATAACCTTTTCAGTTAAGCTCAATACATGATAAGATTGGGTTCACGTCCGTCGGTAGTACTACTACACTATGTGTGTGATTCAAGCTCACGACCACGACGATTGTAAGTCCGATACCTTAACTAATCGGCTGCTGCCGCCAGAAGGTAAATTTAACGAAAATCTTTAAAAAAAAAGGCTTGATGTGTAACCTCATTTGAAATTTAAATGGCTACTGAAATAAATGTGTCAGGAATAACCAAAAATATTTTATATTCTTTATCGCTTGGCAACACCTAATTACACCGTTTTATGTCAGAATGGCTCAAGTCCGATCTTTACCCATAGAGTTACAAACCTACAAAAATACTGTTTAGTTTTAAACGGGCACTTGTCCATGGACATGAGTCTGGATCCATGGAAAGAAATAAAACAAAAATCTGTAGTTTACACGCCACAAAAAGATATTGTCTACAACTTTCAGGACTGGTTCCCACAGTTTTATTATAAAACTAAATTATCAAAAACTGCACAGCGTGGAGAATTGAAGGAAAAATTAATGGTCTCTAAGTACCATCAATTTCAATTCAGTGCAGAAGCTCCGCACTGTGTTGTAGCCAAAGAATATATTGATGGCTTTAGGTCAGCAACATTTGAATTGCGAAAAACAAACATAAAGCCTCTACTAACTCTACCTATCCAAAAAAAGTATACAGGTCCAGTTCATATAGCTAAGAAAAAAATGACATATTTAAAAACTTTAAAAGAATACATCTCTGCTGAGTATATTCACTACTGGGAAACTATTTACAGTTGGCTGTGAAGTAAATTTAATTATTTTAAGTAATAAATAAAAGTAATACATGCAATTTATTTTCTTTTATTTTTTAAGTCTTGTTCACATTAGGTACTAAAGGGGCATATTATGTCCACTTGAAATATGATTAAGTACTAAAAGGGAAAATGTCTATGGTTTTTTTTATGTTATTTCTATTAATATATTGAAAAATATAAAACGTTTTTGTGTTGAAATACCTTGTTACCTAATTAAGAAACATAAAATAATTAAATCAATATATATTTCCATTCCATTATATAAATATTTAGTTTTTTCTGTCTCCAGTAAAATTTTTATTTTTTAAATATAGAGGACTTGTGCCCTTTTAGTAATAAGACATTCCCGTGTTTTCATTATAGGCGCGTTTATTAGAACAAAGTAAGATACGAATAATCTGAAAAAAATAAAACGTTAATTTTAACAACGTTTCTAATGGGGGCGTAGCTCAGATGGTAGAGCGCTCGCTTAGCATGCGAGAGGTACCGGGATCGATACCCGGCGCCTCCAAAGGACACTTTTTGTGCTCTTAATCTATGTGAATTTTATTATATTGGTTTTATTATATATAATTAGCGTCCATTATACGATGTATTATTAAAACATTTTAGTTTTATCTTTTCCTTGAAAACGATCATTAAACTCATATTATAACTTTTTTGGATCTTCGGTTGAACTATATTGGATTCGGTCTTCCGTATTAAAAACCTTGTTATGACATTGTATTTACCTTGATATTTATCTTAAATAACCGTACAAATGACTCCTTTTATGGGGACATTTTCGGATAATATCAAATTAACAAGATAGCGAGTCGAAATTATTTATATATTAATACGTGAAGCAAAAACTTTGTACCCCTTTTTACGAAAATTGCGCGGACGGAGGAATATGAAATTTGGCACAGTTAAAGTTTATATGAATAAGGAGGGGCGGATCCTAATATTTATGTAAAATATGCATTAGAAATACATTAAATTAATAAAAAAGCACAACCATGAATTTGACACACGCAGTCGAAGCGCGCAACTATGGTTACATATATCAATATATAATGACATATATCAGCAATATCTTACAGGCAAACTAATCGAATTTCGAGCACAAGGCGACCGCTAGTTAATTATTATTGTTCATTACAATTTTAACAGCGCCTCTATCGGATTCCATGATTAACTAATCAAAATGACAGGCCAAAGTAAACTATGCACATGAACATAATTTTTACTAAAATGTTACTGGTTCTATAAAATACCGTTTAATAAATTAAAATCATGTATTAAATTGATTGCCAGTTGTATTTCGGTTTTTATCGTATTTCATATGCGTTGACGACGTAGCGCCATCTAGCGGTATATCATCAAAACATATTTTTATGTTTTGTTTTATGATATTTGCGTTGTAAACTGTAATATGAAATGGGTACAGCGGCAAACCAGCGGGGATTTCCTCATTAGCCCATTTCATTGCTAATCTGGAGCAAGCAATCCAAATAGCACATGACTACCTAAGACCCTACGGCAGCCAAATATTCTTATGTTGTATTCGTACATTGGACAATTTTCTGAAGGTTTTGCGTAATACGCATTAGGTACACGTACTAATAAAATTAGTACTTTTAAGAACTTTGATATTACCTCAGGCAATACAAGCCTCTAAACTTCGCAATCTAGGTTAGTTTAGGGTACCTATCTACAACCATTAATATTGAAAATATTTTTATAAAATAATGAAAGCATGCCAATCTGCATCAGCTCTGGCATCACCATTGATAAAAATGGACCATTATGCGGATGTATTAAAAATTTTTACATTTATATTCATTTACCTTCGTATGTTTAACCAACAAAGAAAACATTGTAAAACATTGTATAGTGCTGCTTCTATCACAGGCAGCACAGCACGCATTAAAAAGTGAGTTAATTACCATAACCAAACAAACCAAATGTGAAAACCAAACCAAACATTTGAATTTGGGCAGGGAGTAAAATAAGAGAAATCGATACTGAGATTTAACATATTTTTGTCTTCTTCTCTCTTAGTCTTTATTATTCCCAAGTCACTTGGGGTCGGCTTTTCTGGTCTAACCGGATTTGACTGGATATCAGTTTTTACACGGAGCGGCTGCCACCTGACCTCCGCAATCCGAAGGCTAACGATACCCTAAGGCTAGACCAGTGTCAGGATATTAGAGGGTACTGACTTTCCCAATAACGACTGCCATAGATGTTCATGGCAGCCGGGACCGACGGCTTAACGTACTCTCCGAGGCATGGAGCAGGCGATAATTGTCAATCAATACGCACATAATTTCGAAAAGTCATATATCTTCCGAAAGTCAGAGGTGCGCGACGTGGGTTCGAACCCGAGACCTTCTGCATTGCAGTCTGTTGGTCTCCCCACTGAGCTATCGCTGTTATTTAACATATACATATTTTTTTAACATATTTTTGTACTTATTGGAAATCTCTCAGAAATCTTTCGAGTAAACTATGCAATAACAAACGACTATTACCTATTGTTAGTGACATTGAAATCATCCTTGTGATGTTTATAAACAAACCATCATGGATGCTATTGACGTGTCAAATTTGTGGCTCTTAAACGCATAATTAGTATCTTCGTACCAAAAACTATTTAAAGTGTGGCCTGCAGGTATGAGTGGCATTTCATAAACGTGAGAGAGGAGATAACTGAAGGTTGATCTTTAAAAGTCAAGTGATAAAGTAGATCAAATATTATTAGACTGGTTTCGAGAGATTGGTACCCATGTGATGTTATGTCGCACTATCGAAGTGCCGGCTAATAAAAGCGTCACAATATTAATATAATGCTATAAGTATAATAAAAATAAACTCATAATGACTGTTTTTTATAAACTATGAAGCAAGAATATGATCTCTGCCAATTTAGGCGCCAACTACCAACATATCGCCAAGTAGATCTCTACACATAGGCCCAACATGCTGGCCCACTACCTTGGCCTAATGTGTATAGCCGCCTTAAAGCAGGCGAACGATTATTATTACAGGGCACAAAGTAATAATAATATATAATATAATAATATTCTACCACATACATACAACACCATCTAGCCCAAATTAAGCAGAGCATGTACTATGGGTACTAGACAATGGATAAACATACTTACATACTTTTTTTTTTGTAAATACATACATATTATACATAGAAACACTCAGACCAAGACAAACATCCATGTTCATGCACACAAATGTTTGACTTGTGCGGGAATCGAACCCGCAACCTCAGGCGTGGCAGTCGGTTACACTAACCACTACGCCATCGAGGTCGTCAAGTCTATCTATTTTCATAAGATTATCCCTTTCGGTGTCCAACACTCACCCTACGAGAACAAAAAAACGTTCGTGTAAGTTCTGGGCACACGAATGATTTTTTGTTCGTCTCATAGGGTGAATTCTCTATAAAATAAATAGCGTATTTTACCCGTTTAGTATAAACGGGTAAAATAAGCTATTTGTAGGACACATTTCGACAGTTTTCTTTATGTCCCACATAAAAAAGACTACTCTATTAGCGTATGTATACCTAGTACCTACTAGATAAGTACAACACATTCTTATTTATTTCGCTGCAAACTAAATTGCCTTTGGTTCTTTTAAGATTAATCCAAGCTCTGCAAGGCTATTATTTATAACGAGTGTCTGCTCCTCACATTAAAAATAAACAATTAAGACTTTGGAACTAAAATTGAATAAAAAAATATAATCAACATCTGTAATAAATTGATCTACTTCTGACAAAACATAAATATCTTGCGAAATATTAGCATAACAAACAGATTCGTTATTAACATAAAACAAGATCATTTGAAAGGCCACATCTCATGATTAAAAAGCGTGGGTGGGCCGACACCTATATTAGTTAGTATTCGTTACAAATAACTAAACAGAGGCAAACCTTGGAGCAGTGCTCGATGCTTCTCAAACTGCGTCAAAAATAGATATTCATCAGACAAAATAATACACTAATACCTGTTGCAATGCTGTACTTAAAGCGATTGACGACTATTCGTTGCTCATACTAACGACCGTACTTAATATATTAAATTTTGAGAAAAAGGTTAGCCGAAGAAATCTTTGCTGATGTCAATGTTTGGAAGGATTGAAATTTTTTACCATCTAAAATACCTGAATATTTGAAGACAAAGTTTCAACAAATGTGTGGTTTCTGTGTGGTTTTTTCTATAATATTATCGGTTATATTATTGTCACCATGGCCATGTCAATAATGGCCAGGCCATAATATAGATATTATGCCAATCTTTTAAAAAGAGTCATATCTTCTCATCGCGCTATAGTAAGAAAACTGTCAGAAAGACTAATACAAAAATTTTGACCTAACAAGATTCATATTATTACATTGGAGTGCCAATAGGCAGGACATACAGCTACGTTTGTCTGGTAATAAATAATGCATTTGCATTAGTCCACCGAAGAATTTTCAAATTCTTTACAAACAAAATAACGAGACAACCCACGGCGATTAAGTTTCGAGCAAAGAGATTTAAGTGCATAATACTTTGTTGACTAGTTGAAAACAACGGGTTTAAGCGCCTGATGTACTAATACTAATATTTGTCTATCGCGTAGATCTTTGATGATGGAGTCAGCTTTCTTTCTGTCTGCTCATATACACAAATAAATTGATATACCGATAGATATTTTTACGTATTTGGAATCGTGACTTGGCATAATTAATTAATGACATAATTATATAATTAAGTTAAATATACAACAATTATTTACTAGAAATATAAACTAAAGAGAAAAATAGAACTTCAAAATTAAATAGCCTCATAACATTCCTCCGCACCTTCGTCAATTGGCAACGTGCCTAGAAGACTGGCACCATTGCCACCTTGAATGGCAATACTTATTATTTGTGCAAAGAAAATACCAGCCCTCTGGTCACGCGAAGCGTCGATCAGCCGCTTAGCTAGGTCTCTTTAAACAGATCTAACACTTGGACCCCATAGCTCGATACATAGAAGATACAATTCCAAGTCATTAATTTTATTAGGTCATAATCAAACCTCCGTGATGAAATGGCGGAGATCCGTGATTTTTATCAGAATTGGTAATCTCCTGACGTTTACTTTACTTATTTAACGTTATAGATGTATAATTTTAACAACTATAAAATTATATGTCAATAGTAAGTGCTCTATACATTCAATTATTTTTATTAGTCCTATTAAAAGTTGATGTGAAAAGTCGCTGGCTGCGTAATGCGCTTGAGAATATTCATATTCAGCGTACCGATACTCAAAAAGCCCACAACAGTATTCACCGATTAAGCACAGCGCACGAAGCACTTACTTACCCAGTTAACTAATTCAGGTATAAGCGTATTTATACCGCTCTTCTCTTGTATAAAACGGTATCTTATAAAATTATTATTGCTGGTTTGGTAATGGTGTCGTCCATCTATAATTCAAACATTTGAATTAAATACTGATAATTTACTGTATTATATTCAACTAGTTTATTGTTTTATTATGTAAAAGTAGTATAATGCGCGGCATTCTACTGTTTATATTGATCCACATAGCGGCCTTGTGCTTTTTGTGACAAAAAGAATGTGGCTTAAGAATTCGAAGTAATCTAGAGGTGTTATCTAATCCAGGATCTTATATTTTGTCACCTAACTGTGCATACCTGCAAGTTGCGCAATTGATTAATCAAAGTCGTTAGTTGATTCGAATGTCGATAAGAATTAGTACAACACGAAACGAATGTAATTACAAATATAAGACTAATTTAATGTAAATACCAGAGGCAACTCGAGAGCACATGTAAAGGATTCATACCATTTTGTGAGTGAAATTAAACACCTACGTCTCACTAACAATGAAACTATGGTTAGTTTTGATGTACAGTCATTATTTACATGCTTACCTGCACATGACTGTATTGAAATAACTAAAAGGAAGCTAATACAGTACAATATGCCTGAGGAATATGCAGAACTACTCAAGCATTGCTTAACAACTGGCTATCTGTTGTGGGACAATAAATTCTACATACAAGTCGATGGTGTCGCAATGGGCTCCCCAGTATCGCCTGTTGTTGCTGACATATATATGGAGGACTTCGAGGCTCGAGCTTTACATACTGCCCCCATTACACCTAGGATTTATAAGAGGTTTGTAGATGATACTTTTACAATATTACCAACAGATAATGCAAGTGTATTCCTAGAACATCTTAATTCCATTAATAACAACATCCAATTTACTATGGAATTAGAGGCAAATAATTCATTAGCTTTCTTAGATGTACTTGTCATCAGGAATCCTGATCATACTTTGAGCCACACTGTGTATAGGAAAAAGACCCATACAAATAGGTACTTAAACGGTAAATCTCACCACCATCCTAAACAGTTAGCTACCATAGGAATGTCTTTGTTTCAGAGAGCTCATGGGATCTGTGACAAGAAACACCTGGACGCCGAGCTTCAACATGTTAAGCAAGTATTGCAAGACAACAAGCTCCAACAGCCGCGCCGCTGTCACAGATCCCGAGAAAAGCCAGCCACAGTCGAGCGCCAGCCTGCTATACTGCCTTATGTAAGGGGTGTCACTGACAAGATTGGCTACATCTTGAAGCGAGCTTCAATCAACACATACTTCAAGCCGCCAACGAAGATAAGTCAATTTTGACCATCCGTCAAGTGCCAACTACCTTTACAAGATGCAGGGGTCTATAAAATAGATTGTGACTGCGGACTCTCATACATTGGTCAAACCAAGAGAAACATAGGCACCCGCATAAAAGAACACATAGCTGATGTAAAACACCAACGCTCGTTGAAGTCTGCTGTGTGTGAACATGTACAACAGGGGACCAACCACTACCTGAGATTTGACAAACCACAGATTCTCGCTAAAGAACATCGATTCCTACCAAGGATGCTTCGCGAGGCTATTGAAATCAAAAAACATACTAATTTTAATAGAGAAGATGGTTGGAATGTACCACCAGCTTGGGATCCAGTTATACAAATAGTCAAACCCAAGAAGAAGCAAACCACAGCTAGACTTCATGATACTTTAAACTCATTCTGCGTAAATAGAAACACCAATGATTAAATTATGTTCGGGTACTTTGAAATAACTACACTGGAACATTGAGACAACTACCATCTTAGTCTCCCCGTGACCATAGCTGCTGAAAAGCAACCGATACGTCGGGGAAAGTGTAAAATTAAATCAAATCTAAATAGTTTTAATAACAATATAATTAGCTTAAAAATTAGTAAAGTTTAATAGTAATAGTAGTGTAACAAATTTTCAAAATTATGTAATATAGTGTCAAATAAACAACGCGATAAAATCCGTATATAGTAGTTTAATTTCAATGAATAATATTCGCGTAAATAGAAGACAATATTATTTAAATACCAAATTTAAACTTATTGTTTTGACATATCGAGATCGAACTGGCAATAAGTCCAAATTTTTTTTAATATAATGCCTATCTATAATGCCTGCCTACCCGTTATGGGTACGAGACTTTGTACGTATTCTGTTACTTAAATAATCTGCATTACGAAATATATGTACCGTATCTATCTATTTTCTTACACCTGAAGCTAACATAAAGATAATCTTAACCTTAACTTATAGTGAAAACAGTGATTGCAAATTATTATGATAAGTAAATTAATCAATACACCTAGAGCTAAATTAAGCAAGCTTAAATATTACTATAGAAGCACAAAAGACGAGTTAATTACGTGTTATTAAAACGAATGTGCAAGCCCTCATCACCTATGACCGATGAGCCTCGGGCCAATTGACCATTATCAAAAGGTTTGCTACGCCCTCTAAAAGGATGAACTGATGAAACGCATTCTATAAGATGGTATCTAAATGGACTGGTTACGAAAAACTGTATGATGAAATCACGCTACTTAAGAGGAAACACTAAAGACGAGAGAATTGAAAAATAGGTATTTATAAAATCTATTGCTGTCGCGCAGTGCCCGCAGAGCGCGATAGACACAACTGCAGCTTGGACCGAAAATGCTTATTAAAAGTACACAAAATCAACGTTTCGTAGTCCCCTGATTCATTCTCCAAAACTTGAACGATTTAAGTACGTTTCTCATTAAAATTAAAGAAAGGCTTTGGCCGTGTTCCTGTTTGTTCCTTTTTTTATATAATTTAGTCAAATTTGTTTTCTGGATGTTTGAACACAGCGAAAAATCTGGCCAATTTTTGAGGTTTTGAAGGTTCATGTCTCTTTTAATAATTAATTTATGAAAAAAAAGGACAACATTGGGACATGCCAATAGAGGCCATACATATTTAGGAAAAAAATATTACTCTACTGGCATTATCCAGGGAAGAAACAAGGGACTCCGTTTGTATTGAAAAATATCTGAAGGGATGAGGAATATTACATCTAGATTTTATATAGAATAATATCAGTTCTGTATATAAACTGTGCTCCCAGCAGTGTGAGAGACAGTGTGCGAAGGATTGGTCCATAGTGTACCAGGCTAGTCCAGAGCAGGTTTAGCAGGTTTAGGGCAGAATTCACTTGTCAACATAATCATAATCATTTATTTGCTTGAACATCGAAATCATTACGGAGAACGCTCAGACAAGCAGGTCTCCTGGCGATGTTTTCCTTCACCATTAAAGCGAGCGAAAATATACTTTATAATGTGCACATAACTTTGAAGACATTCAATCACCGGACAAAGAGGACTCCCAGACTCTCGATACAAATATTTGTGCATCCTATAAATGCTTACAGCGACAGTTGCGAAGCGCGCACTTTAACCACTAAGGCATTAGTGCATTAACTATATTGGCAGAGATCGTCGCGGACTAACGACGCCAATTATTTTGAACAAAATACTTTTACATCCACAATTTATAGATAAGGTCGACTTTAACAAACTATAATGATTTCAACCCTAAGCAGAACAGAAATTCAGTAATCAATGTATTTTCCCGTTATTTGTAACAATAGTAAAATGGTGCACTTACCCCTAAATAACCTTAACCGAAGAGTTGACAGCTCAGGTCGCATTAGTTACCGTTATAGCTGGTGCAATACAACATCAATATTTTTTTCTTGTGCGTATATCTTCTTAATGTCGATTGAAGAAAAAAATTTAAGTCGAATACCAATCATTACGAAATCTTCATCCAAACACCCACTTGATTGCACCAGCTGCGCATGATTCACTAAAATACCAGCATTTGTTCCCATTGTTCCGCTCCTGTCACTGCAAGGTCCTCGATCATAATACTGACACCAAAAGGCTACGGCTGATGGACAGCAGCCGTGATCAACGTATATTTGGACCTCTGAATGTGATATTATTTAATCTGTACTTATGATACAGTTTCGGGGTCAAGCTTTGATATAATAGGCGTGACTGAACCGGTCTTCAGCTATTGTTGCCAAATAATAGATGGTTTGGAATAGACAAACGTTTAGATAAGAATGCTGGCAGTGATTGCATGCATTGCATTGTGCATTGCAAGGATGGATAGCTTTGCAATGCACGGTATTACTCATATCATGACTATCTTCATTACAATTTATCACAATCTATCATCATCAAAGTTATTATATAGATCAAATAATTAAGTAATATTTTCTTGATACTTGTGCAATTTTGGCGCATTCGGAGAGAGAATAAATACTGGGAGAATACTGCTGTCACATCGCATCAGCAAACGACTGCTTTATAATTTTCTGCGCCTATTGTATCTTTTAAACCTAATTATATAGAACGAATGCTTATTTCTTTAAAATCACTCATATATTTTATTAATTATGGCGTAGCTTTCTTCGCGTCGTACAAAATATGCCATTTCTTGGAGATAGAATAAAATATTTAATATGTATTTATAATTTTTTGAATCCCTGTACTTAGATACTGTGTAAACAAACAAATTCTACCCTCTTATAAATAAGTTTAGATATATTCCACCCTGTTATGCTATGAGTCATATATTATCTTCTACGCTCATCCTCGGTTGTCATATAATAGCTATCAAATATCTTACACTGCACTGCATTGAGTACTCCTTAAACCTAAATGAGAGACCATTAATACGCCCTTGTTCAAGAGAAGTTCAAGGCCCGTCTTTTGTTTGTTCAACCTGCGACCGATATTCACATACCACACTAAACAAATCTTAATATACAACCTAAACATATAACATGTACCTTATTTCTTTACACATAGGATGCATTTTACTATAGCTGAATATATGTACCCGCATGTAAGGCAACTATATTGGTTTTTGGGCATAATTGCAGTTATTACGTACCTACTCATGTTTCAGAATGGTAATTGATCGACATTATAAAGTACAAAGACTTAAATAAATAATAAGAATTCTTCAATTACGTATCATCAAAGAGTATTCTAGTCTTTTAATTATATTGCTTTGCGTATAATTAGTTTCATTGATCGCTGGCATTGCCAACGTTTTTATTTATTTTCCATCTAAAGAATAGGGAAGTAATTGATGATTTTTGGTAATTATACTTGTAGGTATTAAACCTATTATGCTATGGTGTGATAATAATTATAATTGCGTAATAGAAGGATTATGTATAGGGTTGTCACTTTAGGAACAAAACTTATTAAGTATTAGATAATGCCTGCGGCTACGCTTGCGTTAATCTTGCTTGCGTCAATAAATTTGCATCGTCTTCCTCGGAAACAGCATTATTTTCTGGATGAAAAATACCTCATGTCTTTTTTTGTACCCCTGACTACGTGTAAAACTGTTAAAATGTTAGTTAGAATTTTGCACAAATAAGATTCATGTACGACAATGCCATTTTTATTTTTACTTACTTTAGGCACCCGGCTGAGACTAGGGATTAGGATAGAGGATTCTAGTAAAACGATAAACTCTTGAAAGGCCTGCATACCATCAGGGCCTGTGTACGTTATACAGTCCCTAAAGGTATGCAGGCCTTTCAACATAAAAAATATTTTTATTAATGAACTAGCTTTTAGCTTTGCTCACGTAGAAGTATGTTATGTTAGTAACAGTACCTTTTTAAATAAAATCTGGCATATGTTACCCGGTAATAATATAGCTTCCCAATGATGAAAAAAATTTTAAAATTGGCTAAGTTGTTTTTGAGATAAATCGTTAGAAACAAACAAACAAAAAATTTAATCTTTCCTCTTTATAATATTAGTACTTAGGTATAGATGAAGCATGCATTTCTTTATGTTTATGAACTTACTGGCTGCTTAACAAACAAATCAAATCAAATCAAATCAAATCTTTATTGCAATCATGAGTATATAGGATGTTACATTAATTATAGGCTCATACATGATACCCTGTTAGGGCGCAGCAACATAATATTATTATTTTATTAATTATAAAATAAAAATTACTTATATTATTTAGTTAATTGTTATAAATATCATTGTTAATATTGTATTCATATTTTATATTAGGTTGCAGTTCTGTCCTCGAAAAACTCTTTTAGACTATAAAAGCATTTTTGAGACAAGTATTTTTTTAATTTATTTTTAAATATATTGAAACTTGCTGTGTCTTTTAATTGTTTTGGTATTTTGTTATATATTTTGACGCACATTACATATGGTCCAGAATGAAATATGGATAGGTTTGATTTCGGTAGAGCAAGTGTGTTTTTATTTCTTAGATTACGAGGTTGTGTGTAATGATCCTTCTTCAGGGAAAATAGGTGGATTTGTTTTTTGACAAAGATACAGATTTCAAAGATGTACATAGATGTTAAAGTTAGTATGTTAAGTTCAGTGAAATGTGGCCTGCAGCTATCTATTCCGTCGATGTTTGCCAGAATTCTTATACATTTCTTTTGTAATTTGAACAAAACACCTGCGTCTGTACTATTACCCCATAGTATAATTCCATACATAAGCCAAGAGTGTGCATATGCATAGTAGGCAGCAGTTGCTGATTTTAGGTCTGTTGTTTTTTTTAATTGTAATAGTGCATATGTGAACCTAGATAATTTTCCGCTTATGTTATGGATGTGGGATTTCCAGTTTAAGTTGGTATCTATATGTAGGCCTAATAATTTAAAAGACTCAACGCATTCTAATGTTGTGTTATGGTGGGAATAGTTGATTACTAGTGGACGTTTTTGATATGGTTTGAATTGCATAATTTTAGTTTTGGTAAAATTAACTTCAAGGTTATGGTCGTCCAGCCATGCTACAATTTCAGATAGGGTTTTGTTAATTTTATTGCTTAAATCTAAGTTATTTTTGCACGGGAAAATTACTGAGATATCGTCAGCGAATAGGATGCTTACTGAGTCAATGATTTTTGGGAGGTCGTTAATGTATAACAGGAACAGTAAACAACCAAGTACGCTGCCCTGTGGGATGGAGTTTTTTACATCAGTTCTTTTAGAACGGACATGTGATATTTCCCCGGTTTGTGAATTAATATGTTCAATTTCTACATACTGTGTGCAAGAGTTGAGATAAGAGGAAAACCAATCATGTGCAACACCTCGAACATACAAATAACCGTATGATCTTATAATATGAAAACGTATAAACTTAATAAAACTTATTTATGTATCTCGATATTAAAGACCCGAACGAAATTACAGACACAGCTAGCGAGAATGAAACCGCAAGAAGCCCTCAAGTAGCGGATTTAGATCCAGGCGTGCCAAAAAGAGATAGCTATATTTTATTGATTCATCGATAAATTGTGCATCGCCGATTTGCCGGCCGCGCGGCCGGCTCGCGTTGTTGTGACGTATTTATAATTTATAGCCATTGCAGAATATACCAACACTACATGTTATATGTTACCTAGACGTAGTCTATATATGTATATTTAACAACCAAGAGATATAGTAAGATCATAAATGAAATACCATTACAATCGAAATGAAATATAAAATTTATAGACCCACATTACATAATAAGATTTATGCGTCTACATTTTTATAAAATATCACTACCCACACATGTTGACCTAAATTGTATAACATTCGTAACATATTCTAATGACATTGGACAGTATGAAACAATAGATATTCTATTGTTTTACGCATTGATCACACATAAAACAATAAGCTAACCAAGTCCTAAAGTTATTAAGCGTCCTCTAGACCTCTGTATAAGTCTACTTAGAATATTTGGAGACCAGTAGCACATTATACAGTAAGACTATCTTATTTTTGAAATGAGCGAGGGAGCCACAATTGCATTTTCTGAAAATTTACATCCTTTTGTGGTTCATCGTGAAAATTCAAGCTACAAAAAGGATGCAAGTTTGTAAAAAGGCCAAATGGGAGAACTAAAACGAATGTTCTAGTTCTACCATTTAGGTATTTTACAGATAAGTTACTATACGCGCTGCCTCTTTCTTATGTAAGCAAAAGGTAATTATGTTATAAGAGATGATGCTACGCCCCAGGTAATCAATAATACTAATAGTTTCTTTCTTCTTTTCGTGTGGTAGTGGCCAAGCTGTTGTCAATAGTTGTTCAAGCCGCCCGTAGGCCTCTGACATGGCTTAAAGTATTTATATTATTGACTACCATTTAACATCAATGCTATTGTCGAAAAAAGATGGCAGCCTTTTATGTATTGCAAGTTCGAGACGAGCCAAGGCTTGAAGGCTTTAGTTATTTCACAGATGATTATAATACTATACTAGTAGTTACGTTGTCAACGAATAGATTGTATACAAAATCATGTTTATTGTATAGTTTTGATTCTATTTATTAAATAAGGAAACTAGTCGATTTACGAGGTTGTACTTGTGGAAGTAAAAGGTTGATTAAATATTTTGTTGATTAGTAATTATATATCACGACTGATTGAACCACTTAGTATTTTCATTGAAAAATAGATTGATAAAAAGGTATATAAAAATTAAAAACGATCGGGAATCGGTTTTGAGCAATATCTCTAAAACTACGCACAACCACGGAGCATGACGAGACGACGCAAGACGTCTATTACTTATGTATCACGTAATACTGAATTATATTTAGTTATAATAAAGTATATATAATCATACAATCTGAAGTTGCAGCTGTATGGCTGCAGTATGGCTGCGTATACAATGCAAATTTCAACGTCTAACGATTAGATTTTGTCCGCGGTTTCACTAGCGTAAATGATGGTTAGGTTATGTTAGTAACAGTACTTTTTCTGGATGAAAGGTACCCTATGTCATTTTCTGTTCTCCTGACAACGTGTATGAGAAATTTCACGTTGATCGGTCGAGTAGGTAAGGCGTGAAAGCGTTACAAACAAACTCACATTCGCATTTATAATATTACTAGTCAGGATTAGATTAAGATAGCATGTCGTGGATGCAGAGTGTGAACACCCATGTGGTTTTCTAAAAACTGGCGCACCTGGGTTTGGTTACATGAAGCTAGAATCAGAAACCATTCATTTACTGACTTCTCTCTAGTCCGAGTATAGTCAAATAACCTTTGACTCTTCTTCTCTCTTCTCTCTTAGCCTTTATTATTCCCAAGTCACTTGGGGTCGGCTTTTCTGGTCTAACCGGATTTGACTGGATATCAGTTTTTACACGGAGCGGCTGCCACCTGACCTCCGCAACCCGAAGGCTAACGATACCCTAAGGCTAGACCAGTGTCAGGATATTAGAGGGTACTGACTTTCCCAATAACGACTGCCATAGATGTTCATCGCAGCCGGGACCAACGGCTTAACGTGCTCTCCGAGGCACGGAGCAGGCGATAATCGTCAATCAATACGCACATAATTTCGAAAAGTCATATAACTTCTGAAAGTCAGAGGTGCGCGACGTGGGTTCGAACCCGAGACCCTCTGCATTGCAGTCTATTGGTCTCCCCTCTGAGCTATCGCTGCTCTGGTAGTAAGTATTAGAAAAATATAAACCCTGTTAGAATGAGACTAAAAAGGACTAAAAAAGGACTTCAAATAACCTTTGACTATTATAATATAAATCAAGAAAACGCAACAAATATACAGATCTTTATTGTTATTAATATTACAAAGTGTGAATATGTTAGTCGCCATAAATTGTCGACAAATTTATTGCAGCAATCAACAGAACAATAGCTGAAACAACCATTTATGGTACAAATTAAATTAAACTGCTCTTAATCGTCCCGATAAACACGGACTTCTAAAAATAAATGATCACGAATATTACTCTGTCGAAACATCGTCAAAATTATTATTTAAATGCAGAAAAATGCGGATCTGATGGTTTGTAATAACACAATTATTTTACACTAGCTTCTGCCCGCAGCACCGATCGTGTAATTTACCTACCACGCACCCACAAGAATGCATAAGCTGATAAAAGTACCTATCCTATGCAGAACCAGATCTATCATGAAAATGATTCTCTGAGACTTCGAGCTGAACGAGAACAGCTTACAATGAAGTCTCATCAGATTTCTTTGTTTTAAAATTACATTACTCCGTTGTTCCGATTAGTTCATAAAAGGGTTTAGGACAATGACGTGGTTACGCACCGAAGTTTAGGACACATTTCAGAATAAATTCACGATACGAACGACGGCCAAAACGACGCCCAAAGGCCTACTGGTCTACTCGTGATATAAGTTTCATCAAATTTATTTTTTATACAACTGCGGTGGCAAACGAGCATACCCACCTGATGGTAAATAGTCACTGTAGCCTATGGACGCCTGCAACACCAGAGGCATCACTTGCGCGTTGTCGACCCTTTAGAAAAAAAAGGAAGTGGGAAGGAGAAGGAGCGAGAAGGGGGCAAGAGGGTACTTGGGCCTCCGGCACTCTCGCTCACCGAACGAAACACAACAGTAAGAATACTGCTATTTCACGTCGATATTCTGTGAGAGAGTAGTCCTTCCACGGTCGAGCCGGCCCGTTCATGCTGAAATCAGTTCAATACTGAATTTTCTGACAAGAAATTCTCAGTGGCATCAAGGTGTCTGGAACAAAGCCAGATAAACGGCAATAGGCTTGCCCCATATTACATCGAACCTAAAATATTGCTAATTAATTGCCTAATTTATATTAATCGGTGCCTACCTCTGCCTATCTCTTTATGAATATATAGGTGTGTATATATTGGAACGTTTTAAAGGTCACGGTTTTAGATACTGCTGCTACTAAGGATTTCCTTTAAATAAGACATAAAGTAGATTTTCCAAAAAAAATTAGTGTACCTGTAGAAAATCAATCATAACTAATATTATAAATGTGAATGTGAGTTTGTTTGTTACGCTTTCATGCCTTAAATACGCGAACAATCATTACAAAATTTCGCATATACATTGTCAGGTGTACAGAAAAGGACTTAATGTACTTTTCATCCAGAAAAAAAACTACTGTTCTCGAGGGATATCTAATAAGAAATAAGAGAAAGACTACCTGCAATACTTAAATCATATTAAAAAAACTAATAGAATTAGATCAGTTCACGCATACACCACGGGAACGGGGTACAAAAACATCAAATGTCATTGGATTAATTGTGATAATTCAAATCCGATGTTTTATTATCAAACACGCCGTTTATACGATAAGGTACCGCAACCGCATCGGTCGAAATCTATACCTACAAGTACATCACACGATACTCATACTGATATAGATCTTAACTTGTATATTACTCAAAATGTATTGCATACCACAGTTATTTATATTAGATGGTTATCGTACCTCCGGTAGCAAAGTGACTGCATTAAACACATTGTAAGAACAGGGAACGCAGTCTCGTTCTCTCTTACTTAAAAATCACGATAAGTATAAGAGAGAGTGCTAAAATTAATGTCACAAAATGTGTGTTGGTTAGTGAGCTTATTATGTTACTGAAGCTACATTTAGGTTAGTTGCTGGGTTCAGGCAAAGGATTGAGCCTATGAAGATACGGCAAGAAACTTATTACCCATTCTTTTAAATAGCCAATTAAATATAATTCCAGCATTTTACAACTCTTATTAACAAGATGTTGCAGTCATTGTATCATTTATTACTGACTAGATAAATCTAAAAGTAATTCCAAGAATTACTTAATAATATTAAGCAGATAAAAATGTCTTAATTACATTAATAACCCAGGCAACATAGTTGCTAAACTAGCAGACATTGTATGTTTAACAAGAAGCAAATGCCTCGCTGCCGTTTAGTAGCTTAAAAAATGTTAAATGATATGAAACGCATACGCGTTCCAAAGGACGTTAAGCCGGTTTATCATCCTTTTTAGTTAGCAGACGGCAGGTCGTGAAAGAAATGATGTAAGCGCGATGCGCAACTTCTTAAAGCACCTCACGAGCGATTCATGGCAATGTCGGTCAAAAACCTTTTGGATATTAAACTGTCACTAGCTTATCAGAAACAGCTCGACGTCTGGATCTTTAAAGCCAAGATCTTTAGCTAGCCGGGTGCATTGCCAGAAACTATGCTAGCAATACACACGACTGATATTACGTGTGTCCTAAACATTGAATTGAATTAATAATGCTATACAAAAATTTACTCTTTGATTACCGCTCTGACCTGAGGATGTGTCGAGCAGAGGCGAAATTAGTGTCGTCGCAAACTTTGTGTTCGAAGCGGAATATTGGAAGTTAAAATACGCCCGGATCCCACGACGTCGCGGTCTACTATAGAAATTTTTCGGTAATTGTCAACCTGTTTCTATTGCAATGTTTGGGATAAGCAATACTAGGGTGCGGGGTGGGTTAGGTACTCTCTTCGTAAATATTTTATTATTATGCAACTTATTGAGTTTACACATATACAGTAATAGTGACAACTAGTTAGCATGTCTTAAAATTCGAGTAAGTATTATATACAAACGATATATACTTTACTTTACTTTAAACAACGATATATGCAAATGATTGAAGTCTAGGTGATTAGTTAGATAAACGCCTGCGAAAAATGTCATAGCAAAACATGTTTAAGCGAAATATTAATATGGTTTCTGTAGGTAAATTATATCCAAGTGTTTTTTTTATTGTAGTTTCACAAGTTCAGTAGTATATGGAATTGCTTTTAAGTTATCCGAATAAATATCAGCAAGTTAAGTTAAGTTGGTTAAGATGCTAAAATTTTACATATAATATAATATAATAATATAATACCTAGTATTCTACCACATACACACAACACTATCTAGCCCAAACTAAGCAGAGCTTGTACTATGGGTACTAGACAATGGATAAATATACATATACACTTTTTTTTTGTATATAGGTACATGCATATTATACATAGAAACACCCAGACCAAGAAAAATATCCATGTTCATGCACACAAATGTTTCACTTGTGCGGGAATCGAACCCGCGACCTCAGGCGTCGATGACTGTTTTTCGATTAAGACTGCGCCGAGCGTAAGACAGATAATGACAGAGCTCATGCGGCGCATATTCAAATTGGCGCGTGGCCGCCATAGTTAAATTGTATGGAGGATTTAAAGTGCTTTTTTGATTAATATGTATCTTTATTGTCAACCTATAACTGAAATATTTGGGGCGGAGAAATTGTAATATAACTATTTATGTTTCGATTAAGCTGTAAAATAGGATAGATTTCTACTGTTATAATCTAAAAATCACGGAACACGAGCTTACGATTTTGCAAATTTACGTGATTTTTTGGGCGAAAATATTAATTATTTTAAGTTTTTTACACGGAGTAATTGTAAACACATTCATTGTTATGGTAAATGTATATTTTATATTTGTATTAAACAAAAAGTGTTGATTTTATTCACTGAACTGTGACCGCCTGTTTTAGCACATTTCGCTCGGCGCAGTCTTAAGTAGATACTTATCAATTAAGTGGGTATTAAAGAGCTAATACGTAGTGAAATATAAAAGGGATTCCCCTCCGATACCTACTATATATATCTAAGCGACAATAAATGTAGCTTATAGTATTATCATTTAAGTTCCTAAATAAATTGAACACAATTATGTACCAACTCTATAACAAGCATGCTATGGAAGAGCGGAGTCTCTTAATACAGGCATTGTTTGCTTAAAAGGAAGCTCCGATCACAAACATTGTTATACACATTTTTGGTAACGAAATAAATATTTTGTATTTGTATATTGTATTGTATAAAACAATCAAACTAAATTTAATCTGTTTATTTCCATATGTCCAGTATATCATATTTTATTTCCTTATAAAAAACGACTTCCACGATACAAATTATCCCTGTATCGCGGGGGACTTGCGGGCATTTAAACAACGGACAGAAGCAATACCCAGACTCGGAACAATAATTTGTGGATAGCACATTTTTTGTCCCGTATGGGATTCGAACTCACAAGACTCTTCGCAATGGTAGTGGCGAGATGACATCTTAAACACTATATACTTATTACATTTATAATTATGTTAGCTGTATTTAAGTGCATACCTATTTCTCTTTTTATAGAAGCCACTGGCCCCGCTACCCTCAGCATTTCAACACATGTAGGTATTTTTTTATTTTAAAACCTTATTGGTGAGTAGGTACATGATATTTGAGCCGTTTGGTGTTGAAACGCTGGGGCCATGGGGTTCAAGTGCTAGATCTGTTTATAGATGATCGATGATCTGATGGATGCTTCGCGTGACCAGAGGGCTGGTATTTTCTTTGCATAAATAATAAGTATTGCCATTCAACGTGGCAATGCTGCCAGTTTTCTGGGCACGTTGGGCATGCGGTGGTTCTGGGCATGCGGCGGAATATTATGACGCTTTTTAATTATGTTGTTGTATTTTCTCTTTAGTTTATATTTCTTGTAAATAATTTGTGTATATATTATGTTAATTATTTAATTATGCCATTAATAAATTATTTTTATTGTATGTTATTTCAGCGTATTTACCTAATTCTAATATACATATTTCTATAATCAATAGATAATTATTAATATCTAACTAGACGCACTTATGCCTAACGAGAAGTAGATATACTTTATCTACATCTTGATTACGATTAGAAATATTTTATCAAAGGAAACATTTTATTGCGTATTATTTGTTTATTCTAGCTTGGCCTTTTTATATAAATATTCCTATATTTTATATAATTATATTTATAGCATAAAACTACTTATATGGGCTATGGATTATGGACTATATGAACGCTTACAGCATCCAAGGTACTTGGCATTGCTTCCTCAGTCAGAATAAATGCTAGCAGTTTAAGCACCATAAGTATAACCTTTTACGCAGAAAGGGCGATTTAATTTATATTTTATTTATTATGGAATAATATACCTCCAGCTAAAACGAAATATTATGTGATAAAATTATAAATCACAAAGAATGTTAATGGTAATACTGCAGGCTGCTACATTATCCACAAACATTTTACTTTTTATTATTTACATTCAATTTTTCTTCATAATTCAAAATGTATAAGAAACATAAATTTGATCAAAATATATGTATACATATATGTCTCGGACTGTAAGAGACTAGATTTCTTTGAACAATAGATACGTATTATTATTATTATACATAAATTATATTCAATGGGTGCCACTAGACGAAATTTTACTTATAAAAATATAAAATAGTTAATTACATTTTGTAATGATACTTAATTACTCTAGGTTCATGGGGTCCGAGCGCTCGTATTTTGTACAGGGAGATCGCAAAACGCCTGATCGACGTTTCGCGTGATCAGAAGGCTGGTCTTTTCTTAGCCCAAAGAATCAGCATTGCCATTCAACGTGGCAATGCTGCCAGTCTTCTGGGCACGTTACCAGCTGACAGCGATGCTGAAGAATTCTACGATGCCTAAACCATTTTTGTAAATATTTAGTATTATAATTATTTGTGTTTTTGTAATTATGTTAATTATGTTATCTTTTTTAGTACATTTGTAAATATAGGTTACATGCATATTGTATATAAAGTAAGTTGATAATTATTATAATTTAATTAATTACAATTAAATAAAAACGAAGTGGTTGCCAAACAATATATTCATACGCATATAAGTTAAAATTCAATTATAGAAAAAAAAGAAGAAGGAATGCCAGCTAAACTAAATTGCATACAATTATGACATAGATCAATATTTAATCTGTCAATTATTAGAATACCAGACATAACAAAAATCTATTGTATCTAGCCACCAGTGTGCCGCTGCGACTCATTAGGTTAATGAAGTTAGATTTCAATTGAAGTTACGAGCATGCAAATATATTGGAATTCGTTCCTATGGAATGCTGGCAACCGTTCATATCACAGGAACACTTCACAAATTTACACTATTGAAAACGCATTAACTGTATATCTAACCAGTATACAATGTAGGGCTTATCTATTGTTGATCTCTAGTCGCGACACATTGCCGAATATTTTTGTAATGATATCGCATGTTAAGTTTGACCGAACTCGAAGCCTTGTGGACTATGATGTATAGGTACATCTTCATTATCAGAGATTGGAATTAATATTAAGCATCATAAAATTATCAGCAGCGGCACTTCTTCTCTTCTTATGGTGCCAAATAAGCATAGAACCCGTCTATCATCTTACTTAAACAGCATATAAATATACAACCCGCCTAATAGTGAGCGTTTACAGTAGCGTCTGATCGCTTGGAATAGCAGAAATAACACTAGCGCATTGCAGACCCTAAGAAGAGTAAAGGAGGAAAGAATTGAAATATGTGAGGTAGGTATGTGAGCTTTAGGATCTTTGATTCACCGGTCCCCATTGGAATGCTGTAACGCTAGTTTTCTACAAAAGTGTGGTGCCTTCGTCTCCAAGGGGCTAATACGTACCGGCTGTAATTAATTGACGTCAGGCGAAATAATAGGTACTAGCGGTTGCAAAGTAGTCGAAAATCGACCATAATTGATTAAAATTTTAAGTTCGATCGTTATTATAAATACCGCAAAATTGCAATAGATACATAAGTTATGTAACCACAGTTACGAAGAATTAGACGACATGACCCGAACCATGCCGAAATACTACGAACGCGATTCGACTGCGGGTGTCAAATGCATTGTTGTAGGCGTGTAGTTTTTCAATAATTTAATGTATTTCTAATGTATATTTTATAAAAATATTAGGATTCGCCACTCCTTCTCCATATAAACTTTTATTGTGCCAAATTTCATACTTCTCCGTCCGCGCAATTTTCGTAAAAAGGAGTACAAACTTAATGCTTCACGTATTAATATACAGATTATTCTTTGACAGCGTAATCTGTCACATTAACTTAGTTTCGGTGTTAATTGCCTCGCCTCTGCCATTGCACCGAGTGTCATGACTTAGGTGTGTGTGAAAATTTGTCTCTTGTGACCCCACAAGATATAAACATTCGTTCGGACACGAAGATCACCCAGACTCGGAACAAATATTTAGTTCTGTTGCTTCAATACTTGAATGCCCCCTGGGACACAGCATATTATACTAGTGCGAGAGATGTTTTTGAAAAAAATGGTAAGTGCTCTGCCTAACGTTCGAGTAAATAGGTAACACATGTATTATTGGGAAGTTCACAAGAAATTCCCAAACAGCGAAAGCGAACAAAGTAACAAACACTTATCGATAAGCGGGATGATATCACGTTCGTATCAGTTGATATCACTGATAGCGGTCAGTGCGCTCGACAACGCTCGCGCAGCTCAACATGTGCACAACGCTAACTTGAAAATGGTAAGTCACTTTTCTTAATTACGGATATAGTTCTCACCTTAAGTGTAAAGCAACTTAACCAATCTTTAAGTGAATAGTGAAAATGTGTGAGAGTTTTTTTCTAAGTGCTTATTCGGATATAGACGCAGAAAAACTGAACAGGCCTTGATGCAATCGATCTTCATTATCAGTAATACTTTCGATGCTCTTGTTAGAGAGCTGGTCATCATAATACCCCGAAGATAAGGCGGTCATCATAGGCAATAATTCAGGTGGCAATGGACGGCAGTTGCCATTTGATATTTAGTTGTGAAATGGTTGAACACCACACGCATAAAAAAATGACTAATTATAAATACTCTTGCTTTCTTTTTAATCTAAATCGTATACTAAATATAGTATTAGTCAATATAAGTCAAGATAATATTACATTTTCAACGTAGATCTAACGCTGAACAGCATATTATGGGTGTAGATGCCTACATTAGACCAAGGTTACTTAGCCTGAGTCACAAAAATTCTCTGTCTTCAATTTACAACGATTGTGTAAGATTTTGTTGACAGATTGCTTATTTTCCGGCATAATTCCGTATCGGTGAACGTCTCATCCTCGTTATATACACACTAAGATTAGTTTTAATGGATCAGCTATGCTCTTTTATCAAATATTCTGACTTCTGATCTATTCTTAAAATATTGTTAAGTTTGGTTTGCGTATCAAAGGGTAGTTGATACTTTCCTAGAAATTTTGTTAATATTTAGTAGTTTTTTTGCTTGATGTCTAGTCCGTTTTACAAATATCCAGCTACAGAATAAGTGTTCATAACATCCAGACATCTATATTTTTAGTTGTATTTTACAAATGAACATTAATAATATAATATAATATAATAATAATATAATATTCTTTCACATACACGCAACATCATCTAGCCCAAACTAAGCAGAGCTTGTACTATGGATACTAGACAATGGATAAACATACATATATACTTTTTTTTTGTAAATACATACATATTATACATAGAAACACCCAGACCAAGACAAACATCCATGTTCATGCACACAAATGTTTGACTTGTGCGGGAATCGAACCCGCGACCTCAGGCGTGGCAGTCAATTACACTAACCACTACGCCATCGAGTCGTCAATTACATTGAAGTACTATTGCCAAATTTTACAATTGATTTGCTATAATTATACTAACTGTTCATATAGTTATCAAGTTTCAGTTTCTTCGAAAATGCTGACGTAACTTATAATAAGAAGTAGTTTAATTTCAACACTATTTTACTCTAGAATAGTAAAACATTGACGTATAGTGATAAAACTCTGTTACGATCTTTGATAACCATTCATTGTAAGTATGGGAATATCCGCCATTGCTAATTCGTTTCAAAGAAAAGAAACAATACATGATCGGTTGTGTTGATTTTACAACGAGCGTTTCGTAAAACACAAATAACCGCCATTAGATCAAGAAATTACAAAAGAAAAGAAAAGACAGAAAATATGAAACCATTTTATTTAGAAATTCACATGTTATTTAGCACGCAAAATCTTAGTGTCTCAGTTATTTGTGATATTATAACAGCTGCTTATAACACCTATGAATTATGGATACGGTCCGGTACGGTTTATATCAGAATGGGTGACATTGTTTGCTACACCAAATGCATATCGGTATAACGTTCCCATAGCGAACGTTTACCGACATAAGTACTAGCCTATGTGTCAGCCTAGGAGATAGTCTATGTGTGTTATTTCATCGAAATCTGTCAAAAGATTTTCGCATGATTCTTATATAGAAATGCAATTGTATACAAATTTAAGCAAATTTATCGACTTGTTTTTGAGTTTTGCTAATACAATCATACAGAAGCTGAATTTTATATATAAAGATTTGTTGGAAAATTTATAAACATCAAGAGAACAAAAGGATTTGAAACATTTCTTTCGTGTTTCTTATTTATAATACAGCAAATATAACCAAAATATCTTTAAATATTTGTTTACAAAGAGATTATACCTACTTAGATTTGGAAACCCTCTGTTTATTAAGAGTATGTGAAACGAAAGGCTAGCTATTACTATTTATATTAAAACCCTGGTGTATTCCACCCTTCAACCTTATCTACTTAACTTCAATTACCTAACTGATTCATACAAATTCTTGACTAATTACAAAGCAATCAATAACAGACTATTACTCACTGATATTTACTATACTTTTTATAAATGTTTGTTTATTATCGTTCCGCAACAAACAAACCAATCGATAGATGTGTATTCTTCATATATTCACGACTTTCAAACAATGTATTTATATTTAATGCTGAAATT
The DNA here is from genome assembly GCA_930367265.1 of Catocala fraxini. Taxonomy (NCBI): domain Eukaryota; kingdom Metazoa; phylum Arthropoda; class Insecta; order Lepidoptera; family Erebidae; genus Catocala; species Catocala fraxini. Next base: position 8,671,669 of record OV884037.1, read on the forward strand.
GATTAGTTGCAGTGCAACATCTATTTGGCTATTGGTCAATCTGAAGTCTGACATCTCTTGGGCAAAAGAACACTATATAAAAATGGGGTTAGAGTATTTAGTTTCAAAGGGCGGGCATTCATTTACTTGTTTATAAAAAATTACAAGACAATAAAAATAACCGTAACTTAAAAAAAATATTTAATGCCTAAATCGAGTCGACATTTTTTGAATTTCTTGTTTTGTATTTTTATTATTGTTATACAAGTACTTACATCTGATTTGTATCAAACAAACTAGAAATTAATCTTCTTTAGGTACTTTTGTCTGATTCGTATCAGGCAAACATATATTATTCTTTCGGATTCTTCTTCTCCCTTAGCCTTTATTATTCCCAAGTCACTTGGGTCGGCTTTTCTGGTCTAACCGGATTTGACTGGATATCAGTTTTTACACGGAGCGGCTGCCACCTGACCTCCGTAACCCGAAGGCTAACGATACCCTAAGGCTAGACCAGTGTCAGGATATTAGAGGGTACTGACTTTCCCAATAACGACTGCCATAGATGTTCATGGCAGCCGGGACCGACGGCTTAACGTGCTCTCCGAGGCACGGAGCAGGCGATAATTGTCAATCAATACGCACATAATTTCGAAAAGTCATATAACTTCCGAAAGTCAGAGGTGCGCGACGTGGGTTCGAACCCGAGACCCTCTGCATTGCAGTCTGTTGGTCTCCCCACTGAGCTATCGCTGCTCTATTATTCTTTCGGATACAATCTCTCTAAAAACGGAAGTATTTACTTTTTATAAGAATCCATTCACTTATCATTCTGATTCCATGAAATCCATGATTAATTACAGACATTTGCATAGATACTTTGTTCACAAACTTATCATTTACAACTAGATAAGATTTACAAGTGCAATTATTAAAATGTACTGCAGCAGTACTTCTATCATTTGACCGAACCGACGCCTATCGCAATATAAAAATGTATCCACATCGCTTCTAAGAATGTCTGAGATAACCGATAAAATGTTCGACAACGAAATATCGGAGTATATCAACGATTACGACAATATATTGTATCTGTATATCAATGATTATGATGAGCATGTGAACCTGTAGTCTCATTGCGTACGTTTTTTTTATTACTATTATTACAAACATGATTACAGGGCTACATACCATACACGATGGTAAACTACCCTAGTCATGCCACCTATTCCATAGGTTCTGGGATGCACGAACCCTCCCAACGTCTTTATCAGAAGGACTAGGTTCCAATATTTTATCCTGGGGCCCTGGCTAATGGAAAGGATTGAATGGAATGAAAAGGCAAATAGGAAATTATGGTAACCTAACTAACTACATATATAGTAATATAGTGTTATATATGTATGTTTAATTTACAAAAATCTGAGTGCTGTCAACATTTTTCTAAACAGGTAACGCCCCTGATAATGTTCTATAGGGATGTTTTTCATCCGTGCATATGATCTCACAGCAGACTCGCAGGCAAACCGTAAACAAATATGTTCAGAGACGGACATGACTAAAACCTCTCAATTGCTATGTCATTAAATATATACGAGTATGTATCTTATGTGGCGGGCCAGTCAGTGCAGACCGGCGACACTTCGACCCAGTGGGATCTTTTGTGTCGACACTCTCCCAATAACGACTGCCATAGATGTTCATGGCAGCCGGGACCAACGGCTTAACGTGCTCTCCGAGGCAGGGAGCAGGCGATAATTGTCAATCAATACGCACATAATTTCAAAAAGTCATATAACTTCCGAAAGTCAGACGTGCGCGACGTGGATTCGAACCCGAGACCCTCTGCATTGCAGTCTGTTGGTCTCCCCACTGAGCTATCGCTGCTTATATACGAGAAGTATTTAGCCATATAGTTAAATCTTTACACAGTCTACGGGAAATCCGCATAACAACACCCATAATCAAATTGCCAGAATAGCTAAACTAAGAACCATAACAAACAGTCTTTACGAGAACAACAAGACAACAAAACTGAGTTATTTTTAGACTACTGACGTGCCTTTTAGATTATGATAAATGTTCTGGAAAGTCGGAACCGACTAGTCATATTTCAATGTACGTTATTAGGTGCGTTGCATGCTAGCTATTTCAACATTTCCTCATTACTTATCTGAAGCAAACAATAACAAATATAGTAGAATACTAAAGTTGTAGTAATCATGTGTCTGCTGCGAGCTAATCGCAATTACTAATTATATACAATGAAGATTACAATTATGTGGCTATTTCACTAATAAAAGCAGAAGAAAGTAACATCATGGCTTTAGAATCCCGACCGGGGCTTTTATGTTTCTTGTTTTAAAAACATTATCTCGTACTAGAAATAATTCTTGTGTCGCGGGATGCCTTACAATCATCCAAACCGATACTTAAGCACGATACCTTACGATCTACAGCCGGGCCGTATACATTATCAACTAGATCAATATGCCCAATGAGTCAAGAGAAAGAATGAAAACAATAGTTCAGCGGTTCTTAAAACTTTTTATATTCAAAATATGTAATCTAAAGGTGTGTAGAATGCATAACATGATGCATCTACAAAAAAAAATGTATGTTTATCCATTGTCTTGTACCCATAGTACAAGCTCTGCTTAGTTTGGGCTAGATAGTGTTGTGTGTATGTGGTAGAATATTATTATTATTATTCTCTTTATTAATAAGTAGCGATAGCTCAGTGGGGAGACCAACAGACTGCAATGCAGAGGGTCTCGGGTTCGAACCCACGTCGCGCACCTCTGACTTTCAAAAGTTATATGACTTTTCGAAATTATGTGCGTATTAATTGACAATTATCGTCTGCTCCGTGCCTCGGAGAGCACGTTAAGCCGTCGGTCCCGGCTGCCATCCATGTACGTCTATGGCAGTCGTTATTGGGAAAGTCAGTACCCTCTACTATCCTGACACTGGTCTAGCCTTAGGATATCGTTAGCCTTCGGGTTGCGGAGGTCAGGTGGCAGCCGCTCCGTGTAAAAACTGATATCCAGTCAAATCCGGTTAGACCAGAAAAGCCGACCCCAAGTGACTTGGGAATAATAAAGGCTAAGGGAGAAGAATCTCATTATTACTCTTTTTTTCTTTCTAAAAATTACATTTTTAAATATAAATATAAAAACTATACTTATTTAAAAATATAAAATCTGAAATGACCTACCGACATCGGGAACAGGGTCCAAGCTGCCGGTGGTTAGGGCACCAGAGAGAGGAATCTCCTCACAATACGCGCCTTGTCGAGTAGTACTGCCTTTTGCATCAAGGATTTGATCCAGCCATCTAACGCGAGCCTCTGCAGGTGGTGGTCGAGGCTCTTAGGTATTAAACCATTGACTGTAATGACTATCGGCACAATAATAATAATAATTATTATTACAGGTTTTATTTCACTATCCAGTACTTTGACGAGATATATTGACAGAGAAAGTTCCCTGTCAATATATCTTGTCAAAATTTTACTTAAAATGAACTGTCATTCCAGCTTGGAAATGACATTCTAAGCTGGAATGACAGATCATTTTTCATCTATGAGAATGACAAATTTCATAAAATCATAAATCAATAGGTTAAACCAAGAAATAATTGTTATCATCTCGTGGACTAATCGGATAACGGTACTAAGGATGATAAGACGACAGCCACTTTTGTTACTTCTCTCACGTCATTGCATGTGAGAGAAAAGGATAGACATAATTATAGCTCGCTGTTGTAAGATACCTTAATAAATGGATATTTGTTGGCATAATTTGTCTCTTTTCGTTGGCCTTACTATACTATTATTAACTATGTATTTCATATTAAGAGTAATATATTTCAATTAATTATTTTATTATTAACCTACAAACGTACACTAATACCGACTTATCAAACTCATTCACCCACTTTTCTTTATCTACCCTCGTTTCGTTAAACTCACTGCCATTTAAAAACAATTTAGTCTTTGTTTTTGTTCCGTGTGTATCTGTCGGTTACAGTGCGTCATGCTTTGAGTATATTTAAGTCGAAATGGTAGGAATATATAAAAAAGAATTAGTCATAAGAAAAATATTTTAGTGATAAGATTTGTATTTGAGAATGCCTTGGCAGTTAACCTCATGTTGTGTTCTTTGTGACGAGTAAAGTTTAGAACTCTTCAGAGGCTTTATAGAAATTTCAAAAGGCGTAACGAGGATGCTTGGCGGTGAAGGCCTAAGATCGTAAGACGTATTGTCCGAGTGTTTTCCATCTGCGACGCGTCCTTACATCAACTTACAATGCTTATGACTTGCGTCTGACGGATGTGCAGTGCTGTGTACTGGTAACGCAACGGTACTCTTATTAGGCTTACTGCAAGAAAGAAGATAGAATACCTTGCATTACAAACAATTATAGACCGTGCTAAAAGCACCTGACAACCTGTGCATACCTACTATATTGTCACCAATTTATCCAACTTCCTATCAATAGTTCTCATAATTTCAGGATGTGGCAATGCAGATAATATTATTGGGGAGCGTGCTCGGTGGCTTATGGGTCGTACTGCTGATCACGGTGATAGTATTGTGTTACCAGCTCAGCAGCCTCAAGAAACAAGTCGCTGAGATGAACAACTCTTCGCGGTTAAGAGTCCAGTAAGTACATAAAATTTTTACCCTAAACTTATTATTCCCAAGTATTAGGTTCAGCTCAAGGGTAACTAGTTTCGCCTGGATATCAGATTGTTTGAGCAGGACGGATTGGGACCATTTACTATCTGAACTCCGTGACGATATCTATGACTGATAAATATGACGATATTTAAGAACGACTTAGTAGTTTAAGAAGTCGCTATACGATTGCCACTGCGATGAGTGTTTGAGTTTAATCTGCACACGGGACAAAACTGCGCGTAAAGTTATTCCAAGTCTGCGTGTTTTTGTGTCCTTTGTTTTGTGGGAAAGCACCCATACTAGATTTATTTCTAGTGAGAAAGTTGTATTTTCTAATAAAAAGAATAGAAAAATAATGGAGCTACCAAACATGAATGAAACATGTTACTATACTGACCAATGCTATGGTAATCGCTTACCATAAGGCTAGTCTAGCTAGTCACCGTCTGCTTGCTTGCCATCTAGCTCGTAGAAAAAGAGGATTATCCGTATTTATTATATGTATTTATACCTATTTCTATGAATTTGTATAATAATAATTTGTTTATTGATTCGTCTCCCTAGCCTTTATTATTTCCAAGTCACTTGGGGTCGGCTTCTCTGGTCTAACCGGATTTGACTGGATATCAGTTTTTACACGGAGCGGCTGCCACCTGATCACCGCAACCCGAAGGCTAACGATACCCTAAGGCTAGACCAGTGTCAGGATATTATAGGGCACTGACTTCCCAATAACGACTGCCATAGATGTTCATAGCAGCCGGGACCGACAGCATAACGTGCTCTCCGAGGCACGGACGATTTATTTATTGATTACAGTGGTAAAACATGAATACAATCTATAAAGTACTTAATATAGGTAATATAATATGGGTGGCTGTACTAGGGTAAACCTGTGCCATAGGCGTTAAGGGCACTTACAATATTCTACTAGGAACTAAGTTATATACAATTAACTATACTAATTATATAAATATATGCAAAAATAGGCCAAGATTATAATTAATATCATGGAACTTGTTATTAGGTATTTATTTAAAAACAATCAACAAATCTTCGGTCTCATGATTTAAAGTTTGTAAGTACCGACAGACTATCCGCTTAGATCTTACATAGTTTAGGTCATATATAGCTGTTTGTTTATTTATCTTGTAATAAGAAAAGGCCCTAAAAATGCGAAAAATGTATATGTAAAAGCAAACTTTGATTCAGAAAGTGTGGTACAGACAATATCTTTCCGTCTTTTAGTGTTAGTAAGGTTGATGTTATACGTAAGCGTTGTGTGCTGTTTAAGTATGTTGTACATTATAAAAAGCTGCCGGACAGTTAATACTTTACAATTTTCATACAATAGATGTGAGGAAAAGCGGTAGAGTCGGCGGGTTGCTACTTTTAGAAGCACTCTTTGTGCCCGCTCAATATTAAACATGAAGGATTTTGCGCTACCGCCACATGAAGTGATGCAATATTGAATTAAGGACTGCCATAATACCTTATAGATCTGTATGATGAGTTTGTGATCTGCAATAAGGCGCAATTTTATGAAAACAAGTAATTATTTGCGTACTCTGTTAGTTGAAGCAGATATGCGTTCTCTAAAGAAGAGTGTGTCGTCTAATATAACACCTAAATATTTAATAATTGTAGTGTTAGAGATAATAGGACAAGTGTAAGCGGTAAAGTTATTATAGTTATGTGCATATAAATTAATATGACTTAAATGAGGATGGTGCCTACGCATACAAAATTAATAAAAAAAATTGTATTGAAAGTGTGCAGGTTATATTGAATTCATTTGTTTGCTATATTATCTCTGCACTGTGCACATTCATAGACTTCCGCAATGGTGTCTATATATTTGTACCTATTTCTATAACATTGTAGCCCAATTTGTATGTTTTCAGGAAACTAAAGATGAACAATGATAGGAATCACGCGTTCCACAACCCGGCTCTGTCACCTGATGAAGAACTGTCCCGGCGCGGTTACTCCATGTACATGGGACCAGACTGGCAGTCAGACGTGGAGAGCGGTAGATATCAGCAGGAGAGGCAGCCGGAGCGACCGCAGGAACGGTAACGTGCTCTTGTAATCTTTGTCACAATGGCACAAGGCTCCAGAGCCACCAAAACGACTATTTGATAATGAGTCCATTTTAGCGTCGTTATCAATAAATAAAAAATAAAAAAATATTTATTGCCCGCGGCTTTCGCTCGCGTGAATGTGGGTTATATACATTTCTATCCCTCCTGAACAGTGCTGGATGAAAGATATATACTTGGCATATACTTGCGCTGTTTTGCCATTAGTTTGCATTAGCTTTAGATTATAATATTAGTCCTATATAATATATTAAGCTGTCCTACTGCTGGGCACGGGCTTCATCTCACTGTTAGAATGGTTTACCCATAGTCCACCACGATGATACAGTGCGGTCAGCATACTTCACATATCTTCGAGAACATTATAATGAATTCTTAGACATGCAGGTTTCCTCACGATGTTTTCCTTCACTGATAAAGCGAGCGATAATTAACTATTTAATAGACACATATTATTATGTAACTTCGCAAAGAGACTTGAGATCAAACTCGAGACCTCTGCGTGACAGTCCAACGGTCTATCACTAGCTATCGCTGGTCTTAGCTTAAGATAGTGAGAAACCACTAAAACTTCTGCAAATCTCGCTTTGCTTCGCCTGGGAATCAAACCAATGCAGACATGCCTTTATAGCAAGTATAATGACTATCGATTGCACGGATGTCGTAGTGTTTTAAATGTTCGCCTCACTACTGCCACTGCGTCGAGTGTTGCGAATTTGAATCCCACACGGGACAAAAACTTTATGTGATCCGCAAATGGTTGTTCCAAATCTGGGTGTTCTTTGTGTCCGTTGTTTGAATGTTTGTAAAATCCGCCGCGACACAGGAATTATTTCTAGTGCGGGCGTAGTCTTTAGGTCTATGGTTACCTAACTATAGTGTTTATAAAGTAGTTTGTACGCTCGATAAACCATAGCTCTCTTATATAATGCATATTATTTGTTATCGTTTGCTATAAATTGAAATATGCGGTTTACCGCTGTTGTATTACAAACAATAACTTTTAGTTGCGTTGTTTACAAACTGCATTGTTGGTCTTGTTGCTCAAGTAATTTGTTCACTGCCAATCGCGAGATGTTTACGGCCAATCTCGGGTTCAATTCTCGGGTCTGTTTATGTGTTTTTTTGTATTAGTATACTCTCAGTATGTACAATACAAGCAGCGATAGCTCAGTGGGGAGACCAACAGACTGCAATGCAGAGGGTCTCGGGTTCGAACCCACGTCGCGCACCTCTGACTTTCGGAAGTTATATGACTTTTCGAAATTATGTGCGTATGGATTGACAATTATCGCCTGCTCCGTGCCTCGGAGAGCACGTTAAGCCGTCGGTCCCGGCTGCCATGAATATCTATGGCAGTCGTTATTGGGAAAGTCAGTCAACCCTCTAATATCCTGACACTGACCTGACCTGACACACCTTAGGGTATTGTTAGCCTTCGGGTTGCGGAGGTCAGGTGGCAGCCGCTCCGTGTAAAAACTGATATCCAGTCTAATCCGGTTAGACCAGAAAAGCCGACCCCAAGTGACTTGGGAATAATAAAGGCTAAGAGAGAAGAAAAGACTAACCTTACCTAACCTCCATTTATGTGATCGAAGCCGCGGGTAAAATCTAGTAGTAATTATTATTAAAAGGCTTCTTATTTCTAGTAGGTAGGTTGAGAGTACTCAACAAAATAAAACTCGCGGTACCCCGCCAATGGCACGTTCGCCCTAAGAAGCCAAACAAAACATTTGTTGCTAGTGAGTGTCGCACAAACCGAGGCCAACACGCCCCTCTCAATAGAATGATAACTACTTATAATAAAACCTGTTCTTCTAAAAGTGACATAGATATTTTCTTTGATGATCTGTTTACTTTCAAAACTAAAATAATGGAATCGATTACCTGTGATTCGCTGCCTGCTTGATAATATTTATTCATAGTATCATCATATTTTCAATATTAAATTGGTTTCAAATTTTATCCTAATTTTAAATAAAAATCAAACTGTTATTTATTATTAATATTATGACAAATGAATGTGTTATCAACCAAAACTGCATCCTACTTTGTAATTTAATTTTAATTTTAATTTTGTTATCTGACATGGAATCTTTTATTTAAATTAATATTTTTATTATTAAATTACATTCAATCTACAAAATGAAAATGAAATGAAAATGTATAAAATGCAACTACTCAATTGTATTGGAATCAAACTGTATTTAAAGTGAACTAGTCATTAACGATGATGTATGTAATATGTATTGCATTAATATTAAATTTTTAAAATGTGAGTGGTGTGTACACTTGTATGTGATATATTTACACTGTATTTAGGATAAACGGTATTAAATGTAACACATTGTTTGTAAATATATAGTTGGTGTGCCTTAAATAAATAAATACTCTTGTTTACCCTTCCAGTTAAGCTAATCTATATATTAATACGTGAAGCAAAAACTTTGTATCCCTTTTTACGAAAATTGCGCGGACAGAGGAGTATGAAATTTGGCACAGTTAAAGTTTATATTGAGAAGGAGGAGCAAATCCTAATATTTTTATAAAATACATTAGAAATACATTAAATTAATGGAAAAACACTACACGCAAACATCCATGCATTTGACACACGCAGTCGAATCGCGTTCGTAGTATTTCGGCATTGTTCGTCTGACGTCGTACAATTCTTTGTAACTATGGTTACCTATACCTTATTTATATGTAATAAAGAAAAAAGAAAATAAAGTAGCAAGCTTAGGAATTTTAGTCGAATTTTGACCACTAGGCGACCGCTAGTGTTTATAAATATACCTATAGTTATTTATTTATGTCTACCAATTGTTCTAATACCCGTATTTCTCCAGTCAGACGGGTGGGCAGTTCGTAGAAGAACTAATACATGAGATGGACCACCGTCAGCAGCGGCAGCAGACTACCGCCCCGCCATTTCTGCTGCAGAGCATCCAGGACAACAAACTGAAGACGAGAAGCTCCATGAACCCCATAGCTAATGGGCACGGCAGACAGAGCGATACCAACCCTAACTTTATTTATTAAACGCCTCAATGTCGAATGTATAGATATAATTACGCTATTTATTAGATACCTGTCGATCAAAATACAATTAAAATATATTGTTATGTAAATAATATTCAAATGAAGTAATTACAATCAAGTTTTTGTTTGGGAGTCGAGGAACGAACGATACATACATATTAATACTGTCGACATGTTACTATGCATTAGCCTCTTAAAGCGTAGATAGAGGATACTAGCACAATAGTCAAGTGGAAAATAGTACTATTTTTATCCCTCTGTATCACTACGGAGCCTTACCAGAATTTGCCATTAAGAGCTTACAGGCTAAGCCTAACAGCCATGCGCTATATAACGTGCTGTTCAATACAGAGGTGGCTGTCATCTCCTATCTTTGACTCGCCCACGAGAGAATAAAAGAGTCCACGCATATCAAACTTCCAGCGAATTGATACTCCTCATACCTTTGCAAACATAAAATCCTCATACATGTAGGCTTCCCCCTCATGTTAAATATTCTACACCATTGAAATAAGCTCATAATTTCAACTTTATGGTGGTTTTTTTATTTTCATATTTCTTAATTAATCATGCATGCTTTAAATATCTATAATTTTGTCTATTTATATCAGATAATTTATTTAATATTGTCTTCTATTTAAATAACGACTGAGGACGCATTGTTGCTATTTATTTATTAGACAATTTATTTTTAAATCAAATATTGTTTTGGAAGCTCTGCCTGCTATATGAAATCATGGTGTGCGGACATGAGGGTGAAAATGCAGTAAACTTGGTCTCTTTTGCTAGTTTTCATTTGAAAATTAGATTAAAAAGGCTACGTAACGTAATTATTATAATAAGATTACTTTTGTTAATTAAATATTAAAATTTGTTTAAATAATATTCGTTTATTTCATTTACTATATAACCTTGTAACAGTCAACAAAACCAACACATAAAAAATTTATAACAACAAAATGATAAATTTAAAATAAATAAGGAATTTTCTTATGGTCCGCTTTCAAGCACGTACCTACCTACTAATATGTAATCTGTACCACTATTCAACATAATTATGTGAATATATAATTATAAATATTATGAAAATATAAAAGTCATTTTTTAGTTACTACGGCTATATTTTACAATAGTCACTGAAAAGTTTGTGAAAAACAGCGGTACTGTACTTTAGTTTTATTTATTAGACTTTCTACTTAACGTATATAACAACAAAATAAAATAATACTGTCATAACAAACACTCATTATTATAAGTACCTAGAACTCGAATTATAAACTGTTTTCCTACTCGCAGTAAGTAAGTAGTAAGTAAAAATAATCAACACAAAGTCAGTAACAAAATGTTTGCTTCGACAATGAGCTTAGACATTTTTTTTTTTTATAGAGTCAAGAAGGGCAATTTATACAGCCTGTCAAATTAGTCAAAAATATTTAATTATTGCATTGAGACGCAGCGATGCAACGACGGCCAGAGACAAAAGGTTTTCAAATATGTGGCATTCCATTACCTGAGAGGTTAATATTAAAAAAACATATTTCACAATTACGGTAATAAGGTAAGAACAGGCTTTTTCAATGGTGCTATAACATATTCTTTCATAAGCTTATAATATAATTAATTAAATGAAATGTTGTGAGATTTAAAAAGACGCATGTATTGCAACACTAGAGTATCTAAAACACAAATAAATTAGAACTCACCCATTACTTACTAAACCATAAGTGTTTCGTATTACCGTTTTCGCATAGAACCCTAACACTTACAAAGACAAACAGATAATATATAAAAATAGTAGAAATGGATGTATATCTATAAATATATAATTATAAAGAAGTAGGATAAGTATCTAAGAATTCAAAAATAAAAGCATTATAATCAAAGGTCTCCATATATGGAGACCTACATACATACATACACTGATCTCATTCAAAAAGAACCTTGCAGTTTAGTATACGATGCTACATAATCTTACTAGTTACAAGAGTGAAAGCTAGAGAAATAAAAGTTTAAGGCATTAGCAGACAGGCATATGACATGTATATAATTCTCCATCTTATAAAAAATTTCATATTAAGATTCCTTTTGCTCTACTGTTAAATAAGAACAAAAAATTATAGAGAGCAAGTAGGTACGTGTAGCAAAATTACATTCACTGACTACATACACTAATCTAACAACAAACAGATAATAAATACTAAATAACAACAACAGTTTTTACAGAAGGTGTCCATCTATAAGGCCTATTCCTTGACCTATAGCTCGCACCTCTTTTCCTACACCTACCGCTTGCACATCTAGGCTTATTACCCTCACTGTATACCCTCGGTGGCTTCTTCCTCTTATTTTTAGGATAAGTCAAATATTTAACAGTATTGTCTTCTTCAGCTTTATAACTACTGCCTTTATTCGCTTCGTGAGCATCCAGAATATCCTGTATACTTTTATATGCATCAGTTTCTTCAGGATCTGAAACGCCATAGCTTAAGTAAGGCTTGAAGCCTCCCATGCTTTTTGGGTAATCATATTTCTCTTCCTTGTTAAACTCCTCTAAATGCTTCAAATAGTTGTAAGTCTCTGGGTCGTTGGCTTGGCTTATTGGCTTGAAGTTGGAGTAGCTCACGAAGTTGATGGCTGGTTTCGCTGGTTTTTTGGATAGCAACTTTAATGTCTGTTTACTTAAAAGGTTGTTGTAGCTATCTCCTAAGTTGTAGGAGTCAAATTGATCAGCGTCTGGGTCATTGTAGTTTATGAGATACCGTTCGTTCTTCTCCGATGCTTCTTTGTTCTTTTCGTGTGTGAATGTTATGGTTTCAGGTAACGTCTCCCCGTAAATGTCCTTGTCAGAAGTTTTGCCGTACACTTGTTCGAATACTTTGTAGTCATCTGTCCAGAATTGTTCGATACCTAAAAGATAATTAAAATAGTTTAGCATAATTTTCAAGCATCTGCATATTCTAGTCTAAAGTTCAAGAATATCAATTGTCCAATTCTGTAAATTGCAATATTATTGAACTAACTGTTCCTGCTCTTTAGTTAATTATTGTGTCGCTTGTAAAAAAGCAATCGGTTTCGACCGGCAAGTTATGTGGATTATCTATATAACGTAATACTATAATAACACTTATTTATTTATTTATTTATTTATTTATTTGAAAAAACACCTTAAACTATCTTTACAGGACTTATCCTAATACGACAGCTAAGAACTAAACACTATTTAAAAACTACATTATTTACATCTAAGTATTCAAATAAAGTAAAAATTAATATTCTATATAATAATAATAATATTCTATCACATACACACAACACCATCTGGCCCAAACTAAGCAGAGCTTGTACTATGGGTACTAGACAATGGATAAACATACATATATACTTTTTTTTTGTAAATATATACATATTATACATAGAAACACCCAGACCAAGACAAACATCCATGTTCATGCACACAAATGAGCTGCTCAGCGCAATAGTGGCCCAACCTTATAAAACTCCTATTCGAATAAAGGGCAAAAAATAAAACACAACTTTTGTTTTTTTTTTATTATTAAATTTTGGTACAAATAACGTTTTAAAGGATTACAATTACCTAATTATGTTGGTAAATGGTCTCTTTAGACTAATTGCGTTTAGTTAAAATACTAATAATAAGAAAAATCGATGTGGCTTAGGCCACTATAGTTTTCATAATTTTAATGTTGTTTAAACTGTGTCGTCGGTTGGGTCGCCTTGTAGTTGGTCATGATGTATCAGGGAGGCACTCATTTTCCATCGAGTGCCGACCTACCTCCGCCGCATAGTCGGGGCATACCTATCGGAGAGGGTAGTAGTCTACCCGGGTCACGACGGTTGGAGTCGGCGAGAGATGTCGTGCGGTGTTCCACAGGGATCGGTTCTGGGTCCGCTCCTGTGGAACATCGGTTACGACTGGGTGCTGCGAGGTGCGCTCCTCCGTGGCGTCGGCGTCATTTGTTACGCCGACGACACGCTTGTCACGGCGAGGGGTAAGTCGCACCGGGCGGCGGCCATACTGGCGACCGCTGGGGTCGCACAAGTCGTTGGTCGTATCCGGCGGTTGGGCCTCGAGGTGGCCCTGTCGAAGTCCGAGGCCGTTTGTTTTCACGGCCCTCGGAACCGGCCACCTCCAGGGGCCCATATCATGGTAGGAGGGGTCCGCATCGGCGTCGAGCCGACCCTGAAATATTTGGGTCTTTTGCTCGACAGCCGGTGGGACTTTACAGCCCATTTTCGTCGTTTGGTCCCCATTCTTCGGGGCGCTGCAGGCGCGCTTTCGCGTCTGCTGCCCAACCTCGGGGGGCCAAACACCTCCTGCCGGAGGCTCTACGAGGGGGTCGTGCGGTCCATGGCCCTATATGGGGCCCCAGTTTGGGCAGACAACCTGACGGCCCGAAACATTTCGGCGCTTCGTGCGCCACAGCGCGCCATGGCCGTCAGGTTGATAAGAGGTTACCGCACGATCTCGTTCGAGGCTGCGAGCCTCCTCGCCGGATCGATGCCATGGGACCTGGAAGCGGCGCTCCTGGCGTCGCTCTATCGTTGGCGCCGGGAGGCGCTAGCTCGGGGCGAAGGACCGGCTCTTCCCGCTCTCGAGGCGGCGAGGTCCGAGCTCCGCCAGGTCCTAGTGGCGAATTGGAAGGAACGACTTGTGCACCCCAGTGCCGGGCACGCCACGATCGTGGCGGTAAGTCCCGTGTTTGAGGAGTGGCTGGAGAGGCGCCATGGCGCCCTCACCTTCCGGCTGACACAGGTAATGACTGGCCACGGTTGTTTTGGCCAGTTCCTGTGTCGTATACGCCGGCAAGAGACGCCCGGTTGTCACCACTGCGGCGACTGCCGCGACGTAGTTGAGGACACGGCGCTGCACACTTTGGCGGTTTGTCCCGCCTGGGCATCGCAGCGCCGTGAGTTGATCGCGGCAGTCGGATTGGTTGCCCTCTCGCTCCCGGCCGTAGTTCAGTCTATGGTCCGGAGTGAGAGGTCGTGGAATGCCGTCGCCTCCTTCTGCGAGGAAGTCATTTCCATCAAGGAGGCGGCGGAGCGGGAGAGGGAGCGTTTGAACCCTCTCCCCAACCGCAGAGCCGGGCGCCGGAGGGCGCGAGACGACCTCCAGCCACCCTGAGGTTTGACCTGGGGGTGGCGGGCTTTGTGGGCCTGCCCGCCATCCGTTCAGCACCAGGTCCGAGAGGCGGCGTGCGTGTTCCCACGCGCGCCTCTGTTGTTTCGAGTCCGTCTCCCCTCTAGGGGGGACAGTAGGGAGTGTTAGAAGTGCCTTTGGGTAGATCTTTCGTGTAGTGGCCTGCCGTTTCATACGGCGGGCCGAAACCTCGGCGGGGTCGCGACCGCATGCGAAAGTGATTCGCGCGGCCCCGTCGATAGTGGTTTTGTCGAGGAACACCGTGGTAGGTTTAGTCGGTATTCCGGGAGGTACATTTTCTTCTTAACATCTTTCTTTTACCCCGGAGAGTCCGACATAACCCCTCTGCCCGCCCCCGCGGAGGGGTATGCATCAAGCATTCCCCCACGTTAAAAAAAAAAAAAAAAAAAAAAAAAAAAATGGTCATGATAGTTCACTTCATCGTCAGTAGCAGTCTCATTGGTCTTTAAGTTGTTATAAAAGTCATGATGTATTGGTGGTATGTATTTCAAAAGTGAGAGCAAGTCTTTTTGTTTGTTTTTCTCTATGAATCTCCCGTTCGGGTAAATCATATCCAAAACTATGTCCGAAAGATTGGCAGAATGCCGGGTTTTCTTTTTTTCTATATCTATTGAGTCGAATCTACAGGAATCGTCATCATTATTGGTGTATTTATAATATATTGTATAAGGGTTTGAGGACATGTAGCGAAGCCACTGAATTTTGAGCCACTGAATTTTAGTGCGATCTTCTTTTGGTAGAGAGATATCTTCTTTTCTGTTAGTTATTAGTTTCTCCAGATTTGTAGTGCTTCTGAAATCATTTGATCCCATCTTAATAACCTGAAATTTCGGTTCTGTCTTCTTTGCTGAGGCAATTAACTTGGCCCAGTCGTCTGGCACCCAAATTTCTGTATTATATTTTCTCTGTTTTTCGATCACCCCGAAGTCACGATCACAGGGTAAGAAACTATGGCCGGAAACTAAAAATTTGTGGTCTATTTGCTCCAAGGTAAATTTATCGGAACCAGTTATGTAGTTGCAAATAGCAGCTAGTTTTATATTCCGGTTTTGTCCTCCACATTGGTCGCTGTACATAATCATCTTTTTAGTTTTAATAACGTGTGCAACAAAATGTAAAAGACATGAACCAATTTCAGCAGGACCCCGAGAAGCCACTCCTTCATGCCATATATACATATATGCTATGTTTGAAACGAGGTCATGAATATTGAAACAATAAGTCCATAATTGCCTCTTGTAATACACTTCATTTGTTGTTAGGTCTGGGGTCGGCAGGGTTTTCATTAAATCGAAGGCAATAATGCTAGTATCATTTTCGTGTTGTTGACCAAACTTTGTATCTTTTTTTAAGTTTGAGCGCGCTAATTCAGCTTTTCTGAGATGTAGTTCTCTTTCAATTTCGAAATTGCGTTTTTCTGGACCAACGCAGGTTCGTAACTTGATATTATAAATATCACACTTCTTACAGGTATCTTTATGTGGTTGGCGAAATTGTAGGTTAAATTTTTCATTGAAAACCTTAGTAAATATAAATTTTGATACTTTGTTTTCAATTATTTCTTCGGAATACAAATGATACAATTTTGAAATGGACAAATTTGGAGCTAAATATGTTCTGTTAGGGTTGTTAGCTCTACTATAATGTGATATATAGGTTGGAAATTTTTTGATAAAGTCTTCAACTACTTGAATAGCCAAATCCCCTGTTCTGTTAATGGATGACTTCTTACCCCTTTTGTCTAATGGAGCAGTGACTTCAAAGTTGTCTTCAGCTAGTTTGTTGCGTGAAATTCTTGTTAATCTACCATCGGAAACACATAGAGTCTTCTTAAAAAAAGTTTTACATACAGTAACATCGCCATTTTCATTGGGTAGTTGATAAATACGTGTATATTGGCGTTTAGCACCTACAACATTTCGTACATATGTACGTTTTTTTGGTACTACTTTGATATTTCCAAACAAAAAAGCAGTCTGTAAATCATACTGACCAAGGCCGTAAAAATTATCGAAAATTTTTTTTCGTTGTTCCATTGTTAGTAATGTGTGGCATTTCTTCGGACAAGAACAATCACCACAAAAAAATATTTTCGCGGGTACTTTATTGCCTTTAACATTATCATATTCTAAACCACGAGCTCTAGCTGACTTTGCTTTTTCTCTTTTCCATTCTGCTTGATTTCTAAGTCGTTTTCTACTTACTTTCCTTTTTTCTTGAAGAGACATATAAATAGATGTAGACGGACGATTCATCTCAACATCGTTACCTTCATCGGAGGAACTACGAATTATTCCATATCGGCGTCTCCTTGGTTGTTGATGTTGCACATTGTTGTCATCATCAGCGGATGGCAAATACTCTGATCCTGAATCCTGATAGTCCGAGAAACTATCAAAATCTGAGCTTGACATACTCATGTTTCTATAACAAAACAAAAAACGTATTTAAGCGATATACTAGACATATGTAGTTGTAAAAAATCACGTTAGGCAAATAATTATTTTGTCAAGCAATGGCATATAAATATTCTTATTTTATTAATAAGATAGATCTATCATCTTAATATTTTAAGTAAAAGATATCAAAATGTTTCTTGTTATAATAACCCGGACGACATTAAAGTATGCATGAAAACAATGTAACGATTTATACTTACTTTTGTATACTTTGAACACCTTTTATTATTTAATTAACACTTAACACTACACTAAACGTACTCAGTACTCACGCAGCATTAAAATCAGTTGCACGGGAATGGAGTGAAGTTGGCGTTGCTGTAAGTGACGGTTAATTCCCATAACAGTGTTGCTACAATAAAAAAATAAATCGCCCAAGTGCCAGTATTTTAATCAAACAAAAATGTTAAAAAATAAGTCCGGCCTAACCTCCCTTAGGCCAATATTTTCCTGTCATTTTAAAAAAGTATAATGGCCTAAGCGACCATGGTCCACTGTAATTTTGAAATATAATTTGTAATCTAAACGCAAGAACAACATTTAAAGCGCCATCTTTGAACCTTTATTAAGAACTGTAGTTGGGCCAGTGTGATTTTAATGTTATGTTCAAATACCAATACAATAAGTAGTTAACTATTTTATAGTGATTTTGTGGGTTGGGCCGTTATTGCACTGAGCAGTTCAAATGTTTGACTTGTGCGGGAATCGAACCCACGACCTCAGGCGTGGCAGTCGGTTACACTAACCACTACGCCATCGAGTCGTAATATTATATATTATTCTGTTTGTAACATAGAATAAATAGTAATTCCTTTGCGAATTCACCAAAACAACATGTAAACACATCAATGTTAACATGTAGATCATTGATGGTACGGATAGCTCTGGTAAGGGGTGCTTTGGCGAGTAAGTTGGTTCTCGCTGTAGGTACCAATAGCAGAGGCGGGCTTCATCGCCGCCACACGTAACGGTCCGGTACACACAGGCTCAAGCTCTGCAGTACTGCCGGGTGACTCTCCAATCCGCGAAGCACCTTCACCAAGTAGGCAACCAGTGCAAACTCTCGTCGGACACGCAGTTGATTGTAACCAACCATGCCCAGGACAAACAGGGTGGGATACATCAGTGGGTAAAACGGATATACCCCATATAGTTTTTTATACAGGTGGCGTGTAAACTTATTTTGAACGCGCTCCAACATTACCGCGTACTTCACTTCATGTGGGGCCCATATGACCGCACTATGTTCAAGATGACTCCTGACAAGTGCATCATATAGGACCCTGACTGCTGTGATGTTGGTGAAGCTATGTGTCTGCCTCAGAATAAACCCTAGGTTTCTGTACGCTTTCTTACAGACTCTGTTTATGTGCTCCCGGAATGTCAGATCGGGAGTCATGAAAACACCCAAGTCTCGCACCTCGGTGACTCGTTGCAGTGGCGCCGTGTCCACCACATAATCATAGCGCACAGGTGTCCGAGCGCGGGTGAAACTCATCAGCGAGCACTTGGTTACGTTGAAGTAAAGCTTGTTTTCATGACTCCATTGTACTATGCGATCAACATCCTCCTGCAGGCGCCTGCAATCTGACTCGGACCTAATCTCCAACAGCAACTTAACGTCATCCGCAAATAATAAACAAACGCCATGCCTTACGACTTCCGGCAGATCGTTTATCATTATCAGGAATTCCAGAGGCCCCAAATTGCTGCCCTGACTTAAATCTGTGTACTATAGTTTGACTATATGTGATGATCAAATAAAGAGTTTTGTATTAAAAGTCAATGTTTCTCGCGTTTGCTAATAATGATTAGGTGTAGATGCAATTAATAAACGAAAGTAATGATCTATAAAAGTGAAATGTCATAAAACAACAGTGACAAACCACTACAAAAACTGGTATACACTAGCGAAATCGCGAAAGTGCACACACTATACATATATGTATGTTACATTATATCACCGATGTGTTACTTTCGAATACATCATATAAACGCAACATTCGTACGGTATGCGTCAGCAATTTTATTTTATTGTATTCGAGAACGCACACTTTTAATGACAAGCAAAACAGATTTCGTAATCATGTAAACCCTTTCCAAAGTGATGTAAGATCAAAATGTATTTTCTTTAAAAAACTATTTTGGTAAATACGCATGTGGCCGCAGCTGAAATGGCCACACAATAGAAGGCGATCTACAGGCGTCATCCGGGCACATTGCCAGATTTTAACATCACGAATATTTTGGCACTCCAAGGAATAAAACAAGACCACTAACCCTCTGAAGACAGCTCACTACAGATTCTGACCCTAATCACCACTGACACAAAACTCAAGTGTTGTATCCAATATTGACACAATCACACCATCTATCCAATCGCATCCAAAATAATGACTAACTAGATAATTACAACTACACACAAATAAGACTGCCTAAGTGTCGCAGTAATGAATGCAATTACTTTGCATGAGGTCTCAGATTTAATTCTCGGGTCATGCAAAGTTTTATTGGACAACAGCTCTGTGTCTGGCACTGTGACTGGTTGACGGCAATAGCCTCGATTCCTATCACGTGGTTATAGACTACCACATCGGGGATATAGGAAGGTAGCCAAATTTACCATTGCATCATTCAATCTTAGCATCTTTATATTTGTCCCAGCGGATTGACAGGTTTTCAGAGCTCCTTAACTGTACTGTGTTGTTAGCAGGAGGCTAGCTGATTGCTTTTACAGGACTGAGAGATTTTACAGGGCCGATCCGATCACAAGTATTCAATTCTCGTTGTTTCAAGTTTCCATAGGCGAGAGTAACTGCTTACCCCTAAATGTTATAGAAAAATATTTGAAGTAGTATTACCTGATGTCTTAGTAACTCCACCGCCACCGTAGACCAGCACAGCGAGCAGCACACACGTCGCTGACCACTGCATCTGCAAATCATGATATAATAAGTAGCCTCGATCTAAATACCGTGTGTCTTCTAAAATTCATGAAGATGATCGCGAAACAAGTAGCTGGCGCGGGGTGCCTACGTGCAGTTGTTGCTTATAAACGTAAAATCTGCATTGCACACTGATGGGTAGTTTGCTGGTTTAGTTCCAATTCCAGCGACCCATCTTCCATTCAAGGCAGCGAGGTAGACACACTATGGTAGGTTTAGCCGGTACCGGACCCTGGGTAATTACATGCGCAAACTGTAATACTTGCCCGTGCTACTTGCGCGAGTTGGTTACGGTTTCTCGGATGCATCTCGCGCAAGTGCCTCAACTTGCAGTTATTATGTTTGCTAGATAGCTAATATACCAATGTCAATGCATAAACATACATCTAGCAAAATTTAAAAAAGTGTAAATGTATTGCATTTATTATTTTAAACTGTGAGTAAAATCCCCACAGTAGCGTAAATACCTACACTGGATGAACCAGCATACCTCTAAATTGGCTAAAATAAAAAAGGATAAAACACTGCCTCGCCTGTGTTTCGACTTTGACCTGACAATAGGCGATTACGCAAATGCTCACACTTATATCACTATGCTTACTAAGCAGGATTCAAAATATTTATTTACAAAAAATCACATAACAAAAGTAATTAGTTTAATTGACAGTTATTATGGCGCAAGCGAGCTGTCAATAAAACTAATGTCATAATCATAAAGTGCCATAATCGTAAAATACCGATTTTACGATTATGACATTTAAATACGTAATACTCGTAATAGTAACTATAATAGTATTCATAACTGACCTAGTTCCATTCAAAGGATCATATGTGGGTTCATTGACCATAGTTCGCTGCTTGGTTCAGGCGAAATACTACTAGCTATTATTTATTTATTTTATTGGACCTTCTACAAAGATGCAGACATGGTCATTAACTAAGAGTCAGAAGTCCGACATCGGAGTCTGTCAACGTGCCATGGAGCACAGCATACTCGGTGTTAAGCTGATATATAATTAGATAAGATCAGAAATATTTATATGGTACTGCGCTCCCAAACAAAGGTTAAGGATGTGGGCCAAGCTGCTGCGGAAATCAAATGGAACCGGGCTGGCCATATCTGTCACACGTCTGAAGAGAAGTGGGCTAAAATTGGACACCAAATAATAAACGGCTCCGCGGCAGGCCTAGAATGAGATGGCGGGATGAATTGGATGCGTTCAACCGGGATTGGAGACAATTGGCGCTGGACAGAAAGGAGTGGAAAGATCATAGGGAGGCCTTTGCCCTGCAGTGGGACGGTACAGGCTAAAAATAAATAAATAATAATAATGTACAACGATACACAGAATTGGAAGCAAAATACAAAAGTGTTAGGTGAGTAGATTGAGTGTGCACCCACACTTATAGTAGGCCATAGCATGCAAAGTACAAACATACATACAGTTGGCGAAATTAAACAAAATTACAAATATGTAAATTCTTGCTAATTAGATGATACAGTGCACTAATGAAAGAAGTAGCAAACAACTGCCATGCACGTCATTACGCAGGTTTATACATTGAGCCATTGAAGGAACTGGCAGTATCTGACTTCACACAAACAAAAATAGAAGCTAGCTATATTATATACAATCAAAAAATATATCTACGTCCTTACTATTAGAACTCGGTTGTACCAATCCCGGTTTCTCAATCCACGGTTGTGAATGCGGTCGTGCATGAGGTTTCGAGTTCGATTCCCCGGCAAAGTACTACTAGGTTTTTCTATCAAGAACTGTTTAATAGTCACAGGGGATTCGAAACTGTCGCCAGCAGATAGAAATAATAATGTTCTATATTACGTGGGACGTGTAATCATGGTTATAAATATAACTATGCCTTGCTTGCCTACGCCTTCAGGATGCAGGTAGGTACGTATATGAAATGAACGTTTTATTTATAAAAATTAAATATATTAAAAATATTGGTATAAAATCTAAATGGTAGCAAAATATTTAGATTGGCTGTGATCGTTCTTTTGTAATCGCATCTTCGTGTAATCGCAACTTCGGCTTTGATCTAACAATTGCTGATTTTGACCAAAGCCATATATTTGATTTAACTGTTACTTTTGAGCCTTTATTGTTTGAAGCCGAAGCTATACCTTCCGTTTAATTAGTATCTTATAGAAGGTATGGTTGTGTATGTTGTGTATTTACAACACACAGTTAACAGTTGGCGATATCACAACACTTAAACCCATACATACAACTATGCGTTAAAAATCAATAAGATATTGCTTACCTGTTTTTGTAATTATGTAAACGTTGCGTGTCGCATTTTTGTGCGTATAATTATATTTTGAAAGTAATTTAGTAAAGAGATGTACACTTCATACTACTTTCGTAGAATTACATGGAACAGAGAAATTTATTTCTTTGTTCTGTGGCCCGTTCTATTTGTATTTTGTGTCGATGTCTGTTTCGGATCTTAATCTGGAAGCTTGGCATTCGTTGTATTAATAGTAACGACATGCATTTTATGAATCAAATTTGGCATGCCTATAATTAATTCGAGATTCCGGACCTAACAAAATTTTTATATATTTTTCATTAAAAATATTACAGCGACATTTACACAAGATTTCAAAAAGAGAAGTACTATTCCTTAATCTTTTGCAATAGACGCAAAGAAC
This sequence comes from Catocala fraxini, assembly GCA_930367265.1. Classification (NCBI taxonomy): domain Eukaryota; kingdom Metazoa; phylum Arthropoda; class Insecta; order Lepidoptera; family Erebidae; genus Catocala; species Catocala fraxini. Next base: position 8,694,740 of record OV884037.1, read on the forward strand.
TCCCGGACTCACTGTTGCCATGGCTCGTAACGTGACGTTATTTAGCCAATAATCTTATAGTAGTTCCAGACATAAGCGCAATAAAAAAAAACAAACTGACTCTTTAGCTTTATTTTTATATTAGTGTAAACTTAAAACTTAATATGCTAATTTGGTAGTTAAGTTAACTCTTGAACAGTTCCAATCACTGTGTCTAGAAACCATCGTAAAAGCTTAATGATATAATTAGATGATTACAATCAAAGTAAGTAAATTAAAAATAACGAAATTATGTACTTAATCCGTTGCCGAGAAGTCGGTAAACATTTATAAAAACAAACATAGTTTGTCAAATAACGAAATCCTTCCATTTTAGAGGCAGTAATATTCATTCATTTTATTAATACCATAAATTAAGAAATTTGATTACCGAATTTTTTTATTTCGATTCGATTCGAGTTTGTTATTTATAAATGACTAGCTGTTACCCGCAACTTCGGCAGCGTGGACATTATTTTCGCTGCCTCCTAATTTCTTTTATAACCTAACTTACTCCTATTATATAATAATTAGAACTAATAATAAAGTGAGTAATTAAAAGACTTACTCCTTATAACATTAGCTATCTGCCAGTGAAAGTTCTGTCAATAGTGGTCCAGCTATTTCAGAGATTAACCGGAACAAACAGACAGACAGACAATAATAGATGTTTTGATATACGTAAGTACCGTATATGCTTACATATGCATACAGTAAAAAGTTGTCACTTCATTTTTTATTTAGTTTATAGATGAATCACGTCCGCCATTATTTTTGAGAGATGATAATAAATTAATAATTTACACCTACTAACGCATAGTTATATAATCTAATCATTAATTTATTTGTACTATACTTTACTAACTGTGACAACTCACGCCTATATGTGCTTAAAAAGGCTAGGCAGAAATCTATTGTACGATATGTAGGTAACGTTGCGCTTACGACTTACAATAAATTATAAGCCGCAGGTTATAGGCGGCAGGTATCGTCAGCTGCCAGGCACATTGCCAGACTCCCGAATAATTGCCAAGAGAAAAACCTAATAACTCTTTGCCTGACTTAGAAATGGAAAACGAGACTTCCCTATCACACAGAAACATAAATGCAAACTGAAGTCATGGGAGCTACAATGATGATGAATGAAATTACAAGACAATTTACTTACTTACATTTCTAATTAAATATTACACTTACTGCTTACCTATTTCTAAACTGCAGCATGAATTACTACATAATTATTATAAAACAAAGTCCACGGCCGCGTCTGTCTGTCTGTTCGCGATAAACTTAAAAACTACTGAATGGATTTTCTTGTGGTTTTCACCAATAGACAATAATGAGAAAGGGTTAGGTATATAATTTGTTAAGGTTTTGTGTAAATTGGTTGAAATATGACGATAATTGTTGAAAATGGCAGAAAATGTCAAGCCGTCTGAGAGCTTTCAAGGAAAACGCTGCCTAATCCCATTGAGATATAACAAAACATACCTGTGCGAAGCCAGGGCGGGTCGCTTGTGATAATATATTCTCACAACTACAAGAAAATTAAATAAAGATAACCTTTTAATAGTATTCCACAATAAAACCTTATCGTATACACTTCCTTGGATTATCTAAATAATTCTCACGTATCAAAAATGTTCACATGTCACTCATTAAAATAACAAACATGTTTACTTATCGGACTGCCTCGGTGACACAGCGGAATCGAATGCGACTGCTGTACATGAGATCTAGGGTTCAATTCACGAGTCGGCCAAAGTGATAAAGTTTTTATTGTCAGGAAATTGTCTGTTGTCGCACGTATTCTGGAACTGTTTCCGAATATATACATAAATGTATGTGTACTTCTATCTACCACCGCGGAGATATCCCGACGGGACTTAGCAGAGCTGTATTACAGGTTATGGTTTAAGGCACACTTCACTTTTATAAGCAGCGATAGCTCAGTGGGGAGACCAACAGACTGCAATGCAGACGGACTCGGGTTCGAATCCACGTCGCGCACCTCTGACTTTCGGAAGTTATATGACTTTTCGAAATTATGTGCGTATTGATTGACAATTATCGCCTGCTAAGTGCCTCGGAGAGTACATTAAGCCGTCGGTCCCGCCTGCCATGAACATCTATGGCAGTCGTTATTGGGAAGTCAGTACCCTATAATATCCTGACACTGGTCTAGCCTTAAGGTATCGTTAGCCTTCGGGTTGCGGAGGTCAAGTGTCAGCTGCTCCGTGTAAAAACTGATATCCAGTCAAATCCGATTAGACCAGAAAAACCGACCCAAGTGACATGGGAATAATAAAGGCTATGGAAAGTTTTAAGGCAGACTTTAAAGGAGATGAAGTTAGATTTCTAGAATTTATGCTGCTACTACCTAAACCTCAATAACATTTTACTTAACTCAGGCATCTATGTATATTTGCAATTTTGGTGAAATAGATATATACCTCGGCTTCTTACGTGATTTATGCCATACTATCTACATCTATCTACTTCGCTGGTTGCAGAGTCGTATATTGATTATTGGATAATTTTTCACCTACTGATATAATTCAGTTGACGACCAGGTATACGTTTCGAATAAAAAGCACTATAACCGGCCGTGAATAATAAATATAGCCGCTGTCTTTAAGGAAGACAGCGACTATATTTATTATTCATCAAAAATTATTTAGTACCGCAGTAATTACCTTTTTACTTATTTGTTAGCAGTTTGATTATTTACCAAATGCACATCACTTACGACACACAGTAGACAGAATAAAAATGTTTTGTTCGCCTGATGTCCGCGGTAACGCAAATAACACAACGTCTTAAATGCCATCAAACTTTTTTACTTTACGATGCGTAGCTTAACAAAACTTATTTAAGTATTCTGTTAATCTAGACACAGAAAGAAACAGTTGCAAAACGGTTTCCTGTCTCATTACGTCACTAAATCAACCGACTGCACGTATGAGGCATAGCGGTTTAAGTGGTAGTGTCGTTGTCGGTTTGATCTCCTCACAGGACAAAAAATTATGTGTCTGTTAACGTAACGTTGTTTGAATGTAAACGGCTTTTTTTAAAACTACAAACCAATAGAAAAGCAGCAAACCTATCTTAAAATATCTTCATAAACTCTTTCAAAGCCTGGGTCACCTATCGTCACATACAATAGGGTATAATCTGCCTTCTGTGTTAAAAGTTTTAAAATAATGTTTATATAGAGACCTACCTTTATATCACTGTGTATGCACGAATAACACCTACATGAGCACAGCTACGTCACTGACAACTCCGTACTTACACTGGCGCAATGAAAGTAAGATGAGATCTCACTGCAGTATCCTATATAAGCTTGCAGGGGAACGGAGTGGCGCCCGCGTGCGCCTGCGCCGGTATACGTGCCGCCTTACTACGGCGAATATTATCTGACGATTTTATACTTGAATAACGTGTGCTACAAGAATTGATTAACTAACTTTAACATAATTTTGACCAAGAAATAGTTTATTTCATATTGAAGCATACATGCAAGCATGCAATCAAGAAAATATGAAATTCCATTTTGATTCGATATTAGGTTTCGTTTTGTTTCGTGCATTTTAAACTAATATTGTAATATACATATTGAATTTAACAACAACCAGAAATCAGAGGCAAGAGTAACATAAACTTAAAGTTTTCCAACTGTATGTGTTACTGGAGGAAAGACGTCAAACCAATTTTTTGTTTAAAATAATAATAGGTGTGTGTGTGTTATAAGATAATCTATTTGGCTGTTGTAAACTCAGCAAGATTTTTGTTGTAAAGTAAGATAATTAATCAGATTTGATAGCAATTCACTTGTATCTGTTCCAAAATCATAAACTTTAAGAAATTAAATAAGCAAATATTATAAGAAATGACGAACTAAAAAATTATAATCTTTTAAAAAGCCAGCTAGTATTGTTGGTATTCAAATATTTGATTTATGATGTTATATAAGGATCTCATCGAAACAAAAGTATATATATTGCCATTGCTTGTCATGTTTTTGGTTATAAATTAGTTTTGTAGTAAGCTGATGAAAATTTTTAATGTTTGTAAATGTTGTATTGAGAAAACCATAGAACAACAGAATACTGAGTATTTTATTGGTTATTATTTGTCACCTGGTTCAATACTAGAGATTTCTAAACGTGGAGCCAAATCAAGTTTAACGTATAGGTTTACATAAGCGGCTGGCTTAAATCCAACATTGATGCTTAAGACATTAGAAGAGATTGAAGCCATGTTTTGCTTTCTAACTACTATTATAATCATAATAATATCAGGTCTGTATTGAACTGTTTCACTGCTGGGCACTGTCCTCTTCTCAGTGTGAGAATGGCTAGGCCATATTCCACCACACTACTCGAGTAAGGGTTGGCAGACTTCACATATCTTCGATAACATAATGGAGAACTTTCAGACATGCAGGTTTCCTCACGATGTTTTCCTTCGCCGTTCTAGCGAGTGATAAATAACTATTTAATACGCATATAACTTTGAGAAATCAGAGATATGCTCCTTGGGATCGAGCTCGAGATTTCTGCGTGGCAGTCCAACGGTCTCCTACCAAGCTGTCGCTGTTTTTATATCTATACTAATATTATAAAGAGGAAAGATTTGATTTTTTGTTTGTTTGTAAGGATTTCATTCAAAAACTAACAAAGTTACGTAAACCGGTAGTTGAAATATATCTTGAATTATTCGCCGTAGGTAGACGCGCGTGGACGGTGTCCGTTAGGGAAAGTCAAGTTCAACCTCCTCCGGGACGTCCTGCCACGCCTCGCGGAGACAATTTCCACTGCGCACTGGATGTACTGGCCCTACCTGCGCCGTGCAAGATTTCGCTATGAAAGTACACGCCTATTCGTTACTTTGTTTATTAATATTGTCTTACATTTACGCGAATATCATACATTACGGTTACTACTAGGGGTACACCCGCGAATGAAATAAATGCCTGTTTGAAGGCGTCTGTATTACGGGTACACGTAAAAAAGTTTGCGGCTGCTCTTCTAAAAGTCGGAAAAGATTGTATGATAACAGACAGTAACAGCATGATTACAATAAGACGTGAACACAGATGATTTCAATAATAATGTCTATCCAGATCTACAAATAAGTATGGGCAATCGAAAATGGTTGTGTGACAGATCAATTTCGCCGCCGACAAATGAGACAGTAGGCCAGATAAACGAACAAATTACGTCAGATGTTGAGGAAGATATTGTCCTTTACTCTCAGTAGACAATGTTATGAACACTGAATAAGTGACATGTACACTATAGAGTATCTCAACTCTTTAGAATTATCAGGAGTGCCTTCCCATAAGTTAAGGCTGAAAGTTGGTATTCCAGTTCTATTAATGTAAAATCTTGACGCACCAAGGCTATTTAATGGTACACGGCAACAAATGACTCATCTAGGACGTAATATTATAAATTTATAATCATGACTATTACTAATATTATTGTTATTAAACAAAACTGTTTTCCATTGGCAACTCTATGTGGCGTGCTCACGAGTTTTATACCTGCAAAATCTTTGTTTCAGCAAAGGATGGAAAACAGAAAACGTAGTTTATTAAAATGTATTTAATTAAACTATTTGCAGTAAACCACAACATTTAACGAACGGTGAGCGAACGGTGGGAGTGCATTGGGGTCGTCTACCTGGGGCCCTATCCCCAACGGGATTGTAGAGCGGTCCCCTATTTGTCTTATTGTCTTATTACATGTGTTTGCACAACTGTTCTATTTTTACCACCATATGTAACTTTTCTATGTGAGAGAAAAACAATAAACTTTTTATTATTTATTTATTATTTATATGAGTATTATCTAATTACGTTAGCTGCGATCGGAGGAGCGAAAAAAAACCAATTTAAAACTTAAACTTTAATTTAATTTAAAATAAAAAACTTGTACAATATAGTTATTTCTAATTAGCCTAAATTCCTATTCGAAGTATGAATATAGAGTGTACAATTAAATTATTGCATAAATTAGGAAGACAAGATTTCACAATATTTCGTGCGTCATAAAATGTCCAAAAGTGCATAGCGAGCTAGCCGTTTCCGTCGCGCGATGTTTATTGCGATCTAATCGATATGCGTCATTCGAGTGCTGCATCGGCGATTCCCTTTAGGTAGTAACGCGTAACAATCTGCAAAATAAGTTTATTTATGTAATAAAAGTGTTTTGATACAAACAACGCGACAAAATCCGTATAAAGTCGTTTAATTTCAATTTGTTTATTGATTTTGTTAGTGTTATTAGTTTAATCTTGTGACTATGCAGGTTTGTGCAACAAATATGACTGCACGGATGGCGTAGTGGTTTTAATGGTCCCCTCGCCACTGCCACTATGCCGAGTGTTGTGGGTTCGAATCCCACACGGGACAAAAATTTGTGTGTTCCACAAATGGTTGTTGCGAGACTGGGTGTTCTTTGTGTCCGTTGTTTGAATGTTTGTAAAGTCCCCCGCGACACAGGATTTATTGCTAATGCGGCAGTAGTCTTCAAAAAAGACCTATAAAATACAATGTCTAAGTTTTTAAGCTTAGCTGTAAATTTTATGCTTTAATAAGTACTACCGGTCGCCGAGTACTCGAAATTCGACCAAAGTTTGCCTGTAAGATTGTTGATATATGTCATTATATATTGATGTTTGTAACCATAGTTCCGCGCTTCGACTGCGTATGCCAAATGCATGGTTATGTGCGTGTAGTGTTTTTTTATTAATTTAATGTATTTCTAATGCATATTTTATATAAATATTAGGATTCACCCCTCCTTCTCCATATAAACTTTAACAGTGCCAAATTTCATACTCCTCCGTCCGCGTAATTTTCGTAAAAAGGGGTACAAAGTTTTTGCTTCACGTATTAATATATAGATATTAAGATGTGGCGAAGCCTAGTAGGTGACCGTTGGACTGCTATGCAGAGGAGAGGAACTTACGAGAGTTCCATCCGAAGGCACGCATCGCAGACCTTCTGAAGTTCTTTGTGTATTAAATACTAGATGTGCCCGCGGTTTCACCCGCGTTTATCGTAACTGCGCCACTCCCGTGGGTCGTGGCGTGATGTTATATAGCCTATAGCCTTCCTCGATAAATAGGCTATCCAACACTTAAAGAATTTTTCAATTCGAACCAGTAGTTCCTGAGATGAGCGCGTTCAACTAAACAAACTCTTCAGCTTTATAATATTAGTATAGATTATCGAGCTTCCAATTAGGCTTTGCTTTAAGCATTGAAGTTTTGATTACACGTATAGCGTAGTGATTGAGGTAATCATCTCCCCATTAGCTACCGCCGAGTTCTATTCACACACAGTTACACAATACACTCGTGCGATGGCTTGTTGATTTAATATTGGATGTGGTTTGCTTCGACAAAGGCGTTAAGACTGCGCCGAGCGAAATGTGCCAAAACAGGCGGTCACAGTTAAGTGAATAAAATCAACACTTTTTGTTTAATACAAATATAAAATATAAATTTACCATAAAAATGAATGTGTTTACAATTATTCCGAGTAAAAAATTAAAAATAATTTATATTTTTACCTACAAAATTACGTAAATTTGCAAAAAAGCAAAAACTTAAGCTCGTGTTACGTGATTTTTAGATTATAACAGTAGAAATCTATTCTATTTTACAGCTTAAACGAAACATATTACAATTTGTTCGTCCCAAATATTTAAGTTATTGGTTGATAATAAAGATACATATTTATCAAAAAAGCACTTCAAATCCTTCATACAATTTTACTATGGCGGCCGCGCGCCAATTTGAATATGCGCCGCACGAGCTCTGTAATTATCTGTCTTACGCTCGGCGCAGTCTTAAACATAATGAATTAGTGTGGAAATGTATCCATTGATATATGAATACATTCATTCTTTTTAATAAATTACTTGATCGGCAATCTTTTTCTTGTCGCGCACTATTGCTTTAATATGAAACTATATGGATAAGATGTAACTAGACTGACTACACAGATGGCGCAACGGTTCTGGTAGTCTCCTCATCGCTGCCAGTGGTGTTGTGGACTCGAATCCACGAGTGTAGGTGTTCTTTGTGTCCGTTAGGTACTTTAATGTCTGTACAACAGACTATCTAATCATTCCTATAGCGGTCCTAGTTTATAAAAAGACGAGATGTGCCCGTGGTTTCACTCGCGTTTATGGTAACTGCGCTGCCCCCGTGGGTCGTAGCGTGATGATAACATCACGCTACGACCCACGCGGCCAGCGCAAGCTATAAATAGCCTATAACCTTCCTCGATAAATAGGCTATCCAACACTAGAATAATTTTTCAATTCGAATCAGTAGTTCCTGAGATTAGTGCGTTCAAACAAAAAACAAAGAAACAAGCTGTTCAGTCTTATAATATTAGTATAGATATCCCAACCCTTTATTAATCCTAATACCTATTATAAATGTGAATGTTAGTTAGTTAGTTTGTTACGCTTTCATGCCATAACTACTCGACTGATAATCATAGAATTTCGCATACATGCTGTCAGCAGTATAGAAAAGGACATAGGGTTGCATCTAGACAAAAATATTTTCCAAAGGTATAGAAATTTATTGGCAATTCTCGATTAACTCAAGCGAAGCCGCGGGCAAATTCTAGTCTTGTATAGTTTGGCACCAGTTCCCCTATCTTGCCTTCCATCTCAGCCTTGCTGTTGGAAGTAGATACCAACAAACGTTAAGGAATCCAGTCCGATAGTAGATCCGATCGCAAGACACCCGAGACGAGAACCGCATTAGCTTTCACTGGCTACGTGTCTCGTTACCGTAGAATGCCATTAGATTATATTTATATATAACCTATCTGTTACCTTCTTGATTGCTCTAATTTTATATTTGACTTCCAGACAATAAAATAAGGCCAGAACAGTTTATTATTGACGAGCTGCTGGTAACCAAGCGGTTTCACACACATTCGTAGTGACGTTACTTCTGGATAAAGTAGATTTCTGATGATTAAAAAGTTATCAAAATCGGTCCAGTAGTTCTCAATTTATTCATTACAAAAAAAACATATCTGTTCTCTTTGTAATATAAATGTAGATTTTAAAATGTAATAGAATGAGTCGGTACTTATTAGATAACTTATTAGTTACTTTGGAGTGTACGAAAAATACATCCACTTTTGTAACAAATTAAGCTAGGCTTAGACTACGACACTACACGGTAGGTACACTCAGTGTATAGGTACCAACACGAAGTGTCTCTGTATGAACGCGAATCTTTAATTACGAAATGTGACACGATAATTAGTGTCGCATCAGCGCCTGTGTGAATAAGTTGTGTCCAAGCGCCTAGTGTATATAAAAATTTTTTTAAACAGGTTTGACATTTTCATGTACCTACACCGCACCGCGTTTGAAGCACTAAAATTTCGTGGAGCAAGGTCACTACAAAGAGACTTATCATTTTTGTAAAACGGCTACCAGAGCTTTTGAATGTTTCATCCAGTGGTTAGGTATAAAAATAAAGTTTTAATAAACCGGTTTTTATCATAGGAGCAACTTTTTCTAACAAAATAAGTATTCAAAGTCCTCATATTTCATTCTGCAGAAGTTTTCATAAGCTTGATTATTTTCTGTGCGTAGTTCATTCAACAATCTACAGTAAATGCCTAATTCTTGCCTTTTTATAACCACTAGTGTAAATATACCAAATACTTCTTTAGCGTATTCGTTGTTTTTTTTTTATTACAATATAACCAGCAATAGCGGCTACACGTCGTTTATCCATGGTCACCGAGCTCCACTGGAACTTTGCGTATGAACAGCTCGGACACAATTTCCGTAAACACTACACAGACACAAAAAACCTGTAAATGAGTGAACAGTACAGAAATTAATGTCACAATTTCTATCGTAGTCTAAACCTAGCTTTATAATAATAAAACATTAGAGGTTAGTAGGTAATTTTTGTCTGGTACAGAGATCACACTCACAACTCTAGGCTCTTAGTAGTGTAATACGTTTGCAATCTTAATTTCTATACTTACAGTCTTTCTGTTGTAATGCTGTTGCTATTCTAATTCGCAAGCTTTGTTAAATGCTAGACATCTTCTGTGTATGCATAGAACAGTTATTGGTTATATATATTGTCAATAGTTTTTATTGCTTCTATTGCAGTATTGAATAGCACTATCACCGATCACTTCATGATATTCCTTAGATTATCAAATCTAGTAAATTCTCATACATGCTCGAAAAGTAAAACAGTTGTAGACTTTGATAAAACAATAACATCCTTAAAACTAAGTAATATTTCTGAACTTAATTTAATTAATGATCTAGTTACGTTATCTGTACAATTAATAGACAAACTTCAAAATTGCCTTCAGCAAAACACTATTACTACTTTAGTTCCGAGAAATAATCGCATTATTAAACCATGGATAACTTTAGGAATTTTACGCTGTATTAAAAACAGAAATAATATGCAAAGAAAGCTACGATCTGATCCTCAAAACCATATATTACAAATTACTTACAGAAGATATCGTAACTATTGCAATAGTTTAGTTAAAAAGCTTAGAAGAAAATATGATAAGGAACAATTACTTAAGGCAAATAAAAATACGAAACAGATGTGGAACACAATTAATAATATAACTCATCGGAAACCAAAGAAAAATCTTAACTCTGAACTATTAGGGATAAAGACCACCCCTCATGCTTCGGTAGATCATATAAATGATTATTTTTCTAACATTGGGAAAACCCTGGCTGAAGACATTACCTCTGCAAACCGATCACAACTTCAACTCGATTCTGATCATGTAACAAACTCGCAGGCCTCCTCATTTTTATGCTTCTTGAAACGGATCCTAGAGAAGTCTATAACGTGCTAATGGGTCTTAAATCTGAAAGTGCTCCAGGCTGGGATAATATTACCACAAAATTTTTAAAAACTGCCCATGAATTAGTCGTACCCATAATATCGCATCTTGCTAACCTGTGTTTTAGACAAGGAAAATTCCCTCCAGCTCTGAAGCAAGCCATAATTACTCCTGTGCACAAGGGTGGAGACAGAGATGACGTTAATAACTACAGACCTATCTCTGTCTTACCTGCTATATCTAAAATCATTGAAAAACTAATAAACAAAAGACTAATCAGTTACACTAATAAATATAACATTATTTCACAAGCTCAATACGGGTTTAGGCAAAAATTATCTACTGAAGACGCAGTGACAGCATTAACCACTCATATTGTTAACCTAGTAGATTCAGGAAAAAAATGTCTAACTATATTTCTTGATCTGAAAAAAGCTTTCGATACCGTTTCTGTCCCCATCCTTGTGAATAGTCTAGAAGGCATAGGCATAAGAGGGAACCCGTTAGCACTACTTAAAGATTATCTACGGGATCGTAGACAAAGGGTTATACGCCGGCAAGAGACGCCCGGTTGTCACCACTGCGGCGACTGCCGCGACGTAGTTGAGGACACGGCGCTGCACATGCGGTTTGCCCCGCCTGGGCATCGCAGCGCCGTGAATTGATCGCGGCAGTCGGATTGGTTGCCCTCTCGCTCCCGGCCGTAGTTCAGTCTATGGTCCGGAGTGAGAGGTCGTGGAACGCCGTCGCCTCCTTTTGTGAGGAAGTCATTTCCATCAAGGAGGCGGCGGAGCGGGAGAGGGAGCGTTTGAACCCTCTCCCCAACCGCAGAGCCGGGCGCCGGAGGGCGCGGGACGACCTCCAGCCACCCTGAGGTTTGACCTGGGGGTGGCGGGCTTTGTGGGCCTGCCCGCCATCCGTTCAGCACCAGGTCCGAGAGGCGGCGTGCGTGTTCCCACGCGCGCCTCTGTGCTGAGTCCGTCTCCCCTCTAGGGGGGACAGTAGGGAGTGGTAGAAGTGCCTTTAGGGTAGGTCTTTCGTGTAGTGGCCTGCCGTTTCATACGGCGGGCCGAAACCTCGGCGGGGTCGCGACCGCATGCGAAAGTGATTCGCGCGGCCCCGTCGATAGTGGTTTTATCGAGGAACACCGTGGTAGGTTTAGTCGGTATTTTACCCCGGCGAGTCCGACATAACCCCTCCGCCCACCCCCGCGGAGGGGTATGCGTCATGCATTCCCCCACGTAAAAAAAAAAAAAAAAAAAAAGTAATAAACAGTATTTTTTTCTAGATAAAATTTATCATATGCCCTTTTCTGTTCCCCTGACAACGTGTATGCGAAATTTCATGATTATCTGTCGAGTGGTTAAGGCATGTAATACGCTTACATGCCTTAACCACTCGACAGATAATCACACACGAATAAAATGTTTTATCACTGTAATAAATAAATAAATAAGTATTATTATTATAAATTACTAGCTTTTACGCGTGGCTCCGTCCGCGTGGGACTTGCTTTAATAAAAAGTAGCTTATGTCCTTCCCCAGGTTTTAAACTATCTGAAGAGTAGAGTCTCCGTGAAGAGGTAACAGACGACAGACAGAGTTACTTTCGAATTTTTAATATTAGTAAGGATAAGGATATACTTATGGTAAAAATATGACGGTAACACGTACTTACGACGTAATTAGGTAACAAAGCGAAAAAGATATATGACATGGTCGGTAGATGTGAAAGCTATTATTACAGACATTCATTTGTCCAAGTATTGCTTCTCATTACCGGTCAAATACTCATAAGGAAACTGCTCCGCGGAAACTCGCTGATTAACAGGTAAAAATAATTTCATCTCACTTTCCATTTGTTAAAGTAATTTCACAAAACATCGGTGTTTCATAACCACCGCGTTATTTTTGCATTTAACTATTTTCTCTCGACGGTCGTGTTGTAATAGAGCTGCAAGTTTTATTTATATAGACAGGAGAAGTGTAGTTGTTTCGGAAACTATTTGAGCATTTCTTTGTTTGCTGTTCTGGCTTCTTGCACGTACTTGTAGACGCTGTTAAGTGTTCGATCTAGGAGACGCAACTGTCCAACGACTGCCACTTTATTGAAATAGCACATATAGTATAGTCATTTGGTCCGAAATAAAGGTGCTACATGGAAAGTTTTTCGGGAGTTTTGAAATTTGTATTTTTATAGATTTCGATGTGCTCTTTCCGAATGTCAATTTTGCCACCTTTGCCACTCGCGATATATTGGAATAAATAATAGTATAAAAACAAAAAATCACGCTTTAAAAAAAATTATTTAATAATTTTAATGTAAAAAGCGTGGTGTTCTTTCTAAGATAATTATTTTGATAACCCCCACCCCACGCTTTTTACATTAAAATTATTAAATAATAATATTTTTATTTTTAAAACGTGTATTTTAGTTTTGTAAGCTGCTAAGGTAATTTTTTTCTAAATTATTTTATTGTCATCGGTTATCGATAAGTGAGGTAAGTCTTTAAGCAGTTGTTTATTTGTTTAATATGTGTGTTAAGTACCTAACCAAATGGAGTATAGTTGTTCCGGTTCTGGGTGTTCGTCGTATCCATTGTTTGAATTTTTATAAAGTCCCCGAGACAAGAGTTATACCTAGTGCGGCAGTTGTTTTTAATAAATAGAATACGTAAGTAGGCAATATCCGGTAGTACACACGGCTACACATCAAGTTAGACACCCCTATATACGCATAACTACGCTACATACAAAAAAGAGAATTGTCGGCAAGGGACAGTGCATAGTGGTGTAGATCCATCACGGTGCACTAGCGCGTGCGGCGGCGGTGCGGTGACGCACGCGACGTCTGCGCGGCCGCGGCCGGTTCAGCGTGAATGAGACAAAAAGAACGAAAACATAACGTACTCTCTCGCACGATTCGCAACGTTCAGCTTCTAATAGTTCAAAGTCCAAACGGTCTAGGTTGATGTGTCGCTGTGTGTACATATATAGGTACCTACACATATAAGATCATTGCATACTACACAGTATAGGTAGGTATATAAAAAATATGTCGTGTGTTTGGGCCACATTCGATCCACCACTGCGATGGCGGCGAATCAAATGATTTATCGGAACTGATACAACGAGGCTACATGCATTAGTAACTAGGTATCTACTACTGCATGTATGTACATCTATAGAACACAATACAACTATGATACAACTTGTACAGCAACATACTTAGGTAAACAGTGACTTGCTTAAATTGTGAGCCGTGTTAGATAATACCCACCTTACTCTTTAATGGTCATACTTACCAAAAGGTTTGCTTAGTTCCGACTTTCATATCATTATATCGTGATGCATTTTAAAGCCTCGAGCTTTTTGTGTTGACTATAAACCATTTTTTTACTTGGCAAACACAGAAACCCATTAAAAATCATTTAACTACCACTTTTAGAATATATTCATTCTCTAATTAACAGTGATGGTGATGACAAAAAAAGAAACGCTATACCTATATAGAGACCGGTCACTTTGTATTGTCCAGCTTCCAATGGGCACTATATAAATTATAAATTTATAATTTATATAGTGCAGAAGTCAAACTTTTGTGTGCATGGACATTAGTCTTGTTCTGGGTGTTTCTATGTATAATATGTAAACATTTACAAAAAAAAAGTATATGTATATGTTTATCCATTGTCTAGTACCCATGTACACCCAGTATAAGCTCTGCTTAGTTTGGGCTAGATGGTGTCGTGTCTATGTGATAGAATATTATTATTACTAATATAAAATTATAAAACAATTGTTTGAAAGATTTAAAAGATTGTGAATGGGGATTAAGAATGAATGAGTTACTTGTCAAATGTCTTCTTTATGCCGACGACCAAGTAATACTTGCGTCATCGGCGGAAGAGTTGCAGGCGATGGTAACTATTATGCATGGTGCTTTTGAGAGTAAAGAAATGAAAATTAATGTAAGCAAGACGAAAGTAATGGTATTTGAAAAGGAGGAGTGAATGACGATGTGTAATATTATGATTGATGTTAAACAAGTGGAGCAAGTAAAAGAGTTTGTATATTTGGGTAGGTACTTAGTTTACAAAGGATGGTACACATGAGGGAGATATTGAAAGAAGAACGATTGCTGGCAATAAAGTGAATGGCGCTCTACGCGCTTTTATAAACAATCGAAATGTATCCGAAAAGGCACGTTTGGCTGTTCATAGAGGACTATTAGTGCCTACACTTAAGCATGGAAATCAAAAGTTGGGTATGGCAAAAGAAGCATGAGTGCAGAATAAATGCTGTAGAAATGAGAGCGCCGACAAATATATGTGTGTGACTCTGAAAGATAGAATAAGGAATAGTGTGATTAAAGAGAGATGTGGCATGAAAATGAATATTGTGACGTGAATAGAAAAGGGTATGTTAAGCTGGTTTGGGCCTGTAGAAAGAATGGATGAGAAAAGACTGACTAAGAAAGTTTATAAGGCTAGTGTGAATGGAACAGTCGCAAGGGGAAGACCTAGTCAAACGTTTCTTGATCTGATCGGAGACGTTCTGGATAAAGGCCAGGTTAAGAGCACCTTAAACCGGCGAGCGTGTATGAGGAATGTTATGAAAGTGAATGAAGCCAGAGAAGTGTGTCAGGATCGTAGCAAATGGAAATCCGTAGTATCTGCCTACCCCTCTGGGAAACAGGCGTGAATCTATGTATGTATGTATAAAACTGGCAAAGTTGTGACTGATATATCTCTGAAAAGCGGATTGAATAGGTAGCCAATGAAAATACTTACATTTATTTTACAATAATAAACTTTATTAAACCTTAACAAACATTATAACTACGGCCCTGTTCTGTTTTCAATATTGCTACAATTAGTACCTATAAGCTTTACAATACACAATACCATATTATATAGCAGTAGACAATATTGCCGAACCTGAAAGGCACCATACAGACAACGCAGCGAGCAACTATACTGGCTGTTAGGGACGGCGCGGCGTACCGAAAACTTTAGCAAGACGTCTAATAACTCGACACAAACTTCTATTAATTAAAAAAACGCAAGATTAAGATTTTTTATTAAGATTAAGATTAATTATTTAACATTACGCGGCCTACGCAATGGATTGTTACCAATACAACGCACCGCTCGCCCCGGCGGGAATGACCTCTGCGTTCCGAGCGCATAAAAACAGCTGATCTGTATTTGTAATGTAATAATCGTGATTTAATCACGACTATTTAATTACATTGCTATATTTTAGTAAAATGTGGTATTCATTCATTTTTATCTAATAAAATGGATGATTTATACATTACGTCACAGTCGGAAAATGAAAAATTTTAGAAATAAATTTTTATTGTTCCTGAAGAAAATTACAAAGATTTTTAACTCAGAATAATGGTCTGAATCTACTATTTCAGTTTTCGGTACACCGTCCTTTTACCCAGTATATAAAGGTAAATCAAATATAGTTACAAAATAACTAATATTTACAAGATATAACAACTGAATTATATTTTTATTTTGTATAAAGATCAGTCGACATATTTATAACTAACTATACAAGTAACTTCGTTTGCGCGAATTTTTTATACATGAATAGTACTAAGTAGTGCTGTGCTAACTACTCACTCAGGCAAACGACATGATAATTGGTCCCTATGGCCAATTATGAGTGTAATATAAAACTTAAGAAAAACGAATGGACATATTTTTACAATATTTGTCCAGTAGTTTTCAGTAAAGTTTGGATATACTTACAGACAAAATACAACAGATACACAGACAATAAAATAATCTACATAGTTCTCACACATGTAGGCACGCAGGTGTATTACACATTTTGCAAACTATTGTTTGAGGTCCCAAGAGATGGGGTGAGCTTGTACCCTCTACCAAGCACTTTGCCTGCTTATTTTTCTATCAACTTATTTATTTTCTTACAATATGAGCACACTTTACAAACTGCGATAGCCTAATGGGAGACCGTTGGACTGCCACGCAAAGATCGCGGATTCGATCCCCAGGCGCGCATCACTAACGTTCCTAAGTTAATTTCTGCTTGCTTTAACGGTGAAGGAAACCATCGTAAGGAAAACCTACATGTCTAAAAGTTCTTCATAATGTTCTTGAAGATATGTGAAGTCTGCTAGCCTGAACTGGGCTAACACATTGGGCTGTAGCCTAACCCTCCTCACACTGAGAAGAGCCCATGCTGAGCAGTGAGACAGTTTAATACAAGGCTGATATTATTATTACAAATTGACGATGTAGTTACATACTTATATACATACATATTATATTCATTTGCATTGTATAGCATTTAGTAAAATTAAGTTTCACATTCATCTCAGTATAATAATGCCAGATTTATATTACTTCTTAACGAAAGTACCAGCTAAAGACATTTTAAAAACTTATACTGTATACCATTGTGTAGATAAAATGGTTGGTTACTATATCAGCTTTACCTACTTTATCCAGAAGTAAGACTGATGCATGAGCAAGTAATGTAAATACAGAGCTACAATCAATCTTAGAAATTAAAACTTTAGCAATCGAACATTGTCTTACATTTATGCTAGTGTTATACATTGAAATTAAAGTATTTTATATGGATGTGTTTCAAAAATAGACTATGTAATAAAATCCATATAAAGTAGTTTAATTAAGCAATAAAGTCTATTATCCATCATATCTTGTCTATGCAAACAAAATTTAATGACTGCCACTGCCATATATATTTGACTGGCCAGTTCTGATGATATTTGGCACATCAAATTATAGTATTCTTCTAATACAACTATATGCATTCACTAACCAGGAATCGATAATGTATCTTATACAAAATTATCAATATGTGAAAAAAATACAGAAGAGTTATTTATCTTGTTTCTCTTTCTCTTCATTAGGAGCTCCAATTTTAAGTGAAATCTTATTGTTAGAGGTCTCAATATTAATTTTCAACTCGCCTAAACCAATATCAGACATTTTCTTTACTTTCTTTAATTCATGTTTTTTAAGTAACTGTACTCCAGTACGTTCCTGCATATCGGCAATATGTTTGATCCATTTGTCATTGTTCATATTGTCCGAAGCACTATCTTCCTCATACAATCGTTTGTTTAATTTTTGTATTTCTTTAACATTCTTCATTATAATTTCTTCTTCCTGTGCACACTTTTTAATTTCTTCAATTTTCTCAATTTCTTGTGGTTTTTCTACTAATGAGGGAGGTGGTGAGTTTAATGGATTTAACAAATTGTCAGGGTTTTGTAGCATTCGGTCTAATTCTGACCAATCACTATTGGATATTGTAGATCCTGATGTCACAGACATAGTACACTCATTCCTCACAAACTCTACATTGCACTCAATCTTATATATGTGATAGTCCGCCACACCAAAGGGATAAGCACAATCAATATTGCTACACATTAAAAACTTCTCATCATAATGTATTAAATAAAGCTTTAGGAGGCCCCTGCAGAGCGGGCAGATCTGAAATTAAAAAGCATATAAATGATTAAATTAGAATTAGTTGAAATTAAACTACTATATATGGATTTTATTGCATTGTTTATTTGACACTTTATTACATCATTTTGAAAATAATTAGTTTCACTAGTGTGAGTACACCATAATTTGAGTGATGAGATAAATAAATATCTTCACTAGGATGTCATATGAACACAGTTTTATAATCCTTACTTAATATTATAAATGCAAATGTGAGTTTGTTTGATTTTTGTTATGCTTTCACTCCAAATATATGCAACCACTCATCATTAAACATTGCATACATATTGTCAGGGGTACCAAAACGGACATAGGGATCTTGCATCTAGAAAAAAGGTACAATACCCGAGCAAGCGAAGCTGCAGGCAAAAGCTAGTGTAAAATAAATGGTTTCAATGTAGTAAATGTTAATAAGAATTTATTTTAAGCTTACCATGTCAGTTACATTATCAGCATCAACAATATCTTCATGAACCTGAAATGCAAAACAGGATAATAAATGTTACAATTATTATTAAGATTACTTACTATCATTAGTCATAAGATTGTGGCACATATAACGGGTCTGGAGGTTCACATACACAGCTAAAAGTGCGCCTCCTCCAGAGATCCTAGCTACACTTATTGTACTAATTATATTCAATGACTTAATGCAAGGTGTAGTGATTTAAAAGATCACCTTGCCACTGCTATTACAAAAAATTATGTGGTCCACAAATAGATGTTCCAAGTTTGGGTGTTTGTCCCTTGTCCCTTGTTTGAATATTTGGCTTAAAGCCCACAATATAAGGGTTAAGCCTTGGCGTCTATTGAGAAGAGACTGCTACTGAGAGTTTATTAACACCCCTAATAACACTTTTGTCACACATGCATCGAGGCCTAAACGTCATATAAGCCCTCTCCGACTCAAGATTTAAGCCTAATGCAGGCAATATTATTTAAAAATATTATCCCTTGTCGTAACTAATTTATGGTTAATAACTAGTAGCGCACATGTTAATACAAGATTATTCATTACACTCAATTATAAGATTACTTACTATAATATTGCATTGTGGTAACGCGCTCGTTTGATCATTTGACATCTTTTCAGCATAATCTATTTTCTAATATCAAATTTATATATACAAAGCCAATCACACTATAAATATAAACATACTTAAGCAAAACACTTGAATATTAAATGTAATATTAGAATGTAAACGCCTTTTGATCCTAATATCTATTTTCAATTTACAAACAGTACAACGTGTTTCAGCTTTACCCGGCTAAACAGTGTCTTATCTATGGGCTAAACCCCGATAATAATATATACTAGTCTATGGGCGAGCGATGGGATTTTTGGAGATGGTATTGGGCATCAAAAAGGGGATTGCCTACTTTCTATAGACACTTTGGTCAATCGTGGACAGGTCATTTAGCTAATAATATGATATCAATTAAATACTTCATATCAGTAAAAAGGAGAATACAGTGTGAGTCTTTATAATAAGCACATATCGAAATGAGGGAATTTATGCTTAATTTTAATGACAGAAAAATATTAAAAAAATGATATTTTTTTATATTCTACATGGAATTTTAATTTTTTTTACTTTGACCCCAATGTAAATAAAACGTTGTAACTTTCAAACTAAATGATCCATCACGATGAGACAAACTCCATCATAATTGGAAGTAATTAGGCGTCCTCAGAAAATCAAAATTGTGCAAAAAAACTACCCTCAATTGAAAATAAACATGCTTTTTTAGCAAAAATCTGGTTTTCCATCAATTTTTATAATAATCGTAAAATTTCTCAATAAGACGCCACCATTACGTACCTTTTTTATTATTTTAAGTTATTCTTCATCGTATTAGCCACCTAATGGCAAAAACTGCATGTTTTTGACTCAAACCCATAATTTCTCATCGACTGTTAAAGTAAGGCCCAGCGCACAGCTACGCAATTTTTATTTCAATTGAGGGTAGTTTTCCCACAATTTTCAATTTTTGAGGACGTCTAATTACTGCTAATCAGAATGGAGTTTGTCTCATCGCGATAGATCATTTAGTTTAAAAGTTACACCATTTTGTTTACACTGGAGCTATAGAAGCGAACAAAATTTTTAAAAATACCTTGAGTTATATAAAAAATATTAATTTTTTTTAAATATTTTATCCATCCCTAAAATAAAGCATAAATTCCCTAATTTCGATATGTGCACATTATAAAGACTCACACTGTATAAACCTAGTTTTGTATCACACTTTATATTTAGATAGGTTTCTATATGTTATTGGAAAAGGTAATTAATCAAATAAAACAACACTTTTTTCATTAATATTTTATTAATCAGACTCATGTATGTATGTCTCTTATGTGGGGGCCAGCCAGTGCAGACCGGCGACACTTCGACCCAGTGAGATCTTTTGTGTCGACACTCTCCCAATAACGACTGCCACAGATGTTCATGGCAACCGGGACCGACGGCTTAACGTACTCTCCGAGGCACGGAGCAGGTGATAATTGTCAATCAGACTCATGTAAGTAGTATATGATCAAGAAATTGGGCAGGTGGCTTAATATGCTCTTGATACCTTGCCCAGCCTAAAAACCATATTATGGTCAATAATCATTTATGTTAGCGCAGCAACCCACTGTTCTACGACCCACTGTGTTTTGTTTGTAAGTTTGTTTTTTTAATATTTTGTTTTGTATGTGTTTTCAACTATGTTATGTTTTTTTTTGTTGTGTTAAGATACACAAATATTTTTAAAATAACTTTCGAAAAATAAATAAAACATATTCATGAATTTATTTTTTTCATATCCTCGTGTCCACGGATGGTCAAAAGTGGACAATGTCCTTTATGATTAAACCCTACGATCTATTGACTTTTTCGAACATCATTCAGTTTATGTTGGTATAAGCAATGTGGGACGATATTTACAAACTGCAAAAGCCGAAACGCACATAAATAATAACTATTTAATAAAATATATTAACCGAATTTATCAACAGTAAGAAGAAAGAAATATATTCAATATTTTTTTTTGTTGATAGAATTAAATAAAATAGACTAAAAAGATAATACTAAATATTATCTTTTTAGTCTTAACTAAGCTAATGTGGGTCGTTTCCAAATAATTCTAAAACACAACATTTCAATAATTATTTTTAATATAATATTTATTGTTACTTTATCTATATAAATTATTTACTTTATGTATCGAATGATTATTATTAATTGAAAGTATGTAATATAGTTATTATAAAATAGTTTGTTAAGTACATACTATGTTATGTGAACATCGTTGTATTATTCATATAACGATAACATAAGTAGAAGCTACTATATTAACTATTTTGACCGTGTATATTACACGCTTACAGCTGTGGCGTCAATTCCTTTTAATATTTTCTATAATGAGCTTAAATAAATAAATAGTAATACAACCATATTATAAAAACAAAAATGTTAATATTAGTTATAATAACGGATAATCGTTATTGGCATAGTGTAGATGCTATTGAGTTATTGACATATGCCTCTATGCCATGTCACTTGTTGTCTTGTCTGACAGACGCATTTTCTTTCCGGTTGCTTCGGTTTTCTTAAATCATTATCATAGAAGAAATTACTACGATAACATCATATTACTGTCGGATCAAGTGTTAGCACTGCTGTTAATTATTATATCTCCATAATAATTATAAATCAATATGCCGATTAAAGCGGTGTGCGTTATCAAGGGTGAAGTTGAGGGCACAGTCTATTTCGCTCAGGAGGTGTGTATTCTTTGCCTTTTCCATCGTATTATAGGGTTATTAATTTGACCTTGTGGAACTAGTTAACAATCTAGAGTATTTAATATCGATAACATGTTAAAAAAATAACTACTTGTTACCTACTTATCTTTACGATACCGGCGTATTTGTTCTAGAAAGATGTGAAGAACAAACATCGGTAATTTTAATACGCGGTCAGAGTGTAGCAAAGGTGTGCGTTTTTGGGACATAGTCTTTTTTATAAAATAAATTGTGTCATGACTCGTTATTTTTTTAAAACTATCTTATAAAACGACAAAAAATAAGACTAGTCATTTTGGAACTTTTTGTCTAAGATGAGTGGTTTATGAAATAATCGGCGTTTTTAATACGGCGATTAAACTTTGAATCACTTTTGCCGTGAAACTATTAGAGATAGCGAAAAATTTACAAGGGAGAAAGATGGTTATTTTTCACTCCTCTATACGACAGGAAACAAAAAATTAAATTTAAAAAATTGTCGCTGAGGAAAATATTTGTCTTTATAAAGACTTAGAAAATTTATCATAAAAATTAAATTTCTCTTCGCACGGGTGCGATTCAAATTCACTGAGTCGACGGATCCCCGCTGAGTCGACGGAACCCCGCTCCGCGGGGCTCCTTTTTCTGAATGGTTAACAAAAAAAATAACCATCGAAGGCTACGGCGGGAGCTACGCTGCCGCCTCCGCCTTCCAACCTAACCTAACGGAGTCGGTGTGCTCTGAGTCGTGATGTTTTCCTACCTTCTAAGGAAATTCTCCTGGCGCACCAAAAGCGGCAATTATCTGGAGAACCACTCATCATAGACAAAAAGTGCCAAGATGACTTTAGGCTTGTTTTTAGTCGTTTTATAGGATAGATTAAAGGAAACGACAAATTAAGAGAATTTAAATTTTTATGAAAGAATTTCTGTCCCTACAGGTGTAGCAAAGGCTGCAACACACCCTTTGCTACACTCCAACCCATTTAGCTGTACATAAATAGTCCTTTCCTAACTCAACCTTGAATTTCCCCACTTTCAGTATTTCTTTTTGTCGTTATTAGGTAATCTAGTAGTAACTGACAGTCTAGCAACACACTAAACCGTGACTTGGCTTGACGTACTGACTAGTCATCAAAATATTTTGATTATATTTTTTTTCAATGGGTGTTCTTGACAGTAAGGATTACTCAGAAAAAGAAAAAGAAAAACATTAAGGTCACAAAGTAGCACTTAAATGATTGAAGTTTTGTGCATAAGAAATGTAATAACACTACCTATTCCTACCTACTATATTCTCACAATTTTGTATTTGTGTTTAAGAACATAACAAACAAATTATATTACAATATTACTAGTCTTTCATTAACCAAGTTTAAAAAATATTTTATCTGTTTAGCTTTTCAAGTAATATACAGTTTTGACTGCAGCTATTCTGCTCAGTAAAACTACACAATTACTTATTTATCTGATACACCAGTATCAGTACTGAGCACTTTAACTCACCAAAAGCAATTATTATTATGTAGTCCACAGTTGTATGGAACAGACTGTTCTGCTCTTTGTAACCATAACTTAATTTTTTTATTACAGAAGGTAGTTAGAAGCAGTATCGGTATGAAAATTATATAAAAAAATTAAGGCTTAGTTATTACTGATAGGTCTTTCCAAATTTAACAGCACTATATAAGTTACAGTACAAACCCATTCAGTTGGAACAAAGTCATTGATCATAGCAATGAGTTCATTATGCACATTTAATTTTGTTTATCAAATACTTATAAGAATTTATTTGTTTTCAGGATGCAAATGCTCCTGTTGTGGTGACAGGTGAAGTCACTGGGCTCAAAAAGGTAAATAAAATATTAAATATAGGTACATATTTTTGAGACTGACCATGGGCAAAAAGTCTCTAAAAATAGAAAAAAAAAAGACACATATTTATATACTTTTATATAACTCTTCTGTATGTATGTCACTGAAATACCTAAAACACAAACATATTCATCAAGGTCATCAATTTTTTTTGTAGTCAATAATTTTTTTGTTGATTGTGATGTCATGTTTTGTGTGACTGACATGTATACTTACAGAAGAATTATATCTATGCAGAACCATATCTTAGATACATAATTGGTCTATTGGAGTAAGGGCACCAACATCTGGACACAATGCTTTTACTTATCTCAATATGGTTACCTTAGACTATTTTAGTCAAATGCAAGTTAGCAGACTTTAAAACCCTAATGTAAAAAGCTTCAAATGAATGCAGTGTAAAAGTAAATAACTAATAACAATAAATAATCGTGTATAAACTTATAAAAACACAACTTACAACATATATTATTTATGTATTATATAAAATATGAAGTAACAGTATTTTTCCTGTCCTCATACCTCAGTTAGTAGTTAATGGTTAACATATTATGCAGTATTAGTTTATGTTGCAACATTTTTTTATAGAACTAGGTAAGTATAACAGATATATGATATTTTTATAGGGTTGTTGTATATTATTAGTATACTTAAAGTTGAAATAGGTATGTCATAAATATTTGTCTGTTAGTACTCAAAATAATAGCTTCCAATTACATAACACAATAAAGGCACATGTCTATTTAAAAATTTCGAAAGGGAGTTGCTATCCTGTAACGAAAATGACAAAGACCTCTTAATACCAGGATAAGGGGTAGCTTTTTTAAAACCTGGACATTAGGAATACAAAACTGGGTTGTTTGATGGGATGCTTTCCTAGCTTGAATCCAAGGCTTAGGTGAGAAAGAATTATGAGTAATATGCCTTTTGTCTAATCCTCTGTAGATACACACATGTGATTCTATATAATAATATCAGCTGTGTATATAAACTGTCCCGCTGCTGGGCATGGACCTCTTCTCAGTGTGGGAAGTGTAAGGCCATAGACCACCATGCTGGACCAGTGCAGGTTGGCAAACTCAACATATCTTATAGAACATTATGAAGAACTCTCTGACAGTTTCTCACGATGTTTTACTTCACCGCTACAGCAAGCGATAATAAACTAATTAATACGCAAATAACTTGGAAATGTCAGAGGTGCGTGCTTTGGGATCGTATTCAACCTCTGCGTAGCTCTCCAACGGTCTTTCATTAGGCTATCGCTGCTCTGAGAAAAAGCTCTGCTAAGATTCTATATATCACTATATATTATAAAACAAAGACCTCCGCCGCGTCTGTTCTCAATGAACTCAAAACTACTGAACGGATTTTCATGCGGTTTTCTAATAGACATAGTGCTTCATGACGAAGGTTTAAGCGTACAATTTGTTAAGGTTTTTTACTATCCGTGCGAAGCCTTATAGTATAATACAATAAAATTAAATGTGATATTTCGTTGTAATAATGATGGAATTGTGAATTACTCAGCTATTTTGATATTACCGGTAAATAGGTATAAAGTGATTATGTACAATCATTATGAGTCTCAAGAACAACCAGTGAGGTCACGACATACCGTGTATCGTAATGTAATCGGTTCGAAGCCGAACAATTATGTGAATATATTTACGTACTATTTTAATTTTAAAATTATTCAAGAGATTGTACCGTTTGACATTGTTTTGTTGTGTGTAGCTATCGTTTTATAGGATTGACCTGTTCGGTTGAATGATAAGAATGGAAGGGGAGAGATGTCACCTTTCATATTTATTGGTCAACAAAATTTATATTTACTTACCTATTTAAATAGATACGTAAAATTGTAGGTACCTATCTATTACACTTGAAAGCATTATGATTCGTCGCCCTGAGTTAGTTGTTATAGATGACGATGCTCCACATAAAAAATAATTGCTTCCGTGCCTCTAATTCTGTAGAGTATATAATAATAATAATCATTAATAATCTAAAAATAAGTACAGTTGGTCTATCTTATTGTAACATGTAATGGACAATGCTAGATTTTACACGGAACTGATAGAGCAAAACGATGGTGTCTGAGCTAGTGAGAACTGTGTGACAGACATCAAGTATGGGCGAATTTTTGGTTGTAGTTAGTTAATAAATTACACGAACAAGTTAATTATTATTCGAATTATTATTTATTAAGACATGCATTATTTTCCTAATCATGATTTATTTTATAAGATAGTTCGCTATTTATCTTTTAATTATACGAACATAAATTATAGTATAAACTTAAGTAATTACAAACGACAACACTTCGAAGCTGTTACGTAATAATTCAGCACTGCTGGTAATTGACTAAAATGTCGTTCAATGTTTGAACGAAAACTTGAAAGGTGCATATAGGTGAATGGAAATGACTGTTTAATTTATTTTTAATAATAATTATCGCTTAAATGTTTACGAAAAAAGAAAACGAATGCTTTACAATTTTCAGAAGATAAGTTTTTCCTGACTCATTGACTCCCATGTAGCAGACACAATACATGATGTATTTAATAGTCGATGGCTCATGATCACTTTTAACCGGCATGGCGTTCAATGTGTTAAAATCTGATAATAGTCGTCCGATCAAGGGTATTTTCGACAGCTGATAGGAATCTTGTGCACAGCAGATAGTAGGACAGTTTATAAACAAATACAACAATATTATAACTTCGAAAAATCGTGTTTAAATCAAGACTCGTTCGTTTACATACTTCACATATAAGAGCAGCGATAGCTCAGTGGGGAGACCAACAGACTGCAATGCAGAGGGTCTCGGGTTCGAACCTACGTCGCGCACCTCTGATTTTCGGAAGTTATATGACTTTTCGAAATTATGTGCGTATTGATTGACAATTATCGCCTGCTCCGTGCCTCGGAGAGTACGTTAAGCCGTCGGTCCCGGCTGTCAGAAACATCTATGGCAGTCGTTATTGGAAGAGTATCGACACAAAAGATCCCACTGGGTCGAAGTGTCACCGGTCTGCACTGACTGGCCCCCACATAAGATACAAGATACTTCACATATAGTAACAGTGAACTTTTTGTTTAAAGGGCAAACATGGATTCCACGTGCACGAGTTCGGTGATAACACGAACGGCTGTACTTCGGCTGGTGCCCATTTCAACCCTACGAAGATGGACCATGGCGCGCCTGAATCCATGATCCGCCACGTCGGCGACCTCGGCAATATTGAAGCACAAGCTGATGGAGTTGTTACCAAAGTACGACGTTTTCCTTCCTTACCTTTACATACAGACCTATTAAATAATAACCGCGGTGGCGCAGCGGCAGTGAATACAACTGCTATGCATCAGGTTTCTGCTTTAAAGTCTCCCGGTCAAGCCAACAAAAAATAATTAAGTTTTTCTATAATTAAATTTCGAAATACGAGCCACATTAGGAAGTCGGCTCCGTTGCCCGTGCCTAGGAAAGCACGTTAAGCTGTTAGTTGTGACTCATCATGACTATAGAGATTAAACGCAGGTGCATTTAATCTCTATAGTCCTGATGAGTAGCCGTCCCATCAGACTATGAGGGCAACGGAATAGAGACAGCACTTGTGTTTATTAGATGGCTAGTCTGCGTGACCGAAATTCGGTTTGAAGGAACTAGTATGATTTTACCAAACTTTCTCATCACAATCCACTTAATGGTAAACTAATACCATATTCTATGAATGCAAGCTTCAAGAGCTCACATTGTGCACTACAAACGGAATTACGTCGTCCCAATCTAGAACTCTATTACGGGACCCCACGCGAATTTTGTTTGTATGAAATAACGATCAAACGTTCCCTAATAAAGTTTCACGCTATAAGATTCAATAGGCTTTATTCGTCGTCCTTATAGATATCGAATGGCTGTATCGCAATTATACGATACAACCATCGGCAGATCTCGCGAGGACAGATTGGGTGTCCTTATAGGTGGTCACAACATAATATAGTTTAGACTAGGAGACACCCATAAGTTTGAATGTGACTTCGTACGAAATATGCTTGGTCAATCTTGTAATCAAGTGAGATTGTATCGCACGAATGTTAATTAAAGATAAAGCGCATGGAGATTTCACGCGTGCTTGCCATGGTCGGATAATCATTATTCAAATTCAAATTCTTTATTTCACTTATAAATCAAATATAAAGAGCATGCATGTACATTATAACCCTTGAAACTAAGATATTTTCTTTAGAAATTGCGTTTGGATATGTATCTAGATTTGGTTTTTTAACAATAAAGTTCGGTACTTTCTGAACTAGTTGAAACTATCTCAGAAGGTAATATAATATGTTGTTGTTATGTTATTATGCCTAATAAAAGACAAGTAATCTGCAGCTTTATATTAATTAATCGCAAAATCACAACAATGTTATTCGACGGTTATCTTCCGTAGGTAACGATATTTCGATGAGCATGCCACTGTGAGTCATCGTTCAAGAGAGTTTAAATGTTTGTTACCGTCTAAATCTTCAAAAGCTTACATTTCCCTAATGTATATTAGTAATTTATCTATATGTTAAAGAACTTTAACTCTGTCCACGAATCAATCTCGAAAAACCGCACCCCTCAGTATTGAATGTTGTTTAATATGCATTGGCGTATCTCTTATAGCGAGGGCCAGAAGGGCCATGCCCACCCCAGAATAGTCTGGTGCTCACATCAGGATCTTAGGTGAGAGTTCAAAATTCCCTGAAGAATAACCCGAGGCCAATTAACGCATATAAATTCTTAACACAGTTATTCTATTATTTTGTGTAAGTATAGTTACCTACAGTTTAACGATAACCTTATCTAATTCTAGGTCTGCATCCAAGACTCCCAGATTTCTTTGGTCCCTGGCACTAACAACATCATTGGACGTACTCTGGTAGTGCACACGGATCCCGATGACATGGGCGTTGGTGGCCACGAACTCAGCAAGATCACCGGCAACGCCGGAGGTCGCCTCGGATGCGGCGTTATTGGAATCGCCAAGTCTTAAAAATCTTGTGTATATTGTCTTCTGATCCTTCCTGTTACTAGTATTAGGGTGCACTGTCATTTGCTTGTAAAGCTGAAGCATTTTAAACAATCTGCAGTAATTCTAGTCGAGTGTAGGCCAACCCTTACATCGCACTAGTGTAACTATGCCTCTTAATAGTGTCCATATTTAAAGCATAGAACATATCCTGTTCAGCCTATGAGCTTAGAATATAGTGCATCTATTTAAAAATCGATTCTTGAAACTATTAGTGCCTAGATGTGTATTATAATCTTTGGATGTTTAATACTAATGTGTAATGTTACGTATCAGGGTGGTAAGGCAAGAATATCAGCTGTAATATGATTGCATATATTCTAATATGTAGTAGTTAGAAAGTAAGTCACCATTAGATGTTGTATCTATAGCATTCCTGGCATATCTCCGTAAACAAATTATTGATTCATTTTAATTTTTTTTAATTTTGGTGCAGGGCATATAATGTATAATTGTCGTCTGTACTTGTTTCGTTATAATAAAATCTAAATTAAAGTATTTCTTTTATTTCATTTTTATTCCTAATGGGTTTAGGGTGCGGCACCATCAAGTAGAGGCATAGGCCTCTACCTGATGTAGATCCAGCAGTGCGTAAAGTCAGGCAGTCATGATAAATATGTTTCCTCTCCCCCTCGGACCTCTGAGGAGCTCGAACGCTTTTAACGGAGACATTTGTGTATTTTTTGTTAATTTAAAATAAAAATTTCTGCAATTTAATCGTATAAAAAAATAGCGAGTGCATAAGTCTACGCATAATAAGTCTGCGCGCTACGCTCACAGCGGTCGAGCTGTGACTCACCAGTCGCCTCATCACCGCCTGCCGCTGGAACGCCCGCTGCTGATGCGCGCCCCGACCACTGGGCGTTACCATTTAGCTGCGTACTCGCAACTCACAAGACAACGCACCACCCCAGAGCTACTACTACTAGTGGGAGGTACGTAACCGTGGTGATCCTGATACCTCATTAGTACACTACGCACAACTCATTAAAATCACAGTTGAGAGTAACTTTATTCGCTACATAATTTATAAGTGTGCGTTGCCACAGCGGAAAAGTTTGAATGTCATCATTTGAGTTTAATAGATTTTTAGTGTATTACATCCTGTAATTGTGTATGGTACAATACATGATAAGTTAAAATTTGTGTATCCAACCATTGGGGAGTTATTCATCAAAAACCGTTTTCGCTACAACAACGCTGTCCCAGCGGAACTTTTTTTATCCCATGGACGAAGAAGAAAAAAAAATAGATTAAAAAATTAGTGTATGACGCGGCTAATTATCATTATTTTCTTTTTAATTTTCTCTGTTAATTAATTATTTTTATGTACACAGTAGTGTTTGTAATCCTATAGATTCATAAAGAATCATATTGTTTAGGATGAGCGCTGTCGTCCGAAGTACAGATAATTAATTTTATCTAGTTCGGACACAGATGACTTTTCACCAGAAAATAGAATAATTATAATTAATAATGTATTACTACTACTGATAACAGGTTTGTATAATTAAGAATAAATAAATATTATTATTATGTAGGTATTCTGACTAATAATAGACAATAATTACACTCAAAAAGACTGTGCTTATAGGTACATATTGAACTATGGTGTTCAGCTAAAACACATAAAAAGAAGCCGTCTGTGGATGGCGTAGTGGATTAAGTAGTTGCCTCGCCACTTCTACACTTCACTACGTCAAGTTTTGTGGGCTCTAATTCCACACAGGACATTTTTTTTAAATCCTCAATTGTTGTTTTTTGTGTCCGTTGTTTGTGACGCATGAATTATTGCGGGAGTTACCTTGTATAAAATAGAAAATCGTCTTTTAGGCCTAGCCATGGTGTCACCATCCTAGTATGGCTCATCTTGGCAGTCACCATCGCAAACCGACAATCTGTTTACGTAGTGAATTAGTTGAAATCGGTCGTAAAGTAGCAGAATTGGTCAGTCCGTCATTTAAGATACATGGAGGTATTGATGGCTGTGCCAAAGTGAGCGCTCATCTTTGCACAGACACCTTGTATTTCCAAAACCACAGCACCAAAGTCACCGAACGAAGATCTAACTATACCTACCAATAATTAGTCGACATTAATCACAAAATATCAGCATTGTACGAGCCCCTGTTTAACAGCTGATATAATGGGCCACCTCTATATCTCGGTAACTATAATGCTTAGCGATAATCTGATTGCACCAATAATTAGTCGACATTAGTCACAAGCTGCCAGAATTAGTCGGTGCTTCTGAAAAGAGAAATTTAGGCTTAATTTTTTACATAGTTTCGGTCGACGGACAGTCGCGTACATATTGACTGATTAAATGAAGGAATGGAATGTATTAAATCTGTATATCTTTAAAATAAAAGTTGTGACTAAATTTTGGTATAGTTAGATCTTCGTTCGGTGCTATGGTTTTGGAAATACAAGGTGTCTGTGCCAAGATGAGCGCTTACTTTAGCACAGCCACTAATATCCCCTTGTATCTTTTAAACGGCGGACCGACCAATTCTGATAGTGTACGACCAAATTCAACTAATTATCGACTAATTCACTACGTAAATAGATTTCCAGTTTGCGATGGTGGCTGTGCCAAAATGAGCCATACACCATCCTAAGCAAGGATTATTCTAGCCATGTGTAAGCTAAAAGGTCATCATGGAGCAGAACTTTCTGCATTCTCCATTGAATGTGTATATTTAGTATATTAACCCTTGTTAATATACTAAATATACACATTCAATGGAGTTTAGTTAAAAGTAGTTGCACTCAATACTCTCTATACTAATGCATTATTGAAGTTTATGAATAACAAGTAAATTACATGATGAATAATTACTGAATGACTAAGTAATATGTGGTTCTAACAAAAATAAATTGCATTATGTGTAAAATAGCATTAATCATCCAATTGTTGGAATGCCAGATATAATTGAAAACCTATTGTGTGTGGCTGCCAGTGTGCCGCGGCTAGACAATAGGTTAACTCCTAGCAGATTACACTGATGTTGTCACCTGGTACAGCGTACAGGTGCCGGTACAGTATCGCGCAATCTATGATGGCCGGACTGAACATAGCGTCTCCGAATTGTTGCGCATGTACAGTCTGTCAGTCAGTACGGATTGCATCCCGCCCCCGCCCCGTCACCAAAGAGACTTAAAACTTACAACTGCGACACCACTCGCGCAATGTTCAGACCGGCCATCTTACAGTGCGCGATCTATATCTTAACAGCAAAATTTGTTTGCCTGTGGTGACTATTCATAGGATCCATTTTGTGTGTAAGTGTAAGTGAAATACTGTTTCTAATGGCAACTAAATACAAAGAAAATGTTTCTCATTGCTGTTTTGGATCATGGTTTTTATTAATTCATTAACAGAACTATTATACTTATTAAATATTATTTTATACAGACTTTGTATATTCATTAAGTTACATTATATTAAATTGGAATAATGTTAAATCAAAATGAAAGAAATTATATAATTATAGTTATGAATACTTTATTTGTCCCATTGAATATACAGTATGATCATTATGTGTGAAAAATATATTGCATGATGAATCATGTGCTTGAAACATTTTAGGACTACTGGCATTCCACTGCCAAAGACTATTCTCCTCACTTTGTATGCTTATTGCAGCCCAGTAGTGCTCTGTCTCACGCAATGTTACATATTCGTTAAATTTATCACAGAAATTACTAACTAATGAAGATGGTATAAACCCTTTGACAATGTAAAGAGATATCCTAGTTGTTTGTAATGCGTCTTTGCTGTCCGGTTGACAATAAGAACTAATGTAAGGCTCTGTTGGATTTAAGTCGGTCTCATGGGCCAATAAACCAATCCATTCTGATAATTCTTCAGCATCCACGTCTTTTATAGATGGTACTTCTGTAATGTCTGGTAATATGTTCTTTACAGTCAATGAGTGTACTGATACATTAACATCACGGTCATTAAAATATTTTGCAATTGATGACGGACATATGTCTTCATTATTTGGCTCCCATACTATGAACAAATCAAATAGTTCAAGTTTGTTTAATCCAGTCTTTACTTTTTCATAGCTTTTGATGTTTTTCAGATCAATTCTAACTTCATAATAGTTATGTGGTCTTTTTGTGCCTTCAAAACCTAATGTTTGGAAAATATGTTCAAGAATATGCAGTGTCAATACTCCATCGGGAGTTATAGCGGAGCAACTATCAATAATACAGTTTCTATCGCCTGATAAACAGTATATTCTGCCGTTTTTTATGAAGCTTTCTATAAAAATAGGTTCGACAAATTCTACGAGTGAACAATCCGATAATTTGTAATAATCACTGTCATCTGTTATCATTTCTTGAATGAATCTTGGTGGCTGTATCTCATCGGGGCATGTCACTATTATACTTTTGTAAAAACAATTTCTGTTTACAATGTTTTTCACAGATTCCAAGTTTTCGTTTTCTCTCTTTGATTCCATTACTTTTGGAGGAGGAAAGCTCCATACTTCCGGGCACAACATAATTGGTACTTTTACGCAACTACTGACCAAACTTTTATTTATCTTATTCCTAACTTCAAAGAAAATAATAACATAACCTTCTAAACCTTCATAACCTCAAATACGAAAATGACATTTAAAAATTTAAAATTATATTTCAAATTCCAATACACGCAGCATTGGATTTAAATTATTTTAAATACGATCGATAAAGTCGATGGTGCAAAAAATGTTTTATATATAAATAATACTTATTAGGTATTGTACTTTTTATTATTTCTGTATATTTTAATAATGAAGTTATATACTACCTTATAATAAGAAGAATGAGCATAGACTAATACCTCTCAGCAGTCTCAGCCTAGTAAGAGAAAGCGGTGGTATATATATATATATATATATATATTGATACTGAACACTCTATTGGGCCAGCTTTATTTTTTGTAAGTACTTACCACGTAACACGTAACAAATAGTCCGGGAGGTACCGTTGCATTTTAGTGTTTTTACGCTAATCACTGCCTATCTTTTTCAATAGTTTTCAAATCAAAAAATAAGTAATAGTACGCCGTTTGAAACTTTTTTCATAAATAGTCAACATCATACTGAGCTGAAAAATAATCGTCAGCTGCATCATGGAGTCAGCTGAACCCTGAAAAATACAGTGCATTGCTCGAATAATATAATAATAACTAAAGGTAAATAATCTTGATATGACTTTTTCCACAAAAACAAATTAAGCAAATAAACTACTGCTTAAACTAACGGTTCAATTGATTTAGTAATTGTTGTATTTACATTGATCTTTAGCAGCATTTTATTTTAAACTGTGTTTAATATAAAAAGATATATCAAGATTGTTTACCTTTAGTGAAGTACGTAACCAAATGGAGTATAGTTAAATTTCATCCGAGGTACTTTAACTTTATATTACGTGTTTTTTTCCAAGTTCATGCGAGCAGCTGACGCTAAACCCCTTCACGATGCAGCTGACAATATTTTTCTAGCTCAGTATCAATCAATCAATCAGCTCACCGCAGTCCACTGCTGTTCATAGGCCTCTCCCATTTTAGCTCAGTATGCTGTCAACTATGTATTTATGAAAAAGGTTTCAGCCGGCGTACTATTACTTTATTTTTTATATTTTTACCTCTTACGCAGCCTTCCACAGTCCACACCCACACCCACCGCTACTTGAGCAGCTGATGGTCGATTTAGTTATCTTCTTCTTCTTTTTTTTTATAATATCACCTATCGATGTTAACACCAGCCGGCTTACTATGACTTTTGTATTTGCATCGCTACCAAAAGGCAAAGCCAGTTGCAGTTTTTTGAGCATATTTCCAGACTACGTGCTGTGGCTGAGAGATTGCTTACAAAAAATTTCCAATCGCCTTTTGTTCGTCGCGAAAATTGAGCCCTGAACACTCACCTCATTGAGTGTTCAGGGCATACAGTACCTAATTATATAATAGCAATAGGTACCTATCTATGTAAAACAGTATTGGCGCAACAGCATAAAAATATTGTCATGTCAACGTCGAAGTGAGACAGTCTAAGAGATTACTAGTCCTCTTGCTGACAACGCAATACTTTCTTAGAGCTCTGGAAACTATAAGTATTTACCATCGGAACATAACTCTGTCTAGAGCAAAACTGCTTAAGGTGTGAACATATTAGTGAACTGACACTTATTTACCTGATCGAAGTTTGGGTAATTGTCCAAATATCGACAGCAATAATAATGCTAAGTATTTGCATTATCATGGCTGTTGGTTTTTTATAAATTTGAATATGATACAAATAATATTGATTACAAGCTAATCGTTCTAATCTGTAATATACCGAAACCTGCATCCAATTACCTATCTATGTATTAGGTCCTAATTACTTAACATAACATAAACCGTGTGTATCTATGCATAGTATAGTCAAAACTACAAATAAGTATTAAATAAAGAAGTTAGCAATGACTAACTTTCATAAAACAATCTATGCTTATTTATTATTATTTAACTTAATGGCTTGGTATCCGCTACCCCGATGAGCGACGATAGGCTCATCGGGGTAGGATAGGCTCATTAATCATGTAACTTGCTTGTTATGTTTAGGGATTGTGCAAATCCGTATACCTATCCTACCAACTATTTGAATGCAATGTAATGCATAAACAAATGACAGCTAAGATAATAATTATAATCTAAAGCTCTGGACTATTAAAAATATTAATGGAGTTGAATAGACTTTTAAATATATAAACTTTATGATAAAGTGTTTTCGTGATTTGTTTATGTTCATACACCAGTAGGTACGATATAATTATTTCAATAATTTCTTTTATGTTTTCATTTCGATTAATATAAATGAAATTATGTTCTAAGTACACGAGCCTAAGAACCTAAGATGTGAGATTTGGGATCGAATAATTGTACATTAAACTTTTATTAAATTTCGTAATTTATCAAACTAATAGATAAGTACTTACCTACTTGGAAATATCACCATATATACATATCTATCGTGTCCATTAGTTCCCAAAGTGGTCTAGGTGGATCCCCAGGGGTCCACGGGAGACTCGACAGGGATCTACGTTGGCGTGACAAAAAAATGGGGGTCCACAATTCGTAAGCAGGGGTCCACGAAAATGTATTTGCTTTCGATAGGGAAGAACTGTAATAAATAAAAAAGTTCAGCGACTGTTACTTGTAAAAACTTGCATATTCCATATTCAGTACCAGTGGTCTCTCGAAAACCTTCCGATTTATAGGTAGAGAATTGCTAAAAAAAAAGGTCGTTCCGCCTATCGTGGTAGATTCAGTACCGAGAATTTTTCAAAAAAAAAATCACTCCCCAGAGATTTGATAATTTTTTTTTATATATAAATACGAATGTCAATGAAATCATTCCGAGGTAACAAGTATAATAAAACACTAGCGAGTTCAGAACTCCTCCTCTTCTGAAGTTGGTTAAAATATGCTGATGAACAAACGAGTCGAGAGGGACAGCATGTTTTTCAAATTAAATTAACAACATATTTTTTAATATAAATGGCAAAGGTCAGTCAATAATACTCCACATTGAATGATATCATTTAATATGTACCTATTGTACCTATTCCTATAATTAATCTAAAAACATATCACAACGTGTTAAACTAAAATACGTAGAAAATTCTACTTTGTTCTCCCTCTTTTCTTCCCCTTGTCCTGTGATCAATAAGACTTTTCAGTTGCTCTTCATTTCATTTCTAGTTCGTCAGATGGTACTGCTTTGTACAAAGCTTCGACGGCTTCCACTACGCGGCTTACAATGGCATGGACGATAGGGGGCGCTATTTCATGCATCACTTCGCGCCAATTCGCGTTAACGAAGTTTTCCACGGGGTCGGCTGTAATAAAAAAAAGAGAAAATAATAAGTATTTCTATTGATTAAGGCATGAGTAACTATCTGGTAAGTATTTTAATGGATTAAGTACATATGTGTAACTTAATATTATCATTTTTTTTTATTGCTTGTAGCTAATAGTGGCGTATCGATATTGATTTGCATTAAGTAGGTATAAAAGTTAGAGGCCAGGCTGTTTGAACTTGACCGTTATTCATCATCTGCCGCATTCATCAAGTTAAGCTCAATGTTTTTAATTTTCAATAAAGTGAGGCGTGAGACTATATATTATATAGTCTTATGTCTCTATCCCAAAGGATAGGCAGAGGTGTATTTGTGTGTTGTTCTTTTAAGAGGTCTAGTGGTCGCCCATTGTTCAAAAATCAACAGTAATATACAGGTTGTCTGGTAATTAATGGATAACCTTGAAATGTCTTATAGTAGAACTGATAGCCGTTCAGAAAAAATATGAAAAATATAACAAAATAGAAATATTAAAAAGTGCAATAGCTAGTCATACTTTTGACTGTCTATCTATTAGTATAATTAGTGTTTAATAATAAAACAACAAAAAACCGATGGAATTCATTCATTTATGGTCGTAGTGTACAAGAAATTAAATATGGTAATTAAAAAAAAATCCTATCTCAGGTAGTAGTTAGGATAGATTTTTTCATATTTTCGTGAACTGCCATCAGTTCTAGTATAAGACATTTCAAGGTTATCCATTAATTACCGGACAACCTGTATAAGTATCTTTTTTTAATAAAATTATAGCTTTCTGCACTCCTTGTCTATATAAACTTGAACTACGCCAAATCTCACTCATTCATCCGTGTGTGCAGTATACCCACGTTTTGCTAGCTAAGTTTTCGTGTCCCTCATAATAGGGAAGGACCCTATGTTTCTCGAGCAAGTTCCAGATTACGCGCCACCGAGAGTTGCTTGACAAAAAATCTAATAATACGTGGCTTGGCCGAGGAATATAACCTGAGTACTTACGCATAGTAATCGTACACAATACCGGTGCGAAACCGGGGCAACCGCCTTAATGTTACGACTTTTAACAAATCTATTTCAAGCACGGTATTTCAACTGATATGTATGATTATGCTACTTGTGTTGCCCAAATAATGAGAATGTTCCTACGAGTAGATGTTAATACACGGTCTTACCTAAGATCTTGTTTCCATTGAACAAGTTATCGAAGTCAAATCTAGCGTTAGTCTTCACGTCGCTTGAAAAATGCCAATTGTCGATGTGCCAGTGTTTCTTGCCATCAGCGCCATCTACAGACGATACTTTTGTTGTTGTTTTGATCACAATGTCTCCTGTTAACGAAATAAAAAATATTTTATAAGTATGCCCCAGATTTCCATACTAATGTACTTTGTAAAACTTTTTCGTATAATACACTCGCGTGCAAGTAAATCGACTCAAGTCTCAAGTGCGCATAAAAAGTGATATAACTAAAAAATTACTTATTTACCTCTATATAATGTTTTACATAATTAAAGCCTAGTAATTAGGCTTTCAAATGGTAGCATAATATCAGTAATTTAAATAAACACTTGTACTTAGAATGCAACTGAACGCAACCTCCCGTAAACTGCTCTGCGCTCTATACACAACTTGCGCGACACAACCCCCTATAAAAACGCTCTGTAATCGTTTTTTCTTATCAGTCGCTCATTAGACGTTGACCTGAACACATCTCTGCAAATTAAAGCCGTCATTTGAAGATAATTATGGATACAACACCTGAAGAAGCCGCTCAAGTCGTTGCCCTATTGCAAGAAGGGTTGAACCAGCGAGAAGTCGCTCGTCGTTTGAATATGAGTCAGTCCGCTGTCTCGAGAGTATACAGAAGGTTTCAAAAGACTGGTGCCTTCACTCGGAGGCCTAATACCAGCCGACGCCGGTGCACCTCGGAGCGTGACGA
The DNA here is from genome assembly GCA_930367265.1 of Catocala fraxini. NCBI lineage: Eukaryota > Metazoa > Arthropoda > Insecta > Lepidoptera > Erebidae > Catocala > Catocala fraxini. The sequence goes on from OV884037.1 coordinate 8,733,723, forward strand.
CCGGTTTTTGGTCTCGACCTCTCTCCGAAATCGACACCTTACCGGCGTAGATGTGCAGCAGGAGCTACGTCAAGTTCGCGGGGTGACTGTCAGTCAGTGGACAGTTAGAAGAAGGTTGAAAGAAGCTAACCTTACTCCGAAAAGACCCGCTACAGGCCCGAAGTTGACCACAGCTCATCGTCAAGCACGCCTTCACTTTGCTCGAGAGCATTTGGATTGGAGCATAGAGCAATGGCAGTCAGTCCTGTTCACAGATGAGACGAGGATGTGTCTCCATGGCAGCGATAGGAGAGGTCGGGTATACCGTCGTCCCGGTGAACGGTTTTCACAGTGCTGCTTTGTGGAAACCGTTGCATATGGTGGCGGATCTTGCATGATGTGGGTCGGAATTTCCTTAGAAGGCAAAACGGAGCTTGTTTTCGTTCCTGGGGGAGGCCGGGGAGGAGGTCTGACCAGTGATCGTTACATTGAAAATGTTCTACTGGATCAAGTTGTCCCTTATCAAGGCTTTATTGGGGAAAATTTCATCTTGATGCATGACAATGCCCGATGTCACACTGCTCGGGCCACACGTGATTTCCTGAACGATGTTGGAATTCACACTATGCATTGGCCAGCGCTCAGCCCCGATTTAAATCCCATTGAGCACATATGGGACGAGCTCAAAAGGAAAGTTAGAGCGAGGAATCCAGCTCCGACAAACATCAATGAGCTCAAGACTGCGTTGGTAGAAGAGTGGGGTCGAATACCACAATCATCCATTAAAAAGTTGATAAGGTCGATGAAGAATCGCATGAGAGCAGTGATCAGAGCTAGAGGAGGAAATACCAAATATTGACACGAATAATTTTTTTATCTTACGCACATTTTGTTTCATTTAAACACAATAACCCCATACTGTGAAATTGTATGAATTTTCAACATTTTTTACATTATCATTGGCATTAACCTTTTTTACTAAACTACTGAATCGATTTTCATGCAACTTACACCATTTTAAAGCTCAATTACTAGGCTTTAATTATGTAAAACATTATATAGAGGTATAATAAGGCATTTTTAAGTTATATCACTTTTTATGCGCACTTGAGGCTTGAGTCGATTTACTTGCACGCGAGTGTATTTACCTACCAAATCATTTATTAATTACTTAGTTAATTAATTTATAATATTTTTTTAATCTTTGGATCTTTAGGATATTTGTATATTTGTTTTAAAGGATGGAATGAATATATAAGAATCCCTGTAGATCTAGTATATTGAACAATTACTAGAATCAAACTTCAGATGAAGACAAGTCAAAATTGGCAAAATATCTCATCTATAAACTGACTATATTATAAAGCCTTACAAATATTTCTTTTAGAAAACTAAAGTACTTACGTATCTTAATGTTATATTTTCCCTCCCCTCTGATGGGCAAAACAAGCAGTTGTCCAGACAGCTTGTATTGACCAGTCAAATCGACGCTACATCTGATCGTCACTACCTGCTTGCCTTTAGTCAAATCGTGTCTATAAAAAAAGAAAACAAGTATAATAAAAAAAGAAAGTTGGGACGCACAATCTCTTGGACAGAAAAAGTTGCTACTTGAAAGAATACCTAAATGTTTTTATAGCTCTAAGAGTCGAAATGTCAATTCAAAAAATTTGTATTCGCCCAGTGGTCGAAATTCGACTATAATCTGTTTTGTCTTTACTTGTCTATATAAAAAAAACTAACTGTTTTTTATTGAGAACATGACAGCGCGTTAGAAAATTAAAATATGGAAATCGGTTGATACAGAAGATTATTTTCTGAACTGTTTTGTTTGTGCCTTATTTACAGGGTGTCCGGTAATTAATGGGTAACCTTGAAATGTCTTATAGTAGCACTGATGGCCGTTCGGTAAGAAATATGAAAAATAAAAATATTAAAAAATAAATATTAAAAAGTGCAATAGTTAGTCATACTTTTGACTGTCTATCTATTAGCATAATTAGTGTTTAATAATAATACAACAATAAACTGATGGATTTCATTAATTTATGATCGTATTGTACAAGAAAGTTAAATATAGTAATAAAAAAAAAATCATATCTCAAATAGTAGATAGGATAACTTTTTTTCATATTTTTTTCTGAACGGCCATCATTTCTAGTATAAGACATTTCAAGGTTATCCAATAATTACCGGACATTCTGTATAGATTTAATATATTTTAAACAGCAGGGCTATCACACCTTTAAGCTTACAATATATCTTAACACACCATTGCACGTGATATTTTAAATGGTTGTTAACATGAAATTCAAATAAAGATGAACAAGGATACAAAACTCAATTTAGTTTTATGTTTACGACAACTTTTATTGCTTTGTTTGTCATTGACTTTTGAACTCAACATTTATTACTGCAATTCTATAGCAGTTGTTCAAATGGGAAAGAGAAAAACTTAGACGTACCACTGCGGCGCAAACAGTGCACTGTTTTACGAGTCCTAAAACTTGAAACTCAAAGTCTTAAGTTCAAACTCTTTATTAAAATTATTTCCTACATCGATGCGTTTAATTCGGTTATTTATTGATTGCATATTAATTAGGCAAGTTGCTTGTCAATCAATACAGTTTTCTGTTAACTAACTGTTTAACTATACCATCAATATTCAACTAAATAAATTGACAACTAGGTTCGGGAGTTAAGAGCATCATACCTCTTTCAAATATAGCAATGTCAATGCAATCTTTCTTCAATAAAATGAGACAGAGTGTATCACTGCATAATAATATAGCTTAATCGCTTTCACCAAGGTCCAGCTCCTAAATAATGAATTTGTTTTAGAGGTATATAGCTTAGAAGATTTTACGTCACTAACTAAATGATAATGTCGAAAATTATTTTTTTTAATTTTAATTTTTATTAGATGTATAATATTAATTTAAACTTTAAGACAAACTATGTCTTTAATAATAATCTACCTAAATCAAACATAATTATGTACCTACATAAATCGCTTAACAAAGGTCTCAGTAACATTACCTTAAAAAAATACTGATTACATATCGTTTATTGTAGTATTATACTGAACATCTTCCACGTATCAATTACTGTTGCCACATCCGCTCTAACAAATAGAATAAATAATAAACAAGCCGCTATTAGAACTGTTAATGCCAAGAACAAACGCGCAACGTTTATGTAACTATGTAATTGTGACGCAGAATCACATAATTTAATAATTATCTAATAAAATGATGACTCGTTGTCGCTAGAATGCGCAGCAAGATTATTGTCCTTGATAAACCGCCATGGATTTAATCTAACAATACCTATAATAATAGACATTATTATTTTTTTGGTAGTATGTATGTATCTTATGTGGGAGCCAGTCAGTGCAGACCGGCGACACTTCGACCCAGTGGGATCTTTTGTGTCGACACTCTCCCAATAACGACTGTCATAGATGTTCATGGCAGCCGGGACCGACGGCTTAACGTGCTCTCCGAGGCACGGAGCAGGCGATAATTGTCAATCAATACGCACATAATTTCGAAAAGTCATATAACTTCCGAAAGTCAGAGGTGCGCGACGTGGGTTCGAACCCGAGACCCTCTGCATTGCAGTCTATTGGTCTCCCCTCTGAGCTATCGCTGCTCTGGTAGTAAGTATTAGAAAAATATAAACCCTGTTAGAATGAGACTAAAAAGGCACACAAGGATTGTGGTAGCGAATGTCAGAAAAAAATGTAGTTAGCGGTTCATCCTTATTGTATCTTTTCTAATTCGATTATATGTGGCTTGGGTATGGGACCCTGTGGCTGACCCATCTGTTATTAGTAGGGCCGCCGCACATAATGTTGGCTCTTGAGGTCTGTTTCAGTTGTTAATTAGATTTGCCTCTCAATTAGGGCAGACTAGCCTAGGCTAGCCGATTCTTTTCCCCGTTTATTTACATCAACCAACAGTTTGGTTTTGTTATTGCTACACGGTGGGCCGCTAACGTTAGTTCATGTACCACGTGTCAAGCAATAAAAAATATAGCTAGTAGTTTATTTATGTAGATGAGTCATGTATCATCGATTATCGAGTTTAGGAATATTTACAAATTTAACGAAGGCCTTTTAATGTGTAAATTATAGCGTGTCACCTATAGAATACGTTAAAACGTACCTTTTATAAATAATTCATATGCGTTAATAGTAAGAAGTGATTAACAGAGATCACACACAAATGCTCACAAATCTACAGAATTAATTAAAAAAGATAACTCTTTTCTTTTTTTTCATATAATAAAATACTTAAATGCGGCATTAGACTCAACGATAATAGTTCCAACACGCTGCCTTGTGGCATTCCACAAGGCAGCGTGTTGGGACTATTATCGTTGAGTCTTAAGTAATTAAGGCTAAACTGAAGTACTTAATCCTTGAGATCCACTTATTAAAATTAAAAATGCCATGTAAAGGGTTGCATTTATAACAGCAATAATTATAGGCCACCTAAGTCACTGCTCTAATTGCTATGGGTTTAAACATGTACACGGAACAAAACATTCATAGTTAATATGATTTACAAATTGCTGTTGATTTACAAACTGAATGTTCTTTAAGTTTGTGTTATTGAATATATCATCCGCAACAATCCTGTGTTCAAATAAACAAACTCCTCAGCTCTTGCCGAAGAGTTTGTTTGTTTCAAAGCGCTAATCGTTAGAACTACCGTCGGCGTCGGAGTGTAATTTTTTTTTGGAATTAGCCAATTCTTGAGAACGCTTATAAGCTATATAACTTCTCGCGAGTCATGGGACCTGAGCAATAATCAAGAACGTGAGTAAAACCGCGGGGAACAGCCACTTAAAATATAAAACAGTTTCTTACATAACACAGTCATATATCAAAGTTTAATATGAGAACGTAAACACAATGACATGTTTAGTAATAGCGCAGCCACAAGATTACAGGAAAATAGTTTGCTTAAAAAATTACCGTGACCTAACGAAATTGAGACACAATCGTGAACAGCCTTCAGTGTGTCCTCGTCACACACTCACAAGAACTAGGAGGAATTGATAAACTTTGAGGCAGTTATTAAAAATACTAGGCTTAAAAAATGTTTGAACTCATTGCTCAGTTGCTTACTCACACAAACAAGTACAATTAAAAAGTTTATAGATGCATTTCTACAGACTTTTTGATAGTTCTTCTTTGTAAAAATGTGGAGATTCTTGGGATGCCTGGTCCGGAAAAAGTGTTCTTGCTTCTTGGCTAAACATTCTTAGTACCTACTAGCACGGTGTATCGGCGTTTTTAGTACCAGAACGGGGACTCCGTTCTGCTACAATAGACGTCAATAAGCCCAGAGGCATAATCGTACCAGAAACAATAGCCGTCAAAAAAATCTTATTTCTTGCATTTATGTCCACCACTAAATATTAGATAGATAATTTAATACATAATAATAATAATAAAATTTATTAGTTAGATATATTGATCTGTACTTACACAAATTTATATGCCCATAATATCCTGCCGTTTCCAGCGTACAAATATTCAGATAGGTTTATTAATCATGGAGAATAATAAAAAAATAAAAACAACGTCAAAAAAATATAAAAAAAGAAAGCTAAGATAAATACCATGTCGATAACTAAGAAAATGTCAAATGTGTAAAATAATTTAATTACAGAATATTATTATACTTTTCTGAATTTATACCTTTGTGGTCACGTTCTAAATTAAAAAAGCAGAAGCGAGAACTACTGCTTTTTGCGAGCGAATATTCATAAAGTAGATATATGTTACGGCTCTTATTATATATATAACTAGACAAACCTGTTAGGCGATGTATCGATACAAAAAAAGATTCGCGATTTAATAAACAAAAACATACGTAAACTTTGTATGTATTTAACTTAGTAACATGGCAATGGATTCTCACGATTTTTCGTATAAACATATTTTATGTCCGAATACTAAGATAGGCTACTTTCATCCTGGAAAATGAAAGCTAAGCCGCGCGTATGAACCATCTATATAAATACTAATATGTAAAGAATAAACTTTGTACTCCTTTTAGTAGCATATGGCACGCATGATGTCTGTGAGATTTTGTATAGTTGAAGTTTATATTATGGAGAACGTAAGCAGAAAGCTAAAATGTATAAATAATATAATGTATTACGATCGAAATTCGACCACTGGGCAACCACAAGATCTTTTAAAATATATGAAAGAAATAATAGAAAACAGTTATTTACAATATAATGTAGCTATATTTTTGCTGTAATTTACCTTTATATACCCTTTGTAGAATATAAGTGTGAGACAATGTATGTATGTAAGTAAGTCTCTGATGTTTTCAGAGAAAGCGAGAGTTCCCACCGATTGTCTCTATCACATTTGCCTTATGTATTTATTTGCATCAGTCATTTATCGTCAATTTATATTATGAATTGCAGAAATCCGCTCTTGTTTGTCTTGATTTTAATCAACGGAGATTTTTGGCAAAAGATAGCAATCCTCTCTAGAGGATTGGACATATCCCCTCCAGAGAGGTTGCCATCTTTTTTCGAACAATTTATTCCAAAAATATACCGGTATATATAATGTTTATTTATGACGATTGTCCTAAATAAACTGTTATTTGCATTTATAATAACTTACTTGATAGCATCAACATTGCAACCCTTCATTCCCGTCACCGTTGTGTCTCTGAAGGTCAAGGATAATCCTCCCTGGTCGCCCTTGACGACGTCCAGTTTCATGGGATCCAGGGACTTAATTCCGAGCTCCGAAATGCCAACTGCGAGGAATGGGACTGCTGCCTGCGCCGAGGATATGATGCAGGCATTGTCACCGGTCTTGCATGGTTTAATGAAGGGTGCTAGGAAGAAAAAGTTAAATAAATTAAATATTTTTACAATACTGGTTTGGGTGACTCCTTTTAAGCAATAATTTACGTGTGTCAGAAGTCATTGCTCTTCCATAGCCAATTATAATTAATATTATTTTAGGTAATTGTACATTGGAGACATTTTATTTTTAGTGTAAAAAGATCCAGGATATGGTTACGCGTTCGCGCGTGTGTATGTATGTGTGTGTGTGTGTGTGTGTGTGTGTGTGTGTGTGTGTGTGTGCGTGTGCGTACGTGCGTGCGTGTGTGTGTGCGTGTGCGTACGTGCGTGCGTGTGTGTGTGCGTGTGTGTGTGTGTGTGTGTGTGTGTTTCAGTTATTTTTGTACAAGCAAGTGATCAGTTATTACATTCACTCATTCGCTTCTGTATATTCTCGGAAGGGTATGCAGAGATGAGATGAGAGGTGTAGCGACATGGCCACCTATGTTGAAGTATATCGCTATTAGTGATACATCAGTCATCACACACACACACATCGCCACCTATGTTTATATGATTTCACGAATGGAGAATGAGCCTATTGCTGTCTACCAATCACATTGCCAGATTCCGTGCTGCATATTTTGTGTTTCTGCTAAGTAACTCTTACAACTCTCCCTTACGCTCTCTCAATCCGGGATTTAAATATGAGACTTCATACTCCACGACCATAGAGGCAATACAATAAACAAAAACTTTAAGGCATGTGCCTCAACGACCTATTCGAATGAACAAAAGTGCTTTAAAATATAATAATATAATATTCTACTACATACACACGACACTATCTAGCCCAAACTAAGCAGAGCTTGTACTATGGGTTCTAGGCAATGGATAAACATACATATATACTTATATATTATTAATAATATGATTGACTTTAATAATATTTAAACATGAAACTGGTATACTAATCAATTCCATGCATATAAATCAATGCATATTATAACCCTATTACATTATAACATAATAAGTTATGTCACATACCAATACATAAGAATGTCGAAGTGACGTTATCTAATTAATTTTCACAGCTGTTAGGTTCAAGTTGAGCAAGGAAAAAAGTTTATGAAAATGCTAGCAAGAAACAAGAAATACAAGGGCGCCCGCTTTTTTTTAATGGTTGCAGCTAACTCACAATGCAATGTGAAAAGATCAATTTTACAATAGGCTAATAAAAGTTTATTAATCGATGATGCAGGCTTCATGCTCACGAACTATGCAGTTACCAAGGCCTCTATCGCCAACTCTATACGGCCTGGGGTGTGCCTAAGCCCCAATCGGTAGGGCAAAGCCCGGCAAAAAAATATTTTGTTAGCCTAGTTAATTTTGAATAAGTCTAACTTTGGCAAAAGGTAATTTTCTTCAAATTTCGTTTATTATTCCATAGGAAAATAATGGTTAACTAACTTATATTTTATATTAAAGCCCACCATTATTTTTAGAACACTTTTGACCAAAGGTAGGAAGTGAGATGATTGCCGATAATGCATGAAACTCATCAAAACATTTTCTCTTTAGAATAATTACTGGGCTTAATGGTCTTCCATTAGGCCCAGACAAAAAATTTACAATTATCAAACAACATATTATACAGAGACGGAAAACCTAGTTTTGGATCACACATTTTTGTCTCTTGTGAGAATTGAACCCACAGCAATCGGCGCAGTGGCAGTACCGAAGCGACCACTTAAACCACTACGCCGGAGCAGTCCATTTAATTATTGAATCCTAATTAAAAACCTGCTACTATTACACTTCAATAAGCAGCGATAGCTCAGTGGGGAGACCAACAGACTGCAATGCAGAGGGTCTCGGGTTCGAACTGACGTCGCGCATCTCTGACTTTCGGAAGTTATATGACTTTTCGAAATGATGTGCATTGTCAATCAATACGATTGACAATTATCGCCTGCTCCGTGCCTTGGAGACCACGTTAAGCCGTCGGTCCCGGCTGCCATGAACATCTATGGCAGTCGTTATTGGGAAAGGGCAGGGGTCCACGGGAGACACGATGGAGGTCTACGTAGGCGTGACAAAAAAAATATGAGCCCACAATTCGTAAGCGGGGGTCCACGAAAATTGATTTGTGCTTTCGATAGTGAAGAACTAAAATGTTGGCTTGAATTCACCTATCAATGTAACTTACCGACTGTTCGATGTAAAAACTTGCATATTCCATATTCAGTACAGGGGTCAAAAAAAAATTGTCAGTTAGTAGAGATTTGATCAAATATAAATACGAATGCCAAGGAATATGGTAGAAATGTAAATGGATTATTATGAATGAATAATTCCACCAGAACCTACTAAATTTTGAAAGTGGTCTATGAGAAGAAAGTCTGGGTACCTCTGATTTAAAGCATGGTTTACGCAAAACACTACAATGAGACTAAATGAGAAAAATTATACACCATTACGATTTCGGAAATAATTAAGCTCGATCAACTACTTCGGTGACGCAGCGGGATTAGATGCGACTTCTGTGAATGAGGTTGCGAAATCGTGTCCCGGGCTGGGCAAAGTTTTGTTGTAGTCAAGAAAGTCAAGATATTTTCATTACCATCTTATCCATTATCATCACGGAGTCTAAAACTGTGCCCGGCAATCGGCTCGTCTATTACGTGGGATTGTAATACAACTCTCGGATCACTTTCGCGGTTATAGAGATGAGACTATACATTCTGCCGCCAAGCCTTCAAAAAGACGTATCTAAAATATTTTTTGAATTTAATATTTTCACATATTTGGTATCAGTAAAAAAAACATATCTACAAGGATAAAAAAATAAATTTTGGCTCACACGTCTTTTTCCTTATGACGGCACGGCAGTATTAATGTAATCTTAATGTGCGATACTAATAACATAAATTTATTTAATTTAATAATAAATAAATCTATATTTTCCACTAATACTAAGCATGCTGTTGGTACCTTAAAAGGTTATACAATCAAACAAAAGCTAACAACGAATATTGTATGCTAATAACCATTGGTGGTCCTAATAAATAATTAAATGATGTAGGTATGCATTTATCATGTATTTGTTTTAATATTCTAAAATATTTTCTTAAGTATAAAGCTTCGATCCCTAAAATAAGATTACATCTTGGTGGTATACATTAAATAAATAATGCAAATTAATTACAATAAATAAGTTAAAAGTATATATTTTTCAATAACGGATGTTTTGGCACAAATTTGAGCTCGCTGATATCTAGCTAAGGATTACAGAAGGGTTAATATTCTTAATAGTTAAAACTAACAGAATATTTGAATAAGCAAAATGCCACTAAAAACTATATTTATACAAATAATTTAAAAGAGATAAAATCTGTCTGTATGGTTGGATAATAATCAACAGAACTACTGCACTGATATAAAAAAGACTACACTATCTCTGAGTAATATAAAGCTATGTTTTAATAACATACCAAGGAAGCGAAGCCGCAGACCTTGGCCTTGAATTTACCATACTTAGGTATTTACCTATATTACTGATAGGATTGCCAGATTAGTCGGGATACATCCTGATTTATGTGACACCCAACAAAGTACAAAATATTCCAAAAAGTTTATTATGCACATTTGAAATGCGAATTTTGAAGAAATATAAAAAATAAAGTGACTAGGTAGGTACTAAAATGCCAAAAATACTAGCAGTACTTAGTAATTTTATTTTGTAAAAGTTATAAAACAAAATAACACCGTATCTCTCAAGTGATAAAAAAATACCGTTACAAGTTGCAACCGATCCAATTAAAATGAAAGTTTCGTTTACTTGGAAAGTGCTTTTATAACACAACCGAAACTTTTAAATGTAAAACCAGTAATTTATAAGTCTTAAATAAAAATTCATGATTATGCCTTTTGTGGATATTTCGGGCTGGTACCTACTTGATGTCACTATTCGTGAATATAATAATATCCCGTTGCAAATAAATATCATTCTTTCTTTCTTTCAAATCACAATAATAAATCCCAACGCTTTGAAATTTGGTGAAAATTGTGGTTATTAAAATAAAATTACTAAAGCAGAATTGAAACCATCACTTACCGGAGGCAGACCTCGCCCCAAGCACAACGGCAAGGAAACACAGATACTTGAACATCTTTATCGTACACTTCCTACTATAGTGAAACTCACAGGTGATGTGGTATGCGCAAGGGCAGTTCCTCACTTATATGTGTGTGCGGTGTTCGCGTGACGTCACACATACACTGTCAACACAAACGCAAGATCATGTTCTGTTAAATTTTAAGGAGAAGCTCTACTATAACCGGTTTTAAATGCTTTTAAGCTTTGAGTTGGTAGTTAGTGTAGTTGGGTTTTTCTCACTGGAAACTTTTGAGTCTGAGAGGCTACTCTCGCAATAAAACTGCAGAATAGAGTTTCGATCTAGTCTAATAAACGGTAAATGTGAACTGAAATGCAATTTATGATCACATTTGACGCTTATTTAAATTGAGAAGAATACTATTGATATTTATGATACTGAGACTAGATCCATTTTGATATAATTTTTAATATGAGTATTGGACCACCGCAAAACGATAGTGATACTTTGTATGTAAACAGTAGTACGTTTTTGGTTCAGTTTACGTAAAAGTTTTTGTCACAAGGCTGACGTGGCTATAATATGACATTATGTATTTTAGCCTATCCTTTTGCGTAATGTTCTGTAGCCGGATACAGGTTTGGTTTAGGATGTATATAAATTCAATTTTGATTAATACGTATATATATACCTATGAGTGCAATATATATGGGTATAAACGGTCTTTCTAAAACGATCCCAATTTGAATCACTAATTATATATTTATTCTAGACTTGTTTGATTTGATTCTAAAACTTAATTAATGTTTTCAAAAATCTCGAGAATAAAAAAACCCTTGCGTTTTCTTATTGTTTTAAATGTAACGAAAGCTCTACTTGTCACTACACGTTTCCAAGCACTTAAACTGTCGAAAACAATCCGACTTTTATGTCCATAGTGGCATAATTAACATATCTTTAATCTAAAGATTATGGATAAGTTTAATTCGAATTTATGTATTTTTACTTCAACAACACACAACACAACACAGTACTTATTATGCCGGATGTATAATAAAATACTTCTGTAATAACTCGACTTATACCTATAGTGCAGTCATTCAGTCAAAATCACTTGCGAAAGTAGAATCCTTACTAATATTATAGATGCTAATGTGTGTTTGTTTGTTTGTTACGCTTTCACGCCTTAACTACTTGACGGATCTTCATGATATTTTGCATACAGATTGTCAGGGGTACAAAAAAAGATATAGAGTACTTTTTATAGAGAAAAAGTACTGTACCCGAGGGATAAAAGTTTATTGTCTAAATGTGGATTACCGCGAGCGAAGCTGCGGGCAAAATCTAGTGTCGTATATTCCCGGCTAAAAATAAGGCATTTTTCAATACTACATTTTTCTTTTATTTTTTAGAGTTTGAAAAACCTTATACGCAACAGCTTTGTCCGTCCGCCCGTCTGTCTGTTATACAACTTTCAACTCAAGAACCGGAAGAGCTAGATACTCGCGGTCAACGCCATTCTACTCAGCATAGTCGATATACCTCCGAAATTACTATGACTTTTCACGTGGTGTCACGTGACCTTTGCATATTACTTGAACCATTTTTCCGAACTCTAAGATTTTCGGCAATTCATTGCCGTTTCTCACTTGTTCAATACTACATTTTATTTCATTTATTTTTTTATTGTAATATTTTAATTAATATATCAGTTAATTGATGTGTCCAAGAATTGTTTATACATTTTTATGGGAATAAATATTTTTGACTTTGACTTTGAGTCTCCATTGTGTTTTATCTCGTTGGCATATAAAAAGGTCCAAGATAAGAGATGCACATTCCCCTTAACGAAGCAATACACAGTTGACATCATAACATTCCGACTTCACCTTGATCTTGAAATTTGAACCGCAGCATTTACTGTGAGTATTGTCACACAGATTTAATCTGTTTTTATAAATATCCATATCTGTATTTGGTATTGGTATATAGCAATAGATGATAATTTATTATACACCAAAGTGTTTGTATATATTTAGACATGGCTACATATATATAAATAACTAAATACAACGAATTTAAAAAAGATAACATGGCTTTCCGGGTGGCGTATTGGTTTTAATAGTCGCCTCTTTACTACGCCTAGTGTTGTCGGTGCCAAACACGGGTCAAAATTTGGTGTGTTCCACAAATGGTTGTCCCGAGTCTAGGCGTTCTTTATGTAAGTTTGATTGCTTGTAAATTCTACTGCGATACAGAAAGGATTCTTAGTACGTCAAATGCTTTTAAAAATAAAAAGGCTTTGTTGCGGCATGTAGGTACAATCTTTAAAAGGAACACAAAGGATTTTGTAGGGCTTGGAAAACTTGTATACCTTTTAAACCATTATGTCCTTTGCATACTCTCGTTATTGGATATATTTAAATCTAGAATTCAAATACCTACATAATTTTAGTTGTTTTTTATAGATAGAGGCTGTTCTATAGAATTAAACCAGCTTCTAATTCTATAGAAAAGCGTGCGTTACTCAGGCTTTAAGTTGTGGACTTTAATTTTAGAATTCCTTTTTACATTGATATATCAGGTCTTCAGATTAAATTTTTATGCCTGAATTCAATAACATAAGCGAACAACATTTTATCACATCAAAATATGAGTTTAGACTTTTTTGAGGCTTGAGCTATGAAATTATATAAGGGGTAGGTATGTTATATTTTTTCAGATTTTAACGGCATTTTCGAATTCGTAATATTTCACATAAATTTTGACTTTAGATCAAGTATCTATATATAAGGTGTCCCAGAATATGCGAATCAAATTGTAACGGAAGATTCCTTAGGTAAGGACTGTACAAAACGTGAAAAAAATAGTGTTGTTGTAAAAAAAAAATACACCAAAATAATGCTGAGATTTCAAAACTAAGTTAGTTTTAAAAAACGTTTTTAGCTTGACGAGTCAATTCTTCACAAATAATATTAGTGAAAAATAATGAAAATAAATGAAAATTATGGCTAATAAACGAAGTACCTGTAGTTGAAAGTCTGAAAAATCGTATTTTTTAGAAACTTTGTTTTTTTTTGCCCAATTGTCATAATATTTTTTCAGCACATTTGAATGGTTCTTACCTAAGGAATCTCCTGTTACAATTTGATTCTTTGATTTGATTATTTTATCTGAAATTATCATCTGATAAGATCAAGTGTATATATTATCTGAAATTATCAATAATAGCAACTATGGCGAATTGTAACAACGAGTCCAGGAAACACCTACCCAACTTAAAACAAAAATTGTTTCAAATATAATTAGTGTAGGAAACTCTCGAATCACGGCATCACGAAATGAGATGTAGAAACATCCGAAATTCTACAGGTAACGACTTAATGACAGACATATTGTACAAAGCCGTCCATCAAGTTTATCAGATGTTTGATAGGTTACCATGGCTTGATAGCTGTCAACGTTTTTGTGATGCTTATGCTGAAGTTTTTTGCAAAATAGACGTCATAAACGTTATCGTATATTATTTAACATATTTTTGTAACATAACTTCATAAAAACACTTAGCAAAATAAAGATTCAGCGTAGTCTATCTTCGCTTCCACAAAGAATACAACTGTCCCACTGCTGGGTAAGGGCCGCTTCTCAGTGAGAGAAAGATTAGGCCATCGTCTACCACGCTGGCCTAGTGCCGATTGGCAGACTTCATATATCATTAAGAACATTATGGAGAAACCTCAGACATGCAGGCATCCTCACTACGTTTTCCTTCGCCGTTAAAGCTAGCATTAATTTAATATTTATTTTACACATAACTTCGAAACTTCAAAGTCGAGACTTCCACTATCCGCAGTTTTTGATATTAAGGATAAAATTAGGGAGCAGTGAACTTTAAAGTCTCCAAATGAATACGCTGCCAACGCAACATAAAAACACCATTGTCTACAGAATCACCACTGGTCTGGCAATAGAGTTGCTTTTCACAGGCGGCATTTCGGCGTTAAGCCAAGCATACTTCCGTCAAGGCCTCCTTTATTACTTCAAGTTTCGCCACCCCATAATTTGTTCTCTGTTTTAAAATAAAAAATATCCAATAAAAACCTATGGAAAGATTTGGCTCATTAGTGTTAACAAGAATTACTTATATTATATGTGTTCTTAAAATAACAATACATTGGTCACTAGGGTATTTGTAGATGATTTGTGAAATTAGCTTTTATAGTAATTATTGTCGCATTGGTTCAGTAACATTCATTTCGTTAATAGATACTGATCCCAAGAAATTGGTGATTATCCAGATCGGGTAATGAAACGTTATATGGGTTAAACGACAAAATATTTTATATACCTAATAATTTGTTACACCATATTCAGTCTATCAGCATAAAAATGTATAATTAGTCATATAGATTAATATGAGCGCTACACTATCCTACTACTGTGCACGAACGTCTTCTCAATGTAAGAAGGGTTAGGCCATAGTCCACCACGCTGGCCCAATGCGGGTTGAAAGACTACACATATCTTCGAGAAAATTATGTAGATAGACATGCAGGTTTCTGCACGATGTTTACCATCACCGTTAAAGTGTGCGATAATAATAACTATTTCATATGCTAATAAAATATTTCTTAGCTTAAAAATCTGATATGCGCCGATCACCTGTTAATAGAGGAGTTCCTTTATAATCTTGTTTAAAGGCTTACTTGAAGTAATTACCTTCTATTTAACTTGCAGTACCCTAATAATACTGGTAGTTCCCCGTACATTTGTATGACGTCAATGAAGTGTTCTTACAGGCCTCAATTTGAATATTGGGTTAATCAATATAATTGGATTTTTGTCCCTTTGAGCCTAAAAGTAATTTAGTTGATATCTCGACCACTCTTGATAAAATATATGCATAAAACAAAAAATATGCTTAAATAAGGCTGAAATCACACGGTTTCTGATACTATGTCCATAAGCGCTATGCACCTCAACTGCGCACGTCGGTGAATGTAGACTTAAAACACAAATAACCTACTATTGCTCTCATACTGTTCCACTAAATTGCAGACATCTCTGCTTTAAAATATAATAAAGCTATCAAAATCTATGAACCCTGACCTCACATAGCACATTAAAACACGCTATATTTGACAAACTTCATAGTTTTGACAGCTTGACAAACAGCAAAAAATCAGCCGCCGTGACGAAGACTAATAATTCAATATTATGTTGTTCTTTTCTTTCTTGCAGAAATTGTATATTGTTATCACGTTCATTCTTTAAACATCGTTGGCTATGTCTCCAGGATCTTAAGATCCAGAAGGACTTACACTATAAAATATTATATAAAGTCATGGATTTAATAAGTACATACGTCATGTAGTATACGTCATAAGTACTTAACTCTAAGCATAAAACAAGCAATTTGGCTTTTAAAATCGGGAGTAACCACTTTGTAAGTAGTATTATAATTAAATATATACCGTGTTTATAAGATAAACATTTCTGTCTAGTAAAAAAGTATCAGGACGTCTATGAATTGTCCGGTACGTCAATTATCTTCTTTTTGTGATTCAAACTTAAATTAGTTAAACTATCTAAAATTGAATAACAACACGGACACATGTACAATCATACATACAAAAACACGCACGAATTCTTTGCACATTACAACTTCCTGCCAACAATTAACTTTATACAGAATGTACCAGAAGATGTGAATCAAATTGTAACGAGAGATTCCTTAAGTAAGGACCTTTCAAATGAGCTAAATAAAAAAATACATATGTTGTGTTGTTGGTCAAACGTACAAGATATTCTGTGGTGCAAAAAAAATACACCAAAATAATGATGCGTCTTCAAAACTAGGGCAGTTTAAAAATATCGTTTGTAGTTAGATGAATCAATCCTTCACAAATAAAAATAGCGAAAAAAATTAAAATTAGCCATAAACGAAGCACCTGTAGTTAAAAGTCTGAAATAGTCGTACTTTTTTAAAAACTTTGTTGTTTTTAACAATTCGTATTTTTTTTTATCACATTTTAAAGGTTACCTAAGTAATCTCTCGTTACAATTTGATTCACATCTTCTGGGACATCCTGTAGAAACCCTGAACCATGCATTCATACTTATTTAAGTAATTATTTTCTTGCGATATTTTTCACGGTGAAATCCATTATCAAATATAACTTAGTCCTTAAAGAAGAATATAGACTACTAGGAGGCTTTTGGCAAAGTAGGATAGGAGGATAAGCATATTGACTTCTTAAAATATGCACGAAGTCGCGTCTACCCTATAAAGTTTTCATAATAACAACGACCATCGATCATGATATATCACGCTCGGGTGCGGTGCGCGCCGCACCCTGAGCGTGATTAAGAAATATCATCATCGGCAAATGAGCAGACAAATTCAGATTTAGCAACAAACAATCCTTTTGTACATACACAGGTGCTTGTATATATATCTTCGGTTGCCTCGAAGAGATAGGCAGCAATGTTTCACCTACCATAAACTTGTACACTTGTAATTGTATACTTTTATGAACCTTTTAAGCAGCGGCACACTGGCGGCCAGACACAACAGGTTTTCAACTATATATATCTGCCCTTTAAACTATAGACAGGTTAATCAATTATACACCCATGTTTTTACAACTGCGTTTTTGTGGCTAAGGCACTCACTAAGAAATAAGTAAGTAAGTAAGGTCCTCCAGATCAACCGAATCTGGATCAAACCCTAAATTACTATTACAAACTAAGAGCAACCGCACTGCGTAAGTAACTTTATCCTACAGTAAAGCCTAAACCATTTTTGTAAATATTTAGTATTATAATTATTTGTGTTTTTGTAATTATGTTATCTTTTTTAGTACGTTTGTAAATATAGGTTATTAGATTATTAAATTTTAAAATTAATTATGAAAAATTTAATTAAAGTTATGTTATTTTATTAATAATGTGATTACTAATAAGGTTGACGTTCTTCAAATATACTTTATCATTCTATTGTAAATCCTACAGTTACAGAACATACAAGATACACAGAATTACACATGTTTACTTAATCTAAAAATATTTATTGAATATAATACTTATATATACAGTATAGGCAATTGTTTTTACTTAAAGGTTTCCCAACTTGTTTTTAAAATGACTAGTAGGTTTGCACTAGTTACTGTCATACCAATAATACATATTTGGCACCACGAATAAATTAATATCGCAGACGTGCTTCTGCAGTATAAAGGTTTTTCAGAGTAGGTACCTTATGCGCATAGTTGGGACAATGGTGGCATTAGCCAACAGCTTAAAACGGGTAAGGGAGACGAGCTAATCAAGAAGCGCGACTGTTATTTAGATCCCTCCGTATTCATATTATAAAAATAACCTGGCAGATGATGACGCCTACATCCCTGTTACACCCTACCTTACTAACACGACAACCTTAAGTGTTATGCCCATATTTTGACCATGTAATGTGAGTGAGCCTATTATTGCCTACCGGGCATATTAGCTAATTTCGTAACAGCGACTTAACACGATGCCCAATCTACAACCGCGACTACTTGGAGCACTTTCTTGCTCTGCTTCCACTGGGTAGGCAACGCGAGAGATGTACTCGAAGTTACAGGAATCTCTAATCTATGGCTTTGAAGTAAAAAACTTGCCTTGCATACCTAACATGCAGGTTTTGCGCATATAAAAGCACTTGATGGCTGCTCCCAGAATGCTGTTGTTGTGTCCGTGTTCTGGACCGCAAGAATATAATTTGTAGCATTGTTTGCAATCGAGGCGGTAAGGAGAAGCCACGTCCACTCCACAGCGACTGCCTCAATTGTAATATCGTTTTCAATAATGTATTTAGCTAAGCCACGATCAACATTAAGTATTAGATTCATGTAAATCAGTTGGCTAATGAAAAGGATATTATGTAAATATTGAATTAACTACGTAGATGACTCATATTCGCGTATGAAACACAGCCAGCTCTTAATTACTGTCTAAGAATAGACCCCTATATAAAAAATACTCTGTAGAGTAGACAGCAACCATGATGACTAAATATTTAAAAACATTAACCGACGTTAATTATGCACTCAACCAGAATTTATTTATACTAGATGTGGTCCGCGGTTTCACCTGTGTTGAATTACGGTTATATTTACTGCTCGCTTAGGTCGTTGCCCGATGATATTTACAGCCATATTTTATACATTCTACCAATATACAAACGGAATTCTGGATACTGGATATGTATTAGGTACAATAACTTCTTATTAAGTTATTAAGTAATTCTTATTAATATATATATAGGTCATAGCGCACTTTTCATCTATTTGCTCTCTCATGCATTAATTGTATACCATTACCCTGCCATTTATTTACTCTATAATCCGCCGAAATTTCCGTCTATAATCAGAGCCTCATTCATGATTAATACAACGTGCTTATGGTATAGGCGAGGCTCTGAATCAAGTTATAGTTGTCCATGGTTAGTCACGTGTTTACATGAACACATGATCGATCACTAAATCTAATTTATACGAAACTTCGGGCGAACGAAATATTAAGTATATACATACATACCTACAACAAAGTTTCTGTGTATTTCTTTCTTTTAAAATGATATTACTCCGTTGTTCGGATCACTTCACTGTAGAGTTTAGGATGATCAAGGCATTACTTTCTGTGTTTCACGGTACTAATTGTACAAAACATGGGCCCAGAATTTCTGCGTTAACGTTTGTGGTTTTGTATTTATGGTATGCCTACTGATCTTTAAAGACTAATGTCGCTTTCTCTTACTCTCTAAGCATATCTCCTAATGTAGAACTTTACACTTTATAACACAAAGAATTAACATAACATTTTCGTCATAACGTTTACTTGATACTTGGCAGCGATCGGTGATCTCTTAATCTGGACATCATTCGTGCCTTTGATAGAAAGAGAGAAGGCACAATGATATCTCCATTTAAGCCTAGGATTTGGTAATTTCAGTAAAATTTGAACAGCTTAACTGGAGGAGTTCCTCCAAAAGATCGCCAGTCAACCTTGTGTTGTGTTCCTGTGTATATAAAGAGATAAAAATGTCCTCTAGACCGAATTTAGGTCACAGCGGCCAATCTTAACGGAGACTGGCCATCTGCGTAGGAGATATTATAGTGCACAAGTATATGCGCAAACACAAGTGCACTCTCTGTTCCCTAACCCTCATAATCCGATGGGACGGATTGAGATTTCTTCACAGAAAAACCCAATACGTTTTCGTTGGCCCGACCCGGGATTCGAATCCGAGATCTCATGCACAGCAGTCGCATTTTCTACCGCTGCGCCACGGAGGCATAATAATGTGTCCTTGCGCTGGTAGTACAAAGACTCCACTCATAAAGTGTTGCTTTTGCCAACGTGTGGTTGATGTTCCTCATGTTGCTATGTGGCAAGAGGTTATGGTAACCGCTTACCATTAGCTGTAAAGTGCCATATGCTTGTTTGCCATCTATCAAAAACCTAGTGTCTGTTTGTATTTCAATGGTTAAAGAAAAATTTGCAGACTCACATAATAGGTTGCACAGATGGTTCAGTGGTTTAAATGGCCGCCTCGCAATTGCTTCAGTGCCGTGTATTGCGGGTCGATACCCACACGGGACAATAAAAGTGCAGTAGTTGTCTTTTTTAAAAGCAAAGACATAAAATATATTTCGTAATCCTCATTCATATTCACAGTCGTTTAACCTTGTTCTTGACTAAATTCTGTCAAAATCGGTTCAACCATTTATTCGTAAAACGTAATAAATAAACATACATGTGTGTATGGGTGTAAGTTTTTACTTTATAGACTTTAACTACAGGATATAGAGCACAATGGGTGGCCGTGAACTCTTAACCGCTGCTATAGCGTATGTTAAAGTCACTTATTTATTTCGTTATAGTCTTAAGAACCGGTTCTCACTCGAGAGAGCGTAAACGAAATTCTTAGATATAAAAGTTAAAGAAACATAAACAATATCTTAACGGCATCTAATATACTAGGAGTCAGGTTTCCTACCACAATCTTAAAGTTTTAAATTCGGATGATAGTTTATTTGTGTATTAAGATAATGGTATCGACAGAGAAAGGGACAGACAAAGGACTATGGCAGTACGACAATAAATGCGTATGTAGGGGCGCTATAAACACACGTTGCAAAGATGTAAACATTAATTTATTAAGCGAATGCTTTTATGTGAAGTTTGTAGCTCTTACCCCGATGTTCTGTGATAACTATTACCCCGGGGTCGACGGTCCGCCACGCCACCAACAATTGGCAACGATGCGACAGCCCTTTCGATTCTATTTTCCGCTGTCAAACATTCATAACTCTAGATAGTTCAGTGGGGCGCTCAAATATCGTGGCTTGCAGGGAAACTTAACTCAGCCGCATACGCAATGCTTACTGATGTAGATACTGCGAGACTAGTATATTTTAGTTATTTTCATAGTTTCATGTCTTACGGTATATTATTGTGGGGCAAGGTAGTTGACATTGAGACAATTTTCATTCTTTAAAAACGTGCAGTACGAAGCATTTATAATTTAGGCCCACAAGATTCCCTAAAAAAGCGATTAAAAGAAATAGGCATACTACATTACATTACTGTTGCGTCGCAATATATATTTGCAAACATTATGTTTATTAAACATAATATTCACCTATATAATTAAAAAAAAATTCCCAGCTTGTCGCTAAATTAGAGTTACGCACTAACTTGCTTGGCCTTAGACAGCGTCCTATACTACATATACAGTTTAATAACACGAACTATAGGCGCAATGCATTTTTCCAAAGAGCCATGAAGGCATTTAATAATATACCCTGTGGGTTGGATATAGACTTGTTCTGCACCAGTACTGGAACGGCAGGCAGGCTCCTGGCTAAATCATTTTTTGAGAGTGATTAGCGTCAAACAAACTTTCAAATCTTATATAATATTTTCTCTTGTATATAAACTTAGTGGTAATTGATTGTTAGTATTTTATTTATGTTACAGTTAGGTTAGTATTACTAAAACATATGTATAGTTACTCATCTGCGGAAGCTTGTTATTAGCAATAAGAACATCTAAATGTAATTTTAATTTATACCTATATTATGTATTAGTCTGTAAGCTTTCCTAAAACTAAATAAATAAATTAATAAATAATAAGAATAGTGATATTCATAATTTAAATACTAGAAATAAGCATAAGTCAGTAGGTCCATATCATCGTTTACATAAAGTCCACAATATATTTGCGGGACTCGGTATACGTTTTTTTTAATAAACTACCAATTACAATAATGAATATACATTACTTAAATTTAAAAGTGCCGTTAAAATACAGCTATGCCGGCAGGGTTATTATTCACTCAACGACTACTTAAATGACAATAACTCATGGCACTAGTTGCTTATTCTATACAGGATTCAAAGTTCTGTATTATTTATAAGTCCATTTAGTAATCTAGAGGTACCTCGTGACTATTTGTGATGTTATCTAGTATATTACTTTCCATTTTGATTTTTATTAAAAATAAAATTAAAAATATGAATGCACAAGCGCATTTAGTCACGGACTGCCTTTGCATTGTCACAAAGTAACAGTGAGTCTATTTGGAGTCTATTTTATCGTCGAGCTATGAGATTATTATTTTTAAATTTTGAATGCGTTCAGTGACGATGACGCGAGTTCCATGATTCTTGTTTACCCAAAAAGTGCTCAACGCGCCTAAAGAAGTAATCACTTCAAAAATCGAGTTTTATAGTTTATTCGTTACCAAACAATCTTGAAGATGCCTTGCGCTGAGGTGAAATACGTGTTGAAGCATATTTTGTGTTGAATACTGCAAGTTGGAGTACGCCCGAATCCAATGATGCGGCTGTCCCTATCCAGAGGCGTTCGGCATTGTCAACCTTTTTCTATTGCATTGGTTGGGGCGGGCTATCCATGGGTTCGTGGTGGGTTCCTCTCTTACAAATTATTTTATTAATTTGTTATACAAGGTTAATTGGAAAATATTAATAAACTTTTACCAGTAGCTTGCTTAACAACTTCGGAAATCTGCACATCTGAAAGTTACCCGTAATGTTCTGAATGATATGGGAAGCCTGTGCTGGTTAGCACTGGGCAAGCGTAGTAGACTATGGCCTAACGCTTCCCACACTGTAAAGAAGCCCATATCCAGCAGTGGGACAATTTATTTACAGGGCTGATATTATTATTATTATTACTAGATTTATGTTTATGTCCTATTAAAGATTGTCCATATAAATACATGCACAACTTCAGTTCGAGAGTTGTCGTGGTCGGTTAAAACTTTAACAGTTTTGCCTTTTCCTCTGGAGTTAACCTTCGTTATAGCGCGAAGTCTGGCCCTGTGAAAACAAAACACTTTGCCTCTATTGCGGAGTGTACGAGTGGCGTAATGGCTTAAGTGGTCGCCACTACGCCTAGTGTTTTAGAATTGATCCCCATACATGACACAAATTTGTGTGATCTGCAATTAGTTATAATAAAAATTTTGTGTAGTAGAGCCTCGCTGATTTCAGCATGAATGGGCTGGCTTGACCGAGGGCGGACTAACCTCTTACAGAATATCGACGTGAAGTAGCAGTATTCCTACTGTTGTGTTTCGATCGGTGAGTGAGAGTGCCGGTGGCCCAATCATCCTCTTTCCCCCTTTCCTAAAGGTTCGGCAACGCGCAAGTTATGCCTCTGGTGTTGCAGGCGTCCATAGGCTACGATGACCACTTACCATCAGGTGGGTCGAACAATAGTTTGCCACAAAAGCTGTAAAAGAATATATTTATACTCTAGGTTTAATTTGTGTTCGTTGATAAATGTTTGTAAATTCCTTTGCGCCACTGTAATTATTCCTAACATCCATATAACACGTTGGATACAAACATAGACGATAAGATACGTCAGTTAACCTCTTCGTGTATACAGGTCTTGTATGTTATCGAGATCCCAAACGCACAAAGATCTATATACGTCCCAGTAAATACCACATAGCAGCACACTCATGGCATAAATGCTTGCAAAAATCTCAGCAGTCGTTGTTTTACGTTGCTCAAACCGGCCCTTACATGTTCTCCGACAATCTTAATACAATATTTGCATTCTATTTTTAGTGGACAACTTGAAGAGGGTTTTCCCCACGAGTACGTGCGACATGCTTAATAATTAATAAAACAGTGCAGCCGATCTCCGCTCTGTGTACTGAATCCTTCAACTGATATCCAAATAACTTGAACTAATGACTTTTCAATGTTATGGCAATTAAAGTAAGGTAACAGAGCATTGAAATTAAGGTACTTGATACGGAATTTGTCGCGTTGCTTATTTTGAAATACTTTTATTGTAACCATTTTCACAGGGAGTGTCTCTGTAAACATGGCTGTAAGGAGTGAAAGTAACCCTTCTCAAACTGAGAAGAGGCCTGTGCTCAGCAGTGGGACAGTTTATATACAGGGCTGATAGTATATTATATAATTCATTAAATATTAATGTCCTCCAGACCGAATTTCGGTCACGGTGGCGGCCAATCTTAACGGAGACTGGCCATCTGCGCGAGAGATATTATAGTGCAAAAGCGTGTGCGCAAACACAAGTGCACTCTCTGTTCCGTAATTCTCATGATCAGATGGGACGGATAATCCGACACGATCGGAGAGAGATCAGGCGCAGGACCAACGGCTTTATATGCTTTCCGAGGCACGGGGATGTCTACCACCGCGAACTTCCTAACTTCGGGCTGCTATTGAGATTTCTTAACAGAAAAACCCAATAACTTTTTTGTTGTTGGCACGACGCGGGATCCGACCCCGAGACCTCATGCCAGCACGCGTCGCATTCATACCGCTGCGCCACGGAGGCAGTTAAGTAATTAAACAAATGTGTCTTGTATCGATCAATTACATGCCATAATTTTAATGTATACGTGCCCTATGTTGTCTTTATATACCTACATAAGATCGATATCGTCGTCTTGATATCCCAGGAGGAATAGACAGAGAAGTATTAATGTTCCACCCACGTTTCACCAACTTCGTTTTCAACTCCTACGTAAAAAGAGAAGAGATTCTTGCCTTCTAATATTACATGCATTGCCACTATTATAACCATCCAATTCTATACTGTTCGACCAGGATAATATAATATAATAATATTATATCACATACACCCAACCCCATCTAGCCCAAACTAAGCAGAGCTTGTACTTGTAACATACATATATATGTAATACATACATATATTATTCTTAGAAACACCCAGACCAAGATGAACATCTATGTTCATGCACACAAATGTTTGACTTGTACGGGAATCGAACCCGCAACCTCAGGCGTGGCAGTCGGTTACAGTAACCACTACGCCATCGAGGCCGCCAATACCGAACCTGGCACCTCTCGCCTGTCCGCAAACATGAGTGCACTCTTTACATTTACGGTGAAATGATAATAAGTACATTTTAGTAGGTTTATTATCTACTTATATAATCTAAGCAGATATTTATTCTGTCAGTGCACGCCATTGTAATGATAAAAAATACTTAAACAATAGCTAGCAATTAACATTAATTGAATTATGGCACTTCCTCTCAAGACTGCGCCGAGCGAAATGTGTCAAAACAGGCGGTCACAGTTAAGTGAATAAAATCAACACTTTTCGTTTAATACAAATATAAAATATACATTTACCATAACAATGAATGTGTTTACAATTACTCCGTGTAAAAAGCTTAAAATAATTAATATTTTCGCCTACAGAATTACATAAATTTGCACGAGAAATGCAAAAACGTAAGCTCGTGTTACGTGATTTTTAGATTATAACAGTATAAATCTATCCTATTTTATAGCTTAAACGAAACATAAATAGTTATATTACAAATTGTCCGTCCCAAATATTTAAGTTATTGGTTGACAATAAAGATACATATTTATCAAAAAAGCACTTCAAATACTCCATACAATTATACTATGGCGGCCGCGCGCCGATTTGAATATGCGCCGCACGAGCTCTGTCATTATCTGTCTTACGCTCGGCGCAGTCTTAACAACTAACTCTCAAGAGATCACTGTCAAACATATTATTTACGTACTACACGGATGGCGTAGTGGTTTAAATAGTCGTCTCGCCTCTACCGCTCGTCGAGTGTTGTGAGTTCGAATCCCACACTGGACAATAATTTGTGTCATCCACAAATAGTTGTGTCGAATCTGGGTGTTCTTTGTGTCCGTTGTTTGAATGCTTGTAACGACCCCCGCGGCACATGAATTATTTCTAGAGAGGGAGTATCGTTTAGAGATTGCATACACATAATATTATTTATTTTATTGTAGTACTATCATACAACAGGATTGTTGTGCCGACACATCCTAGTATAGATATTCTAGGATGTAAAAGAAGACAGTTCGAAGCCATGGCAGGCTCTTTAACATTTAAAAGTGATCTCCAAATTTCTTTTAATGATATTCAGAGGGATCTTGTATGTCTACAAATTTTCCATAATAATCTCGGATATAATATGGTCAATCAGCCAACTCGAATTGGCGTACTGGACTATAGCTTAACCTTTCGTATAGTGAGAAGAGAGGCCGGTCATTTTGAAAAGGGGTCCACCAGTGGGACTATTTATAAGCCGGACTGATATTGTTATATTATACTTATACTAGATGTGCCAGTTTCAGCCGCGTTTATCGTTACTGCGCCGCCACCGTGGGTCGTAGCGTGATGTTATATATAGCCTATAGCCTAGTTAGCCTATAGGTGTTGGATAGCCTTTCTTGATAAATAGGCTATCCAACACTAAAATAATTTTTCAATTCGAACCAGTAGTTCCTGAGATTAGTGCGTTCAACCAAAGAAACAAACAAACTCTTCAGCTTTATAATATTAGTGTAGATTTGTACAATTAGCTAAAACATTGCAACTGTAAGAAAGAACCTATACTGATCTAAAATCATATTGTCTTATATAATTTTACCGCAACATTAATTTAATTTATGTTGGCATTAAATGTGCATATTCTATTCATATAAAGTTTTAACACTATATCATATTTTTATTAGTATTTATTAGTTTTCCTATTACATCGTTTACTGTAATCTATTATTTATTATTATCATGACTTTATCTAGTTATGTATTCACGTTTTCCTTTGCAAATCATCTCCACTTTATTCCAATACGTAGAAATCAAGTAATAGGTACTACTAATATAACTATGTGTAAATAACATACATACATACATAGATTCACGCCTGTTTCCCAGAGGGGTAGGCAGAGACTACGGATTTCCATTTGCTACGATCCTGACTCACTTCTCTGGCTTCATTCACTTTCATCACATTCCTCATACACGCCCGTCGGTTCAAGGTGCTGTTAACCTGGCCTTTGTCCAGAACGCCTCCGATCTGATCAAGAAACGTTCGCCTAGGTCTTCCTCTTGCGACTGTTCCATTCACACTAGCCTTATAAACTTTATTAGTCAGTCTTTCCTCGTCCATTCTTTCTATATGCCCAAACCAGCTTAACATACCCTTTTCTATTCTTGTCACTATATCCACTTTCATGCCGCATCTCTCTCTAATCACACTATACCTTATTCTATCTTTCAGAGTCACACCACATATATTTCTCAGCGCTCTAATTTCTACAGCATTTATTCTGCTCTCATGCTTCTTTTGCCATACCCAACTTTCACTTTCATACATAAGTGTGGGCACTAATAGTCCTCTATGAACAGCCAAACGTGCCTTCGGAAACATTTCGACTGTTCATAAAAGCGCGTAGAGCTTAAATAGTAGGTACCTATGTAGGAAAGTTCCTCCGTGGGAAGTTAGAAACTGCCTCCGTGGCGCAGCGGTAGTGAATGCGACTGCTGTGCATGAGGTCTCGGGTTCGAATCCCGGGTCGGGCCAACAAAAAGCTATTGGGTTTTTCTGTAAAGAAATCTCAATAGCAGCCCGGAGTTAGAAAGTTGGCGGTGTTAGACACCCCCGTGCCTCGGAAAGCACGTAAAGCCGTTGGTCCTGCGCCTGATCTCTCTCCGGTCGTGTCGGATTGCCGTCCCATCGGGTCATGAGAGTTAGGGAACAGAGAGTGCACTTATGTTTGCGCACACACTTGTGCACTATAATATCTCCTGCGCAGATGGCCAGTCTCTGTTAAGACTGGCCGCCGTGGCCGAAATTCGGTCTGGAGGACATTATTATTATTATGTAGGAAAGTTAATTAGTTTCAAAATTTTGATTTAATTTTGTTTTAATATAAACAACGCGATAAAAGCCGTATAAAGAAGTTTCATTGCAATGTATCACATTTGCGTAAACGTAAGACAATATTAAAGAAGTAGAGATGATTGCCCGGCCCTCAAACGGAGAACGTTGGTATTAAGAGATCAAGTTTCAACGCGTAGAGACACTTAAAAAGCTTAATTTTATAGGTATGCTTATTAGGATTTGATAAATTTTGGCCCACCTGATGGTACGTGGTCACCGTAGTCTATGTACGCCTGCAACACCAGAGGCATCACTTGGGCGTTGCCAACAATTTAGTAAAAAAAGGAAGTGGGAAGGAGAAGGAGCGGGACGGGGGAAAGAGGGTGATTGGGCCTCCGGCACTCTCACTCACCGAACGAAACACAACAGTAGGAATACTGCTATTTCACGTCGATGTTCTGTAAGAGGGTAGTACTTCCTCGGTCGAGCCGGCCCATTCATGCTGCAATCAGCGAGGCTCTACTACACAAATAAATTTATATAATCATTTAGTTTAGAAAGGATCTAAACACCCAAAAAATCTGCTTTAATTAATTAATTAACTTATTGCAATTTATTGAAATTAAACTACTATATACGGATTTTATCGCATTGTTAGTCACGGGGACCATGGCTGCTGAAAAGTAACCGAACCGTCATTTAAAAAATAGTAAAGTTTAATAGTTTTACGGTTTACGTACCCTTAGGTATAATATGTACTTTAGCTGATTACGCAAATCGGTTGATTATTTTCCGTCGCAATTATTAATTTGAGCCAGTGTGCACTTTAACTGCCAAGCGAACGTACCTATGCGAGAATCACTCTATATCATATTATATTGTATTTACGTAACTGGTGAATAATAAACTTTGTTATACTACGAGTAGAGGTTTCTCTTACCAGCACACTCGCAACTACATAACTTAAAACTAATAGTAGTGTACAGTTTACTAAACTGTACACTAGTAGTAGTAGTGTAACAGTTTTCAAAATTATGTAATAAAGTGTCAAATAAACAACGCGATAAAATCCGTATATAGTAGTTTAATTTCAGTGAATAATATTCGCGTAAACAGAAGACATTATTGCAATTTTGTATAGATTATCTGATTATTTCAAGTATACGTAACTATCTATATATATAAAAATCAATTGCTGTTCGTTTGTCTCGCTAAAACTCGAGAACGGCTGGGCCGATTTAGCTGATTTTGGTTTTGAAATGTTTTGTCGTAGTCCAGGGAAGTTTACACGGTGAGAAAATATAGAAAAATTAGTTTGGATAGGTGATACGAAGTACACCGGGTCAGCTAGTCTGTGATATATATACACGCTATATAAATATCACATTTAAATCGTCCAGTGTAATATGTAAGGACTAAGAAAACATTGTAGTGAAACCCGCATGCTTGAATACACATGCTCTACAAAATGAATGTTCTCGAATACGTGTTTGCGATCCTGCGGTCTATGTATATCACATAATAATATA
The DNA here is from genome assembly GCA_930367265.1 of Catocala fraxini. Taxonomy (NCBI): domain Eukaryota; kingdom Metazoa; phylum Arthropoda; class Insecta; order Lepidoptera; family Erebidae; genus Catocala; species Catocala fraxini. Next base: position 8,763,423 of record OV884037.1, read on the forward strand.
TTATACTAGCTGATCCACGCAACGTCGTCTGCATCACATAAGAATATATACGGTTTTTTGCAAAATTTTGGTTGATGCGCCGATCCTATTGATCGTCGCGTGTTGTTGTATAGCTTTAGCTTTCCTCGATAAATGGATTATCCAGCACGAAAATATTTTTTCAATTAAAACCAGTAGTTTCTGAGATCAGCGCGTTCAACCAAACAAACAAACTCTTCAGCTTTATAATATTAGTGTACATAATTAAGTATGTACATGGGTCCTTTTGTATTTATTAGTTTGTTTGCCTCGTTGGTCCAGTGGTAGTGTATACGACTGCGTAGCATGAGGTCTCGGATTCGATTCCCGGGTCGGGCTTGGCAATCATTATTAAGATTTTCCGTCAAGAATTTCTTAGTACCTACCTAACCCGGAGTTAGGAAGTTGGCGCTGTCTCACCCCCATGCGTCGGAAAGCACGTTAAACAGTGGGTCCCGGCTGTCATGAACATCTAAGGCAGTCGTTACTGGGATGTCAGCGCCCTCAAATATCCTGACGGCTAGTCTAACCTTAGTTTTACACGCAGTATAAATGAACTGCCTGCGTAGCGCAGCGGTAGTGAACGTGACTGCACGAGGTCTCGGGTTCGAATCCCAGGTCAGGCCAACAATACATTTTGGGCTTTTTCTGTTAAGAAATCTCAATAGCAGCCTGGAGTTAGGTAGTTGGCGGTATTAGATGTGCGTGCCTTGGCAAGCACGTAAAGCCGTTTGTTCCGCGCCAGATGTCTTTCCGGTCGTCTCGGATCGTGAGAGTTAGGGAACAGAGAATGCACTTGTGTGCGCGCATTTGTACACTATATTAAATCCCACGTTGATGGCGAGTCTTTGCCACCGTGACCGAAATTCGGTCTGGAGGAATATTATAAGTACCTAGATATAAATGAATGAATATGAGAAAATAATTTATAAGGTGGTTAGCTAAGATTAGGTTTCAGGATAAGTCTTATTTGTTGAAAACATCTCAATGTCAATTCAAGATACATTTCTTAGATATTAATGAGAAAAATATTTTTATAGACATTATGTATTGATTAACATCAACATTTGACCGCTTGAAGGTTGGAATGCTCGTAATTCTTATTCCTGCATAATAAAATAATATTTCAACTTCTGATAAGCGAATACGTGTTATCATTCCATACATAAATATGTATTTATTTATCTGTATTACTAGTAATAATAATAATGGCCGATGGTAATTAATTATATGTAAAATTTTAATAAAGCAGCTATCAAATAGCCTATTGAGAGCATTTAATTGCTACGCAAAAGTCTCGAGTCCGATCCCACAGCACGCATCTCTGATTTTTCTTAGTTATGTGTGTATCAAATAGTTAATCGCTCGCGAAGAATAGCGAATGAAAATAGTAAAAGAACTTGTGTGTCGCAGAGTTTTCCATTATGTTCTCAAAGATATGTGAAGTCTGCCCTCCCGCACGGGGCCAGCGTGGTGGTCTATGGCTTAATCCTTCTCATACTGAGAAGAGCCCCGTGCTCAATAGTGGGACATTTTATATATAAAGCTGATATTGTTGTAGAGTACAGTTATCGGCATTCTTAAAGGAAGCAACTTTGCTTGTATACTTATTGATCTTTGTCTTTTGAGCAGGTTGCGTAGCTGTACCCTTTTATTTTCCTCTGGCGTTGTAATCGTCCATTGGTAAACGATTACTCTCAACATAGCCGTTCTTATACTAGTTTGCCATTATTAGATTTTAATATACAGGATGTAACAGAAAGGTGTGGTCATATTTTAGGGTCTCTATCTGATAAATAACCTTTGTGCCCTAACCCTATATCAAAATATCGAATATTGAATTTTATGACAATTTCATTCATTTTATTTATTTGTTATTTAAATATCGATACAAAACGAGTAACATCACTATCGTTTTTATCCTTTCAACTAAAGGTCGTTGATTCTTAGTTACAAAACATGAAACATTGAACTTAGATACAAAAAATACCGTATTGGTTGTCTCTTTTTTTCAATGCTTGTAACGTTCACGCGGTTTAGAAATTAGCCGAAAGCGAAGTAATGTTCATTAAAACAAGAATAGAAAAGGGTCTGGTGATTTGAAGCGCACGGGAATAAGCCGGTACGATATAGGACACTGGTATCACTTCACCACACAGTTTTTAGCCAACACTTTTTATGATTATTATTTTTTATAAACATGCATACAGCCAGTTTTCAAATATCCCACCTTGTTCTTTGATGCATAGTTGTGTCCGTTGCATCATCTCCCTATTAAGATTTCGCAACATCTGTGGGGTCACCGATCTATTTTAGAACGACCATCTGTATTGTAAACAATTTGAATAGGTAACAGTATCCAGATCTGGGGCACAGTTATAATGGTCAATGGCTATTAAAATCGCAAAAGTAAACAAAATCGTGTCGAGTTCAGGGTCTTTTGTAATTCTTAGAAACAAAACACGTGCATGCAGTATAGTGTTGTTTACGTATCGATTAGAATATTATGTGAATATTTATAAGTCGATAATAAAGAAAATTCAATGTCTTCGTGAAAATAATCTATACAAATTTAATTCTCGCGGTTTTCCATTGTACATGGGCATACATTACATTGTATATTATGTGACCCTTAAATATGACCAGACCTTTCTGTTACACCCTGTATATTCTCTACTAAGACTAGTGCTGTTTACTTGACATCTTGTAATTATAAAGTAAATAATAGAAATTTGAATATAAAGTTGCCGCTTTGCATGCAGAAAATCAGTAACGTCGTGGTTTTCGTATTAATTATTTCATCAATATTTTTTGAACGACCAATTCGAATTCTATGTTTATTTTTCCATGTATAATTATGGTGAAATTAAAAGGTATAATACGTGTTAATAATAATTGTATAGTGTATTCTCGAAATTTTAATAATTGATTAAAATAACCATTGCATTTTGACCTATAAATTAGATGTAGGGCATAAATGATAGTTAACTATCAAATTGCCATTTATGTCCTATATCTAATGTCAAAATGCGTCTGAATTAAAGGTGAAGTTACAGTTGTTTTGGTGCATTTCTTTTCTTTGTTATTATTTAGAGATCTAATACTAGGTATGTTGTAGAAAAATGTTATGCGCCTGAATTAAAGGTGAAGTTACAGTTGTTTTAGTGCATTTCTTTTCTTTTTTATTATTTAGGAGATTGGTTAGAAATACTTCGTGCCTTGTAGAGCACGATAGTTGTGATAGGCGTGAAGTAACTTAAGAGGTAGTCAAGTATTGTAAAAGCAGGCATAACAGGTGTGAAAAGTTCCAATTTTCTTACTTTTGCTGAGAAAGGTGCCTAGGCGTGTCAAATAGTAATTTAAAATACAAAATGTGCAACGAATGTATAATCCTTTATTTGACATATATATAAAAAATGCTTACGGTATACTTAAACTAAAGACTTAAACTGCCAATTGCAATGTCATCCTTTTACAAAAATTTTGCAAGATGTAACAGATAACTAAATGATCGTAATAAAACTTCAAAATATGTTCAGCCATGTTATTATAGCGGAAAATTATTCTATTGTATTTCGAGCTCCCGGACAGGCACGTTATTGAACAGCTTGCTGACCTCGTTGAGGATCTGCGACACGATAGCATGCACGATAGGGGGCGCCACCTCTTGGAAGATGTCCCGCCAGTTCTCGTTCGCGAACTTATGAACGGCCTCCGCTAGAAAATAAATAAAACATGTTATTTTTAATGACGTAGTAATAGGTAGTTATATATATATATATTATTTTTTACACTAACCAAGCAAAGCCCTTTCGTCAAATCGCTAGATTGCAAGCGCAAGAGAGAATTACTTCTTCCCTAAATTGCATTTGTTACAATAATATTGCTAACTACAAACTGTGTTTACAGTTTGGCGAGTTTGTTAAAAATGTACCACATTTTATATTTTTTATGGAAATAAACGAATAAAAAAAATCTATTAGAAGTTGCAACTTCTGATAGTTAGCAATATGTAACAGCAGACTTGCTTCTGCTGCAACAAGTCTGCTGCAATACGATTCAAGATGATTTTTATAGTAGTATTTATAAATTGATAAACATTTGGTACTCTGTAAAGGCACGTGTTTCTTCTTCTTTCGACCCTGGTTCTTTCAAGCGAAGCGTAAAAATGCCCTTAGGCGATCAAACTGAGAGACCTCGAGACTCCCTCACGTGAGGACATGGTGTGGAGGGCTCTGTTCCTGGATTAGACTACAGCCTACCATCAGAAAAAGTGTAGTCATTTTGATAATCAATAATAATATGTATTAGTACTTACCTAATTGCTTGTTGCCGTTGAACAGATGGTGGAACTGGAAGTGGACGCTCTTCTCCACTTCAGATGTGTGCTTCCAATTCTTCAATATCCAGTACTTCTCACCATTCACCATCCTCTCACCGACTTGGAACTCGATCTTTACAACGATGTCGTCTGAAACACAGATTTATTAGAATTCTTGTGTCGAAATACAAGTTTATTTAGCAGCTTTTGCTGTAAAGTGGAGCTACCGCTGCAAGTTGAGTTCAGATTTAATTGTGTTATCCAATTGTTGTTAATAAGTCTGAGTGGTTTGTGTCTATTTTGTCACATGACACCCGAGGGCGCGGGACACCCGAGGGCGCGGAAGACCACCACAGCGCTGGGTGGACGACATCCGACGACACTGAGGTCGAGACTGGATGAGTCGGGAACAAGATCGACAGGAGTGGAAGAAGAGGGAAAAGGCCTACATCCAAAATTGGATAAACAAAAGGCCACCATGATGATGATGATGATGTATGAATGTTTATAAAGTTCCACAGGAGACACATGAATTATTACTAATGCACGAGCTATCTAAACTAATATTATAAAGAGGAAACATTTGTGTTTTTGTATGTACATATGTTTGTAATGTTTTCACACAAAAACTATTAGACCGATTTCAAAAATTCTTTCACTATTAGAAAGCTGCATCTTCACTAAGTGACAAAGGCGATATTACATTTTAAAAAAAATAGTGTCCCTTAATAAAAATGCAATAATATAACCCAAGGTGTGAAAAAATTAGTCATAAAATCTGTCATCACGTGCGCTGCGGAAACTGCGGAAACTATTGATGATAGAACAAAAAAATGTTCTACAGTATTATAGAACGTATCAATATCTACAAAAAAGTTCACGATACCATATGTCCAACTACTGTAGTTATGCTACTATAACTACTTTTTTACATTTTAAAAGTTTATAAAAGTGCCGTCAATAATCAAACCATATTATTCATACCTCTGTATTAATCCTTATCCCATTAAATAATATTTTATTGAAGACCGTTTCAATACCAGTAAAATACTTTTTAAATTATTAATATCGGACATTTCATTCAAAAGATATAATTCTTTAGATATAGTAGGTAGTTTCTAAATATTAGTAGGTAGTTTTTAAGTATTAGCTATATATATGTAGCTAACTATACCTATATAGGTGTAGTTAAACTTATTAATTTCTTTTGTTGTAGTTTTATATATTAAAATTAGATAACAAATTAAAAGTAGGTATTGGGTAATAAATTAAAGTCCACGCGGACGAAGTCGCGGGCAACAGATAGTATTTAATAAAATTATATGAAAATCACTCGTAAGAGCCATTGCCATCTAAGGATTTCTTAACAGAAAAATTTAATAACACTGCCTGACTTGGGCATCTTATCCGAAACCTCACGCACAACAGCTGCATCTAGTGCCGCTACGCAACAGAGGCAGTCACTAATAAAATGAGATATAAAATCCTTCTGTTTCCTTGGCCTATTGGTATTGTAGTCATGTGATACTTACTTCCAACACAGAGTTTGGATCCACATGGCCTATTGGTATTGTAGAGGAACCATGTGATATACTTACATCCAACACAGAGTATGGGCTCACCCAGCCTGGTCGGTGGATCCACACTCCGTGATACCTGGCAGTTGTTTTCAGGAAATTGTATATATAGCAACTTGTAGCGTAAACTATGCTCGCGAGATTCAGGATTGCATAGAGTAGAGTCTTTGTGTACAGCGCCATCTTTAGTTGTGTACGGTAACTTCAACGCTTGTGTGAAGGCGCTACAATATATCTCACTGCTGGGTAAATAAATAAAATACTTACGTATTTTAACTGAATATTTGCCATTGCCCTCGATAGGCATGATGAGCAGTTTGCCTCCAAGAGTGTAGTCTCCCACCATGTTCACAGAGCACTTAAGGTCCAGATACATCCGCATGCCTGTCCGCCTGGAAAAGTGAAATAATCTTTTATGGGTATTATATCCTAGTAATACATAATAAGTGTAAAAGATTGAGAAAATGTTTATACCGTTAAACCAATGCAAATTTAACTTGGCAGACAGATAAACCATCCTGCTAGATTTTACCCCGGTGTACGTTTGCGTTAAATTCTCGCGGGTGTAAAGTCGCAGAATATGGTTTACGATGTTAACGGCTTAATACTACCACCTCCAGATAGAATTTATCTATAAGATAAAAGTCTCGCCATCTCTCTTCTTTAAACTAACATGAGTGACACAGCATGCGATTTATCTTTCGGATAACTTTTACTTATTAGTGGTAGGAGTGGCCGTTATTATATGGATGTTTCGCCCCGTACGGTATAGTTATCGAATTTTTAGATTTCAGTGTCAAATCACAATGTCGGTATTTTTTTATTCTTCCGCGTCACGAGGGCCTTCCTATATACACAAGTAATCACCGGACACAAAAGTACATCAGACTGAGAAGAATTATGTAACAAATAATTGTCTTATATGAGATTTGAAACCACAATACGCGGCCCAGCTGCAGCGAGGTGACAACCGCTCGCCACCCCCGTCATTTGTACAGTCAACAGTTTAAATGTACATTAAATTAGATAATTCAATGCTGATCTATATCACACGAATTATAATTATATATTTTAAAACAGTTTAAATATCGTAAACTTACGATTACAATTACATAACAGAATAATGTTTTGTCAACACAAGAAATAAAAAATGAGTAAAACATATTTTTTAAGGGTAAATGAGTGCACTTCTACAATGAACTACCAAAGACATTTAAAATCAAAGATTCAATTTAATGCTATTACTTAAAATATATAAGTATTAAGTATATGGTAAAAGAAAATTATGACAAAAAGAATACTATTCTGTAGTAGACATAAGTATATTGAATGTTCTTTACTTTGAACAGCGGGGCGGCGTTGAAACTAGTGTTTCTTTTTTGTACCATAAAATGTCGCGAAGCTTTAAATGGAAGACAAGAGTCTATCGCGGCTACAATTACTTTATCAAAACTGTTACCACAATCTTTATAGACGACGCTATTGGAGTTATCATGTCGTGCATAGCATCTCGAATGTGAAGATTTTTTTTTTCTTGAGGGAATGCTTTGACGCGTACCCCTCCGCGGGGGCGGGCGAAGGGGTTATGTCGGACTCACCGGGGTAAAAGAAAGATGTTGAAATGATAAAGGACCTCCCGGAATACCGACTAAACCTACCACGGTGTTCCTCGACAAAACTGCTATTGACGGGGCCGCGCGAATCACTTGCATATGCGGTCGCGACCCCGCCGAGGTATCTCGAATGTGAAGATAAATAACTTATTACAACTACGAAATAAGTAAGTTATCTCAACTTTGATTTAAAAGGGTATCTACCAATTAGCCGTTTTTTAGTTTCACCAATGTGCTACCTAATAAGCATTAATTTTTAAGTCAGAGTGCAGTTCTATCTATAAAATATGTGCGAAGTAGGTATCCGATTTAGTGTAATACACGTCAAATTGTCGGCCTCGATGGTGTAGTGGGTAGTGTAACCGACTGCCACGCCTGAGGTCGCGGGTTCGATTCCCGCACAAGTCAAACATTTGTATGCATGAATATGGATGTTTATCTTGGTCTGGGTGTTTCTATGTATAACATGTAGGTATTTACAAAAAAATAAAGTATATATGTATGTTTATCCATTGTCTAGTACCCATAGTACAAGCTCTGCTTAGTTTGGGCTAGATGGTGTTGTGTGTATGTGATAGAATATTAATATTATTATTAAATATGAACTAAAATCAATTTATATCTAATAATCTCATTTGACGTTTATCTTTGTATAGAAGAATACTATTTGTGATACTTACACTAATACTGAATATATCTTATCTTATGTGGGGGCCAGTCAGTGCAGACCAGCGACCAGGCTGAATATAAATTTTATTTTTAACAGGTTTTATTACAAGTATTGGCCCTGTGATCTATTATTGTTGCCGACAGTTAAATATTCAATGACGGTAATTATAAAACAATAAAACAGTGGAAAAACAAAAATCTGTTAGTTACTATGATTGCTGGTCCAATGGCGTACGATTGTGCTATTGGAATATAATAATATGTAGATACCGCCGATCCTAATGTACTACCGCCGTGGCGCAGCGGTAGTGAATGCGACTGCTGTGCATGAGGTCTGGGGTTCGAATCCCGGGTCGGGCCAACAAAAAGTTATTGGGTTTTTCTGTTAAGCAATCTCAATAGCAGCCCGGAGTTAGGAAGTTGGCGGTGTTAGACAACCCTGTGCCTCGGAAAGCGCGTAAAGCAATGGCTTTACGCGCTCTTCAATATAAACACGACCGGAGAGAGATCAGGACCCGTTGGTCCTGCGCCTGTCGCATTACCGTCCCATCGAATTATGAGAGTCAGGGAACAGAGAGTGCAATTGTGTTTGCGTACACACTTGTGCACTATAATATCTCTTGCGTAGATGGCCAATCTCTGTTAAGACAAACCGCCGTGACCCAAATTCGGTCTGGAGGACATTAAGTATTATTACTACCTCAAAAAAGTATTAGATATTTCTGTTATAGAATTCTCATCAAAAGCAAGTAAAACATGCCATCACAATCCGTGTTCTTATTTCAAGTGGCCTGAAACACTAAAATGTGCGTGTATTAGATATTTGTCGTCGATGGGTTATATGACAATAATAAAAAGGTAATTGACTAAGATGTGAATTTCGAGGGAAAGGTTTCAAATTCATTTTAGAAGAAAATCGTTTGAATTATAATATGTAACGATACAGAATAATTGCAGTTATTTATCAGAAAGTATTAATTAAAGAAATCGGTTCAGGATATCCTAATAACATATAAGCAACACGTGTTCATCCTCGATAGAAAATGGAGATAAGTTTATACCGCTGTAATGGTTACTGACACAAAACTAACAAAATGAAAGTGTAATACAAAATAAGTTTCGTATATTAGGAATACTGTTGACTGCCCAGCCTATTCCTGAAGATCGAACTTACTTCTAAATTATATTAACATGTAAGCTTGATACATGTTGATTGATCTAGAGCCCATTCTTTACTCCCATATGAGCATTCTTCTCTATTTCCCATTGTACACAATAAGCATTTTGTGCTCTAGGTAACTCAGATATGCGACGCCGGCTCCTCGCGACATCAAGCAAGCAGCACATCCTGTTCTATTTTTAGTATAGGTGTCCTACACTTCTTCCCCAAAGGAGAGAAGAGTACAACAGCCAATGATAGGACAGTTTATATCAGATATGCTCCTCTTGCTAAATGGAAAATCAATATATACTCACTTCAAGTTCAAAACCTTGCAGTGCTTCAAGCCTGTCACGTCTGTGTTCCTGAAGTCCATATCCAGTCCAGCCTGGCTAGTCTTCACCTGGCGCACGTGCATGGGGTCCATGATGACGATGCCGAACTCTGGGATACCGGCGGCCAGGATGGGGATGGCTCTTTGTGCTGAGGCCTTGAGGCATTCCGTATCATCCCTTCTGCATGGTGTTATGAATGGCGCTGAAAGACAATTATTGACTATTAAAGTTCGAAAAAACTCTTATACAACAGCCTGTCCGTGTTATACAACATTCAACTCAAGAACCGTAAGAGCTAGAGACTCGCGGTCAATGCCATTCGACTCAGCATAGTCGATATACCCCCGAAATAACTATAACCGTTGACCTCTGACCTCAAAGTGGTATCACGTGACCTTTGAATACATTGTTTTTCGAACTCTAAGATTTACGGCAATGCATTGTCGTTTCTCACTTGTTAAATATTTGCAACGGTAATCCTTTCATAGTTCCTCACTTCCTTACTATCCTTACTTATATTATAAACTTGATTCTGCCTACAGCTTAGAAACAACTTATCTTCGCGTCCTACCTAATATTATAAATGCGAATGTGAGTTTGTTTGTTTGTTGGTTACGCTTTCACGCTTTAACAAAAAGATACCTAAAGTAACATAGAAAAAGTACCATTCCCGAGCCAGCAAAGCCGTGGGTAAAAGTTAGTTAGAAATAGTTCAAGATTTATATAAAATGTATATTACTAATAATAAGTAAATGTACCTATATAATTATTTTTTTTCCACCCACTACGCCATCTAGCACAAACTAAGCAGAGCTTGGGTCCTAGACAATGGATAAACATACCTATATACTTACTATATTTCTTTGTAAATACATACCTATTATACATAGAAACATCCAGACCAAGACAAACAACCATGTTAATACACACAAATGTTTGACTTGTGCGGGATTCGAACCCACGACCTCAGGCGTGGCAGTCGGTTAGACTAACCCCTACGCCATCGAGGAATATAAGAAGACGAACGTATTCTGACCAGATATGAGACTTTCTGCAGAATGGCTAGGTTAACGTACCCTAAATCGAGGAGCTTCCCTATAGGATGTGAATAAAGCAAGAGAGATCGTACTGACTATGCCAAGATCCTGATCTTGGCAAGTAGAAATACGTAGTCTCGTATCTACCTCGTCGGGAAATGGATACCTTATTATATTCAATCTAACACTAGCATACCTTCAGCGTTATTTGTCGCGATCATCGACTATATGCAATTTAACTAAATAGCTTCGCTCTTTTTATCTAAATATTGTGTTCCAATAAATTTTCATGATTAGTTTGATATTTTAACGTTTATGATATACCTATGCATTAATGTTTGAATGTCCTCCCAAGCTAATTATGAAAGGAGGAAATTATCTCTGGACAGTGAAAATTGTGCGTCTGTTTGCTCAGCGCAAGTATTAATACGTATAATAAGTCATATAGATTATGTCTTAAGTATCTGGATGATAACATGCTTATTAAAAACGAGTTTGAATTACGCAGTGACGCTAATTCTAGCGTCGATGCGTAATTGTATTCACATCTAGGACATGGACGTCTAGAGTTCAAAGCCCAGAGTTGTGCGTGCCAACCAAAACCAAGGTTGGAAACAACCCGTTGTTATAAATGTTCCATATACACATATCCCAAAAACTACATTACGATCCACATTGCTTGCATGAACTTGCAGTTAGTCAATTCTAATAAATGTCACTACTCAACTCATATTCGAGTCAGCTAATTAGTCTTTCTAAAGGGTACTAAAGAGTAGAATTCTTAAGCAGAATTGAATTGAATTAATTACTCGGGTCACTTTTTCACTTTTCAATTCACCATAACTACTGTTTTACTGAACGGCATTTGAATGGTTTTAGTAAAACTTCAAACTAACTAACTATTAAAACTATATCAAATTTCGTAATATGGATTTGAGTAAAGATCAAACAAAAACAGGAAGAAAAATCATTGTCATTTGGGATTCAAAAACGCTTAATTAGATGATCTGAGATAGTTTTCTTAAAACACTGATAGGAGAGAGCTTATTGCCGAACAGATATACACTAGCGTAGCTGTAGCTGCTAAAAATCCCTTTATACCAAATGTTTGAAAGTGATAGAGGATCCCAAAGACTATAAATACAGCTTCAGGGTTTCATAATATTCAGATCCTACTAACTCGCCAATTCTCATAACGGCTAGCAATATCTTGTGTTATAAACTTCAATTACCGGAAAATAAGGTCGCTCACTACCAGGATACTTACTGAAGCTGATATTTTAGTAAATTAACCGGCGATTTCTATCGAGCACACAAAAATTCTTAAGCGACGATCAAACGTATGTCAAATGAAGCGGTGGAGCCCGGTCGTGGGTTTTAAGCCCACCCATTGCACTACCGTCGTGAAACCACTCTTAATACAAGCATTCTTGCTTAGCTGGATAGGTTCACAAGGATACTAGTAATCCAAAAAGCTCTAGTTATAAACTGGCTAAACTAGTAAACTAGCAATAATCAGATCGAATCGCTTGATTTTGATTTAGTCACGTCATTTATAAGCCTTTTAGATACACGATGTTAATGACTAAGTCTCATACAATGCTGTGACGTCAAACTTAAACGGAAATAAACAAATATTTTTTGAGCGATACCTGATAAATATTTGGAATGTTCTGATAAATATACTATAGTGTTAAGTGGGCTTTATCCAATACAGTTTTATACATACAGGGTAAGACTAATGAGAAAAGCAGTTTTTGTACAATTTAAATATGTATATTCAAGATTGATGTAATTAACTCAGAGAATTGTAAGTAGGATATAAAAAATAAGGCATTATATATTTCCTCCGAGGTACTAAGCCCCTTAGGCGTAAAGTAATGACTTGCAGATAGCATAGTGATCGACAAATGACTTAATCGCTCTTCAGAATCTTAGTCAAGTATAGACCAACCGTCATTTCTGGTCTGAAGATTTACTGTTGCCATAAGAGAGCTAAAGCTAACCTAAAATCGCTGTCTGTAGTCTGTAGACATAGTTTAGTTTTGCTTTTTTATATTTACTAGCGGTCGCCCAGTGGTAGAAATTCGACTATAATTTTTGGTTTTATTTTCTATAACTTTACCCTTATAATCACATTACATTTAGATTTCGCCAAGGCTATACAGGTTAATTTATCTATCTTTTTCAAACAAATTATTATTTACTTACTATACTCTTTCATTGACGATATTCCTAAGTTTGCTACTTGTTTTCTTTTCTAATGCATATTTTATAAAAATATTAGGATTCGCCACTCCTTCTCCATATAAACTTTAACTGTGCCAAATATCATACTCCCCCGACCGCGCAATTTTCGTAAAAAAGGGCACAACATTTTTGCTTCACGTATTAATATATAGATGAGGAGGCAAACAAGCATGCGGCCTGTCCGATACTACTATAGCCTGTGGATGCGTGCAATACCAGAAGCCCGTATGTTGACTTTCTGGCAAAAAAGAGATGTTGTGTTACGAGTGCAAGAAACTAAACTAAACAGAAAGGCTCTACTCGTTGATCTTCTTTTGGGTGATTGTACAACATCAATGTTTTTCATACTAATTGCAGGAATACAACACAAAGTCTATTAACCTGAATTTTTCCTTTGTTTACTGCCACAGAATTAATATGCGATTCCACTTTGACCTATTGCTCATAAAAGAAATACAGTATTAAATACTAGATGCTCGCGTGGCACCCATCCTTTAACCTGCTAATTGTTGAAATGTCAGACATATTTGACAACCTATTGTGTCTGACCGCCGGTGTGCCGCTGTGACTCAATAGTATAAGATGTTTAGAATATAGTTTAAAAAACTACATTCTAAACATCTTCATATAGCATAAACCTCAACATTTAACACTTTACGGTTGCTCGTGATATCGATACCGTTGGCTCATTGTTAATACTACAATCGATTAGGAACTTTTGACATTACGTACCTACCTATGCTTTATACCTATAAGTAACTAGTGACTTAAAGACTTTATCGACGAATGGTAAACGATTAAACTAAATGACCACTATAAATTAAATTGTAATTAAGCTATTTATAAATGTTTTATCAAATTTTATTGTATGAACTATATGTTATCTAGGTTTATTCCGAAACAGAACGATGATGTTGTACCTTATTTTACACACAAAAGCAAACAACAAATAATTAAATCTTTTTGAGCAAACAGTATCCAAATTGGTTCTAACACTAGGGCGTTATTAATATTTGAAATTTGGTTATAAACATATTTCTAATAGAAAAGATACAACCTCGGAAAGTAATACTTTATTTCTACGCATTCCAAGCTACGAATACAAATAAATACAATTTTCTACCATTATCTCACCGTCTTGAGTAGCACCAGTCTGTCGACGACCAGACACTATTGCTTCTTATTATGTCTGGCATGCCAGTAATTGACAAATTATTACTATAATATACATATAGAACATGAGTGGTAACGACTTGGCTGGAAAAACTACACTTTGTAGAATGTTTGTTTGTAAATAAACTGCTGTAAAATAGGAATTTGGAATACAATGGCTTTACGATGTAGAAGTTGCGGTTTCCAATCCTAAACATGGATGAAAACTACATTTTTCTTTTACAAGCATTTCAACCTATTTATAGAGTGAGTAGAACGTTAGAGAGAGAGAGTCCTAATTGAGACGATCGGCTAGTGATCCACACCAGTGTTTAGATTAGATTTTATTCAAAAATATAATTTACAATTACCTCCTGTGTATATATAAACTGTTATAGATACCGGATTTTTTTTTAAAACTATCTAGAATTGGTAATTTAGGAGGATCAATCTCAAAAGAGCATTATTTTTTTTAAATTATTGTCTCTTTGTTTGTTTGTGTTTACGGCATCGCACAAAAAACGACCGAGTAAAATTGTTTACAGCACTAATGTTTAAAAGTTTGGAGTTCAAGTTAAATTCTAAGCTATGTTTCATCTAAATCTATTTAGCAGAATGCGAGACATTGTGCATACTGTGATTCAGCTATTCACAAAATTATGTATGTTAATTATTGACTACGAAAGAATGCTTCGGACGTTTCATTAAACATTTCGTTATTTAAAACAAAATAAAAATCGTTTCATTATTTGAACTTCAGGTTGAATAGAACTAAAATTATATTTCAGGGATCAAGTTTACAGTCTCAACTGAAGAATAAATTAACTAACTTTCATATAGTTTTTTACACAGATTTTGTCAAATTTATGCCTCCGTATTACCACGATAAAATTTGAAAACAGCCCTAAAATAAAAAAGTTATATACTAAATTTATTATATTTCAATTTCAACCAACAACATAAAATTAATTAATACCTACATGTAAAATAAAAAAATTATGACTAACTTAGGTATTTACAATGTAAAAGAATTTTCACACTCATATACCTATATGTATATAATACAAAAGTTTATTCTCTTACCTTTACTGCTGCTAGTGAGGCCACAAAGCACCATACAAACAAACACAACGAATCCCTTCATTGTTGGGCTACGAAAAATAAATATGTCACTAATCAAAGATGGGCCAGCAATGCGCGGGCGCAGCCCTGCACTTACCATTTATACTGAGCACTGCACGTAACTGCTATTAAAAGAACTTAATTGTGGTTGATAAAGCGGTAAAATCTGACTTTTCATCAATGATGGGCAATTAGGCTACATAATGTTATTAACAATTAATAATTTAATAAATGTTTTCTTAACACATTGATCGTCATACGGACTATAAATGATCGCCGGCAGTACAATTTCTATTGTGTTAAGTACATAGCATTTAATGTGTTAAAGAAAACTGTAAATTTTTTATCTTGGTTGAATGCTTTTTAAGGTTCCCTCTCTGTGGAAAAAGGGAAGCGGAGAGAGTATGTCCGCCTCATCCGGGGAAAAATGGTAAGTCCAGAGTCCTACCGACTAAACCTACCACGGTGTGCCTACTCCTGCTAATGGTGAGTGAGTCGCTGAAACTTAAAATACTTCAGCGAACCACCCACTAGTGGCCCATGCAGGCTCTTGGCGACGCGCCGATATGAGAAGTTCGTATCAAAAAAAAATTATGCAGTGCCTGCACCAGCTATATTTTTGTATCGTAGTGCACTTTAAGAACATTTAAATAACTGTCGCAGACTCGGAACAACTATTTGCAGATCGTACAAATTGATGTCCCATGTAAGGATCCAATTCATGGCACTTCTCTAACTAGCAGTGGCTAGAGAACCACTTAAACTACTCTGCCATTTGAGCAAAGATTTATTCTATTGTTTTGTCAAAGATTTATTACATAGGCTTATTCCTGTTTTAAATAATAAAAAAATATATTGGCTTAGTCAAACTCGCCCCAATAAGATACTTGCGAGTGAACAATTGTTTTAAGGAAACAGATTAAATATCCTTAGGAATCTGGCTCGATTTTAGGAATCCGTAAAACCCTTTACCTAGTATCTTGTCCATCTTTACCTCAAGCTATATTTTATACAATTTTATTATTTAAGGCGCCGATCTCTGTGTACGTACACTAATCGTGCACCTCGGCTCATATAGCTGTAAAGAGATGCAGTGATCAGCGGTATTAGGTATTTTCGTATTGAGCAATAACTTTATATTTATAACTTTTAAGCATAGGCGTATGTAGGCTTATTTTCCAGTGATAGCCTACATACAATACTAGAATATTGAGTTGAAACCTAACGTCCTGGTGGACATGGATTGTTTTGATGCTTGTGAGTGTGAGGTCCTGTAATGTGCCCGGTAGACGATAATAGCCACGCCCCTTATTATGTTCGAACTGTAAACAAACCTGGCGATATACGAGAGAAAACATTTCTGCTTACTCTTTTGTGGTGAGATGGGCGTGAGTAAGTATATGAACTTATAAGACATGACTGCCTCGGTGGCGCAAAGAAAATGACTGTTAAAGATAAGTCTCGTCTCGGGTTCGATATCCGGATCGGGCAATTTTTATTTACATCTGCATATAGACGGCAATAGGCTCATTCCCTGTTAAGTAGGAACTAAAAGAAAGCTGGCAAAATGTAGATGGTATACACTTATCACCTCCACCTTGGGGACAAGACAGGCGTGAGTCTATGTATGTGTCATTGTCATTGTCATTCATTTTTGCGCCAATCGGTTATAATATTTTTGTAAAATAAAATGGAGAAGGGTGATAAATGCAACCGAATTGCTGTAATCGCATTACACAAAGAAGGTATACAGCCAAATGCTACTTTTGAAACTCTTTATCCGCTTGGTACTAGTCGCATGTTTGTGTACTGGGCTACTGATAGGTACAATGAAACCTCCTCTGTTTGTGACAGAAAAAGATCTGGTCGTCCACGTAATATTCGTACGAAAAAGGCGATCAAAGTAGTCAGATTCGAAGAAATGCTGTCCGAAAGCGAAAGATTTTATCTCGGGAAATGAATATAGCACCTACAACCATGACGCGTATTTTAAAAGATGACTTTCTACTTGCAGCCTATTTACTATTACTATTTGCAGAGACGCACTGCAAATTATTTAACTGATAATTTAAAAATTAATAGGGTGGTAAAATCAAAACAACTTCTTAAGCGGTAGGTAAGGGAGGCCACAGAAAAATATTATTTATTGGCGAGATTTTTTTTACTATTGTGCAATGTCTTAACAAGCAGAATGACCGAGTTCATGCTCAAAGCTCTATAGAAGCTCCCTAATTAGTCAGCAAAGTACAACGTGGACATTATCCGACTTCAGTGATGGTTTGGTGGGGTGTTAGCTATCAAGGAGCGACTGAGCCATATTTTTATGAAAAAGGTTATAAAACCATCAGCACAAGTGTATCAAGATACGATTCTTGAGAAAGTGGTTAAGCCTCTTAACACCACCATGTTCCATAACCAAAAATGGTCCTTTCAGCCAGACTCAGCACCGGGTTATAAAGCTCGATCCACCAAAGCGTGGTTGGAA
The DNA here is from genome assembly GCA_930367265.1 of Catocala fraxini. Lineage (NCBI taxonomy): Eukaryota > Metazoa > Arthropoda > Insecta > Lepidoptera > Erebidae > Catocala > Catocala fraxini. Next base: position 8,781,161 of record OV884037.1, read on the forward strand.
ACGAACGTTTCGGACTTCATCAGAGCTGCAGACCGGCCGTCATCTGGTCCCGATCTTAATCCGTTAGATTATAATTAATAGTCAGTTTTAGAGAGTATGACATGCTCTAAACGCCATGATAATTTGGAGGCCCTAAAACAATCGATAAGATTGGCAGAGAAGAATTTTCCAATGGAGGGATTACGTCTTTCTATTGATATCTGGCCCCAACGTTTAAAGGACTGTATTAAAGCTAATGGACATCCTTTTTAATGAGCTTCATATATTTTTAATGTTATTACATTAATGTATAAACTAACAAACATTACAGTAATAAATGTTTTAAGCAATAGAAAAAAAGATATTCCTTGTAACAATGTTTATGAAAAGACAAGGTATATATATTTTTTTATTTTGGAAGATATTTAAGGGATTAAATATAATGACTATCAAAAATACTAATAGCACAGCAAAATATGCTTACTAAAATATATCATAACGAGCACTTATACGCCTCAAATCGCTGCAGTCCGTCTCGGAAGGGTTAGGTTATGTTAGGTTCCTTCTTAAACCCACCCAAAAATAGGAGCCCCGCGGAGCGCCACGGAGCGGGGCTCCGTCGACTTAGCTTGATCTCTTTAAATATATTTTGCTGTGCAATCAGTATTTTTGATGGAACAAAGGCAAAAAATTGAGGAACAGTTAAATACTACCCGATATTTAATAGCAAGTATGTGTGTTTTACTATTGTCCGCACCTTAACACATCTACAGTCATGTAGTAATCATACCATGCAGTGAACATTTTATCACGCTAGCTTACATAACTCTTGGTCAGTAACCTGTATAAAAATGTGTTTATAATAAAATTGTGCGTAAGAGATAACACGATACGATCGTAAATTGGGATCATCACTTCAGCCATTTTGTTTTAGAAACAGATTTCGACATAATTTATGTCTTTTTCTAATTAATAAAGACAAAGGTCTTTGTAAGGAATGACTATCAAGACTTACGGCACAGTATAAGATTTCAAGATAGTTCTGAAACTTTCTTAAAACACTGCTTGGCTCTATAGTATTGCAAAGTTAGCATAAATTTAAAATAAAAATATCTCGTTCTAAAATAAATATGGATTTAGTAATGCGCTTTGTCATTCTAATTTAAAATGTTCTATATCTACAGTGCAGTTCGGGTTTTGGGCTTGTAACAATAGCGCCACCAGTCGTTAACTCAGGAATATAACTTCAAAATAGAAATATTCAATATTCACTAATATTCAATCCGTGGTGCCAACGAACCGCAGTTCCAAACAATAAAAAGGCCTACAAATCAACAGGATTTTGACCCGTCATTCTATGTTTCTTTAAAAAGGCAACTAGTACTAGAAATAGTTCCTGTATCGAGGGGACGTTACAGACATTCTAACAACGGACACAAAGAACATCCAAACTCGGAACAATCATTTGTGGATCACACAAATGTTTGTCCATGTGGGATTCGAACCGAACATTCAGCGCAGTGCCAGTGGCGAGGCCATCACTTGAGCCACTACGCCATCCGTGCGGTCATTCTCAGAAATTCTCAGAAAGACTCTTAACATTATTGTTATAAACAAACAATGTCACTCATAAAGTTGGCGTGACGACAGCTGAAACCTTTAATGTCAGGAAGTTCAGAACCTTACCCTTTTATAGAAGTTTATAATTCGCGCATCGATTATTATAGGGAAACAACTTGTAGCACCTTCCTGGTTCAACGCTAAAAGAATCATATCTGATATTTGTAAAGCTTTCGTTACGACGTGAAGACAAAAGAAAGTTGTATATCGGTATTGTTTCCTGTTAACTTTATATTACATATGGAATAATGTTTTAATTTTGCGCATTCGCTGACTAGTCGTGTTGAATATGTAAATTGTAGCCGCAGGGGTCTTTTATCTTGGGATAATACTACATTAGGCTTTTATTTTAAAAGTAAACTACTAGGAGTATTTCCTGTGTCGCGAGGAACAACAAACATTTATATAACAGATACAAAGAACAACCAGGCTCGGAACAACTAATGGTGGATTACACAATTTTTTATCCCGTGTGGGAATCAAACCCACAACACTCGGCGCGGCGACAGTGGCGAGGCGACATAAGAAATTATGGGTACTTCTTGTAAAAGAAATTGTAGGTACATCTTGTAAATAAGAAATTGTGGGGACTTGTTGTAAATAAGAAATTGTGGGTACTTCTTGTAAATAAGGAAATTGTGGGTACTTCTTGTAAATAAAAAAATGTGGGTACTTCTTGTAAATAAGAAATTGTGGGGACTTCTTGTAAATAAGATGTTGTGGGGACTTCTTGAAAATTGTTTTGCATCAGCTTCAGACCTGGACTAGCTGTGTCCTAACTCTTTTAAAACTCTGTTAGTAACATCTGAGTCTTCTTCGAAGAGGATTAATGAAAACACTATATGGGTCTGTGTGTCTATTATATTATATTAGTATTAGTGACAGGCATAGCTCTGGATCCACTGGACCGATTGACTTGTAACTTGGTGTGCGTACACCTTGGTGTCATCCCTCGGTCGAGCTTGAATAGGGGTCTGATGAACAATGCCCTGTGATGAATGCCCCACCAACAGAATGTTTTAGAAGTCCAAGGGAGAGGCTTTTGCCCAGCAGTGGGACATTACAAAAAAGCTGATGACAAAAAAAAGGTCACATGAAGACGAAGCGGTTAAATCCTGGGTTTTTACACTCATCTCGTTTCTGTGTATAGTTCATGCAAAACTGTTCAACAATTTACTCGTAATTGAGTAACAAACGTCGTCACACACATCTCATCCTTAATAAAACAGAGACTTATCTCAGTATTTTGGATTAAACAAATTTGAACTCTATTGCAAAGATTTAACACAAATATAATATTAGAATTTAACATATACAATTAGAGTTCAAATTGCCTTACTTTCAATATTCGAGTTAAGTCGCTGTTTTATTAAGAGTGCGACATATTTACATTTAATATATTAGTAGGAGTAAGATTCCTGTTTTCAAATAAAATTTCGATGATATACCAGACTATCTACATTATTACTGGTGACTTATTGCGTATTAAATAAAACCATGTTACTGAATAGGTTTTGAAACAGGCAATCTAATGTGAAGAAGAAGAAGAAGGAAATGGAACACCAATCCATCATACCAGATAGAGATCAGGCGCATGACCAACTGACCGACAGCTTTTCGGGGCATGGTGTGTGCAACACCAACTACTACTACATGAAATTCTAGAGTTAGGAACTCTAGAATTTCATGGTGGAAAAACCTAATAACTTTTTGTGGGCACGACCTGGAATTCGAACCGGAGTCCTCATGTACAGCTTTCGCTTTCACTACCACTGCGCACACAGTATTACAACAAGGCTACGATAACTTTTAACTACACTAACGTTTAAAGATATCAAGATTCTGCGTTCAACAATTAATCGGTTAACACACACGTCACATGTTGGTAACCGAAGACATTGATTACCCAAACCAGGTGGATATTGATTGACAAAGATGATGATTTAATAACGAGAAAATAATTGTCTAGTATTGATATGAGAAAATAAGACACTTAACTAAAAACGAATTTTAATCGAGAAATTTCCGAATGATGGGATGGAATAGCACTGAGTAAAAAACCCGATGAAAATATTCTACGAAAAATATACATCAGGTTTCTTAAAGGTTAATTAACGAAGTCTCAAATTCAAACTTATATTACGTTATTTAATTGGTTGTTGTTAATTGAGTCAGCCAATCATAGCAATTGATATGTGTTTAACCGTATGTTTTGTGTTGATCTGCCTTTTAGAAATCGTATGATATTACGGCTATTTAATATTTAATGTCACCATTCCAACAGCTAGGATTCGGATTTTCTAAATATAAATTTTCAAATCGGAATTGTTTCGTATTTTATATAAAATATATTTTATAACCTGGAGCTTATTTACTAACTTCATTTAAATTTTCAAGATTTGTTCGTCACCATGTATTGGAAGCTACGATTATTTCATGTGTTAAATATAATATATATTCTTACGATCATATCACCAAAGGTGAATTACGAACACATTACCTCAGCTATGGTTTTGGGTCCCACTTAATAGGAGGTTAACCTTTTACCGGTTATCGGACACAGTTCCAAACTCCTACTAAGAAGTTATTTCTTGAATATTGACAATTCACCGCTGTTATGCACCTGAATTTATTTATAAATACTGGGATTTAACTATACAAATCAAAAGTATTACTGGTCAATTACTATCATATCTCATATGATCTAATTGTATGATACTATAGATAGTAATGTGATGAGAGTGATGAGTTCTGATAAAGTGGTTAGAACGTACTAGCAACTGTTTCCTTGCACTAATCCAACCAAAATGTACTTATGTTTATTTTTTAATTAAGATAAATTACGTAATGGTAAAAAGAACACACATCATCCTATTAGTTACCCTATCTCTTCGGATTAGGACGTGCGCAACTTAGTAATTTATTTTCTCAACTTATAATTTCCTTTTTTATAATTTTCTTATGATTGATGATTTTTTTAATGATTTCAACTATTCCGAATGACCAAAATAGTCAATAATTCACACCAGTCATAAATCTATTGAATGCAGTCATTCTAGTCATAAAACTAAACCGCACAACTTAACATCTACAGTTTCTACGTGTTTTTAAATGAGACCGACTTTACTTGTTGCTGAGCAAACAAAACTTACATATACGTGTTAAATATGACAGACAATTATAATATGTTTTGTTTTATTTCTAGGTAATGCATTCAGTTCTCGAAAATTCGTAAGGAAAAATTTGCAACAAACATACAACATATTGATGAGTCAGAATTAAAGTTGACAAGGTTCTGAATGATTAGCATACATTCGTCACTATCTTCATAAACTGCATCAATGTTCAAGACATCTTTGAAATAAACATTTTAACAAAGTATTCAAATTTTTTATACAAATTTAAATTGAAAGCTATAGTTTGGTTCGTTAACTTCATAACAGCGCAGTATCATATCCTTAAGTGTATGTTTTTATACTGGAAAGGTCCATTCCATTTTTTTAACAAAACGATTAATGTAACAAAAATTGGTTTTGGTTAGTTTGTAGAAAATTGGTTTATACGGTAAAAAAAAAAAGTTGAAGCACAGGTTTTTTTCCGTTTAATAAGGACTCCACGTACCCTTATTACAGATTCGAATCGGTTCCGCATAGATCTGATTAGGGTTATTAAATGATCTTGCGGAATATTGTTCCATTCTTGTGAAATCGCTGTTCTTAGTGCTGCCACTATTGTGGCCACAGGATTTCTCGCAGTTACAGCTTTTTTAAACTATCCCAAACATGCTTAATGGGCTTAGGATCCGGGCTGCGTGCTGGCCAATTCATGGAACGTATCCCAACCTCTTCGCAAAATTGTCGAACTTGTGCAGTAGCGTGGGGTCGGGCATTATCTTGCATTAGAGTAAAATTTTCGCCTATTAATCCCATGTAAGGTACCACGTGAGCTTCTAAAACCTCTGTTATATAGCGTTGTGCTGTCAAACCACCTCTTCTACCGTTTTGACGAACCATGTCGATGAACACAAGTTCCGTTCGCCCGATTATCAAAATGCCACCCCACATCATATACAAACCGCCTCTAAAAGGAACACGCTCTTCAATGCAACTTTGAGCATATCTCTCCCCACGTCGACGATAGAATCTTCTGCGACCTTCTGCACCATTTAAACATGTCCTACACTCATTGGTGAACAATATCCCCCATATTGCTCTTCAGTCCAATTACGATGTTAACGTGCAAATCTTAAACGAGCTTGTCTGTGAGCTGCAGACAGCTTTGGACCATTTGCTGGTCTAAAAGGCGTGATTGCCGCTTCCTTAAGCCTCCTTCTTATTGTTCGTGCACTCACGTTTACTCCACGCACTTCATTCAGCTCTGCTTTGATGTTTACTGACGTGATGAAACGATTTCTTAGGGAAGTTGAAACAATAAATTGGTCGTCATGACGGGTGGTTGCTCGAGTTCTGTCAGTAACGGGTTTCATTTTGTAAGAACCTGTGTTTACAAACCTTCGGTATACTCTAGAAGCCGTAGACTGGTTTAAATTTAAATTTCTAGCAAATGTTCGTTGATCCAAGCCTGCCCGCACTAATGCCATAATTTAAGCGGCTTGTTCGGACGAATTATACATATTTATGGTTACGAAACTTTTGTTGAGTTTAAAAAACTAATAATCAAAACTATTGGTAACAATAATTTAAAACGCAAATGAAAAAAAATACAAAGATAAATTTCAAACTTTACTCTACTAACACACGATGCATATTAAATTTTATTTTCTCGGTTATAATTTTATCTTTTATTGCAGTTCTATTCTAAAATATTGTTTTTTTTTAATGATTTATGGTCAGTCTCGACATTTTCATTTAGTTTAATCTAAAAAGTTTGCATACTTATCAAAAATATTAATTTGAAAGTAATTCTGAACTTTGATGTAGTTTATGAGTGTAGAGCAGTGTAGAATCCACCAATGTACTAGTGTGCTCTTTTGAATAATATACCTAAGTATTTTGATTACTATGTAACTGAATGAACTGCACGTATATTCCATAAGCAACGTCATCGAGAAAGTACTGAAACTATAGAAAATTGCAGTCAAATAAATAACTTTGCGTTAAATTCCGCCGATGGCTAGGTTTTTAAGAACTCTTTAAGAAGGTGCTGTGTTGGCAGCAAGGTGGCTAGTGATGTTTGCAAGAAAGAGTGTCAAGCAAAGTCTCGAGCTCGGCTTACGAGCCTCAGCGTTGAGGATAAGCTACGGGAAGGAACATTTAACATCCCAGCATTTGAATTACACGAATATAATATAAAACCTGACAGCCCTCCGTGACTCACAAATTACGTATACTGTTGCTGCTTAATGCTAACTGTCATGAATAAATGTTGAACATGTTGGTGGAGATAGTGTGTAAGGGCTCTTAGATATGGTTCCCTAAACACTAGCGTTTTTTCGGTGAAAGTGTGCGATTAACTTACACGCAGATTATGTTTAATTATATTGTCTAAGTTCACGTAATATACAAGTTTTAATTATACCACAAATGACAATTATCATAAAAACGTCACACTAAATATTTATTGGATGGAATCCCTCAAATTAGAAACGTTAACGATGGCAATAATCACGAAAATGATCCGTTTCAGGATCTCGACGTTGCTATTGCAACATGATTTAATTTATGTGGGACCACCCCGTATGTATAACGCTAACCTTATAATATAAAGAATTGCTCAAACTGATCGACCTTAAATAAGTCATGCGTAAAGATCGAAACATCAACTGTAGAAAATAAAGAATAAAATACATCAATTAAGAATAAAGAATAAAAATACATGAAATCATAAGTCTTTTGCCTCTCGTTATGACGAGTGTTAATAAAAACAGCGATTACGATTGAAGGTACGTACAACATTACCTAAGCGCCATATCTAGCTTGTAGTCTGTATTAATAAATGAAATTAATACTTATCTGGCTAATTGATTGTAGTCTATTAATAATAATAATAATATAATAATATTCTATCACATACACACAACACCATCTAGCCCAAACTAAGCAGAGCTTGTACTATGGGTACTAGACAATGGATAAATATACATATATACTTTTTTTTTGTAAATACATACATATTATACATAGAAACACCCAGACCAAGACAAACATCCATGTTCATGCACACAAATGTTTGACTTGTGCGGGAATCGAACCCGCGACCTCAGGCGTGGCAGTCGGTTACACTAACCACTACGCCACCGAGGCCGACCAAAGTCCGATGAGATCAAAGATGGCATTATTAGCGGTAAACCTTTAAATTTATTAACCTGAGTACCTAGTTAATAATAACGTTCTGGAAAGTAAAAGATATTATATATATTTAAATATTCGTCTTCTGTTTGATTAACTGTATGTTTTTGGTTCTCTTTTATTAGTACCTATCACTGCTTATAAATGTTAGTGGTTATCATATAGAGTAAGATAGTAGTCTGCGTAGTGTCTCATGTACTTTAAATACCTGCGTGCTTGTGGAGTTCGCTCTGTGACACCTGGGCAGGTACCAGGTAAGAAAGGTAACTAAAAATAAGAGTTACTTAACTTAAATTTGCATGGCTGATTTTTATATATATTTTGTAGAATATTACTCTGAAGTAATATCAAAAGTGTCAGACGCTTTCCATGGACCAGAACTTTTGTCAGACGCTTCAAAGCTCCACAAAATATAAATTAACTTACCTAACTTATTTTTAAATGTCTGTTTTTGAAATATATATTAAATATGTATAGAATAAAAATAATTCTTTATAAAACGCAATTGCTCTTAAAAAGTAATTTCCTCACATATATGCAACAAATTAAATTAATTTAAAATTACTTATTGCAAGTACACAAAGTTGTAGCATAAAGACACTTCCCCATTTGGTCTGACATACATACCCCAAATCAATCTTATCTAAGTCTTTAAAAAAAACGTCACAATATCGTCATCGCACTATCTTGTAATTTTATTAGTCTCAGCAATCAATCCGTAATTAACGATAACTTGAAGCTAAGATTGTCTGCGCACGAGGAAACCTTTCAACGTTTCATTGCATGCTTTATAAACTCTGCGTTCATGTCTAATATTAACTGCTTAATATGATTTTTATCATCCTACGATGATGCAGTTAGGAACGTCTTCTCAAAAGAGTACTCCTTGACGGTTAATACCTGCTATTAACCATCAAGGAGTTCTCTTTTGACCCAAAACTTTCTAAATACATTTTAACTGTATGGTTTATATGACTATAGACCATAGATGATTATATAGGACAGGACCGATGGCATATAAAAGACAGGAAAGAATTAGACATTTTAGACGTGTAAGAAGCCAATAATTAAGCATTGGGTAGCTATCGGCCAAATAATATTTTAGTATTCTTGACGTGATCTAGTTAAGTACAGGAACTTCATAAATTCAAATGGTGGGTTATTTAAATTGCGATTATTTGTTTTGTGAACTAGTTTGAATGTTAAATCATAACAAGAGTCTGATGATGGACTTAGAAGGTGGTGACTGGTTTTTTAAATAGATAAAAGATTGAGAATTTTTTTGTTTGTTGCTGTACAGTTAATTACATCTGATGATGAGAGCCTAATGATGGAGACAGAAAGGGGGCACTGGAATTGTGTAATGGGTACATGGTTGATTGATTTAATCGAGGATCATTAGTTTTGTATGCATGGGTAGTTTCTATTGGACTTGATGACAAAGTCTAATGATAAAACCAAAAGACGGTTACTGGAATGTCCGAATAGCAAATAGGAAGCAAAACGCGATTGCTTTGTAATCTTTCATATTGGTACATTTTAAACATACTATGGCAAAAGCCTGTTGAAGTAAGTGAGGTTAGAACTAGAAACCTTTAACCAATGCTGGTTAAAGGTTATATGTATAAAATGGAATAAAGTCTTTATCTGTGTTCTTTAAAAAGGCAAGTCCGTTTTAGGAATAATTTATGTGTCGCGGAAGGTCATTATAATTATTCACGTAAGGTACCTATACAAATGATACCCAGACTCACTGCAACTATTTGTGAATCAAACTATTTTGCCTGCATATTGGTAGTGCCAAGGCGATCACAAACTAGTGCAGTTTATGATAATATGATAATTTTTGTAGTTGGTATTGAAACAAATAAATAAACAAACCCCACTTAAATAGAAAAACTTTTTTTTAAACAATCCAGACAAACAATTTATCTTTAATAAAATATAAAAATTTATACTGAGGCAGCAACTTCGTACCTATTTTCTCTAAGATAAAACCTCAAGCTTTTCCTGAAATTCTGAATTACTGAAAGTTCTACCAAAAAAATTATGATCCTATAAAAGGCTATACAAATCAAACGAGATATAATAATAACTGTCTCTAAACACTTTTTATGTCAATGATAAACAAGTAGCTAACTATCAAAATGATATCAAAGAAGTGGTAATGAAAACGTATTTATTATGCATCTATGGTCTACAAAACCAATATATATATTTATATACGTAATAAACATGAATTATGAACCGCCATGTTAAGTAAGCAGACACAACCTTGCTAATATTACATGTTTTGTTCCTTTTGTATCATTGACATAAACAATATATTTTATTGTTAGTAACGTAATGTCAAATAAAGCTTGGACCTATGTGTCAATACATTTGGATTAGTGTACACTTTTTTTATTTTCTTGCCAGCCATATATTACTTATAGTTTATAAATTTTATCGCGTAGTATTGTATAGCGTTAATTAATAAGATCAATGTCGGGTAGATTAGGCTAAGCTTACGTGTGTACTTTGTTCATGTACGCTTGTTGATTAAGAGTACCTACTGTTAACCTGCCTTTTCTGCTATATGTCTCTAATCTGGTCAGAGGACGATTGCCTAATAAATGCGGTAGCTCGTGGTTTCAAATGTTTATTATCTTTACCGCAATGACGCAACGTATGTTATACTATATGGCATTTTAAAGCCTACGTGATGGCATGCAGTCACCATGAACCATTATTATTAATCAACTCATTAATTACCTAAAAAACATATTTATCGAGAAATACAACATCATTCACAAGTTTGTAGCATTAGAGGCACCAGTTTGCGTTCTGGTTTGAATGATTAATAGGTTTTATAGATAATATAACCCCTACTAATATTATAAATGCGAAAGTGACTTTGTCTATCTGTCTGTCTGTTACGCTTTCACGCCTAAACCACTAAACCGGTTTTGATGAAATTTGGTACACAGATGAACTAGACCTGAGGAAAGGACACAGGCTACCTTTTGTTGTAAAAAAGGCATAAAGAGGTTGAAATAAGAGATGAAAGTTTGATTCGTTATTATCGCGCCTCAACCACGACCTATTTTTATGACATTTAGTACAAAGATAAACTGGACCTTGGATAAGGACATAGGCTACCTTTTGTTGTAAAAAAGGGCTTAAAGGGGTTGAAATAAGGGATGAAAGTTTGTATAGGAATTCGTATCGCGCCTAAACCACTATCGATTTTCATGAAATTTCGTACAGAGATAGACTAGACCTTGGGAAAGGACACAGGCTACCGTTTTTTGTAAAAAATAGCTTATAGAGGTTTAAGCTATAAAAGTTAGGGAATTCGTTATTATTGAAAACCACAACTGATTTTGATTAAATTTGGTACAGAGAGAGACTAGACCTTAGGAAGGGACATAGGTTAACTTTTGCTGTAAAAAAAGGTATGACGGGGTTGAAATAAGGGATGAAAGCTTTTTTCCTTGGCAGTTTGCTATTATCGCGCCTAAACCACAGCCAATTTTGATGAAATTTTGTATAAAGATAGACTTCACCTTGGGAAAGGACATTGTTTATCTCTTGTTGTAAAACAGGGCATTAGTAAAAATGCCGTCTTAATATATACAATTCGCGTGAGCGCGGGACTCGCCAAGCGTCATACACAATAAACGACGCGTCGGCTGCGGCGCAGCGCGGCGTAGTGAGGGAATTTGTAACATTAACAAAAGCGGTGACCGCAGAAAAATGTTGCAGCAGTGTAAGCTGTTGGTTTGGGATGAATGTACGATGTCTCACAAAAGAGCAATCGAAGCACTCACACCATGAAATAGATCAAGAGCAACCAGGGTATCATGGGAAGGATGGTCGTAATTTTAGCTGGTGACTTAAGACAGACCCTGCCGGTTATTACTAGGTGTACACCGGCAGATGAAATAAATGCCTGTTTGAAGGCGCCTGTATTATGGGTACACGTAAATAAGTTTTGTCAGACTATAAATATACGAGTACAACTACGCAACGATTCTCACACAGAGCAATATGCGGCTGCTCTTCTAAAAGTTGGAGAAGATTGTATGCTAACAGACAGTAACGGCATGATTACACTAAGACGTGAATTCTGGTGAATTTTCGATAACACAGATGATTTAAAGAATTCGCAGCATAATCATAAAAGAAAGAAAATATTATTTATTGCCACTAAGAACTACATAGCTACATTACATTTTTCTTATAAAATAACGACAAAATAATAAAAAAGACAATTAAATAAATAGTTCATAAGTAAAAAGTACATAATATTATGTTAATGTGGCAACAAATAGTCTCAGCATTGATGTTGCGATAAAACTGACGTGATATAATAAGTATGGACATTGGAGAATGGTTGTGTGACAGGTCAATTTCAATTTTGGCGCCGACAAACGAGAAAGTTGGCTAGATAAACGAACAAATTATGTCAGATGTTGTCGTGTACCTGTCAGTAGACAATGTTATTGACACTGAACAAGTAACATCGTACCCTATAGAGTATCTCAACTCTTTAGAATTATCAGGATTGCCTTCCCATAAGTTAAGGCTGAAAGTTGGTGCTCCAGTCTTGTCAATGAGTAATCTTGACGCACCAAGGTTATGTAATGGTACAAGGCAAGAAATTGCTCATCTAGAACGCAATATTATAAAAGCTAATCATGACTAGAATAGAAAAAGGATAAAATGTTTTAATTCCCCGTATTCTGATAATGCTGACCAATATGCCATTTTAGTTTAAGAGTGCAGATTCCCCTAAAAGCAGCATTTACAATAATAATAAACAAAACTGTTTTCCATGGGCAACTCTATGTGGCGTGCTCACGAGTATGAAATTTGATGTTTTAGCAAAACAAAAACATAGCATGGAAAAACAAAAATCTTAGTTTATGCAAATGTATTAAAATAAGCTATCTGTAGTTGTACCGGACGACCTGAGGTTACTATGGCGATGGTTACGATAACAGCCGTCAAGTCGCTGACGTCCTATACACGGTGTGTGGACTGTACTATAGCGGTTACTGGTCTCGGAGTGGAGGCGCTGAAAGGCGTGTCATACGATGTGCGGGTCGGGGCTTCGATAAATAATACACATGCTTCACTGTTCAGTTGTCTTGAGGTTTCTGGCTGGCTCCATTCGGTTCTTGAGGCTTGAAGATGAGGTTTCTTGAGCACCTAATATCGATCGATACGGTGTCGCTTAGGTACCCCAGATCTTTACTGTAACGAGAGCCGGCCAGAAACCACTGTTCAACAATTTTATTTTATTTATAAAAATTACACATTTCTGCTTATAACTATGGAACTATGCTAGCTAGCGCGATAATACAACCAGTGCCGCGTAGGGCACAAAAAGACCTAGCTAGTGCTATAATGTTCATCTTTCGGAAGTTAGGTCTAGGTATAGATAACTTAGATTTTATGCTAAAAATCTAAGTTACGGTTATATCTACAAAGAGAAAAAGTTTAATAACTTTATAACTATGATATATAGGAATATAATTCCTTCAACATCCTATAGCGCCTTTCTTAGCGCACAAATAAAACACAATAGGTGAAACCTTTTATTAAAGCCTTATGACCTAGGAACCCTGATATACCTAACTTGAGGTAAAAAATGTTTTTATTTCATTTTATCAGTAATGTTTACATATTCACAAAATATTTCTATAAACTATAGGAGACACATAATATTACGTTATTTACACTATTTAACTATATTAATTAGGTCTATATGTGACCTAATTCGACACTATTTCCGAACTATAAACTTTATTGATACAGTATACTTAAATAACACGTATGGAATTTATAATCATAATATGAATCTTAAGTTACTGTTGACGTTGTCGCGAACAGTAGTAAACCATAGCATTTATATGTGTATTATTTGCAAAATAAGTATCCTACAAATTAAAAATGCTGCTCAAAGTAACTATTCCACGCGGACGAAGTCGCGGGCAAAAGCTAGTATATTATATATAACTAAGGCACAGTTTTACCTACAGACAGTTAATTTTTGACACATATTACATGACAAATATTTCACAATTTAACTGACCGCAGCTAAAACGATTCGTTTCTTAAATGTAGAAACCGGGCCTTAGTAGTTACTGCGCGGCTTAGCTCACGTGAAAAAGTGGTGACGTTTTTGGGCAACGCCATCTATTGATAGACCCCGATCTAATGCTATTACTATACATAATATTAAAGATTTATATTAAAATATATACATATGTTTAAGTAACACTAGCAAGCATAAAATTATCCTTTATGAAAGACGAAAGTAATGGTATTTGAAAAGGAAGAGTGCGTGACGATGTGTTATATTATGATTGATGGAAAAAAGTGGAGCAAGTGAAAGAGTTTGTATATTTGGGTACTTTGTTTACAAGGGATGGTAAACATGAGGGAGATATTGAAAGGAGAACGATTGCGGGAAACAAAGTGAATGGAGTTCTACGCGCTTTTATGAACAGTAGGAATGTTTCCGAAAAGGCACGTTTGGCTGTTCATAGAGGACTATTAGTACCCACACTTATGTATGGAAGTGAAAGTTGGGTATGGCAAAAGAAGCATGAGAGCAGAATAAATGCTGTAGAAATGAAAGCGCTGATAGAATAAGGAATAGTATGATTAGAGAGAGATGCGGCATGAAAGTGGATATAGTGACAAGAATAGAATAGGGTATGTTAAGCTGATTTGGGCATGTAGAAAGAATGGACGAGGAAAGACTGACTAAGAAAGTTTATAAGGCTAGTGTGAATGAAACAGTCGCAAGAGGAAGACCTAGGCGAACGTTTCTTGATCAGATCGGAGGCGTTCTGGATAAAGGCCAGGTTAAGAGCACCTTGAACCGACGGGCGTGTATGAGGAATGTGATGAAAGTGAATGAAGCCAGAGAAGTGTGTCAGGATCGTAGTAAATGGAAATCCGTAGTCTCTGCCTACCCCTCTGGGAAACAGGCGTGAATATATGTATGTATGTATGTAGTTCATCTGTCGCTGATGTAGTTTCAGTTACAACGACCCACCCACCATTCAAGGCAGCCACTTGGGATAGCGTGGTAGGTTTAGTCTTCCTGGGAGAGCTTGAAACAAACTATCAGCTCGCCTTAAAAAAGAACACAAAAGCTAAAACAAAACGATATGGTTCAGCTGTGTGCCAAGTTCTATCTAAATTAGTTCACCAGTTTACGTGTGATAGATTTACAAATATCTAAACATCTTTAGAAACTATACCATTTTTAATATGATGACTTGAAAGTCAATTTTAAATCAACAATTAAATCTGAGGAATATATTTTGCCTACCTAATTTATAACATTTCTCAAAAGTCATACGTAGTGTAAACTGTCACTAGACCAAACTTGGTATTAAATATGCGGCTACAAGTCTCAAAATACAGTTGATTAGTATAATTATAGGTCAACGTAAAAGAAGGCCTGTGTCTGTCTTTATCTACGTATTTGGTTTTTGATGTCTAGTACTTTCAGTCTATTGCTTATAGGATAACATCTTACCTAATATTGTGAAGTGGTAATGCGCATTTGTTTATTATGTTTTCACGCCTTAACTACTCGACCGTTCGTCATGAAATTTGGCATACGCGTTGTCAGGGGTAAAGAAAAGGACATAGGCTACTTCCATTCAGAAAAATTTAATAAAATTAACAAAATCTCTAGCTCAGGGCAAAATGTAGTTACTCATACATATCTCAAATTTTTACATGTTTTCTAAGGAATTATGCAATTTTTGGCCCCTGTATCGAAGAAAAATGTCCATGGCCATATGGTGATATAAGTGGGGTAAATGATAAATGATAATCTGGCCAGTCGACAGTTTCAGGGTTATCCATTATTTACGCCACACCCTGTGTATCCAAATGTAAACTTTGTTAATAAAAACCATTCCAGATACTTTTACACGTGACACCCACGTGGCTTCCCTTACCCTAACTAATATTATAAATGCGAATGTATGTTTGTTACGCTATCAAGCCTTATAACTAATTGAACGATCATCATAAAATTTCGCATACACTTTGTCAAGGGAACAAAAATGGACATAGGATACCTTTTATCCAGAAAAAGTACTGTTACTAATCTAACCTAACCTAGCCTACATTTACGCGAGCAAAGCCGTGGCCAAATTCAAGTATCACATAAATAAAACTTATGTTTTTGGTACTATTGCCGTAACTCATCGAACCGATCTACAATACAAGATATCTATAAGATGTAAATTATAACCAAACCTGCCTCAATTTGTGAGATGATTACATTTGATTATACATGAATTGAAGCAGGTTTGTTTATTCAAGGAAATATTATTATCTGTTTCCACGAAATGTCGCCAAAACAAATACAATTAATAATCATTAGTCTGTAGCGAATACCTCAAGCTTTTCATACAATAACATGTTTACAAGTTGAATTCCTAGCGAGTTGTACAAACCCACTTAAAATGTTATCCTATAATGTCCTATATCAATCAAAATATGCTATATCATTGAAAATGCTGTGCAATATAGTAATATCTGTCAATCTTACTTCTGGATCTTTTTTCTTGTTTAATAAAGAAGGCAAACAAGGATCCGTGTAATCTCTAGAACTTTTATCCGCTAGGTGAAATACAGTAACATAAAGCCTTTATTTTTAAATGGGTAATCCTCATTGTTTTCCTCCGCAGGGGCATCGGCGAAGAGATGTGCGGGAATTTTACCGGCTAAACTAATGGTGTCCCTGTCTTTGCTTATGGCCGGGCATGAGGGGTCGGTCCAACCACCGCTCCCAATGCCAGTGCCCTGTCATAAGGCCAACGCAGTGGCAGCTCCTGGTGCCAAGTTCTGCCAAGCTGCTTGCCACGCCTTGGTGGGTAGAAAAATAAATAGAAGCATAGGGGCGCCATAATTGGATCTCGCTGTGTCCAAATCCCTCTTCGAGGGCACTGTGTTACTAGTTACTACACTTACAGTGCCTGTAAAAGGGTTGTACTTCCTCGGGCGAGATTATTCGTACCGTTATACAGTTACGTTACACTTTACACTGTGTGACACACAGTGTAAAGTTAAATAATATTAATGGTGACCGTAGTAATAACCTATAATTACTGCGGTTGCTGTGGAAGTAACATAATGATATTTGAGTTGAAGATGAGAATACGGAATAGCACGCCTGGATACTAAGACGGCAGATCAGATTAGATCGGAACTCCGTTTTGAACAGATTTTATTACAAGAACTAACGCTCAGGTGTTAAGGAGAAAATTGAGAGATGCCTTTATCCAGTGGTGAGCTTACAAGATTTGATTGACGTCATTATCATTATAATAACAAACACAACAGAATAAATGTATACAGAAGAATATTCAATATAACTCTAAGTAGCAAGTCGTGTAGAATAAAAAATTTAAGATACGAACGTGACTTTGTCACGTTTCAAGCGTGAAAATTTGCGTCAGAACATTTTTTGTTTGTCTGACATTTTTGCAAAGTGATTTATTTACTTCTTATGAATAACAACTAAGTTGATCTTAATTAAAATGATTTATGAATAGTTCGGAGTTTATGACCCATTACATATTAATGGTTAGCCTTGAAGGTTCCCTTTATGGGTAGACGAAAATACGCGAAGAAAAAATACTATAAAAAGTTCTTCTTGGTTTTTCTGCCTACCCTACATAGGTATTATTAGAAGACAATTTTGACAGAACAATCTCAATACAGAAAAGTCTGACTATTAAACAAGTGAGAAACTGCAATGAATTGCCGTATATCTTAGAGTTCGAAAAAATGGTATCACGTGACCTTAAGGTCAGAGGTCATAGACATTTCAGGGTATATTGACTATGCTGAGTCGATTGGCGTTGACCGCGAGTCTCTAGCTCTTACGGTTCTTGAGTTGAAAGTTGTATAACAGACGGACGGACAAAACTGTTGTATAAGAGTTTTTCTGAACTCTAAAAAATGTATCGCTGAGTTCACAATGACCTCTGTTTCACTTGCATAAGTAGAAGCTTGTTTCTTAACAAGCTCAACAAAGTTCTATTTGTCAAATGTAGGTCTATAGCCATCTGTATGTTAGTATAGTTTGCCGGTATATCCAAGTGTTATTGGCTTTTTTCAATAGTACAGGGATTGCGAGGCGAGGTTTCCCCGTTTCTCAAACGTAAAGCAATCGGCGATAGTGATAAGTAAGTTCAGTAACTTCGTCAAAAATACTTTGATAGTTTAGGCCACTTCATAAACTGACGCAAAAAGACTAATAAGTCATATTCATGTGGTTATATATAAACTGAGATCCTAACGCAGCCAGCCCTACGTCATTTTAACACAGCTAAATTCTTTACAGTATATATGTATAATATTATGTCGTCGACGTATGCATATTTGATAGTTTAAAAGTGTAGCCATTTTCTCTCTATTTTATTTTGGGAGGTGATTGTTTTTCAGTTATTTTGTCCGCTAACAAATAGGCTTAAAATAAGTATATAAAATTTAGGATCATTATTATAACGCAGGCTAGGTTATATAATGATAAATGTTTAGACTTTTATTAATTAACTTAGCCTACATTATCGTTGTAAGATGTTTATAAATCGTTGGTGGCTATTTTAAGCCTAGTTGCAAGCGATCAGATCTATCCGAAAGACCTATCGCTTTTGAAAAAGAATTAAAAGAACAAACATATGTGCACACGCTTTTGCTTTTATGGAATTCATCGTCATCACCATCTATATACCTATAATATCATTGTGAAAAAAAAGCCTACGTGACAGCAGCAATGACTGCCTGTCTTCAACGCTAAGTACTACCAACTTATTTTTATTTATTTATTATAATTTCATAACAAAATACATTTTTGTGTCGAAATATATGTCGATAATACAGAAAAACAAAAACAATAATAGGAAACATTATAAATACATAACATGCACATGTCAAATTACAAAAATATTAAAGTTTAAAACATGTCAAAATTCATTATGATAATTAATAAAATTAAGTATAACATTAAAAATATTCAATTACAAATTCAATTTAAATAATTATATTTTATCATTACAAAATTCATCAATCGTATAATAAGATTTCGCAAGTAGTAGTGTCTTAAGTTTATTTTTAAATATGTTAACACTCTCAATATTTTTCAATTCGGCAGGTAATTTGTTAAAAAGATTTACAGACTGCACATAAGATGAGTGTTTTACAATATTAAATTTTGCGTGTAAAATTGTCTGTAAATCTTTTCTCCGTGTTGCTACTCTGCATTTTCTTTCTTCATTTGTCTCAAACTTAGGCAAATTTTTTTGAAAATGCGTAAGAAGTACTAATATGTATAGACATGGTACTGTTAAGATTTTTAGTTGACTAAAATACTCCTTACAAGATACGGTTTGGTCAATGCCAAGCATTGTTCTAAGTGCTCTTTTTTGCATAATAAAGGCAGCATTTATATTGTATTTATAACTGCCTCCCCAGAATTTGATGCTGTACCTAATTTTGGACTCAACCAGGGCAAAGTAGACAGTACGAAGCTGAGACATTGATAACGCATCCTTAAGAGTTCTTATTGCATAGCATGCACTACTTACTATATTAGTAACTGAGGTTAACTCAGGTTTCCAATTTAGAAGCGAATCAATTTGTACCCCTAAAAACTTTATATTGTCAACGATATCAATTTTATTTCCTAATGATAGAACATTTATACAAGTATTGTTTCTAACCGTGGTTTTGAATAGCATACACTTGGTCTTTTTAACATTAAGTTTTAGGTTGTTTATAGAAAACCAGTTTTCACAGGCTTTAAGAAAACTATTTAATATGTTTTCTAAAGTGACAACATCATTTGCGCTTATAATAGAGCTAGTGTCATCCGCGAAAAGAACTAAGTTGTGCAGGTGACAGAAAAAGGAACTAATTAAACTGGGTATATAACAAAGTAGAGCCATCGACAGTAGCGCCAATACCAACTGCACTCATACGTTGGTGTATCTACATGAGTTTAACATAATTCATTTATTATTAATGGAACTGAGGAAGTTGGTTGCTTTATAGTAGGATTTATATTAGTATTCCAGTTGCCAATGACTATGAATCGAATTGAATTGATGTAAATTTCTTTTATAGGCACTGGAGATAGCTTTTAAATACGTTTGTCTTAAGTAGTAGGATTAAGCTTTTATTTTATCCGCATAATGTGAAAGTAACTATGGCGGTTTGTTTTTGTTTTACTGCAAAACTGCTGATTTAACTTTGATTGGATGATTTGACTGCACACAGTCGTCTCGCTATTGCCACTGCGCTGAGTGCTGTGTGTTCTATCCATATACGGGACAACAATTAAAATGATCCTTAATTAAAATTAATTGTTTCGAATCTGGGTGTTCTTTATGTCCGTTGTTTGAATGCTTGAGCCCCCGCAACACTGGAACGATTCAAAGCAGCAGGGAATAGTTAAAAAAAATCTATGGATATAGTTTAAACTCTCATAAACGATATAGAAAGTAGAAGGCTAACGTAGGACCATGAATCGTTTAGTTGTTAAAAGTCACAATGGGTAACTTCCGTGCCTGGGCCACTGTAACCGAATTTCGATCCGAAGGACCTTGATCCTGAATCCTGAGTACTGGTAGTTACATAAATGTATCTAAGTACTTTTTTGTTTAGTAGTATTGTGAATTGCTCAGAATTATCTAAGTGCACGTTAAACAATTGCATTAATAAGTTTAATTCTTTAACTTCTTGATCTATTACATTTGAATATTGATTTTTACGTCAATGCTAATAATTAATTGAAAATAATCTACATTTTATCACAGTTTAATATTCCGTCTCGGCAATTTGCTATCTACATAGCATCATGCCTATAACATAACGTTTTAAAATATACCTACGTATAATTTAAAAAACGAACGGTCGTGCATAGTTAGCTAATCAGGGCGTACGCAATAACCGGCGCGTACGCACATGCGTTGACGTCACGGCTGACGAAGATTACCTTTATGGAGCCATCAACATTCAAATCATGGCTATTAGATAGAATCTATTGACTATACTCAGAATTATTGAATTTATTGGTATGAGAACTAAAACCTTTCCTTATATATTGATGTCAATTCGATTGTACAGTAGTAAATTTTTATCTCTTTCTTACAAAGAAAGTATGGATCTAATTGCACGTACACACATAGTTCTAATTTTAGCACTTTTAAGCTCATGGCGGTTACATTGATAGAGAAAGAAAGAGAAGAGAGGAGAAAAAAAGGAATACCAAGAAAAAAGTATATACATAGATCAACTGAAAGAAAAGCAAAAATAGAGACATATCGAAGACTGAAGGCTTTGGCATCGGACCGAGAAAGATGGAAATTACTTCACCGACAAGTGCATAGCCCTTAAATATTGGATGGATGGTTTACATTGAGAGGTTTTCATAGCGATTCTTGTTTTTATATCGCTACAATGTCTGACAACTTCGGTGGCGCAGCAGCTAAATATGTGTTTGCTGTACATAAGGATTCGGGGTCAATTCGAACAAAGTTGCTTGGGTTTATCTGTTACGAGTATTCTCGGTAATAGCACCGAGTCTGCAACTGTACCTGGTTGAAGATTAGGCTCGCCCTCTACTCCGTAGGCCCTTAGACCACAGCTAGTGAAATGTGGATGTAAAACATTTTTGCGTCATCCTTCGAGGATATAGACATGATAATATGATAGAAAGTTTGAGAAAATGTTAAGATATTTGTTACTCCATCAGGTGTACCCGAAGACCCATTCGGATACATAAGTGATACAGAAGTACATGAGTAGTAGAGCCTCGCTGATTTCAGCATGAATGGGCCGGCTCGACCGGGGAGGACTACCCTCTCACAGAATATCGACGTGAAATAGCAGTATTCCTACTGTTGTGTTTCGTTTGGTGAGTGAGAGTGCCGGAGGCCCAATCACTCTTTTTCCCCCTGCCCGCTCCTTCTGCTTCCCACTTCCTTTCCTAAAGGGTCGGCAACGCGCAAGTGATGCCTCTGGTGTTGCAGGCGTCCATAGCGTACGGTGACAACTTACCATCAGGTGAGCCGCCGTATGCTTATCTGCCAACTTAGTCGTATGAAAAAAACGTGTTTTTGAATTAACCCGACTACTTTCAGACTAAACTTCAAGAACTTTAGTAAATTCACTAACCGATACCTTTTCACGTTTATAAGTGTTACTTTATGACCTAAATGAATAACTGATTTGAATTAAACGTAAATTGAGTAATTTCAGTAAAGTCACTAAGAGCTTTGACGTTCATAATAAGTGATACTTTGTAAATGAATAACTGGTCTAAGGGAAAATGCTCTGGCTTTTATGGATTCCAGTATCGGTTTATATGGGAATAAATATTTTTTGAGTCGAGATGAAAGTTACCTCATTATATAGGGTTTAATAAATGCTTTACAGAACATTAAAAAATGCTTTTTTAAAAACAGTTACCCTTACTTTTAACTTTATCTTAGATGTTAAAAAATCATCAGTTATGTGTAACAAAACTCATATTTTTAATACAACTATACATTTAAGAGCAAGTAATTGCAAAACTGAGTTATATTTCACAACATTATAAGTTTATAAAACTACCAAATCAAGTTTACACCCGCAGTGTTGCTCATTTGGAAAGTCATAATATAGGGATGGCCTCCATTTTGTTTAACTTTTTTAATATCTTAAACTCTAAAATATATTGTTGCACTTGTTGCCATGTTAAGAACATTAATATATCGATTTTAGAAAATATATATTAACTGCTTTCTTCATTTTATATAATTCTTTTGCAAATATTTAATAAGACGATAGTTGATATTAAAAAGTATAATTAGGTGTATTTTGTTTGTGCAATTATAATACGTTTCTAATATTTGTGAGTGGGATATTTAAATAACGATGTCGAGCAACAAAAATCTGTACCTCCCGAAATAAAAATGAAACCAAATCAAATTTAATTTATAATAATAATAATATCCTCCAGACTGAATTTTGGGCCACGGCGGCCAGTCTTAACGGAGACTGGCCAACTACGTAGGAGATATTATAGTGCACAAGTGTGTGCGCAAACATAAGTACACTCTCTGTTCCCTAACTCTCATGATCCGATGTGACGGTAATCCGTCACGACCGGAGAGAGATTAGGCGCAGGACCACCGGCTTTACGTGCTTTCCGAGGCACAGGGGGTGTTTTACACCACCAACTTCCTAACTCCAGGCTGCTATTGAGAATTCTTAACTGAAAAACTCAATAAGTTTTCGTTGGCCTGACCCGGGATTCGAACCCGAGACCTCAAGCACAGCAGTCGCATTCATTACCGCTGCGTCACGGGGGCAGTTTATTATTTAATTTATACAACAGAATTCACACCATGAGATTATTTTACGTAATGATATTTAAATTTATTGTTCCGGTGTGTCGAAAGGCGATTTAATGCCCATATTGAGTTAAGAAGAGTTACTATTGAAATAGTGCGATGAATTATTAATAGGCTCGTGTGGTTGCTAGGCCCAATTCAGTTACTCTTGTTGAAGGACGATTGACGGTAAGTTGACGGTTAAAGGGAAATGCCCACTACCCATAGTGACTTTGGCCACGAATGCCCATATTTAAATGATAGTATGCAATGTCATTAAATTATTAATTAAAGAATTTAATTAAATAAAAGTTGGAAAAATATTAAGATACAAAATTCTTTAAATTTACCGATGACAAGATTTGTATATAAATGTTTTTCATACACACTCTCGTCACACAATGGTTGCAGCACCTTACAGCTGTTATGATTTGTAAACGAAAAACTTTAATTAAAAAGAGTGGCCATGAGTTTCTTACCCGTTCTTCTCATGAGCCCCACACCCTTGCTTTACTAAACGTAGCAGTACCTAAGTGTAATATCACAGAAAAAAAATCGTGTAACTTTGACATTCATAACTCATAAGTGTTACCTTGTAACCTAAATTGAATAAATTTATTTT
The DNA here is from genome assembly GCA_930367265.1 of Catocala fraxini. Taxonomy (NCBI): domain Eukaryota; kingdom Metazoa; phylum Arthropoda; class Insecta; order Lepidoptera; family Erebidae; genus Catocala; species Catocala fraxini. The sequence continues at coordinate 8,805,094 of OV884037.1, forward strand.
GAATTTTTTTAAGAAGACGAACTTATGTTTCAACTTGACTGTTCATTTTATGAGCGGTTTGATTACGAATACACTTGTTTATAAAATTGATGTATGTATTGTACTATGTTTAGACTGGTATAACTACTTCAATTGAAATTCCAGAACGGGCTGATTTAGGTTACAACTCAGTATTATAAGAAAAATCTAAACATTTCTTACGTTGTAACGTAGTGTACGTTGTAGTTATGTGTCTGAATTTTGTACATACAAAATTTTGACTGAAGTATACTAGCTATTAGCTAACTTAGAGCAGCGATATCTCAGTGGGGAGACCAAGAGCCTGCAATGGAGAGGGTCTCGGGTTCGAACCCACGTTGCGCACCTCTAACTTTCGGATGTTATATGACTTTTCGAAATTATGTGCGTATTGATTGACAATTATCGCCTGCTCCGTGCCTCGGAGAGCACGTTAAGCCGTCGGTCCCGGCTGCCATGAACATCTATAGCAGTCGTTATTGGGAGAGTGTCGACACAACACTGGGTCGAAGTGTCGCCGGTCTGCACTGACTGGCCCCCACATAAGATACATAAGATACTAGCTATTGCCCGCGGCTTCGTTCGGTATATTGCCAATAAAATAATTTCCCTCGGGAACAGTACTCTTTTCTGGATTTCTCCTCACATCATGTATGCAAAATTTCATGATAATCGGTCGTGTAGTAAAAGCGTGAAAGCGTTACAAATTCACATTCGCATTTATAATATTAGCAGTTCTGATAAGACAGGGTACTTTAACACGGAAAGGTTAAGTTCGGAGGTCTATTAGAGACCTCCGCTTTACCCTTCGTGTTAAAGTACGTGTGACCTCGCACGCGAGTTAGGAGGTAAAGATTTAGTGATCTTGTTGACATCATTTTAGTTTTTTGTTAGATAATCAGATGCACAAGACTTTGGTATAAATTTTCATTTATTATGCATGACAGATAGCAAACTAGCATACGGTGACGGTAGTGGTCACCCCAGCCTATGGTCACTTGCAATATCAGTAGTACTTCTTACGCGTTACCGACTCTAGAGAAAAGGAATTAAAGGAAAGGAGGAAGGCGGGTGTACGTGGTACGTCGCCCATTTTTCACACCCTCCTTGGTGACCACGCGTAGAATATGCCAAGCCCCTTCCCCTCACTCCCTCTCTAGTTTTACGTGGTAATTCATAATTATGGCTTTTTGCAAACAGTAAGTTAAAAAGAAAACATTTGGCTCATATTTGAATATAGCTCGAAAATGCGTGAGATTTCCCTAGAGGATATTGTTTACGCGACGAAAACGTAGGTGCGTAAATCCGCCGACCGCGTGGTATTTAGAAGTCCCTCCACTGAACGGGTCGCGTAGTATGGGTACATTTCCTAGGATGTTAGCCTCCAAATCAACGCTATTATTGCGTTACGACCGGTAAGTAAGAGTACTACTAATAGTGTACTATCGGTTTCCTATAAGAGGGTAGTACTTTCCCGGACAAACCATCTCATTAGAAGTCACAAAATAATGTTGGCAACGACCACATAAAATCATACACTCGAATATTAGATTTGGTTTAGAATACAGATAGAATATTACAAATTGCACCAACACCAACAGAATGCATCCAAAATGGGCACGAAGATTAATGAATCACATTAAGACTTGCTTCAAGCTGAAATCGAACTTGTAGTACGTGATCCCTTGGTAATGATCTACAACTTACTAATTTTTAAATCGACATTAAATTGATTCATAATATTGTTGTCACATTGTTTGTAGTATATTTTAAAAAAGTAATTTCTCTCAATGTAGAATCTAACACAGTTTTACTAAAGCCTACATCAGGCACCAGCTTTCACAATGCAGTTTATGTATACTAGCAATTACCATAATTTCCATGTATTATCTTTATTTTATAGAGAGATATATAAATTATCCTCAAATCAAGCTAGGAGTAACGATCTTTATCTTTAGGCTGGCGGTTGGCCTTATCCTTCGTAAATACGTTTAACGTTTCTAATAGTATCTGTTTTCCCGTGCGCGGTGGCGGCGTACAGCATCGTCCGTAAGATGAAGGTCGCCGGCATCACGACCCAGCTGCTAACGGGGCACGGTGGGTTCTCCGGATACTTGACGCGTTTCAAGTGTAAGGAAGACGCATCGTGCGCCTGTGAGCCGGGCGTCGAGGAGACGGTCCAACACCTGCTGGTGAACTGCCCAATACATGGCAGGGATAGGTTGGAGCTAGAGATAAGGACGGGAATAAGAGTGGAAACCGTGAACTTACCAACGTTAATTAAAGATTATACCAAGGAGTTTTATAAGTTTGCACACGTCATTGTAAAAATTGTTAACAATAGAAATAGGGTGTAATCGAGTTGTTAGTAGAGTAATATTAAATAAATGTGAATATGTTAAATATATAAGTAGATTTTATAAGAACTATACAAGTAAGATATAAATAATAGTGTAAGAAATGTTATATATATATATTTTGTAAAATATATAGAATATAGCATAGAATAAGATTAGATATATAAAATTATGTATTTAGCTAAGAAAATGGTAATAAAAGTATTTTTTGTAATAAATAAACCAGTAAAAAGGGCTCTGATCGCCATGTCAGAGGAATGTGCAAAACACCCTGTGATGACGGGTGCCGTTAAAAAAAAAAAAAAAAAAAAATAGTATCTGTTGCTATGCTTTTTTAGGGTGTGGTTTTAGTTATATAATTAATTTAAAATGGTTACAAACATACACGCCTCATTTTCCGGACAGATCGTTAAGAATATATTGATTGTTTACATATTGAAAAACCGGTTTTTGGATAATTTATTGTTATTGTACTAATATTATAAATAACTAAGTTGGTTTGTTCATCTTGCCCCCATTATATATGTATGTATGTATCTTATGTGGAGGCCAGTCAGTGCAGACCGGCGACACTTCGAGTCAGTGGGATCTTTTGTGTCAACACTCTCCCAATAACGACTGCCATAGATGTTCATGGCAGCCGGGACCGACGGCTTAACGTGCTCTCCGAGGCACGGAGCAGGCGATAATTGTCAATCAATACGCATATAATTTCGAAAAGTCATATAACTTGCCGAAAGTCAGAGGTGCGCGACGTGGATTCGAACCCGAGACCCTCTGCATTGCAGTCTGTTGGTCTCCCCACTGAGCTATCGCTGCTTATCCCCATTATATATAATTATTTATTAGCATATACTTAGTTTACCAGATGGAGAGTAACGAAACGTAGTAGGCGAAAGTCATAATATATGGGTAAGATTTGATTAGGAGCTTTTCGTGTTCTACCGCTTATATAATTGACTGAGTTCTGAAGAGTTGTTTGAGATGATGCCCTCAGCTACTTTTTATCATCGCACCCCTCGCTCGCCATCGGCAGGGATTTCACTCTCACACCTTACAATCTAATTGGTGCCGCACCAAGCGGCACTTCCGCGGACGCTCAGGTTGTGGAATGAACTCCCTGCCGAGGGTTTCCCACAAGACTACAGTATGGGGTTCTTCAAAAAGAGTATTAAAAGGTTCTTACAGGGTCGGCAACGCGAAGTGATGCCTCTGGTGTTGCAGGTGTCCACAGGCTACGGTGACCACTTACCATCAGGTGTGCCGTATGCTTGTATGCCACTTTGGTAATATAAAAATTAAAAAAGGACCTTAGTAAAGCCCAAAAAGATTAATTTAGTTTTTATTTCTCCGTGTTTTTGATGGCAATTTATTTGTTGTAACTTATTGTTTTAATGTTGATATTTTGTTGAGTATATAAATTACCTACATGACAGACGAATATATGTCTGAAATGTTCGTCTGTTATGTAGGTAGGTATATGTCATAGGTGTTGCCCGCAGCTTCGCCTGCGTGTAGCTAACCAGACCAACATAAGCGCTATATTATGGTATTTAAAAACGTATGTGACAGCCGCATGTGTGGTCATAAAATATTTAATAGAACAGTATTCCAATTTTGCTAAATAGCAACCATGAACCTCAATTTCGTATGCGTTTATTGACCAGCTGGAATAAAACAAACACAAAATTTTATGGAAAGTTTGGCACAATATATCAGTGAAAATAGCATTAAAATCTTTAATAGGTTAGGTTGGCTGTTTCTAAGACTGGCGTGCAAAACAAAAATTCAAAAATATATTTTCGTTAACGTAAATACAACGTGTATAAAATGTTTCGTTTGAATAAATCTTTAATATATAGACACGATATATATATTTCCATATTTATACCACAATTATCTAACGCGTCCAAGGGTGAGTAAATTAAATCCTAATAGGCAAACAAGTTTAACACTACGTGTCATGGTAAGTTTAATGCTAGTTATTAATTATGATACAGTGCGATGTATGAAGGGCAAGGCAATGCAGCGCAGCCTTTCTAATAGGTGTCAAGTCTTTATCCATCTAGCGAGCCTAATTGAAGATACCAGCTATCTTGATAGCTCTAACCGAGACTTGGATTAGCTAATGCTCATGTCTGATTTTCACGGATGAAGACTAATCAGAGTGCCTTCACAAAAAGCGTGGTATTTCTACTTACTGCAGGAACAAAATACAAGTTTATCTGGATGCGTTTCTTTGTAGGATAAAGGTAAGGTATTTCTCCAGTCGAGCTGCACCAGTTTGAACGAAATTCTAGGTTGACATATTATCCCGCTGTAACTGTGTGTGTATTTGGTAGTATCAGGTTGTAGTACAGTGGAATTATTCTTGTTCCTTTTAGCGACTGTAAGGGCACATGACATGCAGTCATGTCATGTCCCCGTAGAGGGACTAATAGAAAAATAAGTTCGATCTATCACTCTGTTATTTTCGAGCTGTTGCCGTTATTCACGGGATAGAGATTTCATTTAACAAAGGACGATTTCTGTTTATCTATTATACAAACACTAGTTTCTGCCCTCGGGATAAACTATGTAACAATCTTGGAATTATGACCTATAAGTGTGTCAATGTGCATAAAAATTCGATCAAAGGTTTACACCACATTAAGTAACATATATTTGATAGCTGTAAAAACTTACACATTTATATGTATTTTAGTAGACAAGATTAATAGGATTGTTTTACATAAAATATGTGGTGCTACAATTCTAATGTTTGTATAACTTGTCAACATACGATACATAAAATATCATAAAATTATATCTTTCAGTCAGCAAAAACGACGCTGAACAGTGTTTTTACTTGTAAATTAGAGCTAAATATTAGCATTACTTGTGTATAACTGACATTTAGGTTGTGTTTAGGATTCATGTAAGGGCGAATCAACTGGGTCTAAAACAGCTGATTTTGGATATGATCCCCTCTGCCTCTCGGCGTGTGTAACTATATACATGGGTAAAAAGCCCTCAGTTTTTAATACTATGAACATCTGATATCACTAACCATTAAAAATAACCCGACCATAAATCAAAAAAATTTTAAAGCATGCTCTAGGCGCTTATGCACCTATGCGGTGCATATGGCGCGCAACAAGTTAAGTGGTGAGATGATTGCGAATGGAATGAAATCCTTAGTTAGTAAATACAACTTTTTGCCTATTATATCCATGCCAGTCGTTTAACCGTAATACATAATATGTTCTTACGTTTACGTGTAAACCACAACTTTTAACATTGAGTTACTACGTTCTAAAGAAAACATCTCAACTGGATTGTTTTTACCACGCTTTGCATGCTCTCGAACTGACTAAGCCTGGTTCCTGTATCAAGGAACGAGTTGTTTTAGCTACGGACAGTATACGCAATAAAATCCGCATGAAGTAGTTTAATTGCAATTAATAATATTCGCCTAAACGTAAGACAATATTATACAGACAGTAAAATTTTGACATATTTTTCATAGCATATGTGACAAAAATGAACTATCCGTGGGTAAAACGGGCATGGGAACGGGAGAATAACACCAGACTACCGGCCCGCAGACGACGATCTCCGGCCCCCATGAGCGCTGGGGCGCCTGGGGCGACAGACCTAGGACAGGCTGTTGTGGGCTGTTGCCCGTGCAGAACCAGGACGGAGATGGCGCCACGTCGTGTTCCGCGCGCGCCTCTCCAGAGGAAGGAAAGTTAACTGGACGAAGCTGCCACGATACAGTGGCTGCCAAGAACTACCTGAGCTGCAGGATGAATGCGCGAGCGATTCCTGCGCCCCGGCCATAGACTGTGTGAAGGAACACCGTGGTAGGTTTAGTCGGTAGGACCCGGGACTTTCTATCATTCCCGGTGAGGCCGAGAAAAAAACGACTGCGCCCGCCCCCGTGAAGAGGTCGTATGAGTCACAGCATTTCCCCACGTAAAAAAAATCGGTAAAACAGGCATAAGCCGATTATTGCAACAACACGTTTAAGCAAAATTTAAATATTAAGACATGCCATCATGTGTATTACGCTACGGCTTAATTAATAGTGCACTCAAACGTATCGCTCCAGTAAACGTCTGGCTCAGACTAAGTAAGTTAGAGAGCATACACTCTAACTCGCGTCACCAACAATTTAATTTAGATGTCTCCCCAGTGCATAGTATAACTCAATGGCTTATAACTATAAGATTTTATGTCAAAATGACGAAACATAGGAGAAAGTGCAAAAATATATAGTTTTAAATAATAAAATAGTTTAAAGTAGAGCTTTTTAGAATCGCCGTAAAATCCGTACCATATAGTAGTTTAATTTGAACGAAATACATAATTTGTTCAAATTGGATTGGATAATTTTTTTATAACTCAGTTTGTTATCCTTTATTCTATTGACCTATAATTGTGTTTTAAATTGCTTATATTTGTTGTCGCATTGTCAATTTCATTCCTACTATAACGATCAAAAAATTACAAAAAATATACATTGACCGTTTAAGGTAAGAAAATGTGTACCTGTATCGCCAATTTCATTGCTTCTATTTCGATCAATAAATTATATACGTTTTAAGATAAGAAGATTAAGAGTGATTAGAGGTGTTATTAAAAAAAAATCACAACATTTTAAAACTTCATTTATTGCTTTCCAAAATATAAGGTTATGAGAAGCAACGCTTTTTACAAAGACATACCCTGTATATTCATGTCTTTAGAATCGAAAAGTTTGCTTCTCTTTCATATTATACTATCGAAGTATACTACGTTTGCTGACTGTACATTATGTTTACATATTACGTAATAAACAAATAAATAAATAAAACAAACAACAGGTTGTCGGGTACAAAGTCACGGCTATAAAACATTGCTTACTTTAAGTATTTTAACAAATAACATTCTCAACAATTTTCGTTCATAATAATCGCATAACGTTGTAACGCAAAAACTGGGATTTCAAACGGACATTAAGTCAATTCTTTACTCTTTATACGTATGTTCAGCAAAATCTCCATTCGTACATGAAGCATGACCGGTGAACTGTCCATTCCACCTTTAAAAAACGCATATAAATATCCTTGCACTAAGTGCCTGCGATAAGATTTCAAAAACTCCATAAATAATTCCTGTCTACAGACTGCCTCCCTGGTCCCCAAAGCCAAATCTTGCCCAAGCAAAGCTTCAATTTCAGTCAGCCTGCCAGTAAGTCAGCCAATCAACTGCTGGACATAATCTCTGCCATTTTACGTCAGTCACCTTTATCAGGTCATCAGTCCACCTGGTCACGAGGCCTCCTTAATTGCGCTTATCAATTCGTTTTTTTTTTTCGTTGACTTACTTGAAACTTCTTTGTATTTCACGTCTCGGCACTTAAGCACTAATTATAGCACAGAGTTATAGACTATATTATATGTTATAACACTTTATAGGTTTATCTGTAAGGAATTTCATTATCAGCACGGAGTTTGGCCTGGTTGATAGCTGCAATAGGACCACGAAGTATTAAGTAGCGCTTTAAAACATAGCTAGCGAAATTCACAATAAATCTCTACTTACCATTGTATGTGCTGTGTACTAAGGGACGAATTATCTTTGTTCCTTGCGCTGGCAGTGTAGCGACCCGTAAAACTGAGAGTACAAATGACTAATATTCGTGGTTTTATCCAACACTTAACACAGGCATAGCTTAGAAGCTTGTTTACTACCTGGCTTAAAAATATTTGTCAATTTATAACGAAATTTGTTTTTCCTTTGTCGTGCAATACCAATGTGACCTTCAGAAGATCCTTGACAATGACTCCGCATAGGTGCATACATGCATACTAATTTAATTTATCTTTACTTCTCGCATAATTTATATTATTTGATTGACTCTAACAACAAAGGGAACTGCACTTTACTTAAAAGAGTAAATTAAAAAAAAATACTTGACAATTTTAATGAACAGAAATTTAATTAGTGTTTCTTAAGTTCACATCAAAAACGACCTATGAAAAGAAGGAGTGTTCTTCTCTCTTAGCCTTTATTATTCCCAAGTCACTTGGAGTCGGCTTTTCTGGTCTAACCGGATTTGACTGGATATCAGTTTTTACACGGAGCGGCTGCCACCTGACCTCCGCAACCCGAAGGCTAACGATACCCTAAGGCTAGACCAGTGTCAGGATATTAGAGGGTACTGACTTTACTAATAACGACTGCCATAGATGATCATGGAAGCCGGGACCAACGGCTTAACGTGCTCTCCGAGGCACGGAGCAGGCGATAATTGTCAATCACATAATTTCGAAAAGTCATATAACTTCCGAAAGTCAGAGGTGCGCGACGTGGGTTCGAACCCGAGACCCTCTGCATTGCAGTCTGTTGGTCTCCCCACTGAGCTATCGCTGCTAGAAGGAGTAATACATACATATATTATTAAAATAAAACTGTTTCTAGCCTAAGTGTTCATGGTGTTCAATGATTCAATGTTTGATAAATCACCCAGGGTATAGTGATCACTTCTCTATAGCAGGACTGGAATTATTAAAAGATTTAAGCAGTGACCTGTACATTTATTTCAGAATAAAATCAATAATGTATACGGAGATAATCACCGCGTGGATCAAAAAAGTCGTCGACTAAAATAGTAGCTCCATACTTCTGCGGGTGACCGCAACTTAATATCTTTATGTTGTATTCCTGAGTCAAGTTTCAAGAGCAACCTGTGCAGGTACTGTAATGTCATTAGGAGGACTATTGCTTTATTGACCTATGTAGATTGTTATATCTGAAGGTGCGTGTCTGTCAATAAAAACAAGGAGCGGCGCCTTGTAACGCTATAAAGACCATTTTTATTCTGCCTAAGTATACAATCACCTCGTTGGAAGGTGGTTTCGCATTGTAATTTCAATATTATCGGTATATACTTATTTACTGTTAATAAATATTATACAAAATCATCTTTATGACTGTTTGTCACAATAAAAGCATTTGTGATTCATGTTTACCATTCAAGAGTCGTATGATAATTAACATTTTTATACATACATATGGCAACACATAGCAATTCTAAGCACTTTAAGACAACAAATGGGTCGTTTTAAAGGGCTTAACTATAATGGCCAATCACACTCAGAACATACCAACAATTCTTAAATCCTACTTAATTGCATTTGGTATGGAAAGAAACAAATCACTTTGGCGGAACTTAAATTAAAAAAAAGGAACTATATAATTTATATTGTATGAAGCTGTTTTCTATATATTAATTTATTATATTGCGAATCATTTAAACTTCTCAAATAAACCTACATACGTAACAGCTAGACATTTATGACGAAATCAATTACATTTGCAGTAAAAACAAGAATTGTTTAAAAAGTATCATTATTACGTGCGCACGTGTAATAACCATAATAAAAGAACAATATCTATTCAAAAGACTTTTCACATCAAACGTCTCATTTGTTAAAGGATGACAAAACAAATTCGTCTATTATGTGCACGCAGTTTGAGAACTCTAAAACCTATTCTACACGGTGGGGTCAAACGCCCAACCACCGTGACCTAACTTGAGTCAATCAAACTCCTCGGCGGTTCTACAAAACTTCAGTTTTAACGTGAGCGGCGAGCAGTACGCGCGTCGATGGCACCCCCTTTCAAATACGCAAAACAGTAGGTACCTATACTGTCTATCTACCTAATAAAAAGATTGTCTACAAAAACCTTCATTTAATAAATACCTACTTACATAATCTATTATGTAGGTACTATATAATAATATTAATTTTACCTACCTTCTTCGCTTTCGTTTTGTAAGCGGTACGCATTTATGTTCTATACGTTTTTTTGTGTGCATCAGAATGGCGGGTGTAATGTTACGAATCAGCATGAAATAAGAATGTATCAAATCTACCTTGAATCTACCGAAATCTACCTATAAAGAAAGCAATTCTACCTCTTTGAGTTCAGAGATAGCTCAAAAAGAAAGTGAGGCACCAACCTGACGTTATGTCCGCGGGTGTATTTCTGTTTCTGAACGAAATACCAATTGTTTAAGTATGGATTCACTTCTATATAAATCTACCTGTATTAGTATACAGATATAATATTTGTTTGTAGTATTGTAAGGTAGTCCTTACAATACTACAAACAAAAAATAAATCTAAGGAATTGATAAAGCGGAATTTGAAAATAATATTTAGAAATTATTAAGCGCCTGGCAAATTGATAATAGCAATCAGTGAAGAGACAAGCAGGAATTTTATTTATAGCCTAGTGATAAGCTGTTGGACTGCCACGCAGAGGTCTCGAGTTCGAACCCAAGGCGCGCATCTCTTACTTCGAAGTTATATTATTTTGTGTATTTAATAGTTAATTATCGTTTGCTCTAACGGTAAAGGAAAACATCGTGAGAAAACCTGCATGTCTGAGAGTTCTCCATAATGTTCTCGAAGATATGTGAAATCTGCCAACCCGCACAAGGCCAGCGTGGTGGACTATGGCCTAACTCTTCACACAGTGAGAAGAGGCAGGAGGCAGGCAGAACAGTTTAATACAGGGCTGATATTATTTATAATCATGAGAACTTAAGTCCCACAAACAGGGAAGATCACTGTAGAGTTTTAAAAACTATGACAATGTTGCACGCTCGCTCGCCATTACGCGTCTACTTCCCGCAACGCGATCGAAATGAATACGCGCGGTCGGGCAACATGCTTCCACACGTTTGGTTTGTCAATACAACGCCCTCTATTCGCCCTTTGTTGCGAGCGCAGCGCTGGCAATCAAGGTCGTTTGGATGTTAACTCATTTTGGTGGTCCGACCAACGATCACACTATCAATTTAGGCGTCAACTCAACCAAGATTAACGTGACCATAGTTGAGTTGAGCGGTTGACCCGACCGTGTAGAATAATAATAATAATAATAATATTCTACCACATACACACAACACCATCTAGCCCAAACTAAGCAGAGCTTGTACTATGGGTACTAGACAATGGATAAACATACATATATACTTTTATTTTTTGTAAATACATACATATTATACAGAAACACCCAGACCAAGACAAACATCCATGTTCATGCACACAAATGTTTGACTTGTGCGGGAATCGAACCCGCGACCTCAGGCGTGGCAGTCGGTTACACTAACCACTACGCCATCGAGGCCGACTATTAAGGCGTTTATCGGAATTATATATTAAATATTTAAGGCGTTTAATTAGAGAAAATTACATTAGGTATCTACTTTTTTCGAATGCAAAGTCCATGGCAGAATAATTGTAGGCTAGGTCGCTTTTACAGTATCTATCTTTAAAGACGATCTGCAATTTAAAGAACTAATAGAACATTTATATTTTCTTAAAAAAGACAACACCCGCAATAAGATTAATTCTCGAGTCGCGAAGAACTTAACAAACATTCAAACAAAGAATTCGACAAAGACTGAGACTCAGAGCAACTATTTAGGATCATATAAATCTTTGTCCCGTGTGGATATAAAACCTAACTTGGCCTACCTTGTCTTGCCGGTATACTATATTTGTATACTACATAGGTACCGGTAGCTACAGACAACACATAGAGACTCATATTTTTGTATTATTGTTTTTAGCATCACTATTCATTAAAGAACGATAATAGTCAGAAAGCAGTTACTGAATGATTTTAATAATAAATTACACAAGTAAAAAAAGATCTATAAATTGGCCGACATTGCTATTTATTTATCAGATAGGTACATTCTCTGTTAAATGTAAGTATTGCGTAGAACAATACACTTATCTGTGCATTTTATTGATTGATATTCGGTTGCCAACCAGACAAGGAATTCTAGTCGTGCATTGATAAGCCTACGATAAGCTGTCTCTGTGCTGTCAACGAAATGTCTTCTAGTCCTCTTGCTGATAGCAAAATAGTTTTCTAATTAGCTTCATTGATCCTCTGTTAATAGGATTAAGGGGCAGACCTATTCTAATGTGCACAACAATATACCTAATACAAAATCACATAAGGTAGCGATTGCGTTGTTCACAATATTATTTGAATTAGACTTTTGCATTAATTGAATATGATGCCTCATCAATTGGAAACCACTATTGAGCTGGCTTAGTTAAGTTAGAAATCAAACAAAATGATCTTCTAATAAAATGTTTCAGTGACTTGGGCGTGTTAAATATAAGACATTGTACGTTGACGATCTATTGATATAAATCAGAAGTTATATCACAGTATCTGTATCAGTATCTGCAGTAGCCTGGTGCTGGAACACTTAGCCACAATCATATAATATCATTTCTTCGCCATTTGTCTACCATGGTATGATTTTCTTCGTAATTCGTTCTAAAAGCTTCGGAGGATATGATTGTCGCTAAGTGTTCCAGCACGGGGCTACTGCAGATACTGTGATATAATGAAAACCAGCACGAGAGTGATGACCTTCATTGTATTAACTATTTTCCAATGGCTTGTGGTAACCGTAATCTTCTAAAAAATTCTGTAGACATAGTAATACGAAGGTAAGTATACGTTTGTATCACGACCTAAACGATTTTATATATTTTTAATAGTCTATGTTTCCAATGTTAATTAAAAATTAGTCTGTATCGGCTAAATCAAAAGAACTCTGAGTTAAAAGTACAAGGCCTTTGTTTGTTTATCGTTTAGTTTTGTTTATTTAATCAGAAACAAGGACAAAACAACTTGTCCGTATGTAAACAAAAGTTTTCCGTTAAGAGTTTTTGAAATCAACAAGTTTTGTGTGAGTCAGTTCAGTTCTTAACCGTGACTTGAGTTGGGTTTACTTATAGCAAATAACAACTATTTACGTTACTGCACTGGTTATGGTGAACTAGATTATGCCCGCGGCTTAGCTTGCGTAAATGTAGGTTATAACTATTTGATCCCTCGGGAACAGTACTTTTTTCTGAATGAAACGTACCCTATTCTGTACCCCTGACAAGGTGTATGCAAAATTTCATGATGATCCGTCAAGTAGTTAAGGCGTAAAAGCGTGAGAAACAAACTCACATTCGCATTTATAATACTAGATTTTGCCCGCGGCTTCGCGTTAATATAGATTTTATCAATTTCTATCCTACATAATATTCTAATAATTTAGGCAGTTAGAATGTATGAAGTAATTAACACTGGTTAATTTCTCAAATACCTAGTGCGAGAGCAGTGCTTAAATATTACATAGGTAAATATAGATACTAAATCATAAGAAAAGCCTGATCGACATGCCCCGTGACCAATAGGTTGGTCTATAATTAGTGGAAAGAAGAATTGCCATTCAATGTGGCAATGGTGCCAGCATTCTAAGTGCTTTACCAGTCGACTGTGGAACAAATCTATGTCGCCTATGATAGAGTTAAAGTTTACTTTTAGTATGATTTTTATTTCTCTTTTATAAGTTCCTAAATCCTAACTAATATTGTAAATGCGAATGTAAGTTTGTTGGTTTGTTACGATTCGTTTATTTCGATAGCGCTCAGAATTCTTTATTTTGATCTGACCCAATAATCGACCCGGGCATCTCATGCACAGCGTGTCCCTGATGCAACATGTACAATTGAGGACTCTTATGCCTGCCCACTTTGAAAACAATATCGCTTGGCGCGGGATCGCACTAATGTTAAGAAAAATGAGCCTCGTGTCAGAAACTCGAACTTCGAGTCTTAAAGCTCGAGCTCTAAAGCTATGCTTTCTATGCACGCTATGCATGCTACGTATGCCATGCATAAATATTTATATATTATGCATAGTTTACAAAGATAAAATAACAAAGCATGCATAACAGCGTGGCATATATAACAGCATAGCATGCATAGCATGGATGCTGATATACACGCATCAACAGAACCTAAGTATATTTATTTCAAAACTTCATTTCTTCTTTTTAAACTCCTAATATTAAATAGAATTGAAAAATCCTATAGATATATATATCCTTATTATTAATAATCAGTGTTGCCACCTCTTACATTAATCACACATCGACATTGATTACTAATACTAAAATTATTATTTTCTTAAAATTTAATGCGTAGTATGCTTAGCATGCGTAGCATGTTATAGCATGCATAGCGGTATGAGGTTCCATGTTCTTTTCAAGTAAAGTCTTTTCGTAAAGTTGTTGTTCCGTCGTTAAATTCTGGCAAAAATATCTCAAAGTTTTTCGTTGCAGGGTGCCGTAGACGGCTAACCCTCCCTGGAGTTCTCCAAACGCGTGTTCTTCGTGAATCCGGATAAAACCCAAACTGGCACTCATCGGTGAACAGCACCAGAGACCATTGTCCGTCACTCCATGGTAAATGCTCCCGAGCCCACGAAAGCTGCCGACCGTGATTGTCACGTCGCAATGCTGTAACACGTAGCGGTCTTAGAGCATGAAGACCAACTTCATGCAACATGCTTCATGCGGACACGTTCTTCTGTTAAGAAATTCTTTATTCTGACTGTACGGAATACAGTAACACAAATGCATCACAGGAAATGTATTGACATTAAATGTGGTATCTTTACAATCATTAGCGTATTATAGGGATCAATATTTAGCCGTAGGTGTTAATTATCACTGTTGTCAAACATTGTGTTTTCCTTAAGGTGCTGATAGGCTATATTCACTTGTAACGAGCATTCCATCGAATGTTACATTACCTACAGAAAAAAACGGAAGCGTTTTAGCGAGCATTCAAGCGAAAGTAAAGTAAATTTGCTTCGAGCGTTTTGCCAAGTCGAGCCATTCTGTCATCGTTCCGCCGCGTCGCCGCGCCGCACCGTCCCTCTATCTTCGTAAAGAATGTTAATTTGACGAGCAAGATCCGTCAGCACCTTTACGTTGCACAATATTGTTATGTTAATCGTTTCCGCCGTGACTACGTAGGTAATAAAATTATTAATTATTATAGATTCTTGCTATAGTAACTATTACCTCGTTTGTCCATCGACTAGTTAGGCAGCTGTTTGATTATGACGGAAAAATTTAAATTATAAATGCACAACCGCAATCAGTCACAGACTGCATTTGCATTGTCACATAGTGTAAGTATGCGCCATCATGCCATCCTACTGTCTGTTATACACAGATTAATATAAATCATGTGACTAAACTCTAATTATTTTATCTCCTTAATCCTCTAAGTAATTATTACTATATTAGTCAGTAATATAAAGTATAATGGCTGCATCACCATGTTAATATGAGTTGTAAAATACGAGAATTAAATTTAACTAGATTTTGCCCGCGGCTTCGCTTGCGTAAATTTAGGTTAGATTAAATAACACAAATTTTTCCTGGATGAAAGGTACCCTTTGTCCTTTTTTGTTTTCCTGACAACGTGTATGCTTAATTTCATGACGATCAGAAACAAACAAATGAACTCACATTCGCATTTAAAATATTAAGTTAGGATTAGCAATTTAAAAGAGAACCCATGACTTTCTCGCTGGTTTCTTCTCATAAGCTCAACATAGAGTTTTGGTTAGTTGCTAGATTCAGGCAAATTCTAAGACAAGTTCTAAATGCAGTTTCAGTAACTTCAAAATATTTTGACTTCTATAAGTGTTACTTTGTGATCTAAATTAATAAATTATATTTATTTTACGTTTAAGTGATGTATCGCAGGTCTGAATACCGGGTCGAAAGCCTTCATGGGTAATGAAGTAAGAATTCTTAAGTTCAAACCCCGCTTATCAGCGCTCCCTTTTCCAATGTACGTTTATATGTATAATTATTTAGTTATTATAATTTTAAAGGTTAGGGCAAGCACCAAGATTAAATGATGCGCGGCCCTGCCGACTCAGGTAATGTTGAGGAACACCATGGTGGGTTTAGTCGGTATAACAGGGATGTCACCATCTTTCTCTGGGTGAGACCGTAATAGACCCCCCGGCAGCCCCCGCGGAAGGGTATGCGTCAATGCAATCCCTACGTAAAAAAAAAGCACCAAGATTAAAACTGCACGTCTGAAAGTTCAGCACAATGTTCTTGAAGATGTGTAAGTCTGCTAACTCGCCCTTGTGTGGTAGACTATGGCGTTATCTGTTTCGATTTCTTGTAACAAGCAATGAGATAGTTCAAACAGAGTTGGTATTTATTATATACCCATAAGCTCTGTACTGAACGCTCTGTCGTAGAATTCTTCCAGCGTTATGAGTTGTCCTTCTTAAAACAAGATTTAATAACTACTAGATTTGGCCGCGGCATCACTCGTATAAATGTAGATTATGTCAATTTGCTCCCGACATCAACCGTTGGGCCGCGGCCCGCCAGGCACGATCAACCAGCCTGGTCGGAGGATCCTCCCTTTGTGTTGGAGGGACATCACACCCTTCACAAAACAAATTCACATTCGCATTCATAAGATTAGTTAGCAAGAAGGATAAAAGGACACATATATTATATTAGTTAAATACGGCCGTTACTTTAATTATTTATTTTTTAAAAGACTGCTGCCTCTCTTGGTCTTGTTCCTGTGTCGCGAAACAGGAATTATGACTAGTGCACTTTACAAACATTCAAACAACGGACACAAAGAACACCCAGATATTCTGTGTGAGATCCGAACCCATAACACTCGGCGCAGTGGCAGTGGCGATGCGACCACTTAAACCATTACCTACGCCATACGTGCAGTAAAATTAGCGAGGAAGTTGTCAATTCTTTGTTGTGATTGATTGATGTGATTATTTATTAAAGTATATAAAAGTGCCCTATCTGCTGTTTTCTTAAAAGCTTTAGAATAAAAAATGTTATAATAATATTTTTCAAATACCTAATTAGAATATTTATTAAAGTATTATAAAAGTTTAAAAACTATAACCCGACTACGTAAAAGAAGGGTTCTAAAACGGACGAATTTGAAATTTATATTTGGGCCATTATAACGAATCTATTGACACCTCATTCATTACAATCGGTTCAGTAGTTAAGGCGCTACGGTGGAACATACAACCATACATACCCAGACTGCCAAAATCATTACCCTTCCTTTCGGCTTCGCCGTAGTCGGATAAAAACAATCATAATTATATAAAATTGCAAACCATCTAGGGGGTCCCTGAACGGTTTAGATTTAGAGACTGAAACACACACAAAATTCCGAGTCAATCCAGTCTTTTAGGAGGAGTTCGACGACATACACACATACAGAAGAATTATACACATAAAGATGTGGACTTATTTACGATATCTTAACTGCGACCACCTGAATCATTGAAGATGTATAGTCTCGATCTACTTATCGTTTGTATTGTTTTCGGACATTTCCCCACTTTAAATATTCACATTCTTCTTCTCTCTTAGCCTTTATTATTCCCAAGTCACATGGGGTCAGCTTTTCTAGTCTAACCGGATTTGACTGGATATCAGTTTTTACACGGAGCGGCTGCCACCTGACCTCCGCAACCCGAAGGCTAACGATACCCTAAGGCTAGACCAGTGTCAGGATATTAGACAGTACTGACTTTCCCAATAACGTCTGCCATAGATGTTCATGGCAGCCGGGACCGACGGCTTAACGTGCTTTCCGAGGCACGGAGCAGGCGATATTTGTCAATCAATACGCACATCATTTCGAAAAGTCATATAACTTCCGAAAGTCAGAGGTGCGCGACATAGGTTCGAATTCGAGACCCTCTGCATTGCAGTCTGTTGGTCTCCCCACTGAGCTATCGCTGCCTATAATAATATAACTATTCACATTCATTTACAAAAAAATCGACGACAAACTGACGTAATAAGGAACCCGCTTTTTGTACTATAAGTTCTATTTTCTTAAGCAGCGATTAAAGGTGCTTGTACACAACACGATTCGGGCTTCGTGCGTAAGCTACTTGTATTTCTCGCCCCGGGTATCGAAGACATTACACGCTATCTGCTGCAAATATTAATCGCACGGCCATTGAAGCAGGGGCAGCATATTGATAGGGAATAGGGATTGTAGCCAATGGTTTTACAAAAATTCAATTTACGAAGGAATTAATAATAATCTTCACTAAAGCTATCTTGACAGAAAGTACTATTGATTCGAAGTTCGTTTTCGGTCGCCGCGCCGTTTCGGTTGCTAGTTAGCAACCGAAGTGTTAATCTGAGTGGGCATTGCAAATTTCTATAGGCAGTTGCCTATAGAAATTTGCAATGCCCACCCAGATTAACACTTGCTCGAGGACAACTTTGAAAACCAGAATTGATTGTGCGAACAGTAAGTGACAAAAACCACAGAAACACAATACTATTTGTTGTTGTAAAATCTTTGCGCACAAAACAAGGTTATGTAGCTGTGATCTTCTTTACAGTCAAGAGATTTTCCAATCAGGCTTATTAATTCTTGAGGAATCGGTACATAACATTAGGCCCAACGCCTGTTAGACACACAATATTACATTTAATATTGTATGTAAACGCTTTTATTAAATTAACCCGTAATTTTGCATTCAAAGTTACGGGTTCAATGAATAAAAGCGTTTATATTACTGAAGAGAATACGATTGCAAGAGCACTTAGTCTTAAAGGAATGCCGTATTTACCACAAAAAATATCACTGACGGTATCTATATTTATTTTCACCTGATATATTTACGGCCAGGAGGACTTTAACGACACCATTTCCAAATATCCTTCAACGCTTTTTAGGCTATAGTGTGCCAAACCAATAGGTAGCTGAAACAATAAAAAATACATAATATTACATCGAATTTAGAATTTGTCATTTTCTCATTTTCGCGCCAATCGGTGTTAAATATTTTTGTGATATTAAAATGGAGTGGGGTGATAAAGAGAGCCGAATCGCTGTGATAGCATTACACAAAGTAGGTATGGAGTAAAATGCGATTTTTGAAACTCTTCATCAGCTTGGTTTTAGTCCAATGTTTGTGTATTGGACTATTGATAGGTATAATGAAACCTCCTCTGTTTGTGACAGAAAAAGATCTGGCCGTCCATGTAATATTCGTACGAAAAAGGCGATAAAAGCAGTGAAGGAAAGAATTCGAAAAATTCCTGTCCAGAAGCAAAATATTTTTCTCAAGCAATGAATATAGCACCCAGATCCATCTCGTGTATATTAAAAGATGACTTAGGACTCACAGCCTGTAAAAGACGCACTGGTCATTAACTGATAATTTAAAATGGATAGGGTGGTAAAATCAAAACAATTTCTAAAGCGGTACGCAAAGGGAGGTCACAGGAAAATTTATTTACGGACGTGAATTTTTTTATACTAATTAGCAATGTTTTAACATGCAGAATGAACGAGTTTATGCTCAAAGCTCTATAAAAGTTTCCCAATTAGTTAGCAGAGTACAAATTGGATATTATCCGACTTCAGTGATGATTTTGTGGGGTTTTAGCTATCAAGGAGTGACTGAGCTATATTTTTTGTGAAAAGGTGTCTAAACATCGGCACGAGTGTATCAAGATACGATTCTTGAGAAGATGGTTAAACCTCTTAATAACACTATGTTTCATAACTAAGAATGGTCCTTTCAGCAAGACTCAGCAGCGGGTCATTAAGGTCATGCACCCAAGCATGGTTGGAAACAAACGTTTAGCTGAAGGCTGGCCGTCATCTAGTCCCGATATTAATACGCTGAACTATGATTTATGGCTAGTATTAGAGAGTATGGCATGCTCTATACGCTATGATAATTTGGCGTCCCTAAAACAATCTATAAGATTGGCAGTGAAGAATTTTTCCATGGAAAGAGTGCGTGTTTCTATTGATAACTGATTGAGGCCAGTTATCAATATAAACACGCACTCTCCATATGAAAATTCTTTAAAGGACTGTCTGTATTAAGCCAATGAGCTTCACATATTTTTAATGTTATTAAATTAATGTATAAACTAACACACACTACAGTAATAAATATTTTATGCAATAGAAAATAAAAAGATTTTTCATTGTAACAATAGTTATGGCAAGACTAGGTAGATATATATATGTATATATACCATACATATTACCTTATACGTAATTTTAAATTCTATTGTATTTTTTCATTAGGTTAACTTTCTTGTAAATAATTTGTTTGGATATATTATGTTAATTATGTTATCGTTTATTGGAAATAAAAGTTAACTTACTTAATCGGGTAAGAAGTGCAAAATAACATGCGACCCGATTGTGTAGTCCACGTGAAAAATTGTTACAGTGAAAGCTATAATGTGTCCTTACCAAAATCTGAGACTGGTCAGCCTTGGTATTGCTGCACCAAGGTTGGGCAATCGCCACTATTGACACATCAAGCACCCGTTCACGGGCATGATGACCAGCTTTCATCCCCCTTGCTATGTTTGCGAGAATCCCTAATAACAGACTGCAAGATGCATTTTACTGACTGGGTGTCAAACGCATAGACCAGCCGACCAGTTGCATAAATGTTTTGTATGTTTTTGTCATATAAAAATTAATACCATACGATTTAATTTTGATGGAACTTGAAAAAAGAATTTCAATGATTTAGAGGAGTGGTATGTACACCGACGGCAAACTCATAGGAGATTGAAACTAAAACGAGAAGGCACGAACACGTGTCCAGCGGCTAGTTAGTAAATATTGAGGGCTTTGTATAAACTTTATAAATTAACTATGCGATGTTTATTTCTTTCAGCTATCTCAATAAAAAAATCGTTCTTTTATGATTCTGTTAAGCGGGTTAGACATGTGCCGCTAAAATCTTAGAGGAAACTATTTGGCGACCGACATTTGACTCTAAATCAATTATTATAATTTTATGAGATGTACTAGGGACAGATATAACATTTATTACGCATACACTAGCCGAGCTATTCTGTAAAGGAAAAATATTTCGAACTCTAATGTCACATTTATCAGTTCCAATGGTAAACAGCTATTGTTACTTGAATTGCAGTAAAAAATTCTAATGATCATTGCCGCTTCACAAGTGAGTTTGGTAATGAGATTTTACAGAATTATATGGTAGATATAAGTTATCTTATATCGCTACATATTAATATGTCACTTCTAAGAATAATATTTGGCCACTAATGTACTGCTATAACTCAATGCACCTAGGGTACTTCATTCAATTGTTTTTTTTACTTTACATTCATAATCTTATCTTCCTCAGCCATTTAAAAATTATTTGGAGTAGGATCAGCTCCATTTGTGCAGATGATGAGAGAGATTTATCAACGTTGCTTTACGATTACCTACAATACATTTAAATGAGAGTTTGTTTATTATGCTACATAGAAAAATACATGTACTTAACTGTAAGTACAAATGTTCTTTTCCAACAAAAGCTACATCAAAGAAAAGCATGGCCGGTTAAACTTGAGCTGCCGAGCCCCTCTTCCATTTAACTGGACTAGCGAAAGACAGGAACAGCGTTCAATTGCGACAGGTCTTAGAAAAATGGTTAATTAGCAGTGAATCAGTGTCGGCATCGCACGTACACTCTTGCGCAACCTATAAAAGGCAATAGTAGCCAAACATTCGCACAGTCAATCTCGACCTGCTGACGAGAACGCATTTCTTTACTTGAATTATTATTATTTATTAACTTTAATCTAATTTTAAATAAATAATAAAATGAAAGTGCTGTGTATCTTGATTTTATGTGGCGTCACCTGCACGTACGGCGCGAAAATACGTGAGTAGTTTTTATGGTTTAGCTTACGTTAGCGTTGTTACTATTGTTATTTTATTTTAAATAATTGACCTAGAATATTTATTGAAAGCAATAATAAAGAAGTAGTTTAATTTATTTACATGTTATGTACTCGTAGATACTTCGTAACTAATTACAGGGCGCTATGGCGCTCATTAGGGGAAGGCTATGTCCAGCAGTAAACTATTATAGCCTGATGATGATGATGATGAATATACGTCTATTATGAAGTTGTGATCATTTAATTAATCATTTTTATCTATTACCATTCGGATTTCTCAACAAATTTAAATAAAGGGCTGATAAGAGAATACCATTCATCATAATTCATAACTCATAACCAATGTTAAAAAAAATATATATAAAGAGACAATACCCTTTCAATTTGTATGTGCCTTGTAGACGGCTATAGACTTGCTTCCTATTGCGTGGACCTAAAACCAAAACTTGACTAAGCTTGACCATATGCTGATTCATGAAAAAGAACTCTCTTGCCGACTCATTACTATATACCTTCACTATATAATTGGCGGCACTTTAAAATATGTTCTAAATAAAAACCAGCCATGTAAATATTACTTTTTTAAAGTTACCGACTATTTTATTTTATGTGTGTAAATATTTAAGCTCATTTATTGTATATGTAATAACATATATGTATATAAAAAAGAAGAGATAGTTTTCCCTAAACATACCTAATGTATATTTTAAATGAAGTAAATTTCATTTGGTTTACCTAAGTTATGCTGTTATACATCATACGTAACCATAACATTACAAGTGTAGTTAGCGTTATACTTTCTGACGACAATCACAGTCGACGGTTGGACATAAGCCTCTCCATTTTACGCTACATCCGGTATTTCGCCTTCCGTATACAGTATACATCCATTTGTTGAGAAACTTAAAGGAAATATAATATACCTATGTATATACAGTAAAAGTGATGAGCAGCGATAGCTCAGTGGGGAGACCAACAGACTGCAATGCAGAGGGTCTCGGGTTCGAACCCACGTCGCGCACCTCTGACTTTCGGAAGTTATATGACTTTTCGAAATTATGTACGTGTTGATTGACAATTATCGCCTGCTCCGTGCCTCAGAGAGCACGTTAAGCCGTCGGTCCCGGCTGCCATGAACATCTATGGCAGTCGTTATTGGGAGAGTGTCGACACAAAAGATCCCACTGGGTCGAAGTGTCGCCGGTCTACACTGACTGGCCTCCACATAAGATACATACATACATACATACATACAGTAAAAGTTTAACAGGCAAGCGATCGCTTCTCTGCTTCAGCTGCACCGAGCGTTGTGAGTTCGAGTCCTACACAGGATATTTATATTCCTTATATAGAGACACAAAAACACCTGGAGCCAAAAGGCTCTGAGTGTTTTTGTTGTCCGCTAATCTTCTTCTTCTTTTCGTGTGATTAGTGGCCAAGCTGTTGTCAAGAGTTGTTCAAGCCGCCCGTAGGCCTCTGACATGGCTTAACGACTGCTGTCAATATGACAACATCCGGGAATGACTTCCTACGTGCCCTCCGAAGCACGGAGATGCTCAGATGAAATACCACTAAGCGGTCACCTCATCTATAGACTGACCGCACACAACGTTGCTTAACCTCGCTAATTGTTTATTGATCAGTGAGTGCAACTGGCTATGAGCGCCGCATGTTTAGTAGTTAATTGTACGTTTGTAAAGTCTGCCGCGAAACAGATACTGAAACAAAATGATAAAGATGTCTTAAAAAAATATTAATATGTCCCGAAGTAAATATTAAGTATAATAAAAACATATTTGTTGGTAGGACACTAAAACACATTGCCCTAAAGATTTATAATTAAAGAGAAATGGTTTTAAAATCTTTAATGAAGGCTTACGTTCATATCCATTAAACTTACAAGAGGGTTATAAACTTATAACATCGTTATAAGTAAATATTCTAAAGAGTATTGATCATAAGAATGCTAGCTTGCCTACTACCTAACGATGCTGTATATAATAAAAGAGTACAGAAAATTAATGTAAAGATTTTTTATAACGCATTTACTAGACAGACTAAATATTTTAACTACCTATCGTATTAAGACTGCGCCGAGCGTAAAACAGATAATGACTGAGCTTATGCGGCGCATATTCAAATCGGCGCGCGGCCGCCATAGTAAAATTGTATGGAGGACTTGAAGTGCGTTTTTGATAAATATGTATGTTTATTGTCAACCAATATTTGGGACAGACAAATTGTAATATAACTATTTATGTTTTTTTTTTTTTACGTGGGTGAATGCATTGACGCATACCTCTCCGCGGGGCGACGGAGAGGCTATGTCGGGCTCACCGGGGGAAAGATACCCCGGTAATACCGACTAAACCTACCACGGTGTTCCTCGACATAACCATAGACGGCGGGGCCGCGCGAATCGCTTTCACATGCAATCGCGACCCCGCCGAGGTTTCGGCCCGCCATGTGAAACGGCAGGCCACTTCACAAAAAATACTTCCTCCACTGTCCCCCTGGGGGGGACAAAGACACGACACAGAGGCACACGTGGGAACACGCACGCCGCCTCTCGGACCTGGTGCTGAACGGATGGCGGGCACAAAGCCCGCCATCCCCAGGTCAATCCTCAGGGTGGCTGGAGGTCATCTCGCGCCCTCCGGCGCCCGGTTCTGCGGTTGGGGAGAGGGTTTAAACGCTCCCTCTCCCGCTCCGCCGCCTCCTTGATGGAAATAACTTCCTCACAAAAGGAGGCGACGTCGTTCCACGACCTCTCACTCCGGAACATAGACTGAACTACGGCCGGAAGTGAGAGGGCAATCAGTCCGACTGCCGCGATCAACTCACGGCGCTGCGATGCCCAGGCAGGGCAGTGCGCCAAAGTGTGCAGCGCCGTGTCCTCAACAACGTCGCGGCAGTCGCCGCAGTGGTAACAACCGGGCGTCTCTTGCCGGCCTATTCGACACGGGAACTGGCCAAAGCAACCGTGGCCAGTCATTATCTGTGTCAGCCGGAAGGTAAGAGCGCCATGCCGCCTCTTCAGCCACTCCTCAAAGACGGGACTAACCGCCACTATCGTGGCGTGCCCGGCACTAGGGTGCACAAGTCGTTCCTTCCATTTCTCCACTAGGACCTGGCGGAGCTCGGCCCTTGCCGCCTCGAGAGCGGGAAGAGCAGGTCCTTCGCCCCGAGCCAGTGCCTCCCGGCGCCAGTGGAAGAGTGACGCCAGAAGCGCCGCTTGCAGGTCCCAGGGCATCGATCCGGCGAGGAGGCTCGCTGCCTCGAACGAGATCGTGCGGTATCCTCTTATCAACCTGACGGCCATGGCGCGCTGTGGCGCACGAAGCGCTGGAATGTTACGGGCCGTCAGGTTGTCCGCCCAAACTGGGGCCCCGTAGAGGGCCATAGACCGCACGAAACTATTTATGTTTCGTTAAAGCTGTAAAATAGGATAGATTTCTACTGTTATAATCTAAAAGTCACGTAACTCGAGCTTACGTTTTTGCATTTTTCGTGCAAATTTACCTAATTTTGTAGGCGAAAATATTAATTATTATAGGTTTTTTACACGGAGTAAACACATTCATTGTTATGGTAAATGTATATTTTATATTTGTATTAAACAAAAAGTGTTGTTTTGGCACATTTCGCTTGGCGCAGTCTTAAGATTTAATAAGATTTTTTATGAATAAGACTATTTCTATGTTTAGAAGTTAAAATAATTAGTAAATCTAATTACCGTTCAGTCAAAAACCTTATTTGTAAACTGTGTAAGCCTTCATTATCTACAGTATGTTTATCAGGCAAAGTTAAAATATTTATGCATTTTATGAACAGACCCTTCCTCTACATACCTACTACTCAAGTTTATGATAATTATAGCGTTCTCCATCACCCACCTTTCGGTATACATAGTGAGAGCCGCTGTACCTTCCTGTGCCCGAAAGCACCTTCAGTGACCAGTTATAGACAGGTCTTGTCTCTAAATCCAGAGATCTGGTTCTCGTTATAGCGAACTACCTCGTGCCCAAGTGTCACTACCTATTGTCCAGATAGGTGCCGGAGCAATAAAGCCGCTCACCACTTGCAAACTCTGAGAGTTGCTAACGATAACCTCGCTGAAGCCGACGGAGAAGCCGCCTCCCATATCTCCGGTATGGTGCCAGAACTGTATAAGGTACGCTCACTCCCCGACGTACATCCATACGCCTACCCAAATAGGCCTACAAGCCGGCTATGCCCCGAGTTACTCTAGCTGTGACACTTACTTGCTGTGCAGACAAGCACCCGAGATGCGTTGTGGCAACGAAACCACGCTTCGCTAGAGACAACTCCGTGCCTCGCGCGACCGACTTGTTCGCACTGGCCGCGCATGAGTCCGACGCTCTAACGCCACGTGCTCGTGCACGTGTCGTCCTCAGCGTCTAACCACATAGCCCCTGCGAGTCCAACCTCAATGACAAGCACCGCGCTCTCCAGTCAGCGGTCGATAGAACACGCTTTCGAGGCGCAGTGCGCTTCCTGACGCCGCAGTACCCTGGTCCTAAGGGTGAAACCCGTAGTTCTCCCCCCGAAATCCTATCTACTTGGGTCCTGAAGATAGGGATTTTCTTATCATGACATTCTATGCTTTTTATAAGTATTTAATCTAATACCAGACATAATTAAGATTTTCTTATCATGACATTCTATGCTTTTTATAAGTATTTAATCTAATACCAGACATAATTAAAAATGTATTGTGTCTGGCCGCCGGTGTGCCACTGCGACTCATTACGTTAAAAATAAGTGCGACACTTCAATGATGTTTCTTACATTCATAAGACAAAACAACATTAACATATTAATACAATAATTTGTACGTTTATTGAATTTTAATAATAAATGTATTATCACATATTCCGAGATCGTGTGACGATAAGAAAGATGGCGCATTATAATTGTAATTTATACATCATGTGTTATTCTCACGACGGGAAAATAATTGCTATTAATAAAATGTGAAGTGTTAATGGTCCAGTTAAGTAACCGTGAAGTCCGGTGTTCGGTGCCCGAATCAGGAAACGTGCGTTTGCAATTACCGGCAGACATTCACATATACATATATACGCGTGAGTCAATGTATGTACAAATAGAAAATTTTAATACATATTTTGCCAGTTATATGCAACGGTGAAAAGTCATTAGTGCGTGCCTTGGGATCGAACTCGAGACCTCTGTGTGGCAGTCTAACCCCCACTAGAATATCGCTGCTTTTAAAATGTATAATTTTAATTAAACAAATCTTTAATTATATTTACCATAGAATTGTGATGTGTTTACGCATACGTAGGATAAGGTCTATTTGCGGGCCAAATTTCATCCAAATCTGTTTAACATTTTACACGTAATTAAATAACAAACATTTTTAAAAATTACACACTTACATATTATTTTGACAATAATTATCGCCTGCTCCGTGCCCGGAGAGCACGTTAAGCCGGGGGTCCCGGCTGCCATGAACATCTATGGCACTCGTTATTGGGAGAGTGTCGACACAAAAGATCCCACTGGGTCGAAGTGTCGCCGGTCTGCACTGACTGGCCCCCACATAAGATACATACATACATATACATATTATTTTTAAAATTTCGTGCCGCTCACTTGAAAATCATAATAATATGAAGCCTCTAAAGTACAGACAAAAATCACAGGAGTCTTTATAGTCTTTAGACTCTACAAAACATTATTATTTTGACAAAGTAATTGATTTCGAGAATTACCAAGCAATAAAGAATGTTATAATCATAAAAATACAATTGAATATCGCTTGACAAATCTGAAAATTATCTCTCAATTGTACGATTATAAGTGCAAGTAATTTACATGTTATGAGTGCTTCCGCACGTCGCGCGTCGCAAGACAATACTTAATCATGTCTAACTTAATTTAATGATGCAGATAATTATAATCTTCAGACAATAGCAGAATATTATGTAAATAATAATAATTATTGTCTTTATCTATTTATTTGCTTGAGTCGGCTAATCATCGCATAATCTGGAAATTAATTTACCGTCTTCTTTGACCAGAATTGTAAATGTATGCGCATTTGTTGATTCAGAATTGGACGTCTTGAATATCCGATGTGGAATAAAATCGATAATATAATCGATTTCCGACTCGAATAATGTGAAGGTATAAGTAGGTGTTTACTAAAAAATATACTATACACCTGCTCCCCGTAGACTATAATAGCCTCGGTACCATTATCTGCGAAAGTAGCGATGTGAATTCAAATAATTTTTCCTAAGAAATAATTTAAAGTTTAATTTTAAAATAAAAAATGTATTAATTTATTTCGAATTTCCTACTAATAAATAAATAAATAGTAAATATTTGAATAATATACCAACCACGCTGGTAGGAATCAGGCGTGGCGAACCATTGCATCCAAATGCAATTTTGGACACCGCTTTGTAACGTATCTACCTAAGTAACGATGATTCCGATTGCAGTAGATTTATTTCGTATAATTCAGAATATAAACCGCAAGAAAACTTTAAACTTACATTAATTAAGCAATCAAATATATTAATATTTATCTTCGCACCTATATTGTTAATACAGTTCGCGATTCAAGCTATAACTGACAATAATGCCTTGCCCATAGTATCCGGATGCCTACTATTAAAGGATTAAAGGCCTTAGAAGTACACAACCATCCATGCTTCGGATGTCACCGCGCGGCACCTTTAATAAGACACTAATGCGTCAGTCTCATTGTCGACCTGTATGTCAGTCTAAAGACCGATTAACAGAGCGCCTAAGACATTTCAAAGGACAGAACTACGTCAAGAGAACATTTATATTTCTTTCCTGTTTATTGTCTAAGTAACACCATGAATGGTAGCCATCATGGTCACACTTCACTATTGTTTACTTAAGATTATCAAGACCACATTGATATGTTATAAAATAGATTGCATTATAACTATGTATTTAGTAACATTATAATTACAACTACTGTTTTATACAGTATCAGCATCAAAAGCGCGAAGTGATGAAAATAGTCATAAAAGTGAGACTAATATTTATGAAGTCCTACCAAAAGATCCCACTGGGTCGAAGTGTCGCCGGTCTGCACTGACTGGCCCCCGTAACAAGATAAGATATGAAGTCCTACAAGAACATTATCTATTCCTAAAATAAAGGGTCCACGAATATCAGCACTGTTTAAAACCTATGCCATTGATGTACACGTTTCCTTCTCGGTATGAGAAAGGTAAGACCACCGTCTACCAAGCTCGACCAGTGCAGTAAAACATTATGGAGAACACAAACATGCTGATTCCTTGTTTTTCGTTACGGTTACAACGAGCGTTAATGACCAATTTGCATACGCACGTAACTTCGAATTATCAGATCAAACTTGAGACCTCTGCGTGCCACTTAAGCGGTCTACCAATTAAGCTATCGCTATCTTATTAGTGTCTATAGGTTTTTATACTTCTAAGGTGACAAATACATGTACGGCCTGCCGCCTATAACGAGGTAAAGGTAGGAAATAATTGTGCATAACGTCTAGAAGTATTTAAAGGAAGTCGATCGTCAAATACTTCATCGCAAATAAAACCAGTTGTCTAATATTAAGTATGTGTACTACATAATTATTATATTAAGTATAGTACGTAATCGCGATGGTCCAAAAACGTTTATGACGACCTCGTCATAAACGAACGTTGAAATGCGATCATTAGAGGTACCAGTTGTTCTTGTCGCTGTAGCGCACGTCATAACGATTCCTTTCCTGCAGAGCGTGTGAAACCCCTGGTATGGCAAATGTCCATAGGCTAGGTAGCCTATGGACATTTGCCATACCAGGGGTGCGCTACAGCGACAAGAACAACTGGTACCTCTAATGATCGCATTTCAACTCCTCAACCTTAGCTTAACCATATCGAGTCAAAGACAAAAACATTGACTGAACGCTGGTGACATTACGCCGGCCGATTGACAGATTAATGCTTAGCTCTAAAGATCCTACTCATCACAGTCTAATAATAAAAGCCTTTAACTTCAATCTCTTTTAGATGTATATTAAGATACCTGATACAGGAGTTGTAGGCTGTAATTTCTACTCTCAAAACCAAACGCAAAATCCCAGATACTTTTACCTGAGATCTCGCTAAACTGGAATAGCCGACTAGGCGAGTACCCTTCAAAAGATCGCAACTAATCGACCATGTGCGTATTCCTGTTGTTAGTCTAGGCTCCTTAGACGCTGTAATATAATCAGGGATCCTGCCTGCTACAATCCCTTTACGCTGGCAGTACAACGACTCTAAAGCACAGGGACCAGAGTCGCCGCGGTACTCTCTACCTCATAAAAAAATCTCAGTATACTTATAACAAACGTAATTTTTTCAAATTATAAATTTCTTTCACCAAGATCATTGACCTTTCGCGCCGATACTTATATAATATATACTATTACCATTTTAACTAATATTTAAGCATAAGAGTTGCAATTGCGCACTCATTGCAAAATGTTTATTCGTTAAGTTTTATCGAAATAAACGCCAGTTGATCTTGATATTTTAATAAAGACTTTCTTTAGTAACAATCTCGAGATAGTTGTATTAACTTAGGCCATGGTCATATGACCACTCTATTCACATATGTGAATAGAGTGCACTTCAATGTATGGAGTAATCGTAAATATTGATGTTATTACTACTGTTTTGTAAAGACACAAAAAATAAATACAAATATTTTTTAATAATATCACATCCCTTAACGGACTTTATCTTGATAGTGCAGCCAGCTTTTTTCGTGAAGTATTCAGACTAATTTTCTTTTCTGTAGGAATGTAGCTAAATCTATACTACCTAATATTATAAAGCTAAAGAGTTTGTTTGTTTGGTTCAACGCAATAATCTCAGGAACGACTGATTCGAATTGAAAAATTCTGTGTTGGGTGGCCCTATTTATCGAGGAAGGCTATAGGCTATATAACATCACGCTACGACCCACGGAGGCGCAGTAACCATAAACGCGGATGAAACCGCAAGCATAGATGATCGATTTGAAGTATATAAAGGTACTAGTATCTTTATACGCTTAAAATTGTATTATTGGTAATGCTTTAGCTATATAGTTACTGCTTTAGTAGCGATCTTATATTAGATCTCGTGTCAGGCAAAGTGATAGTAACAGAAGAAACGCGGTATTTGGAACTGTGCCCACTAAAAGGCAATAGGTTCGACCTGTACGTAGGCCCTAAAGCCTGCGATAGTGGCGATATATATGTAGATGTGATAATAAGTCCGGGTGGCTGTCATCGGAAACGGTGAAGAGGACGACGACAACGACGAGATGTGATACTACAATGCGTGCGACTCTATGGATACAGTTACATAAATAGCTGTTATACACTAGTCTATACTAATATTATAAAGAAGAAAGATTCGATTTTTTATTTGTTTGTTTGTTTGTTTGTAAGGGTTTAACTCAAAAATTACTCAACCGATTTAAAAAATTCTTACACCACTAGAAAGCTTTATTATCACTGAGTAACATAAGCAAAAAATTATTATTTTAAAAGTACTGTTTCACCTATCGTATCCTATTTTTACGCGAGTGAAACCGCCAGTAATAGCTAGTAAGTAGTAGGAAGAGAAAATATTTGTACTTATTTTAGTTTGTAATTAAAGTCAAAAAGTACTGAACCGAGGTTATTTTATAGCACTATTCAAAGTCAAAGTCAAAAATCATTTATTCATTTAGGTCACAAAGTAACACTTATGAACGTCAAAATATATAGGTTAGTGAGTTTAATAAGTTACTGAAGCTACATTTAGAAAGACATACATTTACATATTAGAAAGTTACAAAGGCTATGTAACATCACGCTAGGGCCACGGGAGCAAAGCAGTAATCATAAACATGGATGAAACCGCGGATGACGGTAAGTAGAATATAAAATCGATGACGACACAATTTTGAAGTTGTAATCAACTACTACTACATATTTTAAAACAAAGTCCCCCGCCGCGTCTGTCTATCGGTTCGCGATAAACTCAAAAACTACTGAATGGATTTACATGCGGTTTTCACCAATAGACAGAGTGATTTATGAAGAAGGTTTAAGTTTATAATTTGTTTAAGGTTTTGTATCCGTGTGAAGCCGGGGCGGGTCGCTAGTCTGGGTATAAGTAAGTACATATATCGACCATCGAGGCATATAGTTTATTAGTTAGTAGACAGAAACCTTAATATTTACACGGTTTATTAAGTTCGTTATTTATTCAACAACAACACAGTTTCGTCACGTAAGTGTCTTTACTATTTAAAGTCTCTGTCCTTTGCAAAATACACGTGAGATGTCAACAAACAGTTAAAGTGTTTGATGGATTGCACAATCGGCGGCTCGGAAAATAGATATTTATAATACAGATAATATATTTTTCTAGTGTTGTGCTTGTTATGCAAGGATACCAGAGGCCGATCGTTAAGACTCGGCGTTGATTACCGAGTATAGCAGTGTTATTAGAATTTTCTGCAGCTGTTGTGCTCTTTCAGCTGAAGGATCAGCTCTGTTTTTGCGACTTGCTCTATTTTCAATGCTTGATTACTTTATCATATTTTTGCAGGTACTTTACTTTTGAAACGTGGGCAACGTCTTGTACTCTCGTCTAGCACCCACCCCAAAATATTAGGTTTAATGATAGGTACACCATCGCTGTTAAAGGGTCCAGGCCTTTATTAGTTACTAATAGCACAGTTACTTTAAGGAGGGTCTCCATGCACCTGCTATTGTACTAAGTGAAATGAGTTCCACCAGCGATGCTATTCTCTTAAATATAATATAATATAATATTCTATCACATACACACAACACCATCTAGCCCAAACTAAGCAGAACTTGTACTATGGATACTAGACAATGGATAAACATACATATACCTATACTTTTTTTTTGTAAATGCATACATATCATGCATAGAAACACCCCGACCAAGACAAACATCCATGTTCATGCACACAAATGTTTGACTTGTGCGGGAATCGAACCCGCGACCTCAGGCGTGGCAGTCGGTTACACTAATCACTACGCCATCGGGGCCGACCTACTACAAGTTCATCGTCGAGACAACCTTATATGCACCCGAAACTCAACTCTACGTGATATCATAAGAAATCCAGACAGGCTTGTGCTAAACATAATACCGAGAAGCAGTCGGCTGCAAAATAACTCATACGCCATGTGTATAAAGTATATAGGTACCTAATAAAATCCCTAATCATAAAAAAATATTACCATTAAATAAATTTACTACAAAATTACGTTGATGGCTCAAGCAGAGCAATTTCTACTGACTAGAAGAATTTTTTGAAAATATCCATTCTAATTGATTTGTAATTGACTTCATATAATTTTATTCATAATTGATACCCATTGTAAATGTGAAATTTAATATGTTCGTGTAAATGATATGACCTATAATATATTGCATTTGCATGCCATTTGAAATGGCTAAATGGGCTTGTACTCTTGTAAATAATTTATAACATCTATTAATGTATCCTGCTTATAGCAAAAAAGCTCAGCATTTATACTTATTGACTAACTCAAGGCGTCTTGTTTCTGTCTTGTCTCCAGTAAATGAATAAGCATTGTCGTGTGTAATAATATCTAATACTTAGCTGCTCCTGCAGCTAAGCATTAGTTCGTGATTTTTCTTAAGTTACGCCTTTGAGGAATACTGCAATCCTTAAATAAAAAGTTCTTGCGTAATCCTAGATGCTATAAAAGTCACATATGTAAAGTGCATAGTCTTGGTTAAATGTGAAGAGTACCATTACTTCCCGTGGCTTTCGAAACATGGCCACGGTATTGATTACATCAAGCCGATGTGCAAGCGCTTGCACTGTAAAGTGCTATTAACTATTCATATACCTTCACTATGTGATAATATCAACTAGCGATATGTATGCATTCGAATAATATTCGAATAGTGACAAATTCTAGTACGTGTGCTGCGTTCTTGATCATGCGAAATTGGTAAATAAACTAATAAATAGCGTCTGACGTAGTGGTTATAGGTTATACTAGTCGCCTTGTCGCTGCCACTGCGTCGACTGTTGGGGGTTCATCACGGGACAAAAATTAGTGTGATCCTCATATGGTTGTTTCGAGTCTGAGAGTTCTTTGTGTCTTCTGTTTGATGTTGTGTAGGTGTGCAGTCGGCCACGACACAGGTGTTACCGTTTTATAAAAACAATGTGACAAAAGTAATATAACATGATTAGTTTAAATAACTACTAATACGTCATTTTTAAAAACACTTTTTTATTATTTTATTTATTAATCAAAATTTTCATGTCGCTATTATGACTAAGCGGATCTAATAATGTACCTAGATAAATCAAAATGTCACTAGACTTAAACGCAAATAAATAAATTGAATTATTATCGCGTTGTTCATTACTCTACCTATTCGAATTTCATTCGAATCCGATTACATAATGTATCTACATATTTTATCTCTGACCACTTTGACTATATTGATAGTGATGGGCTTCCATAAGACCATAAACAAAAAAAATGCCATTTAATTCAGATTGTACTCTACTTTGAGCACAATCTCAAATAAATGACATACGTTTTTTATGCAACAATAACGCAGCTCTCCAGACAGAGAACTGCATAGAAGATTGGAGATAAACTCAGATCTGATGGGGCCCAGACACAATGCTTTTAGCAGTAGTTAGTAGTTTGGTAGCAGCCGTATTGTTTTTAAATGGCCGATTTCATACAAAACCTGACAAAACACCGCAGTTCAGGTTAATCTAGTCTAGTTAAAATATATCAATAGGCTCGTACTATCAATCATAGTTTGATTTAACCTCAAAGAAAGTTTACTCTTTAGCTATAGCATAATACATACCACATCAAGCTTAATATGAAAGCAGTTTCTTTCTCTTTCTCACTTCTCTTATAGATATTACGGAACTTAATAAAAAATACATGATAACAAAAAATAAAAGCGGTATTCAAATGTTGTGTTTGTTAACAAAATGTCGGTGCCTTATAAAATAATCACTCAAATTAAAAAAGATTGAGTAATGCTAAAAATATGAAGTAGGTAACATAAGTATATAAAACCTTTCTAAGCCTTTCTAACGAGAAAGGCCGGCCGGCCGGCGCGTCCAGACACACACACAATGCCTTTCTAACTCTTGTCTTATTTGGGATGATAATGTGGAGGTCAGGGTCTCGTCAACTGGGGTACTAACCACTCATAAAGAGTGCTTGGAGCGGGTCAATGTCAACCAAGTATCGTTGTCGTAACGTCAAACCGGTCTCGTTCACGTGCACTTGTGTTCTACAAACTCAATTGAGAGTATAATTTCACGTGCCAATGCAGTAAATACTTGCCACTCCTCGTACAAGTGTCTACTAAAAAAGGACTTCCTTACTTGACTATATTGGTTGGTAGGTAATTATCTTGTTTTTAAAAGTTCGTAGTCATGCATCCTGTGTCGTCCAGATTTTTACAAATATTCGAACAATGGATATACCTAGATTGATTCAGATTCGAAACAACTGTTTTATGGACCATACAATTCTTAAGAGGTTTTTGTGTTTGGGGATGAAACACCAACAACTCGGCGCACTGGCAGTGGCGAGGTGACCACTCAAAACCGTGCAGTCGAAATTAAATAAGTATTATTTAGTTAGGTAGCTACTCGTAGACCGAAACAAAATAGAGCAGAGGTCGCAGGTCCGATAGTACGACATCAGAAGTGAAGTTTAGATCCTAGGTAATGGATAGACAAGCCGAGTTCCTGAATTTCAAGACACCCTACGTCAACGAGAATTTAATTTTTACATAAATCCTGATAACAATTTGCTCTATTCGGTAATTATAATTGTCTTTTTTTTTGGTCCAGCATCTCTCGTGTCTGAACCAAAGACGTAATGATCGACTTTATCGTTCCGAATATGTCGTAAAGTAAGTCAATGACCGAGAGTACAATCAGAGATAAATTACCTAACACATTTACCTAATGCTCACTACGCCATGCCAATCAACTAAGCCAACTAGGTTATCAAGCGATATTGATAACACTCTCATCATACCGTAAACACACGCGCCGATTTTATTCAAGTATTGGACCAATCTGGGAAATGAAATGGGCTTATATGTCCTTTTTTATTTACTGCTACAATCAGACTAACTAGCGGTTCACCTGATGGTAAGCGGTAAGCGCCACCCATAGACATGGTTTTGTATCTTGGTAAAACAAAAGCAATTTAAAAAAAATACACCCTCGCAGCAACCACTTAGTGGCAAACAAGCACGTAGTCCGTCTGATGGTACGCAGTCATGATGGTAGCCATAGCCTATGTAAAGGGGACGGGGACAAGTGAGTAGGAGAAGAAAGGATCGAGATCGAGAGAATAATTCTCCTTCTATCGCCAGCTTCCCGTGGTCACTCACCGAACGAAACGAAACAATACATATACTTACTATTACAAACACATAGCTGGTATTCACTTGTTTATACAATTATCTACTACGGACCCTTTTGCATAGATAGGTTGAAGCTTGATAGTCGCACCTCCTGTTCTTTATACTACTACACCTAGACGTATACAAGTACCCAAGTAGCCAACAAACGTTATTACGTTATTATTATTATTACCCTGTCCAATTATTGGTAAACAGCTATGCACGTTGTTAAGTTTATGTTATTTAGAACACTACTTTTTCTTATATTTTAACACAATTTGCGCTTCAGAATTAATTATTGACTGTACAAACATTCATCAATGGATACGAAGAATACCTAGATTAAGCACTAACGTGTGTGAATTACACAATTTTTTTGTCCTGTTTGGCGATCGAACTCACAACACTCCGCGCAGTGGCAGTGGCGAGTCAACCACTTCAACCACTACGCCACGCGCCAAACGTGTAGTCGATCATCATCCATAATGCCTGCACGGTCACACGCAAATTTTCTCCAAAGAATACATGATATGCTTATGCTAGTATAGCAACGCAAGCAATCTTATACACAAAGTTACTAAATAAAATTTTCTTCTTTCCAGCTTCGTTCTTCACACCATGCTCAAGATCGGACCCTCACCTGAGCGAGTGCATACAGAAAGTAATTGGTATTGGTGGTGCCAAGTTCACTGAGGGCATTCCAGAGCTGGGCATCGCACCTTTAGACCCTGTTCAATTGGGCACCGTGTTCGTGGACAATCCGGCGCTCAAGCTGACCTTTACTGATACGGTTGTGACAGGGCTGAAAGGATTTAGGGTTAATACTTACAAGTGGGTAATTTTACAGATTGTTACATAAAGTATAAACAAATATGTGTGACAAGAGAATATGTTACAAAAGGTTATATTATTAAATTTACATTAAGCCGTTATTTTAAAGCTTGTTATGCTGTGATAAAAAATATCCTGTAAGTATAATATAATAAAAATAAAACATATATTTACTTTAAGCACTGAAGCGTCAACAAATCAATATAAGTATAATAAAGATAATTTATATAGTTTTATAGCTACGTATGTCATAAGTTATGCAATGCTTTTATTTGAAAAGAAATTCTCTCGCAACATTTGGCAATCATGTAAAATGGATTTTATTCTGTAAAGTAATTTATATTAAACAGATAGATGATGCACTTAATCAACTGCTGTTATATTAACTAATAATCTACTTCAAAATAATTTCGACGATAATTTTAAGCAAGATTGAGAAGCGACTTTATATGGAGACTTCATCAAAACGAGTACAATTCAAAATTTAAATTTAATATCAACAGAAGTACCTAATACTTATAGGTACCTTATTAATAAAATCTATTGTCATTACCAAGATCCGTATTATAATTTATGTTTAAATATGTTTTGATTTCAGAACTGATTTAGAAAAAGGAAAAGCAACACTGGACTTTACTGCAAACGTGACTCTAAAGGCCCACTACGACATGGACGGACAGATCCTCATACTTCCCATCAGGGGCAACGGACAAGCCAAGATCAAAATCAGTAAGACATCTTACCGACTCTTAGTATCTAACAAAACTTTTTTAGAAGAACGCTTCAGAACTAAATTTTTTTAAATATATTTGCTTATGTAATATGATTGATGGAAAAACATGCCAAATGTTTTACAAACGACAACCTTTCTCGCTCAATCTCTCTTTAGTCATAATTAAAACCCTATTCTGTCTATAACATATATATACCAGACTATAACAGAACAACTTGTTTAAAGGCCAGTAGATATATTTATGAGTCTGTAATTTCAAGGGCTGGCAACAAGAAAACGTGTCTGACTGTCGATGCAAGAATGAAGTAGTTTACGGATTGTATAACAACCTTACATATCTGTGATAACATTAGCATGCAGTTATTTTAGTCAAAAACATTACAAAGTTTTAACGTCATAATCAGAAAACACAGCGTAGCAATATTAACAAACACTTCAGCCTAACGTTCTCCTTACATAAAACGTTAACATGATATACAGGTCTTGTGCAGTTGCTTTACAAGTCATAGCATAATAATATAGTGTGTAATACCGACAGATACTTGCTAATATTTGCACAACACCTCGGTCGATTGGCAAATGAAACAGCAATAGCTAACTGGTGTATAGTATACATCGAAATATCTCGTAAAGTCAACGATAGGTAAGAATTTAGGTGGATCATATTATATAGTTTTAATTTCTGTATAGTCGTCACTTATTTGCGTAATATTAAATGAGTTATAGCAGCTTATTGACTCTAGTACCATTTGTAGAAGACAGTACCTATAATTATTTTCAAATCATACGACAGCTACTTACTACTACAAAAAAATTTCTCACGAATGAATTAGCAATGCGACGCTTAAAGAAATAATATGCAAAGGAAATCTAGTGATACATGTGATTGCATTCGAATGAAAATCGAATACATGTATAACACGATTCCTACTTTGCATGGGCAAGGACTAAGCAGTCTCTTAATGTAGGATTGTCTATATATTTCAAATAGCCAAAATAGTATATTTTTAAACACTTTCAATTACTAGATACCAAATTCATAGTACCTTCTACTATATTAATTCGGTATAGGGATATAGGTACCTATTACAGACAAAAATCCTCTGTTCCTGAATTCTATACAAATTTCCTCTAAAATCACTTTTTACAGCAAACCTGAACATTGTAGTGAAGTACGACTTTGAAGAAGCGAACGGCCATTGGATCGTCACTGGTTACAAGGATCACTACAAGATGGACCGAGCTCAGTTCAAGTTTAACAACTTATTCAACGGCAACAAGGAACTAGGTACCTATTCATTCTATAGGTACTCAATAAAGTAATAGGGAAACAAGTTTTGTACTTTAAAGAATCTTAACCTCGTAATTTAGACCTTCAAAGGTGTTGTAATCGGATGACGATCAAATACTTTATAGCAAATAAAGTATTTGATTTAACATCAAGTCAAAGAAATGTTCACCCAAAAATTGAAATGACAAATAACACTATTCTTTATAAACAAATCTAACCTGAAAAGTTAAAACATATTATACCGTCTAACGTGGGTGCTATACGGGAATTTGAGCGCTTAATGCGGTATGCAGAAAAGGATAAACGTTTGGACTAACGTAACAAGACGCTTACTGTACCTACTAATCGACACACTTCACTCAACAAACACTCTTACTTTCAGCACAAACTACAGAAAGGTTCACGAATGAGAACTGGGAGATTATAATGAATGAGATCGCGCCACCAGCCATCAAGCAGATCATCAGAAAGTGTGTCGACGTGGTGTCATCGTTTTTCGCAGTTTTGCCCATACAAGACTTGATACTTCCTTGAACGGTTGGCGTCTATAGATATTGTTATTATTTGGCGACTAACCGATGCTTGTTCGTTTTTCATTCCGTTGTCTAATTAATCATCTGCGTCATTACTCTTTTAGAAGTAGTAATCATCATAAACATTAGTAAAAGCTCTAATACGAAGGTAATATAAGTACTTAGGTACTGGCTTGGAGCTGCAATCACCTATTGATGTTGGTTTTATAGGTCCTTGTCATGACAAAATTCATTTTGCATACGTTTACATATATACTTTAACCATATTCACGATCAAAATACATTTACACCTCTAACTCATTTCATAAAATACATATCTAACAAAAACATACAACAATAATTCCAATGAGTCTTATTTTTATTCCGGCCACCTCTGCCTTCTGGTTTCGGTACCGTGGAGCATTATTGAAATTGAAATTTGGAAGGACATACTAATGTGCTCGGTTGTCATGACTGCTAACACAGACTTCTGAATCTCCATCGCACCCATCATAGAATGGTGAGATCACCTTTCCAGAGATTCAGATAAATTTAAATATCATTAAAAGTAGTCAAGGCAGATAGACAGGCAGGCAGGTAAACGGGGAAATCTCAGTAGATCAGCTACTAAATAAATAAAAAAAATACAGGCAAAGGATAAGACTTTGCAGAAAGAGGCAATCTAAAAAACTATTCTAATTTGCAGGTGAGACGATCCACACAGTAATAAACACAAACTGGGAGCCTGTGATAACAGATATAGCGCCGGTTGCCTTCGAACAAATCATCAAAGCGTGCGTCAACGAATCCAAGAAACTTTTCGCAGCGGTACCACTCAGCGAATTGCTTCTTCCCTGAACTAGATACGAGAACATAATTATATGCAGTAATACCTCGTATCTGCAATGATATATGGCATATTAAATTACTCGCAGAAAGAAGCTAAAATGTCTAGCCCAGATACGTACCTAACTACAATCAACCGGCGACAGCGGCAGTTTAAAACAATTTGACGAATAATTCAATATTATAATTTAGATCACATTACGTCCATGCTGCTTGAATTTAAACTTATTTATCGGACTTTCATAATTGTTTAGTGACAGATATATAACATTAATAGATTACTTACATCTAAATCTAATAAAAGAGTATGGTCTTGGGCTGATAAGGAATATGGAAACTGCCTTCGGTATCATGACTCTGCATTAAGTTCTTGCGAAATTATTATTCCTATTCACTGCTCTCGATAAAAAAATGTACATAGATAGGTACTTTGTGCAAATGTTTCGATGCACACGGCAACAACGGGTCGTGTAGTTGTTTGTTTAAGATAAGAACGTAGGTACTTTTACACTATGTACGATTATAGAGATAATCAATGTTTTGATTTGACGACATATTGTACCTAATATTATTGCGAGGCCAGTAGGGAAATTTTCAACACAAAAAATATTATTGGAAAACATTTCCAGAAATGTATTTTTGGAATAATCTTACTAATAGAGAATGGACAAATAATTAAATAGCAACCTTTTTTTTTATTGTTTTAGTCGAAGTGTTACTTACTGTTATTCTGACAAATAAAGTCTTTAATCATTATTAAATAGGCGTGAATCTATGTATGTATGTATGTAAGGTAAGCTATTTTGTTTTGTTGAAGCAGACTAATCGTAATTCTACACTGACTAGGCACTCAGGGCTTGGTTGCGGTTGGTAATTGTTTTAAGGAGCTTGTATTGTATTAGTTTATTTAAAAGTAGGTAATTGTGATAATTATTTTAAGTCTAGTTAGTTTTACCATTCGTTTTAATTTATTATAATTAAACTGGTGTGAATGATTTATTAATTTTTGTACTTGCGTGCTACGAATTACCATACCGTCCATTGTTATTTTCCCCAAACATAAATAACTAATACCTACATACTTTACTAACATATATTGTCTCACATCTATATAGAAAAGCTGTATTACACCTATATTTGAAATACCAGTAGTTTTAAATCCTACGTAATAGAGGGCGACCCTATTGAGCACGGTCCCACACTATCTGCCGCTACTGAGAATTTCATAACAGAAAAATCCAATAACACTGCCTGACCAGGGGATCGAACCCGAAACCTTATGCGCACTACAGCAGTCT
Organism: Catocala fraxini; assembly: GCA_930367265.1. NCBI lineage: Eukaryota > Metazoa > Arthropoda > Insecta > Lepidoptera > Erebidae > Catocala > Catocala fraxini. Next base: position 8,847,117 of record OV884037.1, read on the forward strand.
AATTCTAAACTAACAAATTAGAATTCATAATATGTGACGTCACTAATGACTAGTAATGAGAATGAAGATGAAAATACTTTGGCAAAATTAGACACCTCGAACTCCAACAGAAACTACGCCAATACAAATGAAATAAAGTAGAATTGGTTGTAGATACTTTTTATTTTAGCCTGATAAAGTAGATCAAGCCAAATGTACTTGATAGCATATTTTCTTATTTCTTTGTCAGCAATTGGATGCCGAAACCCAGACATAATGCTTTTTCAGTATCTATTTATGGCTAATTGGTGAGCTAAAAAATAAACAAATTATATTTAAAACCATCTTTTATTGAAATTAAACTGCTATATACTGATTTTATCGCGTTGTTTATTTGACACTTTATTACAAAATTTTGAAATAAAGTGTCAAATAAACAACGCGATAAAATCCGTATATAGCAGTTTGAAATATATTCGCGTAAATAGAAGACAAAACCATGTTTTACTCAATAAAATACATTAGCAATAAAAAAGTAATAAAACCCTTATAGTTAAAATAAAACATGTAAGTTATAAGTTATAACAAAGTAAATGAAGTAAGGTATAGTCTTAAAACAATATTTATATTGTCAGTGTGTGACGGTAGGTAAGTTCTGGTCATATTTTATGGTGGCATAGTGGACAGGCTTACAGTAAAACTATTAAAATTTTATAAAAAGTCAGCTTTATAACATACAAAATATTTATTTTGAAAATGAATATATTTACACCTCTTTCTAATTTACATAATTAATTTACTCTTTATATGTACATTACAATAATCCAATATGTAGATGCCTTGTTTTATATCTATACTTGAAAATTCTGATGAAAAGATATTGCTTGATCATAAAAATATCCCTATTTTTTAGCTCACTATACCATACCACCATATCACCAATACTTTAAGATTGTAACATATTATGTATGACACACCTTAGTGTTACACAATGTAGATCTAAAAAAAGACACTTTAGAAATGTGTGTATTATTGATATGTAATACACCCATTTCAAAATTAAGTATGTATTAAAAAATATAAAATATTTAACAAAATAACCGCATATAATAAATGCATACAAATGACATTATTCTTAAAACTAATAAATTCAAAGACAATAAGGCACTTCCAGAAATTATTGGCACCAGTTGTTTTTTATTAAACCATGTATGTTTATCGTGGGCACATAGCATGACGTCCACCATCAACAGGCAGACTAGCTCCGGTGATATTACTTGCTAAGTCACTGGCTAAGAATGCAATAGTTGCAGCAACCTCATCAGGCTTGCCTGGACGTCCCAAAGCATGAGTTTCTTTAGTTCTTACTAAGAAAGCGGCATACTGCTCCTCATTCATGCCCCCACGTTTCTGCAGTTCAGTTAGAATGACTCCAGGATTCACACAGTTAACTCTGACGCCTTTGGGAGCTAATTCTAAAGCAACACATCTTGTAAACTGATCAACTGAAGCTTTAGACACGTTATAGGCGAGCACTCCCGGGAACGATCTGATTCCATTCACACTGGATACATTTACAATATTGCCTTTGGTCTTCAGTAGATGTGGGACAGCGAGCATCGTCAAATAATAAATTGAACGCACATTTGTGTTCATTAGGCGGTCATACTGAGCTAAGGACGTGTTTTCTATGGTGCCCGTCTCGAGGATGCCAGCATTGTTGACCAAGACGTCTATCTGACCGTAATGATCAACCGTTTTCTTCACAATATTTTCGATATCGGCTTCTTTCGTCAAATCAGCGGGAACGGAAAAAATAGGTGTGTTGGGTTCGCAGTCTTTACTCACCTTCTGCAAGTTCTCAATGTTTCTGCCAGTCAAAGAAAGCTTAGCACCCAATTTTGATAAAAATACCGCTGTTGCGGCTCCGATGCCGGAACTCGCGCCGGTAACAATAACTACTTTGCCGGCGAAATTCATGTTTCCTTTCGCGTCCGTGAACTACAAATCTTAGACTATGATACCGGTAAGATGGAAATAATATCTTATCGCTAACGTAGTTATGTAATTAGTTATAAAATCTAAAATAAAGCAATTTGTTTACGATGATGTCAGTCTGATCTCGACTCAGAAAGAATAATCTCTAGTATATTTTTTCTCCCATCTGACAGATACGATTGGTCAACAAAAAGGATAAGAAAAATCAATCCAATCAAAACATTCAAAGAACACACGGCAAAATAAATATAATAAAAAGTGTTGAAACTGGTGAACAAAGAAAACAAATTGTTTTGACATGCCTACACCTAGCACGATATCAGGTCGCATGAAGTCTAGTGTTGTGCTATACCTTTATTTGATAAAACACGTCAATATAGATATTTCGATTAATCGGTTTATACCAAAGGTTTATATACCACTACACGCCTAACCTAAGAAAAAAAAAAAAACACAATTACACAACTAGACAGGTAAGTATATCTATAAAAGAAAGATGAAATAAAAAATGAAATATTACAAAATAAAGTAGTGTGTGTGCGTGTGCATGCGCGTGTGCGTGTGCGTGTGTGTATGTGTGTGTGTATTTCTAGACAGTATATGTATATTACTATAGACACGTATCTCATCAATACTCAAATTATTACCATCATGATACTATATGCAACAAGTCTTCTGTACTATAGTAATTTAGAGTCTTTAGCCAATAGAGTAACGCTTTTTTACAGTCATAAACAGTCATTGGGTAAATGTTGATAATTTTATTTATTTTATTGTATAAATACGAGGACTGTCTACCAAATTGTCTTCTTGCGAAGGATGTACTGACCGTCCTGGTGGGAACAACATAAGATTTATTTCTTTTCCTTAGAATGTTAGGGTCAAATTTGAGCTTTGAGTGTACCTTAAGGATAACAATTAAAATGTATAATTGCCTTACAGAGAGAATGTTAGCCTGTTTGTACAGTTCTTCGGTAGAAAATCTATACGGCTTATGGTACATGACTTTTATAATGGATCTCTGAGCCCTCTCTAGCTCAATGAAATTACTTTTTGTTGTTCCCCCCCACACAGGTATACAGTACGATAATACCGATTGTACTAGTGCAACATATATTTTATTCAATATTTCAGGTGGTGCGACGTCACGTAATGTTTTAAAAACCCATATGAATTTCCTAATCCTGCTTTTAAGAAGTTCTAGGTGTGAGTGCCAAGATAGTCTTTGGTCTATCATCACACCAAGGTATTTGGAATTATTTGCTTTATTGATGATGGGGCAGTTACAATTTATAGCGTAAATATTGGTGCAGCTATGAATCCGGACTCCAAAGTCCATTGGTGGCTGAGAGGAATTGTATATAGAAAAACATATATAGTTAGTTTTAGTTATATTTAGGGTTAAGAGATTACTATTAAGCCATTTAGCTACCTTAGTCAGTCCAGCTTCAGTCAATTCTCGAACTTCCTTCCAAGTACTCCCAGTGAAAACAATAGCTGTGTCGTCAGCATATGTAAATATGTTACCGGATGGGATAGCTAACTTACACAGATTGTTTATGTAAATAAGAAACAGGGTAGGTCCTAGAACACTACCCTGCGGGACGCCGTAAAGGACACGTTCAGGTTCACTAATATACTGATCAATTTTGACCTGCTGCTGACGTTCCATAAGATAGCTTTCAAATAACTGAAGAGAATTTCCACGTATTCCTATATTTTCAAGCTTGTTAATAAGCATGGGGACAGAGACAGTGTCAAATGCACTTTTTAGATCAATAAAAACTGCTAAGCATTTCTTACCTTTATCCAAATTATTGACGATTAAAGAAGTAACATTAGACACAGCATCTTCAGTGGACACACCTGTACGAAAACCATATTGAGAAGATGCAATTATGTTGTATTTATTAAGGTAGTTAAGTAGTCTTCTGTTTAATAACTTTTCGATTATTTTAGAAATCACAGGCAGCACTGAGATGGGTCGGTAATTATGGACATCATCCCTGTTCAAAACTAAGATGCAAAAAAATATTAGATTAATTGAGTTTAAAATTAATAATTTAAATATATTACATATGAAGATTGTTGTAAATGTAATAAAAGAAAATAATAATTGAAAATTTTTAGAAACAAAATAATAATTTTCAAAACTACCTATCGCTGGACCACTTGATTTTTGACAACAGTGGTGGACTGATCTTAGACCTAGACCTAGTAGATCATTATAGGTTTATGAAAATGAGTGACAATTATTGACTTTGACATGTTATTTTGTAAATAAACATTTTATAAATATGTAAAAATATTTTTATAATAAATATATTTTGGTTTCTAAATTACTAGTTATACTTTAATTCAATGGCATACGTGCGTTTTAACCATTAAACTGAGTTTGTAGAAAATATGAATAAACTAAAACCATTAAATAACAATAATTAGTAAACAAATGTTTGTGTTTTTCAGAGAGAAGTTATACACATACATATTGGTCAGGCAGGTGTACAAATTGCAAATGCGTGTTGGGAACTCTATTGCCTTGAACATGGCATCAGACCGGATGGCATATTGGCATTTGAAAACGAGGATTATGGCGCCTTTTTCGGTGAAACAGGCACAGGAAAAGTTGTACCTAGAGTTGTTATGATTGATTTAGAACCTACTCCGATTGGCGAGTATATAAAAAAATATGTTGGTAGTAGGTAATGGTATAATAAAGTATCTACATACCTAAGATAAGAAATAATACATTTTATTTTCTTCTCAGACGAAATAAGAACGGGGGCGTATCGAGAACTATTTCATCCTTCTACTTTGCTTACTGGTAAAGAAGATTCAGCGAGCAATTTCGCACGTGGTTACTTTGGAGTTGGGAGAGAGATGATTGATCTTGCACTCGATCGTATTAGAATTGTCGCTGATGGCTGCCATGCCCTTCAGGGTTTTATAATAATACGTGCATTTGGAGGAGGTACTGGTGCTGGGTTTACGGCTCTGTTACTGGAAGGTTTATCGAGAGATTATGGAAAGCTACCTAAAATTGAATTTGCAGTATATCCATCGCCGAAAATATCACCAGTAATTGTTGAACCATACAATGCTGTACTAACTACACATACTTGTATGAATACTGAAGACATATGCTTTATTTTTGATAACGAAGCACTGTATGATATATTGGCAAGATTATTAGATGTACCACGGCCGACTTACACAAATCTAAATCGGCTTATTGCTCAGGTATTTTAAAGACATCATTTGGAGCCTTAAATTTAGATTAAGAGCAATTTCAATCATAATCCTATAATAATGGCCAATCATGAATTGACTATCTGTTTTTACTTTATAATAATGTTAAGAACTATACAATAAAAAATGAAAGGTCATTGGTTATATAAGTACGGTACCATTAATAATTATATTTGATTAACTTAGTGTTTTAACTCAAGTTTTTAATTAATTGAACAATTTTATTGTTTTCTGCAGGTGATATCATGTATGACAGCTTCAATGAGGTTTGAGGGTTCATTAAATGTGGACTTGGTCGAATTCAGAACAAATTTGATACCATATCCTAGAATTCATTTTCCTTTGATTACCTTTGCTCCTTTTGTACCTGCTAGCAGAGCACTACATGAGACGAATACAACGCAACAACTGATGATGCAATGTTTTGAGCCTGGTAATCAAATGATTAAATGTGACCCAAGACTAGGACAATACATGTCGTGTTGTTTATTATTCAGAGGAGATGTTAATCCAAATGATATAAATACAGCAATTAATCAAATTAAAGGAATGCGGTCAATTAATTTTGTATCATGGTCTCCTACTGGATTTAAGGTAATTATTATTAGATTTTAGGAAGAAAAATGTTGTGTTAGGAACACACATTTATAAAGGTTTTAATATGGGACATATTAGCTGTAGGTGATAGTCTAAGCTAATATAGCAATAATTATAATATTATATAAATGTACTAAGTACAACTTGATAACTGGACTCGAAAGCATACTTAATAAAAAAAGACGTTGAGTATCTATTAATTCGAATATATGCATAGAAAAATTAGGAAAATCCACCAGTGCTGTGTTAAAGATGTTTGTTATTGACTTACACTGTTGGTACAGATTGGCATCAACTACATGCCACCTGTTACGGTGCCTGGAGGCGATTTAGCTGCTTTGCAAAGAGCCGTCGTGATGGTATCCAATACTTCAGCCATACGGCCTGCTTGGGAGAGACTTGCTAGAAAGTTTTCTCTTATGTATGCTAAGCGAGCCTTTGTACATCATTTTGTCGGAGAAGGTCTAGAAGAAGGTGAATTTAGTAACGCCCTCCAAAATATCAAATCATTGTCAAACGATTACAAAGAAGTGGAAGGTTGAAAATAAATTTTACATGCTATATTTTTATTCTTTAACATTATTTGTGTACGATTCATTAATTAAACATATTACAGTAACATTTATAAGAGAAAAATAATATCACAGAAATACGTTGTTTCCAACTTAGATATAAAAAAATAATCATGTGCACTTGCGGCATTTTATACAATGGGGATACTGGATTGATGTGATAACGCATTGAATCTTCTATTTTATGTATTGGGCCGGATTTTCACTTGGCATCTTTTTTAAGGTCACCAAATATGCATTGGTTGATCAAATTATTATTATGCAACAATTACAGCAATTATTGTGATAGTTTTATAGTATTTATTTGAACTAGAGTTAATTAGTTACGTTTTTTTGTACATCGCGCTTTTTTGTACATCGTTTATAAATACTCTACGAATGGCAAATTGCAGTACATTAGAAAAGCTTTTACTGTATCATGCGCCGCCGCGCTATGGTTTTGTCTGTGTTTTCTTTGTCTAAGAGCAGTATGTCCAGTAATGTGCCTCGTAAACGGCCACAGCTATTATGTGGATCCTAAAAAACCCTAAGCTTGCTCTTCGATGATACTTTTTATTTATTTTAGATTATTAAATTATATAATCTTAATATGAGCTAAATTCTAAATATTATTTCAGTCAAATTAAAAATCACATAGAAACATCCATAAAAATAGGATACGTTCATCTAGTTGCGATTTTAGAATATCACATTTTGTTTCTCGCATCTAAGTATGTCACTTTGACAGTTTAACATATGACATTTTAAATTTGACGGCAATTGACAATTTCCATGCAAGTCCAATATACGAAGCATTTATTGTTATCAGTATTTTATTTATTTTAGCTTAGTATAACTTAAGTGCTGATATACGGAAGTCCACTTAAATATAAAATAGCTTTTACACTGTATATTTGAGTCGGAAACAACTCAAACAACTACAAGTAAGTTAAATGTTATTTCATTATTGAAGATACTGTATTTTGTGCTTTTACTGCTTTACCACATAACCATATCTAATTTCGTTAATTGCTATTTATTATTACAATTTTAATTAAACAACTGCTCGGCTGTATAATACATCGTGACTGTAAAATACAGTATTTACCATGTTGCAAAATATTATGCAAACATTTCATATTCCAAAATTAAAAGGTTACTGGCTTGAATAATATAAATTTTCGCTTGAGATTTCACTGAAAGCTTAAAGACTTTGTCCACTTAGATTTTACTGAAACTTTAATGACTTACTGTTTTTATTTAGATATTCATTTCATGCTTGTACATTTTGTTAATAATATTTACTTAATTATAATAATTTTTAAATATTTGTCTATAGCTGGCACTTTAAATAAATTAAAAACAAGATAAGCTAAGATTCTTAACTAATTAGAATATATTATTTAGTTCCATAGAGATGTGGAGTGTTTCACACTTATGCCGCTGCACTCAGTCACTGCGAGTGGCTCAGAGTAAGCTCCTAGTCTCTGGCACAAGAAATGGCTTCAACACTACAAGACTAGTCAGTAGACAACTTATCACACAGACCAAACACAATAAGGTTAACAGCTGGAAAGGACTGCGAGTGAGTTTGTATTTTAGTATATTATAATTAGCTTAAGGAATAGTAGAATATTATAATTTAAGATAGCAAAATACTTATGCATCGATGAAGGGTATAGTAAAAGCATATTATAACTATAATATGCTTTGCTGTGAATCTGAGTCATGAGAGACAGGTGTGTTACTATCTACTGCCAAATGTATAGTCTCTGTATAGCTTATGATAATTTCCTGACAGTTAACCAAAAGGTAACTAAAAGTTGAAATTAATTTACTTTATACAGATTTTATAGCATTGCTTATTTGAAAAGCATTACTTTTACATATTGAGAGTAATACAAACTAGTTTTATTTCTATATTATTATACTTCCTGTGTATTATCTAATGTGCTCACTGGTGCAATGAGAAGAGGAAACAAGTAGCTTCTAAATATTTGTATAATTTTGCCAACATTTGTAAAGTTTTCAAAATGGGTGGATTGCTATTGTTTCATATGTTATGTTATGCTCTGTAGAGCATAAGTAAAATGTTGTGTGACTAGGTTATATCAAATTATAGACCTGGCTATTGTTGATTGTCTGCATGTACAATTCAATACTCATTACTTTTGCATAAAATTGTGTGGAATTATGGGCAATATCAAACCTCATCACACTTTAAAATGAGAATAAAATATTTATCAGAGCCTATGGCTGATTAGTAATTCAAGTCGATACTAATGTTGTTTTTTTGTCTTTATATAATTTTTTATTTCGACATCCATTATTAGGTCTAGTCGTTATAAAAAAGTAAATATATGGTGAAGACCACTTATTGTTAAAACATAACTTTGTTATGATTTGTTTTACATAGTCTTACTAATTTGTGTACCAGGTTTTAGTTAATGCCATTGCTTAGCCTTTTGAGTTACAGCTGCCAGACACAGTAGGTTTTTAATTATGTCTGGAATTCCAAGACTTGACACAGAATTTGTTTAATTTCCTGGCAGAATATTGCCATAGTTTTTTTGCTTGATAACCTACTTTTATCACCACACTATAATATAAAATGAAAATAATTATTACTTAGACCATGTTTAGTAGATAAACTCAAATTTTGAATTATTAATATTCTTATAAAATATTAAATGAATTGATAAACATAGCATAATTAACTTAAAAATCAGTTAATCTAATTAAAGTAACTGATATATATCAAATTAAAATGTATGTCACTCAACGGCAAGCAAATTTATTATTATAGCTATTCTAGTGGTAAGTGGTTACCATAGCTAATTGCAATATTCGAAAACTATCTTTATGGTTCAATAGACAAAATGCAGACACATTTTGTCTAGATCTTAAGGTCCATGCAAAGACCAAGAGATTTGCTTGCAGTTCTGAATATATTATGTCAAAAACTTTAGATAAAATATCACAAAATATAGGTATTTTTGTTTATAACTAATGATAGCTGCTTCAGTTTATTTTGTGATAATTAATTTTGTTATTGAAGTTGTAAATTTATCTTATCTATTTTCAACTTATCATGCCCTAAACACTGGCAATCAGCCAATATGAGTGACATAATTTAAAGTGCCATGAGGATCTTTAAAAAGAAGCTAGCATTTGTCATTATTTAGGCATATATCAAAAGGACTATAATTATTGGAGACATATACCTACTATATTTAATAAACTACATCACAAATGTTGTATAAGGTTAAGTAGTCAAAACATTTTGAAAGATCTTAATATCCTTGTAAATATTTCAAAAACTAACACTTGAGATTTTAACCAACATCTAGTCAGTTGTATAGACAAGGATACAGGCAAGCACTGCGTCTATGGGCAATGTAATCTATATCACACTGAAAAAGAATGTCCCATAGATTTATGTTCACCTGGGTATATCTTCATGGTACAGAGATTCTTACAGGCATATTTCCTAGTACAGCCATAGTTTTATAAGAGATTATTCCCACTGTCCACCCCCTGCTTGTCCACTCCGGATGGACAGTGTCACAAAGTTTAAAAATAATTTTACTGACCCCGTGGAGTGGCCAATGAGAATTATTATTAAAATTCACTGTAGCCACCGCTGGTAGACACGGCCACAACGTTTTCAAACATTTACAATGGCCACGTCTGGTGGACAGCGTCACAATTAGAACCAAACATTCTCTTTGTCCACCCCTGGCTGGGAAAAATGGATTACACATCATAATTTAAAATTATAATATAATATAACCCACAAAAGTACCTATTAAAGATCCAAATTTTTAAATACGTTGAAGACTATTGGATACTTATAAGTATGGTGTTTCTTTGGGGAAAGTCATCACACGAATAATGCTGTTAAAGGATGGCACCATAAACTGAATAAAGCAATAGGTAAAAAAAATAAACATCCTGCATGCGTTAAACATTATTAAAGAAGACGCATTTCTTTTCGTTGTGTAAAAAATGCAGCTATGCTAAAATATAGTGAATACTCACAAACGAAAAAGGATATACATATATTATCAGTGATCAGTATATACAAGAAACGCAACCTGAATTTGTAAATTGCTAAATAACTGTAGGATAATTTCTGGAAATGATGAGAAATGAATACTGCAATGATTAGTAAATTGCTATAGTAAGTATTTTTGTTTTTATGAGAAAAGAATAAGAATTTACATGTAGATTTTTATTATGATTTTACAAAGAGAATGTTTGGTTTTAGTAATGACGCTGTCCACCAGAAGTGACCATTGTAAATGTTTAAAAAAGTTGTAGCTGTGTCCACCAGCGGTGGCTACAGTGAATTATTTTAATAATTATTCTTATTGGCCACAGTGAGAACACCACTCGGGGACAGTGGGAATTAATTTTAAAAGTTGTGACACTGTCCACCTGGGCTGGACAAGCATGGGTAGACAGTGGGAATAATATTTAATAAGTAATTGAAGCATACATACATTTTGAAATATGCATTCCTGCTCGTTTTTGTAGTACGATATATGGCGCATTATGTTGCCTATAACTGATTATAAAATAATATAATAATAAGAATATCAGACCTGTATATAAACTATCACACTAACACAGAAACCCATGGCCAGCATGGGTTTCTTCTCAGTGTGCGAAGGGTTAGGCTCTAGTTTACCACGCTAACTCAGTGGTTGGCAAACTTCACATATCTTCGAGAACATTATGGCGAATTCTCATATGCAGGTTTCCTCACTGTTTTCCTTCATCGATGAACCGAGCGATTATTTACTATTTAATAATATATAAAAATATATAAGTATATATATTTTAAACTAATTGTGTTCTGTATAATCTGATTTCAATTTTTAATTCCCCAGCTAAGCGACATAATCAAGTCAAATGGCATGCTGGTACGATTCTGCGCATCCGCACCGAAACCGAAGCCTTCTAAGGCGGTCGGCTACTGGCTCCTGGGATGCTCGGGCATGGTCTTCACTGCGGTCGTGCTAGGTATGGTCTTTGGTTACTTATTATTACTGTACACTGTCTACTATGTTATCAATTTGGTGACAAAAACTACTAATGGAAGTAAGTAGGAGTTCTGGTGGTTTTGTAACAAAACAAACAGAAATTATTTATAGGTATATTATAGGGATAAGGGAATTTTTCATGGCACTTGTCACACCTCGACACATTATTCGTTGGCCTGTCTATTCATACATTTTTTATAAACGTCTCTATTGAAAATCTTGTATTAAAATGTATGGGAAGACGTAGCAATGATCAAAAACGCTTCGAGGTGTTTTCGAGAGCGCAAACTCATGATTAGTGATGCGCATATTTGCATTCGAATGAATCAATACAGCTGATAACAACGCAATACCTATCATGTATGATCAAGGTAAGCGTATGTATCGAAGTATTGTGCAGTCGATACATTCGAATATTATTTTACGAATGCAATTGTGCACATTGCATCTCAAGATCCTTTAGATCATAAACAAATAAGCCTTGCGGACCGCTCCTGTTCGGTTAGCAAGGGTAGCTTTGGTCTGCTAGGATTAAGATTAGGAGTAAGCGGTGAGTCTATTTAGTTTATCTTAATTTCTTACTATCATAGTAATATAAATATAATCGGGGAGGCTTATTTGGGATATTTAATGACTCTCATATTATGGATCTTACCACACATACCCCATATTCGCCTATGTATCAATGCACAATAATATCGTAATAATTATCGTATGATTTGATGGTGACGCGTATATTATATTTTAATATCGATATTTGATATACCAAATGTCAAAAATATATGTAAATATAATATGTGTCAACTCATACGATATTTTCTTTGCCATACGATAGTAGGTTTTATATCGGCACAATTATATATTTTAAGGTGTTACAGTGTCGGTATACAATTATATTGATATATGGCAACTCTAAGATAGCTGACATTATTGGTCTAGAATAACTGTTTGCTATTTGTTTACTCTCACTGATGCATAATAAACATATATATTAAGACTAGTTGGCTATGTAAATCGTGAAAAATAAGGACAATTAGGCTAGGATTGCTAGTCGACTTTATTATATTTTATTTAGTTATATGAATATAAATGCTAGTAAAACAAAAGGTATTAATGTACATCATGTAGCTTAAGTGGTCATATTGCAAAATAGGAGTTAAAACAATGAAATAAACATTTATGACTTTAAAACATTTTTTTGATAGATAGGTACCTATGTTATACTACAGTCTAGGTAACGCTGTACACAGTCTAGGTAACGCTGTACAGAGTAGTTATAGACTGTTGATAACGATCGTAGACACAGGACAAGGAACTGACTAAACGGTTGATTAGCCAGTATCTTGTCATCTGTCAACCATAGTCTGGTTAACGAGTCTTGGTATGTATCGTTGGCAGGTGACCACGTACTGATTAGTTAAGCGGTTATTTAGTATTTTGCTTGCTTCGCTTATTTTCTTGCACTGCAACCTACACACACGATATTTAAATTTTCTGGGATTTTTGTAGATTGTATGAATTAGCGTTAGCTAGATTGTACCAATACAGTATACTTTAAAAAGGGTTTTCTGTTCTTTGGAAATCAATACAAAGGCAACGCGGATTCTTAGCTTAAATCGTTTACATTTTTATAACTTTGTTGCTTTTAATATAACCACATTCGTCGATCACATGTTGTACATTTTATTTTGATAAGTTAATGTAGATATTATGTAGTATTATACAATATATTGTACTAATTTTATGCAATAAGCTGGACCTTTGGGATTTTCGTACTAATAGATTAAAAGTCAACAGATCTATTTGCAAAAATGTTATTCACTCTCACGCCATTTATTTTCAATATACTTATTATAAAGACTACATGTTTTAGTCCTAATTTATTTAAGGTAGATTTAAAGAAACATTTACTTTCCTAAAATGTATTTTTAAATTATATTACAACAAATTATGCATAGGGGAAGGTTGCTATAAATGGACCACTTAAGTTTGACATCGTATATCTTTTTAATTTACAGTAATAAAATGAAATGAAACAAAGATGTATATTTTAATCAACTATCATATTAAAAAATCTGACACAGCACTGATTTAGCTAATTCAAAATTAAGAAAACTAAAGATAAACTTTTTTTTGGTCGTTGCCTCCTTTGGACCATGGTCGACTTGATCGGACCACTAAATTGCCATCAATGGACTTAGGAAATTTGAGTTAATGGTTCAATCAAGGAAACTTTTATTAAATTGCTAAAACACCTGAACAGCAAAAATATTATTCAACTAAAAAAATATTTGGCATGTAATTAAGAGATCCATACAATTCGTTAAAATTAATAGTATTTTAATTATTATTGAAATAAAAATATTTTTGAGATAAATCAACCAAATCAAATACCTAACAAAATTGTCATTCAACCATTTTACGCTTTGCATTGAGGACAAAAATATTTCTTCATGGATTTTTTAACACATGCGCACTCGACATGAACCCAACCCTTACACATCATACTAACTGAAACGTACCTACGTCTCTCTAGCTGTGATATTTTTTGAAATATTTAAGTGGTCCGATGAAAGCACTGGTCCAATGACCGCAACCTTCCTCTAACTTAAAGTTGGTGCCTACCACTTCGTAAAATAACTAAGTTGTGTTGTCATTGTACCTGTAGTATAAATATGAACGTGCACTTGTGCGCTGTACTCGCACGCGCGATACCTTCTAAAGCTTAAGTCAGCCGTAGCGAATTTACTCGCTGCTTGCTTACCACATGTAGCGACTCTGATTTGCGCGTTTCACGCGAAATCTAAGACATCCATTAAGCTATTCTAATCGCCGCGTTCTAATAACATGACTAAATTGGCTGACGTTTCTAGCATAATAGTACTGGACTCGAATACTATTTGTGTTTAATTGTTGTCGGTGTTTCATTTTGTTCTTCCACTATTAATAATACGACATTGATAAATAATATTGGCTTATGTTATGCGTTATTATGAACGTTGGCCCCGTATAAGAAAGTAGCATGCGAAAGCAATACGAACCGTGTTCGTACGGCATTGCCGAGTGCACGTTCACTGTTAGAAACGACTAAGTCCAGAATTATTTTATATACTTAGGTATGTGATGGAAAAAGTCTTTAAATTTATAAATAAGACTATTGTATAAAATGAATAAATTCACTAAACACGTTTCGTTTGTTTTATTTCTTCTTATCGAATCGAGTTAATATTGCTGACAATATGAATTAAAAATACATCTAAGAGATAAGTTTTAATGTTTATTAAATAATACTGGCGGCAAGAGGTATATTCGTACGGCAGACATTGGTTATTGTTTTGGATAGGTTCATTGTTGTTACCTAATGGGCAATAACTACTCGAGAACATGAAACTCTGACATTCTGTTACACAATGCCTCCTTACATTAAAGAGGAGGAGAATATTTACTCAAATTACACATTGAAAGACAATAGTGTATTGCTAAGATTTTGTGACGGAATTTTGTCACGGTGACCGTGACGGACGGTGGCTTGGAAGCTTGCATATCTTCTTTGCTTTCAGCTTGCTCAGAGTACAAATTACTTTGCTATCTGATCTGGTGCTGAGTGGTTTAATTTATTCAATCAGGACATAAATTTGCATTTGCAATACGTCTTTGCTAGAGGTTCGAGGATCTACTAATATAAAGTAACAATCCAGACTCCTAATATTATTAGGAGGCGGCCTCTTGTTTAGCTACCTTTATTAGCATAAATATTTCATTGTAGTAAAAATAATAACCTGTAAAGGTAGCCTGAAATTACTTAACCGGTCGTATACCGCCGGCTCGCATACCAGCCGGCAGTTTTGTACCCGTCGTAGGCCGGTGGCTCGCATGCGAGCCACCAAATTGGTTTTACGTTAGCTTAAGCTAAAGCGAAGGCGGCGCGCGGCGTTTTGGCGCCAATTTGGTGGCTCGCATGCGAGCCACCGGCCTACGACGGGTACAAATCTGCCGGCTGGTATGCGAGCCGGCGGTATACGACCGGTTAAAGCTCTCGGACAAAATAGCGCTATCTAAGAATAGTTTGATACCTAGTAAGAGTAGGCAGCAACCGTCACATCAGTTTAAAATTACCCTGAATCGTATGGTCAGAACTACACCTTGCAAGATTTTTAACAAGATAGGCGGATGATAATAGCTCTGAGTGTGTACAATTTTCTATCAAGAATGTATAGAGGTTATCGTTTTATACATACATTATCGTAACTTGTGAAACGCTTGTTGTGGCTATTCAGTTTAGCTTTCGTAATATAGACTCCACTTTGCAGCCACGGATCTGTAAGAAATGAAAGATATAACAATTTAAAGCTTTGCTTAAGAAATTAACAAACCAGAACACATCATGAAAATCACAAACACGCTAGCTTCTTACTAGGGTCACCCGCTTGTTATATAATTATGCTACGCAGACCAACCATATCAAAGATAGGCCATACAAATATGACATGAACACTGGCGAATGGCAGAGATGCCTGTACTCTTTCACCATTCGGCAAGAATATTATTTACTTTCTTCTTTACCAGAAACCCGGTGTTTTTAATACAGCTGAAGGTAATTTAAGCCATAGAAACTCGTAATAATGAGGCGTGAGTCTTTCATGGTTTTAGGAATTGTCAGCTGGTCGAATCTCAATGAAACTCGTTGTCATATACATTTTACATGGTCTCACATGTGGTGTGATGATACGCAGGTGGTGTAACCAGACTAACAGAGTCAGGCCTATCGATGGTGACGTGGAAACTTCTCGGGGAGAAGATGCCGCGATCCGAGGAGGAATGGCAGAGGGAGTTCGAGAAATACAAGCAGTATCCTGAGTTTATATAGTATGTAACTAACTAAAAATTAGCAAAGCGCATACAAAGCAATACACTATACTTCTTGTATAAAAAAAAATGTATGAAAGATTTTATCGCTCATTGATACAGATTTATCTGAATAAGAACTTGTAGTGGTATTGACAGACTCTCAAGTGCCAGCTTCTTTCATTTGTTGTATAAAAAAATAGCCTGAATTTTACTTATCGGTTATATTGCTAAATTTTGATAAAGAAAAAAGACTAAAATGGACTGAAAATATGTACACACAGTGACACATCAACCTAGACTGTTTGGACTTTGAACTATTAGAAGTTGAACACTGTGAATCGTGCGAGAGTGCGTTATATTTTTGTTACGCTCTATCCTTACCATTACATCGACACCACTATGCACTGTCCCTTTCCGACAATTCTCTATTTTGTATGGAGCGTAGTTATGCGTATATAGGTTGTCTAACTTGATGTGTAGCCGTGTGTACCTAATAGAAATTATGTAAAAATTACAAGCAATTCAAAACGATGTCTCTAACACATTTTTTAAGACATCAGCAGACATCGGTTTCATACATACTAGATTATGCAGTCGAATATAAATAATTAAATTTCTGTAAGTTTTCTACTAAAGTAGAGGCGAGTCTTACTTGCGCTTAAGCGATTTTTAACAAGAAACAAATCACGTCGTTATATTTTTGAACATAATATGGCGTCAGAATTGTGGGTAGTTGCATGCTTCTTTCCCTACAGGGCACGAACTCATATCCTAATATCAGTGATTTGTACTTCCAGCAAGAACCAAACCATGACGCTATCAGAGTTCAAATGGATTTGGTACATGGAGTTCGCTCACCGCACATGGGGACGAGCCATTGGCGCATGCGTGTTCCTACCTGCTGCCTTCTTCTGGGCACGCGGATACCTTGACAAGGCCATGAAAGTGCGCGTCGGTGTTTACTGCGCGCTGGTCGCTGCTCAGGTCAGTATTGTTCTATAGCTGGTCTTGTGTGAAAAATATTGCGTTATACTTTATTTAGGTGCATGTTCTTTCTTCCTTCTTGCATTTAGTATTTCTAGTGTCTGAATAGCACTGTTATGCCATGAGTCCAGTCACCAGGCTACTTGTTAGGGGTTACTCACTAGACTTATCAGTTGTCAAATCCCTTCATGATAGTAATGGCCAATTTTCACAAAGTTCCGTGAGGTCAAAGTTATTGAGGGTACGTATTTCGCATCTGACATAACCAGAAACGGCTATAACATATGACTGGATCATATCACATGGATTATAGCCTTTCAATGTCGCCGAACAATTTGAATTATAATTTTTAATACATACTTTTTAAGAATGTTAATTTCGATACTATGTTAGAGTGGTTTGCCTAGAGTTACAGAATTAGCAGAATAAGGCTGTCATGTTTACAGTAGGTAGGTATATTTAGTATAGAATAAAATTAGTAATCAATGCAAGCCAGTCTTTTGGATTCCTATGAAGGTACCGCTTCTAACGATTGGACAGATATATTTTCGAAACATCGAAATATCTATATGACCTACAGACTTGTAATAGTTTACTAATGTCAATGTGATACATTCGCGTAAACATAATACAAACCTAATTATATACAAAGTTGCAACAATATGCCATATGCAGTCATAGGTCATTTTCTGTCGATAATATTAGTTCACGTGTTATGTTACTCAATCCAAATATTATGTATTATATAGGTATATATTACGTACGAAGCTACCCTTGTTACTGACATACAGAATATACTTTTTAAAACCCCCAAGCTTAATAAAGTTTGTTGTTTTTCGTTTTCCGTCTAAGCTTTCTTCAGTTGTGTTTGATTACTGTCTCATCGGACTATAAGAATGAAGGAATCAAGGTTATATTTTCGCACACAATTGTGCACTATATCTACATATGTCCTGCGCAGAAGGCTAGTCTCTCATAAGATTGGGCGACATCACTAAGATTCAGCCTGGAGGACATTTATGATAGTCATAATAATTATTTATATACCTTCAAACCCTTCATACAGAACGTTTCTGTTTTAATGAAAACAATTTATATAACAGTGTTTTTATATATATTCCAGGGTCTAATGGGCTGGTACATGGTGAAATCTGGACTGGAAGACCGTTTCCAAGGTCCATCAGACGTGCCTAGAGTATCCCAATATCGCCTTGCAGCACACTTGTCTTTAGCTTTCATTCTATACACGGGGCTATTAGCTGGAGCCCTAAGGGTGCTTCGCCCCTTCCCGCTTGGAGCAACTTTAAAGAACCTGAAGGAGATGAAGGGCGTAACTGCGTTTGCGCATGCCGTTAAGGCTATGGCTTTCCTTACCGCTGTTTCAGGTATGATATATTTTTATATTGATTTTAAAATATAAAGGGTTTATGCAAAACATTGTTTATATAAATACACTGTTATACAAATCATTATTTATATAAATGTATAAATTAAAAAGCAGAAGATGTTCAAAAATATGTATAACACACAACTCATCTACGTTATCAAGTAGGCAATTAAAACACTTTAGGTACTTGAAGACTGGCACTAAAATAACTGCTTTTTATATGCCTTACATTGGTACCTTACATTGGTGATAATAATTATAATCATTGCGCACAAGTATTGACTTGTGCGCAATGATTATAATTATTATCAAATAATTGTATACTCAGAAACCAAAGACCGCGGTGTCTGGGTCTTACCTAAAGATTAATTCCTTTTTGGGCAACGCCTGGACGCTGGGGCTCGCTTTGCACGTCACAACATATTATAAAACAAAGTCCTCCGCCGCATCTGTCTGTCTGTTCGCGATAAACTCAAAAACTACCTACTGAACGGATTTTCATGTGGTTTTCACCAACTACTGAGAGAGACAGTGATTCACGAGGAAGTTTTGGATTTATTTACAAAATGGAGGTCAACGCGAGCCAACCCGCGGAACGCGCATATTCTAGTTTAAAAAGAAATTTGTATCTATCAGTAAATTAATCAGTAGGTATATCATCGATTTATATACATATTGTTATGAGTATGTCAATACGCGATAAGCGAAATGCGAAACGCGATAGGTTATTCTTTTTCGTAAGGGTTAGCAACGCGCGAATTGTATCCTTGGTTGCAAGCATCTACCGTTAATGTTAGGTATAGTAGGACAATAAATGTTAATCTTATAGTCTATATTGATTTACTGTTATTTTCAGGCGCCTTCGTTGCCGGTCTGGACGCAGGTCTAGTCTACAACTCGTTCCCCAAAATGGGCGACAACTGGATACCAGAAGACATCCTAGCCTTCTCTCCAGCGCTTCGCAATTTCACTGAGAACCCGACCACAGTGCAGTTCGACCACCGTATCCTGGGTACCACTACATTAGCGCTAGCTACTGGTCTTTGGATCATGTCGAGAGGAAAAGCACTGTCGCCTATGGCTAGGCGGGTGGTGAATGGTGTTGGAGCTATGGCGTGGTTACAGGTAAGTCACGTATTGACTATATAGATGGCATAATTATGTCATGAGTTGAGTTTATAAAACTTATATTGTAGAGATTTTTATAGTTTATTGTGTGATCCTTTCGATAGTTATACAATTCAATGTAAATTAGGAGTGTTCGCGTTCAATAACGCATTAATGTTAGTGATATTGCACAATATTTTGAACTTGCAGATGTCCTAGAGTTTACGGTACTTAGTAAGACCTGGTTTGCATAAATCCTTTAAATTACTATTTTTTTGTTTATAATATTAATATTCTACCACATACACACAACACCATCTAGCCCAAAGTTAGCAGAGCTTGTACTATGGGTACTAGACAATGGATAAACATACATAATATATACTATTTTTTTGTAAATACATAGGTACATATACATAGAAACACTCAGACCAAGACAAATATCCATGTTCATGCACACAAATATTTGACTTGTGCGGGAATCGAACCCGAATTATTTATATGTATAACCTCTCAAATTTGGTTCAATGAGATATGATCTATGTATCTTCAAATAATAAAATCAAAGATATTGGGTATGCCACAATGCTACTTTGGTGATTAGGGAAAGGGAAAGCGAGACATTTTTTTTCAATTCGGGTTGCAGATCACTAGTATTTTTGTTGAACCCTCCTGCTAATCTAATATACTTATGTTAGGAATATGTTTCACGACGGTAGTTCAATGTGTGTGATTCGAATATCTCGATAACAAGTCCAAGATTTATCCATCGCACTACGGCCGCCTAACCTTTATTTTTTTTGTGTAGAATAAAGGCTGATCCATCATTATAACTCCACAGGTGGCGCTGGGCATCGCGACCCTCCTACACTATGTGCCAACACCACTGGCCGCCTCGCACCAGTCCGGTTCGCTAGTCCTCCTAACACTCGCCATCTGGCTCACGCACGAGATCAAACTGCTCAAGTACATACCCAAGTAATCCTGTACATACTCGCCTAGTCATAGTAAAACGTTATTTTAGTCAAGACTGTATTTTATTTATACAAGGTACTACCCATTTATATTTTCCTTTACTTATTTATCGGTAGCATTTGTTTTGTCTGATGGTAAGCTGTTGCATATTTTATAAAGACAACTCATGGTCTTAAAACATTTGACACAGGGCTCCAAAAAAGCAAAAATTTGCCAGCCTCAATTATTTGTGGATTGCACGAATTCTCGTATGAAACACTTATAGTACCTTGGTAAAACGAATAAACAATTATTTTAAATTATCAATTTCTGGTGCCCGAACATCGATAGCATAACTACGTTTGTATATTTTTCTCTCGACAAACGTTGGAGATAAAGGAGCTGAATAGTAATCAGTTTGACCGTTTGCGTCATAAGTCAAAGTGAACAATATACCTATGTATTTTATAAAGTCCTTTCTTTTGACGTAAAATATAAACTCAGGATCCCATTTAAAAAAATATCCTCTTTTGCAATAAAATATAATAATAATTACTTTTTGATTTAGAGGGAAGTTAAATAAGTAGCATTTATAACTTTCAAATCAATAGCATCAATAAGATGCTGGGATAAATAACTGTGACAGACAGAAGATTATCTCAGCAACCTTATCGTACCTTGTCTGTACAAGCTCCCAAGCTCCCACCATAAGGTAGCTCTCTAGTACGAATAGTAGAAGCGGCGCATAGTATTTTCTCTATGTCCGTGACCGACTTTATTTCTATAACTTTCTCTTATCATCTGCCTAAATATTGCTTGAACGGATAACTCTACATTTGATCACAGTATTATATTTTATCTTAATGGACCAATAAGGGCCTGTTCCACCACCTCCAAATAGCATTTACGTATAAAAGTCTCGCCATCTCTCTTCTTTAACCTAACAAGAGTGAGACAGCCTGCGATTTATTTTTTGGATGACTTTTACTTGATAGTTGTGAAACTGGCCATTAGACTTGTAATAATATCCAAAGGGACGGCCTAATAAATAGACAACACGTGTTATTCACAAAGTGTTTTTATTTGAAAATTTAAAATGCTAATATTGCTTACACACTGAAAAACTGTTATATGTACAAAACCGTGTGTAGACATAACGCCGATGTATAACGCATGAGCATATGTGTGTGTCGAATCGACGTCGCACAAAATGTACAACTTGATAATAGCCTTACGATACACGCAGTGAATTTGTTATTAATATTCTATCTACATATTTTGTAACAATACAGACATGATCCAAACTACGTTCGTCAAAACCCACATCATTTTAATTTTGTCGATTCAAATGCAAGTCCGATCTATGAGGATAGTAAAGGCGTTATACATTTACAAATCTCTACAAAAAGTAAATTAATTTAAAATAATATTTTTTGCATAGCGTCATCTAGCGCTGGGCAGAATAAAATGAATACATCGACTGCTACAAAAATATATTTTTGGGCCAATATACTATAACTTTAAAATTTAAATTGAAAAGATAAAAGAGTCAATAAAATATTATTTCACACAGATTATTCTTTTAGTTTCTTGTAATAATAGGCAGTGTCTTACATTTGCAAAATAAAGTACTATGCTGTGAACGAACTACAAATAGTGTAACAGGGGCTTATTTTTTATTTTACTTACATTGAGCGTGTAAAGCGTGACACGGGTGCACGTACAATTTTAAACTTCTTTAAAAGCCTATTCAGGGTTGAAATACTAAAATAAATTAAATAAACCTTCTTCCAATACTCGTGCGTAAGTAAATAAAATAATTTTATTGCTTAAGGTACATTCAGTAGGAGGTACAGTTGGCAACGAAAATAAATGTTCGAACGCTGCCGGCTGTACATAAACTTAAAGTAAAAAAAAAACAGTGGTAAGGTAAATACATAGATAATATAAGATGTGAGTATGACATTTTGTTAAGTTTACAATTTTGGATATTACCCGTATCTGTTAGTCAACATTTAGTTGTGAGAAATTATTCATGGCGGATCTATTTTTCGTAACACAATAGTATATCACGGGTTACTACTTCGATTATGGACATACAAAAGTATTTTGAATATAACGATGCCATGATAAACTGTGCAAACAATTTGCGTGCACATACATATATTTATAAAAGGCCAATGTTAGACCTCACAATAAATGCAGCTTATTCACGCTTATAAAAACTGCTTAGAAATAGCGAGCAGCGACGAAAGCTTTTGATTGGACTAAATTCTAAACACATGTCTTAACGAATGGGGATAATTAATATGTTGATTAGTGCTATAATGAGAATTCAATGTAATGTCAAAGTAAATTAAATAACTCTCACTTTATACAATTTTATTAGTTCTATTTTTACGTCAGGTTTCTATTGTCCATATCATAAAATTTAATATTGAAAAGCTTTATTTATTATATTGCTTGTACATACCAACTTCATAACTATACTCTACTGAAACATGCGGCCATTATCGATCGCTCTCTCTCTCTCTCTCTCTTTCCTATTATATGTCAATAAGTGCATCGCGATCCATTTATCCACCGATGACGGTGCCTGGCTAATAGGCATTAAAAATTGACTAATAATTGATTAGTACAGGGAAAAGAAAGGTCTAGAAAAAATATTTCAATACTTTTGTATGTCCATAGTCCATTTACATCTTAACTTGACGAAATAGGTCCCTTTGTGAAAAACGAATTGTAGCACCATACATAATTCCTTATTCCGAAATCAAACATATATTTTAGACCGTTTACAGACTATTGTATAAATTCTAACTATGGCCGACTGTAATTTGTAACCTAAATATAAACTGAAAACGCTACAGTGAGGGAACACTAGTGATGATAATGGTAACACAGGAGAAAATTGTTGAAAGATCAAAAATACTCTTTTCTTTTTCACTGGCAATGGCGCCAATTTCTTAACCACGAATAAATGTATCTCTTTCGAATAAAGACTATTGGAAAAATACATTTTATTAAATTGTTCAACGTCACTCCGAATACATACATTTACTTTCTTATTTCAATTTATTAACCACAAATCAATTGAATTATTACATAGTGAATTTTTTATAGTCTTTAAAAGAAAGAGATGCACAACAGAACCAGTACCAAACTAAACCAATCCTATATCGTGTAAGGCGAGAACTACATATATTGAAAGACAGATTTGTTTAGGCGGAGTTTGTCATAGCGAGCTGTTGAATGCAGTTCAAGCCCTAACGCCATACAACAAACAAGTGCGATTATATATCTTATTGTCATCAAATGAAAGTACATTTTCTATTACAATTGTTTAATATGATTTGAAACAATGACAACGCTGCGAATTTTTTATTATTGACATTTAAATTCTGCATAATAATTAATTGTGAGAAAAATAATTGTGTATCTGATATGCTCGTTTAATTCGCTGGATTGCCATTGTCGAATTAAAATAATATCTCAAGCCTCTTCCCAATTAAACTATTAAATAATTATGTATATAAATACTAAAGCTAACCTAATAAGTTAGTACTAAAATTTTATAATCCTCTTATTACAATTTAGACATATAACATATAGGTAGCAGTTATAATTAGAATGAGTTCTTATGATATTGGGACATTTTGAAATTATTTAAGGGTGTATATCACTGGCTGATACTACCACCATCATGGATATACAAATGTACAAATTTCACTAATTATTTTTATCGAAACGTTCATAGACTATTATTAAAAAAATAAAGTTATAATGTAAAATGTTTGGAAAACATATTGTATAATTCGTGATACATCTATTTATGTCGAATGAAACAGCGGGCTTCCATTGACGTCCTTATATTATAAATCAAAGGTGAAATAATTGATGTGACAATGCCATGTATTAGAAACGAGATAACTTCATTGACTTTTATTTACGAATATACAGTGTGTTTCAGACTATGTGAATCAAATTGTAACGGGAGATTCCTTAGGTAAGGACCTTCCAAATATTATAAATAAAAGTAATAAAAAAATATGACCTTTGTGTAAAGATAAAAGACCAAACTTTTTAAAAAAGTACGACTTTTTTAGACTTTCACCTATAGGCGCTTGGTTTATGGCTAATTTTCCTTTTTTCCACTGTTATTATTTGTGAAGGATTGATTCATCAAACAAAAGATTTTTTTTTAAACAGACTTAGTTTTGAAGTCTCTGCATATACTCTACATATTTTGGTATATTTTTTTTTTCACCAAATAATATCCTCGTGGTTTGACACAGCATAATTTTTTATATTTTATTTAGCACATTTGAAAGGTCCTTACCTATTGAATCTCCCATTACAATTTGATTCACATATTCTGGGACACCTGTATATATGTTATTTTTTTATTGTAGGCAAACTAATTAATGTGTAAAATACAGTTCTTGTTAGTATTTTCGTCTCATCAAATTATAACTGCTAACATTTAAATAACTC
This sequence comes from Catocala fraxini, assembly GCA_930367265.1. NCBI lineage: Eukaryota > Metazoa > Arthropoda > Insecta > Lepidoptera > Erebidae > Catocala > Catocala fraxini. The sequence continues at coordinate 8,872,313 of OV884037.1, forward strand.
TATAATCTATATCGTCATATTATCCATAATTTTGATAAAAACTATAATGATTGAAATATTTTGATACAGAAATAAATGCTGTTGAGTTAATTACATAAAAACCAAGATTGTTTTAAAGTATCGACTAAATAATATAAGTCACATGTGTTTTTATCGACGGCATGTAAGCGATAAGTAATCGATAAAACTACACACGATTTATCGATGTCGATAAAAATTATAATTGTCTGTCAAATCGATATGTGACGGTAAATATTGTCAGAATATACAATTAGTAAATTAATTAGACTTTTCCGTATACAAATATAAGCGTGTACTTTTTCTAAAAATTTTAAGAATAATGGTCTACAATGATTTTGATTACCAGAATGACTACTATGATAAGTACGCCTTTTGTGTATTATTTTTTATTTGTATAACTTATTTCAATCGGAGTCCAACTGAGTATCATATAAGGCCTTCATTATTATAAAAATGATTACTTTTAATTTTATAACTAAATAATATATTGTCCTAAAATATACTGAGATTAATATATATCGACAAAATATTTGAGTCATAATATTAATTTCTATACATGAATTCATTGAATAATTTTGTCTCTACAATTAACCGCAATACATATTAGGTAACTGGGAACACAATATAGAAGCTAAATTAGAAAAAATATTTACATAATGATTTTTCAGTTTATTATATGCATATTATGTTCCACCACTGTCAAGGATTACTAAGACAACTATCTCTCGTATGTGGACTTCGTAAAAACATGTCTGAATTTATTTAGCTGTGGTGAAACGAAGCTTATTATTTCACATCTCGACGATCACTATAACAAAATACAATTTTAATCGAAACTTATTATAATAATTTCCGTAATAAGAATACAATCCACAAATTACTAACAACATTATAATTTTGCGTATATAACTCGTGTGCAAAATCTAACACTAAACATATGCTGCTAAAGTACGCATTTGTACAAACCGATGATTGTTTTTAGCATTTTCTTATGGAATATAGTCGCGAGGCTTTCGTCCGATAGGTGAAGACGCAAGGCAGATTTATTTTAAGGTAACTTTTGTAGGCTTATTATGTGGTCGTTATGGTCCCGAATTGACCTTTTAATAAGTGATATAAAGGTGGTCCATTAAGGCTCATTTACGAAGCAAGTTTCTTGCAGCAAGTCTAGTGCTATCTTTGTCTTACTTGATGGAAAAACGGAGATAGAATGATGACACTCGCTTCAAGAAACTAGCCTCCTCTAAATGGGTCTTTAAAGAAATTATATACGTATATACCTAAAAGCGTAATTCTATGTTTTAAGCAACGCTGCCAACTTAATCGAATATCGTCAACATGTCGAGCAAGCGTGCCAACATGGTAATAATATTGTAGTCTATAAGGCAATCAAGTTTAGTATCTAAATATAAATATTATTTTATCACATAATATTTGATATTTGATCGCGCCGCAACACATTTTAATATATAGCCTCACGACTTATTCCCCACACAACATACAGTTGAATGCAAAATTAACATCTAGCGTTCGATTACAATATTAAAAATAAACAATATATTATTATAATAATTCAGTAAGTATTTAAAGAAAGTTTTTTATAACATCACAATAGATGGCAGTCGCTTTGTGTAATGGCAGATTTAATACTTGCGTTCAAAAGTTACCATTATTGTAACATTCGAATTGTATAGCACAAAATTTTGCATAGGGAAGAGGTAGCCTTATCCGAAGGCTACGAAACAGCATAGCAGCATACATAAGCGTAATTGCTTGGAGCTTATCCAAGCAAATATGCTCAGCTCAATGCATTTCTAACGAACGTTCGACGTTTTTAACTTTGCCGTGCTCAGCGTATTCGAGCATATTTCGTAACCCTCGGTTTAATGTCTCGAGAAGTCTAGACTGTAATCTTTTGAACTGAATTTTATATATCAGATTTATAAATGGCACTCGAACGGCCATTACTAAGATATAAACATATTAATTATTATTATCCTATACACAATTTGTCAATGAAATAAAAATAAATAATTTGTTAGTTATATAATTTGCGAAACTACGTCATGCAATTATAATAATATATAATGCTAGGTGGCTATCTAAAGCATCTTTCGTGAATCAGTATGTTATTGTCTGGTATGATTGTTAAAATCGCTAATATCAACAAATGGAATATTAAATAATTATGTATAGTTGGAAGCTACGTCCGTGGATAAGAACGTACCTAGTGCTACACGTGCGTCGAAACATATCGATAAAATGGTATGGGACTCGCTTCCCGTATCAATTAATCTTTCGATTAAATTAAATTTACAGTACAAGCATTTAATTTTAATGCCTATTGGATCGACCAATACGAGAAGTTAGTCTCAATGCACCAAAATCAAGCTAGTAATTCATAATTTACAGATTTCAAATATTTTATAACCAGCAAACACTATTAAATTTGAATTTGTCGAAATTTTATTTGTAAGATCTTTCTAAATTAAATTCGCATACTTGTACTAGTTCTTAATCTCAAGGTGATTGAGGATGTGTAATGTACATAACTGTCGTTCAGCCTCTTATTGAGGGTACAAAGTAACCGTATCTTTGAGCTTGATGTTACATGCTCGAGAACAATACAAAGCTGAATTCTCTATAAGCCCTTGGATGTATAAAGAAAGCGACACAAATATGCACTTTTAATTTTGACACAGCCTATATACATATCGCCTTACTAAAAACACAAAACTCAGGACATAACAAAATATGTTTTTAAAGACATGAACATAATTATTATATTCATTGTTATATTTACCGTAATATATAAATAAATAAATATTATTATAGTATAGATCAGCGTGAAACTGTGTATCGTAATAACCATTGTATAGCCCTTAAACTATGCTCCTGTTCTAACTGCAATATACATATTAAACACTACAATTGGGGCTTTTTATATAAATATAAATAATTTTATACGAATCTAGTACAAATTATAATGTATGCATATGAAGGATCGGCCATAAAGCATGTGTTACTTATAGATCTCAAATGTTACAAAACGTTAAGGAATCTTGACGGTTTGTAACATGTAAGAGAGAGCGTTATATCACAATAATTCAGCATAACTTCATTAATTTAGTATATATTAAGCATATTTTAGATACCCTTTAGAATGAGATTGTAACTTTCATATTATTTGGCAATTCATGGTGATAATATGCCACGAATAATCTACTTAGTGGTGAAATAAATGTAATTCCCAGTGGTACATAAAATAATGACATCTACAATGTTATGTAAATATTTTAAGGAGCATCTATAATTATCTGTAACTTTCACAACCCAACATGTTTTATAGCCGAGCCTTATTTACAAGTACAAATGAAATATACAATGCGACACCCCATCGAAAGCGTTCACAATATTCAAATCAACGTGGACACTCTAAACAATGAAACTCGAGCGTTCGGTCGAGCACAAAGTAATGATAAGGTTTTGAATACCCTAACGTGTACAATATAATGAACAAACATTTTGAAATCTACATGACTGCATAAACACAAAAGGTAAGCCAGATTACGTAGAGTAATATACTAGTAAGTATTATAAAGGGAAAAGATTTGTTTGAATATAAGCACTGAATTGATTTTAATAATTGTTTTACCATTAGAAAGTTACTTTATCCAAAGTAACATAGGCTATCTAAAGTAACATTACGGTACGACGGGAGCAGAGTAGCAATCATAACCGTGGTGCTCAGTTAGTAACTAATAAATTAATGTCATGCCCTCTGTATATCACATAATTACAACGGGAGTGTCATTCTGAGCAGCCAATCAACAACTACCAGATCAGAAACCGAACATTTATCAGTCTATAAATAATACAATCCATCACATACTAATTTTTATTGCAGTAATCTTATGTCGCCGTTTTGATTATGTAGGTGACATTATCCTATTATTCTGGTTTACAGTTTTATGACGTCAGGTTGTAACCATTTTGTATAAAGGTCTATCTGGATTCTCTATTAAGGAATAATTATATATTAGTTGGTACAAACTTTGTGATTGATTTAAAATATTTGTACAACAATTGTACATGCTAGGGGCAGACAACCGTTTAAATCGGTTACACAGTAAATAATCTACGTATCCAATAAACTTTATTTTAAAATTGTTTCATTACGTGGATTATGTTGCTTTGAGATACCTTCATGGCGCGTCTTTGTGATATATTGCTTTATATAAATATGAATTTACCAGCTAGTATATCTAAAATCATCGACCTTGTATTAAATATTAAATAATGTATAATAAATAAAGCAATTTTTGAATTACAGAAATGTGATCATAAAGATTAAAAGCATAGTTTTATAAAATAATATAAGCGTCTATTAAATTTTATATTTTTCAAAGGATCTAAAATAACAACTAAGCCTCGAGTGAGCCACAATTATTAATTCGAACGGTTGGCGCCATGGTCGCTTGTTGTTACTACGCCAAAACATAGATGGCGGTACGTTCGTGCTTGCTTCAAATCCGCCCGTAATTGCTAATCCAAGGAAACTAAACAATAGCACAAATAAATATGTATGTAATGGTAAAGACCGACATATAAATGCATGATACCACAAAGACGCGAGTTGCAGTTGTGCGATGCAACTAGCTCGGCGGCTGAGGGTCGGTGCTGACGATCACCTGCACCACGTAACCTGGCGTGATCTTCGCCTCCTCGACTAACAGACGGTCACCGAGGAGCTTGCCGCCGTAGAACCACCGCTGGCGCCACGGCTCGATGTTTTCTTGAGCCTGGAATGTTTAACAAAAAATAAGTGTCTTCCAAAATGATAGTGCGTGACGTCAAAATCGTTTCAATAAGTCTTAATAAACAGATCCTACTGACTTAATTATAGAATGTACAGTTCAATTTATAAATAAACCTATACTGCAACGAATAAAGTTGCAAGATTGAGAAAATATTAACTCACATTAAGAATAGTTTAAAAAAACATTGGACGAAGTATTTTGTAAAGTTTTTCTTATTGTTTATGAACTGCTTTTGATACTACTTAAAATATCACCTAATAAAAATCAGAGAAAAGCTTAGAAAGCAATGTGCATAAGCCTTATGCCATAAAGCTTATGTAGCTTAATACGTCCATCCGCGTACAACACGAAATGCCCTTATAATTATGTCTTGATATAGTTAAGCTGACAGCGTATATAATATGTGCTATTTATAACAAATGGAATTCAATGTTATAATATTTTGAAGTGAAATACAATAGGATTCGTCTGGTAATGACCACACGTACCGCTCGAATCGCACCGACCATGGTTGGGCCACAACGGGTAATCAGAATTCTATTATCTTAAATTTAACGCTTTTGAAAACCGTTATAATTTATTTTTCATACTAGTTGATAGTTGTAGATGCTATTCGCATTGCCATACAATTATAAAAGTTCTTAAAATAAAGTTCAATTTAATAAATAGTACAACGGCTGCTTTTATAAATTATTAGCCTTCCATCCCGGCTTTGCAAAGGTAGTACAAAAACTTAACAAATTATACACCTAAACCTTCCTCGTGAATCACTCTATCTATTGGTAAAAACCGCATCATAATCCGTTCAGTAGTTTTTGAGATTATCGCAAACAGACAGACAGACGCCGCGGGGGACTTTGTTCTATAATATGTAGTAATTGAATCAATCTAATTCTAACATGCCTTCAATGTGCTTTTGCGAGCTCACTCGTGGATAAGCACAAAACCCCCTGAGAATGTCCCTCCTTTATTATACTAGACATACAACTGAAATTAAGAACAAGATGTATGCCACTTTATCTACTGTTAAAGCGTAATATATTAGGCTTGCTTTGGGTAAGGTGGTTGGATAGCCATGATGGAAGGAGGACGCCGTCTACCTTATCAATATTTCATTAGATCAATTTAGTTCTAAATGCGGCAAGCACGTTGCAAGATCGATGTGCACTATAAAGCAGAACATTGTGATCGATTTTCTATATACCTGTTACTACCTGATTATTTTATAGTTTTCACCTATCATCACCAAATGTTAGGCAGTAAGTATATCACTCTTTTATATAAATATATAAAAGAGTGGTATACTTACAACCCGTACCTTGTGCCTAAATAGGCACAGGGTACGGGGTGCAGACCATGTGCTGCTACAAAAATTTACCTATCACAACACTTAATAGCACTATGTGTAGTACTAAGATGTATTTTAATTTTAAGTATGTACCGACTTTTGTGTCGCAGCAATAGTGAATGCGATGGCTGTGCATGAGATCTCGGGTCCGATTTCCATGTCGGGCAGTACAGTGTGTGAAAGCGTTATTGTTTTTCTGTTAAGAAATTCAGTTAAGTAACAGCACGGACTCTGGAACTGTGCACGGTGGATGGCAATATGCTCGCCTCCTCTAACCTACTTGAGACTTAACCATAACTGGTAAAGGAGTAATACAGCTCAGCCTTCCTCTCTTCCTATATCCCATAGGCGTAACACTATGTATGTATGTTCCGATTGACAGGCAGAATAGCCATTTTTGCTTTACCTTCTTTTACGGTAGATAACGAATCGGTTAGAGACCATTTTCTCCTTTGGCAACTGGTTGCGAATCTCATTTGCCAATGTGGCTGGAGGGAAATTTTCTGGGACGAAGACATGTTCATGAGCGACGACTATCACTAACAATCAGGAAGGCCGCTAGCTCGCTTACATAAAAGCCGTTAAAACACTAGATTCTATCCGGCAATTGAATCCAGAGCCTAAACGTAAGATTTTTTTTGGGTGACAGTAAGCTATTACCGTAGTAAAAGGCGTATGTAACACCAGGGGTATTAGTCATACATCACACTAGGAAAAGGAGAATAAAGAAATGATGAAAGGCAAGGAATAGACAACTTAGGAGAACCTCTAGCAATTTTTCATACTAGGCGGCCTTAGCAACAGTTCTAGTCCAATAGCGCCAGTTTTATGTAGGAGGATGGTTTACCGGGTATACCGGCTCATTCGTATCATCAAAATTAATTGCCGACTATGGGCTTTAAGACTCACAAAGAAATTGCAAACTTATAGTTGTCGCCCTTTGGTACTTACATAGTTGTAAGTTCAAACGAGCCACACCAGTAAGTACACGTTTTTTTATTGTTACACTATTCTTGAGTCGATTTAAAGAACTAGTACAACTAGAGCTCTCATAGCTAGAGCAGCGTACGTACAACTAGAGCAGCGATAGCTCAGTGGGGAGACCAATAGACTGCAATGCAGAGGGTCTCGGGTTCGAACCCACGTCGCGCACCTCTGACTTTCGGAAGTTATATGACTTTTCGAAATTATGTGCGTATTGACTGACAATTATCGCCTGCTCCGTGCCTCGGAGAGCACGTTAAGCCGTTGGTCCCGGCTGCCATAAACATCTATGGCAGTCGTTATTGGGAAAGTCAGTACCCTCTAATATCCTGACACTGGTCTAGCCTTAGGGTATCGTTAGCCTTCGGGTTGCGGAGGTCAGGTGGCAGCCGCTCCGTGTAAAAACTGATATCCAGTCAAATCCGGTTAGACCAGAAAAGCCGACCCCAAGTGACTTGGGAATAATAAAGGCTAAGAGAGAAGAAGACAACTAGAGTTCTCATAAACACGTTCAAGTACTAAACGTTGCTTAAAGTAAACAACATAGTAGGTCATCGGTGTAATTGTAGTGCCCAAATTTGAAAGCTATTTAAACTGTCGACGCTGGCCTTTGCAACCGAACCGAAAGTCACAAGCATAAGCAGGGTTGACACCAGAAATATTAGGTATCTTATACCCATGATTACGTCTGCGTATAGACAAGAACTTACTTTCATTTGAAATACATGCGTCAAATACATAATATGGTTAGGTTATTTCAGTGCCAATTAAATTCAATAATTCAAGAAACGTTGCAGTATTCTATAAGAAGCTCAACGTTTTCCCAATTATAAAAAAAATAACGGTTATTTGTCAAAAGTAATAACGATAAAAAAAATTTGTAAATTGACAGTTGATGGATAAGGAAGGATTTATCTCTTCATATTTGTGATATGTAATGATCTGATTGGTAACCACAAAATGGCAAATGCGTGATAGACAGTAAAATGAATGCCTTATATACATATAAAGACGTCATGGTCAAAGTGCCTAAAAGCCAACTCACATAGATCACGGTGAACATCTGTAGTGCAGTCTAAATACTGATTATTAGATAATATACCTACGACGGGCGGCTGATAAATTCACGGACTAAGGTACTTAATGGAGCAGCGATAGCTCAGTGGGGAGACCAACAGACTGCAATGCAGAGTGTCTCGGGCTCGAACCCACGTCCACCTCTGACTTTCGGAACTTATATAACTTTTCGAAATTATGTGCGTATTGATTGACAATTATCGTCTGCTTCGTGCCTCGGAGAGCACGTTAAGCCGTCGGTCCCGGCTGCCATGAACATCTATGGCAGTCGTTATTGGGAGAGTGTCGACACAAAAGATCCTACTGGGTCGAAGTGTCGCCGGTCTGCACTGACCTCATCTCATTGTCGTGCGAAAATCTTCGCCCCCGTAACTCTTTTTTCAAGTTTCAAAAAAGGAAAAACTGACTGGGTGCCAAGTCCGGACTGTAGGGCGGATGGTCAAGTTCTGTGAACCCCGTGGCTTTTAAGGTATCTCTCGCAACATGAGCGGTGTGAACGGGCGTGTTGTCTTGCAGAAACAGCACTCGCGCCAACTTGCCGCGACTTTTCTGTACGACTGCTTCGCTTCACGTGCCTGACCCAGTAAATTTGTATAGTATTGGCTATTCATTGTAGTCCCTTTAGGCAAGTAATTCATTAGTAAAATTCCTTCGCTATCCCAGAAAATGGTTGCACTAATCTTAGAGGCCGACTTTTCCACCTTAAGCTTCATTGGCGGTCTTTCCCCCTTTTTTATCCACTGCATCGGTTCTTATTTGGACTCGGGATCATACTATCGTATCCAGGTTTCGTCTACTGTCACTATGAGGTAACAAATTTTGTCCAAATCACTCCGACACAACTCCAAAAAATCTTTACATCTCGCCAACTGTTGCTGCTTGTCGGGCGGTGAGCATTCGCGGTACCCAACGCACACAATTTTTTTTTATATGCAAATGTTCATGCAGACATTCTCCAATTCGTTCATTACTAATTTGAAGCTCTCTCTGCCTTAATTTAATTCTACGATCGGCCAGTACTAATTTTTCAACATTTTGAACATTTTTTTCGGTCAATACCGTCACTGGGCGGCCCGAGCGGGAATCATCTTCACAGCTCTCCCTTCCTTGTTGAAATAGCTGAGCCCATTTTTTTTACCATCGTGTATGAAGGCCGAGAATCCTGAAGAACCGATGACATTTCATCAAAAATTTCTTTTGGCGTATTCCTTTTTTTACAAGGTATTTAATCACAATGGTGTTGTTGCTTGTTCCAGGGATAAAATGTTTATGAACCAAATAAAAAGGGGTGTTATTTGTACCTGTGTTATTTGTACTACCAATTAGTCAGGCAATTAGTGTTATCAGTGACGAAATGATGAGTCATCGCTAGATGCCCTAGGCCGCGAATTTATCAGCCACCCCTGGTACATCTTAGAGTTTACTTTTTCTTTGAGACCAAGCTAACGATATAATCAACTTAGGCTAGAGTACGTCTGCCAAAAAAGAAAGCGTGTAGGCATCAGACGATTCTTCTTCGATTTTGTATCTTCATTGATTTTATATGTATTCAATTTTAGCTATTCTAAATCAGGTAAGGTTAGGACCAAGTTAGATAAAATTCATTTTCAATTTGACGGTCAGATAGCACCAGAATGAATAAAAATCGCCTAAAAAGAATTATATTTACATCAGCCGAAGGATAATTATAACACTTAATATTAAACAATATTAGCAGGTCTAATGCAAATATATTTAAATGATACTATCCAAATATGCGCTCAAGCATTAACATTATGAAGTAAGGACAAAAGATTACGTGTTGTAATAGAGCGAAGGAAGTATGTGCGAAACATTTTATTTAAATTGTACGAAGCCGGAACCAATCTATTGCAGGGTCTTTATATAAGAATTACTTAACAACGTAACAATTCGAGAATACATTCATACAAAGACTCACAGGTACCTTCAACCTATAGAAGATCAAAGACTTGAATCGTGTTAGCTGTGCTGTTAGTAAAGGGGTCCAATAATGATCTTCGTTCTTTGCGCTTATAATGCAACATCCATACCCGTTTATGCTTATCAAGTTTATTTCAGAAATCTTTACCAATATATTTCAATAGGAATTGTCAATTTTATTTCCAGATATCCCCATGGGTTAATTAAACACAATGTAGTGGGGATTTTGGGAAAGCAGGGACTTATTAGTCGCGTATAATAATTGTCATAAATTTATAATTATTTAAGCTGTGGATAACGGTGTGGGTTGCACATTTAATCAAACTTTGTTTAAAATGTATTAGTAATAAGGACCCTGTTCGTTATTCCAAATAAAAAAATAATAAAAATAATATAGATTGGTGGAATTGTTAATTAAATAAAACCACTAAATTGTGTTTATTTAACCAGAGGTCTTTTCTAAAGAATATTTCCTATCCGCACTGGTCATATCGATGGGAATTGTTAGAATAAATTGCTTATCATCAGGCAGGTCGCCGCATGTCATTATAGCTACTTTTATAAATAGAAAAGTTTCAATAACAGTGTTGTAGCAACCCTGTGTTCACAACATGGCAACATAAGAAGGCACGGCAGTTGCAAAATTTCGCATCGTAGCGGTTACGTCACACATGACCGTGTTCCAAGCCCCGCTGCAGTCTGCACAACACTTACATATTTTATTGCTGTTTTACTAGCGGCCTTATTGTGGCATACGAACATACTAACTCACATCATAAACGGATCATTATATGGATTGCGTTGTTTGAATGTTTAACATTGTATGTAGTGTCAAAGAGAAAATGGTCCATGACAAAAATTGTGCCGAAAGTTATCTTAATGCTCTTAGGTCATCTATAACTCTTAGAGTTAGACCTAACAACTTGCAGACTTATAAGTCAGCTGTTAATCGCAACCAATATTTTGTTAAGCATTTCGGATCGTCACGGTAGTACTTTCTCGATTTAACTTTGTAAGGATTAAGAACATGAGCAAGCGAGAAGCAATCTGTTTGGGGAAGAATCTCGACGCTACATAAGATCGCATCTAAATGACCTCTGTGTTGTGATGTAGCAGTACTCTAGAGCTCCTTATCGTATTGAGTTGCAGCGGCGCACTGGCAGCCAGACACAATAGGTTTTCAATTATGTTTGGCATTTCAACAATTGGTAGGTTAGGACGCTAAGCGGCTAGCAGGGGCAGTCTTGCGTTTTATATTATTGTATATATTATTGTATGTAAGCCCTGTATATAAATTGCCCCACTACTGGGCACAGGCCTCTTCTCATAAGAATGAGAAGGTTTAGGCCACAGTTTGCCGTGCTCGCCCTGCGGGTTAGCAGACTTTATTTACGCTTTGCGATTGCTTATTTCAAGAAAGGCCAGCAAGTGGCATTTGGTATCGCATAAACCCTTAGGCTGCAATCACCTTTTGGTACCAGAAAGGCCAGTGTCATGGTACAAAAACTCGTCGATGCCCTCCGTCATTGGGCACCCGCTTACGTGACGATTCTTGTCCATCTGTACATGCACTCTGCACTCCATTCATATGTATAACCCACCCATCGCACGTCAACGATAACAATACGTGACAAGCAGCATATATTTACTTTTAGTATGCGTAACACATTACTTATAAATATTCGAACTTAAATTTATCTTGTGGTGTTCAAAAGTTTGTCTGGTTATTATTTTGCAATTCTGAAGGGACTATATTATTATTGACTGGTAATTTAGATAATGCATGTTAGTTTTTAACACGCTTTTATTAACTTCGCCTGTTTTTACGCATGTATTCATTTGAGATTATAGTCCTACTGGGTTTTTAAAATTAAAATTGGCTTAGGAGATTACATTACATTCATATGTAATTGAATCTTTTAATCCAATTTTATTCAATGCCAGACTGCCGATTAATTTGGAATTTTGCACACGCATCAAGAACCGATTAAAATGTAAAATTTGTATGTTCTTTTTAGTTTTATTCACTAGAAATCGATAATGTCGAAGGCACTATAATATGGAAAACTCGGTTAAAAACAAATTTACCGCCAGCCAAATTATAAGCGGTTACTGTGAGTCAATAATAAGCAATACTGCTAAACATTTGCCCTTTTTTTTGGCGTCACCCTGTGACGACAAACCCTTATCAGTTACCCCTAGCAATTGGAGCTAAGTGACTCTTGAGTACTACTAGTTTAGTTCTACTCTATACTAGTTCTTTAGCACCACGCGGCAACTACAAGGGACTAGGAGTGCTGCTGACAGCACCAGGCTTCTTTAAAATATCCTGGATTGTCACAAACCAGTAACCACATCTATCTTTCTTCATTCATTTTTATATTCGTCACGTCTTTAGGATACTTGTATATATTAACCTGTCTTTTCTCTAGAGCATCTTTAATCTAGCCAACGAGAGTTAACCGAGACTTCCAATCGCCTTCTCTTCTGTTAACTCAGTTTGAAAAGTGTGGTAATCAAAATTTAGATACACGTGTTCAGATTTACAGCTGTTGGAATCAAGACTATGTTCGTCTCGTGGAACCAAATTTAACAGACCTTTCTTTGACCGCACATATCTAGTAGGTACTGAGGGGTTTATTTAGACTAGACATATAGATTTAAAATAACAAGAACAGATCCGTGTTGCAAGCAATGTTCAATATTCATAATGGAAGCACGTGTTGCGTTGCACACTGATTAACAATGCAGGTTTTATACAATGTTTACTAAACATGATAAACTAGATTACGAAAGAATAGGTATAAAAATGAATACATCTTCTTGCTAGAGACTTGTTAGCTATGGCGTAGTGATGGCCAATAAAAAATATTTAGCGATTCAAAAATTGTACAATCTGTTTTATGTATTTATTCATTATACTTAATCTTGTTGAAAAACCAATCAAATTATGACGTGTTATGTGTGATTACGACATGTAGTGTAATGCAAACTATTTTAATCTATACAAAATCTCTATTATTCTTCGAATGTGTTGCATTAAAATAATTATGATTATTAATATTTGTCTAGTCTTGCTTACGAGATAAACATCTTTTCGCATGTAGAAATACTAATATTCACATATCAGTTTTTGACAATCGATTGCTATTTCTATACGATAGCCGAAAAATATTAAGATTCATTTGTTAGAATACTTAATATTTAATGATATTCGGCATAATATGATGACACTTGGGAAAAATAAAACAGTATCCAGATGGAATTGAACCAAATGATATACCAGCGTCTTTGAAATGCAACAAACTATTATATCAAACGACTATCTATAGTTCTACACCATAAGCACCTTGACAGATAAGTATTTATATGTTAGTACATAATAATAATGTCCTCCAGACCGAATGTCGGTCACGACGGCAAATCTTTAAGGAGACTGGCCATCTGCGCAGAAGATATGATAGCACAAGTGTGTGCGCAAACACAAGTGCATTCTTTGTTCCCTAACTCTTACAATCCGATGAGACGGCAATCCAACACGCTCGGGTAGAGGTCAGGCGCAGAACCACTGTCTTTACGTGCCTTTCAAGGCACAGGACTGTCTAACTGTCTACTATTAAAATTTCTTGACAGAAAATCCAGTAACTTTTTTTTGTCCGGTTTCGCACCCGAGTCGTAATGCACAGCAGTTGCATTTACTACTGCTCCGTAACGGACACAGCTTTAATACATACTTACATTAAACGTCTTTATTACCAAGAAGGGTAGGCCAAAGTGTATGACTTAAATACATCCTTTTTTTATTAATCTAAGGTGGCAAACAAGCATACGACCAACCTGATGGTCACCGTTGCCTATGGACGCGTTCAACACCAGAGGTATCACTTGCGCGTTGCCGACTCTTTAGGAAAGAAAGAGAAAAAGGAAGTGGGAAGGAGAAGGAGCGGGAAGGGGGAAAGAGGGTGATTGGGTCCATATTTCGCCTGGTATGATTACAGATCCCGCGTGATAGGGAACGAGTCTACTGCAGTCTATCGGACACAGTACCAGACCGTGCTGCTATAACGTGGCATCGAATACATAGTTGGAGAAATGTGGGTATTGTGCACCTATGCTTACTCTACAAACGCGTAAGACTTTCTAATTTTTAAAAAGACAACTGACGCTCTAATTTTAATTTCTATGTCACCGGGGTCTCAACATACATACAGATAAAGGGCCCAGACTCGAAAAAAGTATTCGTGGATCATACAACCTTTTGTCCCGTGTGGGGATCAAACCCACAATTATCGGCGCATTGACTTAATATGTAAGTTAATTTTTAATGACATGCAGTATGGATACGACATAATTAGTTTAATAGTAACACGCGGGAGAACTATACTCCATATAGTTAGGTACTTAACTAAAGGTAAACAATTTTGATGTGACATTTATCTAAAATCTCAGTTTAAAAATAAAATGCTGTTAAAGATCAATGTAAATACAACAATAACGATGACTAAATCAATTGAACGGTTAGTTTAAGCAGTAGTTTATTTGTTTAATATGTGTTAGTGTAAAAAGTCACATCAAGATTGTTTACCTTTAGTTAAGTACCTAACCAAATGGAGTATAGGTAATAGTCTATAACAAGCAACATTATTATGATTAATAAATGTGATAGTGTGTGAGTATCACACTCGTAAATGGCTCCACCCAGACGAGGTATTTTCCATCAATATCTTGTATTAATGTTTTTGTTATCTGATAGACTTGTTTTGAAGTCTTCATTATGTTAATCAATTCGACAGGGTGCGGCAATTATAATGTCATCACTATGCACTTATTGAATCCTAACTTAATATTATAAATGTGAATGTGAGTTTGTTTGTTACGCGTTCACGCCTCAACTACTCGACCGGTCATCATCAAGTTTCGCATACACGTTGTTAGGGGGACAGAAAAGGAGATAGGGTACCTTTCATCCAGAAAAAATAACTGTTACTAACTTAACCTACATTTACGCAAGTAAAGTCACCGGCAAAATATAGTCTATTATATTAATATAACTAGCTATGCCCGCGGTTTCACCCGCGTTTATGGTTACTGTGCCGTCCCCGTGGATCGTAGCGTTAAGTCATATAGCCTATAGTCTTCCTCGATAAATAGGCTATCCAACACGAAAATAAATTTTTAATTCGAACCAGTAGTTCCAGAGTTTATCGCGTTCAACCAAACAAACAAACTCTTCAGCTTTATAATATTAGTACAGATATAAAATTTAAATATTATTAATTTTTTTATTCGATCCTAGTTTTTGCCCGCTGTTTCGCTCGCGTAAATGGAGATTAGGTTAGGTTAGGTTTCCAACAGTATTTTTTCTGGGTGAAAGGTACCCACCCATGTCCTATTCTCTACCCCCGACAATGTGTATACAAAATTTCATGTTGATCTTATAAGTAGTTAAGGCGTGATAGTGTAACAAACAAACTCACATTCACATTTATAATATTAGTAAGGATTACAGGGAGAGCGGGCCCGGTGATCATGGCTACTGAAAAGCAGTTGAAACGTCGGGAAAAGCATAAATGTAAATAGTTAGAAATTAAAATAATTCATATACCTAAACCACAATCCGTCATAAATAGTTATTTTTCAATGTGCAACATTCGCGTAATCGTAAGGCAATGTTATTATAGTTCTAAAGTAAAAAGTAGGTACATTGAACGTATTTATTGAGCATCCTCGTAGAACTGACTCATATCCAAGATTAGGGTATGACTTATTGAGTCTTACTGCTGCTATTGCATTTCATTGACTGAGACATTGCTTTGAAGTTTATTTTTAATGCTAACTAACTTAGCATAAATAATTTCAGTGTTGCAGGGTAAGCAAATTCAAAAAACAAAAACAACGAACATTCGGAACAACTTATTGTGGAGCACACTTTGACCGATGTGGTTAAACTTGCAATACTTGGCGCAGTGGTATCTAGTAGCGAGGCGACCACTAAGGCCCTGTTCCACCACCTCCAAATAGCATTTATAAGATAAAAACCTTGCCATCTCTTTTCTTTCACCTAACAAGAGTGATACAGCCTGCGAATTATCTTTCGAATAACTTGTACTTGATAGTGGTGAAACTGGCCGTAAAATACCTTCCTGTGCAGTCAAAATCTCGTTTGGTTTATCTTTCCTTAATAAGCCACAAAACTACTATCCTATATCATTCACATGAGAGTTATAGTCCTCAATATCAGTTAGCAACAGTCATAGCCATGAGCATAATAGTTGATTGCATATCAAAACTGTTAATTAAAGACGGTTAACACATCACCTTAACTAAGAGGAATGCGCCTGCACCTAATGAATGAAGGTCAGGCTATTAGCAACATTAAGGGACGTTATATCAGTCGTAGTTTAAACTACAGTGTGTCTCAGACTTTTCATGTAAATTTTAGCTAAGCATTATGATTGGGTCTGAATCCAAAATATTGTTTCTAGATTTTTTTGGTTGTCTGTCTCTTTATTTGTCCGATATTACATAAGACAGTGATTGTTCAATGGAATTGCCATCACTAAAAATATCTCAGGAACCGTTACTCGTTTTCTGATCAGATCAGTTATTCTGGAGAAAGAACAGGTATAGTCTACATATACTAACGAGCGCACATTAAGAATGTAATGAGATTCAATAAAATAAAGAGTGATATGCTAAGATCGTAGTAAGGGGGCAACCGTAATTTCCTCTCCCATATTTTTAGACGCGTGAGTTTAAATAGTCATTCGCTTTTATCCCCAAAGAGGTAGGCAGATATGTATTACACATCCACATTTCGCCAGCTATTGTTTTAATACATACATACATAGATTCACGCCTGTTTCCCAGAGGGGTTGGCAGAGACTACTACTACTACGGATTTCCATTTGCTACGATCCTGACACACTTCTCTGACTTCATTCACATTCCTCATACACGTTCGCCGGTTTAAGGTAACCTGGCCTTTGTCCAGAACGTCTCCGATCTGATCGAGAAACGTTCGCTTAAGTCTTCCCCTTGCTACTGTTCTATTCACACTAGCTTTATGAACTTTCTTAGTTGTCAGTCTTTTCTCACCCATTCTTTCTACATGCCCAAACCAGATTGTTGTTTTAAGTTTTACGGAATAGAGGGCGAGGCTTTTTTCGTTTCCTAAGCATAGTTCCAGAGGTCTTTCTGCTAGTAAGCTTTATAAAGCTCGCTGATTTCAGCATGAATAAGCCGGCTCGATCGGGGGCGGACTATCCTCTCACAGAATATCGACGTGAAATAACAGTATTCCTACTGTTGTGTTTCGTTCGGTGAGTGAAAGTGCCGGTGGCCCAATCACAATCTTTCTTCTTCCCACTTCTTTTCCTAAAGGGTCGGCAACGCGCAAGTGATGCCTCTGATGTTGCAGGCGTCCATAGGCTACGGTGACCACTTACCATCAGGTGGGCCGTATGCTTGTTTGCCACCTTAGTAGTATAAAAAATAAAAACAGGTAAACCATGTAAAAAAACCGACTAAGGATTCAAACCCAAGATCTAAAGACATGACAACTTATGAGTGTTTGCGTTGCAACGTGTGTCAATTGCAACAGTTAAGACGACATAGTACGTATAGGTGTTAATTAATATCTTATAACAGAAATAGCCTTTCACAATTTACTGCTAAACTAGAGTCTTCCTCGTATTGAAATATACTATATAGGTACATACCTCTGAAAACTAATGACAATAGATTCATTTCTTATCCATTATTTCGACCAAGCAGCCAAATTGGATTGGTTACAGAACTTAATATTATTTATTGATTACTATCTTTTGCCCGCGACTTCGTCCGTGTGGCATAGTTACTTTGGGCAGCATTTCTATATTTTTAAGAAACTTATTTTCAAATAATACACCAATAAATGCTGTGGTTTACTGAAAATAGCTTAATTTAATACATTTTTATAATCTACGTTTTTTGTTTTTCCATCCTTTGCTAAAACATAAAGATTTTGCGGGTATAATACTCGTGAGCACGCCACATAGTTGCCAATGGAAAACAGTTTTCTTTGATATTATCGTAAATGCTACTTTTAGAGGCTTTTATATGCACTCTTTTAAACTGAAATGGCAAATGGTTCGGAATTATCGAAATACGGGGAATTAAAAGGCTTTCTCCTTTTGCTATTCTAGTCATGATTATAGCTTTTTTAATATTACGTCCTAGATGTGAAATTTGTTGCCGTGTACCATTACATAACCTTGGTGCATTAAGATTTCTCATTAATAGGACTGGATTGACTAACTTTCAACCTTAACTTATGCGAAGGCACTCCTGACAGGAGTGCCTTACATAAGTAACCTATAGAGTATCTCAGTCTCTCGTAAAGAGAGACTGAGATACTCTATAGGTTACGATATCACTTGTTCAGTGTCCATAACATTTTCTATTGGAAGTACACGACAACATCTCCCTCAACATTTGAAGTAATTTGTTCGTTTATTTAACCTACTGTCTAATTTGTCGGCGCCGAAATTGACCTGTCACACAACCATTCTCAATTATTTGTAGATTTGGATAGACATATTATTCAAATCATCTGTGTTATCAAAAATTTACAGTGAAAGTGTCTGTATTCGTCACACATAGCTACAGATCTACGACTTTATAATATAGCATTCATTCAATTTAGAAGCTTTATAAGTGTAATAATAATAATAATATTTATTTATTTCTCACCACAATATTACAGCAATTACAATGAACAAAACAATATAACAATGGAATTTATACTGTGGGAGACTGGTGCCTTACCTAGGTTTTGTGAATTGTAATATTGTGTTTTGTGCGTGCGTGCGTGTGTTTGTGTGAACGTGCGTGTGTGTGTGTGTGTGTGTGTGTGTTTGTGTGTGTGAGTGTGTGTGTGTGTGTTTGTGTGTGTGAGTGTGTGTGTGTGTGTGTGTGTGTATATGTGTGTGTGTGTGTGCGTGTGTGTGTGTGTGCGTGTGTGTGTGTGCGTGTGCGTGTGTGTGTGTGCGTGTGTGTGCGTGCGTGTGCGTGCGCGTGCGCGTGCGTGCGTGCGTGTGCGTGTGCGTGTGCGTCCGCGTGCGCGTGTGTGTGTGTGTGTGTGTGTGTGCGTGTGGGTGTATTTGCGTGTGTATGTGTGTGAGTCATGCTGTATTTGCGTGGGTGTTTATTTGTGGGTATATGTGTGTGCGTGTGTGCATGCGTTTGTGTGGTAGTACTACTCCAGGATATTAAGAACTTTTTCTGTCTCACTATAATTCAGCTGTTGCAGCCAATTCGTAACTTTCATTTTACAATGCTTTTTTGTTAGATGAAATATGCCTAGAGAACCGTTTATTTTATTGTAAAGGAAACCTCCTAGATGACGGAAAAAGCACTTTGAAAATTTGGTACGTTGGGAATGTTTGAGTCGATCTACTGGATTCACTCGCCTTCTACCAACAGCCAATGAAGTAATAAGATAGCATAGTGCCTGTATTATTTTTTCTTATTTTATAAGTAAACGCGGATCAAGGCCCAAATCGCGGGGTATTTTATGAACATAGAATTAAAGGACATCCAACCCCAGAACAATAATTTGTGGATCATACAAATAATTCATCTCAAGACGTGCATCTTGCGCATGCCCACATCCATAAAGAAACTGTGGCGACATATGCATAAATAAAGTAATTAAGACTTAATACATTTATGTATATAATTATGTATGTTTATCCATTGTCTAGTACCCATAGTACAAGCTCTGCTTAGTTTGGGCTAGATGGTGTTGTGAGTATGTGATAGCATATTAATATTAAAACTTTAACATGGTTGTCCAAGACTGGAAACACAAGATAATTACCTAATCATCACAAAAAAAAACGTAACCGTCATTGATTAGCGAGATCTGATAGACCTATGCCCAAGAATAGGTAGATAAATTAATTATAACCATATTGACATTAGTGATGCACACAATTCAATTGCATTCGAGTATTATTCGAATCTACTCAGTACTACTAGAATGTACTGAATAGGGAATATTACTACACTAGTTTCACAAACGCGTGAGCTGCGTCTTTAAATGGTCAAAGATGCAGCTTACGCGTTTGTGAAATTAGTGTAGTAGTACTCAGTAGATTCTAGTAGTACTTAGTACATGAGCAAATGCTCTTTAGTTTTGGGCATATGGCTCCTTACATATATTTGTCTGCACAACTGACGGAGCGGGCAAGCGGTTACACACAGATAATTAACTTTTGAGTTTAGGTGTATTTTGTATCCGTTTACTTGTACAGTCCTTCGGGACACAGGGCTAAATCCCTAATACAAGAGTTGTTTAAAAGATGAAGATAAATAAGCAGGAAAAACTCACATGTAATTTATTCTTGCACTGCGCAATAGTGTGTCTTGAATACACGGCTAAGTCCACATCCTTGCATGTGTTAGACAGTCGGAGTCGGAGCGAGACCTCCGCACCTCCTTCCACTGGCTCTGACCATTCCGCCGGCGAGTCCCGCCCGCTGGCTTCCTTCACCATGTTTATGGGTGGTGATAGACAATATATTGGGACCTGTAGGAGGAAAACTGATAATGTATTTGGATACATGTGCTCATTTCTCTAGGACACTTTCGTTCATGTTATGCATAAAGTGTTTGAATGCTGGTTTTGTACTACCTGATTATTATTAGGTAGTGCAATACCAGCATACAAATAAAACAAAAAAGAATTGAAGAACATAATTATTAACTGAGTATTCTCAGTTAACTAATTTATTCTGAAGAAGAAATGCTTTAATTACAAATATTAAGGCACCATAATCTTACAGATAAAGTATCACACATGTATATCAATGCAGGGATATGCAGAAGTGTATGATAATCATATTTCAGCAGATATGTTTCAGTCCTACATAATAGAAGTCAAGTCTGTCACTGTTATTGCGACTCTATGATGCTACTAAGATATGCTTTAAGGGAAGCGGATGTTAAAGTAATAATTATATTACACAGATAATAATTTAATAATAAAGTCTCAATGGAAATAAAACTAAATGAAATAGATAGTCAAGTCAAGTAAATAAGCTCAGATTTAGGGCTAAATTACACTTCATGATGCAATAATTATTTATCACTAGATGTGCCTGCGGTTTCACCCGCGTTTATGATTACTGCGCCGGCCCTGTGTGTTATAGCGTGATGTTATATAGCCTATAACCTTCCTCGATAAATAAGCTATCAAACAAAAAAAAGAAATTTTCAATTCAAACCAATAGTTACTGAAATTAGTGCATTCAACCAAACAAACAAACTCTTTAGCTTTATAATATTAGTACTAGTAGACTGGTATTACAGGTATCGGACACATTGCAAGCAAGTTATACAGACAAACATACATGTTGGTTCTTAAAGATAAAATGTGACAACATAGCCTGCTTTGCAAAGCTATATTTCAGACATCATTCAGACAAAAGGTAGATTTGCCTTATCTTGCAAAGGTTGGTTACATCAGAGACATGTATTGCACTGGTTAGAACATGATTTAAATAAGAAATGAGTGATTCTGTAAAACTCAATTCAGCCAGTGGCACAATTTAAAGTTATTAAAAAACTGTCACGTCAATTGACAACCTTGGTGCCTACACAAAGTTTAGTACTTTTACCCAAAGGTATATTTAGAATATTAAGAAAACAAATACCAAAACATAATAACCTAACCTAATCAAAACATATCCAAATGTTTGGCAGGTAAACGTTTTTCAATGAAACTTTAATATGTCAAATATAACAGAAACTGGCTTTAGGAATTGATTTAAAAATCTAAACCTCTATTACAAAATGTCAAAGCATGTTGTTTTTTGTTTTAGAATACAGAGGAAACTTAATAAATAGCTACATAATCTACTAACTAGGTATACAAAGAAGGTGAATGAAGCCAGCAATATGGTAGAATGATATAAAGGCAAAATCTCTAGCCTGGTAGCCTCTTCAACTTATCCAGAGGACAGCTGTGTCTATTTCGGTCTATAAAGTATTTATTATAGAAAATAGTGATGACATATGTATTGAGAAGTAGACACCACCATATTTGTTTAAAATCTACCAATGTTAACAAATAGAGAGAAAATAAATAAAAAATTAAAGAGAAAGATAAATTAAGATTAGGTGTATCATAATTTCTTGCTTAAGAAAATTAAGTATTTACTTTATATTGTTCAAATAATATTCAAACATTTGATGATGATAATATTAAATATAACATATTGTAGTAAGTCAGGTCCTAGTAAAGTGAGGCCTTAACTCTCTTACTGGATTAAAAGAAATACTAGTAAGTGTCCATAACCATTGGTAGTATTCTTCCACTAGGTTAAGATAGTGTACATAATTATATATAGCAATTATGACACAGACAAAATGCTTATGAAAACATATCAATTGTGGCTAGAGAACATTATAACTAACCATAATGGACCATGAAAAAGGACTGGTTGAAATTTTCTAGTTACTAGAGTTTATTATATCAGAATTCTATAAAACTCCATTAAAAATTATAATTTATCCACTGATCTCCACTAAAATAATAAGTATGTCAGGGCATACATTCTCAGGAGCTGTTATCACAATATTATTGTGATGTGAAATACCTCATTAATAGAACCTACACAATTGATATAAAACATTGCCAATTGTTTATGCTTTCTTGTGGAATAGTTTATATTACAATTCATGACTTAGACTTTAGTACTTACATCAAAACTAAAATATATCATAGTGATGTTCATATATTGGCAACATCAAATTATAGATCTATTTTATGTTATGCTACATGACATGCGAATTTAATATGAATGTACAAAGTTAATATATTGACTACAACCATAATTATACTGATTGTTATCATATTTATAAATACCTACCAACAATATGATAGGATAGGAACAGGAAATACCATGAAATAACACATCCATATCATTTAGGTAACAAGCCAAAAATAATATGAAGGATAATCCTTATGTCTATTTCAATAATAATAAGTGATTATTTATTGCTAAGCCATCAAAAGCTTATGATAATACAGAGCCCATTGTCTTAAGTGCTACTGTTTAGAAACATACATATGACAAATTGTAATTAGGTTTCCTTAAAGACCACAGTTGAAGGTGAACACACTGGAAGCAATTATAATTGATAGCAATACCAAAAAGTTTGATTGAATACCTGATATCTGGTGCCCCATTCATCATAGCACTCAGTAAGATAGCCATTGGGGACTGATACACTGGCTCCGTCGAGTATTGCTTGCGCCAGCTGGAAGTCCATCGCTTCAGCGGCAACTGCGGCTGCCCGCAGGGCGTCCCAGATCTCCTTTCGACCTTCGAAGGCCGGCGCTGTGTCCCAAAACTCATCCCTTTTACTTCTTAACTGTCCTTCCGTTAATGGCACGTCCGATTTCCATCTTATAGTCTCATGACATAGCGACTGATTCTTCCTCAGCCCCCCTACAACAAAGAATTATGAGAACACGCACTCGACGTCTCCACGGCGACAGATGACCGCTTACCCTACCTGAATTAGGCCGAGACACCGTGGCCGAAGACTCCTCTATAGGCCCACTACCACTCCTAGTTATTCCTATGCAACCTCCCATTATGATCACATTCTACAATTGCTCATTTAACAAATATTTACAAAAAAATTATTAACAAATAACATTTTTATCTTCTGTACGCTTCTGTCAAAAAAGATTAGCTGTATATGTTTTGTTTATGCTTCGAAAGGTCGCGTGTAAATTACACGCATTCGTCGTCGAGTCAAAAAAGTTGACTAAATATTGATATCTTTCTGTACCGTAGCAACATTAATTCATGTTAGTTCTATAAAAATATAAAACTACTGATGCTTTTAAAATTCATTAGTATGAGTATAATCATCAAATAAAACAAAATTTAAATTACACATTCGTAAACAAAACGTAATACGCATACGATGTTGATAATTTTTGTAATATGGCAATCTTTTGAAGTATATTACGTTTAGTTTGTAGATTTGTATAAATATTACATATTTTTATTATGCATTTACATTTATTCACTTTACAAAATTCTATTCAAGAATAGATAAAGTATGTATGTAAATATAAAATATAATTTATAATAGAATTTAAAAAATCTAATTTACGATTCAAATGTAAGATTTAAGCAGATATGAATAAACAAAATGAAACTAATGTCATGTAAGGTTACAGATGCCAAACAAAACCATTTCCTTCAAGTTTACAAAACATAAAACTACAAAAATATATACCTATATAATCTTGGAAAAGAAAATGGGCAAAGATCAATATTTGAAAATGGATGATATTAATATTAATATTGAGAACTTCAAAATAGCCACTGTGAGTACCATTCGCAGATTATCTTGTAAGTATAGGGCAACCACTTGTCTTTGGATAGATAAGATAATAATTTGCCAAATGTCTTATAAAATATATTTTTAGGCCCCACCAATCGGCTTCTACATATCAGAATTTATAAATGAAAATGAAGAAAAGTCAATTCTATCAAACATTTATGCTGCGCCGAAACCGAAGTGGACTCAACTCTCTAACAGAAGACTACAGAACTGGGGTGGAGTACCTCACAATAAAGGCATGATAGCGGAATCAATACCACCCTGGCTCGATAGCTACCTAGAGAAAATTCATAACATTAATGTTATGGGTGGAAAAAGACCAAATCATATTCTGGTTAATGAATATCTACCTGGTCAGGGTATTATGCCACATTTAGATGGATCTCTATTTTATCCAACTATAACTACAATATCAGTAGGTTCACATATTATTCTAAAGTTTTTAGAGCCTGTCACGGATAATGAAACTAGTCCCAAACCTGTATTTTCATTTTTATTGGAGCCAAGGAGTTTGTTAGTATTACAAGATGAACTTTTTAGTAAGTATTTGCATTGTATTGAGGAAGTGGAAAAAGATGTATTGGATGAATCTGTTGTGAACCTGAATATGTGTTCAGATAAATATATAAAGGGCTCTACAATGAGTAGAGATACAAGAATATCACTAACCATTAGACATGTACCTAAAACCACTGCATTTAAAATTAATATTGGCAATAAAAGGTAGTTTCATGACCCTTTTTTATATTACTATGTTTCCTGATGTGGCATCTCCAAACTAATGCATATATTTGAAGGATTGGATCCTTATGTTTATTTTTTTGCCCTAAAGTTAATTTTTTTTTATTAACCCTGTTAGATTACCAGATCTTTACATTTGGATACATGTATTGACAATTTATATCAAATTTTATTTATTGCAACACAGCTCTATTTGCCTGATAGTCAACAAATTTACTACTTACATCATGATACATAATAATGTATTTTTATAAAATGGTGTTAGTATGTTTCTAAGCCAATAAAACTGTTAAAGTACCTAATGGGGTATAATAATATAAGTATGTACCTAATTTTATCTGTTTAAACTTGAATATTATTATTAATTAATTGTTTCTAGGATGTACTACTGCCGAAATTTTAAAATACATATATTGACATGATGCTATTGTGTTTCATCTGTTAAGTAGGAGGTCGGAAGGTGCAGATATTAACATCTCCCAATATTTCTTTCCTTTCTTCCCTTCCTAGATTTAAGCACAAATACATCTAAATATATGTACATATATTATAGTATGGTGTACATTAGTGAACCATTCCACATTTAAAATTCGTAAGCAAGTGTTATTTTTCAAAAATCTAGTTGGCCTATGTTTTATGTCTAAACATTTTTTGTAACTTTTTATTTAAAATGAGCCTTGCAAAATTATTTTCGTGTGCCAGAATATTACAGAGAAGACAAAAGTATGACTGGAATATAATTAGATCATGCTGTGCTGAGCCACAGCTACCAAAATCTGATGAGTGTGATGGCGGGGATCAAAAGCTGGATAGCAATATGGTGAGCTTATATTTTAATTTTTTAATTTAGTAAATGTTGCTGCAACTTACTGTAGCGTATGTGTACCTGAGTCTGAACATGTGTGCATTAGGGATGTTGTGAATATTCGCATCCGCATCCATAATTGCTAAGCTTCCGCATCGATTTGGACATCTGCATCAGCATCTGCATCCGCGATAATCAACGCTAACCGCATTAACGCAATGTTAATGCGGATCCAGATATAGCGCTGGTTGCGACAAGATAGAAAATGAGTGGGCCGATGAATGGCGCGATGATTCTTCAAGTGAAGATGAGAATCAAGAAATACTAGAAAATAGTATAGCTATGTTTATGAACCTTTGCAAAACAGGCTTGAACCTGCATAGGTGATATTAGATATTTTTTATTAAATGAGATGCATAATTTTCATCAACATTCGCATCCGCAATTGCGGAGCTTCCGCATCGAATTGGACATCCGCATCTGTATCCGCATTTACAGATGTGAGGCTTTAAATATTCGTATCCGCAACTGCATCCGCGGATGTCAAAAAATCTGCATCCGCAACATCCCTGATGTGCATCTGCAATAGCAGCAGAATATTTTAATATTTTTAACTGTACTTACCATTTTTATTTGTACCAGTGAGCATTAACCACATGCATAGTAATTTCCCTGCTCTTTATATTGACTACAATATATTTTTTTCCATCTTGCGGCTTACCAGTTTGTTCCAAATGGGTTCTTTGAGCACACTTGTGTACTTACACAATGTTTATGAAACCCCTACCCTACCTTTTTTATTATGAAGCAGTGCATGCTTCTTTATTGACTTAAATAACTGACTGACGCGTCTGTATGTAACAGACGCGTGAGTCAGTAATACCGCGCGAACTTCTGGAACATCCAGGCCGCACAGGGAACTAGGAACCGATCTAATTAAGTGAAAAGTCTGTGCTTGCCGGGGTAGTGGTGATTACTGGACCCAGATCATAGGCAAGTGGAAAACTGTGTTGGTTGAGCCAGTATAAGAATAGCATACTCCTCTGCCGAATCCCTGGCGGAGGAAGTCTATGAGGCTCCCCAATTTAAAAAAGGGAATTCCTTTTTCATGCTCGCTTGGTGGTAAAGGATAACCAGCCCTTCGCTAGAAAGTCTGTGATAGCGATAAGCAAAGATGCATTTAAATGATATTAACACTATACATACATATGTCCGTGCGCTGCGTGACCAAGCAAAGTTAGGTATCGCGCTGCGCACAACTGCATTTGAATAACATTCGAATGCAATTACGAGGGGTGTGCAATGTATTTTAGGTATAGGCATGAAAGAATAAGCAGAAAATTATGAAAAAAGATATATTTAATGTAGTTCCCCATCACCTCAATACCCTTATTAGAGCGGGCAAGTAACTTTTCAATAACCCCTAATATTTTTCTCCTTGTCTGAAAAAGGTTTATCAATTACCCCTTTAACTCTTCATCGTCGGAAAAACGTTTACCTCGAACATCTTTCTTAAGGTTTGGTAACAAAAAGTAATCACTAGGGGCCAGGTCTCGGCTGTACGGTAGATGATTGATTTCTTCAAATCCGCATTCCCGCACAGCAGCTTTAGCAACGCGCCCTGTGTGAACCGGTGCGTTGTCGTTAAGAAGCAAGACACCTGCGGTCAATTTTCCAAGTCTTTTTTCTTATACTGCCTCCTTTAAATTACGTAGGGTGTTTGCGTAAGACGCGGCAGTAATACTTTGACCCTTTTTTGTGTATTCAATTAGTAAGATACCCTTAGAATCCCAAAATACTGTGGCCATGAGTTTTCCAGCGGAAGGGGTGACTTTAAACTTCTTCTGTAGGTCTGTCTGTTGCTTACTCTCAGGATCATAGTGATGGAGCCACGTTTCATGAACGGTAACTATTTGGTCGAAAATACTATGGGATTTTCATCACAGAGCTCCAAAACTCATTGCAGCACTCAACTCGCACTTGTTTCTGAGGCGCCGTGCGCATTCGCGGCACCCACCTTGCACTGACCTTTGACAGATTCAGATGCTCATGAAGGATAGTGTGAATGGTACCCACGGATAACTTAGTCCTTTCTGCTAATGTTTTTGTCTCTTACACGGCATCCTTGAGTACAAGTTTCTCCGGCCACCGGCCCACCGGCATATTGGTCGTCTTCAAAACTCTCTCTACCCCGTCTAAATTCACTAAACCACTTTGAATAGTAGATAATGAAGGAGCAGAATCTTGATGAACATCCACCATTTCTTCATGAATAACTTTTTGAGTCTTTCCTTGTTTTGTAAGGAATTTTATCACAGTGCGATGCTCTATTTTTTTCAATATTGTCGCATCGGTCATAATAGTTGCCTTTTCGTAATGGTATCTTGAATACTAATGGTGACAATTACTATAAAATTTTATATTTATACCCTCAAAGAGTGTCTTCAACTAATGAGATAATTTAATTAGGTACCCTCATCATTAGTATATCACCCCGATACCGAGAATACATTGAACGCTCCTCGTATGCGCATTACTAGTATTCGTTTTGGTAAAAAAATGTCTGCCTACATCTTTCTCTTCACCTTGATATTCTTCTATGAGTGCTTAATGAGGCATTCTGATGTTTTTCAGAAAGGCCTTGTACTGGGCGTGTACGAATCAAAGAAACAATTCTGTCTAACTCCGGCTGCCGAAGAAGTGGACCAAAAAAGTGGCGGGAAAATATGTCAGTACTTAAATCAGTAAGTTTTAACTGTATCATTTTAACAACATACGCGAAAGAGTTATCAAAATGGTTTTCGACGTAAAAAAGCTATTTACCACTTTAGTGGTATAAAAATTAAGAGATGCTTGGTGTCATATTTCAAATTAGATTCGCGTCCGGTGAAATAATTGTTCAGATCACACACATCAGACACACCGGTGGCCAGACCGTTTAATTATGTCTGGTATTCTTAAACTTGAGAAACTACGCTACTGTACCATCAGTGCAGTAAAAAGCCATCTTCTCTGGTTGCAGGCTGTCTGGTGAGATGAAATTGGGGAGAGCGTTCGTTGTAACAGATTTGTTGCCTGAATATCCCACGGTGGCGCTTTCGTCGCTCGGGCCAAAAGATTCGGCCTACTGCGAAATGGAATCGCTTGATGAAGCAAGGGTATTTTATTAAAAGTATTTATTAAGATTTTTACAAAACTAGACTATACACATTCAAATTCAGAGCATCCAGCCTTGGAGAAGCTTTTCTGTGTCACGCATTTTTTGTCTAGTGTGAGAATCCAAATCACAACACTTAATGATAGTAACAAAGTGATTCCTTAAATATCTTTGCAGTCATAAGCTCATGTCTGTTCCATCGAAGAGTACTTTATGATCAACAGGAGTGAGCAGTGAGCTACGCAGGGCGACACTTGTGTAGGGCTAGGGATGCCTCCCTTGCATGCCATTATTTATCATCTCTTCTAATGTTGCTGTGATAACGGGAGTCATATTTGTAACCAAACCTATAAGAACTTTTATGACAATATGGAATGTAAAAAGTTTGAAATTAAAATATCTACTCTGTCCCTGTCTGTACTAAACCATACTTTATATTATCCTCTTATTTACCATTTGGGTTTATTGCACCTGCCGTCTTTAGACTAGGGTTTCCTAAACTTTTAAGATAACGGAACACTCTCCAAATACCTTTTATTTTTTGAAACCCCATATCAAATGATTAAAAAGACAGTATACTTTAAATAAGAACAAAAACTTTACTTCTCATCATCATTCGAAATAATATTTGTACTTAACTGTGGTATTACTTAACGGCTAAAAATAAATAATTTCGCGGAACCTTGGCGACTTTTCCACGGAACACACTTTAGGAATCACTGTTTTAGACCATAGTGTTACTAATTCGTGACTCCCTCAAGACTATTAGTTGACTGCATCCATAATATAGTTAAAATTCCATAGTACCTAAAGGTATAGGTATTCTCATGAAAATACCTATACATTATACACCATGGTGTATTGCAGGAGAACACTCGATGGATGGTAGGCGCGGGTGTGCGTCTGCTGATGTCCCGTGGCTGCGGCGCCGTTCAGGTGGACCCGGCCGCCGCGCCCGATGCCTCTGCCGAGGCCGCCGAACTAGCCGCTTGGAGGTACTACTTGATTTTTTAGACAAAGCCGCGTGATGGTACTAGTCGCTCTGTACTACCAGGTTTATGCGTCAAGAAAATTCTCTTTTGCCGTTAAATCCACCAGGTTAGGTGACAAGTTGACGACGATTCCGAGACCGCAGAGCTCGCCGCTTCGAGGTCCTACCGGATACTTAATAGGCGAAGCCGCGTGATGTTACTAATAGCTTTGTACTACCAGGCTTATTCGTCCCTTTTACTGTTGAATCCACCAGGTTAAGGTTACCTAAGTAAACAAGTTGACGACGATTCTGAGGCTGCAGAGCTCGCCGCTTGGAGGTACTACCGGATACTTAATAGGCGAAGCTGCGTGATGTTACTAGTAGCTTTGTACTACTAGGCTTATACGTCAAGGAAATAATCTATTACCTTTGAATCCATCAGGTTAAGGTTAACGGTAAAGCGGAAAACTTATGTACAGTGTGTCGGTCGAGTTTCTTATAACATCGGAGGGAGTGGAAATAGTTAAAGGCGGAAATCGTCGCTTGTGATTTCGATCGTTGACTTTGGATAGCCACAGTAAGGCTACCATGAAACGTAAACTCCGAAGTTCCGGGCTGATTGTATGTTTCGTGAAACACATTTATTCTGAAATGTCTCTATCAACATCTTGATTATCCTAAAGCCTTTTAATGAAGTAGTCCGAACAACGGAGCAATGTAATTTTGATAGATAGAAATCCTCAGAAATTTGTCGCTAGTTATCAGTTCGGCTCGAAGTTTCCTATAGACAGATTCATGGTTGACCTATTGGTTCTAGGGTATTTATTACTATAGCGAGTCAAAGATAATAACTAGATAAAAAAATTAAGATCAAAAATCTTAGTTTATTTATATTTCTTCTTTCCTTTTTTTCTTTCTTTCCTAGGTCCATTTTTATATAATAAATTAAATAGAGAGTTAAGTATTTATAAATTAAATTATGTTAACTGTAAGAACATATTATATAATTATTTACAAATTTTGTCGTATGAGCAAACTGAGCAGTTACTTCAAGTAAGCAAATAAAAATTTTGCTGATCTATCTTAACGCATCATTATTATTGACCCACTTATTACCGGTACTGCTAGTTGCTTATGCAGGTTATTAAAATGTTATTATTGAATTGTAGTTATGTAAATTTATATTGCTAAAATAGTTTGTAAGCACTTCTTCGCCCGAGCCACAGGTTCAATCTAGTTCGGGCAAACAACAACAAATGTATTTTATAAATTAATAGTAAATTAGTCATTTATTATAAATTATTGTACCTATTATTTAAATAAATATTATAAAAAATATTATAAATATTATAAAATATTATAAATATTACAAGTACTACCTAGCGCAACATTTTTATAAATTTCTCATGTTCATTGTATTAAAAAAAATATATCGGTAAAATCAATTTCATATATCGCACCCTTAATAAAACAGAGACTTATCTCAGTATTTTGGATTAAACAAATTTGAACTCTATTGCAAAGATTTAACACAAATATAATATTAGAATTTAACATATACAATTAGAGTTCAAATTGCCATACTTTCAAATTTCGAGTTAAGTCGCTGTTTTTTTAAGAGTGCGATATGTAGAACCTTTTCTAAAATAATAACTTCCCTTCCACTTCTAAATGTTAAGAACTATAAACGATATTTATTTGTTTTTGGTAGTTAGGATAAGTAATAATTGTGTTGTGTAATTTTAGTTGAAATTATTTGGTGTTCAGATTCGACATATTCAAAGCACCAGGCGACCGTAAGCCCGATTGCCACGTGACTCCATATGGTAACGCTGACGAGAAGCTATGGCAGCAGGGGTCGATCAGAGGCAGGGCACAGAACTGGGCCAGATACCTCTCTGACATGCCCGCTAATACCATGACCCCAATCGATGTGGCACAGGTATGCATAGGTACCTAATTTGTTAAATGGATTGAATCATCATCATAAATTTTATTTATTTTTTTAGTTTTCCAACAGTAAATATAGTATAATACACTGGAGTAATAAACATGACACAAAATGAGTTTCTGATACATTTACCAATTACTAGGAGGCGCCAAGTGGTAGATATTAGACCATAACTGATTTTAAGTTTGATCGTTATTAAGGTTTTATTGCCTATAACTATACCAACCTTTATAATCACATTCCACGGTACAGTGGTACTTAAGATATGAAAACATAGTTACGAAGAATTTTACGACATCAGCCGAACAATGCCAAAATACTACGAACGCAATTCGACTGCCTGTATCAAATGCATGGTTGTGTGCGTATAGTCTTTTTTCATTAATTTAATGTATTTCTAATGCATATTTTATAAAAATATTAGGATTCGCCCCTTCTCCATATACATAGGTACATAGTTTTTGCTTCACGTATTAATATATAGATAGGCTACCCGCACGTATACATATTAATATGAACTGACACTACTTAATTAATAATATTTAATA
The DNA here is from genome assembly GCA_930367265.1 of Catocala fraxini. Classification (NCBI taxonomy): domain Eukaryota; kingdom Metazoa; phylum Arthropoda; class Insecta; order Lepidoptera; family Erebidae; genus Catocala; species Catocala fraxini. The sequence continues at coordinate 8,905,091 of OV884037.1, forward strand.
GGAATTAATGACAATATAAACAAACAAAATATTAAATAAATAAAAATTTTGACTACTAATACTAACATTTAGTTATGCGTGTGACCCACTATTGAAGACAACAAAGGATTTAAAGATTCTATTTTTCATCATTTATTTTGTTAAGGCTAAATTAGATGATAAAGGTTTTTAATTGTTTATTAAAATATCAATAATAGGCAGAAAGGTTCTAGAGTGGCGGCCACGCACCGGAAGACGCAGCAGCGGTAGGCCCACAAGGTGGAACGACGACCTGGTAAGGGTCACCGGAAACGATTGGATGCGGGTGCACCAAGAGGAACCGGTCTGTGTGGAATACTTCAGGGGAGGCCTATGTCCATCAGTGGACACCTTTCGGCTGTGATGAAATGATGATTAAATAATTGAACGCAATTTGATTTTAAAAGGCGATTCCCGCACCAGGTGTAGTTTCTGTTTCGCGAACGCAATTAAACTTTTGCAAGTGTGTATCGTATCGACTTATGTCCGTGACTTAAGACTTCCTCAGTAGGTAGGTAGATACTCCCGTTTGACTTGTAAGGATAGATAGTATAGAGGCAGTAAGTGATGTTTGTCGAGCAGGCGGCGATAGACGTGTTGTGTCCGCTGGGCGTGAAGGTGGAGGCGCACGACCGCGAGTGGATCGTGGCGCAGCGCATGCGCGCGTTCCTGGCGGTGGCGCGTGGCGCCTGCAGTGAGCCGCTGCTGCTGGAGGCCACATACCGCGGCGCCGGCCGCGACACGCCGCCCGTGCTCATCGCCGCCAAGGGCGTCACCTTCGACAGGTAATAAGCTTAGACATGCGCGCATTCCTGGCGGTGGAGCGCAGCGCCTGCAGTGGAGTCTGACTACTTGTTAGATACTGCCGCCAATGATGTGTGTTTAATTCCCTTTACTGATGACATAGCACGATCTTTGGACAAGAGTGATGAGGTTCTCGCTATTTATACCGATTTTAGCAAAGCCTTTGATCTTATTGACCACAATATGTTATTGAATAAAATCTTAAGCATGGGCATACATGGCTCTCTTTTGCGTTGGTGCGACTCGCATTTAAGAAATAGGTCACAACAGTTTTATGATTAACGGGTATACTTCTCAACCTAAAACCGTGCCTTCTGGTGTGCCCCAGGGTTCACACATGGGTCCTCTTTTCTTAGTATTTATAAATCTTCTTCTTCTTTGCGTATCGTTGGCAAACACTTTTAAATTATACATTTGCCGCCAAGAAATAAATGAATGATAATATATATAATTTATAAATGATTTAGCTAATATTATAAATAGTAAATTTAAGATGTATGCAGATGATTTGAATCTTTATAATATTATTAAAGATAACAGTGATGTCGATGTACTACAAAATGAGATAAATAAAATAAATAACTGGTGCTCCACAAATAACATGTATTTAAATAATGATAAATGCCTCCATATAAAGTTTCCCGAAAAAAGAATTTAACGAACACTGTATTATCTTAATTACACGGTTTTGAAAGAGGTGGCCCAGATTCGTGTCTTGGGCGTAGTTTAAGTGTGCGTTACTGCAGCAAAATGTTGTGCTTTAGAGAGTTGAGAGTATAACAAATAATTAGTTCATCGTGAAGAGTAATTTGTTCACTAAAAACAAAATTTGTTCAAGTAGTAGTTGTAAAGTTATTCGAGAAAAACAGATTTTGCTGCAGTAATGTTTAAAACATTACCCTGTCAAAATCTTTTTATAATTTTTTTTTGTCCCGGAATTAAATGCATGAATAGATAGCTTTTGTTGCGTATTAAATGTTTGTGAACAGCTAAATTTGTGTGTGTTTTGGCACGGGTTGCAGATTAGCAAGCTTCCAAGAGTTCGGCACTTGTCCCATTGCCAGGGAGAGGCGATACAGGCGTGTCAGCACGGGTGACAACTCAGATGCACAGATATTCAGTATGGCTGGAATACCATCAGGACCGCTGGCCTTGTTCACGTCTAGATTCTGCGGCGTTTTACGGACCTCGGTCTGACGTATGCGTATATCTGACATGAGGGTCTCGCAAGCTGGTAGACACGGCGGTGTCACGCTTGCAGATTCCAGACACGAAGATTCTGTGAAGATAGAGCAGAATAAATTCGCCTTATCCTCAGCAGTGTGAGCCAGAGATCCATCAGGTTTCAGCAGTGGTGGCAGTGATGGCAGTGAGGGGCGCCAGAAATTCGATTCGACTGACTTTGTTAGGGACCAAAACGCTTTACTACCTGCAGGGTAAGAAGCTAGTTTTTCCCCTACACGGCGTATGTGGTCAAATCGAGCTTTCCGTAGAGTTCTCTTGCAGGACTTGGCAGCTTTGTTCAAGGCACTCTTCTTGTCTGGTAAATCCTTAGCCTTACTATTTCGAGCGTTAACCCAAGCAAGGTAAGCTTTGTGCTTCAGCGCTTTAGCGCGTCCACATTCAACCCCAAACCAGGGTTAAACCTTGCTTGACGTATTCTGGTCAGAGAATGGAATAAAATACTCCCGCCTTGACGTAACACATTGGTGATAGCATCGGCGCACGCTGTATGATCACCCGAAGAGAAGCAAGCAGGCTGCCAAGGTTAAGATGCAAAAAATAACCATATCTCATGCCAGTCTGCCGACTTTTATCGCCAGACCCGCCGGGAGCTACTGGAGCCGTGAACGGGCGGGGAGTAGACTGATACAGTTTTCACCAGAGAGTAGTCGGCACTACCTAAAGGTGCAGTCACCAACACGGAGTAATGGTCTGGGTTAGTTGTCAGCAGAAGGTCCAAGCAGTTGGCTCTTTGACCGTCAACATCTGGAACCCTCGTTGTCTCTTGGACCATTTGGGTGAGGTTTAACGGTAAAGCGAGCTTGCGCGTTTCTCTTCCAGCATGGTCAGTGCACTGGTACGGGAAAAGCCACTCCTGGTGGTAGGCATTAAAATCCTCCAGTAGCACCAGTTGGGCAGTCGGGGACTACCTTTGTTGAGCGGTATTCGCCGCCTCACTTAAGTACTCTGTGAGCCTGATTGTCTCCTGATCTCCACTGTGCGACCTGTAGACACAGACGTAGAGAACCTTCTCTAGTCCTGTGTCCACAAGAACCCATAAGACGGGAAAAGTAGGGTCTTCAAGGCATCAGAGACGCCGATAGCATATGTCATCACGTACGTAAACACATACGCCCGCGCGGGCCTTAAATTTGTGCTTCTGGGTGAACCCTGGGTATGATAGGTACGCAACGTCCGACGGACATGCTATCTGCGTCTCCGAGAGGAATAAGCGAGCTGGTCTTTCAGTCTCCAGATGATGGTGGACTGCTACGAGATTGGAGTGCAGACCTCGGATGTTGATTCGATCATTTAAATCAGACCACATAAAATGTAATTAAATTTCTTTGTATCTTCATACTACGTAGTCACATAATCTAAATTTACTGTATATATAAAGGTGTACCAAGGGTACATGATATAGCTGTTTATATGATTGTAAGTGTGGTTTACTTGCAAATCAATTTCTTTCTGAATTCCGGCACCATTTAATTACATTGGTGTTCATCAAACAAATTAAAAACTAATGTTTGAACAAATTTGATCTTATTAAGGTCTATTATTTGTATTTTTTTCAAAGTTCTACGTTGAGCCGTTTTTGAGATCTGGGCAATCCCAAAACGTTAGCGCAGCAAAATCTTAAATAACTTTAGAACCACAACACACACAAATGTTGCTGTTCACAAACATTTAATATGCAACAAAAGCTATCTATTCATGCATTTATTGCCGGTATGAAACGATTTTATAAAAAATGTTTTGCCAGGGTAATGTTTCAAACATTACTGCAGCAAAATCTGTTTTTCTCGAATAACTTTACAACTACTACTTGAAAAACTGTTGCTATTAGTGAACAATTACTCTTCACGATGAACTAATTATTTGTTTATACTCTCAACTCTCTAAAGCACAACATCTTGCTGATGTAACGCACACGTAGTTTTGGATAGTTCTCTAAGTTTTAGAAGTCACTATGATGCTATGATCAGCTAAGCGTCAAAGTTGTCTGGTTTCATTTCGAGACAAACCAAATCTTTTAAAGATATTAAAGTAATGTTACCTATGTATTAGTGTTTAGTACTTTGTGTCCTATAGTATTGTAGCTCTGTATGGAATCTCAGCTATAATGTACATTCAGACAGAATAGGACGAATTCAAAAAAGGTTTTTGTTACACATTTCATTCACGAATAATAAATGTAAAGAGGTTTTATTATCCTACGAGTCAAGACAGTTTTTTTAAGATGCAGCCATTATCCAAACGTAGAAAATGTGCCGATATAATTATGCTTTTTAAAGTAGTACGCGGCTTAGTAGACTGTCCAGCGTTTCTTGCTCAAATTTACTTTGAAGTACCGAGGATTAGCAGTCGTCTTCAAAATAGGAAAACTTTTTTCTTGCCTCGTTGTCGAACTAATATAGGGCAGCATGCGCCCTCATATCGAATGTTTTCTAGCTATAATGGTATCAGGATGTCCCTTGATATATTTGCTGGTTCTTTGGCTTAAACTGAATTGAATATTGCTAAACTGAAATTTTATAGATATATTTCTAAATTTTATCTGTTTTTAAAATTAAGTTTATAATTGTAACCTTTAATTTTAAGAATTATTTATGTTTACACTTATTACAAATAAATAAGTTTTTGTAAAGTTACCTTTGTATTAACCGTCTAATACCTAAGCATGTTGTGTTCACTATCACAGGGTGGACATAGACAAGTTTCTTTTTTGTTTTGAATTTTTGTATATTGTTCTGTCACATCCAATTTGTGAACCAAATAAAAAAAAAGTGTTCACTATACTAAGATCCCATGAAAAAGTATCCACACTAAGAAGAGTAACCTCACATTAGATAAAGAATGATAGTTTACCATTTTCAACATAAGTGTCTGATACTTTTTCTTGGTGAAAGGTACCTTTTGTACTTTACTATACCTCTAACAACATGTATGTGAAATTTCATGATGTACTTAACTAACTAACTTACAATGTTTCTGTTTAGTGGGGGTCTCTGCCTGAAGGCATGTTCGTCGATGGAGGAGAACCGCGGCAGTATGGCGGGTGCGGCCGTCGCTCTCGCTGCTGTCAAAGCGCTTGCTCTACTAAAGGTAAACTGATTTCGATCAGAGATAGGTATGTTGGCCGTTGTACAATCTACCGACTGTACGAAGTACAGCGTCTTCCGCTGAAGAGCGCGCGGTCATCATATTATGGTGACCTTGATTAGGTTTACTTTTACGTTTCCGATTAGTTTTAAATTAATGCATGTGCGGCTTTTACCAATAACGTCGCGTGTATCTCAGTTAACAATTTAGACTGAGCGTTAGACTTTCACCAATAGTTGCGTTTATCTCTATCACCAATATTTAACTATTTTAAAGTGCACGTTCGACTATAGGTACTGTTACGTGCTGGGTTCGACGGATAAGAATGCAAACAATATTACCGACTAAAACACGTTTTATACAAACACTGTACCACACTTTTTCACTGTACTGCTTCAAACTCAGTAGTATTTTCGCTTCCATTCGCTTCGATGAACACTTGACCACTTACGATTGTAAACTGACTCGGCGGTGCGCGTGCGCCCTATTTAAACGCGGGTAAAGCGTTTCTAGAGTTTTCTAGTAACGCTATACCCGGTATGTAAACAGTACGATGATTCGAGAAAGTACCAGCGTTCTCTGTATGATTCTCGTACCGTAGTTCCGTAAGATGTCAATAGATGGCGGTGTAATACATTATTAGACGGAACTGCCGAGTCTTTCCTACAATACCGAGAGATGTCACTGGGCGTAACAGTACCATAACGTAGCGTGTATCTCATTTCACCATTATTTAACCATTTTATTTGTGCAACATTTTACAACAAATATTTATATTATTTATATTATTATTTATTATTAAATATTTTTAGTCACCATAGAAGCCTTTTATTTTATATTTTGTTGGATTTACGACCCGACACCGACAATCTAACAGCTCTAGATATCGGTGCCTCTCTTTAGAGCATAATTTAGGTGATGTTTGATTACAGGTTCCAATTAACGTGACTGTAGTAGTGCCTCTATGCGAGAATATGGTGAGCGGTCAGTGTATGAAAGTAGGCGATATCGTGAAGGCTCTCAACGGACTCACAATTCAGGTAAGATTAAGAATTTTACTAGATGAAAACAGTATCGGCATCCTAAACAGATCAGAGTGTACTATGAGTTATCACCTCAACACTTCTAAATATCTTCATGTTTTGTCAAACATTATCATGAAGTACTTCTTTAAAGTTACCACTAGAGTTGCAATCAGAAAATGTATAGAAAGACATGCCATGCCAATATGTGTTTAAGTGTCAGGACTATCATGAGCTTTGAAGAGTTACGGCGGACATTTAGAGCCGGTAGGTATATACATTACCAGTGTAGTGAATGCACGGTCATAGTACCTATTAATCTTCTTTTCTTTTATAAATGATCACCCTCGCATTATTAATAAATCCTGTGTCGCGGGGCACTTTACAAACATTTAAACAACGGACACAGAAAACACCCAGACATGGAACAACCATTTGTAGATCACATAAGTTTTTGTCCTGTGTGGAGATCGAACCCACAACCCTCGGCGCAGTGGCAGTGGCGAGGCGATCACTTAAACTACTACGCCATACGTACCTACAGTCAACATTACAAAGTTTTTTTTTTTTTATTCTGAATAAGGAGTACGTACAATAGTCAAGTTAAATCAACTTTAAATTAAATTTTTATATCTATCAATAACTTAATGTCTTAATAAACTAATTTATAACCAAAATAATAATCATAGTTATAATATTGTCTTCTGTTTACGCGTGTGTGTTTACTACTATATATACGGATTTTATCGCGTTGTTTATTTGACACCATATTACATAATTTTGAAAATCAAAAATCATAGTTATGTCAAGAAAGGATACTTTAACATCTTAAAATTATTATTTTATTTTATCATTTTTGGAAAACATACAGCTAGTAAACACAGTTACAAAATTAAATAGCTAAATATGGCCAATTATAAGTTTTCACGTATTATATAACTTAACTTTTGGTAACGTAGGTACAATTTAACAATTAGGCACAAAATTATACAAATACACACATCGAAAGAAGTCCGCGTTCACTTGGAAAAATAGAAATATTTTTTCTCGTTTTAAAATATAACTCATGAATGCATTATTTATTGCTTTAACATTTAAAAACAACACAATTTTAATATGAAAATGTCTATATTCGGTTTGGATGTCTTAAAAATAATTGTTTTTCAAGATCTGTGAAATTTATAATTTAAAGAAATGCGAAGATTTGATTAAAGTAAATAATTTTATTCATTTTTATATGCTCCTATTTACAAATTTCAAACAAAATGACTCCTTTCCTGGCTTTAACGTATGCGTAAATCCTTCTGGGCATGCTGTAGATCCAGTTGTCCAATAGTTCTTGTGGTAACCTGTCCCATTCTTGAATGGCGGCTTCATTGATATCTGACAGAGTTCTTGGAGGTGGCTGACGACTCCAAACAGCTCGCTTGAGAGCGTCCTATTCGTTCTCGATTGGGTTTAAGTCCGGAGAGCCGACAGGCTAGTCTAACCGCGTGTTTCCGTACTCCCGGAGAGCAGGGCTTGATCGTTGATATCGATGTGCCGGCGCATTATCGTCGACCAACTTGAATTGGTTACCATAATTTATCCTGAATGGTCTGATGATGCCATCAATAACAGCCTTGTACAAATTAGCTGTCATAGAGCCTTGGTACGGGATCAAAGGCGTTCGAGCTCCAATCATTATTCCGCCCCAAAAAGATACCGATTTGCCGCCTTGCTGAAAGGTTCCAGAGGCAGTTCTTTGCCTTTCGGAATTCTTAGGCCGTCTGCAAATTCGGACACGTCGGTTATCAGGGTGTGTACTAATCCGTGCTTCGTCAACAAAAAGGCAATTACGCCAGACTTCTTCTTATTCGTCTTCATCGCTTTGACGCTGCCTGGCCCACTACAGTCTGCGTCGCTGTCGTGCCTGTGTATTCAAAGGTGTTCGTCAGGATCTCCTTAATCGTAATCTAAAGTGGTGTAAACAATTACGAATGGTCTGAGTGCTAATATCCAGTTCAGTAACAGCTCGAACCTCTAATCTCAGTTTGGTAGCGTTAATTATTGGATCACGGGCGGCAAGAAGTCTGACGTAGCGCTTCTGAACATAACTAAGAACTAGCTAGAACTAAGGACAACCGGGCGATCACTGCGAGGTCGATCAGCCATGTTGCCCATGCTCCAGTACTTCTGCAGGGTAGTAACGACGCAGGTTTGAGAAACGGAGACTCTGGCTACGATTTGCCTTGTAGAATATACTTCTTCGCGCAATAACACTATTCTTGCTCGCAGGACTTCAGACAGTCCACCTGACATTTTGCAAATTAACAATTTTAGAGAAATTGTTTAAAGCAACTTTCAGGCAGAAATAAGATTGAGAGCACTTTATTAGAGCAATTTATCAATGACCTCGTTTTTATATAAAAAACAAAAGAAGATTTTATGTTATCTACATCTAGATTATGTATTCTTAAGTAAAGAACACAAATATTATAATTTATTTCTAAATATTTTATGCAATTAAATAATATCTCAACTTTTCCAAGTGAACGCGGACTTTTTTTAATGTGTGTATACAGATCAATAATTATATCAAACGATTGTTGACGCGGTGGTCACCGAAAAATTTAGCACTTAGTGCCTGAGCTTGGTTAGACTTGTATTTCAGGCGATCATCATGGATAATACTATTGATCTGACTTGGTTTAAGCGGACTATACGAATTCATCAGGCTCTTTAATAAATTATTTACAGATAGAAAATACCGATTTCGAGGGTCGGCTCATGATGGCAGACGCACTGGTGTATGGACAAACGATTTACAGACCGTCGCTGGTCATAGATGTCGCCACTTTTACTCGTATGTACCATGTATTGTGTAATGTAAAGGTAATGAGATAATAATTCTATAGTACAGTGCCTACGGCGGCACACTCAGACTCAGAGATTACGTATTTTAATTACTTACATCTTCAATGAATAGTTACATTATCAATATACAATATACAATCAGTTAATGTACCTATACTCGATTTGGTTAGGTATTTAACTAAAGTTAAACAATCTTGATGTGACTTTTTACACAAACATATTAAAAATAAACTACTGCTTAAACTAACGGTTGACGACCTCGATGGCGTAGTGGTTAGTGTAACCGACTGCCACGCCTGAGGTCGCGGGTTCGATTCCCGCACAAGTCAAACATTTGTGTGCATGAACATGAATGTTTGTCTTGGTCTGGGTGTTTATATGTATAATATGTATCTATTTACAAAAAGAAAAGTATATATGTATGTTTATCCATTGTCTAGTACCCATAGTTCAAGCTCTGCTTAGTTTGGGCTAGATGGTGTTGTGTATGTGGTAGAATATTGTATATTAATTGAGTTAGTAATCGTTATTGTTGTATTTACATTGATCTTTAGCAGCATTTTATTTTTAATCTGAGTTTAAAGATAAAAAATTGAAAAAGTCACATTGTTTACCATTAATTAAATACCTAACCAAATGGAGTGTAGGTACATTACCGCACTTCTATAAATGCATGAAGGGGTTAACATAAGTACACGACTTGAAAAACTGTCACTGAGCACATTTCTGGTCTTTGCTGCTTCCTGAGTATTTCTCAACAGTTAAACTCAGTAAGTGTACTTACTTTTCCAATTTATCATTGTAGAATTTGAAAATTCTCGCGTGTCGTTGTACAAAAAAATGTCGATAAACATTGCGTTGCAGGTTTTCTGTATATATACATTTCGTTTGATGAGTTATCGGTAATAAATTAATAATGGAAGCGCTCGGCTGTGTTAAGCCAAGCATTATCTATTATACTTATACTCAATATAACCCTAGTAAGGAAACAAACTTTTTATTGTGTTTATACATACCTAATAAAAAGTTACGGTTCACGATTTGGCGAGACAGACAGCATATTTAGGGTACTCAGTGACATATTTACCGTATTTCAAAGTTTTGTTACCGCCGGAGAATGCTTTTAAAATTTGGCAATAGTAGTTTGATGAGAGGACCGTAGGTACCTACTGCGAGTATATGGTACAAAACTTTACAAAATCCTTGCCCTTTTGTTTGGTTTGCGAATTCCAGTTTAATAAGACAAGATGCTATAACTGCCTTGCGGATGCGTTCCGGACACATGCCACTGAACACTTTCATGTACATGATGAAAAAGAAACTTTACCTTTGCTCTAAATAATGAATATCAAAGATGTTTACCACATTTCAGTGGAGTGTGCACGGAACGAGGTTGAGCGGAAACAGTTTGAGGCAGATGAGTCCTGTTGTTTTAAGGTCTATTAAGTCTGTAACAGCATCTTGTCTGCTCCTTTATCAGAGCGGGCGATATGCTTGTATAAAATTGTAAACAGTGCACTAAAAGTTAGATCCTAATACTGTGTTAATTTCTTTGTGTTATTGATTATCTTTGTTGTTTTTATTATTGTAGATATCTTTCTATGAAGGCGACATGATTATTAAGTGATCAAGACCTTTATCATCAGTAAATAAAGAAAAATATTATATAGTCATATTCCTTACTAGATTGTACAGGTATAGTCTGTTTGTGTGTCAACAATTTTACCTGATAATAAACAGTGTGGTTTATTATGGATTACACTTGCATTGAAATGATTAAATTACGAGGTTCGTAAATATTTACAGAACGAAGATTGACATCGAAACATTTGTGTGCTTCCCTGACGCAGCGGTAGTGAATGTCTCCGATCGTGTCGGATTATCGTCCCATCGGATCATGAGAGTGCACTTGTGTTTGCGCGCAAACTTGTGCACTAGAATATCTTTTGCGCAGATGGCCAGTCTTCGTTAAGATTGGCCGCCGTGACAGAAATTAGTTCTGGAGGACATTATTATTATTTGTGGTTGTGTTGCAGGCGGCGTGCTGATGGCGACGGGCGGCGGCGCGTTCGGGTGCTTCAGTAACTGCGAGCGCGCGTGGCGGGCGCTGCGCCGCGCCGGCGCCTCCGCCGGCGACCGGCCCTGGCGCTTCCCACTCTGGCACTACTATCAGAAGCAGATCACTAGTTAGTCTATAAACATCACTTATGTGTCATAGACCTCATAGTCCTTTATCTCTTGACATAAAGTCATATCTCATAGTACTTTATATCTTGAAATTACGCTGAGACAGCCCAGCTATAGATATTCTTCCTGTTTAAAAAGGTTCGTGACCAAATATCATCTGTTGTGTTCTTGCATTGAATAGAGTTCTTAACCACCTCGCGTGCGCTGCCAATACAACTAGATACTCTTTTTGTTGGGCCAATAATCTGGCACTTATCGTATTTATGTATTCGTAATACCTTATGATAAATCCTTTACCAAAAAGAAATCAATTTGTAGCTGATAAACAAGCGTTAAAGTTAGTAAAATAAGGTTTAAAGTGGGGCGCACTTGGTGGCTCGTATCCGAGCCGGTAACAAATACACGGTACAAATAAAGCGGCTCGTATGCGAGCCTCTGTCAAAGTCCGAACCTATTCCTGGTGTGTCAAAAGCATCCAATATTATTTCAGCTATACAACAATTGACAAAAATCTCCTAAAATCAAAACACCCATTACTTTTAGTGGATCTCACAATTTTTATTGCCGTGTTGGATCTTATGTATCAGTGCCTGATGTGAATTGAAATCACTTTGTCAACTTTACAGTTGATGTTTTACGACCTGACATAATTTCGCATGTATATAGCCGCCGCCTTCTGTTGGATGTTTTATTTACTGAACTATATTCTCATGTCCATTTGGTTGATTACAGATGACCCATCCGTAGACCTGAGAAACAAGGGCTCTGGTCCTGCAACCCCGTGTATCGGTGCCGCCTTTTTGAGGGTAAGACCTTATTACCAGCTATTTACATAAATAACCAATCTATAAGTGTATTCGCGTTAAGAAAATAGTGATTCATCGTTGTCACTCAGCTTAGCCACGCGCCTTGACCAATTAGATCTTAGTAAATTAGAAAGCCGTGTTCACATTGACCAGTTGAAGTATGCCCTTCAGAGAGTATAGACGTGTTTTTTGTTAATTTTAAAAATGAATACTTCACTTATTCGTAAAAATAAAAGTGGATGAATAATTCATAGCGGAGAAAGACGAGTGATTTATAATGTTTTTAAGTACTTACTTTAAACAGTGTGGTGATCAAAACGTGACTATGGAGAGTATAGTTGTGAAAACGGCGAGTGCATGCGGTATTTCTGAAAATACCATTATAAAATTATTAAAGAACAGAAGGAAACGAATGCTCTAAATTCGCCTGTAAAAAAAAGAGCTCGTCTATCTATGATTGACAAATTTGATGACTTGGACAAATGTGTTGTAAGGAGAAAAGTGTATTCATTATATTATTACGTACTGGGTTCTAGGGATAAGAATGTAAACAATATTACCGACTAAAACACGTTTTTTTCTAACACACAATTAAAACTTAAAACACAACACACACAATACTACACTTTTCCACTATAACTAGCTTTAAACTCTGTAGTATTTTCGCTTCCGTTCGCTCCGATGTATACTTTCCGATTACGATTGTAAACTGACTCGGCGAGCGCTGGCCTTCCCCTTTTATACGCGGTTAAAGCGTTTCTAGAGTTTTCTAGTAACGCCATACCCGGTAAACAGTACGAATATTCGAGAATGTGCCGGCGTTCCCTCTATGCTTCGCGTATCGACGAACGACGTAGTTCCGTAAGACATCAATAGATGGCGGTGTAATAAATTATTAGACGGAACTGCCGATTCTTCCCCACAATACCGAGATGGCACTGCGCGTAACAATATTTTAAAACGAGTACCCGACATTAGACAAAGTTATGTCACTATGTAATGATGATGCAGATATTCCACCTTTCCACGAGCTTGGTTTCGATTTTTCGAAACGGGAGAGCAGATCATTATTACTAGAAAGAGACGACATCGTTATATGGCGACGAATATATCTAACAAAAATTTAAGAACACAGGGTAGCAAATAAAAATATATACTTTCTTGATGAAACGTGGACAAACGCTGGACACATTAAAACAAAGGCATCGGTAGATTCGACTATCAAGAATAAGAGGGATGCTTATCGAGCCAGTTTATCTAACAATCCGAGAGCTCCTACGGACACGATTTACCTACCGATTTCCTACGGACATGATTTCCGAGAATTCCCTCGAAAACATTAGAATTTTGTTTACTTGTCGCTGATTGGTGTAAATGATTATTGTACACATTAGTGCTAGCGATACTTGTAAGAACAACAAATGGGATATAAGAAGGCTTAAAAATTGTAAATATATTCTCAGTTGACTCAGTCTATGTGTTTCAATATAACCCTAACGGTTACCAGCTACGGACCTGGCTTACGCTCGCCAGCTGATAATGCGTTAAAAACGAAACTGCTTATAAAATCGCGGGCCCTATAATATGTGTACCATTACAGAGAATTGTTAAAGAATATCAGCCTCATCAAACTAATATAACATACTCGTTAGGTGATAATTTATAAAATATTGCCACTTAATGAGAATCTTTATTGTATACGTCACACCAGAAAGACTGATAGATAATGCCTCGGGCATTATATCCACTAATACTTTATGCAAACCTAACTAATATTATAAATGCGAATGTGATTTTGTTACGCTTTCGAGCCTAACTTCTCGACTAATCATCATGAAACATCGCATACACGTTGTCACAGGAACAGAAAAGGACATAGCGTACCTTTTATCCAGAAAGAATACTGTAATACATCTAACCTAATCGCATGTGTGGGTGGTTGACTTTGTCTTCAGTTGTTTTGTTAGTATTTTTTTTTATATACACTTTCGACTATGATTACTTCTGCTTGAAATAAATGAACATAGAATCAATGTAAAATAGTCTGCCATACTTCGTTAATTAAATAATTACAGGAAAATAATGAAAATGAACCGACCAGATAAATAATCTTATTAACTTATTAAATTGTAACATCACGACAACGGCCTGATAGAAAACTACGTTCACTTAATTCTAAAGAAGACTTTGCCATAACCTTTTTACGAGGCGCTTCTCTAATGTTCCGGAAGGAAATTTAAAAGTGGTCGTAAATTGGTAGTTTTTTAACTAAGTATCAAATTGACTTGAGTACATTTGTATACATTTTTATGGTATCATAAACGTATTTGAAAAGCTTTCAGTAACGGAATTATTCTGAATTGACCGCTGATAAAACTATATATGTATATAATTTTTTTCAAATCGAGTCGTCTATTATATACCTACATATTATTTATTTATTTATTTACATCAAAAAGAACGACTTGCGCCAATTATACTATTTAATAATATAAAATAAATTAAAAATGTTGCATTCACGCATTCTGCTCGCAGTACCTCATACATTCTAATAATAATACTTTTCATTCATCCGAAAAAATATCAACTTCTGGGTTAAAGTCCAAGAGAGCGTTAAACTGCTTTAGTGACCGAGGTATGGGTGAGTTACAGCGTGCCACAGTAACTTACCCATATTACAATTACATTTTTTTCTTTCTTATTAAATTTACCAAGCTTAAGGTAGTCCTGGAGCAGCACGTGAAAAAGCCTATGCATTTTTGTACTAAGTTCATTTTTTTAATTTCCAGAACTTCATTTGTGGCGATTGGGTGCACATGGATATCACTGGAGTAGGCAAAGTAGCCCATTTCGGGGCACCTCCGTACCTCGACCCGCGACGTATGACTGGCCGGCCTTGTCGAACACTCGCTATGCTCCTTGCTAGTATAGCTTCAGACAGTCAGGCAGACATTTGTGGCAAAAACGACAAGTCAGCTTATGCCGCCGCTAGTTAGGCGAGGTAGAACTTATATCATCACTCAATTATTGATTGTATGTCAGCCTGCATATCATAATGTACAATGTTAGTTAGAAAAAATGTTCTGTGAATGTAAAATCAACAATATAAGTAAAAACGTATTTTATTAATTAGAATTACTTAGATTATCTTATGCATAATTTTGAACTATGGTTTATATAACTTACTATCCCTTCGGAGCAGAATGTACAAAACGTAAACTATTACTAATATAAAAACTAATGTTGTCATAAGTTTGAAAGATAGGGTAAATTAAAATCTCACATGTGTATCGATTTTTGTTGCTGACCGTACATATCAAATTTTGTTTGTGCCGTGTCATCAATCAATCGAATAAAATATGATATTGACTTATCATATACATACTGTATAACCAGCTTCGTGATAATTATTGATAAAGAACTTTCGACATTCAAGTGTATGTTGTTGATTGTTGCTATATCATGTGCCTAGGGTTGCCACCTTCGGGCACGCCACGATTGTGGCGGTAAGTCCCGTGTTTGAGGAGTGGCTGGAGAGGCGGCATGGTGCCCCCACCTTCCAGCTGACGCAGGTAATGACTGGCCATGGTTGTTTAGGCCAGTTCCTGTGTCGCATAGGCTGGCAAGAGACGCCCAGTTGTCACCACTGCGGCGACTTCCGCGACGTTGTTGAGGACATGGCGCTGCACACTTTGGCGGATTGCCCCGCCTGGGCATCGCAGCGCCGTGAGTTAATCGCGGCAGTCGGATTGGTTGCCCTCTCGCTCCCACCCGTAGTTCAGTCTATGGCTCGGAGTGATGTCGAGGAACACCGCCGCCTCCTTCTGTGAGGAAGTAATTTCCATCAAGAAGGCGGCGGAGCGGGAGAGGGAACGCTTAAACCCTCTCCCCAACTGCAGAGCCGGGCGCCGGAGGGCGCGAGACGACCTCTAGCCACCCTGAGGTTTGACCTGGGGGTGGTGGGCTTCGTGGGCCTACCCGCCACCCGATCAGCACCAGGTCCGAGAGGCGGCGTGCACGTTCCCACGCGCGCCTCTGTATCGTGTGTCCGTCCGAAACCTTGGCGGGGTCACAATTGCATGTGAAAGCGATTTGCGCGGCCCCGCTTATTGCGGTTATGTCGAGGAACACCGTGGTAGGTTTAGTCTGTATTACCGGGATGTCGCTCACCATCTTTCCCAGGTGAGTCCGACAATACCTCGGAGGTATGCGACAAAGCATGTTGCCACCTTTATTTTAAACGAATACAGAATATTTACTATCTAAGGTAAAACAATTAAGTACAAGATACAAAAAGTAACTAGTGACATCAAACAAATATTTTATTATTAAAGAACGTTTTAACCGGCTCTTTACCATAAATGTCTTTATTAAGATATATAAACAACTGGTTTATTCAATTTAGGGAATCTCTAAAGCGTTGTTTAAGTTAACAATTAAATAAAACCTGTAGAGGTTAAATACAGTATTTTTACGTACTTTATCTTGCTAATAAAGTATGTTTACCCGAAATATCGTATAATACTTTATAATAAAGTCCGGTTGGCAACCCTAGATGTGCTCCAAAAACAGACGCCAGACGCACCGAAATATTTATTTATGCTTTTTACTTACTAATATGCTTTCCCTCTGAGTTCGCAATTCGCGACAATCAAGTGAGGACATTTCGCAATGTGTTAAATTCATGTTAGTAAGTATATATCGCAGTCTTAATAAAACAGCGACTTAACCCGAAATTTGAAAGTAAGGGAAAGTAAGGCAATTTGGACTCTAATTGTATATGCTAAATTCTAATATTATGTTTGTGTTAAATCATTGCAATAGAGTTCAAATTTGTTTAATCCAAAATACTGAGATAAGTCTCTGTTTTATTAAGAGTGCGATATATCAAATAAAATGTCAGTGTATTGATGAACATTGTGTAAAATCACAAATATTTTTTTACTAAAACGCCGAGTTAATTACTTATTAATTTTATATCATGATCCGTTATCGCATTAATGTATTGCATTCGTAATGGAATTGTGCATTTGTTACATACCTACCTATTGCAACCGAATCTATCAGTTGATTTGTGGAGGGAAACAGTAAAATGTAATCACTAAATGAGTACATATTCATGGCCACTAGCCACCGAATAGCGATGTGAAAATTTACAGACTATAATATCATGGTGTGTCTGTATCTGGCGATTGACCATAACCTGCGGTTTAACGAATTCACTAAATAATTAGTTCTCTATTAGTTCTACCGAAATATAAATTTGCTCCGTTTTGGAATTTATAAAAATTAACGTCAACTATAAATAGTTAGCCAGCGATGTACTTTTAAATTATAATCTCTAGGAAAATAAAATCTAGGCAATTAGTTCTATACCAACTCTAATTATATATTTACTTTTTACTTATTCAATTCATTGAATTATCAAAATAAAAAATAGAAAGAAAATTAAAGCTAGCGATGTCCTTCTAAATAACTTAATATAAATTCGTGTACGCGTTTTTAATTTGATTGAAATAACCTTTACATTTTATAGATAATTTATATCCCATGTATTGGTAGGTAGTAGTTAATTTCTAGAAAGAAATAAAGCGATGTTATAATAAATACAAAATCAGTAATAGTCAGGTAGTGCTTAATCCGTAAATATAAACATAACAATATAATCAATAAAAGAAAAATAATACATAATATGCACTTATATTCAGCTTCAAAAATAATATATGACTACCCTATATGTAACGACTGTTCATTTTCTATGTTGATGTAGAAAATGAACAGTTACATATTATGTAGGTAGGTACATACAATACATGAGGAACGATTTTATAAGTGCATTTTTTTTAAATTGATTGTATTTTGTTTATATTTACAAATTATTAAGTAAAGTAAAGTAAAGTTAAGTACCTACCTACCAATACATTAAATGGGATATAATATGTATAAAATGTAAAGGTTATTTCAATCAAATTAAAAATGCGTACACGAATTTATATTAAGTTATTTAGAAGGACATCGCTAGCTTATTTTTCTTTCAATTTTTATTTTGATAATTCAATAAATTCAATGAGTAAAAAGTAAATATATAATAAGAGCTGGTATAGAACTAATTGCCTAGATAGATTTTATTTTCCTAGATAGTATAATTTAAAAGTACATCGCTGGCTAACTATTATAATTGACGTTAATTTTTGTAAATTCCAAACGGAACAAATCACGTATTATATATATTTCAGTAGAACTAATTATTTAGTGCATGCGTTAAACCGCAGGGTATGGTCGATCGCCAGGTACAGATACAGAATATTATGGTGAGCAATTGATTATAGGCTATTAGACAGTCCTTGAAGAAAACAAAAAATATGTAGGCTTGTGCTCTAGTGAAGTGTTTGTTTAACACATCCTGTGGTGTCAATCATTGGCACCTGTAATGTTGCAGATCAGGGCTTGCTGGCCATGCCCTGCTGCGAAGAACTTGATCACTGAGGATATTTTGCAATGAACATTGTCGACAGACGCAACACACATGAGGTTCAATCATAGGTAGGATTTAATCAGATTCATGTAACTTGAAATAGTGCTGAGCACGTATGGTTAATCACCATGGAAATTCCGACAATTATATATTGCATAGCTACTAAGAATATAAGAAAGGCTCGAGGCGTTAAATATATGTACCAGCGAATGACCTTGAATAAAGTGTTCACTTCGAAATGAAAGTGATCTCGTTCGTAGATATGTCTAGGCATATAAAATACAATTCAATATCTAAAATTTACGTAGTTCAGCTTTCAATGCTTCTAATTATTACGACTTGTTTGTTTTTACGCGCATGAAATTAATGTGTGTAAATTATGCTAATCATAATAATTAGTTTAGTCAAGTAGGTTTAATTATTTATTTGCCAGATTTCAGAGCTTCTTGCTGCTTAGAAAGCGGTTACAATCTGTAGCTTTGTATTCTACGCAGAGTTAACATTACATAGCTCGAACTTAGGTTCGCATAAAGACCATTAGCTTGACACTGGAGTCTTGCTAGGCTATTCTGTGCGCATTCACATTTGTGCCGCCAGTTCAAAATAAACTAGGAAGCATCCAGGTTGATTTTGAAACTAGTCGGAGAAATCCGAATAACGTGATAAGTAATAAAGAAAATTGGTGTTCCCTTACGGGTTTTATGGCCTTGAAAAATCTAGATTATAATTCATTTAGTGGTAGGGAAGTACATAAATAACTAATTTGTCAATATCACTTGTTATATTAGTGTCTTTACTGAGGTCGCTGTAGTTGCTTTAATCATTATATTAAGTACATACTATCATAGGTTAATTTGAATAGGTACATCATATGGCGACAATTTTTATCTAAATCGCAAGCGAATTAGTTAACAACAAAACATTACAAAGGTTAATAAAATAAATAGGGAGATAAATGAAACACCGATGCTTATTGACCTAAAAATGAAGAAACATTTATTTTCAGTATGTCTTTTGTAAAATTTAATAACAGAATGAATCAAATGTGGTAAGAGATAACAGAGCGGATTACTTTCCATTTCGATAGAATTAGTTTCACCAACAATAGAAATATAATATTTATCAAGTCATTTACAGATACAATTAATGCAGTACCAATAAATCTAATTTATTCGTTTACTGAGTTAGTTAAATTTAAACATTTATTACGATTCATAATGTACACGGAGTGGACCGGGCGCGGCGAGAGGCCGCCCCGGGGGTACACTAGATTTTTTTGGGCTTTTTTAAATTTTTATTCCTCACGTACTTTATAAATATCTCATACTTGAAAAAAATTTACATTAAAATGTATCGGAAAGGTGCGGACGCTAATACCGCTCCGCTGGCGGCGAGAGACCAGGCTTGGGTCAGGCAGAGCACGCACGCACACAAACTGACGCCACGGAATATACACAACATATAAATATGAGCCGACACGAACCCGAGACTTATACCATCACATTGCGACGCACACCTATTCGTTTTCCCTTTGTACCGCTACAGTTAAAATTTTTCTTACATAGTAAAATTAACGGAATACTTTAAAATCTAAATAAAAAGAGGAGACGGAGGCGACGGGCGGCCCCGCCCCTCCGCCCACCACGTCCACACCATACAAGTACATCATTAAACTGAAACGATGACAATATTTAATTTATCGCAAACACTAGAGAAATGCAGGTCCAATACGATGGTAATATTGTGTGTCATGAAACAAAATGTATATTTAAATTCTCTGCTTTTTACACACACACTAGCCGGCGGCTCACTTCGACGTCATCATGGTGACGAATTCTGAAAGAGAAAACAAAACAGGGCATTAGTATAGGTCTGGAAAAAGCCTACAGTGCTGAGGTTTACAAGAAAATTTTCACATAAACCCTTGCATAACATGTCTAAGACAAAATGTTAACACAAACATAATTAACACAACGAAAGTAACCGACAGAGATAGAGATGCACTAATAAGATGTAACCGCTATTAGACAGATAACCACTAGATGTATTAACATAAATATCGAGTCTACACCAAACATATGCCTGCGCGAGGACAGCGCGTACACAAGCGAGGCATATGCTTGACGGAGCGACGGACAACATAAATAAACCGAACATATAATATGTATTTTACCTCATCATGCCACTACAAGGGGATTATGTGAAATACCACCCTCTGGATATATTCATTATAATGTATTACATTAATGATGTAGTTATTGTAAATGATGGTCGAAAAAGCATTCGATTAACGAGATTCCAGTGCTACGAAGAGAATCCAGTGTTGTGCGGACAAGCCTATACAGTAATGTACATGGTCGATGCATATATTATATCGATCGCCCAACGGCGGCGGCGCGGTCAACGTTTGCTGCTCGTTTGTTAGCCATTGTGTGTCTGTGTGCAGTGTGGAAGTCTGTGTGTGTGTTCGATAAGCGGGTAAGTGTGTACGTGTCAAGCGATGTCTGGTCGCTGAGAGCAAAGCACCAACACACACACGCAACGCGGCAAGCGGGGATCAAGCTATCGACGCTTCGGCTGAACAACACGGATCACCAGGTGGTATTTCTATAAGAAAAATACTATACAAATATTAGATACATGCACCAGTCAAGGAAAACATATCAACATGTCCCTGAGGCGGCCGCGTGTAATTTTGTCTCTCGTGTACAAATGTAGGAACAAAATTGCAGACGATCCGCTTCGTCAAAGTGAGTAAATAGACACAATCGATAGTCAAGTGTGAGATCCCAACGAGAGTGTGAGCGGGGCGGGGCGGGACAGCTCGGGAGGGAGCAGCTAACATATCCAAGGTAAGGAACAGTTAATAACGAGCAGCAAACCATTCAGATTAACACTGGGGTATACCTATTGTCGTACCGCACTCGACGTAGGCCGTAGGCATCGATCACTACTCACTACTAGGGAAAATCGTTTCGAGATCACAGCGTTATCGTAGAGTCTTTTCTTATGGTTAGTTACGATACTAATATCACAAGTGTGGCCGGCCGTGCGCTAACGGCTGCCGTCGCCGCGAGCGAAAATGATTTGGGCGAGTGCATGGAAGTCTGCAAGAGAGAGAACCGAGGTCGGATGATACGGCTTACATACTGTCTCGCTACACGTGTTCTGCGCCGACAGCGCGCAGTGCGTGTTCACGTGTCCGCTGTCAGCAACATTCTATACTCGAACTTTCCTTTCGAAACAGTAAACTGACATTTCAGGCACGAGTGCTGCCAGGATTTTGTAGTAAATGATTGTATTATTGCATAAATATAATAAAAGATTGCATTCTAATAAATAAGCGTAATGTGAAGTGGGGTGTTGAGTAAATATTAGGACGAAACGCTATGTGTTGGCAACACTACAAGTGAAAACGTCATTTTACAGCTTCAAATAAAAAGTTCGAGTAGCCACAGGTAGGACGAGTATCACAACTGGTCACGGCGGATCGCGGTGCTCGTCGTTTGTCTTGCCACCATGCCACCGTCGCGACCCTAACGTACAATACACTGATCCATGCACAGCGGGACAGCAAGCTAAACTTAACAAGCCAGAACTAAAACGATCGTGATTGAAATACCACTTGACATAGGCCAGTGGTGCCTGATTGGGGGCCTCCAATCAGTTACCGATAAGTACGTCACACGCCAGTCTGGCGCACGACATAGTCGTATAACTACTGGACTACAATACGCATGGCAGGGATTTCAAATACGCTGTATAACATTAAACATAAAACTCGATGTAGGTACGTAAATCAATGCTAACATAAACAGAAGTAAATTTCATTTTATGAGGGAATACTTTCATCGTTATTCAGTTTATAAATAAAGTGGACCTTCTGGAAACAAGCAAACCCAACTGTTAGTGTGAACACGTACTAGTATACTACATGCTGGAGTATCGTGTGGAGTATCCTTATAAAACCGACACAAGAGGGTGGTAATAATCACATCGGGTGTACATTAATCTGTCGTCGGACACATTAAAGTTTATGAGAATGTGAATTTTATACTGCATTTGCGGTTACAGCGAATTTTAGTATCTCTCTAGACGCCAATTATATTGTATACTGCACAACAAAGATTCACATCTACTCACATTTAGTAGCAAGTTTAGAAGGATTGCCAAGAAGCAATAATTTGTGCCAGAAATTTGATCTGTTTTTGTAAACTTGTTACTAGCATGTAAGTATTAGTGATACACCAAATGACATCCCGTAAGCTTGCAGTACTCACCCTCGTAATTGACTTGGCCGTCGCCGTCGATATCGGCTTCACGGATCATTTCGTCGACCTCCTCGTCGGTGAGTTTCTCCCCGAGGTTGGTCATGACGTGGCGGAGCTCAGCGGCCGATATGAAACCGTTGCCGTCCTTGTCGAACACGCGGAACGCTTCGCGGATCTCCTCCTCACTATCCGTGTCCTTCATTTTGCGGGCCATCATTGTGAGGAACTCGGGAAAGTCTATCGTGCCGTTGCCTGGAAATAAGAGAGAAAACAATACATCAGTTACGTCTCGCTGTACCAGATTTTAGGAAAAGTTATTACATATTTTGCTTATACTAAAATTCATTAAATAAATAAAATATATACGTGAAAAATTGATTGCAGTCATTATAATGATTAAAAGTTTGATTACATCCGGTTTAATAACAATACGAGCTTGTTACGAGAAGTTTTATTGAACTAACTGCTTAATAGCATTTTTAATTGTTACGAGAAATCGTTAAAAATACATTTTAAGCATTTCTATGAAAAACGTAAAGTAAAGAACGCAGACGCAGGTGGTCCTTACGGTATAAATAACTACAGGAATCGAATTAAAATTTTCAAATAGCTTTGTAAAATTACGGTGTTAAAAGGCACTTGAAGTTGTATAATTCGCATATTAGTCATTAATTCGGCAGTAAAGCTACATTGATGTTTTTAATCCTGGGATTGCGACGACGTCCACGTTTGTTTTGTTATCGACGGCAAGTGTTGAAGTTTCCATGAATACATATAAGTAAACACATTATATTTATCATCCGACTAGATCTGTGTTCTATCAGACAACACGTGACGACGTCGTGCGAATAATAGTTCAATAAGTTAGACCCGATAATAATATCATTTTAGACAACTCACGCGTTACGAAGAAATATTCGTCATACAAGGAACTTTAGAAACAATACACATAGCAAGAACCCGTCACGGCATGCCTGTCAGTGCATCAGACATTTTTTCCTGCGACTACAAAACAAGTGTTTCTTCATATTGTTGTCATCGAGAAAAAAATCAGTATGAAACAATACAAATATTTGTTCATAATAATGTTGGCATTCTGTTGCAAAAGGAATTTATGAAGCTACGTTATACTTATAACCAAGTTGGACAAGTATTTGGTCCACGTGACGGCTAGTAAAATAAACGTGTCTCCTTATCTAGTACAAACAAATGATATTTTTATACGTGAGCAAAAATATTTACTATACTTTCAGATATGTTTTGCGTATGTGTGCCAAACAACAATATGTTGACGTGAATCAATAGAACTCTGTGGGTTTTACATTTTTCTTTATCATTACTCTGTCAAGATGTTTTGACTTCAGACTTATATAGTGTGAAAACATTTATATATCAGTACAAATAACGGCTTTTGGAATGGCACGTGACACATGTAACAAAAAGCCTTTTTCTAAATATTGTTACAATAACAACTTCAAAGTATGCAAAACGCGTTCTACTAACGAGCATGCCCGCTCGTTTTTAGAATATCAACGAACCGAAAATATTTTATTTATATTTTAAATGCAACATGTTTCTCTTATAAGGATGCGTATTTTAAAACTGATGTCGAAGTAAAATATATTACGTAGACAATGTCATGAACCATGTGGTTGATCGAATCATTCATTTTAAACTAACTTAAAACAGTGTTTATAAAGTAATGCTTCATAATGTCATATATTACTCAAATAGTTTAATCATTTAACTCAAACTTTGACATGTATTGCAAACATTTAATCGAAATATTGATTAATAGGAGTTATTGGTAGCTTATAGTATTTCAGTTGATAATATGCGGTATTTGAGTCAAAATGTATTACGTTGCCCGTATTGTTCAAACAACGGCGAAGACGGACAAAATTCCGTGAGTATTTCACGAGACCATATGGATTAAAAACAGTATTTACACTACACTCTATTATTTCTTTAATATTGACTATTAAACATGGAGTGTTCTGTACTGCTCAGATAATATAAAGATCGAGAAATACACTCACATTTTTCTTAATCGTTCCTTAACGACGATTGGTCCAAAATATATCAGTTGGGCGAACTGACATTCAATGTTAATAAAGGAAAAACTGGTGATTACGTACAGTCAAACGTGGTGCAAATCTACCTAGGTGGTCTGGACGATCAGGAGCCCGAAGTATCAGGGCATCACCGTATCACCTGGTGTCGGTTAGTTTTAAAGTTGTTTAATACCTCGATGAAAATTTTCGTTTTTATTTCTAGAATATTTTGTAGAGGAACTATGTTCAGTGCCAAACGTCGTATATTATGATTAAAAGTGCAAAATGGTTATTGCAATATAACACGTTGATATTTTGGACGCAAATGTCAAGGATTTCAATACCTACCAATACGTAATAACCTAATAATTCTTATTATGTACAGGATTAAGTTAGTCTGTGTGGATGCTTATTATAATAACCTGTTTGCATATCGACATTTTTCATAATAATTATGTTTCGGGTATCAAGTCAAAATTACTCGAGTGATTGGAAAGAAGCAGTGCGAATCTCAAAGCGTTATAATAAAGCTAAATAGAATTTCAGAGTGCAACAATGCTGGTTTTTGCATATTTAACGTTTCAGAAAAGTTGGACAGTATTATATATTATTAAACAATAACAAGTATTATTGAAAAATATTATTAGATTTTATTTGTGGTAATAAGGTAAATTTTTTTTGTGGTAGTAAGGTAGGTTAGATCATTTGGGAACGAAGAACCTAAAGAACCTAGGGAACGAAGCTGCACATCAAAAGTAATATACCATTAAATGAAACAATACATGTTTATATTTCTTTCCTTCGCCTCGTCAAGACATATGGTACGACCCGATTTAACGGCGACATCTTAGGAACGGATAACAACATTTTCCAATTAATATGTCAAGAAATGTTTCGATTTAAATACTGAAAATACTATATACTGGGTCGGCACTCGGCAGCTTCAGAAAATGTACAGCATACTGTTAGCCACCATCAGTTAGCTAAATGAACACGTGGTCTACGCGTTCACCACCTCGAACACTCCTGCTAATTGTCGGCAGTAAATCTGTCGTCTTTGTGTATGAGCTCCTCTACTATAATCAACATTTTTCAACCGCCGATAACATTTGTTTGTTATTGATCACGCTTTTAAAATTCATAGAGATTTATCAATGTTATTGTGTTTTTTAAACAGTATGTAAAACAGAAAGCTGTGGTCTTCACATAATAAGCGTTGTCTAGTCTGCTAGTGATGAACGTATATGTATGTATGTATCTTATGTGGGGGCCAGTCAGTGCAGACCGGCGACACTTCGACCCAGTGGGATCTTTTGTGTCGACACTCTCCCAATAACGACTGCTATAGATGTTCATGGCAGCCGGGACCGACGGCTTAACGTGCTCTCCGAGGCACGGAGCAGGCGATAATTGTCAATCAATACGCACATAATTTCGAAAAGTTATATAACTTCCGAAAGTCAGAGGTGCGCGACGTGGGTTTGAACCCGAGACCCTCTGCATTGCAGTCTGTTGGTCTCCCCACTGAGCTATCGCTGCTCTTATATAACATCTTATATGATGAACGTATATAATGGAAGTAAATGAAAAAGTGCATGGCTTTTATAGCTCAAGGGTTATGTAGTGCTTTTCTTTCAGCTGTCTGCGGATAAGCGGTTTGCGTAGCCTTTAAACGTTTGCAAAACTGTCACAGCGAGTGATTGATCCTCACAAAAATGGAACAATTGCGTTTCCAGCTAAAGTATGCTATCTGCCAACATAGCATCCAAAAACCTTTGGAGACCTAAATCATTTCAGGAATGTTATATGCCTATAATCTTCTACAGGGTCGAAGTGTTACCAGACTGGCTGTACCAAGTCTGAGCGAAGATAGGACGTCTATTTATCACATGTTTCTTTATTTTCATTTTTTGTTATTCGGCACTCACAGAATGTTAACTGCGACAAATGACGTAACAAATCGAATAGGCATTAAGAATCACTTTACGAGATCTATTTTGAGGCAGTTTTATATACTGTTGAGAAGAAAATCAATTAGTCAACCCCATAAACGGGTCAGAGCTGGCCGGGAAGTCTATCACTAACACATTTAAATGACACATTAAATATTTTACGAGCATAGTTATTGTGAATCGCAAGCAGTGGATCTAAAGACAGTCCAAGTGCGTAGTTCCGTATCCAGTACCACACATAATAATTAACAGACTGACTCAGCTTAACAGCATTATGAAATTATGAGTCAGTCTGTGTTCTCAAACCCTGCAACGTACCTACCATGACAACCATATTATGGCTAAGATAGATGAGTACTGTATTATCACTTCGTCAAATTTTTTGACAGTTTTACATTTTACATTCTGGATTGTTTAGGTACCTACCTACAAGTCAATGCTTGATCTAATAGTGGAAGTCAAAACTATATGTAATTAATTTTATAATATAGCTATAAATCAAGTTGGTCTTCACAATCCTTTACTATCCTACACTACATAAGTATATCATAACCATTAATTCATTTTAAATAATTTTTGTAATACACAAACAATACCCAGTGAAAATTTCATAGTTGGGTCTAGCTAGCTCTCGTATCTTACGAACTTAAATCATGTTCCATGTCAAAGTGATGGCACCTTAAGGGGTGGCTGCAGTAACTGACCACACACGCGTCATGCTCAAGGCTTGTAATAAGTGTAACCTTGTCTCACTCACGTCTAATGATGACAGATAGTAT
Organism: Catocala fraxini; assembly: GCA_930367265.1. Classification (NCBI taxonomy): domain Eukaryota; kingdom Metazoa; phylum Arthropoda; class Insecta; order Lepidoptera; family Erebidae; genus Catocala; species Catocala fraxini. Next base: position 8,932,644 of record OV884037.1, read on the forward strand.
GACTGCATGGTCTTCTTACAATGTGACGCCATGATTTATTCATGAGCTTAAGAAAATTTCCGTCGAATTGATATTCAGGATGGTATTTTATGTCAAGCTAAAACTTTTTAGGATAAAAATAATATTCTGTGGTTTTGGAGATAAGGTTTACTGATTTCTAATAAACGAGTTTCCGGGATGGGAGTAGCGACTTAATAATAATAATATACTGGATGCAGTCCTTCTTTAAAGAATTTAATATCGCAACAATGTTATACATTGACAATTTGGCAACAAAATACCACGACGAATTATGATAATAAACGCGTGTGATTCGATTTTGAGTCTTGTTTATGCACGTGTGACCATAATGACAAAGACGAATATGTATGTTTACGTCATCTTCTTCGAAATTGATTAACATTTGCACATGATTACTATAAACTACTCTGAGATTATCAAAAAGTAGACGAATCCTTATAAATCTACGTAATAATGTTATTTATAAGATAACATTTACATCATGAATAGACTATATAATAATAGTTTATCAGCAATTTAAATATATACGTAAAAAACAATTAGCTTATATAACCAAATTAGTTGCTAAAACATTCAAGGTCCAATCCGCAAACTTAATGAGTCAACGCGAATGGCCTGAATTGACCTAACAAATGTTAATTTACAAACATTCCGCAAAATGTACGGCAGATGTAGTTATACATCGTCCGTACATTTTGCGGGTACATAATATATCTACGTTAGCGAGAACTTTCGGCCGGCTTCCCCAACCGCAGGCGACACGATCAATACTGACGAACCAACCCCTAGAATTCGTGCTTGGCACGATTTCCTACAAACATTCTGCATTGGCAACATATAAATGGAATTACATTTGCACTTACAGCTAGAAGAACGCTCTATCCTTTTCTACCTCCCGTGAATTACGGTGGCAGATAGAGAGGATAAACTACTCAACGTTGCCCTTGAAATTATAGCATAGTACACGTCTCCCTATAGTAGATATGTTTATTAATTGTATCGTCCTAATATTCTGACACATTAAATTCAACATGTGTAATGAATTCAATGGGAACGTTGATTACGTGTATAAATCATGTTATGGTGGTTTATAGTTGTAGAGTTTCTGCTACATTTACTGTTTGTTTATATTGTGTGTTTCTGTCCTTCATGCGCGCACATTCATCAATGTTGCAGTTAATGTCATCAGTGTTATTAGTATATTGAAAATGATGCAGGATGTTGGCTGTGCTCTTAACATTATTACCCCCATACTGGATGGAAAATTGTTGTTATTAGACTGGGGAAATTAGTCAACAAATGGGTTCTCACCTTGATCTATTTTTTAACTTATATGTGTGAGTATTGTTTGTAATGCAGCTGCAACTCGGAAATCAATCACCGACGTTAAGCAATACTGCATTTCTTTGACAGGTAAATATTAAACACTGGAGTAACACCAATCTCTTTTATTTGATATAACAGTATATTTCAGCAATAGCAGTAACGCTAAACTGGTCTTAGAATATCGATATTCATTAGGGTTAAAAAGGTTTTCGTAGAAGAACTGACTTTTATTATTACCACCATTAAGTATAATAATTATATTCCAATTTTTTCTAATTGACATGTGTTACTTTGCTATCTATGTTTATTTTATAATGGTGGGTAGACAATAAAGTGCCAACATAATCACGGTGGGTAGACGTAAGTCTAGACAAAAAACTAGTGAAGGAGTAGTACTAACTTAAAGAGCATGGCACGCCATAATGCAGCCGGGTAATGATCTAAAAGCAATCTTGTAAACAACCATCGCTTCGGGGAAAGTTCGATTAAGCAGTTTTAGATTGGCGTGCATAGTCCATAAACACATACCGCCTACGCTTCAGTACGTACAGTGAATTATCTCGGCTATATCCGATGGTGAAGTCAGCCTATTGTCTTGTATCAGAGGCCGGCTGAATTCAAACAACGTTTTACGTTCGCCGCATAAATGACAATTATATTCGCAGATTGCAATTGATTGCTGTGGCTCGGCGTATCACCCAAGGTATGTTCGTCTGAATCAGCGTCGGATAAGACAATTTCAATTTAAGAACTATATATTATGTACTTTTTGAAAACTCCCACGCACAGTCGCATGTATAAAATTAGGTTTCACTACGTTCGTAGTACGCGTTTTCTATTGCATGGAAATGTCGCTCAATAAAGAAAACTATTGGCGGAGTGTTGCGGCAACTAAATCAATAAATTGTTGTCAAACTCGAGCTGGAGCATGTTGAAGTAAAATTAGGCATTGCTAATATGGTGAATAGATGCGAAGCCTTACAAACGAGTCGGCAAGGACGAGTGAGTCAACGTGGCGTCATTCGACGGTTAGCGGACTGACTGTACATTCCTTAACGATACAGCCAACTGATTTATTGGTTTAGTACATGAAATTAGTTTGTGAGAAAAGGAATCAATAGAGTTTATAAATGATTTTGAACTTCAACTTTGTTTGGCCCTTGATCCCATGATCAGCAGCCTCAAAGTTATCCAACATTTGGTTGTTATTCTTTGTAATTAAGTGGGTAGACGGATTTTAATTGCTACTTTTAAAACAATGAGTTGATTCGGTAATTTCGAACTTAGTTGTGAACTACGTCATTACATTGGCCACTCTGAAAGCTTAGCACGCCAAAGTTAAGAACCTTGTTAATATAAGCCAGGAATCCGGTTTCTGGGTACAATTAGACGTCGTACTATTCAGTACTACACCTATTTATACCCAGTGGACTGAAATATAAATGTCAAGCAGTGTAATTTTCACATTAAAAGTGTTACGCGTCTCGATGGCGTGTAAACGATTCGAGATATTAAAGTGTAACAATAGAATTGGATGAGACACGCGGAAGAAGTTACAATAACTGGGGAGCAAATAGCCGCGCGGGTTAGCGCTCGCGTTATGAAGTATTTACAATGCCACTGTAACTGCAAGGCAACCAAAAACCATTTGAGCCTTTCCTTAAAACTGCTATGTGATACTTGCTTTTAGCCAAATATTAACTTATTAATAGAACACACTGAAGATAGGTCTTGAGAGCGTTTCAATACTATCAAAATGGAATGTTTTGAATTTCTATCGCAAACATATCAGAATTTAAATCTAGACCCAGTATTCAAAACGGCAAATTGTATGACAAAGGCAAGAAACAATTTTTCGTACTATTATATTTATTATGTCTGTCCAAATTCAAAAGCCATCATCAAAAGTAGATAATTTAATTATTAGTTCTAACAACAACAATATATTAAATATTAAACAGCTTTGTATGAATGACAAAAAAATTTACGATATTTCTCTATTATAATAATAAATAATATACATGTTAGGGCGATGCTCCGACATAGACGCTACACGCGACTGAACCCAACTGTCCGCTGGCGAGACGCCAACAGAATATGCAAATTTATTTGCAATTTTGCTGCGATTCCAGACAAGTCTTGAGTGGATACGTGGGATGTCAACACTGTTTATCGTTCACTCCTACAGTTAAAAAGAATGTTTAGAGATAACGCAGCCCGACTATTCCTTTGTTGCTTAAAATTGCTCTCTAAATTATTTAAGTTGTCAGCACGTGTACTACGACCTAGGTCCAAAATAGAGAGTACATTTAAATCGGCCCGTGATTCAGAATTGGAAAGGGCACTGCAATTAGGACGACAGTGGGTCAGTCATGTGCACAATGTACGGGGGAGGTATTCCTGGTGTATCAGTCAAGCCACCTCGATCGATACGTCGCTTGGCGCGCTACCAACGACCGTCGTACTATATGCCGACACCTGATACAACAATACGCGTGTTCTTTTTCTTTTATGTTAATGACACTATATTGTATTTGGATAAACGAGACTGCGTGTCATGGGTTTCACTGATATTGTAATTCTTTTTTAAATATCACATGGTCAATCTGTTAGCTTTGTAATGTCAATTTCCGCATACATCTCGAATTATGTTTTCGCCGCCGTAATTTCCGTCAAGCCAGTGACATGGTCTGCGGTTGCGACTAATACTAGGATCTATTTAATACTTGTGCGGTTTGTCATGCTACACCGGCTATTAAATAGTCGCAATATAATGACATCAGCCGGCCAGATAGACAGTTTCCCGCATATTAAATGAAATTAGATGCGGTGGACGTGAAGCATGCAATAATTATATACGCTATTTAAACGGTAACGTTGTTGCAGTGAGACAAACACACCATTGTTTTGTCCAAGGTTTTATGTTAATTACAATGAAATATGAACAGGGCCAGTTTATAGTGAACAGTCCCAGTGTTTAGATGGCACATTCATGTTTCAGTGGGAGCGAGCCAAAACGCCGTCGGTATGTCACCAAAACATAACGAAACATGTTACAGAAAATTTGTGCGTTCATCGGTTATCCGCCATCTTGTCTGATTTATATCGCAGTTGCAATTACGCGACACAAACCAGACTCCCCGGGCGTGAACACTGACGGGACATCGTTCGCGTCTACTAAGTACGAGAAGGCGAATACAACTCGTAGACAGATAATAGGAAGAAACAAATTGCCGGTATATACCTAACGCGGTGCTAATTGGCGGACTGAAAATAGTATTAACCGCAAAATCACGAGGAAAACGAGTGATACCTCGGTAGACACACCCGTGAGGGACTTTTTAAAAGGCGGAGCAGAGGCGCGAACTACATAATAATGGGACAAGGAAGGTCAACGGTTGACGTATTGCCTCATAAATTCCACGTCTAACGCTTGTTCTCGCCATTGTAGTACACGCAGCCTTATTTTTCATCGCATCTCCGAACGTCTTCATGTCGCAAATAATACCCCGCTATCGCAATACGTGCCATTGCGGTTGTAATACAAACATCAGATAAGATTTTTACGAGCTTTTCTAATTCCAACTGCACTGGGCGGTATTCTAATTTCTGTTTTATTGTACAAGATTACTACTTCTATTTCTTAACACTGGTAGCAGGCGATAAGATAATATGAAAAAAAAAACATTAATCCTTTTCTTATTTAGTCAGCTTCAGCAAATATGGTTATCGTTAGAAGTGATATCATCGCCAAATATCTAATAGAACCGCCTCTGGTGGCGTCATTAATTTTGATCAAATGTAGCACTGTCCGTGTTGCTATTCTCGAGAGAAACAATAGCTATGTACGCCCAATTGCTGACGTTAGCGAGGTCGATTTTTCGAACAAAAATGGCAGCTTGTAGACAGACGTATTATTTGGTTTCAATACTCTACAGTATTCGATTCGCTAGTTCGAACTCTTGGCGCACTCATAAACAGATTTCACAACATTACATTAAAGTAAAAACTGCTGGCGAAACACAAGAAAGTGTTCGGTGATGAGATACGATTTAAAAAGATAGCTGCGATCGTTCCGCCGCGATCGATGGCGGAGTTGCTTGACCGGCCCCTAACCTATTTTTATTGTGATCTCAGATTAGTGTAAACAGGCGCATGCGTTGTGCGCACTCTTTTATCTTTTACGAGCAAACATCAAACGTGAACCAGCTTACGAGCAGATGTCATTGTCAAGTTGCACTCGCAAATGGGCAGCGATCGCTAATAGCTGAAGTAATCGTGGGACCATGTCGACACGCGAACCAGTTCTCTTTCAATCGAACCGGTCGCTAACAAGCATCGCATAAATAAATAAATCAGCTCCCATGCCACGGCTTTCTACCGAACTTGAAACGATTTGTTGGACGTGGTAATCGATTATGTGACAGATATTCAATAGAATTAAAGAGCTCCTCATAGCGACGGAGGTCGAACCGGGTCAATCGAACGACGCGGTTCGTATCTACACAATACAATCGAGCTAATTGGTCGTTCGCCTCCACGGTAATGGCCTATCGACTGGAGCTCCTCGTGTGCGACCACCAATTACCTACACATTTGCATTTTTACTGGCTCGATACAAACGGTTTACAAGAAGCGGGTCACAGGTAACATGGCAAATCCAGATTGCATATATGGACGTCGATATTCCAAACGTAGAGAGCAAATACGGGGATTAAGGCGGTTGACCGACGGGATATTTTCCGACGTTGGAACGGAGCGGGCCGTGAAGCTCGTCGTCCAATTACCCCCGACACGTGTCTGTATTGATCGCCACCCCCGACATACGCGCACAGCTGAGTAGCGCGACACGCCGAACCTAATATCTTCATTCCACATGTCGGCTAAGTGAACCTGATTTATAACTCCATTAATGCTATTGACAAGAACAAAACGGAAACAAGTTATATCGCGCGAGGTTGATCTTATTCATATTCATTTGGAATATCAATCGCTTTATTCTGTTGAGAAAAATCAGTTTGTGGCTGCAGTTCGTAAAATCCGTTAAATAGTGTATTCGTGCCTAGGCGGATACATAAACCGCAGTTATGTTTATTGGCACGAGATAAGGTAGATTAAAGTTTTTCTACAATTATACGTTGTGTGCGTACGTGGGACGCGTGCAACGCAGCAAAACGTAGTCAGCTGTCGATGAAGCGTCGGTTAGATTCGAGTTTGATGCTCGCTAGCATTGTTCCACAAATAGCCTGTGCGGTGAGGTTCGTACAAGCGGTTCGCGGTGAGGCTATCTCCCTCTGCCGAGTGAACGACTCCTTATCGCGACGTCCGTGACATCACCAGCAAGGCTCATGCCAACTAGAGAACTGTAACTCTGATTTGCCGCCTTTTCGTGTACTATAAATATTCATCCGGCAGCGTGTGCTACTAATCTGAATATAGTACTAATCAGGTAGGTATAGCATCACAAGGCACGCTGTTTACGTATAGCGCTGCGCGTGCATTTCTGCATACACGTTTCTTGTTGCATGTAGCATGAAAGCGCACTCGAAAGCCCATAAAGCGTCCTTTCAACATTCCTATGTGGCTGAGGTCGATGAAACCTGTTAGACGGAGTCGTAGCTCTATTATAGACGCTCACGCCGGCGTCAACGTGTTCGCAGTGATTACTCAAAAGAAAATATATAGTGTGACGTGCGGTTGTCATGTAGCGCCGGCGCGTTTTCGCGTGTTCCGGAAGACCTCGCATCCGCACATGACGGAATAGCCACAACACGCGTACCTAATATAACGAATGCAAATTATCCACTTGACATTGGTTTTCATGCACTTCTGTCAGACGTAAATAATGCATTGTTTCATTTGAATTGATTCAGCTGTAAAAGCGGTCAAGTGCAAGGTCCATGCGAGATTCCACAATTTACGAATAAATTATTAGTATGTTTTGGCGAGCGATATTTTTTCTGGGCTAGTTACACTTGACGTGCTTGTGATAAACGCAACTGTGCTAACTAGTGTCTCTTGATCTATAAATACGTGTATTTGATCTATATTGTGAGGTGTCCCACGGTGGTGGGTGCTCGCAATAGCGTAGTAATACAACTGTATATTTGCCAAGAGCAAATGCGGTGATGTTGTAAACAATCACCACTAGTACGATAGGACATTAAAATAATTATTGCAGAACAGGCAGACGACGTTCATTACCGATGGAAGCTTGCCCAAAATAATATATATTGATCTAAATCAAATGGGACTACTTAAATAGAAACTTGAGAGCGATAGAAAATCAATACACAGTATTTTCAGATAGCAAAATGAATCGAATATTAATTTTAACCTTACGTTATTATTAGTTACAATCACGTTGCGCATTTAGGAATAGAATGCTTTTGCCAAACGTTTAGCTGTAATCTTTAGAAATTCGAACCACCACTACTTGTGTCATTTACGGCTACCTATACGCATATAGACTAGTTCTTATTCTACTTGTAATCATTCTCATTTTAGATTTACATACAACGATTAAGTAACTCTTAATTAAACATTTATAATAATGGTCATGGCGTTTTAATTTCGCAAACATGTTCAACTCACATGTCAGTGGCGAGCATATTGCCGCCCACTAGGTATACACTCCGTCTTTTTTACACAGAAAACTGTCAAGATTTAAAGAAATATCTATTTCTTTAATTAAAGTCGGGATGTAGCCTGAAATCCGTCTCTGTGTAAATGCCCTCAAAACCAGTCTAGTTCTTACAGCGGTGAGGTGAAACTAGAATCATTTAGCAACGCGTTGGTTCTCGGTTATTCGGATTTATAGCAGCCGGTCCGTCTTATATTAGCTAAATTACAGGCGAGCCGGTTTGCCTAGTTTATGGTATTGTGTGAGTTAAATCACCGTGAATTGTTTGTTTGCAGTATTTATCGAAACTACTCTTTTTCTCGGTACATAGTTTTCATGTTGGTTGCTCATATACGTTTTTATTTTCGGATTCGTTCTAGTGAATGAACATGGAAACAATGTGATTGAGTAAATTTAGATAGTGATGTTTCAGGTGCCGTAAGAGAAGTGCGTGTTTGCTAAACTGATAAATATTCTACTGCAATACTCGGATTTGTATACACGAATTGACATCGTTTTTCTATGAAGTGAAACTGTATTAGTAAATAAGTTTGAATATGTGTGTAAATAGTTAAACACACATGTAAATAACCACGTATGCAAGCATACAAGAAAATCAAACCGCATTTTCTGTGTGTGCACTGCTATTAGAAACTCACAAATGTGGTAACAGTTCGGCAAACCCAAACGATTGGAAACAATGTGTTTTTATATACGTGTCTTATCACACCTTTTGACTATTCGTAGCCGGTTCGAGTAACCAGTTTTATACTAAGATTTTCACAATTTGTCGGTCCGCCGACAAGGATACTAGATAAAACAGCAGTTATATCGTGTAAAAACATTGTTAAACCAATTTCAACAGGCGCGAGCGTATCTATGATGTCATTCGCTACACAACAAGAACGAAAACATAATCGCTAATACAAATATTAACTAATCCGGAAGGTTAAATTTAGTACGACATGAATTGTAAAATTTTCCGTAATGGCTAGGTAAATTTCTGTTAAAATCATGCTATACGTAGGTACCTATAGCTTGATACCTATAGAAGGATAGACATTTAAGCTTTATGTAGGCACATAAAGCTTACATTTTTATCCTTCCTCTTTATTCAATATCATATTAAAATAAAGTCTAAATATAAAACAGGAAAAGTTGTTTATCAGTCGCTTTCCGTTTGTGGAAACAATTAATTCGCGTCCATTGCTCCGGCCGGATGTCACAATATAGTATTGTTCAGTCTGAAACTGTATATGGACATCGTCCACGTCATACAAGCCTTCATTTGCATAATTATTTATTAGTATTAAGTATGTACATTATTATTTCTATCTGTATAATATAATAATAGTCACAAATGAATAAAATGGGTAGGTACATACTGTACTACTTAGTTTTTAGGTATCTAGGCATATCATCGTGCATCTGTTTTTATCGGTAAGTCAGAGCTGTATTACTGATACGTCGATGCCCTATGAAGTAGGGGATATCTATGAGTACACACTTTACCATACACATTATTGGCAATAAGTGCTAGCTTTTTCTATAGCGACTAGGCTTTCAGAATAAGATTAATAAGTACCTTCAGAGACAAACTCGACAGTATCACTTTAATGAGGTTGTCACTAGTGACTCAAGATTGCGGTACAATCGATAAGACATCAACTTCTAAGTAACAGCATTGTCCTCGTTTACACGGCAATCCTTGATAATGAACGAGTAATCGTATATTATCAAAAATCGCACTTTGATGTCCACAATCGGCCGCCGATGTACTTTATCAGTGTGTAAAATCGGGAATTCAATTACGAGAACTACGCCGGCTATTATTCAAATTATATGACTGCAGTATTTTGTCGATAAGTTAATGGTGATATCGTATAAGTTTTTAAGCGTTAGAATAGATATGTAACTTTAAGAATAGAGATGGTCTCTACCGTCGGTAAGGAATGAAACTCGGCGCCTACGGGAAAGCCAGTTTTGATAAAAATAATGATAGATGTTCACACGATTAGTTGTCTATCAATTAACATTGTGGTGGCGAAAGCTCCTTTCACTTTGTGCACCTGTCTGAAGCAAGTTCTATTTCTTGCTCACTGAACAATAAAATGGTGCAATGATACTCTTCTTTAATAAATCTTTCTTTACGCTACCGATCCGACCATGAAATATTTTTTGACGTTAAGCTATAGAACTATCAAGATTTAGTAACTAATAGTATAACCCGTCTTATGGACATTTACTTTTTTATTTAATTTGATTGTTTAGATAAAATCGGTATTGAAATAAAATTGCGAATCTCCTAACATAGGTATAGTATAACTCTCAGCATAATATGAATAAATTAGACATATCTGTCTACTTAGAGTTCTAGCACGTCGGCTGCGCAATTCTATGATGAATACATGCCAAACAAATACTCGCCAGAGTACCATCTCGTATTGTGTTTCAAGTGTAAAAAGGCAATTGTAGTGTTAATTAGTAGTCTCGCGCCCTTTTGTCATGCAAACCTCCGTCTGCGGCGTAGAAAACAGGCTCTACAACTTGTGTCCTCTACCTCACAATTATATAAGATCTGGTTTCGAAGCTCAATGGATATTATTTATGATCATTTTGTGTGTTTATGTATATATGTATATATAATATGTTTTTAAATAACAAAAATTAAACAACATTCTTATAAAGCGGTTAGAAAAAACGAGATGTGTTTAAAAAAGTCGCAATTAGCACACAACATACGATAGGTTGAGTCATTGCGGAATTATGCTTTTTTAGTTTACAATTCGTTATTTAAACTTGAAATATCGAATGGTAGTTATGTCAGGTTTAATTTAAATAAAGCGTTTATAAAATACTGATACCTAACTGCTCGCGATAAACTACATAAGTAACTATATGTTTTTATACAAACATTATTAGGATGTTTGCAGTACGTCATTAACCTGCCGCTAATAATCGTACAGACAGACATCATATTGATAACGGTTAATGTCAGGGACGGCCGGTGTCAACACTGCAGTGCACAAGTAAATACACACATTCTGTGACGTAGGCATTCGCCTCAAAAGAGTTTCAATGCCCACTTTTAAATATTGCAATCCATTCGTGAGAAACTAATGAGCCAAATTCAAATCGATTGTCTTATTTATAGTTTCCGCCGCAAATATCTCGTTAAAACAGTCTGTTGCAATTAATTTTTAATTGCTCAGATAATTCTGAAACGTCAATTAATCGTTTCGATTAACAGTATATTTTCAGCTAACATTTAAAAATAAGAATTATTCTTTCGTTAGTTGCGTTCGTCGAAGTGAAACTTTCACAGAGTAGGTACACTTCGTGTAACGGTGTTGGTGCCTGTTGCCGAATGGCGATAACGTCAGAGCTATTACACTCAGCCAGCCGAATTAGGAGCAGTCAAGTTTACTTACTAATGCATTTTAAATTGTCTCTGAGATTACTGCAGCAATGATTTTCGAGTATATTTCTATCTTCGGCCTTGATAAGAATACTTAAATAAATTTATGAGATGTATTTAGAGCATTATTTTTAAACCGTTACGCGTTTCATAATTCAGAATCTTATAGAAACGATTTTTTTACTGTGAGCTGCTAAACTGACATGATACTGCAATGGCGTAAGTTTAAGCGCATGCGCAAGCGTTGTTCATGTCTATTTCTATACTGGAGAACCAGGTTTTTAGTTTTCGCCCGCGTTTTGACACTAGTCCTGATAGGCGACAATATGTTGGGCTCTTACAACAACAGATTTAGATTGTGAACTGTGGATGTAATAGGCTTCAACATTTACAGGCACGACAATTACAGTTTACAAGAAAGATAACGAAAGCTTCACCCTCTCTGAAAGTCTTGTGTAATCACTAAACACAAACATTTTCATATTAACTGAATACGATTATTTTCTCTTTCTCACAAACACATAAAAAGTGATTCATTTTTCGGGGTATTTCCATTGTATAGGATGTTTATTTCAGTTACTTTGTAGGTGTTTCAGAATTAAACTATGACATCAGACGCGCCCGATACAAGACAATGCTCCCTTATCAGCTGTGCATCATAAGGTCTATTGCAAACAATGAGGTATCTTATCATCTGTATGCAAATTCACGTAATGTACTTAAAGCTGATAAAATCGTGTGGAGTCGCACGTAGCAGTTAATCACTAATCGCATTGTTTGTTTATTTTTCGTTCTATTTGTTACAAAGAGATATAAACAATGTACTAGTAGTTCATTAAAACGCAACTTCACCAGCGTTATATACGGGGAACAATAATTCGGCAGTTGGTTATAACTTTCTCCCAAAACTATAAGTACATATTTAACAACTTACCTTTACCGTTTTTTGTGTATATCTGTACAAAAGCAAAAGCCAACAACGACACTCGGTAAACAACAATCAACAACATCATCATTTCAATTTCAGAACAGTAGTGCAAAATTGATTATATGCAATCCACCTTTATCTACAACGTTATAATGAGATTTGAATTTAAATTTTACCTTTACGAAGATGTACGATATTAGCCGAGGGGCCAAATATCTTCACACTTGAGTCTTTTTTTATTAGATCACGAGTATATTGTTCGTATTAGGTGTTTCGTTGGTCTTGTAGTTTACAATATTATTACTATGATCTCAAGAGAGATCCCAAGATTATTCAACATCAAATAATTTCAATAGCTAAGGTGTCAAACCGTAACTAAGTTATTTTCGCATTTATAATATTATGGTATGGATTTCGTTGCTTTAAATGGGGATGATAACGCGAGTTTAAACTGGAAGCTGGAAAACAACGCAGATGCTGATAAAGCGCTCTGTAAACTCAGCCTACGTAAATACGCCATGATGATAATGGCTTACGACGCCCGCGCACTTTATCATTCTAATGGAACTATATAAACAGACATTTGTTTAGCTTCTTGAATACAAAAAAAATAAACTATTTACTCCCGACGACGAGTAGGAAACGAGCACGTTTTCAAGACAGATTCTAAATTCAAAAGTTTGACTCTCTGGTCTCGCTAACAATTAAATTAAGTGCATGACGAATATAACATTTTATAATAATTTATAATTCAATATTTAAAAAATCGCTTGTAACCGATCATGATAGTAACGGGTTTGCCGTGTTAGGAAATTAATCTCTTAGTAAACGTTCGAATTCCGAGGCCCCAGAAGACACAATGCATTTTTACCGTATTTGGTTTCAAGCTAATTGACGAGATAAAGTACTGGTTATGGGTATATTGCATAATACAAATAATCCTGTTAGACAACACAATATGGATATTTCCAAATTGATAAATAAATTAAACATTTATTTTGTTTTCCTTGTCTCGTTTTTTTAAATGTGACATTTTAATTATTTTGGTAATCTATTGGAAATACTATAATTGGATTGTATTTTATACAATAATACTGTATAATATAAACACAGACGGGTGTATTGATAGTGGAAATGCACTAATGTGACGTCATTCTGTTCTTTCGTAGCTGTCTGTCTTGTCTGGGTTTCGATTTTAGCTAATTGACATTTGTTGTAATTCATTGACCTTTATTCTGCATTAGTTAATAAAACTATGATGTTCGTTAGGAATGCTTTTTTGATTATTTGTTAATATCATCGGTGCTATGTTAACCCGGCGTCGTTGACGCTGGGTAATATTTACCCGAGGTGATTTTAAGAGGGTATATTTATTTTTCCTGACGTCCATCTTACTTATCCGCCAGTATAGCTGGAGATACAACTACCCTCTATTTGGATTATTGTTTACATCATTATTACGCCGCTCGTGTAGTGAGATACAAGTGTTTCAATTCAAAACGGGTAAGTTTTACCCACCGTAGTAGATAGTGATAGTGTAATATTTTCATGACGTATTTTTATTCGTGTTTATAATAGTTTTCGTGTTATAAATAAAAAAGTTATTTTTCATTATAAATTGGTACCATCTTTTATTTTATCACATGCGTAAATACTGTTTCACCAATAATCAATTAAAATGTAATATAAACTATGTATAAAACTATTGAAAAATTTTCAAATTAAAATTCGGGTAAAATTTACCCGATGTCATCGGCCGGGGAATTTTTTTCACGTCATCGGCGCCGGGTTAAGAGCCCCTAAGCGTAAATAGTGTTTTGTAACATTATCTAACTCGGATAGTAATACTATATCCTATTTAAACGCTGCAGTGAAATGTATTTTGTCTCTAAACATGTTATAAATATAACTTCTAATAAAATTTTCACAACAAGGCATGCTATGAAGCCTGCAGCTGCAGCTGCAGCAGCAGAAAGTGTATTACCGCACGTACGTTTCGCACTCAATGTTCAATCTTATACCTAATAGAGGGCAAGCCTATTACAGTCTACCGAGAACGGTTTCAGACTTAATGCTTTGTCCGATTAATCTTGGAATCTCAAATAATAGTCATCATTAGTACACGTCATTGGAAAAACGTAGCCGCCCAAATTGTCATATAAACAACATGATAAATTTTACCGCTTTTTAACATATTGATATCGGGCATAAATATAAGTACATTAGTAATTATTTGAAACATAGATATGGCAATACTTATCAACAAAATAATGCCTTAAACGATAACATATTGATTACAAACGCCACGTCGAGAAAATACCGATAACACGAAAATGTAATCAATCACTCCTACTGTTTTATTGTATTAAATATCGATTATTGTAATGCGATAGAATGTCTATTTTCAACTGTGAAACGATGCAATACATTTTATTATATATGAAATAGTGGTAGTAAGTAAGACCAGTCTTAGATCTCTGCATTTTATGTACGATCGTTGGAGCGAGAACCAAGACAACCGGTTATTTTACCGAGCGTTTGCGAGAGAAGCTTACTTCTCTAAGCCGAAATTTCAATAATTTGTATATAGCTTAATATAATAAATCATGTATGAAATAATTAATGTACCGATAATTGTAGAACTGTCTACTTGACATAACAGCAATAGGGTTTATCTTTAAAAATATTCAGCTGGCGGCGGAAATCCACCGATAACTGGCGATAAGCTTATTTCTAATCGTATTACGACACATGCTGTTGGAATCCATTTAACTTATACCTACCACGAGTTTGTGGAACCATCAATATTATTATTTTATGGGCAACTGGACCCATAACAGCTAGCTGATCAGCCAATATTTGGGAATCGAACCCATTACTTAAGGCGAATTAGTGATCGTTTTATTGACTAAACCGTCCAAACAGTAGATGGAACAACCAAGTGGCTAAATAAAAGACTAATTAAATAATACTTCTAATACATATACTAATAGTGTAAAAGTTCCTATCTCGTCTTCAAAGTAATAACTTACGAAATAGGTTTATAAGACTTGCATGATTCTGGCCAATCTATACATATTAGATATATTTACTATAGTAAAAAGCAATGTGTATATACCTACTTCCCAGTATGTTGACATTGGTTTTTGTAACTTTTGTACCTGATAACTATAAATGTGTGGAAGTCAAGGAAAACAAACATGCATGATTTCCTGTTTGTTACAACATTAGGTGGCCACATTTTTGCGGTTGGCACGATAATCCAAACTCATTGTGGTGAACTCGTGCGATTAATCAGCAACGTATTTGTACAAATAGGTACATGTTTAACGATAGTAAGAACAACATTTATAATTCTGACTGATAAGTAAGGTGTATGGATGACACAATAAAAATAAAGGTTGGGAAAAGATGTACCTATTTGTATATTTATGAGGGTATTCAGCAATTCTCATATCCCTAGATATGGTTTTTATAAAGGAAAGGCACTGACCGTCCGCGTCAACTTCGTTGATCATGTCTTGAAGCTCGGCTTCTGTGGGGTTCTGTCCTAGCGATCGCATCACGGTGCCCAACTCTTTGGTCGTGATGGTGCCGTCGCCATCTTTATCGAACAGTGAGAACGCCTCCTTGAACTCCGCGATCTGTTCTTCCGTAAGTTGATCCGCCTGGAACGAACATACACAACCGTTACAATTTGAACCGACGTCTTTTAAAAAAGCTAATGTTCTTTCTAAATTACGGTAGTTAATTCTATTTATTTTTATAAATTGACTTTGACTTTAAATAAAGATATCAGATTTTAATTTAAAATTTTGCGTTCTGGAATGGAGTAACGGAAAACAAAGAGACATTATTTTTCTTTTTAATTAAAATGTTAGGCAGTGGACGTACAGTGTTGACGACCATTGTTAATGAGTGCTGGAGTCACAAGAGTCGGTAGACGGAACAGTCGTCCGTTATCGCCACGATAAGATTACACTGGAGATTATGTATAATTACCGCGCCGGCCTCGCCGCGTCACACTGCGGTCTTTTACGCCACAGATACTAAATACTGCATTGCCAGTTTTTTATCAATCATTTATGTGTAATTCTGATAACTTGAAACACACTGATTGTATTGCTGACACATAAACTTCTGAAGTAGGTTAGCACTGCAGTACTTTTATGAAAGGGTTAATAGTCTTAAGTACTATAAAGTTATTAAGTCTAAAGTGCATTCAGGAGATATTTCATGTACTTTGCTATCATTCACAGTTACCAATGATATAAAAGCCCTACATTAATATCTCAAGACACAAAATGTACAATGTTTGGAACACCAAAACTCAATGTTTGAATATCTAAATATTCAGAACAACAGAAAACTGTAGTAGAAACAAACATACTGCATTAGCGGACAATTAAAAATGTTGTCAGACAGTTGACTCCGCCCATGTATATTCAGTAAAAATTGAATTACCATATTTGTGGCTGTTGTGTACCATTGTTAATGAAGTAACAAAATCAATAGATTATAAAAGGAAATATGGTGCTATTTCCTATTATGTTAAGTTAATTATAATATTTATACAGCCATTTTCCTGTTGATACCAAACAGTGGAGACCAGATACAGCTAAAACATAGCATGGCCTTATCAGTCACCATAATAATTACTAGGCATTATTATTCTCATTGTAGAACTATAGAACAATTATGTTTAGAACTGATTACTAAGATTCAAGAACATTACAAATGTACACTGCAATCTCACACATCTTCAAGAAACCATGTGAAAAAGGTTCTAAAAAAGTTATGTTAAACTCAATAGAGTCAATTTTCACACAAGAAGGTTGTGATTCAATTGGTGCAAATCCTTCTTGTTTAGAATCAAACTTGTTTAACATTTGAAGGTTATAGATAAGCCATACATACACAACTTGATAATTAAGAAGACCATGTACCTATATAAGTTTATTTATGTATAAGGACTTTTTTATGTTCCCAACACAATCGCAACTTGAGCTTTATCACATTGGACTTAGTGTATTTTTTTGCAATAGCAGATATGTATTAATAATGCCAACTGCTACCAAAAATGGAGCCTAATAACATAATTCTCTTTTAGCATGCATTTCCTTTGAATAATTGAATATGTCAACCATAACAGGCATCAGCAGAGGCAATTTATCAGCCAAAGACATTCTTCCTCTGACTCACAAATCTCCAAATAAGAATCTGTTTCATAAAAGCGCAATCAGTTAGCCTTCAGCGAATGCTATTAAAACAAACCAAATTACGATCATAAAGAAAGTCGATCACGAGGAAAAGACAGATTGTAGTCAGCTGTGCCAGGTGCAACGACGATATTTACATACCATCGCGACAACACAATACGATCCAGGAATAGTAAATAGTCAAGCGAACTGGGAGCGCCACCCGGCGGATACAAGAGCATGTCACAATATTACCATTGTTTAACTTTGCAGCCTCACAGACCGGAGTAGAAACGCGACCCGTTTAGCGAATTGCGTATGAAAAATATACGAGCGCGCGTAGCGATGAGTCAACGGGCGTTTGACAGTTGCGCCCGGCCGATCGATCCACCGTCAACAGGGCGCGACTAGACCTCGCCGAAACCGACAGAACGCACCAAGCCACTTGTTTTCTTTTTACAGACTAACTATACGCCATTTTAAAGCGTCATAGACGACCGGCTTTGACCTAAACTAACGTCATTTAGCCGGCACCACCTACCGAAACTATGGCGACGGATGTTTCTCGAGCCTTTCTAACGGTCATTTCGTTAAGTTTAGATATTATTTTGCACTCGCGAATCTGTAGAGGTATCCCTGATCATTGGTCCTGTATCCTGATAGCAACGTCATCGTCGTCACCGATCTGCAATGCGGTAAAAAACGGCCATCACAATAATATAATGGAGGCCGTCATCACTATAAACACCGATGCACCACATCTCGAAAATATACCCCGGAACCGATGCAGAATGATCTCCCGAATGCACTTCCGACACCTTTTAGCAGAAATATCACTCACCATGGTAGATTAACTTGGATTATCAGGAGCTACACTAAAAAATCACAGACTACGCCGCAAAAGCGACCGCACGGACCGACGGTTGAAACGATACTGCCGCCCTCACTCGCGCGAGCGGCCGCGCCGGGAAACTCGCGACCGCGATTCGTTTCGTGCTCGGTCGCGAATCGTTCCGAATCGACTATTCGATTCACCGTATTTTCATATCCGTTATCCGAGTCTCGGAATAGTTTTGAACACTATGCTACAGACGTTTCGTTTTAAACGTGAATCACTCGAACGTCCAAGTCCATGTCTCGGGACGCACGACACAGAATTAAATTTGATCCGCAAAGGATAGTCGGTTTTATATCGGGCTGGTGCGGCGGCGTGGACTGGCGTTCGGCGCGCGCCGATTGGTCGTCGCGCACCTGCAATGCGTCACTGCGGGGCGCTAGCGGCGGCCGCGGAGCGAGTGGCGAGCGTGAAGCGCGGCCGACAACGGCGTCGGCGGCGGCCGCTCGGCTGCTCCCGATCACCCCGATGCCCTAGTTCGCGGTCGGAGGCGAGGGCGCGCCGCAGTGCCCGCCCGCAGACGCCGACCGTGCTAACGAGATAACGCGGGCCGGCGGCGCCCGCCTGAGCGCAGGCTTCGCGCCACGTCGTGTCGCACACATCATACATGCGACACGCACTCATTATGGGTATGCCGCGTCGCATTACTGGCGCAATATGGATGCTTATGCAATGATAACATTCACCGGTTCCAGTTAGTGTGATATCCCAAACGGGTGGATGTTCATCATCTATTCTAAATAACACTGAGACAGTCAAAAACTATCAATATCAGAGCTAATCGTAGAAGTAAGATTTTCCTCAAATAATCAGACTGATAAGATAAATAAGGCATGTACAACTTTTACTTACCCACCATAAAACTACATAGACGTTACCAAGTTCAAATGAATTTGAGCAGTTTTGTAAATATTTTCCATTCGAACGGATTGATTGATACATAGGCTTGGTATGAAAACTTACATGCATTTCTGAAAGTAGTAAACAATACATGAAGATGGTAAAATATTGATTAGTATTAACGGCGACCCCGTCAACAAGTAGACACTGAAAGGTGGTCACAATCGAATTAGTTAAATCCACTCTAGGACTTACTTCCTCCTTTATCACCATTAGTTAGAAAAATTATTGTCCAAATTTCTGGACTTTATCGTTGCAGGCGCAACACAAATATAAATAAAAAATAATTTATATGGAAAGAAATAAAGCTGGCCTAGTTATCGAACTAAATAATGATATAAATAAAATAACAATAGTGGTGAACTGATTTATAATCACCATCTATGCCAGTTATGTTTAATGTGTCGTCTTAGTCATACAAATTCCGTACCCACGGTTGCCAGCATGTAATTACATTTATTCTTACCACTAAGTATAATACAAGATAATCATAATAATTAGTAAACCGCATGATATAATAAAATAAAATAAACACTCAAAATACGCCATCTACTAGCGAATAGATGAAACACTATCTTTGCATTCACTTTTTATCGATTTCTTATTCGATTCGCAACTAACAAAAGCTGGATTCTTATTAGATTGATATGCTTGACTGGCGTCTAACGCAAATTTCAGTTTATTATATTTACGATATCGGTAACATACTTGCCTATTGTGTAAACTCTTTTGTGAGACGCTCGAGTGATACTGAATTTTAACCTAGTACCTAGGTACAGTTTTTTTAATATTTTAATCTATATTACATGCACATTAGGTGCAGCGTATTATTAATTCCCTATTATCTTTTATATTATTATATTTGAATTAAAACCGTCTAGACTCATAAGCAGTTAAATTATCGTTAAGTCATCTGGCTTAATATAGTTAAGTCTTTATTTGCTTATAACTGCGTAAATATCAACAAATAAAGTTAAATGTTATATATAACAAAACGCCTTTTCACAAAGTAAAAGCAAAACGCACGAAAGTGATTGCACATGGTTGCTACTTGCCAATGTTTAATGTATTGGACTTGCGATAGCGAGGTAGTAGGTTTAATTCCTGCCCATTACACTCCGGAATAAACCCAATCAAACATGTGATTTTCCCTTAGCTGGAGGTATTTACAAGAATTCTTACAAGAATTGTAAAACACATGAATAAAAACACTAGTTTACAAAATTTCGCAACAGAGTAACCACATAATATATTTTTTGGTTTACTGATTGCTAATATAGTCACCAAACGCTATCATGTCAATTTATTTTATACTAGATGTGCCCACGGCTTCATTCGCGTTTATATTTACTGCGCCGCCCTAGTGGGTCGTAGCGTGATGTTATATAGCCTATAGCCTTCCTCGACAAATAGGCTATCCAACACTAAAAGAATTTTCAGTTCGAACCAGTAGTTCTTGAGACTAGCGCGTTCAAACAAACAAACAAACAAACCCTTCAGCTTTATAATATTAGTACATATAGTATAGATAAAATTAAAAACAAAAAAGCCTGTTTAGGTCAAATGGTGATGGTACATAGGTAATTAAAGATTTGTAGTCATCTATTATGTTTTATGTAACTACGCAATCTTTTGTTGTTTTCCTTTTTTGGGCTATTTTATAAACTTTCTAACTACAAAATGAGTAAAACCGCTAAACGGGGTTGTGTAAATTCTTCTGATTCATTTTGTTTTATACGTGCCTAATTTACACCTTATAGGTATACAAAGAAGAGTAATAAGTGAAAATGTGATAATATTATACGAGACTTATTTTGGTTGTCAGCCACCAAGTTAAATAATGAGCACTTCATCACTGTTGTATAACTGGTATTGAAAAAAATAAACGTTATGTTTCTTATATTGAATAAATATGTTTCTTTAGAGATAGCTTTTTAAATAAATAGCTTCATTTTTAATTTTAGTCGCAATTTCAATTTATTTTTCCAATTAATAACAACACATGCGTATAAAATTGAGAAATAACAATAATTAAAAACCCTGACGTGATTACGAAATTTTCTTATCAGATTTAGCTTCAGCATTAGCGTTTTACCCAGTATATTGGTTAGCAACAGAATCGAAAGTATTGTACTCTCGATTCTGTTGCTAACCAAAACTGTTTTTTGTAGAGTAGTGTAATCCTTAAAAAATATAGTAAGTTAGAAACCTCAGGGCATTTCGTACTTTGACTAATAAAATTATTTATGATAAGATCAGCATCTGTCGGTTCGCGTTTATAACACGGATGTTTTTTTCTCCTATGTAGCTATGGTCTGGACCATAAATTAAAGTTTATTTTTTTTACCCAGGCGTTGAGCACTGGTTCGAAGGTCAATCTTTACCAATAAATTGTATGTACCTACTAAAGTATTTGTAATTTGTTATTAAAAGACTATGACACAATTTTATAATAGTAGCCACGCATATGTCACTGTTGCTATTAGATATTGGATTCAACATAGAATGAGTAAACACGCAATGCCTTAAAATGTGTATTTTGATCTTTATTGTTCTAGGAATAAGGCTCATACAATTCCTCTTATTGCTTTCAATGTATATATAGTTCACTGCGTATAAGGCATTTCGTGCCTATATTGGAATTCCTAGTCGTATTTACATACATGCCAACAACAATATCTATGTGATATGTTAGAGCCGCGACTTATCTATGAAAATGGTCGATTTGTTTTATCTACCTACTTATTTTATATTATCACAAAATGGTTCTCGCAACTTTAAGTAATTTTATGATATATTCTTACAAAGTTGTCTAGTTTTTCTTACTAGAAATAAATAAGAAATTTCTTACTAGGAAAACTAAATGTTTTACAAAAATAAGTTTCTACTAAGAAACTTATTTTTGTAATACATTTGTCAAAACCATTTTTGAAAGCCCTGCACTATGAATAATTTCTGTGTCACGGGAGACTTTACAATGTAAACATTCAAATAACGGTGGATCACATAAATTTATGTACCATGTGGGGATCGAACTCACAATTCTCGGCGCGGCGGCAGCGGCGAGGCTGCTACTTTAACCACTACGCCATCTGTGCAGTCACTACTTATGACAGACTATGACACTAGCACATTTATGTTATTTGAAAATTGAGTAATAACTCTGAATGCTACCAAATTCATTTAACTTTAGAAAAATTCTACGGAGTGTTAGCTGTGAAATGCACTCAGTAGTCATCAATACTAATAAATACTAGTTGGCCCAGCAGAAGTTGTTCTGTTCTTTTCGAAAAGCTATTAATAACTCACAGTGCTAGCTGTCGAATCCTGGCAATCAACCATAGTCTCGATAAAACAATGTGAGATATTATTGTGTACCTACAATTACGGATTTGATGGATTACAAACATCAGCACCAGCGATTATACACATTGTGTATAATCGCTATACCTACTTATAACATTGTGTATTATACAATGTTATAAGTAGGTATATCTGAAAAGATGATATTAAATTATTAATTATCTGTTTGTTATTTTGTTAAATTATGGATGTAATATTACATTTCGCACACGAATAGAAAACTACCCTATATTTGAAGAACATACACAATAGTTTTATGACATACCATGCTGGCGAATATAATAGAAAAGTAACCGAATTGCTGTCGGTTGTAGTTCTATGGAGGCTACGGCTGTAGTAGTGGTCTATTCACGTTAGGTCTTCGTGCTGGCAAGACAGCGACTCGATTGTTGCAGGGTCAACCTTCAAGTGTCGCATCCATTGCATTGGCGAGGGTTACCATATACATAGTAGTACAAAAACATTGTTGCTGAAAATATTAAGAGAATATAACCATTCATAAATAGTAGTTTCATTTTGGCTTATAACATTAATGTTACGTAAGATAGTATCACCTATTTATATACATACTTTATTCACATAATTATCATATACCTAACATAGGTATATATATCTATAGCTCATCTAAGTTAATTTGTAACTGAAATTAGGTTGTGTCTATATATATTTTTTAAAAGTAAATAGGATCAGTTATTTAGAGGGTCTGTAAAATTTTCTAAAACTTTTGTTTGTCTGTTTATTTATGCAGCTACACTTAAAAACGACTGTTTGATGCCCTAAATTTAAAATATAAGCTACTTTTCATGTAATTCTGTTCAATTGAAGTTTTACCTAAAATCTTTTGTAGCTGATCTAGTAAAACAATATTATTTGTTCTGCTAGATCTGCTTTATGCAGACTGTACACATAAACAGTACCTACACACTTTGATGCACGTACTACATAGGTACGTATATAGACTCATGTCAGTGTATTGACGTAGGGGAATAATAGGTCTACACCCACATTTCGCCAACTATATTATGTTTATAAGTTTCACATACAATAGGCGACGAACAGGTTTTTATATATATTTAACTAAAGTGGCAACCAAGCATACGGCCCACCTGATAGTAAGTGGTCACCGTAGTCTATGGACGCCTGCAACACTAGAGGCATAACTTGCGCATTGCTGAACTTGTAAAAACCTCTTAGTCCTTTTTGGAGAACCCCATACTGTAGTCTTGTGGGAAAACCTCTGTCGGTGTCGGTGAAGGGGGTGCACGAATTTTACCAATTTATGACTACCGGGTTTACATTACCTGCTGCTTAAGACTTTTCCAAAAGAAAATCACAAAAACACTATGCCCAAGCCAACCCGAGTATCTATGTAAATCAGAACCTCACTATCGTAAGCAAATATAAGTGCTAGCTTTTGTAATGCTGCCGATTCAGTCATGCACATAAATACGAGTCCTGCTTTATGTATAAAGACACAGTTGACATAAATATACAACGAACTAGATTTTAAGACGACATTGTAGATATGCTAATACGAACTTATACATATTCAAATGTCTGTTTGCATCTGGGATTAATTAAAAATACGGAGCTGCTTGATAGCGTATTTGGAGAGCCAAAGATAGAAGAGGGTTAAACGAAGATAAACCTACGTTAGGTAGCCATGAGTTTCTTGCTTGCTTCTTCTCAGAGCTATACTCGTTGAACTGGCTTTTTTTCAAGATTCAACTATTTCATATTAGTTTTATAAATGTTGACGTGTTAATTATACGTGTATCATTTTATCAAAATAAAATATATGAATTTGAATTTAACCAGGTACTTACAACATAAGTAATTTGTAAAATTTTAAATTCTTCTGTCATTCAAAGTATTCATAGTTTTTATGTTTATACGATAGTTATTAATTTAATGATAGTTAATAAATACGTTAGAAAGCTTTTGTTCATAATTGAATGTTACAAATTCACTAATCATTCATTCATTAATTCAATGTTAAGCTACTTATGTAAGTCACTCACGGTACCCATAATAACTTGACAAGAGCGTGTGGATGTTTATTTTCTTAAATAAATAAATATACTTGCAAATCGATATAAATGCATTACCCATAAGTAAAAAAACATGAAGAAGGCTCTGTTGATTTTTCTGTTTATTGTCATCTTCATCTTCATCGTCTTGTCGATGTTGCCGTAGTTCTCGCATTCGCTTAACTTGACAGATTTAAAAGACTTGTCTTTATACTACCGATATATTATACCACCAAGCATGACTTTGACTTTGACTGAACGGATGGTCTAGTGGTTTAAGTGGTCGCCTCGCCACTGCCTTGGGACAAAACTTTGCGCAATCCACAAATGGTTATATTTATGTGTGTGTATATTTATGATTCGCAGGTCAGAACATCTTTTTAGGCCTTTTTATTATATTGCCATTTTTCGAATGCCTATTTTTACTTATAGTAAAGCGACCGTAGGATCTACCATGAGTTATCATAACTTTTCACAGATTTTGCCAAGTTTGATCGTTAGCTTATTTACATACCTACATTTTGATCAGCTCAGTTACTAATCGCGTTGGCGCTATCGGCGCTTGTAGAAAATGTAAGGAAAGACACGCTGTTCATCAAACGCATCGGATTGCATAAAGAGCTATGAAAACGGTAAGTACAAAACAGTAAGTAACGGTAAGTAACAAAAGTCAAAACATAAGTACATACGGTACTTTGCCTCATACGTACTTGACGCTCAACCAGACTCATTTTAAGGACAATTAGCTCTCAGCAACAGAGAATTGAAGGCCACAAAATATTTTTGAACCCGATGGAAAATGAATCCATCTTGAAATAATTTTAGTAAAATCCCCATGATGCCTCTTCTCAGGGCATCTCCCGCTTTTGCCGGATTTAGGCACTAGCCCAAACTTCGGACCTGTGCCGAATACTATTACTTACTACGCTGAGCGATTTATATTTGATTCGAGGATATCTTTTGTAGATCTTGAGTTCATTCTTAAGCACTCGTTTATACAAAATCACTTTTCAATATACCGCACACTTACCTATTTTAAGTTTAGTCAATTTTATTTGGTAATTGAAATCCTACATATTATTATTTTTCAATTCGCCGGCGCCTCGTGTCGTGTGGAATTCGTACCGATTCCCCCGGGTCTCACGAGATACTCGAAAAAGATTATTTCCTTTTAGAGGAAATAAAATGAATTTTGATAGATTTTTTGCACTGCTCAATTTTATAAATGGAATATCAGCTTTTAGGGAAATATGCGTTTCTAAATTTAAGTGAAATATAATTAAATTTATAAAAACGGTCATTAAAGAAATGTGGCTGTGTCAAAATGTCAACTTCTTAGTCAATTATAATCGTAGAACTATAAATAGAAAGCTAAGACTCTCCAGACTTACGACATTTTAGCAAATTAGTTAATGTAGTATGGTCAATTTGTAAGTATAAGATAGTAGGTTAACTATCTGCATACTATCTAATATAATTATGTATATTAAAACAAACACAATCATTTATGTACTTTAGGTTTTTTTGTCAGGGTTTGTCAGATAATACGAATAGGCTACGCAGATCGATCTGTATAGTAGTTTAAGATCTGTGGTATTTGGGGTCTGGGATCTTATAGAGTAACAAATCATCGTTATACCTTTTAAACGTATTATTTAAATTATTTTGACTATCCTGCGATGAAGGTTATCGGTAAATTTTACCAACAATGGATATATATTTATTTTTATACAACTTAGGTGGCAAACAAGCACACGGGGCCCACATGATGGTAGGTGGTCACCGTAGCCTATAGACGCCTGCAACATCAGAGGCATCACTTGCGCGTCGTGGGAAGGAGGAGTAGGAAGGGGAAAAGAGGGTGAACAATTTTTTAAATCAGATAAATCTAAATTAGAAGTTTTATTGTATTGCGGTGTGACCCGTGTACGCTTAAGTCTTACCAAATAATTGACATGGATCATCGGGTAACAATAGGCAATTTCAATAGTTTTCGTGATTTTTGGGTCTTTGTGGGTGGACAATGGATACTAACCTATTCTATTTCTAAGCCAACGCCGTATGATGTGTGCTAACATTATAGCGCTATACATTTAAGTATAGAAAGTCTAAGTTCTTCCATCTTTTGATATTTACTGATATTGTACATGAAATGAGGTATTCATTTTAACGTGGGATATGCGTTGACGCATACCTCTCTGCGGAAAAGGGAAGCGGAGATGTTATGTCGGGCTCACACGTGAAAAGATGGAAAGTCCCGGGTACTACCAACTAAACCTACCATGGTGTGTCTACTCGCTGCCTTGGTTGGTGGGTGATTCGCTGGATCTGAGACTACATCAGCGACCCACCCAGCAGTGTGCTACGCCGTGTCCTCAGTACTATCGCAGTGGTGGCAGATGGGACTCGGTTCCCTCCTAGCGACCGTGTGCAGGTACTTGCCAATGCAACCGTACCCTGAAAATACCTGCACTAGTCGGAAGGAAAGGGTAAAATGGCGCCGCCCTGCCCACCACTCCAACATCGAGGGCAAAAATGTTCTACGATAATTAATAGTAAAAAATGCTAGAGCGAAGATTCTATAGAAAAGCATGGTATTTTTTCATAAAAAGTAAGTAAAGTAACAACCTAATCGGATTATGTTGTCCCTTCATTTAGTTTATGTCAATATTTTTCTTAGCTTTTTATAAGCAAACGAAGCAACTTGCCTATAAATATGAGGTAGTTACGGTTATGAAAGCCTTATTGTTATGTTTTAACTTCGCAACATTTTACTCCACATACAGTGTTCGTGTTACATTGCGACTTTGAATAGGCAAATTCCTGGCTGTATCAGACGTTACCTGTGCTATTTTGTCTTCATTTCAAGATGGCCGTGTTCATGTATGGCGCGTTTCTATCGCATGTAAATTCTTCACAGTTTCGTTACGTAATAAATAGCGTATGTTTTATTCATGGAATATTCAAAAGAACGCGCACATTTCTAACAAAAGATTGTAACAAAGTTACCTCGCGACTGATTCAATAATACAATGAAATATAATCAAAAGGAGTTTGAATAAACTTGGTGCATATTTGAAAAGAGTTGGCGTTCACTTTTTTAAGTGGATGCCTCTTGATTTGAGTATTTTATGTGAAACTGTAACTAGTTTGGACCTTCGAAAGGAATACTTTATTTTACTTAACTTTGACGAGTTTTGTGATGTAAAATTGAGTTTATGTATGATTTTTCTTAAAGAAGAAAAGTTTCACGACAATATTATTTTAGCTTATAGGATAATATTCAATTTATATAACATAGCTTGTGATCTCCAAAGAGCTATTTTATATTATTTAGGCAGGGTACACTATATTTATATTCAAATGAGACGGAATCGATGGCCGAAGGTTTACTCATGAGCTTTAGTACAATGGCCGTTTATGATATCCTAGGTTTACTTCCTGAGTGGAACAAAAAGTATTGTTTCTTTTACTAAAAAATCTAAAGTATGTAGATGGTAGATATTACACTATAGCCGATAATCGGCAATAAGCTTAGCTAGTATTATATTGGCTACCTACTAACGTAATCTTAACCGCTACCAATTTAGATAAAGGTATAGCCAGGATCTAAACACATGTTAGTAGATCAAAATTTTGTCGGCTTGTATGTTAAATAAAGACTAGTAATTGTTTCGTTAGATACTAGATTTCCAGACATAATTGAAAAACAATTGTGTCTGGGTGCCGGCGGGCCGCTGCAGCTATATATAGTCCTCCTTATCGAGTTTGATGACGGCGACTCCAGAATCATGGATCTTTTCTTGTATGCTAGACTAAACTTAGTCTTAAATGTCCCACCGCACAAGACAATATTATGGAAACTTGGTATTTAAGTACTTATATCTGTAGGTAAACCTTAATGCGATACCTACTGCTGTCAGAGGCTGATTTTGTATAAATTTCTCCATGTTTTGTTTAATTTCTAAATAATACTATCTTATAAGATACTTATTACTTAAAAATTGCATCTGCTGAAATGCGTGTGTAGAACGTCTGCTTATCCCTTTCGTAACATAAGAGCGACGTTTATATAAGTAAACAGTAAACCACTAAACAGAACCATGTAATTTTTCAACGCCCTTATTCAATTTACAGTAAGTGTGGTCAACGTTAAATGTATTAGTTTTTCACAGTAATTAGTTTGGGCGCGGCGTTCAATTAACAATATGAAATAATCATATTTTAGGAATCGTCACGTAAATATCTTGTCATGTCAGCCATCAAATAAAACTGTGTTTGCTGAGGAATCAGTGGTCAGTCTTTCCTTTGAGTTCACAGTGCAACAATTCTACTTAAGCAGATTTGGCTATGTGTGAAACGATGTGTCTAAAGAAAGGCCACGATAAACGTGACAACAAAAATAATGCCAGGAACGTGGAGAACTACCCTCGGAAAACAGGCGCAACTCTATCTATGTAGTTTTATCTTTATTAGGTGTGGTTGCCTGTAAGTGAATGAGCACAAGGCATGTCTGTAAATTATTATTTATATATAAGAAATTTCTATCATTAGTTGACGATCCAAATAAATACACGTGTGGATGAAATCTCTAACGAGGTAGCGTCCATATATTTTGGTAATTAAATATAATCTCAGTCTGTTTATATGCTTGTAATTTGCCAACTTAGTTGGAAAAAGCTTTATACAACTATTTTGGCAAAAATGCATAAGATCCGCCTGTTGGTAAGCGGTCATCTTAGCTTATAATCACTTGCAATATCAGGCGTATCAGGCGCATATTGTAGATCCTACTGAAAATATGGAAAAAGAAGGAGACGAAGTATTTAGCATGGAATAAAAGAAAATAAATAGAGAAAGAATATTATATTTTAAAAAATATGGAAAGGTTTTATTTAAATAATCATAATGTGACAGGTTAATGTCACGATTCTAATCCATTACATTGCCGTACTCTACTACCACAAATATTTAGTTTTGTTGGCTTTGCGACAAAACTAATTTAAGCTACCAACTATAGCTTAAATTGCTAATACTAGACTATCTTGGTTTCGCAGCGGTGGTAAAATTGCGACTGCTGGGCATGAGGTCTCAGGCTCGATATGCTGGTCGGGTAAAGTGTTAGTACCTGTAAGTACTCGTAAGTAAGAAATGCCCAGTTGCAGCATGGCTTCACGAACTAGTGAAACTCGGTAGTCAGCAATAGGCTCGTCTATACAAGGGGTAAAACCAAAAACCGTAGTTGGTATAATGTGAGTGTCGTACAAATCTGCCTACGCCTTCGGGAATAATTATTGCCGTCTGATTATTTATGTATGTAGATCGTTAGTTTTATATTATATAAGCCTTGTATATAAACTGTCCTACTGCTGGGTAGGAGGGTCATCTCAGTGTTAGAAGGTTTATGCCATAGTCTACCACGCTGGCCCTGAGCGATTTGGTAGACTTCACAAATCTTTGAAAAAAATATAGAGAAGTCTCATACATGCAGGTTTCCTCACGATGTTTCGCTTAGTACATTATCTTAAAAAGCAATTTTTGGTTTACCCGTTCGGGGTTTTTGCGTGAGATTATGTACGTATGTAGATCGTTAATAGTTAAATAAGAACTTCTTGATTTACGAATCTTAAAATTAACCACACTAAATATAATGTTACTGGCCACATGAGCAACTTTTTTATACGTATGTATTTGTAGCCATCACATACTTGTGTTTGCCCTGTAGATTACATAGATAACACAGATAACGAAATTGGTCAGCCTCTAACTATTTTTGTACATACAACATTAGTTTTTACTTTGTAAGTAAACTTGGCTTTGGCCAAATCAAATATGGCGGCTTAGTGCGGAGGATAAAGTGGTTTCTAGCTCAAGTACTAAAGTAAATTAATCAAACATAGGAATGTTTCAATCATGTAGAACCTATAGGTACTTGGTTTACTTTCACTATGGTACATTTTGTGCAGATTCTACAGGTATATACAAAGTATAATAAAGAGGAATATGATCATGCTCTAAAATAAAGCTGTCTTTGGTACAGTTAGGAACATAAGTCAATAAAAAATGGTGTGATTTTGTATTGCTTTATCACACACAATAATGATACTGCCTAAGGATTTTTATTTTAACACACAATTTATTACTATAGATCAAAAAACGTCATTGGAACCACTGCTCGGCTAATACTTTTTCCTACTAGTTGTTGACTGCGGCTTAATTTAGATTTTGTTAATGAATTTCTATCCCTCGAGAACAGTGCTTTTTTCTGGATGAATGATACCTATATTTTGTACCCCTGACTGAGTGTATATGAAATTTCAGGATGACCGGCCAGGTAGGTTTTAGGTGACATAAAATTACCTAACCGTTCGAAAATAGACGGCCATAATACAATAAAGCAATCTTACAAAAAGAAAACGCACAGTTTTGCAATACGGCCGATGACACGCACAAAAAGAATGCGCACAATCACGTGCCTCAAAGTAATCGTTTCCCTCCTAACTTTTTACATCATTACTTTTTATACTAAAAGTTTTCTCAATAAACGTTTTCTATGACGATGAGGGCCCTATCAAAATCAATTTTCTCAATCCCAACTTTGGCATGTTAATACTTATAAGTGGCGCCTTTGCCTTTGCTTTGGAATAGATTTAAAAATGAATCATTAATTTCTTTATTATCTGTGCTCGAAGATTATGTAAATATAAGTTGTGAATTTATGTTTAAAGAAATGAAAATGTGTAAGTTAGTTGGCATCAAATGAAGCTTGGAATTTAATTTGTAACTCAATTTAAATAATAGTTAGAAAGCTTTGGTAACTATAACATTTATTTTTCATGTTTTCCGTTTCTTTTGTAGCTAATATTATGATTTGCTTGAATTTGAATGTCTTTGACATAGTAATAGGGGTGAGGAGTATATGATGACATGTTTTCTTCTGGCGGCAGACAAGTCAGCGGTATGAAATCCGTAAAAGCATTAGGCTTGCCGAAGCAAAATAAAGTAAAAACCGTAGGAGAAGTGGAAACATCATCTTGTCCTTTCTTTAAATCGGCACGCAAATCAGTTTCTATTCTATTATAGACAGATTTATGGTATGACACATATCAAGGCTAGCGTTAAATGGTATAATTCATAATTACAGAGGACTCTGCCTCTTGGAGTAGGAGAATAATGGATAAGTCGTACGTATTATAATAGAAAATCGATGATCGACGATCGATTGTGAAAGTGAGTGCGAAATGACTAGTGCACCCTCTATTCTCGCCTATCCCCAACAACGGAGAGAGTACAGGAGCAGATAAATCAGTTTTACGTGCTTTTCGACGCATAGGTTTGTGTAGCACCACCTACTTCCTAATTTCTAGCTGCTGTTGTGGAGTGTGTGATCTAATCATTGAAAAATCCAATAACATTTTGTTGGCTCAACCCGGGATTAAAATCCGAGGGAATTTCATGCGCAGCAGCTGCATTCATTATTGCAGCGCCACAGAGGCAGTCAAAAATATTCTATAGACATTATAACTATGAAAGCAATAAAATTATATTCTGACATACTAATGACGAGTGTGCAATCATTTCTAAAGATCAGAGATGCCGAACTAAATTAATATGCTTTAGCTATAATGTATTACGTAACTTTTATAATATCTCTGATATTGTTCAGACCCGATATTGTAACTTAACTTACAAGGCAATATCAAAGACGTTGACAAGAACCTTACAAAAGATGTAGCGTACAAAAGCTAGTTTCAGCAGAATTCCGTCACAATACAAAGTGTACCAGAAAGGTTGACATATTTAGGGATCGTATCATTTACCAGGTAAATATTCTTGTCAAAATACCGAAAAGATTTGCGCCCTTTCATATGCAGAATATCAGTCTATTGATTGCCAGATTTTTTTAAACAGACATAGTTTCTTCAAGCGAATTAAAAATGCTCCTTAACCTAGCAGGCTGTGGCACATCAGTGGCCAGACACAATAGGTTTTTAATTGAATATGCAATTTCGAAAAGGGCACATGTCGCATATTTTGTCAAATACGTTTTTTCATGTAAATATAATCTAAATGCTTCCCTGCACCTATTATGTTCGAAAAGGGTACAATTCTGGTATTAATTCTACTGCCAACGTCATGGCGTGTACAGAAATAATTTCGAAAACGTCACAACTCTAGTACCTACTGACCATCTGAAAATTGCAGACATTGCAAAAATGAAACAATACATACCGGCAGAATTTACAGACTTTTATGACGAAATATTACAGTGGCCAACTACAAACGAAAGAGAGCCTCCAGAAGATGTTTAAAGGAAGTCTGTTATTAACCTTTGAGTCTTCTTCGAAGAGGTTAATGAAAACACTTTGTAGGTCTGTGTGTCTGTCTGTTAGTGACAGTTTGTTAGTGACAGGCATAGCTCCAGAACCACTGGATCGATTGACTTGTAACTTGGTGTGCAGATATCTTGGGGTCATCCCTCGGTCAACTTTGAATATGGGCTCTGGGAGTCAAAAGAGCCTGGAGATATAAGGGTCACAAGGTCACATGTATTTTAAATGGCAAAATGACTTCATTTACATGCAGAGTGGTGGTGTGCTGATTATGGCGAAAGGGGCGATGGCTGGCCCATGCGTCTTACTCCTGAACGGGTGCTACTTGTGGTGACTGATCGACCTTGGTATTGTGGAAATAGATGATTTACTTACTACATTTTTATTTAAACAGTTAGATTAAACTACGGTCTACAATCATGCCTTGCCTTGATTATTAATGTACATGTAAGTGGATGTTCCTATTTACCATACTGCCGCTTTAGAGGCTACCATCAAATTTTATTAAATGCTTGAGTATGTTCAGTAATAGTTCATGGAGAAATGGTTGCAGCACCTTACAGCTCTTATGATTTGTAAACAAAAACTTGGCGATTAAAAAGAGTGACCATGAGTTTCTTGCCCTTTCTTCTTATGAGCCCTACACCCTTGCTTTACTGAACGTGGCAGTAAATGTAAATTCGCAGAAAAAAATTGTGTAACTTTGACATTCATAAGTGTTACCTTGTAACCTAAATCTAAATAAATTTATTTTGAATTGTGAATTTTTTTGAATTTTGATTTGTTTCCTGCTGTTTGCTGTCGAGTTTTGTCTTGTGCTGCGTTTTGCAACACAACATTCCCAACAATGGGCATGATGCCCAACAATGGACATGATACCCAACAATGGTCATGATGCCCAACAGTGGACATGATGCCCAACAGTGTACATGATGCCCAGCAGTGGGTATGATACTTAACAGTTGGTATGACGCCTAACAGTGGGCAAGATGCCCAAAAGTGGACAAGAGGCCCAACTGTGGGCATCATGCCCAGCAGTAGGTACGATTGACTTGTAACTTGGTGTGCAGACACCTTGCGGTCATACCTCGGTATAGTTTGAATATGGGCCCTGTGGGTCAAAATACCCCCGAGATATAGAGGTCACAAGGTCACATGAAGACAAAGAGGTTGATCCTGGGATTTTTACACCCATCTCGTTTATGTTTGATTTAAGTATTATGTTTAATTTAGATACCTAAAATAAAATATTTGCAAAATGTATATGGATCTCTACTTAAAATTTTATGTTCTCATTACTGTAAATTTCGAAAAGGGTTCATAATTATATAATATCTAAACATATATACAAAATAACATTTCACATCTAACATTTCTGTAATTTTCCATAGCTAATTGAACCCAAATGGTGATTAAAAACAATTTTTATAAATCTTACAGACATGTGCCCTTTTCGTAATTGCATATTCAATTATGTCTGGCCTTTTAACAATTGACAGGTTAAGCTCTTCTCGCCAGCAACACGATAATATTTTGTTGTGTCGAGAGTAGAGACTCTTCAGAAAATACCTTCATATATCTCAGTTGCTCCAGGTGGCTTGTGAGGGGCTGTTATTCAAGGATTCCACTGTGTTACATCTTCAATTATTTATAATATATGTATGTCTAACTACATTCCATCTATTTACCACCTCCTTCGTGCTACACACCACACACAATAAACCTTTTCTAAATTTAAATTTAGAAAAGGTTTATTGCTGATAATTTCAAATTTATAGTTTATATATTTATAAGTGAATAAACCGTTTTGAATTATAGCCTACATCATCTCAAATAATATGGCGGGCTATATTTTAATCAAGAAATTTATATGCGATCTTAAATATAATGCTCTATTCTTCTGTTGTGAATTGTAAAGGTACAGTTTAATATTTTAGCGTTGTTTATCTTATATACAACTTTGTTATTGATGATATCGTTTTGTAACTCCCACATTATAATCTGGAGGTAATTATTTTCAACATTGTTAAGGGGAATTTGTGTAATAAATATACATATTTGTGTTTATTAAAGGTTTTATATTATGAATGTAGGTTCTTTCGTCAACAATCACGTCCGATTTCAAATATAGGTACAACAAGCCACAATAGTAATACGATAAAGTGTCTGGGTATTATCATGGTATCGTATTCTAAAAATACGTACCCTTTTTACGTGTAGGCTTTTATGATATTTGAACTATTGTTCACCTTTCGAGTACTCTTTGACATCCTTAATTGCATGTAGACTGAATTAACAAGGTATCAGATTCATAAAAGCTTAAAAAGTACTCTCGCACTGACGTGTTCTATACGCATAATCGACTAAAATTATAATGATAATAATAATACCAGCCCTGTATTAAACTGTCCCACTGCTAGGCACGAGCCTCTTCTTAGTGTGAGAAGGGTTAAGCCATAGTCCAGCACGCTGGCCCAGTGCGGTTTGGCAGACTTTCAATATCATAAAGAACATTATTGAGAACTCTTAGACATGCAGGTTTTCTCACGATGTTTTCCTTCACTGTCAAAGCAAGCGATAATTAACTATTTAATACGCACATAACTTCGAAAAGTCAGAGATGCATGCCTTGGGATTGAACTCGAGATCTCTGCGTGGCAGTTTAACGGTTTCTCAATAGGCTATCGCTGCTGTAACGACTAAAATCATTTGCTTTTAAATTTTGTTTTAGAAGAAATACAAAAACAATCTCGAGAGCAAAGGTCACTTGCGTAAATTATCAAATAAAATATTCTAATCTATGATATGGTAATGCAATACTTATGTATGCGACTGTTTGTCGTGATAAACCAAATAGGAACATTCCAGACGATCCGGCGTAGCGATTGACTAGCAATACAATTCGATGTTGTCGATATAAGTCGACTTTGTAACTTATGGTAGTAGGCCATTAGTGGTGCCGTATATTACAAGTAGCGCTGCAAAGACACGCTTCTGTGCTAGCCTACTTATTTGTAGCTTCACAAAGGTAATCCTTTGAATACCTCTGTAACCTTCAGTGACTGCACTGTCTCTAGCTTTATTTAATAGCAACCGTGTTTATAAACAGTCCCAATGCAAAGCACGGGCTTCTTCATTAGTATGAAAAGGTTTAGGCTATAGTTTACTAAGCTACGCCAGCGAGGGTTGGTAGAGTTCATATATCCTTAAGCTCTTTATAGAAAACTCTCAGACATACAGGTTTCGTTCGTATTTTCTTTCGCTATTACAGCGAGCAATATACGCACATTATTTCGAAAAGTCATTGTTGCATGCAGTGGGACTTGAAACCTTTGAGTAGCAGACTAACGCTCTCCCACTAGGCTATCTCTGCATCATTAAGTTCATTAAGTCAATTATTATTATTCTTCTTTAGATTTCTTAAGTAAATTTTTTTTTTCAATAAATAAACATTACATTATAATAATTTTGAGGTTGTAAGTAAAATATAGTCATCCTGAGAACTAATCATGAGCTATCAAAGCTTTGCGTATCGGAATAGGCATGCTGTCATGTCATAAATTCTCTAATAGCGCCATAAGCAAGCAAGGCAAGGTCAGTGAACTCATTAAAATGAAGAAAAGATCAAACGTGTTTAGACTGTTCAGGTAGGTCAATACCTATGAACATGTGGTAGCCCTTGATAATAAGCGGTCATCATAGATTATATGGACTCTTGCTACACACAGGTTGCTAACCTAGTCAGAAAGACGTTACTGTCCTATCAGACGAACGAATAAACTAAGTTCTCTGGAGCATCTGACGCATTTCCTGGGCGCGCGCGCACTACACTCGGCGCGGGAGCACGCAGTCGCCTCGCCGCTGCCATCGCACTGAGCGTTGTTTGTTTAAATCCCACACGAAACAGTCATTTGTGTGATCCACAAATAACTCTTCTAAATCTAGATGTTCATTGTGTCCGTTTTTTGGATGTTTGTATGACACAGGACCTAAACCCTAATGCAGTAGTCTCTAAGCATATAATAAAAAATATAACTGGTGTGGGATGAACTGACTAACTAACTAAATGTTTAGATCTGAGAGGAAAATTTATCAAATCTTAATTATATAAATGCCTAATATAACTATTAATCACGTATTATGTAGGTAACATTATAGCGTTGCAAAATTTAAATTACTAAAACAGGTGTATTTAGCATTATGCCAATCAATCATAACCTATTGTGTAACATTGTGGGGTGGAGCATCGAAAACAATATTATTGCCATGAGAACGTGCGCAAAGAGACATCTTAAAGGTAGCCACATTCCGCCCTTTCATATTCCCTACCTATGAACTATACCAATCCACTAACATTTTAACGGTCCGACAACTATTTATCCTGTACACCGTCCTTAAACAACGTACGCTTCTACCTTTTTTACCTACAAACTTACATGAAGAGATTTTTCTTATTCTTAGGGCCTTTTTTGTACAATAAACTAAATAAGTTATAAGATATATGTATATAGCATTAAGTAATCATAATCAATGTTACATAGTTTTAACAAAGTACCTAAAAACGCTTACGTATTCAGATACAGAGAAATTGCTAGTAGTTGTAAAATAATTTCTTATTGTTTAAGCAATTTTTCATTTATAATTGTTATTGTTTAAAAGTATTTTAATTGTATACTTAACTATATATGTTTGCTAAATAAGGGTCTAGAAAAAACATTTATACATGTACTATGTATATTTAATTAATATATGTTAATATAATTTTAATTTTTTTTGTAGACCTTTATTTTATTGACAGTAGAATAAAAATGTAATATTAGAAACAGCCTGAAACACAGGTCTCTGACCTAGTTTAGGTAATACAATGTAAAATTTAATTGTAAAAACAGACGTCATATCAAGTTTTTTGTGTCCAATATTTAAATTGTAAATGTTTTTCTTTAGATTAAATATAATTTTATTGTGAATTAAATACAATAAGTAGCCTGTAATGTGTTTTGTAAAGACTTTTATTTATCGAATAAACAATTTATTATTATTATTTATTAATTAAACTACTTATTACAAATTTTATCGCGGTGTTGATTACAATTATTAATCTTCATATCCCTGATAAGTTTCGTTTACAAGTGTTGATATGAAATCGTCCATGATAAACTGATCTAGAGCGTGACCAAGCAATTATTATTATCGGTTATAATATTTTAATGTACTGTGTCTATCACATTCGCGACAACGTATTACGTTGCTAATATCATATAATAGTTTTGTAATTAATTGATTAAGTAATGTAATCAATATACCTACTCACAGTGCTTAGAGCTGACCGAATATATACATATAAGAACTACGTAGTAACGTATTTTAGATAACTTTTTCTACTAATTTAAAACAGTTACTGTAAATATCTATACTATTATTATAAAGCTAAAGAGTTTATTTTTTTGTTTGTTTGAACGCGCTAATCTCAGGAATTACTGGTCTGAATTGAAAAAATCCTTTAGTGTTGGATAGCTCATTTATCGGGGAAGGCTATAGGCTATATAACATCACGCTACGACTCACGGGGGCGGCGCAGTAATTATAGACATGAGTGAATCCGCGGGCACATCTAGTCTATTATATAATACATAATATTTTTATGTACTAAATCTTTATGATTTAAATATCCCTTTATTTATATAATTTACGTTGCTATACGATTGAACTGCGGTAAGAGGAGGCGCACATGTCCGCATATTTCTTGCTCAAAAGAATATAGAGACGACAAATAGATAAACGCTTTGCTACATATGTCAGAGATCAGCTAGTTACTAATGCAATTTCTACTCTAATAAGTACTAATACGTTGAGTCGGTAATGCGAATATCGTGTGAACTCTTTTATCATATTCCCCTCCGTAGCATAGTGTTACACCATAACATCGTAGCACTAGCTACAGCGTAGTTAATTTCGGTAAGAGCTACAGAGATATTGGTAATAGTAGCGCATCTCGTCCGCCCGCTTTGCCCTTGAATGTAGGCTTTGCATCAGCGTCTGTAAATATACACTGAAATATCGTCCAAACGTGAAAATAGGCAGTAGCTATTGACTGGATTGTCGTTGACTATAAAATTGAAATAATTAATCATAAATTGGACGGAAACTGTAACCTTGGATGTACGTCTGTGTATCGCAAAAGGTCTCATCTTTAGAATACTTTCACGCTATTTATTGATTGCATCGCGTAGCAGTGAGCTGTCTGTTTCATCAGGCTTCTAAATAAAACCACTGTAGCTGCGTAGAGACACTGAGTGCACGGCTGGCGTAGTGGTTTCAGTGGTCACCTCGCCATTCCCACCGCACCGAGTGTTGTGGGTCCGATTCCCACACGGGACAAAAATTTGTGGGATACACAAATTGTTGCTCCGGGTCTGGGTATTCTTTGAGCCATTTGTTTGAATGTTTGTAAAGTTTCCCGCAACACAGAAAGTATTCCTAGTGCGGGAGATATATTTTATGACAACAAAAATTCAAAATGTTGTTTCGTTGGCTATCCGCTTATAAGCAGTAAAGAATTTTCAACTAATAGCTCTTTCTATCTCTCTATTTCTCTTTCCAATAGCACGGGAGTCAGAATATATCCAATAGTACCTAATAAGGTACATACACTCAGACGACACACAATCTATACCTTCGAGAAACAAATGATACGGTATCTCACATCTGTTAAAAATTCTCAAATGCATTACTAGCAAACTTTTTCTTTCTTCTTCCCATTCTGGGTTATATAAGCGAGGCCTCAAAAAATTTCTCTTGTCGTCGTTCAAGTAAGGACTATGCTAGTTTCATAATTGGGATAGTAGCCATTCTTATTGGACTGTACTAATTGATTAAAATCAGACATAGGATTTTAGAGACCAAAATATTTATCGATGACGACGATATTCCCAGGGCATCTTTATATTTTTGTGACCTATCTTTCATACAAAATTATATAAAAACCTTAGCAATATAAGCAATCTGATGTAAACAAATAAATTATTAATTTAAATGGGTTAACCTTTATTAAAATTCATACCATAAATTATAAACCTATCGACTAAAAACGGGACGCCGTCGGTTTTTACATGCCAAAGTACGGTACCTTAACCCTTACCATATGTAATGACGACCATGTAATGTTTAATACGATATCCGGCGGTAAAACGATGACCTATATAAATTTCTTTAGCGTCCACCTCGTTAATCATTATTTCATTATGCATGTTATACGACGTACAGCTTTCAAAGTATTACATGAAAGTGTTCAGGGTTTACTCGTGAACATTTTATGTTAATATGGTAATTGACTGCCCGGTTTGCTTAGTGAGTTCTGTCGATACTTCACCATAAGGTTGTGTGTTGTGGGTTCGATAAAATATTAGTTTGGTGGATTGTTATTATGAGTCTAGGTCAGTGGTCGGCAACCTTGTCGTCCAAAAGAGCCAAATATAGACAGTCCATAAGTGAAATCTATTCAAAGAGGCATCTTTTAAAACTTAAGCTTTGCTTTAGCAGCGGACAT
Organism: Catocala fraxini; assembly: GCA_930367265.1. Taxonomy (NCBI): domain Eukaryota; kingdom Metazoa; phylum Arthropoda; class Insecta; order Lepidoptera; family Erebidae; genus Catocala; species Catocala fraxini. The sequence goes on from OV884037.1 coordinate 8,973,224, forward strand.
TGTTACGGAAAAAATTGAGGATTAAAAGTAGGTACACTCTCGAGCTTGCCTTTGTCAAATAATTCTTAGTTTAACAAGCAGTAAATAAAATAAAATTTGGTATCATATTTATAAGCCAAGATAATAAATAGTATTCCGTGTATGCACTAAACATTTCGTGGAAAAACCGCAGCCGAGGAGTCAAAGAGCCGCATGCGGCTCGCGAAACGTGGGTTGCCGACCACTGGTCTAGGTGGATTTTTATGTTCAACCCATCAAACTTCTGGATACGTAGGTATTCCTTATATCTAGTATATAAAAATACCGCATAATCAGGAACCAAACCGCTCTCCAAAGGCTTAGGCTTAATTATGTTTTAGCTCTCTTGTTGTAGGAGATAAACTTATGATAAATCTTTAGAGCTTATTTTCAGACTTTGTGCTACTTAAAGGTTTCAATCAGAAAATCCCTATAACTTTTCACCACGCCTCGCAAAATCCTTTATCGACGAACAGGCAACAGGCGTAAATAAATACTTATCAGCGCATTATAATGATTACTTTTTCTTATGTATGGTACAGATTTGATCAGACATTGCAAACACAAAGCATAATATTACTGGTATCATGGTATGTGTTTGTTAGTGCATATACCTTTTTGCCAGCTCTGATAAAATTCCTTGTAGACGAGACAAATAGCATACCTATTATTCACGATAAAAAAATATCTGTGTAATATCCTAACTAATATTAGAAATGCGAATGAGAGTTTGTTTGTTACGCTTTCACGCCTTAACTACTCGACTGATAATCATGAAATTTCGCATACACGTTCTCGTCACTAAAAAGGACATATTTACGGTATCTTTCATCCAGAAAAATGTTATGTTCCCCAAGGATAGAAACATCCTTATCCTAACTTACTAACTAATATTATAAATGCGAAAGTTACTTTGTTTTTATGCCTTAACCGCTCGACCGATCATAAATTTTCGCATACCTATTCGTTGTCAGGGATATTATGTCAGAATAGAACAGGCTGCCTTTTATTCAGAAAAAATAACTGTTACTAACCTAATCTAGCCTACATTTACGCAAGCGAAGTCGCGGGCAAAATTTAGTAAAGTATAATATTACTAACATAAATGGTATGGTAGTTTGTATATATTAATAGGACCTCCATTACCCGAGTCCTAAATTAACATGACCTTTCGAAATGTATTTTCATTGTAACTGAGGTTATGACTGATCATCAAAACTTATAGAGTGGTTTTAACCTTTATTCTAGAAAATACATACGTATCAAACTTTTAAATGGCTGGCCTTATCGAAAAACTTTGCGATTATTAAGACTCTTTACATAGGCGACCATAACCATAAGAAAAAGTATAAGTAAAGAAATGTATTGTTAAGAAACATGTTGTTTTCAATTGCTTACAGAATGTTGTTTAACAAAAAATAAACTTTTTTTGTAACCATGGGTTTCTTGCCTAATTTTTAATGAGTTTTCTGTTCCTCATACTTGGCTTGGCTTCTTTCTTCAATATTCAACTATTATTTCCTGTTGAACATAATGACAACTTACTATTGATGTATATGAGAAGAATTTCTTTTTTTATAGAAATAAAGATATTGACTTTGACAAAACGAACAATTCAAATTAATTTATACCTCATCTTCATCTTCCCTGCAAGTAGCAAAGAGAAAGACGGTTAATTTGTATAGAGATAGAGCAAATGTATTAAAATGAATTGCTTCTATCTACAGTAAGTAGACTGCAGAGCTTTATAAGGAGCAGCTGTTCATTTTCTTCTTGCTCATCTTCCTGTTTACCTGGCAAGCAAAGATGCTTAAGGCAGGCACTGTAGCCTAAGGTCACTATATTCCGACAAATAACTAATATCCAAGTAATTGAAGGCATTTCCATTGTAGTCTTGTAGGTTCAGTTACAGTATTCTTTTGCTATGAACTAATGCCTTATAGAAAATCTACACAGCAGACACATTGCTCGGCTTAAACCTCAAATGAATAGAAATATTTCAGATTTAATTTCGACGAATAATTTTCTTAATAATGATCCATATTCAAGGCTTTCCTACTTTCACATGTATTGTTAAAATTGACTATACGGTACCCCGACAGAATGTTTGATAGGTTGGCTGGCAAACGAGACCGGGGTGCCAAGTGCCAGCTTTTACCATTTGGCACTGGCACCGTCGACAACGCGTCACTTGCCAAATTAGGGGCCCAGATATGCGCCCCACGTCGCGACGCCTAATGACAGCATAAAGATCAATTTATTGGCATTTCCATGCGGCAATAATGTTTGATTTGAGCTATAAAGTGCGGACTACGTTTGTAATATTAAAGAGAAGCGTCGGGATTGTCGATATTCGAACTTTTTCGACAATCTATAACAGAAACATTTGGTCATACTTAAGAATTATATGTAATCTGGAATAACATTTTTGGGCTTATATCTGCCCGAAAAGTTAAGTAGGTGTACAAGTTCTTACTTTGACATGTATCAAATAAGATAAACAAATGTCTAAGAGTATACATAAAAAAAATAAGCAGAGAGACAAATATGCGCTTTACATGTACATGTTTGGCCTTGTCTACGAAGTACAAAAGCGCCAAAATGTTTTAATTGAAAAATCATACACAGCACAGGTTTGGCAATTTGCTCATTCTTTTCTTTCATTCTTTTTACGACACATATATATTATTTAAAAAAACGGGCTTTGAGGGTTAAGATGGTAATGCCAGAACTTTATAGGATTACAAATTTACCATAAGTATTGTTGCGACATATTATTGTAGGGACACATAAAAATGTCGTAGTGCCAATGCGCTTAATTCAAATTCCGCTAAGCGGTAGCTCGTTTATAGACTCATAGCGCCAAAGATTGGTTAACTATATTGATTAGAACGAGCCTGCAGCTTAGCGTACGTCTTAAAAAACATATATATACGAAAGTGATGCATCGCCATATAATATTCTCTTAATTATTGGTTAAAATAATATTTTTTTATACTATGTTGCTGTTGTTGTTGTTGTCGCTGGTTAAAAGTTTATGTTGGGCCTATGGTTGCAGGAACGGTTCAGACATGGTAATAGGCTTTTTTTACGAAATTGCATGTAGAAGTTTTGTGTCTGCTAATCTGCTTGGTATACAGTTATAGATTCACACTCGCACAATTTAAAACACAGCTGGCAAAATTTAGTCGTAATGATAATACAGGGATGTATTTTTTAAAATGGTGTTTACCAGGCCCTTAAGATTTCGTACTGCTACTGAGAATGTCTTGACTAAAATATTCAATAACGGTTTTTTCGATCCGGGAACCGAATCCGAGACCTTAGTTACAACAGTGACTGACACATTCACTATGCCACCAATGGACATAATACCATCGCGCATGAAATAGTTCACACCGCAGTTCTACTATAGACAATATATTTGTCATGTTTCTGTCACCTGTGTAGTTGTTATTGACTTGCTTTGATGGTATAAAATAAGAGAAGCGAGGCGTCTTTAGTAGAAAGCCAGTATGTTCTGTTTCAGAGATACACTTTACCCGTTCAACGATCCATATCTGACATTCTAGTTGCATTGGTAATGGAAGAACATCACGAAAAAGTATAACGTCATGTTATAATCATAGGAAATGTGAAAATTACTTAGTTTATAACATTTACTGCATATAAACAAGTTCAAACTTTATCTCCTACTACATTCTGTCAACATGTTAATGGAATTTTCCAGAAAATATAGGGTACAGTAGCCGCAACTAGTGCTTAGTAGGTATACTAAATTCTATCAACTTGTCATGAAACTTTTCGGAAAATAGAGGCACAAAGTAGCTGCTATAGTAGGTACCAATATAGGGCAGGTCGAGAACATCGGCACACATCCCCGGAGTATTCCGCTCTTGTGCCAGTTTCTACGAATTTTACTTTCACATACATATGTACATACTCATGCATATTTTCCAAAATGGTCGATAGTGGTTACAGCTTTACATTTACTATACTATACACTAAAATCTCTCTTTTGCTTTATTAATTCTTCTTATTTTTCATTCGTATTAACCGTTCACGTAATAATAATGTCTACCTGAACAGAGTTAACCACCTAACAACTGGAAAATGAAGATCTCTTTGTTTGTCAGTTTTTAAGGTTATTACTAATTTAGAACCACTGTCCGGATTTATACGATTAATTTTTGATTATAGAGCTATGTTAGGTTTCATTTAAGCATACATTTGGTTATGATAGAGTTTTGGCAGTAATAATCTTAGTTTATCGTGTCGGAAATAAATTCACGTAACGACACGGATGCGGTAACGCGCAGAGTACATAGGTCAGGGGAGTGAAACTGCAGGCATTGCTAAAAAAAAATAGCATATACACTTCAAAAACATTCCAGAAAATTATGGAAATCTTCAATATATTTTCCTTCGCAATTAAAGTCAGCAATAATTTCTTTAGCATACATAGTCTTTCTAAAACGGCTTGCAGCCCCATATAAATTGTGTAGGCTATTCAACCAATGATGTCACGAAGCGCCCCTCTGTTTATTTGCATTATAAATGACTTATTAAAACAGAATTCATTTTGGTGCGAAAGAAAAATATGAAGAGAATTCTTTCGCGTACGGTGACGGTGCCTCTTTGTATGCGGCACTCGTAGGGCTGCCATCATTTATATTAATCATAAGATTTAGGATAATAACTTAACGTTATCATGATATATTCGGATAAAGAGGTTTATTTTCTTACCCGATTACTCAAAACTTGTCTTCACGTCATCGAAAAGAATCCCTTGAGTAAAAGTCGGTTTGTCTGTTACAGTCTCTTACAGTCAGGCTGGGAACAACTACCACTGTGGACTACTTACTGGTTATACAATACATTATTTCCTGGTTCATATATTTTCGTTTAATGTTGCATCAATAATGTTACATTGATGCAACATTCAGAAAAAATATGTATGGTTCAGAAACTGTATGTCCCATATAGATGTCCTCGTCAGATTTTATAATAAGGTACTTTACTCTTCTATATAACCAAGTCGTCAAGCATACAGCCTCCCTGATGGTAAGGAGTTTCCGTAGCCGATGGACGCTTACGCCTCGTGTGTTGGCGATTCTACAGAAATGTATTCATTTTATTACCAGCGCAAAGGACAAATATTCCTGGTATTGTCAATGTACCCTTGCTTTTATATTTTTTGACCGCGACTTTCTCGGTTTAAGTTTGAGCTTGGATTTTACCTTAAACCTGATACATGCTGTCGTGTCTGACACTTCCTTAGAGAGGTGGACCTCTGTTAGTACTAATACTTACTTGGTATTTGTGTATAGTACTGGATATCTAACTACTTAAATCATTTCATCATAAGCCTTTTTGAGATCTAAGATTGGTAAAGAAAATGCTTGTATTAGTCGCGGCTCATTGAAAAATAATCTCTGTTTTATTGTTGGTTTGGAACTAAGTATCAGAGAATTTTTTAGCAACAGTAAACCTAGGCGTCAGGATAGTTTGCTGTTCATATCTATGATATATTCGTAGATATTCGTGACCGACGTTTATGAGTTCTTTGACAGAACATCTCAAATAGTTCGACTCTGCATGTAGCTTAAGACTGTAATTTATTGTCACGACGGCCTTAGTACACATGAATAAGATAAATGCAATAGTATTGATAGTGCTCCTTTACATAATTTTCTGTAAGTTATGTATAATGAATTTTGCAGTCCCTCCGTCAGCCCTAAGACTTAACTTTCCCGTTGAATGCAGGCTCGGAGACGCAATGCAGGCGCATTAGCATACAACTCGATTGTAAACACGTCGAGCGGTAATTACACCGTCACATACTGCGCGGCACGGTACGGCACTGTTATACAGCAACACAGCTCTCGGCAATTATGAGTCACGAGTGATTCATTCATTACAAGGAACACTAGCTTTTAGTTGTGTTCTTGGAGTTGGGTGGAGCTGTCAGAGTTTCTTAAGTAGGCGCAGTAGATTGGAATTCTGTGACCTTTAAATTTTAATTTGGCAGTACAGCCGCAGTAAAAGTAGAACTAAATGCGGCAGATTTAAGAGTAAGTGCGCGTGTATATTATTCAAACTAATATTATAAATGCGAACGTGAGTTTGTTTGTTTCGCTTTCACACCTTAACTACTCGACCTCTCGTCATGAAATTTCGCATACACGTAGCCAGGGGAACAGAAAAGGACAAAGGATAAAAAAGTACTGTTATTAATCTCACCTAACATCATCTACATTTACGCGAGTGGAGCCGTGAGCAAAATCTAGTAGTACATAAAGTGAAATCCATCTTCTTTGTTAACTTTTTAATTCCAATTGCCTGTGATGAAGGGCACACCAAAGAACACATACTTGTGCTTGACTGAATATTCCTAATATTTGCAAGGCAAACCGAGCTTTTGAGTTTATTTAAATGCACCATCACCGTCTAAATATAACAGGAGATCAGTAGACAATCAATTGATAGACATAGGTCTAACAAGAGAAAAATCAAAGTACAGATACTTAAGATCTCATATCTATGCGTGTAATATGTTATGCATAGTTGTTATTTGATGCATAGGGTTGTGTTTCTAAGCAGTTTATATTATGCAAATTCGAAAAGCTTGTTAGAACTTGCCAAAACCAAACAACTTCATACCTACCAAAACTGACGTCATATTCAAAGCTTTCAACGAGTCCTGGAACATTCTCGCTTCACTTCGTACTTCAGTCGATACCTGAAAAAGTTTCGTTCGTGTGCCAGTTACTATTCCCTATGGAAAGTAGTGCATTAGCCAGACTCGTAAGCCGGTTGTAAACGGCCAATCCCATCGTACTGCTAATGAATTGTTAAAACTTCTGATTAGGTGAAGAATTGGTCCTTACGAGTTTGTTTATTCGGCCATTTTGTTGATGGATTAATGTTTATTGTTTTTATAGGAGATGTTTCATGGATTTTATGGCGAATTTAGTGCGCATTTATTTTGATAGTTTTGTAAGTGTTTCATAGTAAATGGATAGCGTTAATGTAGTAGGTATTCTTTTTTAGCAACAAATTGGTATGATTTGCCACAATGCCGTAATTTGCCATTTGCTGTCAAGTGAAATGTGCACCAGGGTCTGATGCATTACAAATAATGCCTACAAGACATGTGATACTGGTCCACCCCAATAACTAATTAACCTGCAAATAAGCATGGATAAGAATTGATATATGTACATATGTACAACCAACATTTACCCTTCAGGAATAGGTGTCATAAACGTGCTGGAGGATTTCCGGGCGTCTTCCTTCTAGACTCTTGACCTCCTACTTCTTGACATTGGTTAAGGTAACTGCTAACCATCAGAAATACTGTCTGCTTGTCTTCCATCTATTAGGTTTACGGTACCCAGCGTCTTTTGTGATGTCAAGAAAATACAGTTATGTCCATCAACAGTTATTAATCTGTCAAATCTTGGTATGCAAGGCAATATGTTGCTAATTATTAGCAACCTATTGTCTGGTCGCCGGTGTGCCGCTGCGACTCAATAGATTAATGTTTACTATCAAGTAGTTTGCTGACACAATTACCACCAGCAATCAAAATATAGGAATCAGGCTTACTGCATTATAGGAAGGACTAAGTGCGGTAACTAAGAATATCATTAAAGAGAACCGCCGATATGTAGCTTAGGTCCTGGCTAACCTAACGTTATTGTCATTAACGCAAGCACTCACGTTTGCCTTAAGCGATCAACAAGGCAACATATGTCTATAATAACATTTTATTTGCAGTTCGCGTTATAAGCAACACTTAATTGTACCACGTACAGCATGAAACAGATGCATACACTTGTCCTTGTCTAGCCTGTAATTAACTACTATAAATAAGTCTACCTTATTTGTGTGCAAAATTTAATCTTTTTAAGCTTTAAAGCTAGTTTTTACAGTGAGTCACGTACTTACTCCTAGACGCGGTTTTACACAATACGATACGGGACTACGTAACCTATTAAACTTTCCATGTGGTATTTTTGACGGATTACTGGCCGTTTGTCGACTTGTGGTTCTGTCAGATATGTATTATTATACCAGCAGGCATCATTGGCGTATGTTAGAACATATCATACTATGAAGAATGATACCGAATAAGTAAACTACTTCATTAGTTTACTTGCAATAAGTGATTAAATGCTTTTAGTGAATATTATCAATTTAAACAATTATTTTAAGATAACTTATACATAAAATTTTATAAAAAATAAAGTAAATTAAAAAGAAAACTAAAACTTTAATAGGTGTAATAGAATTCCTCCGCATCATAGTCGACTGGTAGTGCCCTGAAGACTGGCAGCAGTGCCATGTTGAATGGAAATGCTTATTCTTTCCGCGAAATAAAGACCAGCCACGGTCACGGGAAGCGTCGATTAAACTCTTTGCTATTTTGTGATTTAAGTGATTGGTTTATAGCATTACTGTTTAAGAGTATGTTGATTCACTGTAGTATGGGTTGTATCGTAATAATCTCTGATCTCTGTTGCAGCTACTTCCTCAATTAAATTGTTCAAGTTTTATATACATAATAGCTGTGCTCACAAAAGTACTGCGCTATATTTTAGTAGTTACACATTTTGGAGGCCTTAAAAATGACATGTAGGTTATGTTACACCATGGTCTTGTCGGTGTCGTGTCGTGCAATATGAAAGAGTGCATACCGTGTGTTTCGTGCATATAATAAATATGTGAAGTAATTGCATGTGAATCATTATAGTTTCCATAATTCATTTAGTTAGATAGCCGTAATGAGTTTTTGGAAAGGGGCTCTTTTATTAAAATAATTGTTATGAAAAATGCGAAGTTTGTTCTTTACATGAGTGTTTACGGAAGTCTTATTTATAACCTGTGGTTACTGTGAAGATCGATTGATCGGCCATGTTAAACATCGTCACTACCATAATTTTCGTAGACATGTAACTATTTGCACAAGTGTTAGTAACATTTGTATCTAAATAGTATCCATTAGTTTTAGTTAAAACTACGTTACGATTCATAGGTATTTATCTTTATATATATAATTCTACTGTACGTGTGTATGTCACTGAACTCCTACTAAACGGCTGGACCGATTTTGATAAAAAAAATTGTGTGTTCATGTGAATTCGAGGATGGTTTAGATTTGCGTTTTTTTTTCATGTCTACAGGACAACGTCTGTTGGGACAGCTAGTATTATATATATTTCTATATATATATTTTTTATTGTTATTGTATATGTTTGTTTATTGTTAGATAAAGCTTCCATTCACGGTTTTGTTCGCGTGATATGTCAGCAAGGAATGTTACTAAAAAAGCATAGCTTTTTTACTGAAAGACTTTTAAAATCAGTCAATCACTGGTTTAAGAGAATACTAAATATAAACAAATAAATGTTATCTCTTTATAATATACATAACTATACACACAACGTAACTGTGCGCTATTGATAAGTCAGGTGTAAAAACTTTTATACTGTTAGCCTAGACTCAAAACTGTTATCTATGTATGTGTAGAATACTTATATAATAATTCGTTCCGTGCGGATATCCAATCTCCATTTCTCCAAACCATCCAAATCCAATACGCAATCCATACAGACAAATGTTACTATCTGTAATCATACAAATATTTTCCCTTCGCCTTATCTTCTTATCTTTCAATCTTGAGTACTTAAAGGCTAATAAATTGTTAAATTTAATAATAATAATAATAATCTTTATTGTTCAAAATTATATGACACAAAATACAATCAGAAATGAAGGCTTAAGAATATGCACTTGTCTAGAAACTCTGGCCCCTGAACTAGGTATATATACCTGTATTTCAGTAGTCAGCGCCCCCCGTATTAATGTATCCGTAGTGTAAGCCTCTATCATCTTATGAAGCGTAGGGAAAATCATACAAAAAAAAAAGGAATTAAACAAGAAAGGAAAACCCTTAAGGAAAACACTTAATAATTAAATTGTTAAGTGGAAAACGTAAACTGAAAATAGAGAAATACCCGTAGCAGTAATGTAGAAGGTTTTGAACGGAAGTGTCTTCAGTTCCGAATCCAACGAACCATTTATTCGGTCATATTTCATCTTTACCCTTACTCCTACTTTGAATTCTGCTCCGATCCACCTAAAGTAAAAGCATTAAATGCACGGATTTAGTAGTCAACTCTCTATTTACTTGACAACCCTATATTATGTTATTCCTGCCAACTGTATTACAGTGACCGTTATTTAATTAGTCGCGTCCATTGACGGTTATGATAGATATTTGCTTTAACTGGTAGTATTGAGAGGCAATGAATGAAGATGTAGGAATATCGTTGAACAAAGTAGTGAAACGAGCGTGGGGAAAACTTTCGATGGTTAACGATGTAATGGGGCGAGCTAAAAGTGTTGAGATATTATTTTGGACGTAAAACCTGAATTTTTGTAGTGAATCGGTAATGACAAATGATAAGATACGTTAAGTAAATAAGATCTTTGGCTAATGTTAACTTCAATATTCTGTTAGAATGACAAGCATTTAATTTTCCACCAAACTGAGGTCAATATAATAGTAGCATTAGTCTCTGTGTACTGTAGGTATTTCTTTAGTAATTCATTGTTTCCCAACTACTATCTTACAGAAATTAAATGTGTCTTATAAAACTTAGAATGATAATATGACCATTCCAATGAGTATTTTGAGTAATATTAATAGATTTATGTGTATGTGTGTGCGTCATAAAAAATAAGTATAACAAGTATTTCTACACACACACGTGTACACGTGCTTCAGTCATTAACATTTTATTTCAAATCTGGAAATTATTTGTATCCCTTAGTTACAGGGTTGACAGACAGATAGTTTATATACAGGGCTGATATTATATACCTATTATATGTTCATCTATTCTCTCCATGTTCTGAAATGCCTGAAATTAATCCACAGCTTCAATGAACCTTTCAAGATATAATTTTAGGTATATTCATACCGAATAAACTCACACCATTTCACCAACGTTCCTCATATTGCCAAAGTAAATAATATTCAATTTTACCCGTACGACCTAACTCAACAAGCATATCGGCAATAAGTGCTCATTACATCCTCGAGTGCTGGCCTGATATTTTATAATATAATTATAATATTGTGTATCGTACTTGTGACTCTGCGCGATCATCCCATCTTCCCGAAGGGAACTTTAAACGAATACGATATCTGTTGCTTCGGTATGGTATTCTAGATTTCATGTTATAATATAATAATATCAGCTCTATATATAAACTGTCCCACTGCTGGGCACGGGCCTCTTCGCAGTGTGAAAAGGGCTAGACATGCAGGTTTCCTTACGATCTTTTCCTTCACCGTTAAATCGAGCGATAATGAACTATTTAATACGCATATAACTTAGAATAGCCAGAGATGCCTTGGGATCGAGCTCGAGACCTCTGCGTGACAGTTTAACGGTCTACCACTGTATTGCTGCTATATATAAATTATTAATGTTACCAAATTTTTCTTGACCGTCGCTTAATTTTTAAAACTGCTATGGTGGTAGCAAATTTTATATTATATTATTATTTCTAAAATGATGCCATTGCATCAAGAATTGCGTTCTGGTAAAAATAGAAGAACCCTATCATCGTCACCACCATCAAAGATTAATGGCTATCTCTTGTTAGTATACATCGCCGGAACAACACAAGGTTATTTGGAAGCGACTTTCTGTAGGTACTTTGTATGTGGGAGAAAATGCAATTGTGATTTGTTTGTACATATTACGTTTTCACTGCAAATTTTAAAGTTCATTTTAAATTCTTACCTAACTAATTATAAATGCGAATCTGAGTTTGTTTGTGTGATGTTATTGATTTGTTACGCTTTCACGCCTTAACTACTCGATCGATGATCATGAAATTTCGTATAAACGTTGTCAGGGGTACAGAAAAGGACATATGGTACCTTTTCTTGCAGAAAAGATACAATTTTCGAGAGATAGAAAATTGATATAACCTACATTTACGCGAGCAGAGCTGCGAGAAAACTTATAATTAAAACATTATATTGGTCAAAATTGACGAAAAGGTTTATATAAAAAAATTTACTCACACCAGATCACATCGAAAACGCATTGAGTAGACTTAATTTAGAGCCGGAAAGTCGCAGCCTTTGTTGATAGTGTGTGCGTCAGTGTAAGTAATTAGTCACTAAGTATCTCTATATATTAAACGCACGCGTTAATAAACCTTTCATGTACCTATCTACTACTTAACGTCTGTTTGCTCACATAGATAACAATAGAGAGCATATTCCGTGAATACAAACTTAGAGAACAAATCCCATGATATTGAGATCAGATACCGGCAAAAGGACCTCAAGAATGCACAACCGAAAACCTGAGCTCCGAATTTATTTATTCAAAACCCGGCTTAAGAAGGCCGGCTCTCTGCTCTTTAATACGCGAACCGCTTCTACCAACTAAGTAGGTACAGCCTTCCCAGCCGACTTCCGCAAGTAAATAAGCTGCAGCTTTTTACTCTATTTCGTAACTTCCTACGTTTTTACCGACGCGAAATTATTTTAGTCGACTTCCTGGGCTTAAAAGGCGGGTTATGAATACAGCTATTTAGTTATTAGGGCGTAATGACTGCCTTCAGTTCATTTAAAGATTAGCACGTCATTATTATACGGTGTTTTAATAAAACGCGTGGTTATAAATGACATAAATGTGTTTTATGGTGGTTCGTAATTTATTGCGCCAAGCGCTTCTAATAATTTAGCTATCCATTGTGAATTTATTAGTATTGTATATTCCTATTGTGTAAAAGCAGTATTGTACAGCGTACAGTGACGAATGAGTTATATACGGTTCCTGTCGAACCTGCCTTGATTAATTTATAATATTTTTGTGTTAAAAGGGTTTTTGAGGATAGGTTTAGCCTGAGTAGTAATTATTATTTTAAATGTATTACTTAAACATAAAAGAACTATTCCGATGGAAAATAATTAACTTAACTGATAAGAATCTTTAACCAATTTTCATATAAATTTATAAAGACATAACTTCTGTAACGTATTCACATTCTTCATCTGTTTATTTTAAAAGTGTACGTATAAATAATACGTAGGGTTCTAATATCATCATCTATAATAGGAACGTGATTAAATAAAGCATCGTTAAAACTGGACAGCAACAATGAAATGAAATTATGAACCGAAGGTTCCCTACCAAGAGTCCGTTCTGATAAAGGAGGTCTCCGAACATTTGTAATTAATGTTTCCTTTCAGCACGTAACAATGTTAAATAAATTGTACCAACACAAAGGCTAAACGGGACATTTCAGCGTATTTTGTTCGCAAAAGTTGGTTTTTAATTCCTGCCATGAACTTTCCGGCTAACATATTAGGTTACGGACCTATTACTGCTCGAATCCAATTATGGTACTCGTAGCGAGGCGCACAGAGTTTACTCAAATATAAGAAGATATCAAATGCGGGTGTGTGTGTTTGCTGTAATATTTTGGCCGCAGAATCTTCGCGTGAAACGATAACAAATTCTACGCAATGCCTACGTCTGTTTGGCGCGTAGACAATGATAACGATCCAACAAAAAATATGTTTGGCGAGTCGGCTCGATGGCAACGCGCAACACGATCGACCCTAAACGTTGAAATTACAAGATCCATGATTAGTAAGTCGTGTAGTATCTGATTCAGTGAGCTGGCGAGGGTGTGGCGAGACGCGCAGCGCTGCGGGGCGGCGAGGCGGCCGAGGAGAGGGGGTGCGGCGACGGCGGGTGCTCCTTATTTTATTATCGCCTTCCTTCCTACCCCCGGTCTCTCGCCTCAACTCCCCGCCCGGCCCGCACCGCGCCGCGCATGCGCCCAGCACAGAGGGGGCCTCCACTGAAGGCATTACACTAAACTCCATCTACGTTTTTCTGACTCATGTTCAGGATTATTAACTATTCATTTTGCACATCGCTTACTTAGAGTTAATGTTGTATTCATGTATTCTAGCAAAGATTTGGTTTATGTAGGCCTTTGCACAATTTGCTCTGTAGTAAAAAATTCTGTATATAACGGCTGGGTGGGGAGAAAGTTTGGGATAACTCGATCAGCAGCCAGCTCGGGTGGAGAGGACCGAGTGTTCGCTCACCAAACATATTGTGTTCACACTCACTTGTATTTCGCTCTAATGTTATTGACTACGATTCGTTTGAGGGAATGTAGTTTTACATTGACTTGGTTATGTTGAAAGGCCGGAACTACTTTTAAATATGTTGGATGAGATTTGAATTTTCGATAATATCTTTACTAAGTGTTGATGAAATGTTTCTGTAATATTTTACCTTTGATGATACTTATTTAAGACAGTCTGTATTTGATTAAATATTGCGTAAATGTAATTAATATAATTTTATTGAAAATTTTCCAACTATATCACATGAAAGTATATTATATAAAGATATTTATTTTAAGATTCTAAACACTAAATCTTTAGTTAAAATCACAAAACAGCCTCGAATACGTTCTCCTATGTAGTTAAAGCAGATTCTCTTGGTCCTGTTATGGATATCATATATTCATGTATTTTAAGAAAGAATTGATATTATAAGTCCAGGAGCCAGAAATGTCACCGCATTGAGGTGAACCCATGACCTCCCGTTGCCCCAGAGCGTGTAATCCGTTAATCCTGCTTGTCATGTTAACATCAATGAAAGTCGTTATCGTTGATAGAAGCCTACAAAATTCTACTCAACCTTGGCTACCGTCTCTGTTGCGGAGGTCAGGTCAAAATATTGCAGATGTTGTGATGTCGACACCCTCGATAGAGAATGAAGTATATGTTATATTATGTAGGTTTCGTGGTGAGACAATGTGGTTATGAATATAATATATTTAAGAAATAGCGTTTGAGGTTGCAGGGTTAACCTGTCATTTGTTGGAATGCCAGATATTATTGAAAACCTGTAGTGTCTGGTCGCTGGACTACCACTGCGACTCAATAGGTTAAACAAAACAATAAATCAAGTCGTTAGAGAAGCCTAGAATTATATTTATATATTTTATTACATAAGTGGTATTTAAGAAATAATAAAATGAAATATCTACATGACACATACATACATAGAGCCACTCCCGTTTTTCGGAGGTGTAAACGAAGACGACGGATTTTTATTTGCTACAATGTTAGTATACTTCTCTTGCTTCATTCATTTTCACTATCTTCTTCCTGCACATTCGTCGATCATCTACACAGTGTAAAAATCATTATCCTACATTATTTTATATAAAATGGTAATTATTAATATTGTCTTAAGTTTAATTATTATTAGGTAATATAATGGCTAGATTGATGCGGTTTAAATTGTTCTTGTATCACAGGCAGGAATTTATCGTTTGATATGGAACTGTCATGTATGCCTAAGTACTTCTTTATTCCATGTTTCTACACGATTCCTTCCAGACTGGAGTCTGAAGTCTGGCTAATTTGTATTTAAACCTAGCTGCAGCTAGGTTTTAATACAAGCTTTATTAGCTAAAGGCAACCAAAAGAAGATAAAATATCTTATTAAAATGAGTAGTTGTCCTTTTTCAAATAAACTACCTACATTAAAGGGTGATAAAGAAAGAAAAATGTAGTTCTTCGATCATTGCCCAAAAATTATAGCGTAATATTTTATATAAACAATTTGGCGAAACTATGTGCACATTTTATTGAATGGTATAGTTTATTGACATATTAGCGGCTGATAGGACAGACGATAAAAGGATGCGATAAAAATGACACAATCCGTTCACACCGACGACAATGCGCGATGTCCGGCCTCCCATTTTCGTCGTCTAGTGAATATCATTTACATATAAATGTATGCGCATACATAACGTTGAAACAGGAATTATAGTATAAAAGAAGTAAATGCGGATTCTTTCACATGAATTCAGTTCAGTGTGAAGTATTGTTAAGCTGTAGCGTAAGGTTTCGGCTGCGTGGCATCTTCCAATTTACGGTTTGCTGAAGATATCTAGTTCCATCGAATACTTCATACTTTTTCTTTCTTATCTTTTTCTTGTTGCTCCGAGCTGATTCTGTTGTGGATTTATACGTATGAAAATTGGTACGAGTATATGATTAAAAAGTAAGGATATGAAACAAATATATAAAAAGAAACACGTGACATTCAGTCCTATTTCTGGGTCGGACAAAGAGGTACTGAGCTTTTCTGGCAAAAGAAAACTCAATGGCAGCGTGGAGCATGGAAATGACCTCGATATACAGCTACAGGCTTACTTCCTATTATGTAGGACGTAAGATCATAGCTGACGAAAAGTGATAGTTATACACCGTAATCTCACAGCCTATCCAATTGAGATAAGGTCGTGAGATTACGTATGTATGTTTTTATCAGATACTAGCTTTCGCCCGCTGTTTCGCTCGCGTAAAAGTAGGTGAGGTTAGGACAGTAAAAGAACTTTTTAAAAATAAAATATTGTCTATGTTACTCAGTGATAATATAGCTTTCTAAATGCGAAAGATTTTTCAAATCAGTTGATTAGTTTCTGAGTTAATCCTTACAAACTTAATTTGATAAATTATGCTCCATAAACAAAACTACCTATCTATCCTAATTCTAACTAATATTAATTATAAATGAGAAAGTTAGTTTGTTTGTTACGCTTTCACGCCTTAATTACTCGAAAGATCATAAAATTTCGTATACACGTTGTCAGAGGTACAGAAATGGAGATAGGGTACCTTTTATTCAGGAACAGTACTGTTCCTGAGGTATAGAAAATAGACATAACCTACATTTAGCTGCTGGCAAAATCTAGATATACATTAACCGCATAATACGAACCTCCTATCAATTGCGTTTAACAATAACCGCAATAGATACGCTCCCTGTTACTTGGGATCTCAACAGACAGATATAGGTATAATAGTACGCAACCCTAGGATGCGAGCGTGCTACAATATTTCCATTAATCAATGTCGAGACGCGTCCGGACTCAATAAAGGCTTTCATTATGTGGCTGCACTCACTTGTAAATTGATTCGGGTTATTTTTATTAGACTTCACGGAGGAATAATTGACGGAAATGTCTGTTAGGATGGTTTATAGGCAGAAGGTTCTATTTTTTAATGTTGTTTGGTTTGCCTAGTGTAAATATATAATACACTAAATACACATGAAAGAAAAATAAATTTCTGATACCTTTACCAATTATAGGCAACAGAAATAATACATTACCTAAATATTATGCTTGAGACGACAGTTTCGTTATCCATAGTTACTCGTTCTGATTCTGGGTCTCACGAATTTGGTAAGTTCTGCCTAATGCATTCATACATACATAGTCTCACGAGTCTTTCTTGAAGTGGTAGGAAGAAGTGCATTAAATAAATCCTGGCTATAGTTTTAGGTCCCATATAATAGGAGGCGAAATTATTATGTTATTTAATATTATTTATATAATAATTAGATAATATAATATAAATATATAATGAATCTGATTATTTGTAAATTTAAAATAATGTAATATAATAATGAGAAATATTCTAAATAATAATATAGCTTGCCATTTCGTTACTAATATTTTAATTGTTTTATACAATTATTAATATTTGCATGTCTAATATAGGCAGAATATAGCCTGAACTATTCACGTTAAATCTGGTACCAGGTATTCTGTGCAAATAAATGTTTCTTTCTTTCTATTGCCGTTTACCGGGTATCGATCTTTGCTTAATCCGAAAATAGAATCTGGTATCATGCACAGCAGTAGCAAACCGCCCCCGCGCTACTGAATGCCTCCTGATATAGATAGCGTAAATAAGGACAGGAATGCTTTTTTAATTGATGAAATACAGACTCTGTTTAAAGGTAGCCTTGTAGAATCAGTGTTCCATATTATTGGGACCCCACACCTCAAAATAGATCTCGTAATTTTATCTGTTAAAACAAGACTTATCTCAGTATTTTTGATTAAACAAATTTGAACTCTATTGAAAAGATTTAACACAAATATAATATTAGAATTTAACATATACAATTAGAGTTCAAATTGGCTTACTTTCAAATTTCAAGTTAATTCGCTGTCTTATTAAGAATGCGATATATAGATTAGATTGTGGCTGCGGCGTCGCTTGCGTAAATGTAAGTTAGGCTAGGTTAGGCTAGTAAAAAAAATTAAATTAGTAAAAAATTAAAATTAGTAAAAGAAAAAAAAAAAAAAATGTTAGGCTAGTAACAATAGTTTTTCCTGGATAAAAGGTACCCTGTGTTCTTCTCTGTTCCCCTGACAACGTGTATGCGAAATTTCTTGATGATCTGTCATGTAGTTAAGGCATGAAAGCGTAACAAACAAACAAACTCACTTTCACATTTATTATATTATTAGTTAGGATTTCTATCATCTACGTAAAATAGTAATATAATAATAATATATTCTATCACATACACACAACACCATCTAGCCCAAACTAAGCAGAGCTTGTACTATGGGTACTAGACAATGGATAAACATACATATATTTGTTTTTGTAAATATATACGTATTATACATAGAAACACCCAGACCAAGACAAACATCCATATTCATACACACAAATGTTTGACTTGTGCTGGAATCGAACCTGACAAAATATGTTATACTAGCTGTCTCTAGCACCTTCTTTTTACCCACGTTTACGATTACTGCTTTGCACTCGTGGCTCGTAGCATGCTGACTAAAGCTTATGTTACTTCTAGATCAAGGAGCATTCTATTAATGAAGAGAGATAATTATTAAAATCAGTCCAGTACTGTTTAAGTTTATTATAACAAAAAACATATTGGTAGGAAGGAGAGACCATGAGGTGATTGCCTTTGAATACTTGCCCAACCTAAAAGCTACAAGTAAAACATCTGATAGACGTACAGAAAACCGGCGACGGACGGACAAACTAAATGACGGAAATACATACAGACAACGAGTCACACACACAACGGACACAAAGAACAGCCAGACTCGGAACAACTATTAGTAGATCACACAAATTTTTGTCCCGAGCTCACACGGATTCAACCAGTTCAGTGTTAGTCGCTAGGCGATAACTTAAACCACTACGCCATCCGTGCAGTCTTTTATTATACACATATACAATTCCTACTTTTAATATTAGTATAAAAATCCTGTTTGAGTAGTAGAGCCTCCCTGATTTCAGCATAGTGGGCCGGCTAGACCGGGGAAGGACTAACCTCTCACAGAATATCAACGTGAAATAGCAGTATTCCTACTGTTGTGTTTCGTTCGGTGAGTGAGAGTGCCGGAGACCCAATCACCCTCTTTCCCCCTTCCCGCTCCTTCTCCTTCCCACTTCCTTTTATTCCTAAAGGGTCGGCAACGCGCAAGTGATGCCTCTGGTGTTACAGGCGTCCATAGGCTACGGTGACCACTTACCATCAGGTGGGCCGTATGCTTGCTTGCCACCTAAGTAGTATAAAAAAAAGTTTATGTAAATATTAAAAATGCGGATGTAAGTTAGTTTATTTGTTTGTTACGCTTTCACGCCATGACTACTCAACCGATCATCATGAAATTTCGCATACACGTTGTCAGGGGAATAGAAAAGGACATAGCGTACCGTTCATCTAAAAAAAGTAATCTAACTTACATTTACGCAAGCGAAGCCACGGGCAAAATCTAGTACTAATATAATGTACTGTACACTATACTTCACTGAAACAAGATTGACGGAAAGTCGTGTAAGTTACGTTTGGGTATTCGCGGGGCTTCCGAAGGTGATAACCGGTGGGTTAGAGGTCAGGTGCGTAGATAAGAGCTGGTTTGAAGGTTGCTAGTATTAACATGACAATGGAGAAGGTTATGTTACTTGTTAGGTAAGCAGAGCCGCGCCCGCGACCTTCCGTTCCTTTATATAGGTATGTTAAGAATGCCGTATTATATTTGTGCTGTGAAATGTATTCTATGGTGCTTTAAAGAAAAATAAGAAAAGTAATATTATATTATAAATAAAGAATTAAATCGAGACATAGAAAGGATGTCTTATCGCCCATATGCGGTAGTCATGTGAGTTCATCTTTTATGAATATTTTGTTATAGTAGCAAAAATGAGCCAGCGTGTTTGTTCACTAGGATTATGGCCTAATCCATCTCACATTGAGAAGAGGCCCGTGCCAAGCAGTGGGATAGTTTAATAGAGGGCTTATATTATTATAAGTATTATTATTATATAATAGCATAAATAAATTAATATACATATCTATTTTATTTTTCTTCATTGACATGTATATTATAATAACAAAAAATTATGATCGATGTTTAAACATTATAGTTCCGTAAGTCAAAAGTTTAGATATCTGTTTTCCATTTAGAGCCTTTAGTCGTACCAAATATTATAACGCCTTTGTATTCCCGATGCGTTAAACAGAGTTTTATCATATCCGTTGCTTATATTTATATTAATCCCAAGTAAGAGGCAAACCCTCTTACTTGGAAATAGTATTATAAATATAAGCCTTTATATGGATTAAGTTTTACATCATTAGTTCGAAGCTACAAGCAAAGGATATTTGTATCCCAGGCTGGTTGTGAACAGTGACCACGGGTCTAAAATAACAGACTGACATAGGCAGTAAAATGTCCATTCTTAGACCACAATGAAGGTCCTCTTGTCATAATAGGCGAACTTTGTAGGGTACGGGTCAGTTTAGTAAGTTATAGTTAACATACTAACTCTCGTACGAGTGCCTATTACCCTAACACGGGCCTTTATTTTACTAGTTTAGTAAGGTATGAGGATAATACCAATAATTTTTGTGTGGGATATTAGTAGGGAGAAACAAATTTCAGCAAATGGCTGACGATATTATTTGTCTGGGGTAACGAGGAGAAAATACCACACCATTTTGTTGTACCTAGACACTGAATATACGAATGGCGTGATATAATAAGATGAATAGCAGTAATTGTATTATTACATATTACCTATCTACACACAAAAGTCTTATCAAGATTTGTATTGTAGCTGGTAAACAAATGTCTTAAGTTAATCTATGTCTATACTAATATTATAACGAAGAAAGATTTGATTTTCCGTTTGTTTCTTTGTTAGGCTTTAGTTCAAAAACTACTTAACCTATTTTAAAAATTCTTTCACTATTAGATAGCTTTATTATTACGCGAGTAACTGGTTATATATATTTAGTACTTTTACTAACGTAACCTAACCTACTTTTACTTGTGCGAAGCAGCGAGCAAAAGCTAGTTGTTAATATTTTTCGCTGTTACTAATATTAAGTAATAATTAGGTAGCTGGGAGGATGATCAGATAATATACCATTAAACATTAGAGAGGTCTATGTCAGCATTCTATTGGAGTCTAACATTAGACTATCATTCATTGATATTAACCTTAAAACGGACTTATAAATGTATGGATTCGCGTTATAAGTAGGGCAATATTTAAATTACTGCATATGTAATAAGAATAGTCACGGAGACGGCAACCATAACGACCAAATTACGTAAAATTATATAGTTTTTTCCCTTCTACGCTAAATGTACAGCTCATCACTTATAATCTACGACAGTGATATGGCAAAAGCATCGCCGGCAATCACCAAAGTAAACCAACGATGACAGTTGCTGGCTGTCGCATTATCCTTAATGGTACTATATATTATATTATACAAGTTCTAGCCTTGAAATGAATCTACTAAGCAAATTGCCTTCCGTGTTATTTTAGCTAGTAATCTCATAGAACATATTATTCTAAATAAAACGGTGACTAAAGTTAGCCGTCGACACAGCGCGCGCGGCGGCATTAGGTACGTTCTACAGGCTTCCCGGCCTCCCTCGACACTCACACATAGAGATTGTACCAGCTACTACATACTTCAGTGTAATATGTAGGCAGTAAGGCGTCTTTTTTATAAAAGGCAACGAAATTGTTCCGTACCGAATACTCCTTGAAAAGGAACCGTGTTAATACGGTTTTTGTTTTTTCAAATTGCTGTTTTTGTGTTTGCTTTCAGAGTTAGCGGGTTTCACCTTGCTGGTCGATTGTAGGTCGCTAGACTACCTATACCTGCGACTAAGAACCCTTGTTAAATTTTTTTCATTCACCGCCTGTAATCTTTTCAATTCGTTTATAAATACATACATAGTATGAATGGCCGTCGTGGCTTTAGAGGCTTAGACACGTGAAATCTCTTTGCTTCTAAGATAAAAGAAAAAGTAATTTATCGAAATCTCTAGTTTAGTAGTCGATCCATATGAGTATGAATAGGTCTTTAGAACTTACTAAATTGATTTAATAAAGTGTCTTCTACTACTGTTGACAGGTATTTTATGAAATCATAAAATAGCGGTATCTGTACTTATACCTGTATTTTGCTTAAACAGAAATTCGACTTACAGAGACAGCCATGCGTTTTGTTGCTATAGTTTCCAGGCTCGTTATATACTGTTAGAACATATTAAGTGCGATATTTGCCCTTTGCCCGAAAGCACAGAAACTCTTTCTTAAAGTATCGACAACGCACGATTAATACGGTGATATGGTCAATAAGCAACATTGACAGCTTAAATGCGAGATCAGCTTACAATAAAAATTATCAATTCGACTGTTTGATACTCTCTACTGAATATAGCCATACATCTTTGTTTTGCGATGCCGCGTTATCTACAATACACAGCGTATTCTTAAAACATTTTGTTCAATATAAAGCAATAACTAAGTCTAAAATACAGGCTGGAAGTCGGCATGTATTTGGCATATAGGCCTGTTGGCGCGGTCCTGCGGCTCTGGCAGGCGGTGGCGACGCATTTGCCAAACGGTTTTTTCTTAATTGCCAGGCCTTTGTCTGAATGTAGATGTTGTTGGCATGGCCGCACCTCCCCTCGGCTTTTGTACACTCTTGTTACTTGTGTTTAAACTTATAGTAGACTGAAATAATTCGTGAACTAGTTGGTGGCTAATTGCATAATTATCTTATAATTTGATTATGATAATAGAAGGAATATTGTTAGGAGCAATATTTATCCAGGCGTGTATCCCCAAACGGGGATATAGGTATATTATTATAACACACACCCAAGTTTAGCCAGATATGCCTTTTCCAGGTATGTCTACATCGTAATAAGGGATTTAACCTATTAACGTTTACCGGGCTCATCTCAAGACTAATCTAATAGAACCAAATGTCTAGGCGTTAACAAAATCTAACGCTGAGACACCGAGGCCTAGAAACAATCATTTTATGATTGTATCTGGTTCTAGGTAATTCTTATTAATCTTGCGATACTTCTTTTATTGAAATTCACCAAGTTGTTTAGGCTACACAGCGTGCCAAATAAATAAACATACATACTCTATGTAATAAATAAGCTTACATACATAGAACCGAAAAGCATTTCCTAGATTCTGAAGTAATCAGCTAAAATATGTCTAATCATATTCATTGGCAACTCAGCTGATGTTGAAATATGCCTTGCGTTATAAGTCCGACTGTCATGTCTGTACTATCTCTTATTTATTACGGCGATGTCGAGGCGAGTCGCACAAGTTATATGAAGAAACAATTAACTAAAGTAGTAAAATGTTATTGGTGTACGTGGGTCAAGTAGTGCCAAGATACTAGACACCACACATGAGTACAACTTTGTTCAATCACGCACACATTTCGCACTCTTAATAAAACAGTGACTTAACTCGAAATTAGAAAGTAAGGCAATTTGAACTCTAATTGTATTTGTTAAATTCTAATATTATATTTGTGTTAAATCTTTGCAATAGAGTTCAAATTTGTTTAAACCAAAATACTGAGATAAGTCTCTGTTTTATTAAAGGTGCGATTTGTTGTTTTAGTTGGCTACTTATTGGCATACGCTATGTACATATGTATATGCTATATATGCTCGCTGTCGTTTAGCTGCACTGTATTCATACGGATGGCGTAGCGGTTTACGATGGCGCCTCGCCACTGCCACCGCGCCGAGTGTCGGGGGTTCGATCACGGGACAAAAATTTGTGTGATCCACAAATTGTCTGGGTTTACTTTGTCTTCGTTTTTTGATATTTTTATGTCGTCCGCAACACTGGCATTATGCCAGAAGAGGGAGTTGACAATTAATAAATTAAAAAATACTCTGTTATTACTGCAATTTTGGACGCGTCTTGACAACGTGACTTCTTTTCCCGTAGATTTTTAATACTGTCTTGCTTTTCAAGGCATTTGCGATGCTTGTTGGATAGACCACTTAACTGGTTATCTGCCTCGCAGATAGCTTTCTTGCGTTTCGGGACATAAATGTAATCTACAAATTGTTGTTTCGAGTGTTCTTTGGGGTCGTTGTTTAAATGTTTGTTAAATTAGCCGCGACATAGGACTGATTGCTAGTGCGTAGTTGTCTGGTTCAAACTTTTTCTTTTTAAATATACCATTCACAAATCATGAAAATATAACAAAGACACACATCATTGTATAAATCTATCTCATGGGTTAACTCACACAGCAGTCAGGCTTGTCGTAGTGTTTGTATTAACTTGTTTGAAACTTACTAATGTGATATTACTCATATATGTCTGTGTTGACTTTTGCTAGTTTTATGAGCTGCTAGGCAGCCTGTGGCGGAGTTTTATTCACCATATTAGATATTATATTATTTGTACTCATTTTGCTATGTCTGTTATTTTCTTTGTTGATATGTTAAAAGACTGTGTGTTTGAATAATATTTGGTCTTAACCATGATACAAATGTAGTATCTTTATTACAATTACAAGTGAATGTATTCTACTGCTTACATAGTGCCCGACTGTAGATCAGTAGGTAGGTAATAGTATTAATTAGACCCAAAATTAACGGTCTTTCTTATACACGCACACGTATCAAACTTCACCATTTATGTCTTAATTTCATTTGTCAAGTAATTAAGTATTTGTGTTGGTTAATAGTCAGGTAACTAATGTTGTTCAGCAGAAATGTAATAAAATTAATCGGCGGAGGCCCAATGGGTAGGGAAATTCGAATAATAATTATAGAATTAGAACAAACTACTTATTGATTTCAAGTATCGAATATACAATCGAGACGTTGAAATCTGGGATTGAACTCCAATCATAGTATTACTGACGTGGACGTACTCGTAACATAAGAATTTTTATTTAGCTGGAGGCATCAACAAGAATACCAGTTATATTTTTGTAAATATCTTTATTGCAAATAAATTGATGTAGATTCAAGCCAATACCTTCTTCGGTAAATTTTAATTTAAGCTAATCGCATAGTGTGAACACTGAGCGATAATCTTCTGAAGATGGTGCGCGCTATATAATCATAATTGTTTTATACCATATTAGACACATTGCTGAAGCCTTAATAAAGATAAGCTGATTTGAACACGATCGCTCAGTAAAACTTGCGAACGTACGACCTACAAATCAAATCATCGGACGTTAAATAAAGAAATATTGTAATTGCCAGCGAGACAGTTACACCTACCAGCAATCGATTTATAATTATTTCCATGAATTATTGAAAACGGTGTAATGTAACGTATATTGACAACTCTAGGCCGTTCTTATTAGAGAGACGGGGGAGTGAGGTACGTGATTGAAGACGTTCATTAACACGTCATTTAAATTAAGTAAGCACTAATCACAAAGTTCAATCACACACATAAATATCAAAAGTTACACTTAGAAATTTGTTTACATTTATGCCTGTGATGGATACTTTATAAGAACTCTGCTGCGTCCTGCTATTATTTTACATTTTTAATAATAATATTGTTTATTAGTTTATTAGATTTTTCCGTGGAGATTATTCGAATGTTTGTTATTCAATCACGTAAAACTTAGCACTCAGATATACCACGTTTTCAATTAACACAAATTAAGAAAGAAAGGATTTATTTATACATTGCTAAAAATACACAATATTTTATGTATCACTCGTATCTGTAAGTTAGACGTTGTTGCCAGTTCAAATTATGTACGAGTCAAACATCGTATACGTCGCGCGCGCCTCCTAAAGGAGTAAAGAGTGGTAAAGTTATATTGTAAACAACATAACTTTACCATCCGTCGCCTCACATAAGTTGTGTAAATCAACCAGTACGCAATCACAGTTTCTATTCAACGGCGCTCATGTATACTACTTATCATTCATTTTATCATGACTTTCGTGGTAGTTAAGTGACCAATAAATTGCATTTCATTTTAACTATCAGTGATCTTTTATTTTACAGAAGAAAGTTTGGTGCGGCCCATTCAGCAGCGCTTACAAGTTATTTCTTGGAAAAAAACTTTTCTTGTTAAGATACTTACTCACTGTGACGTTGAAGTCTTTACAAACATTGAAACAAAGACACCCAGATTGTGAACTACTTTTTGAGTATCACAGTGTAAGTTGTTGGAACTGTCTCGTTCGTAAGTTTAAGCTTACGTCCAATTCTGATATGTTTATTATCGTAAGGATTCAGGTAAGATTCATAGGTCGAGTCGTTTTTTTGGATACCGTTACTAGTAGAACGAGGTCAGAAAACGTGCTTTATAGACGGCATTCCGTGAAACGTAAAACATATCTACCTAAGTCATATATCTATGCCTACCCTTTTGAGGTTTTAGCGTCAAAATACTTCGCTTGACTTAACATATTTATCACTAAACAAAGTTCTGAAACCCTGTGTAGGGAAAGTAACGAATTTATTATTTAGCTCGCGTCGCATAGCCGGCACACACTAACTGATTTACTGAATATTTAAATTAAAACGACACCCTCAGTTGAAAGTTTAAAGGAAAAGTTAAATTGCTGACGCAAAATAAGTAGGCTTATAGCGAGCTTGCGTGTCACTGGTGTGCTACCAAACTTATGGTGTATTTTAGTACAAAGCCTCTAACAAGTTGTAGAATGCAGCTAATTTAAATTCACGGGGAATTCTAGAATGCCGATGATTCAGCTGTTGTTTTTGGTGTTACTATGGTATTTTTTTTAGGTTAAATAGCTGAACGCGAAGCAGGTAATAGAAATTGGATATCGTAATTGAAATGTTTCCTTTATGTAGCGTGTTTGATGAAAATGTTTATGTATGATCAACAAGTTTGAGGGTTTAATTTTTGGCTTTAAATATGTGAGGTAGCGTTGTCGTGTTCATCGATGTTCACTATTTATTTTTTACGATACCTATGGGTTGTCTTAAAAAATTTAACATAATATGTTTATATTATGTAAAAAAAATTGAGTTTTATTTTCTTAATTAATTCTTGAGTTTTCAAGCTTGTATATTCCCCAAGTGAGAGGTAGAGGTGTATTTCAATCAAATTTCGCTGTTTATGGTACCACGTATTTGGCCCGAAGCCTATTGCTGCCAACCACATTTTCAGAATATGAGATGCTACTGAGAAAATCTAAACAAAAATTTCCAATAAGAGTTTGTCTGAATCGGCAATAGTACCCGGGACCTCACGATTGTATATCATAAATTTTAAATAATTATACTAAACATAGCATTAAAGAGTCTTAGAAAGTTTTGCGTGAAAATGCATTTATGTACTTTAGTATGCAGAAGGTTCACTCTCGTATCTAAATATTTGGTGTATACTTCATATATATATTGCTGGCTAAATCTTAATGCTTTGCATACTAACATGAATTGACTTCGTACCGTATTATGTAAGTATATGTATTTTAACTTAAATGTTAGTTAAACGTTAATAGCGCATACATTTTGCTAGTTATGTTTATATCGAACTAAAAGGAAGCGTGTATGTTCATGTCCATTCCAGCCTTGAACGGTGTATAAGAATTTCCTGAAACATTATTCCAATAATGTCACTAAATCAATAAGCAAGAGAAAATATAAATAGATTTTAATAAGTATGAATAAAGCAACAATGTATACTTTGTGACATATTTAAATTGTTAAATTGTTATTATACATAGATACTATGAATACGAATATGTTGGTATAAAGTATTTTATCTCAATCATGTGACGGCGCAAGATGTAGGAAGAGGAAATGGACTTGTAGGATGAACTGTAAACAGACCAACAAAGGGAGAATAATAGAGAGGGGGACGTCTACATTGATATTGCGAGCCCATCGGAATAGCGACCGAGAGGTCGCAGGTTTGAATCGCATCCATTGCTCTGCCGACATAACAAGAATAATAATTCTAGTAACTTGTAACCCTAATTGCTCTTATCTTTCTAATAAATTATTTTGTATGGAGTCGACTGTTTTATTTAATACGCGCTAGTGCTATTAGTGTGAATCCTTGTGAAATTGTCGACTGTCAGCTTGCGCGCAAAACATACAAAGCTGGAACACCGAGACAGTTATTTCAAATCGGAGTGTGAACGAATACATATCACACGGGCGCATATTAATGAAGGTGCATCGTCCTTACTTTTTATGGTTGAGTTTCAATACCATACTGAAGTTAATACTATAAGCCCTGTTTAAAAACTGTCCCACTGCTGGGCACGAGCCTATACTCAATATAAGAAGGGTTAGGCCATAGTCCACCACGCTGGCCCAGTGCGGGTTGGCAGACTTCACTCGTCTTCAAGAACATTATGTCAACTCTCAGTCGTAACGTAGGTTTCCTCGTGATGTTTTTCTACACCATGAAAGCCAGTGATAATTAAGTATTTAATTCCCATATAACTTCGAAAATTCAGAAATGCGTGCCTTGGTTACGAACTCAAGACCTCTGCCTACCAGTCCAAGGGTTAACTGGACTGTTGCTGCATGCTGCAATAAGTGTCACCTAAACTCCATTAGGTTATCTTTGTAAGTTACACATACTATCTATCGTTCATTTTTTATAAGTTAATCCTTCACTGCAGCTATCCGCAACACAGCCGCGTTATACCTCGCCTCAACCCATCGCCGCCACATCGCCATTTCGCAAATAATTCTCAAAGACACGCAACTCTCTAGTTACGCAAATTCGCCATGAAAGCATTTTCAAAATTCCGCAGCACATTTCCAAGAACGCGAAGGACGAATTACTTACCAAATAATTTAATGAAAGCCATATTGTATCAAAGGGAAATCTGCGGTATTTGGACAAGAATATGGAGCGGAGGGTGTCACTGAATGGTATCGGTAGATTTTCTAAGTCATGTGGATGAAATCTCATGATCTGATTTCGTATGAATCTGTATAAACTCAAAAGTCTACTTTAGACCAATGAATGCCAACCAAATAGCTAAGAGTTTCAGATGCGTCTTCTTTTCGTAAGTTTTGTAGGTGGATTTACTAATGAGCTCAATTGTTGTTGTTAGCTAGAAGTAGAAAGTAGCAGTCAAACTGGAATAATCGTAAACGGGCCATGGGATTATTTCCAGCACATTCAAGAATTAATGGAGTTGGTTATGGTTAGCAGATGTAACAAAAGAAGAACAAGGACAATAGGCGTATTGTGGCCAAGTACTTTTTTTAGGTATTGGTAGTGGATTTCCCGCGGTATACAGTTCGTACATCTTACCCAAATGTTGTTTTCGTTCTAATCTGGGATTTCGTTCGAACTTGACCAGCTTGATGGGGAAGTATCTCCAGCTCATAGAAGATGCAGCCAAACCACCTTGTATTGTTTCTCTGGAGAGAGTAGGATCACCTGCCGACAGCACATTGTCTCCTTAAGGAACCTGGGAACCCTATTGACTGCAAGAACACGATACAAAGTTGATGAAGGTCAAGCACCAGTTTCAAATTCCTAAGTTTGATGCACTTGTTTTTTTTAGTTTTAGTTTGATGTACTAGTTCCTGGAACTGACAATATTAGATAAAAATAATCGTTAGGTGACCACTTTAACTTACACGCCTGCTGTGTAGTAATTCAACACAAACAAACTTCTGTTTCTAGAACCATCACCGGTTTAAAATATTAGTTCCTATTAAAGCAAGAGCTTGCGTTTTTCTTTGTCCTGTCTTAAGTTAAAAATAAAAGAGGTCGGTAACGAAGTTTAACGTCTCGGTCCCGAAGCGAACACCGCTCGCTTTATAACTCCATGTACGTATTATAGAGACACTGCGGTTAAAGTTTGTCTTTATAACATTACGACTGTATTTACCTGGAGGGTAGGCAGTCTTCTATTTGGTTGTCTAAAAATGATTAGTACTAGAAATATAGTTTTTTTTAATGGTATTGTTGGCAAACGAGCAGACGGATCGCCTGATGGTTAGCGATTACCGCCGCACATGGACACCCGCAACACCAGAGGAGTCACAAATGCCAGCCTTTTAAATTTTCCCACCAAGAGGGGAGGGCAGGTTGGGCCTCCGGTACCCCACCCAACTCATTCGACGAAACACAATGCACGCGCTATTTCACGCCGGATTTCTGTGAGGCCGTGGTATCATTCCGGTCGAGCCAGCCCATTCGTGCCGAAGCGTGGCTCTCCCACGGTGTAGAGGTGTAAAATTATGTTACTAGTCTTTTCCTACACTGTTTGTAAAGTCTGCCTACTCAAGTACTAATATGTATCAAGGACTAATGCCCAGCCGTGCTAGTTTAAAATGTGCCATTTTTATACATGTTATATTTATTCATATAAATGAATATTCATTCTGGGTGGGTGGGCCTGTGTCCGTATTACACAATTACTTTCCATGACTTTAATTTATGCAGAAATACCCCCTTGGACTGCCATCAGCGCCATTTTGATGACGTGCCTTAATTATTGCGTAGAATAACAATAACAACTTTTTAAAATATGCTTAGCGTAATGAATTGCATAAATTATTTCGCAAAGACAAAAAGCTTTCAAAAATTTAAGTCTTTTAATATTTATAAATGGGCCGTTTTATTGATTGTTTATTTAGCCATAGCCAAAATAGATCTGGGTATTATATTCTTAAAAAAAAAAATGGCGTTCTTTTTTGAGACTTTGTATTACAGCATAGATATCTTAGTATCACGCTTGTTAACCTAAAGAGCTAGGCATCTAATTGAAACAGTACGGAATTGTATTAAAGTGATAGGAAATCTCAGTAATATAAATCTCACTCACTCATCACTCACTCTGTATCGTGAGGGTTTCCTGAAATATTAGAACATCTGACTAAAAGAACGCCCTGTTGCGTCTTCCATTTGTTGACTGCCTATGAATAATACGAATTTTATGCCGAATACAATGACTGCACCGATAGTACCGTGTGTTACATTCATTGATTGATTTAATATTTATATCATACTTTTTGGAGTAACCAAAATAAAATAATTATGACAGCTCGACATGTTTGACTCTGACAGATATGAAAGGTGACGGTCAGTGTCAAACATGCTCGAGTGACAGCTCGCCATTCGAATGCGATCGTTGAAGTGTGTAAGTAATGTAATGTGTAAGTGTGATTAATGTAACGGGATAATTTAGTGAAGAGGAAACATTAAACTAATTGTAGATTGTTGATGCTTGTTTTCTTGAAGTCCTTCTGAACGTCTTTCACGTGGCTGAAGTGGTCGCCGTGGTTGTGGGAACTACACAATTTTTTGGACAAAATTTTGTGTATTCCACAAATACTTGTTCCGAGTCTGGGTGTTCTTCGTGTCTGTTGTTTGAAGGTTTGTAAGTCCCTCGCGATACAGGATATACCAAATGTGAAGGTTGCCTTTAAAAAAATAAAGAGGCAAATCTACAACATTCAGGAGATGATCATTTAGGTTACCGTGGGTATAATATACCTATTAATATGTAAAATTGAGGCGTTATCTGTCTACGTATCTGGTCTATGCTTCGATAGTATAAAAGCTTGATGTTACCTTATCTTAAATATTAAGAACACGACGACGAAGTAACATGGTAACGCGATGCTTCAGTTTGAAGAATCACTTGTAGTTACTGAGCTATAAAGTAATACTTATAAATGCTGTTTAAGAAAAAGTACCACTAGGTTCATAAGTAATCTGGTTACGAAATGAATATTAAAATTTGTTAAAAGTGTCCTGGAAATTGCGGTGTTTTATAATTTATGCTTGCAATTTACGTGCTGCAACCATGTCATATGCAAGCATTAAAACAATAAATCAAAATTATGTATTTCAGCCTTCAACGGTACTTTAACATGCACGGTATCACGACTTACACTCACAGAGTTAGGGTGAAATATTTTATTCAAACTTGACGCGAGCAATTGCTTAATAAAAGGGCAATCGATTTCTTTAGTCTTTGTTTACTTGCTTGATAAGAAGGCAGTCTATAACTGTTTAACTGGTACAGAAGCCTTATTAATATTGGTATATAAATTAATTATTTTTCGTGTGCCTACCCGCCACCCAATCAGCACCAGGTTCGAGAGGCGGCGTGCGTGTTCCCACGCGTGTCTCTGTGTCGTTTGTCCGTTCCCCCCTTAAGGTGGGACAGTAGGGCTTAAATGTAGTGGTGCCAAAAGGGTAGTCTTGTTGTGTAGTGGCCTGCCGTTTCATACGGCAGGCTCAAACCAAGCCAGGGTCGCGACTGCATGTGAAAATGATTCGCGCGGCTCCGCGGATTGCGGTTTTGTTGTGGACCACCATGGTAGGTTTAGTTGGAATTACCGCGAGGTATGTATCGTCTCACGTATTCTCTATAACCATAAGAGCAAGTAATATACCCAGTACATACTCACATACATTCCGCGATAAATAGTTACTAATTAAAACAGCAACGATAGATACATAGACACATATACACGATAGATTACATAACATATTTACATTGTATCACAATCTTCTTTGCAACTACACGCTCCATTCAATAGACGTCAAACATTATGCCAAGATACTTAGCGTAATACTACTATACTATAAATATATAATGTTTAGTTTCTTAGTATTTTACATATTTAGTAGCGCATTGTTAAGTGTTTTTATTTATATACTTAGGTTATTTTTTGTTAATTTAATCAGTTTTTGTTGTTTTTATGATATACTTGTCACTATTGTAATTGCTACATATGTACACCTACAGTTACACGCCCCACTCAATTACACTACCACACTATACTTACATAACATATTTACACTGTATCACAATTTTCTTTGCTACTACACGCTCCATTCAATAGACGTCAAACATTACTCCAAGACACTTAGCGTAATACTACTCTACAGTACAAAGTTTAATTGGTCACTTATAACCTTTATAAAAAAATCGATAAAGACAATTTAAATCAATTTATGGATTCTGTGGAATCATTCAATGTCTCGCAGTCCTGTACGAGTTCACCAGACCATTGTCTTAAGTATGTAAGCAACGTCAAACAGACCCTTAACATCTTGCATGTTAATATAAGAAGCTTAAATCGTAATTTCGATGGACTCAATGTTCTGTTGCATTCGATGGATATTAGATGCGATATTATAATTCTTTCGGAATGTTGGCTTAGTAAAGTTGGAGATGTACCGATGATAAATGGTTTTACCGCCTCTCGTTCTTCGTTTACAAACCAGAATGACGGTGTGATGATTTATACAAGCACTGCATTGAAATGTAAGATAGAGGAGCCGGTGTTTCAGGACGCTAACTGTCTAATTCTGAAGCAAGGTCTAGATATGGCCATTGTTGCACTGTATCGTACACCCTCAGTCAGAAATATAGACAATTTTCTTAACTCCCTGAATAATACTCTAGAATCCCTATCGTCAATACCAACCGTAGCAGTGATTGGCGATCTAAACATAAATATCCGACCAAATAACAATGACGTTAACTCTGAAGGCTACCTGAATACTATGGCTTTCCACGGGCTTTTACCTGCACATGTTCTTCCCACGCGCTTAAACAACTGCCTGGATCATGTTTTTCTAAAAACAGATAAACCGTCCACAACACTCATTCTTGACTCATCTCTTACTGACCATGCACCTGTCCTATTTTGTTCTGAACTGAGCCCTCAACATACTATTAAGCCTAGTCAAGTAACACGACATTTAAACGTTCCACAAATAATTAACACTTTAGAAAATACCGATTATTCAAATGTGTTAACTAACACAGACCCAAACGAAAGTGCGGATCAACTTGTTGCTATAATAAAAAGTGCAATAGACGAGCATAGTACAGTTCGGCAAATTCCACACAGAAAGAAGATCATTAAACCATGGGTGACACCCGGCCTTTTGAAGTGCATACGTAACAGAGACCAACTACATAAAAACTCAATCCAAGACCCACATAATCCAACGGCTAAGTTAATTTATAGCAGATACAGAAATTATTGCAACAATTTATTAAAAAGTATAAAACGTGACTTTGACCAAAAACAGCTGTTGAACGCAAAAGGTAATCCTAAACAAACATGGAATATTATTAAGTCTATTACTTATAAAACCCCCTCATACGCAAGCAAATCAGGAGAACTCCTTAACATATGCAACGATCCAAATTCTTCCGTCAATTACATCAATAATTACTTTGCCAGAGTTGGGATGGATCTTGCTGAAAAGGCTGCACAGACATCACACATAGACTCATCTGGCTTTACATTTAACTGCATAACCAATCCCCTAGGTAACTCTTTTGTATTACTTGAAACTGATTTTTCGGAAATAGAAAATATAATTAACGAATTAAAATATAACTGTGCAGTGGGCCATGATGGAATACCAGCCTCTATTATTAAATCCGCCAAACATGTTCTCGTTCCCTCAATCACACACATCTGTAATTTATGTATATCAAAAGGTATTTTTCCCGACTCTTTTAAGAAGGCTATAGTAACTCCTGTATTTAAAGGTGGTGATGATGACTGTGTTGGTAATTATCGACCTATATCTGTGCTTACCACATTGTCCAAAATAATAGAGAAGATCCTTAACAAACGCCTACTAAGTTTTCTTGAAAACAACAATGTACTTGCGCCGAACCAATATGGTTTTAGAAAGGGCATGTCAACAGAGGATGCTGTTCTTCAGCTCACAAGCCTGGTTACAAAAAATCTAGATAATAGGACTAAAACAATAGGTATATTTCTAGATTTGGCAAAAGCCTTTGACACAGTCTCTACAGTCATTTTTCTACGCAGTTTAGAAGACATAGGAATAAGAGGTATGACACTAAAACTTTTCTCTGACTATCTCACAAACCGAAGTCAACGAGTTAAGGTGGATAACTACATTAGCGATGATGTGAAACTAACATTTGGTGTGCCCCAAGGCAGCGTACTAGGCCCCACCCTCTTCCTTATATATATAAACAGGCTGTGCCAGTTATCTATTCCTGACTGCAGGATCTTTGTCTACGCAGACGATACTGCGCTAATCATAAGCGGGAAAACGTGGGATTCTGCTCACCGTGCTGCTGAGCATGCTCTTGGTTTGGTAATGGGTTGGCTTTCTACTAATTTGCTTACCTTGAATGTCACAAAAACCAACTATGTCACTTTCTCTGCAAACTCAGCTACTCAGCCTGTTCTATCAGATATCAAAGCACACAGTTATCATTCTAGATGCACTAATTGTACTTGTCCGACCATACATAGAAGCTCTTGTATTAAATATCTGGGAGTACACATAGATAACACACTGGGTTGGCAGAAGCACATTGATGTGACCGTGTCGCGTGTTCGCAAGATAATGTTTCCTATGAAAAAGCTAAGGAACACTGTGGCAAGTGCATTGCTAAAAACTATTTATCTGGCTCTAGCTCAATCGCTCCTCACCTATTGTATAACGGTCTGGGGTGGCACATTCAAATCCCATTTGCTTCGTCTCGAACGAGCTCAGAGAGCTGTCCTGAAGGTAATGCTTCACAAACCATATCGATATCCAACTTCCCAGCTATACATAGACAGTCAAGTGCTCACTGTACGACAACTTAGTGCGCTCAATATGATATTAAGGAAGCACGCGAACTTAGAATACAACCCATCATTAATGGAAAACAAACGACTAAAACATGCAGTATGTCCACATGTCGCCACCAAAACTGCTATCGCGAACCGTAATTATCACAGTCTCAGTAGCCATCTGTATAACGCAATTAATAAAATTTGTAACATTTATCACCAATCAAAAACCCAATGTAAGATCTCTGTTGCTAAATATCTTCAAAAGTTAACCTACGATGAAACTGAACAGCTCTTTGCAAAGAGAACTTGTTGACTGCAATGTAGTATGGTGCAAATCTTTACACACAGATACACACACTTTTCTAACACACTATCAAAAAATTCACATACGTTCACTTAACTCGACATTAAACTCACCCTCATACACGTACAAACAAAACAAAACATCATATTATTATATTTTATATTATACTACCTTATACCTTGTGTTATGTTATCATATAGTAATAGTTATGTAATTAGAATGATTATTGTTAATGCTAAATAGAAAGCACTATCATTATTCTGTAAGAGGAAGGCGCCAGTGTCTGTAACACAGTTTACACTAGCACAGACACTGATGTTCACTCTGTGTCCAATAGTATGTAGCGTTGAACATAATTGTGTTATTATGTAACTTACGAAGATGGACCATTGTACCTTTATTTTTTGGAAAAAATAAAAAATTATTAAATTATTATTATTAAATTATTAAATTATTAAAGCTCTGTGGGGAGACCAACAGACTGCAATGTAGAGGGTCTCGTGTTCGAACCCACGGCACGTACCTCTGACTTTCGGAAGTTATATGACTTATCGAAATTATGTGCGTATTGATTGACAATTATCGCCTGCTCCGTGCCTCGGGGGCACGTTAAGCCGTCGGTCCCGGCTGCCATGAACATCTATGGCAGTCATTATTGGGAGAGTGTCGACACAAAAGATCCCATTGATCGAAGTGGCGCCGGTCTGCACGGTCTGGCCCCCACATAAAGATACATACTAATTAAAATAATTGGTTATTGATATTTAATTTATATCTTGACTGAACTGTGTATGGTATCCATGTTTTATAAATACATTATTATTTTATCATTTTAGTCTACTCAAAGTTATGAATATTTTATAGTTACCTACTCATTATTGATATAATAGGTTTTATGTAAAAGATTTCCCACTAGTTGCACGGAGTATAGACATATGTCCAAAAGACCGTAGTAGACCTGCCCCCTACTACGTGAGCCCTTAAACATAGTTGGCAAATTGAGAATGTAGTAAGCCTGTGCTTACCTCTTTAGAGTTACTTGCCAATCTCGCAAAGCACATTTTTTTTTCAATATGGTTACTTAAATTTGGTCTAAGTATTAACTTTGAATCTTTGATTGGAAAAATTAAAATAAATTCAAAAATTAATATCTGTAGTAACAGGAGTGAAAAGACTATCATCAAAGAGTGTAGATTTTTGTAATTTTATAAAATGCCTACAATTTTTAAAATACGTAACTTAGATTTTTAAGTATTATTTTGATAGCTATTATAACTTAGCCTGTTACCTGATTCCAGCTTGACGTCGACTTCTGGGATACCCTGTATATATAAACTAGCGGACCCAACAGACGTTGGCCTACCCGAACGTTGCCTTGTAGCCTGCAGCAGCGTGAAATACTGAGTCCAGTTGTAAATCTAAGCCACACACAAGTACAATTACTCAAACACACACAAACAATACCATCAAAATCGGTCCAGCAATTTAGGAGGAGTTCAAAAACATACACACGCATAGAAGAATTATATATATTAAGATAACTGCTGTATATCGCTGTAATAAATAACTTCGACCAACATAATATTTTATTACCACACACGCTCTTTTCACAAAAAATTCCTCAACACCATAATTATGTTTGGTGTAAATTTGTGAAGTTAAAAGAGGAAATTGCTTCCAAATAACGTAATTATGTAGACATTCGAATGAAGGGCCCGAGGGTGCGGAATTAAACTTTACGAACGGCAAAAGGTCAAGCAGTCGGCATATACAATGTGTTTGGTGAGTGGTGTCGGAGATTTTAATGGCATAATATATGGTCATTTATATCTACAATTCATGCTTCAGTATTATTTTTTATGTTACTTGGGCGAAATGGCGGCCATTTTGTTTATTTTGTTATCTAATCACGGACACACGTGGTAATTTAGCGATATCGTCGCTTGTAATAATCCAAAAAAAAACAAAAATGGTCTTGTTTTACAGCTCATAGTATAGCTAACATGTTTACGATAAAAAAATTTTAGAATCTATCTCAGTTCAATTTAAAAAAAAATACGACAACAGAAAATTAAGAAAATTTTTGCTGTTATTTTTTTGTTATTTCACTTTTTCACAAAAACCAAGCTGTCAAGGTATTATTTTTTTAATGTTTTTAGATACTACATAATATCAGCTAAACATGAGTACTAAAATCATTGCCGTAAGTAAGATACTTTTAAAATGACGCTCTTTAGAACTGGACCCCTTAATAGCGTATTCAGGTATTAAACAATTACAAAGCCGCTTTATCACAATTCAAGGAACTACTAAACCCGTTTTAACAAATGATTCGAGCAGGTAAAAACCTCCTTCGTCATAAGTGTGAGCGAGACAAAATAACATTTGTTTCCAGAGATTTAGGAACGCAATACAAAGCTTATCAGTCGTCCCTCGCTCTGCGTTGTGATCACATTCTCTTTTTGTTAACCAATTTGCTGTGCGCTGTTAAAAGTTTTGTTACGTTTTCGTTATTTTTACTGTTGAACTGTTTTGTTAATCTTTTTAAAATGGAAGACAACTATTACTCCAGCCAACATGTTGCTGACATCCATTTTGTCTACGGACTGTGCAACGGGAACGCCAATGCTGCTAGTAGAGAGTACGCCAGAAGATTCCCCAACAGAGTTACACCCAATCCTCGCACGTTCGTCAGAATCCATTTGAGGCTTGCCGAAAATGGAATTAGAAGACCTGCTGAAGAACGTTCTCGTTTGGTGTCACCACAAGACGAAGAAGAAATATTGGAATTAATTACCCAAGATCCCAGATTGAGCATACGACGGATTGCTAATAGATTAAACCTTACCATATGGTCAGTGTGGAAAGTGTTAAAGAGAGAAGGATTGCATCCGTACCATTTTAAAAGGGTACAAGAATTACTGGAGCCTGATCATGCTAGGCGATCAGTATTTTGCTCGTGGATCCAGCGGCAAGTACGATCTGTACCAAATTTCTTAAAAAAGATTTTGTGGACAGACGAAGCCACCTTCACAAGATCGGGATACATAAATCACCGCAATGAGCATCTGTGGTGTCACGAAAATCCACACGCTACTAGGACAAGTACTGTACAGTATCAGTTTGCCGTGAACGTTTGGGCAGGAATCATAGACGACGTTCTTGTTGGCCCCATCATTTTACCAGAGACGATGAATGGTCAACGATTTTTGGAATTCCTGCAGACGGATTTTTATGACGCCCTCATCGAAATACCACTCGTTAACCGGAGAGGAATGATTCTGCAGCTCGATGGTGCACCCGCACATTTTGCAGTGGCAGTGAGGACATATTTAAATCAAAATTACACGCAGTGGATCGGTCGCGGAGGGACAGTTGCTTGGCCACCGCGTTCTCCGGATTTAACACCCCTGGATTTTTTTTTTTTGGAGTACTATAAAACAAAAAGTTTACGTGGAAGTGCCAAACACCCGAGAGGAATTGATTCAAAAAATAATTAGCATCGGAAATGAATTAAAGGAAAACAAGGAGATGATCCGACGCTCTACGCAACACCTGGCTGTACGGGCGACAGCATGTTTGCAGCAAAATGGTGACCACTTTGAACAATTTTTATAAAATTTGTGACCAAATTATTATTAATATTAAAGCTAAGTGAAAAAATATTGTGTTTTATTTCTGTATTTCCTAAATATCAGGATGATCCTTAAATTGAGATGGGTTTGTAATTGTTTACTACCTGAATACGCTATTAAGGGGTCAAGTTCTAAAGAGCGTCATTTTAAAAGTATCTTACTTACGGCAATGATTTTAGTACTCATGTTTAGCTGATATTATGTAGTATCTAAAAACATTAAAAAAATAATACCTTGACAGCTTGGTTTTTGTGAAAAAGTGAAATAACAAAAAAATAACAGCAAAAATTTTCTTAATTTTCTGTTGTCATATTTTTTTTTAAATTGAACTGAGATAGATTCTAAAATTTTTTTATCGTAAACATGTTAGCTATACTATGAGCTGTAAAATAAGACCTTTTTTGTTTTTTTTTGGATTATTACAAGCGACGATATCGCTAAATTACCACGTGTGTCCGTGATTAGATAACAAAATAAACAAAATGGCCGCCATTTCGCCCAAGTAACATAAAAAATAATACTGAAGCATGGATTGTAGATATAAATGACCATATATTATGCCATTAAAATCTCCGACACCACTCACCAAACACATTGTATATGTACATACATAAATGGCATTTCTCACATCAAATGTCCTATGGAAGAGGGTTGTATTGCCATGGCAATGATTTGAATCCACTATACCATTAAAGTTTTAGTCAGGTTTAGCAATTTAAAGGGTTAACTATGTGTAAACTACAAAATAGATAATCAATCCTCATGAGAGAGAAACGAGAAGAGATTATAAGCACTTTTAATGGAAACATAGATAATAATTAAAATTCAATCCCAAGGCACGCACTTCTGACTTTACAAAGTTATGTGTATTTACACAGTAGTAAACTCACTAACCTACTCGTATTTATTTTGACGTTCATAAGTGTTACTTTGTGATCTAAATGAATAAATGATTTTTGACTTTGACATAGTTCATAATAATTCGCCATAAAGGAAACATTATAAGAAAACTAGCATGTCTGAGAGATCGCAATCTCTCGATGATGTGCAAAGTTTACCAACAAGTACTAGGCCAGCATGGTGGACTATAGCCTGAATCTTCTCAAACTGCACTAAGAAGTAATCCATGCCCAGCAATGGGCAAAAGCTTATAAACAGGGCTGATATTATTATTTTTTGCCTACTATTACGAGCTATTTCCAATTCAGTCACATTATAAAAATCTATGTAGGTTCAAAAACTTTACCTGATATAAAATAGTAATAGACGAGATATATATGTAATATACAATAACCTTAAAAATATATACTAACAGCTAATTACAATATTATATTGCCACGTGAAAACTATCATGTGAAATATGTCGTATGAAAATTATATTAGGTTAGTTTGTCAGAACTCAAGGGAGGCACTTTCAAGGTTTATGGTGTGTGAATTTTACGTATATAGTTTAACTTAACATAATTTTACAAAATTTGCCAATTCGGAAGCCCAAAGGCCATTATATTATATTTACTATCTTTTGGGCACAGTACTTTTTTTCTTGATGAAAGTTGGTCCTTTGTGCTTTTTTGTACCTCTAACAAAGCGTATGCGAAATTTTATGAAGGTCGGTCGATAAGTTACGGCGCTAAAGCGTAACAAACAAACTTTCATTCGCATTTCTTTATAATAGCTAGGATATAGTACGTTTTTATGCAATTAAGCTGGCTGATACAGATCTTCTGGTG
Source organism: Catocala fraxini (assembly GCA_930367265.1). NCBI lineage: Eukaryota > Metazoa > Arthropoda > Insecta > Lepidoptera > Erebidae > Catocala > Catocala fraxini. Next base: position 9,014,699 of record OV884037.1, read on the forward strand.
GTATACAGTATCGTAGCTTAACTAAGCTAATAACAAGGGTTCCATTTGCACGTTACCGACACGCCTCGTAGGCGTTTTTAATAACATTACGTTAGTCAATTGAAGAATTTTGTTTGCTTGCCAGGTTTCTATCAGATCTTAATTAAATCTGTTCATGTAGATTTGACTAACATCATCATTATTAATCGATTATTTGATCAACGCTGTATAAATGTGTATGCATTTCACCCTAGTGGTATTTTTGTTTTTACGTTATTCCTTTGTTCATCATCTGTCACTAGTCACTAACGATCAATGTAATTAGGACTTTTCGGTAGGTACTCCTTTTTTATAACGAAGGTCACTTATCTGTTCTGCTTTATTAGTAATTCGATTTTGCCCGCGGCTTCGCTCGCGTAAATGTAGGGTATTTCAATTTTGTATCTCTCGGCAACTGTACTTTTTTCTAGATGAAAGATACCTTATGTCGTTTTCTGTACCTCTGACAATGTGTACGCGAAATTTCATGATGATTCGACGAGTAACATACTAACATACTCACATTTGTATTTATAATATAGCTAATATTATAAATGCAAATGTGAGTTTGTTTGTTACGCTGATGATACTTTGTTTTAAAATTAATAATCTAGTAGTATATAAGGCAATATACATTGAGACACGGATTGCTGTCTCTATAGATCAATTACCAAATAAACCGTTTAAAAGGTAAAGTTCAGGCTTCTATTTAAGACTTAATTATAACAAGAATCGACTTTTGCTGATATATGTATACCTACATGTGGTAATTATAACTCACTTTTAATATGATACACACTAATGACATGTTAATTATATCCTTACATTAAATGTATGTGTACTTTACTGTGTTCTAGCTTCGTATACATATTTATGTATATGTCTCTCCTTAAAAATAAAGATTACGTTATTTGTACATCTCTCGCCTGCATTGCATTACACCACTAAGGCGGAGGATATCGCGGAGTATGTACGCCAGAAGTCCAAATACATGCCAAGAGTGCAGCTGCTGGAGTTGCGTTGCAACGTCAACGTCAAGGCGTTCATGACGCGAGTCCCAAATTGCTTTCTACATGTATTTATGAAGGAAGACTTTTGGCTGAAGGGTGTGGTGTTCCGTCGCTTCCGCGGACAAGTGCCACATGAACGCACAACAACAGAGCGCAAGTCAAGCATTACTAACATAGTTAATAAGTTATATAAATACTAACACAAATTATATGTATGTTAGTCTATAAGGTATTTATCTATGTGTCTATGTCACGCGAAATAAAATCGTTATTATTATTATTTTAGTTACAAATTACTATTTTTTTTGTTAACCTCCTTAACAAAGCTAAAACGCTTGTGGAAAGAGTGGGTTCACGTGCCATCTCTGGCTCTGCTGGGTGGCTCGCTGATGTAGTTACAGTTCCAACGACGTTAGTAAAATAAGTGGCGTCATGCAAAGCAGCGAGCTGGAACACTGTGTTGGTTTTAGTCGGCAGGTCCGGAGTCTCGGGAGAGCCCGACATAGCCTTCTCGCCTCCCCTTATGGCGAGAGGGCATGCATTAGGAGCATTTTACAAGGTTAAAAAAATAGGATTGGGATTACTTCCGTAGTGCTATGTTTAGGATTTGAACTCGCGACCTCTCAACCGTAAGTCAAATGCATGGATCTACAACCGCTTATACATTTAATTTATATTATAAACAGAAGCCCAGTAGACGCTGGTGGCAAATAAAAATGTTGCTATGGAAGAAAAAGGAATTAATGTAAAGAAGATGAAAATTAATTTGATAGCCGTCCATTAAATTTATTAAAATCATAATTGAGGGAAAACTTCGCATGAAGTAAAACGAGACAGACCCATAAGAAAGAACGCAGGCGAAATGCAATGAGTAACGAAGAAAATAAAGATGTACTATGGCTGAGATGTACTGTAGATATTTATATTTGTATACTAGATATTTATATACACACACATTGAAGTTACTCACAGCACAGAGAATCAATTTGAATTGCACATAAGTATAGCGCGTTAGTAATATATTTGAGTATTACTGAGGTGCTCATAGCTAGTTGCACTCACTAATCGCTAAAGGATTAGCGAGGTTAAGCAACGTGCGGTCAGTCTAAGATGGATGACTGCTTAGTGGTATTTCATCTGAGCAAATTGACAGCAGTCGTTAAGCCATGTCAGAGGCCTACGGGCGGCTTGAACAACTGTTTACAACAGATTGGCCAACAACCACACGAAAAAAAAAGGATATATTTACTGTACATATACATATATAATAGTAGTCAAGCCAAAACCATTATTTCAGTTGACAATTGAAGGTAAATCAGCTTTGCTGTCGATAAGCAACTGAAATAGGTATATGGCTTTTTGTCTGGATTCGGTACATCTATTGTAAAACACCTTAAATCAATTAAAATTATATTTCACTAGCTTACCTGATAGTCGTTGTGCTGTCAAACTACACAAAAATACATATCACGTTATTAAATTAAATACCAAAACGTCAATAAATTTATTTGCATATATAAGTACCACTTAAAATTTCGACATATCCCGCGGCTTTTTCGCAAATTCTTTTTCATACAAACCTTGTCCTGCTTATTACAAACTCAACGAAAAAACATCCAAATGGGTCAAGCCATTCTATGATGTTCCGTCATACATGTGTCAATTGATTTTTATTTATATAGATTTATTAGTTGCTAATTACATTGAGGCTGACGATAGTCGTTTTATCTGATATAATGAGAAGTAACTATTAAAAATATAACGGATAAACAAAGAAAATGTGATTGCAAAAGTAACGTATTTCTTTACTTACACTTACAAAACTAATAATTGTTAGATAAGAAATCGATAAAATAGTGACTATAGCGTCTGAAAGGACAACCGAGTCTGTAATTAACGGTGTTTCACGGAATTGGTTCAGCTTTCTTACTACTGCAGACTCCACACGTTTTCGCTCAGACACCTGACACCCTTTTTAAACGGAGTACCGTCTTGTCCGTGTACCGTTGTTAAGAAAGACGATTTAGAGAGTGTTTTACTAGATTAGAACTTTGTGAAATACCTGTCGAAATACTTGGTCTATTTGAAACATTATTATTTAAACCACCTGAATTACACACTGTTTACTAAAAGGCTAATCAACGTCGTGTAACAGCCAATCAAACTCATGTTTGATTGGCTGTTACTAATGCAGTCAGAAAATTTGTGTAACTGTCTGTTAGCTAATTTATATGTTGATCTGACTTTTAGAGAGCGTGCGCAAGTCTCTGGCTTGTAATAGAGACTGCTTCTAGAAGTTACGCACATTCAACTTATTGACTCGCAACGGCACGTCGTCGGTGGCCTGACACAATATATTTTAATTATGTATGGTATTTTAAGAGTTGACACTATATGCACTACTAAATGGGTTTTACTTCGTAAAAATTGCTTAACTTAACTGAAATTTTTAGTTTTAATAGTGTATCTATACCCAATAAATCCTTTCGCATACTTGTAAAACACCAATGTTATTTAAAATTAAATAAGTAAGCAAGGCAACTCATAATTCAGATAGCTATTAACTTATTCAGTTCGAAAAAGATACTAATTAAAAATGTATTCCATTAACATTACAATGTTCGCTGATTATTATATTAAGTACATTCGCTTTTATTAACGCATAGTAAACATCGAAATATTCTTTGTTGTTGTATCAAATGATACCTTTACCAATTAACGTAAATGGGACCCTTTCACCCAAGGGGATCACACTAGGGTAAATAAAAATACATAGCTTATTAATTAATCTATTAAATACTAGTTAAATACCTAAGGTACCTACGCTATTGAAAGAAGAGACATATGTACGCGTAAATTTAAAGAAGTAACTTATTTTTCCTGTAAATTTGAGATGGTATAACAATAGCCTGGTCAAGTGCATTTTAGCATAGTTCGCGAATCTTTAAAAGCAAAAGGTTTATAGATATACAGATATATTGCCACTGTTATTTCTCCAAAATTAAACCTTGGAGTAGTTAGAAAAGCGGGTGTTCTGGGTATGAACTTGAGATTTTATACTTGAACTCAATTCCTTCCTTAATAGCTTATCGCTTCTAAGTTACAAAATAATACTACTATCAATATTGCCAGACTACAGTTAAACATCTCCCAAAGGGAAAATAACATGATTGTGGGGCGGAAGATTGAGTTGATAAATAATTTCTGCCTTTTCCCTGTGAGCCTTTAGCAGAACTTTCCTACAATTGTGTTAGAAATTCGTTGTAGTTATCAAATATACAATCCATCCTTTATGTTAAAAATGTTCTATATGTATCAAATAATTTGGTTAAGTCTTATAAAGATAAAAATAGGATAATTTCGAACTTATCCGCTATTCATTTTCGGATAATAATTTTGCACACATTTTACATAAAATATAAAAACTGGCAATTTTAAAGGGTCATAATTAATAATAGGTACTTAAATAATAGTTCTTTATAAATTGCTCGATTGCCTTGAATTTTAACCAACAAAACCCAGTAGGTATACATTGAACTTATAACATGCTGATTGTATCTTAACTTTTCATTTTAATTTATATAGCTTATCTTTCTTTATTTTATAATAAACTTTTTGGAAATATCTGTTTTGACGTTCCATCAACAAAATCGTATTACTTATTATTAATGATCATATTTCATGACATGTGTTTTTTTAAAGACATAATGAAAGACTAATATCGACGAAATTTTAGGGTAAGTCATTTAGTTTTTCATATTTAATTTCCATTGTTACTAAATGGTTTTTACGACATACTTTATTCAAGTGACTGCACAATTTTTAAATATGGCCACACCTTTCTGTGACACGCAGAAATACCATATGACAATTGATAACGATAATTTTATATCGCCGTCGTAAGAGATGTAATGAAATTAACTGTTATTAATAAACCGGTATTATCGGAAACGTTACCGTAACTTTTACGGTTTTGTGTTAGGTTGGCCGCTCCTCTATAAGGACATCATTCCCGCAGTCCGCATTGTTATTCATCGGGCGACCTCCTTTGTGACGTTTTAGGAGCATGCGATGCCGCATCTCCGCTCTCACTCCCACAAGTGACATTACACGTTAAGAACGTGAAATGGGTGATGTGGTGCGTGAGTTTTGCGCTATGAGCTTGTACTGGAGTCCTTCGCTTCATCTCGTTTGCGAATATGATTTGGTGTAAGTGCAAGCGAGATGGAAGACTAGCGCAACAGTTGTCGCACGTAGTATCGATCGCGTTTTCTAGCCACGTGCGGTGCCCGTCGCTGCTACCACTCACTACAATTTTCATCGCAATTTTTGTTTCAGAACAACGTCCATAGCCGGTTCTGACTGCAAAACTATCGATTGATTAGCACTAACCGAGCATTGTACATTGTCGCGTCTGAATACATAGGTGTGTAGCAATAATTGCTTCATTTCTTTTTCCTCGGAGCTCGCTCGTAAAATAAAACAGAATGAACTGCGACTCGGAGTCTTTGCGTGGCTAAAGGTATGTTTAGTAATAGCTGGTCAATTAAATGTAATGACATTCTGATATTTATATCTCTGATTGTTATGCTAAGGCGTTAGTGATAGAATCTTTGTGTGGTTGTATGTAACGATATATTACTGCGGTTTGCCTGCGATGTCATTTTTGGGGTTACACCACACAAACATTATTTATCATATGTCAGGTTCTACTGAAGGGAATTTGATGAGTGCTGGGTAAGGTTTTAAGTTACACTCTAAGCAAAATTGGGAAAATTGTATCAAAATTGTTAAGGGATTTGAGAGAACGTGATGTCGAAACAAACAGATCAAATTTCAAAATCCATTGTTTCAGCTTGACAATCCGAAAAATAATTCATACCAAAGTAAATAATTCAAGCATTGAAGCTTTTTAGAATATACTTTAATGTAAAGACCCAGCTTCTTTATATCTTTAAAATAGTTTAAATAGATAAAAGATACGTAGTCTGACGCTTTTATCTATGATAGGATAGGCAGACTTTTATTACACCCACATTCTGCCAACTAGGGTCCCATGTACCAGGGGCGAGTTAATTGCCATCTTCCGGGCACAGTCCTAGCCTTCATGCTGCTAGGGAGAAAATCTTGTCAGAAAACTAATATCACTTTGCTCGGCCCGAAATCTGAACCCTAGACTTCATGCAAAGCAGTCGCTTTCTACCGCTGCATTGGCCAACCAACCAAGGCATAGGTAAATCTTAACCTAATGGAAAAAAAACATTTACTTTAATTTGATAACAGTATTACAAGTATTTATTTAGTGTTAAAGTGAGCGTTCTAGATTTATCCAGTGTAGCAGCGATATTTGGCATAGATATCGAAATTATCTTATCTTGTGAATCACGTGTATATTTGCCTGTTTCGATTAATTTATAAACATTTTCGTGTTTCCCTTTATCGTCATATCTTAAAGCACTGTCATTGCATATACCAGAATGAGACAAATCTATACACGTTGTAAAGCGCTGTCTCATTCTCGCAATGTTGTATAGGTGTGGGTGTACTTTGTGTCCGTTGTGTGACCGTTTGTAAAGTCACCCACGACGCAGAAATCATTTCTACTACAGGTTACCAGCTTGCCTTTATTTATTTTATTGAAGACAGTAGAGCGGTCTTCTATAAAATAAATAAAGGCAAGCTGCTGACTGAAGGATCTAGTCCCAGATTCTGTATAGCTACTAACAATTGTCGGACATAAGGCGAAACGAGAATCTTAAGGGACGGCGCTTGTTAATTATTTGGTTACGGTACGAATGAGTACAATCTTCAGACAGAAAAGCGGTGTTACCAGTAGCAACACTATTATTGTATTACGCCTGGTAAGTACGAGTTCTGGAAGAATCCATTCCGTTTCTTTCATACCATTTTTAATATTGTTCTTGGGGTTGGTGAAAGGCGAGTGATACCAATGTATTGTAAGGAATCACTATCAGGCGGGCCGTAAATATTATTCTATAATGCTTAGATTTTTTAAGCAAGGAAGTCACTCTTCAGATCGCCACCAAATAATCTGGAGCTTTCAGTGAATTGGGTTTGGAGGTCAGGAGGCGATGTGTTGTAAGCCGGAGGTCAAGTGATCCTTGTCCCTCGTGCTGGCTATATGAGGACTCCTTCTTTGCAGGGTCGGTATGATATATTGCAAATGTACTTACATGACCGCTTACCATCAGGCAACCGTATACTAGTTAGCTAACATAACAATCATACTATCATGTACATTAATAGGATATTATTTATAATTAGTTAGGATTACCTAACTAATATTATAAATGCAACTTTAATTTTTTTTGTTTGTAACGCTTTCAGGCCCTTACTGTCCGACGAATCATCATAAAGTATTTTTCTGCATAAAAGGTACCCTAAATCCTTTTCTGTACCTCTGACAACGTGTATGCGAAATTTCAGTATAATCGGTCGAGTAGTTAAGGCATGAAAGCGTAACAAACAAACTCACATTCACATTTATAATAATAGGGGTTAAAGTATGAAGTTGTCGTTGTATAGTAATAGATACTTTGAATTGACATAAAACCTTCGTGGTGTGAGATTTTCGAGTAAAACTTTTTTCACATGATACACTACATTCTCATGATACATATAAGATCTTCTTATAAAAAATGTTCAACCGATTTTCGACGTTAAATTGTTTTTTTTATTTAGCTTAGACGGAAAAGACTGATACTTGGAAAATCCGAGTCATTTTTGAATACGAGTTCCGACGCGGAACTAACGCGGCAGAAACGGCTCGCAATATCAACGCTGCGTTTGGAGAGGAGACTGATGAACTGAGACTAATGAACGCACCGTGCGTTTTTGGTTTAAACGCTTTCGTAATGGAAACTTCGACTTGAACGAACCAAGTGGAAGATCGCTCACACAGGTGAATAACGCTGAATTGAAGGAGATAGTGGAAGCCGATCCGAGTCAAACTACCCAGGAATTAGCGGCATGGTTTAACGTTACTAATAAAAATATGAAAAATAGGTGCCTCATGATTTGACTGATCTGCAGAAAGAAATGCGTGTTGAAACTTGTGTTGCCTTGTTGAATCGTTACAGAAATAAAGGAATATTGGATCGAATTGTGACATGTGACGAAAAGTGGATTCTTTACGATAACCGTAAGAGAAAATGCGATGGCTGACCCCAGGTCAAACGCCGCAACAGTGCCCTAAAGCAAAGCTTACCAATAAAAAGGTAATGGTAACTGTTTGGTGGTCTCTTCATGGTATTATTCACCATAGCTTTATCAAGTCAGGTCAAGCAATAACAGCAGATATTTACTGTGCCAAACTTCGAACAATGATGGCAAAACTGGCAGTGAAACAGCCCCGACTCGTAAATCGATCTTCACCACTATTGCTCCATGATAACGCAAGACCTCACACTGCATGAGAAACCGTTGTAACTCTACAGGAGCTGCAGTTAGAAACCATACGTCATCCTCCATACTCGCCAGACCTTTCTCCAACGGACTACCATTTGTTTCGTGATATGGACAAATTTCTACGTGATAAAAATTTTCTTCCCAGGAGTCAGTACAAAATGCTTTCACACAGTTTATTGAATCTAGATCCCGGAGTTCTATCGTAAAGGCATAAATGGACTTCCGTTTAGATGACAGCAATGTATAAATAATAAGGCTAAATATTTCGATTAAATAAATATGGTCTTAATACGAGATTTAATTTTTCAGTACGAATCGGCAATTTCATACTTTAACCCCTAATATTAGTTAGGATGTGAAAGTTTGTGAAGATGTTAACATGTTTGTCACTTAATCACTCATAAACTGCAGTAAGAGTTTTAATGAAACATGGCATACAGGTAGACCATCTCCATTTTTTTTTTTTATGTGGGGGAATGCTTTCACGCATACCTCTCCGCGGGGCGACGGAGAGGTTATGTCGGGCTCACCAGGGAATTGATACCCCGGTAATACCGACTAAACCTACCACGGTGTTCCTCGACATAACCATAGACGGCGAGGCCGCGCGAATCGCTTTCACATGCAATCGCGACCCCGCCGTGGTTTCGGCCCGCCGTGTAAAACGGCAGGCCACTACACAGAAATACTTCCTCCACCGTCCCCCTGGGAGGGACAAAGACACGATACAGAGGCGCACGTGGGAACACGCACGCCGCCTCTCGGACCTGGTGCTGATCGGGTGGCGAGCAGGCCCACGCAGCTCACCACCCCCAGGAAAAACCTCAGGGTGGCTGGAGGTCATCTCGAGGTAGACCATCTCCTGTAATAACACTTAGGATTGCGTTTTAACCAGTAGTGTGCTCCCGAAGGCACAGCCACGGTTAAAAACTAGTATAAAATAAACTAATTAAAATCTTTTTTAATATTAATTAATGCCAAATATCGGAGAGTTCGTAAAGGGTAGAAGCCAATCACGTAATTTATGAGAATAAGCGACTTTAATAAGTTATGTAAAAATATTCATTAAACTCACAAACTTTTCTTGGATGTGGAGTCTAATCGCTGTATCATAATGAATGTTATCTGCTTAGGTTTTGTTATGAATAATAACAAGATTTCTTAAATAGCTTTTGTATATCCATTACAGTTCAAATTGAAATGTCTTTCTTGTTAACAACCGACATAAAACAAATTTTAATACGTAAGCTTATTTTAATAAATCATTGAAAGTATTTATTTGGAAGTAGATCTCAAACCACAGGTTTTAGAATTTAATTATGGAATCCCGCACATTGAGTTGCAATTTCTTTTTAAAGCGTTTCTAAACGGGCATTCTTTTTTTTGCAATATGTTGCTGCAAAATAGATCTTGCCAACGTTGCCATATCAACATCCATACTGTACAATGCACGGCAATATTATATGTATGGCTCGGCTATATAGCCAAACAATTATGTTTGGTGATGGCCGATCTATGGTAAAAAAATATTGCAGTTAAAATATTGACAGTTTATTACGCTCACTGTTACTAAAATTGATCGTTTATCGAAACGATCATTAAAGATAGGCAATAGTTATAAAGTAGCATGGGCGGTTAGCCATTTACTTGAGTTGTTAATGTTTACAACGATGTACGGCGAGTGATAAAAATCTAACCTAAATAAGTAATCAGGTGCAAGTAGGACGCACACCCTAAAGCTTTCGTACGGATAGTTTCAGTAAAGTGATATTAGGCGTTTTTGAGTCTTCTCTTTTAGTAAGGCTTAAATAGTAACTAATATTATAAATGCGATTGTGAGTTTGTTTGTTTGTTACGCTTTCACGCCTTAACTACTCGACCGATCACCATCAAATTTCGCATACACATTGTCAGGGGTACGGAATTGGACAAAGGGTATTTTTCATTCAGAAAAAGTACTGTTCTCTTGAAATCTAGATTAACGCGAGCGTAGCCGCGGACAAAATCTACTAAAATATATATTAAGGATTGCTTGCAATTTGCCTTATATAATACTAGCTCTTGCACAAGACAGTAGGCTAGGTTATGTTAGAAACAGTACTTGTTTTTAAAAATAAAATACTTATAACCTATGTGATAATATAGCTTTATAATGGTAAAAATAAATTTTAGAATCGATTGCGTCCTTTTTGCGTTAAATCCTTCACACAGGCATTATTCCTAGCGCGGGCGCCTACTTTATTTTGAAGACAAGTAGTGTAATTTTCGGGATTCGAATCTACGACCTCTCAATCGTTACTCCAATAATATATTTATTGGGCTACCGTCGTTTAAATTCCCTTTACTTAGCCCGGTTAGCGCAAGTAAAGGTTTATCTTTGCCTGGTACTACCTAATCCACCTTGCACATCTTGTATTAATGAAAGAATATGCCATCTTTTAATCATTACTTATAGTACTGAATTTAGCACCCGGTTATGATTCAAAAACTTTAGTATATGATAATAATTTCAGTAAATCTATTTTGTATTTCTACTTCTACAGAATGACGAACAACAAAGTTTATGGGGCCACCACGCCACTGATAATGAATTCAACACTGTGTATGTATGAACCACAGATGACAGTGTCTGGTATGGGTGTCGCCGGTGATATTTAAATTCCTACAGAAGGTATGTCAAAATATTTAATTCAATAAATTTTTATCTAATATTGTCCTCTGTTTACGCGAATATTATTCATTGAAATTAAACTACTATAGTCTCTCCGTGACCATGGCTGCTGAAAAGCAACCGAAACGTCGGGGAAAGTGTAAAATTAAATTAAATCTTAATAGTTTTAATAATAATTTAATTAGCTTAAAAATTTGTAAAGATTAATAGTAGTAGTAGTGTAACAATTTTCAAAATTATGTAATCAAGGGTCAAATTTTTATCATTACTTATTTTCGTTGACTTCAACCTTTTTGGATGGTCCACCTACCAAAAAGGCAGAAGTGGAAGGACTAATCCTAAATCTCGTTCTAAATATTAGGTCTTTAACAATGAAATTGCCGTTTACATCCTACATCTAATTGCTAATTGGTTTCTGTTCGAAATGTAATGGTTATTTTAAAAAGAGACAATTAGACAAGCAATCATTCAAAAATATTGATGAAATAGTTAGTATGACAAGGACAAAGTTAACAATTTTCTTAAAACAAAGCGTCAACTTCATATTTAAACCCCTATTATCTATACTAATATTATAAAGCTAAAGAATTTGTTTGTTTGTTTGTTAGGTTGAATGCGCAATCTCAGGGATCTCAAGAACTACCGGTTCGAACAGAAAAATTATTTTAGTGTGAAGGTTTTAGGCTGTATAACATCACGCTACGACCCACGGGAGCGGCGCAGTAATCATCAACGCGGGTGAAACCGCGGGCACAGCTAGTATAACATATTTCTTCTACTTCTTTCTTCGTAGTATTTCTAATTCGATCTCTTACACTATCAAATATCTACAGAATCAAAAATATTTTAGCAGAACTCACGTATCTTGTATAAAAGTAACATAATCTACTTATATTTTCGGAAGACGTTGGTGGCGGTCCCGCGAGAGCTGTTTAGTTACACGACGCCTTGAGCGTGACTGTCTTGAAGATATTGCCTCATTAAGTCTACTTAAGATATTTTGTTATTTTGCTGTACCCTGGCTCTGAATGCGTCTTTCTTTTTTTGGAAGATTTGGTAGATTATCATGTCTATTTATCAAAACTAGTAAGGAACTTATGTGTCCAAAAGATTTTGAAGAGATGCATGCTGTTCTGCTTATATGTAATTACTAATAGTTCGCCTGCTCTTCTATATCTAAATTAATCAAATATGGCTGCACATATCACGCAGCGGATTCAGTTATCACCTTGTCATTGCCAGTGCCCCTAGTGTCGAGATATTCACAAATAATTTGTGATCCAAACAAGTAGTTCTGTTCAAAAATATTGTAGTCTGCTACTACGTTGATCTTAACCTGTGTGTTCTTTGTCTCCTGTTTGAATGTTTGTAAACTGCTCCGTGGTACAGAATTTATTTGCACTGCGGAAGATGTTTTCCGAAAAGAAACGTCAGGGTAATTGAGGGAATAACAAAAAATGCATGACTGCTTAATCAGGAAACTAATAGCAGTCAATATTTAAAATAAAATTACACGTACGCCTTACATGTTTCGCCAAGCATAGAAGTCTGTTTTTTACTTAGGATTTGTTAAAGACGCGCATTCTTATGGATCGATCATCAACGCGTCTTACGGTACTCCTTTCTTCTACAAACTTAGATACAAGATTTTTTTCTTTTAGAATGTACTTGCTAATGGAATGGGAGTTGAAGAAACACTTGTTAATAGTTACTGCACAACTTGTTAAAGACTCGGTGCCCGAGTCGTAAACTTGTAATTAGAAGGCGCTACGCAGAACAACAGTGACACTTAAATTGCCTTATTGTGCCAAACGGACTTCGAAATGGTACGTCGCCATTTGGAATTCGGTCGAAGATTACTAAATAGCTCGAGTGCCGCAAAATTTGGAGTGACTAAACGAAAGTGCGGTGTTTATTTAATTATCTCTGTAATTAATTATTTTTGTCTGTATCGTTGGTTTGTGCTGCCAACACAAATGTAGGGATAATCAAACGTCTGGTTCGAAAAAGATTAAAAAATATTGTTAGAATGTTATTTGTAGCAGTATGAAATGAGAGTGGCAAATTCTTGTTCGTCAAGTGTAGGCCGAATGCCCAACTCTTCAAGACTATGTTTAAGCTTTTCTCAGGATATTTCCTTTACTTGCTTAAAGTGAATATTTAGTTTGTATGGCTCTGGAATTAAACTAGGAAGTAAGTCTTTTAACAGTTTATCACTATAGTATTAATTATTGTAAAGATGGTGCGGTGCACTTTTATTGATAAAATTTTATATGATTTTCTTATCACAACTAATTTTAACGTGTACTATAAACACCGGAGGCAGGAGGCAGATCACAAACACTTTGACTGGTCTATCGCAGTTGTTCAACTGTTTCTATCTTATATTTCCTTGGTTTTACTTTAATATTGAGTGAGAGGGACAACCATATTATAAGCTCTAATATTGTCTTTGTATTTTCCTCTCCAAAACTAGCCTAATTCTAAAATAATGATGGATCGATGTTTCCATGTTTGTATGGCCATACATTCTCGTTATGATAAAACCGACGGGATCCCGCTCACTCTGCGCTACGTAAAAAGTCGGTCCCATCCAAGATAAACATAAGTAAGTACGTACAATTGCCGACAGAAGCGAGGGACAAAAACAGTTACTATAAACGAATTGAACAAAACAACAAAGGGGACATAAACTTGAAAGGAAATATTCAAGAAAAGTAAATGAGCAAATTATTTTTCTCATCGGGAATGAAAAATTCGTTAGTATTGCGTGTCTTTGTAAAAAAATTGAGTTGTACAGTCACGTGCAGTGAGAAAACATCGTCAGGCTAAACAAGTATGTGTCTGGTTTAGAATGCGTAAAACGTATTTAATTTGTAGAGGCTTTTGTGCTTACAACCTGTCTTCCTTGTTTCGGAGGCGTATTTCGTACGTCTTAGTTTTCAACTTTACTGTTAGTGGGAATGTTAGCACGATGTTACTTCGACTAGGTTTTTTCAAGGCTTACAATTGCTTTGCGTTGTTCATTCATTTATTACAAAAGACTAACGGTGAAAGTGGTCTTAACAAATAAATTTGCGTTTTTAGAACGTTGATGAGATAAACTACCACTCAAAACGTTAATGTACGGTACGGTATTTCAAATGTTCTTCAACCATCCAAATTTGCTTTCACCAATCTTTAAAATTGTGATAATTATTAACTATCGCTTAATATCAATATCGTGTAGTATTTTTATTGTATTTATTACTAGCTTTTGCTCGCGGCTTGGCTCCCGTAAAAGTAGGTTAGGTTATGTTAGTAACAGTAGTTTTCCTAATACAATATAGCCTATGTTACATAGCTTTCTAATGCAGAAAGAATTAAAAAAATCGGTTAAGTAGCTTTGGAGTTAAATCCTTATAAACAAACGAACAAATATAAAATAAAATCGTTCCTCTTTAAAATATTATCATAGATTACCTTAATTTTAAATCTTATGATTTGTATCTTTATGCTCAAGTTGTCGTGTGTGGTAATTGAACCGTAGGCAGGTGATGAAAGATCAACTAAATGACGTGGTGTGGTGTGCTAAAGGAAACTGCTGCACTAAAGATAATTCCGTTCTATGTTGCTGGGGTATGCGGGTAAGTAGTATATGGTATAATGGCTGCAACACCTTGTTGATATGAGTTAAATTACTGAAATTATATATAATTGGTGATTTAAGAAAGTGGCCGTGAGTTTCTTGCAGGTATATTTTTATAGGATCAATCTTTTGCCTGAAAGTAAACTGACTGACCGTTTTGACATAAGTGTTCCTTTGTGATCTAAATAAATACATGATTTTTGACTTTGACTGTGGTGACTTTACAGATACAATCAACGGACACAAAGAACACCTAGGAACAATAGTTCCTGGATCATACAAATAATTATTCCATGTGGAATTCTAACCCTCAACATTCAGCGCTGCAGCAGCAGTGACGCAATCGTTTGCCCATTGCCTTATCAGTATTAGTTGCTCATTTTAATGCTGGTCCTTTATGATAATTTATTCCTAAAACCGTACATATCTTATTATACATTTATTTTGAAGCCTAATAAACTTTTGCTTCTAACTGTACAGGGGGCGCCGGGCGAGGAGGCAGTATGACCGCGGAGAGACGGCTCACGCGACGAACGCACGCTACTTACCCACCGACGACATTAGCGTGCTATTCTCGATCATTTCTCATTCACTTTATGAATATGGTGGAGCGGTTTTGATTTACTACTTGAATTTATTACTCTTTGAATAACATCACGGTTTAACATATCAACAATAGAAATAGGTACTTGGAACGGCAGGTAATTTAAAAGCAAGTCTAAAGTCAGTGTGTATACTGGAGATATCAATGCCATATTAAAACCTAAACTACATTTCAATTGAAACTTAAAATAGATTGTGGTATTACAATCTAGCTAAAATAAGTTTCTTGAGGTATAAATAAATTGTTTAGTGAAAAAATACTTTAATTTGAAACTGGTAGATAAATTCGATACTTGGAAGATTTAGGCCACGAGCATACCTGCGTTAGTTGGGCGTGCGCGTTTTTCTAACAGATCTTCAGCGCTGACGCTGCGTGGACGCAACGTCTTCGTGACGTGAACGCAGCATTTTTGTCGATAGTTACAATCGGCTGCACTGTCGTGGCGTGAGCGCTGCGTTCAGGAGGCCATAACGTGAGCGTTGCGTTAACGTAGCGTCTGCGCTGATAACATGTTACAGGAATGTGCAAATCCGACTAACGATAGTATGATCACACACACGAAGTACTGACTGTCGTAACATTTAAAATGTTAAAATTAAAATAAATCGATAAAACGAACTCCCCTATTTTGTACTTACCAATCTTATTAATATATAAATGTAAATGTTTGTATAGATGTTTGGATAATTGACACATATAGATCATCTCCTAGATTAACTCACAGGATACTTTTATTATACAGTATGCGTGACCGTGGGATTTTAGCCCTCGTGAAGTCGTAGGCTTGCACTTTGTATGTAATATACCGCTAATGAAAAATAAAATCTGGATACGACTATCCTCAAACTCATCTGAGGAAAGTCCTTACCAGTTTTACTTTTCATGAACATGAAGAATAATCGATACAAGCATACTTTCAGTTGCAACAACGCCCCTTTTGTATATTCTACAAATTAGGATAAATAAATATTTGGTACATATATTTCTAGAATATTCGTCACCGTGTAAGCGTGATTTACTAGTATTTCCATACAAGTGTTTTATGCGGTTAAACGTAATGAGATGCGAGGTAGTATGTAAGCGAAACTGGAGCATCGCATTACTTACAACTTTGTGTTAAAATGAGTTTAATAGAAATATGTATGGATTAATCGTCCATAAACTTATTCTTACAATAAAAGTGTTGAACACACATGTAAACACATTAAAACTAAACTCTAAACTCTGACAATTCTTGTTGCTATTGTCTTAAGACAGATAAACCCAAAAATTCAACAATAACTAACCTGCTTATTGTGGAATCATCTTAATTTAATTACCGACGCAACTATAAAACATTATTTCCTACCTAGAACTTTCCATTACAAACAAAGCACGAAGCTTCTAGAACTCTCTGTAAACAAGAATATTCCTCGAGGCTAATCCTCTGAGCATTTTCTTAGTTAAAATTCTGTTAAAATCAGTTATACTTGGCATGTCATAAAATTTAAAGTTTGCAAGTTTTGCGACAGTTGTTCACGACCAAATAAGCCAACGTAAATATTTAAAACAATGAGCTCACTCATTATAATAATACAACTTTAGATCGTACTCACAATAAGGGAACGGTTTGCTGCAGAATATTTGCTGACTTAAGTTCTGGATAGTATTGTTATGAGAACTAATAAGAAAGAACTGTGTTAGTTTTAAAGAAATCTGCTGCAATTGCGTTTGAAATTTCGTCAACTCAACAACAACGAAACCGTGAAGCTCAATGAACTTGTAGGTACTTGGTTTATATTTGAGATTAGTGCTAAATTATTGATAATCTTACCAACATAGCTCTCTGGGTAGCCAAGCTAAAGTGGCAGTGGGCAGGGCACATAGCGCGTAGAACCGGTGCAGGCAGAGGCAGGCTCTCCAAAAGTCGACCGAAGACCTGGTAAGGGTCGGGAAGCCGTTGGATGCGGATGGCCCAAGACCGGTCTGTGTGAAAAACTTTGGGGAAGGCCAATAGTGGACGTTTGCCGGCTGAGCTGATGATAATGATTGCTAACTTTATGGAATTATGAAGTGCCAAGAAAAAAAAGTGAATCGACTTTGATAATAAATGGCAAATGACAACCGTAAACTTTACTGAAAATAAAAAACAGTGTACATAATAATATTGTCTTCTATTTACGCGAATATTATTCATTGAAATTAAACTGCTATATACGGATTTTATCGCGTTGTTTATTTGACACTTTATTACAAATTTTTGCTGCTGTGTGTGAACATGTGCAACGGGGAACCAACCACTACCTGAGATTTGACAAACCACAGATTCTCGCTAAAGAACAACGATTCCTACCAAGGATGCTTCGCTATTGAAATCAAAAAACATCCTAATTTTAATAGAGAAGATGTTTGGAATGTACCACCAGCTTGGGATCCAGTAATAAAAATAGTCAAACCCAAGAAGAAGCAAACCACAGCTAGACTTCATGATACTTTGAGCTCATTCTGCGTAAATAGAAACACCAATGATTAAATTATGTTCGGGTACTTTGAAATAACTACACTGGAACATTGAGACAACTGCCATCTTAGTCTCCCCGTGACCATGGCTGCTGAAAAGCAACCGAAACGTCGGGGAAAGTGTAAAAATAAATTAAATCTAAATAGTTTTAATAATAATTTAATTAGCTTAAAAATTAGTAAAGTTTAATAGTAGTAGTAGTGTAACAATTTTCAAAATTTGTAATAAAGTGTCAAATAAACAACGCGATAAAATCCGTATATAGTAGTTTAATTTCAGTGTACATAATAATTTATAACAAATTATTCTACGCAAGTATTTTTATCTGTAGCTTTCTTTATGCTACCAAGCAGTCTTGCAGCTGCAAACTATCAGCTTAATGAGAACAAAGTCTTATATTTTACAATACAGTGTAATCTTTTTTGCATGTTGGTACCTATTAGAGTCGTGCGACTCAGTCACGCGATCCGTGCCGGTTCGCACCGGGTAACTACTTACTGCGAAGCTAGCTCGAACATAATTGATTTCCAATTAGGAACACAGTCACCTGTGCTCGATGTACTAGCGTTTATATCGCCGTGACAACTGCGAATGTTAAGAATAGCACTATGTAAACATATCCCTGATTGTTGATATATGACTGACCTGTGAGTCTATAAGGCGATTGTAAAATATCTAACCAGTAAATCAATATGTGAAATATAGGTGACTAGATTTTGCCTGCGGCTTCGCTCGTGTAATTGTACAGAGGTTAGGCTAGGAAACGTATTTTTTTCTAGATAAAAGGTATTCTATGTTCTTTTTTGTACCCCTGATAACATTTATGAGAAATTTTATCGTGATCGGTCGAGTAGTTAAGGCATGAAAGCATAACTAACAAATTCACATTCGTATTTATAATATATAAAATATATTAGTTAGGATAATAAAATCAGCCCTGTATCTTACACTGACAAGAGGTCCGTATTCAGCAGAGGGAACTAGGCATATATCAAGCACGCTGGCCTAGTGCGTGTTGGTAGAAATGAAGCTTTCTTCACGACGTATTCCTTCATCATTAAAGCGACCGATAGTTAATTTATTATTTAAAACACATATAGCTTCGAAAAGTCAGAGCTGCGTGCCTTGGGGTAAACCTGGAAACTGCATGGCAGTCCAACAGTTGCCCACTAGACTGCGTTGATAGACAAGTTTAAGTAAATATAGATTAATATTTATAGCGATCCTCTACTTAGAAATACATTCTCACCATTTGAATATTTTATTCGATTGATTATTATAATACCTTCTACGCGACCTGAATATAAATAAAATAAGATAATAATATTTAATTAATATACGTACTGTAAAAATATATACTAATTATTACAATGCAAGGAAAAGGCAGTAATTATTAAGTACTTTCATAATTTTAAGACCTTTATACATGCACATTTGGAAGCAATCAATAATTTGATTTGATTTACTAAGGTTAGCTTTTGTATTGCCTGTGTAAGACCATGGTTCGAAACAGGCATATAGTTTGTCTGATGGTAAGTATACGGTTACCAATGTTTATGGACGTGTGTAAGATTAACTGTATCACTCACGCATTGTCGACCTGCTAGAAACCTTTTCATACTCTGAAGAAGCTCATGCTGTAATCGTTAGGAAAGACCATCGCAGGGAGAGACTATTCTGAATCCTAAGCGTTATTTGCAAAATGTCATTGAATCTACAAGGTGGTTTAAAAAGAGCACGGGTGTAATTGCCGAACGTCATACTGGGTGTTCGATTGCGTTGGTTAATGTCTTCATCGGGTTTTCTCTTCAGTAATTCTAAAGAGTCTGGATTAATATCCTGCTTATAATTTAACACACCTGTAAAAATATTCCAATTTCATAGTATCATTCTGTAAATAACAATAGCGAGGCAGATTTGCGTTCCATCTAAAAGCCAGAATAGTGGAACTTATACCCGAAGTTTACAGTAGATACCTGAAACTATTAGGCATTGCATAATGAATGACGTCTATAGGCAATCATCTGATGGACCGTATATCTGGAAGCTAGTAGTTACAAAGTCACACCAGATAAGCTTGTTAAAGCCGCACCAGATTTCCTTAACCAGCATGACAGCGTTGTTCGTAGGCAATTGATTTCCAATTACAGACAGACACCTCAGTCCGCTTTAAATAATTTATTTATAAGCGTTTTACCGAGCTTCTAATGTCATTCGAATAACGTCTAAGGGAGGGTTGATCGTTTCATTTAGATTTATAAGCCGTTTAGAGGTCTGAGTCCGCCTTTTTCCGGTCTTTTATATGTATGTGCCCAAAACATAACAGCAATACCTGTGTGTGTAAGTGTAGTATAATAAATAATACTCAAAGCAATCATGCTACATTGTTACGTAGATTCACGCTTGTAAGTCTTCGAGAGGGTAGCAGAGATGTATGATTCTCGTATTTAGCCAGCTATGTGTAAGTATCTACCACCTAATTAGAGGCAAACTTATTACATTCTATATGCCACATTTCCAGCCTTTGTGCTGTTTCTAAGATTTGCCTTATAGACAAACTTAATAGTACTTTCGAGAATCAAACTTAAAGGCTAACGATCAGACGCAAGTATAGACCGCGGGAACATCGAGGCAATTGTATTAACTAGTATAGATTATTTTGATTAAGTATTGTATGTTTACTAAATAAAGAATGCTAGAAAATGTTACAGGAAATATCCACTACGACATGACGACTTATTAACCGTAACTACGTAGTGCCGCAACTCAAAGTCCAAGTCAAGTCAATGTCAAAAATTGTTATTTCCATAAAACTTTATAAACAATTCTTGGACATGTCAATGAACTGAAATATTAATTAATATATTAATAAATATATTAAGTGAATGAAGCCAGAGAAGTGTGTCAGGATCGTAGCAAAAGGAAATCCGTAGTCTCTGCCTACCTCTCTGGGAAACAGGCGTGAATCTATGTATGTATGTATTAATTAAAATATAATAATAAAAATAAATTAAATTAAATAAAATTTAGCATTGAAAAAGCTTGTTCGAGGAAGAGCTTTCATGAGAAGAAGTAGGCAAGAAACTCATGGCCACTCTTTTCAATCGCCAAATGTTTATTAACAATACAATTCAATTTTATATTATTTTTTACCCTACTGCGTCAGAATGTAAAATGTAAAATAACTACATAATATGTAGATTCAAATTAGTTAAACTAAATACTTTATGGTGTTGCAGGCGGGGACACACAATACTTTGTTACCTACGGGCAAAGAAAGATCTACCAAAACTACGTTTGTCACCGCATGTGGCACCATAAAGTATGCAGTTTAATTAATTTGAATATACATAATATGTAGTTATTGTATTATTTGACAAAGTAAGCTGATAAAATAATGCATTAGTCAGTTGACTTTTATATAGATATTGTGATACCTACTTGTTTTTCTCTTTTCAGTTCATTACTTTTAAGCAGCCGGGTTTTTTGTTTTTATAATAATAATTTTATCTTATATGAGCTGCGGTGTGTAATTGTTACTATAGTTTATTTCAATAAGATTTAAAAAGTAAATGTTTGGTAAATCTAAGATACGTATTAATATCTAACAAATGAAGTAATCGTCACAGCAATTCATATTTAGAATTAATTTAATGATATGATTAGAAATAGCCTGTAAGTGAAAGCAGCTCAATCCCAGGCATCTTATAATATATAATAATATATATATTATAAGATGTTCTATATATTCTGTGACTGAGTGATACCTTTTGAACATAATATACGCTTTACTACTATTTTAAATTTAATCAAACTTAGATTTTGAAAACACTCTTGGGAGTTTATTGTAAAAGCGCACACTTATTTCTTCTATTAATATTATGTATGTTGCTTTTCTTATAGTATAAGTCAATTTTCTTATATACATAAATTAAATTTGCATATATGTATTGGCTGGCTAACGTTAATATATTTTTTTATGTATCTCTTGTTTTCATATTGTAAATTGCTCGAATAGCCCTCTTCTGCAGTACGAAAATAGTTTGAATGTCGGCAGGATTTCATTTGTCGTATGGTATTCTACTGTGAATACCATACAACAAATGAAATATTACTACACTGTGAAAGTAGCTATGATAAACTAGCGTAGCGGTATCTATGTCAGAAAGATGGCAAATTTTTTGACTGCATACGTTGCAGAACTGAGCCTATTCGACAATTTACTAATTTGTGGGCCCCACTGCAGCTTTGAATCTAATGTAATCCCTAGAAGTTGGGTGGTATCGACGAGGTCCAACACGTCGTCTTTAATTTTTATAGCTGTTTTTACTTGTTTAACATTCAAACCAGTGAACCACTTTAGAGATAGCAACGTCCAGAACCGTTTCTTGGAGTTTTAATTTAAATAATAATGTAGTTTCCTGATTAATATTTCATGAAGTACACAGTCCAAAGCCTTGGACGAATCATAGAAAATATCTAGCATATCTCGTGATTCCACCCAGGCGTCAAAAATATGTTTTACAAGCTCAACACCGGCAACAGTTGTGAGTGTAACACAAAATAATCTTTTCAACAATTTTGCTATGTAATGTAGGCAACGCAAATATAGGTCTGAAATTTGTGGGGTCTGATGTGTTATCTGATTTAAAGAGAGGTATTATTTTACTGTTATTCCTTAAACCAGGGAAAATACCAAATTCAATGCATTTGTTAATAATTTAGACTTCAGCAGCATACAGACGTATGCTACTTAAGTAATAATAGATCTTATAACTGTAATGGAGTTACCTCAGAGGTCAGAGGTTTTCGTAATGACAATGCTATTTAAAAAGGTATAATATTTTATGGACTAACGTACTGAATATTAAAATCACTATCACGTTTGGTAACGTTTTCTTTTAGAAGAGATTCGGCAGCAGTGGGTGATGAGTTCAAATGTGGCTATAATATGGCTATCAAATGTAATATGTTGGCGCCTTACATCTGGCCACACTCAACCGGGCGTCAACGGAAGACACCGAGAGGCGCGGAGAGCATTCCTGAGCTGCGCGCGCGCCTCCGCCCGAAGCTCACTCGGCTCTTAGACGCGCTAAAGTACGGCCATTTCATTGATATAACGTTCTATAAGGCCTAAACACGTCTGTAAAAATTTCTCAAATGCTGTGCTACCTCTAAATCCGATGTGATAGTGATATCATTAACATTCAAACAAAATTTAGAATTTCTATATTTGTGTTTCCCAGCCTCGCTATTAATAATACTCCAAGTGATCTTCATCTTATTACTGTTTTTAATCTTTGAGCTCATATATATCGAGACTTGGCAGCTTTGCAAGTTTTCCTAAAACTATTGAATATTTTTTTACATATCCATGAAATTGTTCACTAGTATTATAATTTCTTTTACCATATAGTTCATTATAGTCTCGTCCTACTCTTGTGTAAACCAGCAGTAGCCCATTCCCTAAAATATGCATTCCCTAAAATATGCATTTCCTTTAACTATGATCGTCTTGGGAGTAAAGACTGAATTTAATTCAGTACAAAATGTATTAAAAAAGTATTTAATAAAAGCAGGATGAAAGCAAGTTTATTTTTAAAACTCTCAATACGATTTACAGTTCTTGGTATTACAACAATATTTCGCTTTGCCAGATGCTTAGTAAAATCCAAGAATGTGATTTGTTAGCCCTGTGGCTAACAAATCACATTCTTGGATTTGGTCTGAATCTAACTGACTAATTATTTGTTTATTATTAACCACAATATCTGTAAGTATATTATCTAAATATGTTGCGGTAATAGTAGTATTCTTGTGGGCTCTAAGAATATGCTCTATAAGATTATGTGATTGAAACAACGCTTTTAATTCGGTACAAAGACAACAATTTTCTAGTAAATTAACATTAAAGTCAACACAAACAATAACATCATTTTTAGGTTTTGTAATTTTACATAGAACCTTATTAATAACCCGCTCGGAACAATCATATAAAGCTGAAAGTGGCCTGTATACATTCAATACCAACCACTGCAATTCTACACAGGCTATTTTAATAGTTCGTTTAAGAGATAAGCCGACAATGTCATAGCGCTCTTTAAATTTAAGCTCTTTATTATCAGTATCAATGAGCCACCATGTATTGCCTGTTCGCTGCAAAACGAGCTGCCTACCTTATCATTATTAAAATTGAACATGGACTGATTGCTTTTTAGCCAATGTTCAGTGAAACAGAATATATCAATAGCATTACAGTTCATGAACAATTATATTTCTAGTTCTTCGCTCATGATACCTTTTATGTTTTGGTGTTCCAATTTTATTTTATCTTTAGGTACTACTTTTGCTTCTAAAATATTTCGATTTAGTGCCTATTATTTTAGACTTTATATTCATGTCACTAACGCAAGAGGTCCTCTCTATTATCACATTATTTAAGTTAGATTATTGGAATTACTTATGTCATTATTAGAATTACTAATTAAAATGCCTGAGTTGAAATAATTACTCATGTCAGTATTTAAATTATTAATTACAATGTCAGATTCATTTAAATAACTGCTCTTGTCAATATTTAATTAAGAATAATAAATATTAGTCATTAATGTAATGGCTGAATTATTGTGCATGTCAATGTTACGTTGCTCAATATAAGTATTTTATTTAGTCAAGTTCTTGGCTGATATAGAAAAAAGTATGATAGCGATACAGCTAACAAATTTGTTAGTGTCAATAAAATGAAACTTGTCATAATTTTGACCGTTTATTCAACTAATTGTGCTTTATTGTATTTTTATTATGCCTAATTATATTTTCCTCCCGTGGCAAACCTTTACTCGGAGGAAGTCAGAAGAAATTCACAATAAATTTTCACATTTAAATTTGATTAATACTTAAAATAACTTTAAAACTATTTTTTGTTTACATTTCCTCTATTACCTACAAAATTAGTAGGGAAGTATTTTCATTAAGATTGTAAACAAGTTAGGCAAACAATGATTGGTCGTTGTGTGTCCCGGTTTTGAGTGTGTTAATAAGGAACCTACATATGTCCTTGCCAATTTCGTCGCTGAACATTACTATGTATTTATCAATATGTGTGTTACTCACATATTGCATAGAATGAAGGGAACTATTATTTATTAACTGTTTTTTTTGACAAGCATTGGCATAGAGGAGAGACCACATGTAGACCGGCAATCCAATGAGTGCATACAATCACTAGTGCGAATGTAGATGTCTGGTAATGATTCATTATTACAACTACAAGAATTAATTAGCTTGCCTATAGCCTACACTTGCTCCCTACTCTGTTTTTAGCCATCTCATACTTAAGTGTGATGGATTTTAATCATTCCTGAAGTCGGCCATTTTCACACTGCAGCACTTGCGTATTTTTTTTGTACTGCAATGAGACACTGTCTAATTCAAATGAATACAGTTATAAAAGTTTTAAATAGCATTATCGTTTAGAAAACCTCTGACCTCTGAGGTAACTCCATTACAGTTACAAAATCTATTATCATTTTGTAGCATACAGGCTGCTGAAGTCTAAATTATTAATGCATTGATTTGTGTGTTTTCCTTGATTTAATGAAAAATAGTAAAATACTACCTCTCTATAAAACAGGTTACACATCAGACCCAACAAATTTCAGACTTGGTCAATCTGTTGCAGCCTCTGCCTGTTCAAGGACATACTATCAATAAATTTATGTTTTAATACAAGATTCTTGGTGCTGCTATAGTATTTCTTAATTTTAATATACTTTTTCAATTTCGTGTTGCTACATTTAATAACCCTCACAGATTTACTGGCAGGACTAGCAGGCTTTTCATCACAAGCGAGTTCTATAATTAAATAAGGATGTTTATTATTAACTGTAGCAGAATTGAAAGAAAAAATTAAATAAGTTTATTTGACGACATACTTACGCGAATAAAAAGAAATTAAAAAGAAAGATAAAACTTATAAGGGTGTCGTTAAAAAGGTATTATCTCAGCATTAGTCGTAAACGTTAAAGGTGTGACGACACTGGTCTTGCGACAATACCTATATTGGTGCTGGTGTCTAACAACTCATCAAACAAACTTTGATTTGATGCAGCTATAATGGTGTTATTATGTGCTTCTAAGTCTGAGATCTTACAGTTCGCTTGATTTGATGTAAACTTGTTCGTAACTGATATAAACACTATAAACATGTCTGTATTTGACGCAATAATAGTTTTAATGCCAAGGCAGCGTGTTTGCAATTGACGTACACGTCACTGTTCGCTATCGATTGCCTCGACAACGAGCAAGCCAGGTTTTTGCGCGCCCTATCTCTCGTATTTAATATTAAAACCCCGTTGTTTACTCCCAGTAAAACGGATTTATTTCTTGTTTCCTAAATAAAGGGCAAATCGACGTTCGTAAAATCCAACGGTACCTATAATTCTGTGAGGTTTTCACGAAAATACCGGAGGGCTCGCGTGATTTTCAAACCAACATTTATGTCTGTAGACACGGCAGCAGTTATACTCAAATGATTTGCGACGAATAGAAAAAGTCTAAAAGGCGGGACATAACAAAGTTTTTCTTATCTCACAGTACTATCTGTGAAAACTATCGTTATTTTCTACTACCTTCGAAGTGGCACTGCTGTGAGTTATGCTATGCTTCGTTCAAAGACCGTGATAGGGTATAAAATATGTGTTCATTGTAATATTATGTCTTCTTTAGTCGACGATGCACTTTTATATAATAACAAATGGTGATGAGCATTTATAGAATAATATTATAGAATAGCATATTATTCAAAGGAATTAAACTTGGATTCGAATTATTTATTCAAAGTCAACTACACTACTTCGTATAACGAAAGTAACACTTATAAAGTTACCACCAAGTTTCCAAATGGTAGAGGTTTTCTGGGAAAATACGGCCAAGAATCTCTTGACCACAATTTTAAACCCGCCGAAGCGGTAAAGTTTCTATATTAGTAAGTATTTTACTGGTCAGAATGGTAAGAATTGGATTGAGAGTAAAATGTTACACATACAGATAGATAAGATATACAGCGCGTATCTGTGTATCTCCCCACTGTACTAACAGACCTGAAAAGTAACAGGTAGTCGTTTCTTTTGGTCAAACATCATTTACCGAGGTCTTCTACTTCCTACTTTATTTTTCTTATACTTACTTTCATTCCCCATTTTCTTATTTCAATACACATGTCTATTTCCAAGCGTCGATATTAAAAACGTTTTTTAATACTACGGGGCGCATAAGCAATTACTTGTTCAAATAAACATTCAACAAAGTAGCAGCCATATTCTCGTTCCCATATTGCTAAGTCGACCAATAATAATTTGTAATATCCAACACATACGACGCAGAAATGCCTCTTTGTAATACTAGTATTGTCCATAAGAAACGTAAGATCGATGCGGTGAGTTTGCCAAAGGCCTTAAGGGGCAAGAAGGGACATTGGGTGATCCCTTTATCCGGGATTTGCGCACAGTGGCCCGCAATTGTCAGCGGCCTCGGGGGAAATGCGCCGCACATTATTTATTTACTGTACACATTATAATAAGGGAAACTTCCTGCGTTTATTGCTATTTGTGTGTCGAAATTCGAGTTTTGTGTGTGTTGTTCGTAGTTAGATTAGTTTAGAACAATTTATCATGAAAGTATGTGTAATTAAAAAAGCTATCACTAAAATTACTACGGGCAAATGATATTAAAATACTGGTTAGGTTTTTATATGTCTATTTTATGGTTGTTAACGTACATACCTTTGTGTTATTTAAACGAATATAATAGATTCGAATAGCCTTTTTTATTACTACTTTTACGAGCAAAAACAACAAGCGCCGCAAAGTGATATTAAAGAAAACATAGCTACAAATTACTTCTTTTTTAAATGTTGAAAGAGAACTCAACAAATTGGTTCATAAAAAACTTGAATTAACCTCTTGTATGCCGGAATACCAGACATAATAGAAAAAGCATTGTGTCTCGCGTAGATCCACGTTCCGGCATACCACAGGTTAAATAAAAATTGCTTTTTATTTAATTTTAAACGTAATGTTTATTGGAAAGGTTTTGCATTCCTATTAAGAAATATATTTTAAAGTTCGGTAGTCTACGAGTTCATCGTCTGTAGTGGCGTTTTATTAAGTTAGTTTCTTTTTCTGTGTATTGGGTACATGATGTTGTGAGGATGCTTAGTAATAGTACTAAAGATGATTTTACAGTAATATCTTTTTGTGATCTAGCCCAAGTGATTTATATCGATTATTAATAAGCCTGTCATCATTAAAGTATATAGCGACGAAAAAATGCCTATCAGACGTTTTAATCGCCATATCAGCACGGCATTATTTGGCTTTTCTGTAAGGAATCTATCCCGTTTCCGTGGCGTTAGAAATCTAAAGGAATTATAAAACTGGAAACCTAATCCAATTGGCTATAGCCAAATAAGGTACTGGACTTGTGGTCGAGAGATGTTTAAATCGAATGCCACTCATTGCTACCAGTGACGTAACTATACTTTCAACGCAAGTATTTTTCAACTATACTAGCAAGTAGTTTAGTTGGGGCAGTTAATAAGAATAGTAATTTTTAAAAACAAATGGGTAATAATAATTATTTTTAAAACTAAATTCAAAATAATAATTTTTAAAAACACAGTGGTCTTTTTTAAAATTTGTAATACCGATATTGTTTGAATAAGCGTTTTTATAATATGTAGGTATGTTAGATCCACCAGTTTCAGAATAGTTGCCAAGATGGTTCTCATAAAAATGTCTATGAAATTTGTTACGTGCCGTCAAGAACATAAATAATTCTGAACGGTTTACGATCTCTACACTAGTTCTGTCGCAGACCTTTGACTATAGTATCTTTCTGTTTTAAGTTCATATAACAGATATCTGCAATTTTCTCTGCAGCTTCGGTTATGTATTTTTTCACTGAGGTGGATTTCCTTTTGAAAAGGGAAAAAACCTGCGTAACGGTGTCACCCCGCTAATGACTTTAAATAAAATAAATTACAGTTAATTCCTACAGATGTAATACGAAATGCAGCAACAAAATGTAATTCGTTACTTTTAATTTAAATTAGAAGTTTTTTTTACTTTACACAGGCTTTAGTATAGCGTGTTAATCAACAATCAATGAAACATTAATATACAAAGAACAACTAGATTAATTACTACATACATTTATGTGTATGTAGAGCCGCTACGACATTTTTAAATATACATGTCCAAGAAGTTTGGAAGCTGTTAGTACTTTAAGGCCTTTGGCTCTCTGGCTATCAACCTAAAATAGTAAGCTTACAAATTCGCATATAGAGTCATACTTATGCTTGTTATTATGTTTGGTTATTAACTATGAAATAGACGTTTTTGTCCTTCATTTAATTTCGTGGCGGCTGTACAAAAACAGTAGTTATTTTATATTCCACGAGAATAGGCTCTAGATTTATTAATAATATGTATTATTAATAATAAATATCAATAACCTTTTGTACAATTTGTGTTTAAAATTGTATCGATTAGTGTCCGCCCATATTCAGTATTTTAATTTGCCATAATTACATAATGGTTGATGTTTTTAGACAAACCATAGTGGCCTAAATGAAAACAACAATGCATGAAAAAATAAACATAAAATACGAACTAGCCATTTAAAGAATATTGATGAAATAGTTAGTATGAAAACCACAACTATTTTCTTTATGCAAAGCGGCAACTTCATATTTACACTGTTATTATTATCGATATTTACAGTTATGTGTAAAAGTTGTCTGTTAGTAACATAAGGATAAATACCTACTCTTAATACAAGCTCGTTGCATCACCGCCCCCTCCCTGCGGATCGTATGAATTTATCGTCGTTATGTGTTTCTTTTATTTTCAAGCGAGGGTGGAAACGTTTTTAATTTTTACACGTAACTCATGTCGAGGGTGCGGCGAAAGTATTTGTTCCTTTATGAGTTTTACAGAGAATTGCAAATTATGTTTTTGTTTTAGAACGATGCCGTTAAACGAGGTAAGACCTTGACTGCTATCAATAAACAATCGTGTTTGTTGAGAACTGAAATACAAATCAAGAATTATTTTGAAAACAAGATAATTGTATTATTTATACACTGATTTGTTTAGACAAAATTATTTTATTTTTTATTGTTTTTGAAAAAGACAACGCCAGACAACTATGAATAAATCCTGTGTTGCGGGGGACTTTACAAACATTCAAACAACAGACACAAAGACTCGGAACAACCATTTGTGGATCACAAAGTTTTGTCTTGTGTGGGATTCGAACCCACAACATTCGGAGCAGTGGCAGTGGCGAGGCGATCACTTAAATTACTACGCCATCCGTGCTTATCAGTCAATATGTTAGGTTTTATACGAAATGCTGAACAAAATATTGCATACAGACAGGTAAATTGGTTATAAGTAGTATCAGTAGTAACACTTAAGATAAATAATAAATTAGTAATAGAAATAAACACACTATATCAACGGATTTATCTAAAACCAATAACACAATAGCGTAGAATAAATTCGTAGCGCGCTCGTAGCAAACCGTAGCACGTCTACGATATCGTAGAGGCGAATATAAAACAAGATGCGCATACGAAATAAGGCTTTGTTAGTCATGTCATTGTTTATTACTTATTTGTATTTTAATGAATATACACATATCTGTATCTTATGTGGGGGCCAGTCAGTGCAGACCGGCGACACTTCGACCCAGTGGGATCTTTTGTGTCGACACTCTCCAAATAACGACTGCCATAGATGTTCATGGCAGCCGGGACCGACGGCTTAACGTGCTCTCCGAGGCACGGAGCAGGCGATAATTGTCAATCATGAATATACACATATAGTTCATTAGTTTACTTGTATTGGCAAGGCCTTTAAGTGCACTCCTAAGCCATTATTGAATTATTATCTCCCTACCTGTATAGTTAAACGTCCGTCCATCTACGTCGCTATAAAATCTATGCTCCTAAAGATTTTTTTGGATGAATTTTAAGCTATAGCGCCATGTTTGGAATTGTGCCCGATAGACAGCATTTGGCTCGTTCACAAATGCGTAGTACGTAAGCGTAGCTGATGCATCGTAGCTATGACCTATGCCTAAGTTATCAAGGACGGAGAGGCGAGATTCTGTTGTGCTAGTCTCGCTGAAGATATATTCATAGTATCGTCAGATTTACAAATAGCTGTGATCAATCAATACTGTTTGGCAGACGTCAGCTATGTAGGAAGTAGGAGTTTATCGTGTCATTGTTTGGTAAATTTATTTGTGCGGTTTGATCGTACACTGAATATTTATGAGTCATTATGTAATCAGAATTTAATGGTTGGAACGGCTTTCGTCTTGTTATTGGGGATTTTACAACGTTATATTATCTACGTAAGCAGTTTACTTTAATAGAGCTTTGTATTTTATACTGTCTTAAGGATAACTCACAGGTTTATTTGAACAAAAAAACAAATTCATTTTAATTCCTGTATTGCGGGTGATTTTATAAACATTAAAACAACGGGCACAAAGAACATCCAGACTCAGAACACCTATTTGTGAATCACACTTTTTAGAATTCGATAAAAATCTTATACAACAGCTTTGTCCGTCCGTCTGTCTGTTATACAACTTTCAACTCAAGAACCGTAAGAGTTAGAGACTTGCGGTCAACGCCATTCGAATCAGCATAGTCGATATACCCCCGAAATTATTATGACCTTTGACCTCTGATCGAAAGGTCACTTTGTATCACGTGACCTTTGCATATTACTTGAACCATTTTTTCGAACTCTAAGATTTACGGCAATTCATTGCCGATTCTCACTTGTTTTTGTTCCATGTGTGGATCGAACCACAGAATTCGGTATGGTGGGACTGCCCAGGCGACCACCTTAATCACTACGCCATTGGTGCAGTCTAAAAGTCTGTATTTAGAAAGAAATACGTATAGTCGTATATACGTATTGACGTTTTATTCTAATTACTGCTCATACCTATTATGGTCTGTAGAATAACATCTAGCCTATGTTATGTGTGGCACACTAACCATTAAGCGACGAAAAATGATTTATCTTTTGGACTTAATTTTAATCTGTAAAAACACGTCATTGTGCATAACAAACATGATGGATTAACCATTTGTAATATCTTGCATGCAATTGTATGTACTCACACACATGTTTATGCAAATAAATTATCTTGTATCTCTGAAAGAACGCAGTCAAACAATCTTGTACTGTGTCTGTGTGGTTAGTTGGTATTTAAGAGTCCCACACTATAGGGAATTTTAATTCTTGCACGCGTACAGCAGTTTTTCTAGTTTTGTTTTTCAAGGTCAACATAATATAGCAATGTTACCTTTTGAATTGCTTACTACTTTTAAATGTTAGCTATTATACAAGATTTCTCCCTCCTTGGTCCTGTCACATATGGTTGTACTTAAATTAATTAGGTAAGTATCATTAATCTTCAAGGGTACGATTGCCGAATTGGGAAAAGTGTTATTGCGTTCTTCTAGTAATATATTCGCAGTAGTAACGCAGAGTCTTAATCTATGTTGCTCCCTATTACGTGTCATTTAACAATATAGTTGGCAATCAATGGTGAAATTGTAGAAGGATATTTTACTATCAAATCAAATCGTTTTACAAATAATATAATAACATAGGTGGTAGAGGTACAAGCTATAAAATATTGACAATGTATACTATGTATTCTCGGTTTCGCCTTGTAGGGCGTAAAAATGCTATGTCTTTATGTTGTATAACATTATGTAATATTTATCGTGGTTTAATGATTGTTATCAAATTAATTGAAGTAAATAAAACCGTTCTCAAGTAAAGCTTAGGTGGTGGTCCATAGCACGACAATGATCGGTCTTCCTGAGGCGTCTAACTGCTCGTCTACGGCAAGGAGTACCTATAAACTGCGCTCCACCTCAAGGGCCACTCCAATTAGAACAGGTTGCCGTTAAAATACTGCTCTAGCGTTAGTTTTGAGAGTACTATTAGTGTTTGAAACAGTTTGATGGTAAACTGTTTCATTCGGACAGTGTACAAAATTACAGCGATGTCAATGCTATTTATTTGTATGGTACTGATTCTACACGCATCACTATAACAGCTGTGTTGTTAAACTGTTTTAAGACCAAAGGTATTCAGAAAAATATAATGATCTTTGTATCTTATGTGGGGGCCAGTCAGTGCAGACCGGCGACACTTCGACCCAGTGGGATCTTTTGTGTCGACACTCTCCCAATAACGACTGCCATAGATGTTCATGGCAGCCGGGACCGACGGCTTAACGTGCTCTCCGAGGCACGGAGCAGGCGATAATTGTCAATCAATACGCACATAATTTCGAAAAGTCATATACCTTCCGAAAGTCAGCGGTGCGCGACGTGGGTTCGAACCCGAGACCCTCTGCATTGCAGTCTGTTGGTCTCCCCACTGAGCTATCGCTGCTCTTTTTATAATGATCTTTACTTGTATAGTGTATGGTTTGCCATATGGCCTGCCTCATCGTAACCAGTTACCATAGCATAATAGCCGCATGCAATACCAGGTTATTATTCATGTATTGTCATTCCTTTAAAATAAGAATCTTTGTGTTACCAGCGCATGGGTAAAATTATTTTCTCAAGCAGTCTATTAGTTCTAGTCATTGCAGCAAGACAACAGAAGGATGTTGGGCTGCCAGTTTTTGTAGTCGCTCACACTAGGACCAACCAGTCGGGTTGCTACAGTATACACGAGAGCCTATATTTAAGTTAACTTTATATACTCTCACACCTGTCATCAGTACGGATATTAAACAAGTCGCAATTGCGTGCGTCATGACCGCGTGCGTTCATTGCTCAATACTTAAATACCCGCCAATGGTATGCCTGTATAAATCTTGACGATGCCGACATCTATATATTAAAACGTGAAGCAAAAACTTTGTACCCTTTTTTACGAAAATTGCGCTGATGAAGGAGTATGAAATTTGGCATAGTTAAAGTTTATATGGAGAAGGGGGGGCGAATCCTAATATTTTTATACGATATGCATTAGAAATACATAATTAATTTAAAAACACTACACGCACACAACCATGCATTTGACACAAGCAGTCGAATCGCGTTTGTAGTATTTCAGCATTGTTCGGTTGTACTTCGTAGAAATGTGATTATAAGGGTATAGTGATAGACAATAAAACCTTAATAACGATCAAATTTAAATTTTAAATAAATGATGAGCGAATTTCGATCACATTGCGACTGCTGGTACTATTAATTTGGCAAACAAGCTTACGGACTGCCAGATGTTAAATGATCCTAATAAACCACAACGACGTCACTAAGATACCACTTAATTATGAGCATGTACATATTATCAACTCAGCAATATAGATCTATTGCTAACAGAAAGGAGGTTTTGTTGTTTTACCAGTGAACATGTGTTTTACGTACTGCAATGGATATTTGTAGTTCGTCCAACTTTATACTGTATTTGCCGACCTTGCTGCTCTCCTTTATTGGTGTTTGCGGTACACTCGTGTTCCACTAGTAACGTCTAACGGCTTTGCTTACTTAGGACGTGAACGGTGAGCCACGGCCTTACAATTGTGTGTTTTGGAATAAGAGAATAAGTGTTTTAAGGAAGAACGTAAACAACTTTTTGGATTTATGTCGGTATTATTAGATAAACAATTGTGTATTGATAAGTATTTGCAAATATCATCATTTTATAGATATGGTCCCCCTTGCTGGTAAGCATTTATAGTTAATTGTAGACGATAGCAATACTTTGAGTAGGTACTATTGGCGTGCCGCCAAACTCTCAAAACAGGAGTAGTTTTCAATTCAACTACCCTTTGATTCTTGAAATAGGTTGTCATTCAAAGGTCAACAATGGCCTCTCTGCGGTCAGAGTCTGGAAGGTCTATTCCACTAGTCCCTCAGTTCCCCCTGGAGGGGAGAGATTTTCCACTCTTCCCTACCATGACGTCACTCGTTGGGTTGATTGGAATTTTTCTATTCTTCCTTCTAGGGTGCTGGTAGGGACTAGAGGAGTAGTGGAGTAGAGAAAGCTTATTAACCGTATAAATATAACATAGTGTTGTTTAGCTACAATCTTCTGTAGGGTGTTTAAATACAGATGCTTCTGTAATCTACCACTCAGCGACTGTCAAAATTAGATAAACTTTTACCTTACTTGTAATTTGAAGCGACATGTTCATATATTTGAAAAATCTTGTGTTAGGCTATAATGATTATAAGAGCAACAGGCATAGGTACATCTTAGGAAAAATCCTTACTAATATTCTAAATGCGAATACGAGTGTGTTGGTTTGCTACGCTTTCAAGCCTTACCTACTCGACCGAATATCATGACATTTCGTATATACGTTCTTAGGTGTATAGAAAAGGGTTTAGGGTATCTTAAATCCAGAAAAAAGAATACTGCGTCCGAGTAAATCCGCGAGCAAAAGCTATTTCTGTAGTACTTTCACAATTATTAGATCTTTAGTCACTAACTAATTGGTAAGATCACCTAGCTTAGTCGAAGATCCTCCCTTTCTCTTTCTCACAACATAACATTTCATTTCTACACGAGGCACGATCCTACAGAAACCTCTATAATAACATCTCGAGAGCGTCCAATATGCGTTCTTTTCATACTATGTATTTCTATAGAGGTCGCTTGAGAGATTGACCGATAATATCACAAAGTTGCGGTGAAGTGGCCGCACTCCGTCTATGTGAGGAGGAAACCCAGAACGCTATTTATCATCTGTTGTGACGGGTGACGTTGCTGTCTCCTGAGGATTGATGGTTGTGGTGCGAGGACGCTTCTGTTGTACGCGTGTAAGAATTGGCTATTTTCTTAACTATGTATCATATTTGCTGATTGTTTTATTAGCCTCTTGGAGAACCTATGTTTATGCAAGATTTTCATTTGATTTTCTTTATTTAAAATCAGAACTCCCATACTAGAACGTTGTAAATCCTTTACAACGTTTAAACAACGCACACAAAGAACATCGTGAATTGGAACAATTATTATTTGTGGATTACACACATTTTTGTCTTGTGTAAGGATTGCAGCCACAACACTCAGCGTAATGACAATGCAAATGGCAATTGATTACTGATGAGCAAAATATATAATAGTATTTG
Source organism: Catocala fraxini (assembly GCA_930367265.1). Taxonomy (NCBI): domain Eukaryota; kingdom Metazoa; phylum Arthropoda; class Insecta; order Lepidoptera; family Erebidae; genus Catocala; species Catocala fraxini. The sequence goes on from OV884037.1 coordinate 9,050,757, forward strand.
GTAGACATTAATAATTTCACCACTAGTACGTCAGTCAATAACATTCAGAAAAATAAACATGATTAAGTGGATGAAATACCTAAACAAGTAATAATTTTCTAGAATATTAACTTAGTCATATAAAGTAATAAGAACCAACTATTTTATATCTGGTTACAAAAAAAAAGCTACTGAATCTACTGCTATAAAAACGATAAACATATAAAATACGCTATATAAACAAAATTCTATAATTTTCTTTACCGAAGAACTTCTCAATATATAAAACTTGGTAACTCCATTTCTCGGTAAACGCGTGCTAGTTTGTTAAAATATTCCTCGCAGAGTTAGGCTGTAGTTGGGGTTGTTCGATCGAACGAGTCCTATTTGCACACGTAGAACAGAAATCAGAACATCGTTGGCAATTTAACGGCTTATACTTAGAGCAAAAAGTATCAATGGAAACATTCCAGTGAAAACAATGTCATTGAAAGGATTATAGTCCTGTGTGCGAGCTATAGGTATCGATATCGAACAGTTGATATCATTTATTATAGCGCTGCCAACATTTTATTTTTACTAGCGCTTACCCGCGCCTTTGCTCGTGCTAGATGTACATAGGTTAGGTTACTAACAGTACTTTTTTCTGGATAAAAGGTACCTTACGTCCTTTTTTGTTTTCCTGACAACGTGTATACGAAATTTCATGATGATCGGTTGAGTAGTTAAGGTGTGAAAGCGTAACAAACAAACTCATATTCGCATTTATAATATTAATATTAATATAATAATAATATTCTACCACATACACACAACACCATCTAGCCCAAACTAAGCAGAGCTTGTACTATGGGTACTAGACAATGGATAAACATACATACACACATTTTTTTTTGTTGTAAATACATACATACATATTATACATAGAAACACCCAGACCAAGACAAACATCCATGTTCATGCACACAAATGTTTGACTTGTGCGGGAATCGAACCCGCGACCTCAGGCGTGGCAGTCGGTTACACTAACCACTACGCCATCGAGGCCGACGTTCTTTACGAACAAGACAAGACGAATTATCAAAGTAAAATATTCTATTATCCTAACTAATATTATATATGTGAATGTGAGTTTGTTTGTTTGTTACACTTTCACGCTTTAATTACTCGACTGATCATTATGCAATTTCGCATACACGTTGTCAGTGGTACAGAATAGGATATATTCATCCAGAAAAATACTGTTACTAATCTAACCTAACATAATTTACATTTACGCGAGCGAATTTGCGGACAAAATCAAGTAGTGTATAAAACTGTTTGGCTGTCGTATAATACATAGAGACAATAATGTATTTAAATATGTACATACATAAACCGTTCAAGTTTTACACTATGCATTTCAGAGCTTGCCATTACTGAGACGAGATCGACGAACTGAGCTGATCTCATTAAGCGGCCAGCTCTGGCCTCATCCGCTATGCAGATGATGGCTTTGATCCACCCTGCGACCCCTACCCCTTCAGACATCCCCCCATAGTAGGAGGTACCGGTCTAACGAACTTTAATGACGCCTACAAAGAACGGATTAGATTATTGGCTCCTTTAAGCCGCGGAATTATAATTAGTAAGTAAATTAATTGTTCGTTAAGTATTTACATTTATCGTGTGTAAATAATTATGTACAAATATTTGTATAAAGAAGCTTGTTTAAATTTTGGTGAATGGTGTGAAGGTGTTTTTGTATTGCTTTTTAATTTAGGAATTTATTGAAGTATGTTTGAGATGCTTTGTGTGGTTTAAGTTATAATTGGTGTCATAAAATATGACTTATAGAATGGGTGTTTAAGTACTTGACTACGCAGATTAAGAAACCGTTATCTCGCTATTAGTAGAGCATAGAGTGTAAAGGCTTGCTCCCTACAATATATAAATAATTGTGTGAACCACATATAGTTGTTCAGAGTCATAATATTTTTTTGTAACGGGTTTGTTTGAAATATTAATCATTCCTCCGTGAGACAGACTTATTCATAGAGTGAACAAAGTTTTTTTTTTGTTATAATATTACTAGCAATTTTGATTTCAAATGACTAGTATTCTTGTTAACCCACCAGCTAAGCTAGAATGATTGTGTTAGGAGTGGGTTCACGTCACTAGTGCAATGGGTGGGATTCGAACCCGTGACCTCTCGATCGCAAGATCGCTTTATCCATTGGGCTACCGCCGCTTGAAAAATGCCAGAATGGAATGTCTGGCCGCTGATGTGCCGCTTAAAGAGTTGAATACAATGCTTTGCAGCGTGATCTATCACGGTTGCCGTATGTATTACAGGAGTTTGTGGTGAACAACAATGGAAGATAATGTTGCCTTTGCATTAGTAGTTACAACAAACTCCATATTTATAACCTAACGGTTGGGGCTGAAGAGAAGATATATTAAAATTAGTGTACGGTATGTGTTCTATTATAATTATTTTAAAATCCTCATAACATAGCACGCGGCACGCTGGAATCGTTTTGAAGACTTTCTTTCTTCCTACACTTTCTACGATACACTATCGGAGCGTGTTAGTAAGAACTACAGAAGCAATACAAATATGACACTTATATTGCCGATTTGCGGTTACTGCCTGCACTCTACGCTATCTATCATTCTGCCCAAATATTTTTATTACTTTCGCCTCTACCAGAAGGATATTGCGCAGTATTTAGTACTCTGTGCATACTATAGCGTATACTCGGCCTTGAACTGCTATGAACTCTTGATGACTGCCGATAGTTTACGTCTTACGAATGCGACAGTTGTCGCGCCAGCAAAAATGTTAGCGATAAAATTTCTATTCGTTGGTATCTCTATGATGTTGATATTATTTGGCTGCAAGAATATACAGATGAATACTTTAGCTTTTGCCAAAGTAAGGTATTTTTATTATAGGTTAATACTTTAAGTATTGTGTTTTTAGTTCTGATTTTTATCACGTTGAATTGTTTGTTCTGTGTGTGTGTGTGTGTGGTGTGTGTGTGTGTGTGTGAAGACAATTGCTGTCCGTGTGGTCTTGGGTTTTATACGGGACAGTCAACGTATTATTAGGTTTTCCGGTCAATATAATTATTATATAACAATATTTACCTATTATAGATATACGAGCACAATGTATCGTTGTACTACAATATAAGCATATATCAAGTAACAAGATTTTATTCATACGGGTTGCCGATTTGGTTTTTGTTGTTGACAAAACTATATCGTGATTCGATTTAAACTCCATCTGCACGACGAACGACGAACTCGCGATTCGTATAACAATAATAATAATCTGAAAATAGGACAAGAATTTTTAGGTTTATAGGAATTTTAGAATTTAATAGCTAACTTTGTTTGATTCTGTTTTTATATACTTAAAAACTGCTATAAATTAGCATGGCAGCGGTGAAATTGCTTTTATTTATTTATGTATTTACGCTGTTGAAAAGTTTTAAAACATCAGGGCACAAGTATACCTAAGCTTAAATTAAATATCATATAGATACACATTTTCTACCATATGCTGACCGAACCCGCAGTATTCGATACACAAAACACGACCACCAAAACCATCCTACCATCCGTGCAATAGCAGTCAAAACTCATATTAGCTTACATAAACCAAATGCCAAATTTTGCATCCCAACACGTATAATATAAAAATATTTCAAGTTGCAAAACCTCTCGATTTGTCGATAAACGATAGAGCGGATCCCGTGGGATTAGCCCCTAGTCCCGGGATCCGGGAACTACGCACATTAGCCCGTGCTTATCGCCGCCGGAATCACCTATACGAGGATATGAGGGCTCTGCGTTATGTCTTAATACCGACTTCATAGGACGCTTACACATTGGCTGACACTGTATTGACCCGACAGGTTCACGACAAATAAGAAACAGTTTCCTTTTATATTTACCCACATTTCTTTTACGTTATATTTCTATTGTTACATTATTGATAATAATAATAATAATAATAATAATAATAATATTCTATCACATACACACAACACCATCTAGCCCAAACTAAGCAGAGCTTGTACTATGGGTACTAGACAATGGATAAACATACTTATATACTTTTTTTTTTGTAAATACGTACATATTATACATAGAAACACCCAGACCAAGACAAACATCCATGTTCATGCACATAAATGTTTGACTTGTGCGGGAATCGAACCCGCTTAAGATGATGATGCTTTCATATTCATTTTCAATTTAAAGTTAATGTTTTGCGGTTGTTTAACTAGTAGATTAATTAGTGTGTGAGTATTTTTTTAATTATTATATTTGTATGGCAAGAACCATTACCTAATACATATTATATAACATCGCTTGTATTTGCAAGCAAAGTTATTATGGTTTTAATTATAATTATATAAATTATTAATGTCATTGCAGAGGGTCTTATGTAATAGAAAGAATGTCATGTGATTGTTCTACATCTCTGAACAGACATATCAGACATCTTTTACAGACATAGTCGTACTACCTTATGTTATGAATATCTCTCCTTCAACATGTTGCAGTTGCTGTTGTGGAATGGTCGTGTTGGTATTTAGATGCTTATGTGTAAGTGCCCTAAGACTGTACGAATGTGTGTGTGTGTGTGTGTGTGTGTGTGTGTGTGTGTGTAGGCGTGTATTGAGTGAGACCTTTGCCGTGCGGTGTTTGAAGTAAGCTATGTAATTAAACGTAAGGAATGTCTTTGGGATAGTTCACTTCTATCGTCGTGTATTGAAGTTTGTTGTTCTACAGATAAATCAATGTTCACAATAGTTGCTTTGTTGGTAGTTTGTTCTATATTGTTATTTTTCCCTAGTTGTGAAAGTTTGAAACACAGAATTATTTTATTGTATGGTCAATAGACAACTTTAGATTGGCAGTTTCCAGCTACTTACGATTGCTTTTTAATTTTTGCGTAAAAGTTTCACATGATTTCATAATGGTCCACTAATCATCAGCAGTACTGAGAAGTATTCGTTACAAAAGACTTCTATCGTAGAGAAAGACGCATTTAAAAAAAATATATCAATTGATATTGCATAAAAAGGCACTGTGCTATTAGTAGAGGACTATTATGATCTTTATGGAGACTATAGAACTCGCGAGTTGCGGCGAGCAACTCTAGGTGGTGCTAGTATCTACATATATGCTACGATAATACGTTACCATCAGGCAAAACGTAATTTGTATACCACCTTAACTGCATACAGATGGAAAATATTCGCATACTTATCCTTTTTTACAAGCGAAAAACGAGTAACAACGCATGTAAAATAACTTGAAATTATAATAAACTAGTTTCTGTCCATATTTTGCCCCACCGCCCCCTCCACCTGACTTTCACGTAAACGTCTAACTGGGCAAAAAATATCTTCGACCTAAATCAGCACCGTTTCAATCAAATCCATTCAACGGTTTACTTGTGCAAACCTCCAAACATCTTCACCAATTTTCACATTTATATTAGTAGGATGACTATATAGTTAATTAACAAAGGCTCATTAAGATATTCATATAGCTACAGTTAATGGCACGCCAGCTGTACGAAGGCGCCAGTGAGATACACGTTTCTTGAAGAGCTCGATGCGGCGACTCATCATTAACCCGGCTCCCTCCCACCGCTTGAGAATAAGACGCTATGTGCCGCATTACGTGACATTGCGGAGTGGCTTGAATACAAAATGTTACATACGTCATTGACGCCACCGTTTATTTGCTTATAAGAGTACCTCATTAGGGTTTTAGAGGTGAGCATTCTATAGGTCTTATAGGTCAGTATATCCGCAAGTTCATTGTATTAACCGGTATTTGATATTACTTTGCCGCAGTATCAGAAACTTATTTCTAGTGTACTTGTTAATCTTTTTCTCGGTGTTCTATGGTGTTATAATAATATAATAATAATGATCAGCCCTGTATTAAACTGTCCCACTGCTGGGCACGTGCCTCTGCTCAGTGTGAGAGGGGTTAGGCGATAGTCCACCACGCTGGCCTAGTGCGGATTGGTAGACTTCACATATTTTTGAGAACATTATGGAGGACTCTTAGACATGCAGGTTTCCTCACGATGTTTTCCTTCACCGTTAAATCGAGCGATAATTAACTAATTAATACGCACATAACTTCCAAAAGTCAGAGATGCGCGCCTTGGGACTCGAGACCTCTGCGTGGCAGTCCAACTGTTTCCCACTAGGCTATCACTGCTTATTATGCTATGGTGTTAGCAGTCGCTAATCTGTGCATCAGTTCTCCGGTTCGATTCCGGATTCAAACAAAGTGTTGATGGATTTTACTGTCAATAAATGCTCAGAAGCTAAACGAAGTCTTAAACTACGCCCGGTCAACGGCAATGGGCTTCCAAATTAAGTGGGGCTTAAAACATAGGATAGCAAAAAGTGGTTGTAATTGACTTCTGCCTAGCTCTTCGGGTAAGAAGGCGTGAGACTGTGGATATATTAATCTACATAAATTTAATTCTTAGAGCTAAGTGTGGCTTTTAGATGTATTTTTTATAGTAGTTAAACTAAACGTTCAGTTTTACTTCTTTTACTAGTAATTATAGTAATTAGGATGGTGTAATTTTTATCCTGAACTTTTCACTGACAGCAAACAATAAAAAGACGCGTTATATGTCTCGCACAGAAACATAAATTAGATACTTATTTATTCCCTATTTCATTTCTGCATTTCCCATTGTGATAAAATGTCCTGTAATATATAACCTTCGTATAAAAGTTCATACAAGTCTTTTGAACTCTATTTCTTTATTATATATTCTTTATATAAGAAAACTAAATAAATAGTTATTTTTATGTAACAGCATCTAAATATTCTTATATGAAAATATCGGCGGGCGTGTAAATTATACAAACCAATCCCCATTTTTTTCATACTTTGAAACTTAGGTTCGAATAATCATTTAGATAGAACTCAAAACCATTTTCGGAGTAATTCTCGTTACATCTACTTTAAAAAACGTAGCGTCCATAAAATTTCAAATTCAAAGTACACAAATAGTATTCAGCACAAGGTACTATTTTTACGAGGGTCTCGGTGCAGCATTATCGTGAGTTTTGCGGCACATAAATGTCGGTAGTAAACATAAACATCATGTACCGACCGAACCGTTACCGAACACCACATTTATCACATCACCGCTGTGCCCTCCGGCCGTGGACCTTAGGATGTCTCGTTGATAGTACGTAGTTTTATTATTCGTTTTATAACTAAGCAAAAATGTGATAATAAAACTTCTAAGTATTACCTAATAAAAAAGGCAGGCGTGATAAATGTGTGGTTTTTGCTTCTGAAATTTTGTTGCCTGGCTTCTCAATGTTATATCTTTAAGTTTAATTTGTATTTGGGTATAACTACACAATTATCTATAATCTATTGTTCTTATATTCAGTTGTTAGAATACTTAGTAATTCTATTAAAAAAATCATTTTGCATAAACTTGCTGTAGGCCTTTATTATTTACAGCATCGTTATAAGGCAAGTTAGCATTTATATCCTTATTATTAATAATAGTTATTGCTAATAAATTTCCTTGTAACGAGATTATAAACTTCTTCTAAGTTTTCATAAATAAGATCGTATGAATGGTTTCCTTATAAGAAACTCATTGCCTTTATGATCATGGCCTTGATTGAAATCGCAATTTGCATTGCATATTTTCATTAGTATATAACAAACAAAACATGTAAAGAACTGCAATGGTTACGCCAAACTACAAACAATTTCAATAGCTTCTGTAATCAAAATAATTATTATGTCACATCGAAATAATTGATCTTGTATACTAAATGCATTATAAAACCATAATATAAATACTTGGGTTTTCGACCTGCGTGTCTTTTCACTGTTGACACCATTTCCTAAGCCAGTATTCTAGTATGTACTTCTGTTAATCTGTGTTAGGCTAAATGGAACAATAGTATTGCCCCAGGATGTAATACAGGGATTTGTGACGTCACCAGAGCTTTAGACAGTGTCGTGTGTAAGGCGGAGAGTAATTATTCAGTGCAATCGGAGCGTTGGATCCATTAACGTCATTTTGGAAGATAGGTACTTATCATATACAAAACCTTAATCAAAAAATCTATTTGAACGCATACGCAGCCTTTTTCTTATTACTTAATAAGAAAAAGGCTGCGTATGCGTTCAAATAGATTTTTTGATTAAGTGATATCACAGAATAAAGTATAAAAGTAATGTATTGTGGTGTTAGTGAACTGATGAAGTGCTTGCTCTCTTTTGCATTCATTCCAACAATCGTTCATTTTTAGAATAGATAGTTTTAATATCCTCAAGATACTTTATGCACAATATGAGTGAATAGTATAATATAATTATTATAAAGTGGGCGAGTATTTTGAAATAATTTAAAATCGGTAACAATAACATGTAGAAAAGCAACCGAAAATTTAGGGCATCTCTAAATATAACTAGTGCTTAAATAAGGTCTCTGACAAAAAAAAATTATATCGGAAGAGGCATTACAACGCATGCAAGGTATTAACTTCTAAATCTAATCTTAATTTAATATAATAACTAGAATTATAGTACCTACTATATGTATAACTAGCGACCCGCCTCGGCTTCGCACGGGTAGTACAAAACCTTAACAAATTATACACCTAAACCGGAACGTTAAGGTGAGACAGGGTGATTCATGAGGAATCATGAATCACTCTGTCTGTTAGTGAAAACTGCATAAAAATCCGTTCAGTAGTTTTTGAGTTTATCGTGAACAGACAGACGCGGCGGGGGACTTTGTTTTATAATATGTAGTGATACCAGCCCTGTATTAAACTGGCTCAATGCTGGGCACGGACATCTTTTCAGTGCGAGATGGGTTAGGCCATAGTCCACTACGCTGTCCCAATGTGGATTGGCAGACATTACATATCTTCGACAATATTATAGAGAACTCTCAAATATACAGGTTTTCTCACGATATTTTCCGTCACGGTTAAAGCGATAGATAATAAACTATTTAATACGCACATAACTTTAAAAAGTCAAAGACGGCCTTGGGATCGAACTCGAGACCAATGTTTGGCAGTCCCACGGTCTTCCACTAGGTATTATATTATTTATTTATTTATTGGTTTACCAACATTTACAGTTACACTTATATATGTTCAAAACTATATGCTATATACTATCTGAACGTATAAAATCAAGCGGTAAACACAACATTCACAAACTAAAAACAGATGGGCAAGAAACAATGTCTTGTAAATATTATGATATATTATAATACAAAATATTGTATTATAGTACAAAATCTTCTGAATTCGATATTGTCGGTCGCAATGATACCAAACTAATAGAAAATTCCATTAGCTATCCAATATGTATACGTACTAATAAAATTATTGGTGTCCTTTAAAGGGTCAGTACTTCCGTCCGTCTATAAGATGGAATGAAGTGTCAAGGGACTTCTGCCTCCCACGTATTGTATAACGATATGTGTAAGGAAGAACGAAATATAAGTCAGTTAAGTTAATCATCTGTCGTATCGTCTGTACGTGAGAGGATAAAAGTTTTGAAATCGAAGAGATGAAGAGCAAGTAAAATACCATTGACCATTGTCTAAAGATAACAGCATTTTATATCATGCATGCATGCATAAGCATGTTTTTCTGAAATAGTTACATTGCTTAGATTTTAAGTTGAACGTTTAGCTACCTATCTAAGTACTGAATCAAAATCCGTTCAGTGGTTTTTGGCTCATGTTCGAAAAAGTAAACAAACATGAAGAAAATTTAATCTATTTTCAAATATAAAATCTCTCAAGCTGATTTGAGTTTATATTTATAAAATACCCTAACTCATATTATAAATGCGAATGTGAGTTTGTTTGTTACGCTTTCACGTCTTAACTACTCGTTCGATCATCATGACATTTCGCATACTCATTGTCAGGGGTACAGAAAAGGATATAGAGTGCCTTTCACCCAGAAAAAAAGTATTGTCCCCGAGGGATAGAAATGTATTGACATAACCTATATTAACGCGAACGAAATCGCGTGCATAATTTAGTACATTATAAAACACATGCCAGTCTGATAGTGAACAGGTACCATGGCACATGATCGCTTTTAGTTCCAGGAGTATCACTAGAGGTTCAGCGTCTCTAGGAATACGAAATCATAGATGGGTTAAAAAGAAAGCAGAGGTAGATATACAAGCCTTAAACACCCAGCAAACAAATAAAACAAAACTAATAAAAGACATAGAAACATACAGACTAATGGCCTTCTCAAATTGTTTATTAAAAAAAAGAACACTTATTTATGGAGGTGGCAACAGAGGTAATCGATATGATAAATTCAGAGGTATAAACAGTCTAAGCTATTGTTATCTCATTTGCATATTGTTATTTCATTCGGGCCCAGCGCGAAAGCCATATTATATCTGTTTAAACATTATCTTTATGTTTTGATGCTGATATTTCTTCGTAAAACTTTCAACACTTTCAGTTGTTTCGGTATATTCTTATAGATAAATTATACAATTTAAAATTAAATTTCTCTATTGTGAACTATGGTTACAGAAGATGTTATTATAAATATGTAGCTATGAGTATGTTCCACCGGTATAGCATACAATATTGGCAAATAATATTAATGCATAATTACTTATTTCTAAGTTCCACGCAGGAAAATAAACTAATTTTCAAATTTCGGTATTATATGAAAGCCAACAAACATGCGAAATATCATCCAAACGAACAATAAAAGTCATAGAAGCAATTCAAAAAATTAAATAAATTCAATAAAGTCTAATAAAACAATCTAAATCTAAATATTTATACCTACTGTATACTTCAAATTGTAAGTGAAATACCTAAGTATTTTTATCCAATATATTGTGTGGAGTGTCAGTATCAGGTCGACGACGACAGTTGCATTATTTATTGTAAGCTACATTCACCTACTTCGGATTTAAATAAGACGCTGAAATTTTAAGCATTTCGCTTTCTGACTGTAACTAGATTTCGACCTTTGTTCCTTGTAGATTGAGATAGATATTGTTTTGTTTAGGAGTTGTCTTGGTTTTCTTATAAAGATGTAAAGAGAATGAAGTCATGAAAGTAATACAATTGGAACACGTAACTGTGGCTACACACAGATTTGTAAATACATACATACATACATAGATTCACGCCTGTTTCCCAGAGGGGTAGGCAGAGACTACGGATTTCCATTTGCTACGATCCTGACACACTTCTCTGGCTTCATTCACTTTCATCACATTCCTCATACACGCCCGTCGGTTCAAGGTGCTCTTAACCTGGCCTTTGTCCAGAACGCCTCCGATCTGATCAAGAAACGTTCGCCTAGGTCTTCCTCTTGCGACTGTTCCATTCACACTAGCCTTATAAACTTTCTTAGTCAGTCTTTCCTCGTCCATTCTTTCTACATGCCCAAACCAGCTTAACATACCCTTTTCTATTCTTGTCACTATATCAACTTTCATGCCGCATCTCTCTCTAATCACACTATTCCTTATTCTATCTTTCAGAGTCACACCACATATATTTCTCAGCGCTCTCATTTCTACAGCATTTATTCTGCTCTCATGCTTCTTTTGCCATACCCAACTTTCACTTCCATACATAAGTGTGGGCACTAATAGTCCTCTATGAACAGCCAAACGTGCCTTTTCGGAAACATTTCGACTGTTCATAAAAGCGCGTAGAGCTCCATTCACTTTGTTTCCCGCAATCGTTCTCCTTTCAATACTCCCTCATGTTTACCATCCCTTGTAAACAAAGTACCCAAATATACAAACTTTTTCACTTGCTCCACTTTTTCTCCATCAATCATAATATTACACATCGTCACGCACTCTTCCTTTTCAAATACCATTACTTTCGTCTTGCTTACATTTATTTTCATTCCTTTACTCTCAAAAGCACCATGCATAATAGTTACCATCGCCTGCAACTCTTCTGCCGATGACGCAAGTATTACTTGGTCATCGGCATAAAGAAGACATTTGACAAGTAACTCATTCATTCTTAATCCCCATTCACAATCTTTTAAATCTTTTAAACAATTGTCCATGTATAGGTTAAACAGCCAAGGTGACGCTACACATCCTTGTCTAACACCTTTTTCGATGCTAAACCATTCTGTGTAGGTCCCATTTATCCTAACACAAGCTCTGGAATCATCATAAAGAGATTTCAGAGCTCGCGTGAGGGTGCTATTCACTCCATACATGGACAATACCGACCAAAGTTCATTCCTCACCACTTTATCATAAGCCTTTTCCAGATCCACGAATGCGCAATAGACCTTTTGACCTTTGGCCAAAACTCTCTCGGCTATGCACTGTAAGGAAAAGACCTGATCCGTACATCCCATACCCTTTCGAAATCCCGTTTGTGCATCCCATATTTTCTCGTCGGTTACTTTCACAACCCTTTCAATTAACAATTATTATATATTTGTAAATATTATAAAATATGTCACCAAGCCTTATAGTCTTTTAGTTTGTCTAGTTTCGTGTATTGTCTTTCATATACCATTTTGTTCAAATAAATTGTGTCGGCAATCATCTCTACACAGAGTCCTTAAACAGTGCAATATTACCCAAACACGCAATTCAGACATTGAAATTTTTGGTGATTCGTTTTCGCAGCGAAGTCAAAACTCAAATGCTAACACTATTTTGTTCTAACTCAAGTACCTGTAAACTTCTAAAATAAAATTAAAATTAGATTAAGATATAAAAATGTAAACACCTAACTTCTTTATAACCAGTGAATGTTGTGTACACAGTAAGTGTCATACGTATCAGATCAAATCAATGTAAGAACAATTTAATAATCTATTAATACATAATATGTATTATGTGGTTATACTATTAAATAAATAAATAAGTAACTAGTCATCCTTGTACCATGGGATTTTACAAACGTTCAACAATCCAGCCACAATACTCGTTGCCATCCATGCAGTAAACATTTACAACGGAGCCATGGATTTACTTACGCTTATGTCGCATTACTGTCGAGGTACTCAAAATTTATGAATGTAGGTCTTAGAGAAAACATCGTATTTTTAAAATAAGTTTGTCTTGAAAATGAACGTTGTATAATCCAATATTTATACAATGTGCTCCAATCTGTATTTTAAAAGGCTTTCGAGGAGTTACTTGTTTGCCTCGGAGTTTCTTTATATCCCTTGTTTTATCCTAAACTTCCTTATAATATTAAATATACCTAAAATACCCCGGATTATGTTGGTTTTCGTGCGCGAGGCAAATAAAATGGTAAAGAGCTCCAAACATTTTGGACAATAGTTCCATTAATTCGTATAAACCGATTGCATGGATTGTTTACTTCGACCCAATTAATTTGGTTATTGTTACGGCGACTGGTACGAAGGCAGATATTATTATATAACAGTATTTGTATAATTAGCTGTATTTACTTTTAAGTAATAGGTATTCTTGTAAGTTAGGCTGTTGGTATTAGTGTTACATGATAGGCCAGACCGTAGGTGTGATATTTCACATTATTTGATTGCACGAAATCACGAATGCCGCAATGATTTAAGCGGTCGTCTAGCCACTGCGGATGGGCTGCGTGTTATGGGATCAAGCCTCTCACGCGACAAAAATTGTGTTCCACAAATAGTTGTTTTGCGTTTTGGTGTTCTGTATGCCTGTCGTTACAATGTTTGTAATATTCCCCTTACTAGGACTTGGCTTTTAAGATAACAAATAATTAATAATAATAATAATATTCTACCACATACACACAACACCATCTAGCCCAAACTAAACAAAGCTTGTACTATGGGTTCTAGACAATGGATAAACATACTTATATACTTTTTTTTTGTAAATACATACATATTATACATAGAAACACCCAGACCAAGACAAACATCCATGTTCATGCACACAAATGTTTGACTTGTGCGGGAATCGAACCCGCCACCTCGGGCGTGGCAGTCGGTTACACTAACCACTACGCCATCGAGGCCGACATTATGTGTGACATAAATTTATATTTGTATGAGATAGTGTAAGGCAATTTTCACGTGTTTATTTTTAGCCGATTGGTAAATACTGCGAAATAATTTTGGGTTTTAGTTCAGTGGTAAACAATGTTTTAGAGTAACTTAAGGAGACTCTGTAATAACTCTTTGACTGCTTCAGCCCGTCCGCTATTTGGAAAATCAAAGAATTTGTATACTATGACTTGTCATCACATTTACATGCTTTTTCTTTGTCATCACTGTAAACCTTATTAAATCTTTATTGTCATACAGTCCGTGACTTTAAAGGGCCAAATTTTGGCTCCCGTACACCAGCATCACAAAGATCGCTCGATAAAATCGCAACAAAGCCGGTAAAAATAAACATGAACGGGAATAAAGGGTCAGCGAGGACAATTGTTGTTCCGACGATTTGGGACATGATTAACTGTAGCCCGCAGGGCTTTATACAGCCGTTGGCAGAATGACAAGGCAAAATGTTAAGCGCCCCTGTTCGTGTGGATGGTTTACTAAAAAATGTTGTCAATCTCTGCGGCTGTAAGATTTATATTGCAGTATCTACACTTTGTGTAAAGTAATTTCGTAAATGTTTTTTATTTCTTTAACGATTTTATCTTAGATGAATATTAAGCGCACCTTATTCATAGAATGTAAAGTCAAACGAAACTAAATGTGTAAAAAGCCTATAGCTTTCTTTTCTGACTCACGTGTTATTCAAACAAATAATATGTATAAATAATATGACTAAGAGAGTAATATCACTCTCTTTTTTAATTAACTAGATGTACATTGGTGTGTTTAAGTTTCACGTAATATATGTATGTATATCCTTTTAAACTCTGCACTGTAATGTTGTCTAGACAGTCCTTTAGCAAAATAATAAAAATTCAGAGCACATGCATTCAATAGCTAAACAATACAAACTAAATATCGTAAGGCCCACTTTTTTACTTCGGTAAGTATTCATAAGCGGATTCGAGGGGGAATATGAAAGAAAAATAAACAAGAACTGAGAAGGAGCTTCATTTGTTCACGCGAAGGAAACGACATGATAAATGTGTGTGTGTTTGTATGTTTCATGAGGGGATCCGTGACTTCGCACGTTTTATACCCCGGTCAAGTTTGCCGAAATACGAGCCGATAAAAACAGCGGAATTGAGTTTTTGTTCTGAACAAACATCTGTCTTTCTTAAGGTTGTATTAATAACGAAAAGGAAAATACTGCGAACTTTGGAGATGGTTATATTTCTTCGTAGTAAGGAGTAATTTTGTGACTCGAAGTTTTGAAGCCTAGCAACATCACTACAAGATGAGTGAAAAGATGATCTTCTAAAGAAGTAGGTATATGAAGTTGAAAATGCTTAAACGAATGTGGACAGATTAAGAAAACTTATAAAGGCTTCTTTTTGAATCTTTTTACATCTGTCAATATTTGTTTACAAAATTTATTTTTCTTATGTCCACTTATTTAGGAGGTCACCTCTTATGTGTGTCATCAAAAACTAGTAATGTAATGTTATAGTCTCATAGTGCTTTAGTTATTATAATGAGGTAATACTACCTACAACAGCGAGTATGTCAGTAGTCCGATTCATTCTAACGAAAAAGACCATAAATAATCATTTATATGATGAGTATAATTGGTAAAGACAAATTACGGCGATAATGTCACATGCAATGAAAATCTCTCACAGTCCTAACATCACTTCGTAATAGCGTATTATTTTTCTGCTTTTATTCAGCTTATGTAGAAAAAGCTTACCCTTATTCTTGGAGACAAATTCTGGAATATTTTCTCTCCCTCTGAAACGTTGTCACCTCCTAATGGAATGCTTTTTCACGCAATCGTCCCTACGCTTTTTTATTGTTATGACGTGTGTATATGTATGTACGTTCTCATCTGGAGTATTTGTGAAATATTACTTGAAGGGTGGTTTAAATTACAAAATGGCTTAAACAGTATACATTACAGATTTACGGTATACATAAATATGAATAATAATAATAATATTGTCTATTTCTCTTAAAAAGGTAGCTACATTGATATGTTACAATAATAGGTACAGCATGAACTAAAACCTTAGTGAGAGCTGGAGTTTGTATAGGTACGAATGTTGTATAGGTGCGTGCGTGCGTGCGAACGTGTGGGTGAGCGTGCGTGCGTGCGTGCATGCATGTGTGCGTGCGTGCGTGTGTGTATGTGTATGTGTGTGTATTGCACATTTGCCTCAAAAAGTTAGTTATTTAGTTAGAAAATGTATTATTCTTAATCGATTCGACGCCGAAAGGTGTATGCTATATTGTAAGCTTATGTTGTCTGAATAAATAAATGAATAAATTACTTTAGTGGGGATCAAGACTCCCATTTTACTCGATCGTCAGTTCAACATTTAATGTGTAGAGATTAAATGCATAAGTAATAAAAATATTTAATTCGTTTCTACAAAGGCGAACTTATTACTTAGAACTTGTAAGATCAGTAAAAAATACTTTGTGTAAGTCTAGGAAATTCTCTCACACGGATTACCAGGCAGATTGTGTATAAAACCTTTAAATAACCATACCTAAATGTATACCTACGAGCGAAAATTTTAACCGTCTGACCTTAGCTTAATAGTTGGAGAGTCTTGACGACACAATGCACTGATACGATCGATGATCGAGCGCGGCTCGTGACGCGAGCTCGAGGGCTATCCATCTGAGGTGAAGCTGATACCATGCTAGATACAGACGATAGTTATATTTTAGATTATATAAGACGCCGATTTTAAGTTTAAGATGGCCAGCTTTTACAAAACAAGTTATCTTTAAGAAATATTCATTCACTAGATTTTGTCCGCGCCTTTGCTCACGTAGATGTAGGTTAGTAACAGTACTTTTGCCTGGATGTATCCCTATGTTCTTTTCTGTTTCCCTGACAACGTGTATGCGAAATTTCATGATGATCAGTCGAGTGATTAAGGCGTTAAAGTGTAACAAACAAACTCACATTCACATTTATAATACTAGTTAGGATAAGAATATACATATCAGACTATGTACATATATTTCGTAACGATAACTTTTCTACGAATAAGGATAATAAATCAGCTTTATCCTCCAAGGCGTGGTGTAGATTTTATGCATAGAATGAGAATT
The DNA here is from genome assembly GCA_930367265.1 of Catocala fraxini. Lineage (NCBI taxonomy): Eukaryota > Metazoa > Arthropoda > Insecta > Lepidoptera > Erebidae > Catocala > Catocala fraxini. The sequence continues at coordinate 9,067,937 of OV884037.1, forward strand.
TCTAACATTACAATATACATTATACTTTTTCCATCGAAGGAATTCGCTGTCTCATCAGCAATCAGAGACTAAGAATTTACTATACACATGACACCTTCATTGATTCAGTATTGATATTTCACGAATCATTATTCGTATTAATAACGTCGTGCCCAATACGTCAATCGAACCCAAGACCTCACGCACAGCACTGGCATTTATTAACGCTGCGCCACCGAAGCATTTCGCTATAATGCTGCACGGGCATAATTACATCTCAAAACATGCACAAAAGAAATAAATGCAAATCAGCCGCAACAAAAATCTCCGAAATAAGAAACGAAAAGTTTATTACAATAACTCCAACACCAATAAACAGATGCAAACAATAAAAGTCTCACAAAAGAATGTAATTTAACTTTTATAGTATTTTCTTCATCCCTACTATCAGAGGGGGATTTAATAAAATTCTCGAATTCCTGTGGTGTGTAATTGGAAGGCTTCGGCAGTTGAAGGAGGGGAGCGGGAGTGGATCGATGAATATAAAGTTAGTCAATAAAGTGGCTGAGCAAGCGGTCGCGGGCACCGCGCCGATGTCACGAACTGGGTAACATTGTATTTTATAATATGGCAGCACCACAAATTATGAAAGTGTTAGTAGACACCGCAGATTTGTCAAATATTATGAAATTATTGCGGAATATAATTTGGAACTCAAGCTTCACGTGGATTATCGAGTGCAGGCATTGCTTTGAAGTAACTTATTGGAGAATAGCCTGCAAATTGCAGTAGATCGCATTCGAAAACTGAACCTGTAGTATGTTCCTGCTATGAAGAAGGTTTCTAACGCTGGCTGGCGGATGGCGTAGTGATTTAAGTGATCGTCTCGCCACTGACACTGCTTCGAGTGTTGTTCAATCGATTGTACCATCATGTATTTACTTTTTTTTGTTTTCAGATCTTATTAGTCCGTAATAAATGGTATAATGGCTGCAACACATTGTACGTGTATTAGTTGTAAAATACTCAAATTATAATTGAATAGCGATTTATATGAGTAGCAGTGGGTTTCTTGCAGGTGTCATCCCATAGGCTCAACCTTTTACCCGAACCTAGCAACTAACCTAAATGAAAATTCAGTTACTTCTCTAAACTCACTAACTCGTAATTTTTTATTACTGAGATTACCACACGAGACAATAATAGAATTTATGTGTTCCTCAAATAATTGTTTCGGGTCTTCGTGTTCTTTGTCAGTTGTTTGAATGTTCGTTAAGTCCCCCGCTACACAGGTATTATTCTTAGGACAGGGGTTGTCTTTTAAAACAAAATAGTTCTTACGCCAGGTTCCTATAAGAGGAACGATATGATTCTTCACAAGATGTCGTTATTTCACTATTGACGACGATACGAAATAGTTGCTTAAATTACCTTCTTAAATACGGTCTTATTGGCCACATTTTTCACAAACATACATATCTACCTATTGAATTTGCCTTACATAAATTTCTTCTAATAACGCCTACCAATTGACCTCTGCAGCTTTGCTTGACCTTAGCTATTAATTTAGTGTAATTAATTGACGACTAATCAAATGGTAGTGGGCATTAATTTGATTACAAATTATGATTGATTTAGTTTTGCAGCAAGGTATCTTATGCCTGAAAAGCAATATTTTTTGTAATTTATGGTTGAGTATCGAATTTATTTGTAAGTACGTTTACTATTTAACGATTTAGTTAAACAATCTTTTGGCATTCAGCGGATATAGGTTGGATGACGCGCCTGTGATGTATATTTTCATATAGTACTATATTTTGTCCACGGTTTTGCTCACGTTATCTAGATTAAGTAAATTTTCTATTTCTGGGAAACAGTAAAATTTCTGGATTAAAGGTACTCTTTGTCTTTTTCAATACCCTTGACAACTTTTATGCGAAATTTTATGATGATAGCTCGCGTAGTTAAAGTGTGAAAGTGAAACAAACAAACTCACATTCACATTTCTAATACTAGCTAGTATTGCAGAAAATCGGAATCCAAATTAGAGAACCATCACATATTCGATATCTGTTTATGAATGTTGTTATAGTCGATGGTCGGGAAAGTTTTAATTTCAACCTCTTCAATTTGACAAACGAAATAGGCTGTCCTAGAAAAAGTTTCTTAGCAATCAGAAATTATAAAGGCCGAGTCTTTGTTTTTCGTATTACGAACAAAGAAATTTGGACTAATAACAAAGGCAGGCTATTTGAAAAGTTTCTTTTTCACATTTTTCTTACGTTCGTTTTCTGTACAAATATATGACAATCTTATTTTGTAGATAAATCATTGACTTGTTCCAAATAAAAACATTGTTATAATCGAATTTCTACTACTAATGTTGTCAAGCTTATTTATGAACCACTTAACTGCTGTGTAAGTTCTTAAAAGTAAAGGTTAAAAACTGCGCTGGTAAAACTGGCACACTTCATACATCTTCTGTAATATTATGTAAAACTCTCATACCCGTCGGTTCTTCATGAAGTTTTGTTTTATCATTAAAGCATGCATTTATTAACATACAAAAACTAAACTTCGAAATATCAGAGGTGCGTGTCGGAGTTTAAGCATACGCTTAGCATAAAGAACAGTGGTTATATAATGCAGAGAAAATGGCTGACGAAACAGAGTCCTTAAGTGCATATTCTAAGACCAGATGCAACGTATCAGGTTCTGGGTAAAACCAATGAGCTTTAAAAAAGAAAATGACAAGTGTAATTATAGCCCAATTTATATGTCAGAAGTTTAGAAGGACAAGAATTTTTGTTGGTCTAATCTTGTTATCAGCCAGCAACAAGGGGGGACGTTTAGGAATAAAATACAAATATTTTATGCCCGAACGATAAGAAATTGAGGCTTAGAATATATTTTGGTAGCAACAGGATGGAAAGAGGTAACCACTATGACATAAATCAATAGTATAATCATTTGTTATTTCTAATAGGTACTTTTGATATTGCTGCGTACCATGGAGGGTGTCCAAACTCTGACGTCATTGATTGATTAGATTTGTCAGCATGTACTATGTAATATAGATGCTCACAACATTGTTTTTGTAACAGAAACGTACTCTTATATTAATGACACGTATCCACGTGATCCAGGGCGTAAAAAATAACCTGATCCAAATCCTTTAACTGGAATAAGAACTGAAAAATAAGTTGTCTTCAATTATTTTATGCTTCAAGCCTTTTTTATGGCATTATTACAGAGGAATTTAATTATTATCTTTTCTTTTTATTTGATTTACCTTCAGGTGTAGTAGAACAATGTTAGCAAGAAGTAATTAAAACAAAATTATTAAATATTGCTGTCACTGACTTATAACTGTTTAATAAGCTTAAACGTTTTAGTAACATAGGTTGGATTAGTGAGCAGACAATTGGCTGAAAGTTTTTGGTTATCGGCTTGTGACTATACCTGGGATCAATTAACGCAAGGTGAAATTATATTTATACTACGCATAGGTATGTATTAGGAAGGTTTTTGCCTCCTTTATTTGTATAGATTCTGTAAAACCAAAAGTGTGCAATGCAATGTCTTTTCTAAAATATTGTTTCGTTTGTAAAACTTATCAAATAAGTTTTGGAAACCTATGCTTATGGTCTGTTTCACAAAGATCGACTTAAAATTATTCGATATATTAGTCGCATGCTGTCTTAGTCTGAGAGAGAGATATGACGTCACATTTATCTTGGCTATTGTAAAACAGGGCCTTAAAATGCTAAAAGTACAGTTCTTATATTAAATATCAGTTCAATATACGTCTGCCAAGTAGTAAAGATACAAGTTCTCCATGTTGTGATGTGTTTATAATACGGGTAGTATTTTTAACATATTTTAGTTATGAATAACGAGTATGTATGTTAAAAATGACGGGTAGATCGTATAACTAACGCATCGTAACGTGATGGATCACCCATCTTACAGAGCAGTGATAAAAACGAGCTTTGTAAACATAAAGGATTGATGGGTACTAGCACTTTCGTTTATATGTATTATCGTGTATTAGTTTTCTTCACGTGCCAATATTTCGTGGAAAGTGTTTGCATACATTATTTTTAAATATGTTTATGTGATACTTCAAAGTGAATTAAACTACGTCTAAATGTAACACTCTGACTAGGATGAACCATACCTATCAGTTCCTGCGGGGATCGATAATTAGTTTTAATCATTTGAAAAAATAGATAGTGTATTGTGTTAACTACACGACACTCAATTTGTTAATGTGCGGCAGTATGTATTTCTACGGATAGACGCGATCGCGAGCTCGTGCGTCGGTATCCGTCAAATCATGGACCGTAGTAGACACCTATTATATAAATTTATAATTGTTACGTAATACCCCTTAAAATGATCACAGGTCTTCTCTCTTAGCCTTTATTATTCCCAAGTCACTTGGGGTCGGCTTAAAATGATTACAGGTAATTCTCTTTAATTATAATATTATAATATAATATTTCAATTTAAAGGAGTTCCATATTTTCTCAAATGGCAGTCGCAAAGATGTAAAATATATTATAGTGGTTTGTTAAGTCTTAGAATACCAGACATAGCTAATTATGTATCAATAGACCAGACCCATTAGTTCATTAAAAATCTATTGAATCTGGCCACCGGTGTGCCGTCGCAATCAAAGATATACGTCAAAATACCGACATCGATAAATAACCGTTGAATATAATATTTTACAGAATATTTATTATCTATAAGAAAAAAATGTAATGAATATTGCGAAATGGAAGTCGATGCATAATTGAAGAAGTGAAAATTAGATTGTGACCGTAAATTCAGGTTGTTGCCGGACCTTTCCTTGTTTACAACACCCTGCATAATTAATTTTCTATCTAATGGGTTTTTAATAATAAAAGAAAAATTCAATTCCTTTGTTTGTGCACCCTGTTGTGTAATACAAACAATATTTTTTATTAATAATAATTGGTATTGTTTATTTAGGATTATTTTGGCTAATATTAGCTTACGATGCGTATTATTTTTTGTGAAATAACCTGTAATCGAGTCATATACCTTTAGCAAATAGCTTCGGGCCTATATAAATACGGGTCACAATCAGTTTAGTAACATTGTGTAAATTACATAAAGTGCAAATTTAAACTTGTACCTATGTAATAAATCTTATGATGATACATCCTACGATTATGTCGTCTTTTTACAGTTAACCAAATAGTTTATTTTAAACTGTAATCGAATTATCACTTTATTCACCCAATTGCTATTACTTTTTTAGAAGAAAATGCTAAAATACATATTAAACGCAAATACTACACACAATTAGCGCGCAAATACCAATTGAGCGCATAGAAATTTAAGTTTCGATTTGCTTTAGTTAATCAGAATTTGTGAATCTTCTGTTTTATATTTGAAATATAATATTTGTGGAACTGTGCATTTTGGTATATTTTGTGTTTCAAAATTACTAGGTATTAACTATAGCAAATACTATTTATAACTTGTTTTGGTTTTCAACTTAATTTTATTGCGCCTTTTTTACAATACACAAAGTAAAATTATAATGTATATACTGTCATATCAAGAAAAATACTTTGCAGTAAAATAAAGAGGGATCTTTGTTCATTATTAGAATGAAATGAAAACTAGTTGAGTTTAAACATCGAATAAATTTTCAATCCACATCAATTCCAGAAACTGATCACGTATTAACGCACCCATTCACCAAGCTTCCATTAATGCTAAATAACGTTCACATCACAAAGTAAGCCGTGGCAAGTGCGCAATCAATATTTAATAAAGTTATCCGGCCCATGGCACAAAAGGTCAGGAGTTCGGGACGAGCCACGTGTACATCGTACAAACAAAAACGTTGTAATATGCGGGATACGCGTCTCCATCTCGCTACAAAAGGTATAAACCTTTAAGATAGGCGGGTGCCCTCAGGTGCGTGATACCCCCGGAATAAGCCGGAGATACCGCTTTCAATGGCACACTACACTTTATTTACGACGCTCAACACTCGATAATAAAGCCTTAGAAAGGCTGTTTCTGTTCTGAAGTTGTTGGGTAATTCCGGGCGCGGATTTATGTTTGTGCCGCATCTTTCTCTGCAGTGCGGTGACGCATGCATACTGTTATAGTTTTTATTTTTACCGAATTAGGATTTAATTGCGCCAGTCACACCATTACTTTCATGCAATTTACGTAGTTACTGCAGATATAGCATGACCTTGACAGCTATCTGTCACGTGACAAAATGTATCCTTGTGATTATAGCCGAAGGCCATGTGGAAGAGTGACTTCACATATCTGTCCAATTATCCACTTGGGTATCTTATCTTATCTTATTTCGGGGGCCAATCAGTGTAGATCGGCGACACTTCGACCCAGTTGGATCTTTTGTGTCGGCCCCGAGATCTATCCCTGAGCTATCTCCCTATGAATGTACTGCATCAATCGCAGCGTACACTTCAGAGGGAGAAGCCTGAAGTCCTCAGGGCTCGGATATGCCAACCCCATCAGACCCATCCTTAGTCCAGCCAACGCGTCACATTCACACAGTAGATGTGATATGGACTCGTCCTGTTCACCACAGGCTCTGCAGATCAAATTGTTTGCCAAACCTAATCTGCACAGGAAGTCGTTGGTGCCAAAATGGCCAGTGAACGCTCCTGTGAGCAGGCGTATTTGGCCCTTGTTGTACCCGCAGAACTTCCGGGTGAAGCCCGTGGCTCTGTTTGCAATGAATTTCTTGGAGTGTTCCAGACCCCTAAGGGCCATCCACTCCAGCCTATGTTTATCATTGCCATGTGCATTCATAGCTGCCTTGATGGTAGTCTCTGAGAGTGGCGAATGGCTCGGGGCCAACAAATAGTTGCTCCGAGCCCCTCCTGGCTAATTCATCAGCCTCCTCATTACCCTGCACACCTGCATGCCCCGGAACCCACACCAGCCTGACTGTGTTTTTCCTGCCAAGTATGTTAAGGGCTTTAACACAGTTCAGGACCAGTCTGGAGTCCACACTACAGGAACTCAAAGCCTTAAGAGCAGCTTGACTGTCACTGAGAATATAAACAGTCTTGTCAGTGACATTTTTGTCAGTGATATTCTCCTGCGCACAGGCAATTATAGCATAGGTTTCCGCCTGGAAGACCGTTGCGTATTTGCCCATGCTTTGGCTCACCTTGCAGTCGTTGGCATACATACCAGCGCCCGATCCTGCTTCCATTTTGGAACCATCGGTGTACCAGATGAGACAACCTTTGTTAGGGGATTGTAGACCTTGTCTCCATTCGTCCCACTTGGGTAACTCGATACTCGATGGGTGGCGTAGCCTATCGCTGCAGATAAACAGTTTGATTTTTGAATTCAAACTATTGCGGTATCTAAATGTCAATTATCATGATAACGGGTCCTTACCCAACCTTACATAGTTATTGCAAACAAAAAGTAGAATACAGTCTCATCATTACATAACACCTAGCGTTGTTGGTTTAATTTTCTATAGACGTGATGCACAGATACTTCCAAACCTAAGTCTTTGTTATGTGTGTAAGTGTCTTCAAGGAAGGAGTTAGTACCCAGCAGTATTTTTTCTTATTTTATCAATCCGTTATCAATAGACTTTAAACATATTAATTGTAGGATGAAACGACTGCAGAACTGTGTTAGATTAAGTAACGCGAATATATATATTAAATCTATAGCTTATGTGGCAAGACAGACCCATGTATTCCTAGGAAAAGGATTAAGTGATGAGAAAATTATATAATACTCTCTTCATAAAGTGCTTTTTTATTTTGTTTTTGCTTTGCTATGAAGTTGTTTATGTAAAATCAGCCTCGCTAATGTGTTATAAGTACACTAGTAGTTTTCTCGCGGTTTCACCCGCGTAAGTCCCGTTCCCGTGTGAATATCGAGTTTCACCCCTTTCACCCCCTTCGGGGTAGAATTTCCAAAAATCCTCTCTTAGTGAGAGGACTACACTCTCCAAGGAACATACATGCCAAATTTCAGCTTCTTGCATTCAGTAGATTCGGCTGTGCGTTGTCTGTCAGTCACTCAGTAGCGAAAGAGTTTTATATATATAGATTGTAAAATTTACGATTAATATCTAGATCTAAGATACTAGAAAGTGTAAATATCTAAAACGTGCAACCTCGGTGTATAGCGACGACACTTTATCAAAAGTTTTTCATGGTCTTGCAGTATTTTAATACTTGATGTGCATTGAGTATTGAAATACAGTAAGACCAGGGTAATACAAATAACGAAAACACCTCAATCTTCGCTACTGGGTATTTACAATTCGCTGCAGTATTTTTGTCGCCTTATGTAGTAGATAGATTATCGTATTGTCCACGTCACTGCTGGATCGAAATGTAGTCCTTTATAGAAACATATTACATGACTACTCTATTTTCTTAACTTACAATTATAATGAGCAGCCGATTTTTAATCGTCAGATAACTTTCACCCAGGGAATATGTTTCACATTTTAACAGATTTTGTAGAAAATATGTCAAATCGCATCTTAATCGTTAGATAAAAGTTATTTGACGTTTGAAAAATCGACCCTTAATATAAAATTCGTACAGTTAAAAACTTGTACTGGAACTTGTAGTGAGTTCACATCAGTAATACAACAGATATTCGCCATGTTGACTGTGCATTTAAACAACATAACTACTATAAATAAAATTCATATTATTTACGGAACAGTTGAGACTGGTTCCACAGTACCGAAGGAGCTCGGGCTTTAATAAAACATTTGTTATTATTGCAGACCGCTACTCGTGCGGACACACGAGAGGAATTTATGATTAGACAGGGGTCTTCTTTATAAAATTCTTAATACAAATATTACACAGGACGGCATACTGCGCAACCAATAAATAGCACCACACACTTCACTATTTTAAGTATTAACAGGAAGATATATTTGTTTGTAATATCTTGTATTGTGTTGTCTTTCTATTTTCTTGGATGCGTTTTCTCATGATTGATATTTGTAAGGTTAGGACTAGGTTTTGAATATTAACATCCTAGGCACAATGACTACAATTCATAGGGTCGGCAATGTGCAAATGCTTTTAGCGGTCGCTAAGCTTTTATTTTATTTTTATTTTTTAAGAGACGTACAACTTTCGCACTAGGAATAAATTCCTGTGTCTAGGAGGACTTTACAAACATTCAACGGACTTTAAGAACATCTAGACTCGGAACAACGATTTGTGTAGCACACAAACTTTTGTCCCGTCTCGGATTCGATTCCTTAACACTCAGTGGAATGGCAGTGGTGAGGCGACCACTTAAACCACTACGCCATCCGTGCAGTCAAAGTTAATATGTACTACGTAGGTATTAGAGGAGTCATTTGTAGGAAATATTTAGTAACACGAGTTAAAGAGTACGAGTATTCAATATCTTCTTTATTCGATTATTGCAAAGGCACATTTGAGTGCAATATTTTAATATTTCAAGCATGCCATCATGTGTTACGCTATTGCTTAATTAATATTATACTCAAACGTCGTCGTTCTAGTAATCACTAGGTCCAGAATGAGATAGAGAGCATGTACTCTAACTAATGCTACAAAAAAATACTTGAGAAATCATCTTTAGTACTTAATAACTAAAAGCTACCGGCTTAGAAAGTGTTTAGAGATTAGAATTTATCATCAGGTCGGTCGTATTGCCGTATATCACTGTTACTAATTGTATGAAGAAGGTATGAATAAGGCTTTGTCAGAGGGCAGCTGTTACAAAAAAAAGGCGTAAGAGTCGAATCACATTTTGCTCAGCCTGAAGACATCCACGGAAGGACATAGGCCCAAGTTCCAAGGTTTTCCATAAAGGTCGCAGCCCGCATCTAACCGTTTCCAGTGAAACTTCAAAGGTCGTCGGTCCACCTAGTGAGAGCCTACCTCTGCTGCGTCTTTCGGTGCGTGCCCTCCACTCCAGGGCGTTTTAGCCTCAACGGCTATCGATACTGTAAACTATCTGCCTTCCCCTTTTAGCTTGGCTGTTCGGAGAGCAATGACGATAACTTTTCTTTGAATCTTCTCATTTATTATTTATTTTCGAAAATATACTTAATAGACATTTATTATGTTTTATTTATTACTATGACACTATGTATATATATATATATATATATATGTAGTTAACCTATGTATGTAATAAAAACCTGCTATTCCACACATATGTAAGTTATAATGTTTTATGAGCGTCATTTCGACATGCTTAACATAAACATGTCGTTAAATATTGTATATAGTACGTTCTGCTCGGTTCACCTCTGGGTACGTTCGTAAAATTATCATAACAGGTGTTCCAATTGCTTGAGTACGAGTAATGACATTATTGATACTCGTTATTGAACGAACGTTGGAAATGGATGTATTATGATATTGCTCTTTGGAGTAATTTTATTTTAACACGCTGTTTGTCATTTAATAGTAATTGATACTATATAAAGAAGTGCAAGAACACTCTATTCATGCACTGACCACATGCACGTTCGGTGCGTTCTGGTGGTCGACTGTTACACAGATGTTGTAGTACTTTAAGTGGTCGACTTGCCGCTACCTCCATGACGAGTGTTGTGGGTTCGAATCACACAAAGGACAAAGATTTGTGTGATCCACAAATTATTGTTTCGAGTCTGAACGTTTTTGTATCCGTTGGTTGAATGTTTGTAAAGTTCCCTGCGATACAGGAATTATTCCTAGTGCGAGACTAGACTTAAAAAAAACAGAATGAGAAGACTGTTTGAACTGGTTGATAACTACAAGTAAGATTGGGTGTTGTAAATAAAAGCACAATGTTGTTTCGATCTAGTTCAACGTTTATTTCTAACAGATCAATATCAACGAATTCAACGAGATGGTGCAATGCCATGCATCGATCGAAGCTACAACTTATTGTTGATTGGTATTAAACATACTCTGCCTGCCAATTTACAGTCACTCGCATCGTAGAAGTATGACTGGCAGTACCGGTGCCGGCGTCATTCAGTTGTCACCGCTCGCGCGATTTAGTGTGGTTACCATAATAATTATATTTGTGATATATACTGATGTTGTTTGGGATTAGTGATAACTAAATTCCAATAATTTGAAATTGGTTATTAATCAAATTATTTGATTAGAAACTACGAAAACAAATAAGAATCAGGGACGTTGCCGCGAAATAGGATATTTAAGCGTGATAAAATAATTAAACAAAATTTTATCTTGGAACTGACCTTCGAACTAAAGAACGAAGACTTGACAAGAAGCACTTATGTATATATGCTTACGTATAGCGTTGTCTTTGACTCACTCGATGAGCTGAGCCTTTGATCATTACCCACACAAAGTCATCGCAGCCAAGTGTGTCCGTAGTAGTAAGTTATTAAATCAGTTTACTTATTTTGTATAAGCGTGTAGGCTTGGTTACGCTGTGTCGTATAACTTAATATGTAAATAAAATTTAAAAGTCAAGTGTGACGTCATTACTAATACGATTTTTTTAACAGTCTTTTTTCTCTTTTCTTTTCATTTATTCAATCTAAACGAACTGCATCGTTGATTCAATGACATAAGTTTGCCCTTATGTTAGCGAGCATGTTTGTAAGGAATCAAACAAAATATTATTGCAAGAAGTTTTTTATTAGGTCATTTACTAGCAGCATACAGTTCATATAAAACGCCCGATAGAAGTCATATAGTCCAACAACATTTGACATAAAGTCAGTCTAATACACATCTGCTTACTCCCTCGATGGTTACACAACTGTGAGTCTACTTTATTTGAACATACAGACGCTCTGTTAATTTGTTCTTACATAAACATAAAATTTACTTACTGCAGAACTATATAGAGGTACGCTACTCTCAATTCAGCAATAAAGGTAAAATATTGTGGCGTATGATTAAGGCTTGTTGCACACGAGTGTGAATTATTATAATTTTAATTGTAATGCGTCATGCTCGAGAACGAGTGGCAATTGTATGAAGTTTTGAAGGCATAACATTTGAGTCATGGCATGACGCAATGAATAAATCATATTTTATTCTGCCTGATAAATTATAAATTATTTAAAAGGACAAATCTAAAGTTATCTTTTTTCTTTTTTATTATATGTTACTAGTCCGGGTTTTAGTTTACACACATTCAAACAACGGACACATAACACATAGACTCAGAACAATTATTCGTAGATCACACATTTTTTTATAATCCAGACATTGGATAACAATAAAATCTATAGCCATTTCTATTTTATATTTGAAAACATTTATATATCGCTATGGTCTTTTTAAATAGTGAAACAACAGACATAAATAATAATTAGACATGGAACAACTATTCGTGGAATAGATACGTGTAGAGATTAAACCGTGGTGAAGCCTCCATTTGAAATTCTGCACCAAGCATGCAATGTTTCCTTAAATACGGCAGAAGCGACAGATCCTATTGCGCCAGATTTATCCTTTATTATAAATATAATCGGTGATGAAAATCAAAATTTGAATAACTAGGCTTTCACATTTAATAAAATAATCAATGCCTGCGTGTGTGTAATACGCCTTAGGTGTTTCATAGCGCCTACGACGTAGCTTCTCGTAGCTCGTAGCGGGTACTACACATTATGATAACACATTGTTCCCGGGAGGAAAAACCTCGTGTATCTTATTATTTTAATTAAGTTCACTTTGGTATTGCGTTTATTTAATGTGTGTTTTAATTACTCACGTTCTTATTAAATTAACTTGATGCTATAGCATGATTCACTGTGTTTCATTAGTTATTGTGTTCAGTGTATGTAAGCGATAGTGGAGTCCAATGTAAGGGACGGTATCGTCGCGCTCACATAATGTATAAGTAAAGTATTTTATTTTTTGAGCAGCGATAGCTCAGTGGTGCGTCCGGCAGACTGCAATGCGGAGGGTCTCGGGTTCGAACCCACGTCGCGCACCTCTGACTTTCGGAAGTTATATGACTTTTCGAAATTATGTGTGCATTGATTGACAATTATCGCCTGCTCCGTGCCTCGGAAAGCACATTAAGCCGTCGGTCCCGGCTGCCATAAACATCTATGGCAGTCGTTATTGGCAGAGTGTCGACACAAAAGATCCCACGGGTCGAAGTGTCGCCGGTCTGCACTGACTGGCCCCCACATAAGATACATACATACATCATACATTTTATTAGATTATTCCTTGATGATTAAAATTACTAGGTAACAATCTAATAGACAAGACATTGGACTTGCGATGTCAGCGACGACTAGTGTAAAGACACTATCGTCGTGAACCCACTCCTTATAATTTTATTAACGTGGAGATATGCACCCCTTCACCACAAGGGGAAGCGAGAGGGCTATGTCAGGCTCTGCGGAAGGCATATCAACTAAAACCACGACGGGGTATCACCTTGCTTCTTTGTAAGGTCAGTGGGTCGCTGGAACTAGAACTGCATCAGCGACCCACCAGTTCTAACACAAGCATTTCAACTTAGCTTGCGGGGGCTAAGAAGAAATCTATAATATTGTCTTCTATTTACGCGAATATTATTCATTGAAATTAAACTGCTATATACGGATTTTATCGCGTTGTTTATTTGACACTTTATAATAAAGTGTCAAATAAACAACGCGATAAAATCCGTATATAGCAGTTTAATTTCAATAAGAAGAAATCTAGTAATTTTTGAACCAATTTCCTTGTAATATACATAATTATGTATAAAAAATGTCAATGTCATGTCATGTCGTGAACAGTGACACTTGTTCTGGTTTAGAAGGTGAATTTTGATATCAATGGTAACGCTAAAATAAAATAAAAGAGATGTATGTATAAATGCTTAGGCGCTGTTGGCTGTGTATGGTTAACAAATAAATTGAGATACAATCTCGAGCAATAATGGTTCCTTTACGTTAAAGTACGGCAATAGTCGTCGGCTCCAGTGATTGTTTACCAGCGGGCGGCGGTAATGTGCACCCTGCGGTGGCGCGGGTAGTCGCAACGGGGCGCACATTTACTGTTAAATACCAACACGGATTTGATATATTGTGCTGAGTAATATTTAGTTCTACTGACGCATTATTCCTTGACACAGTTACTGGAAACCCAGTTATGTGGATATTTGAAGATGTACGGTCAGGTGCAAAAGTCGAGTAGCAATTTTAAAAAGTGACAGAATCACAACAATTTCTACTTACGATCTTTTTCAATAAAATCATTGTACACATACATATAAACCCGCCTTACTTAAACTGTCGCCTGTTCTAATTATGATTATGTGTATTAATTCCAAATAAACAAGCAACTGATGTTGTAGCTACGTTGGTAATAGTGCGATCTAAAAAGTAACGCTTGTTGGTTCGATCCGCAGGAAGTGATCATCTTTTTGTATTTTTCTTAAATTAGAAACATCGATGACTTGTTACTTTACTTTAAGACTTATTTAAACCGCAGTTATTCAAAAGATGAGTGGATTTAAAAAATATAATAATTTCTCACTTGAATAGAATTATGTGATGTTGTTGGTTGGTGATCTTTGTTACGAACATTTGTGTCATTATTATTACAATCATTTTTTAATATTTTGATTGAAAGTCTACATTTAAAATGCAAACTAATATAAATATTATATCCAGGGCAAATATATGGCATAATTATGGCCTTAATATATCTTAAATTAACGACGAAACTGGACTAAATTCTAAAAAGTTATTTTTAAATATTATGTTATGGTATTGCGTTTTACGATTTCGCTGTTAAGGAATCGCTATCTACGATTATGTCATAAGATTTTTGATTTTACTCAGAGAAATACTGTAAGTCTTTGGGTAAAACGATTTGAAGAAGAAGGGAGCTTAAGAAGTTAAGCAGGCAGTGGAAGACCGCTTCTTATTAACCAAACTCAGCGAAGATGAATGGTGAATGCTTATGAATCAAAGGGTATCATACCGACGAGGCCGTTGCGAACTATGTGCGCTAATATTGTGACCTCCATGCATAGACGTCTCTTGAGCTGTAATAGGAACAATGGCGGTCACACTAAATATTAAAAAACTTGTTTCAAATAGGGGACGTGCTGGTTGACGATGTTTTTTTTTAATAATAATAATAATAATTTATTGAAATTAAACTGCTATATACGGATTTTATCGCGTTGTTTATTTGACACTTTATTACAAAATTTTGAAAATTGTTACACTTCTACTACTATTAAACTTTACTAATTTTTAAGCTAATTAAATTATTATTAAACTATTTAGATTTAATTTATTTTTACACTTTCCCCGACGTTTCGGTTGCTTTTCAGCAGCCATGGTCACGGGGAGACTAAGATGGCAGTTGTCTCAATGTTCCAGTGTAGTTATTTCAAAGTACCCGAACATAATTTAATCATTGGTGTTTCTATTTACGCAGAATGAGCTCAAAGTATCATGAAGTCTAGCTGTGGTTTGCTTCGTCTTGGGTTTGACTATTTTTATTACTGGATCCCAAGCTGGTGGTACATTCCAACCATCTTCTCTATTAAAATTAGGATGTTTTTTGATTTCAATAGCCTCGCGAAGCATCCTTGGTAGGAATCGGTGTTCTTTAGCGAGAATCTGTGGTTTGTCAAATCTCAGGTAGTGGTTGGTCCCCTGTTGCACATGTTCACACACAGCAGACTTCAACGAGCGTTGGTGTTTTACATCAGCTATGTGTTCTTTTATGCGGGTGCCTATGTTTCTCTTGGTTTGACCAATGTATGAGAGTCCGCAGTCACAATCTATTTTATAGACCCCTGCATCTTGTAAAGGTAGTTGGCACTTGACGGATGGTAAAAATTGACTTATCTTCGTTGGCGGCTTGAAGTATGTGTTGATTGAAGCTCGCTTCAAGATGTAGCCAATCTTGTCAGTGACACCCCTTACATAAGGCAGTATAGCAGGCTGGCGCTCGACTGTGGCTGGCTTTTCTCGGGATCTGTGACAGCGGCGCGGTTGTTGGAGCTTGTTGTCTTGCAACAACCGCGCCGCTTATATAATTAGTAAAGTTTAATAGTAGTAGAAGTGTAACAATTTTCAAAATTTTGTAATAAAGTGTCAAATAAACAACGCGATAAAATCCGTATATAGCAGTTTAATTTCAATGAATAATATTCGCGTAAATAGAAGACAATATTATAATAATTTATATTAATATTATTTTTGTATACCCATGTATTATTAATATTTCATTAATAATACATGGGTATACATTTTTGTCATTAGTCTAAAACGTTATACTACAATAAATTATAATTATCCTTAATCTGGTACATGTTTTACTTATAGATACTTTGATCGGCCGACATTGTGCATTCTAATTTAATTTCAAGCTCTAGGTTATATTAAGTGATTGCCTGAACTAGGTTCAGACCTGTGTTTCAGCCTATTTCTCTACTTACAAACAATATATGCCAAGTAATATTAGGGTTTAGTTCAATGTGCATAAACTTAAAATAAATATGTATATTGATACAATAAAAATAACTTAGATTACATATTACTGATGACTTAAGGCTATTTTAAAACTATAAGCAAATTCTCCGTATTGGAGTAGATCAGTGTTTACAGGTGTTTGTAACAATAACATTACATTGCTTATAATTAAGACTATATATCTAAAATTCTATTTAATCTATTATATAAAAATGGTCCTAGGAGTAAGAAGAATTTATTTACAAAGGCTCTTTTTTTCTCTCAAATTCTCGCCGCATTCCGCAAGGTCAAAAACCTGAAGTCCGATCAGCTTGGATATAATGGCACTTCTACGACGATATATATTAACGAACACCTAACCTTAAAAAGAAAACATTTATTTCGCAAAGCCAAAGAGATCGCTTCGTCGCAACAGTATAAGTATGTCTGGATTAGGAACTCCACAATACTCATGCGGGAGCGTGATGGCTCGCCAGCATTTTCAATCCGTACAGAAGAAGACCTTCGCAAAATCAGAGCTACTGCTGGTAGTTCCAAACCCACCAAAATTGATTCCCGCCCTTAATGTTTGTCTAACTAACATGAATCAATCCAAATATGTTATTCCGAATAATTGTAAACATTACTTTTCTTTGATTTATTGTGACTCTCAAATTGTTTATTGCTCCAATGTACTAGCTATACGCAGTCTCTTAGTTATCTTTATGACATTTCTCAAACACCCAGTTATTTTTAACTATATAGCATTTCTATCAGTAACTGTGAAATTACTAACCAATCTTTATAGATATGAAAATGTAACCTGCCTTCAGACATTAATGAAAACAAATCAGTATCTTATAACATGCACTCATAGGCGATACTTCAATATAAAATACTGTTATACATTGCTTCCTTACATATACTTACACAAACCTGCTTCACATGTAACTTTAAGTAGTGCTACCTCTTATGTATCATGTATTTTATATCACTTAAAGCTGTTAATGGAAGTAAAATTTCATGTATTATCCCCTCTCTTCGCTTATAAATATCGTTCTCACATCTGTTTAGGTAACATTATAACGCATTACTTTACTGCATTTAGGCAGAGGGATAATTGTTATATTGCGAGATTGTATTTTCCGATTGACTGTGCATATGTAACTTATTCGTACTTTATTATGATTATTTCTTGCGATCATTTTATTTTAGACCAAATGTTACAGTCGATTACAGTGGTAAAGAGAATACTGAGTCATTCCATTAAATACACAGGACATGTTTCGACTGCTTATCCATACCATGTAATAAATATCTATTATAGTATTTGTATACTTTACCATCTGTTAACAACAAAACATACTGCTTCGGGAGAATACAAACCGCATTTTTGTTTTTGTCATTATGTTTGTTTTTGTGAGCATTGTATCTTTGTACTACCTAATAATAGCATTATTCTGCATAACATAGGGTTATCACTACAAGCTTTGACTCGGTTTTATTGTGTGGCTGATAAAATAGGTTTACTTAATGAACTCATTTTATATCAACTTGTATTTTCCGTTAGACGTTGCACGCTTAAAATCATGCTACCCGAACTGCGAATAATACGGATTGTTAACATTATTTTGAGTCAGTTTTATAGTAATGGCTAATCCAACTATATATTACCAGAACTGCAGGGGCGTCCGCACAAAACTACACACTTTGTATATGAATGTTTTAAATAGTAATTATGACATAATAATTTTGACAGAGACGTGGTTGATTCCGGAGGTAAACAATAGTGAGTTTATGGATCAGCGTTATGTAGTGTATAGATGTGATCGCGATCGTCTTATTACAAATAAACGTGATGGCGGTGGTGTACTGGTCGCTGTGCTTCGAACGCTCAAGTCATCTGAGTTACATCTTCCATGCACTCATACGTCATTGTCTATGAATCATCTTAACCTCTTAGAACATGTTCTTATAGAAATACCAAGTACAAGAATATCCAAGCGCCATATCATCAGTGCTGCCTATGCGCCACCCAGAACAGCTAATGTAATATACGAACAACATTTTGAATTATTACAAGCAGTCCTAAGTGATCCAGGTGTTGATGTTTTCTACGTAGTGGGTGACTACAACCTCCCGGAAATAGGCTGGAATACACCAGGTCCAACAAGTCCGCTAAACGTTCGTATATTGAGCACAAGTATGCCGTGTATTGAACTTTTAAATTTTATTTCTTTACTTGATGCTTTACAATACAATGATGTAGTTAATGCTAATAATAAAATTTTAGACCTTGTCATCTCAAATCACCCGTGCAAGGTCTCTGCAGCAGCCTTTCCTCTTCTTTCAATTGACACTCATCACCCACCAATTGTTTGTGAAACAAATCTAAATGTAGACATCATTCCCATGAAAAAACGACCTTTAACCTCTGGTATGCCGGAACGTGGATCTGCGCGAGACACAATGCTTTTTCTATTATGTCTGGTATTCTGGCATACAACAGGTTAAATAAATACAACTTTCACAAATCGGACTATGTGCAGATCAACCATAAAATACAAAACACTGACTGGTATGAACTACTCACCCCTTTGAAGTCTGAGGAGGCCCTCAACTTATTTTATAATAAAACTGATGACATTATAAAACAACATACGCCATTGGCCGCGCGTAGAACTTCCTCTTTTCCTGTCTGGTTTTCAAAGCCGTTAATTAGTATATTTAGGAAGAAGCAAAAGGCATGGATAAGATGGAAAAAATATAGCAATATATCTGATTATGAAAATTTCGCTAATTATCGGACTTCGTTTAAGGAAATGTGTAAAAAATGTTTCTCGCAATATATTAATTCGGTCGAAGACAGCATACATAAAAATATTAAAGATTTTTGGGTGTACATCTCGAATAGAAAAGACAAACCTGGTATACCAAGTAAAGTTAATTATAATAATAATACATCTAATGACCCTCAAGTAATCTGTAACATGTTCTCTGACTTTTTCTCTTCTGTTTATGAGCCTACTTCACCCACTTTTTTTCAATGGAAGCCCCCTTCGGGCATACTATCTAATGACGTAAACCAACACAATATGTATATTGCTGATCTCCACTTTGTAGAGGCTAACGTTAAGGCGGAATTAAAGTCCCTCGACACAACTAAGGGCCCGGGTCCCGACGGTCTGTCAGCGTATTTTCTTAAGAACACTGCGACCGTAATCTGCAGGCCTCTAACTATTATCTACAATAAATGTGTTCGAGAGGGAGTGATGCCGACTGTATGGAAGTATGCCAACATAACGCCTGTTCACAAAAGTGGCTCCAAGACGAGCGTTGATCAGTACCGTCCCATATCGATACTGTCTACCTTGTCGAAGCTTTTCGAGAGACTGATACATAATGAGATATACCCGTCAATTCACAATATTATCATTCCACAACAACACGGTTTTTTGAAAAAGCGCTCCACAACTACTAATTTGATGGTATTCTCGGGTTACTTATTCGACAATGTTGATAATCGTGTGCAGGTTGATGCTGTCTATACAGACTATCGAAAAGCTTTTGACAGGGTGGACCATGAACTGTTACTTCATCGTATTGCTTACAATGGGATTCGTGGCAATCTATTACGTTGGTTCCATTCTTATGTTAACAATCGTTGTCAAAGGGTTGTTATCAACGGATTTCAATCGGATATAGTGAAGGTTACTTCTGGTGTTCCGCAGGGGTCTATACTCGGACCATTGCTGTTTAATATATTTATAAATAATATAAATGAGTGCTTCCATCATTCAAAATTTTTGTTATATGCAGACGACCTCAAGGTATACAAATCTATCAATAACATACATGACTGTTTTCTTCTTCAAGAGGACCTTGATAGACTTTCAGACTATTGTCGCACAAGCAAGCTGCAACTTAGCATTCCGAAGTGTAATTACATTAACTTTACCAAAAATAAAAATGTAATAAGTTATCCGTATACACTATGTAATGTTGAACTGACGAAGGTAACCTCCGTGCGTGATCTTGGAGTACAGTTAGATTCTAAGCTTTGTCTAGACCTGCACATTGAGCGAATAATCAACAAAGCATATCAGATGTACGGATTCATAATGAGATCAACGCATGATTTTAAAAGGACCTCCTCATACCTCTGTCTATACAAAACTCTAGTACGTTCGCAGTTAGAATACGCCGTAACAATTTGGAATCCGTACTATATCAAGTATATTGACATGTTGGAAAATGTCCAGCGTAAGTTTCTTCGTGCAATGCATTATAGATGTCATAGATCTCTCCTACCTTACGATCGGTTACTCAATAAATACCAACTTCTGAGTCTCAGCTCCAGGCGTAAACAACTTGAGGCAATTACTTTGTATAATGTAGTTCACTGCAGATATGACTGTGTGGATTTGAATAATGTTTTATGTTACTCAGTCCCTAGAACAGTGCACAGACGGCAGGTACGTGCAGGCAAATTGTTTGCTGTAGATACCTGCCGTACTAATACAGGGTTAAGGTCGCCAATTCGACGTATGACTGATACATACAATAAAATGTTTGAGCATATTGACATATTTCTATGTTCTATTGGGCAATTTCGCAAAATGTTATTTACAACACTCTCCAATATGTAATTTTGTTAATTCAATTTCGGTCACCGTTCTGATATATATATATTATTATGTATTTTCATTCTAAATTTACTATTATTCTATATATAAATATGTACTTATATAATGTCTAATTCGATTGTATAAGATGTATCATCTGTTCTAACCTGTTCTAACTCAAATCGATGGTCACCTAGCGCTAACCTTAATTTTATTGTTAATCTGTGAACAGCGCTGTGGGCTTCACTATTGTTATCATTTGGAAATGTTCAACATTAATGTAAAATTTTATAGTGTTGCTGTTTGTTGTTCCTTCCTAATAAAATAAAATAAAATAAAATAAAATAAAGGCATGTTTGGCATGAAGCTTAATACATACTAAATCTTTTCATCTCTTGTATGGAGGAAGTGGTCTGAATGGCAGTAGTGCATGTTGTTTAGCACGGTGTGCAGATAAATCAATTGGCGAACAGTTAGGACATTAGTGAATTGGTACAACTCATAGGTAGGAAACATGAAAGGTCGAAATGTCGCCACTTTTAGAATAGCCCGTTGAGCTCGTTCCAGTGTCAATAAAATTGTTTTCGATGTTACTCCCCATGAGGTAATGCAGTAAGATATGATTGACTGACAAAGTGACAGGTATACTTATCTTAGTAATTTAAAGCTAGCGGCTCCATGAATAGTTTTAAAATAAATATTTACTTTCGTACTCTCTTACATTATAACTCAATGTGATTGCGAAAATTTAGATTAGCGTCAAGCGTTATGCCGAGGTATTTTACAAAGTGAAAAAAAAAAGCTGAATTTATTATTTAAAAATTTTACTAATAATAATACAAAATGTGGCAGTAGATAACCCCAGGATTTGAACCACCGTCATTATAAGTAAGAAGACTCGTTGACCGCTCCGCTATCGCAACCTGCGATACATTAGGCAAATTTAAGCATTAATTGTAAATGCGGACTAACAGAGACACTGTTGTTGAATATAAGGGATAGTAGTTATTATAGTTATATATACAAGAACTCGTTTTTGTCTCGCCTTGTACACATGTGCATGATGAACTTCACTTACTATCATTACATTGAATAATGTTTCATTGTTTGCGTTAAAACATCACACACACAAAGATATTCGCTCGGTTCGGTATGCGAATGTGTACGTTACGATGATACTTGACTTTTGTATTTGACCGTACTTCAAAATCTATGTCGACATCTACATCATTCACTATCTACTCAAATATTACGAAGAGAAAACATTTGTATATTTGTTTGTAATGAATAAGCTCACAAACTACTGAACCTATTTTAATATTTTTTTACTATTAGAAAGCTGCTCTATTCGGAATTAACACAGGCTAACATCACACTACATGGGAGCAGAGCAGTAATCATAAACGAGGCAGCCATTCAGTTACAAAATTATATAAATACTATTTTCTTCGTAATTAGGTGTGTTGTCTAACATAGCTTAGATTCAATTGGTAATGTCCTTGTGTTGTTATAATTCATTTATTGCAAGATTTAGGCGATGTAATACGAGAGATACTTACCACTTCAGATCGGTTCAGCAAGACAGTAGTCTTTCTTGTGTTATGGTGTGTGGTTGGTTGTGAGACTCACGTAAATCAGTGCCTCCTTCATCGTTTCTGAATTGCTCAGAAGATATACCCTTTGTTCGCTACATAGCACTATTGGAATTTTAAATTTATATGAGGTGCAATTTTAAATCGCGTCTTCCAGCGGAGATGTAGAATTTGTATAAATATTCAATTTACATGCGTACCTATATTATCAGCAAATAATTGAAAGCTGCATATCTAAAATTTAATGTTTATGATCATTCAAAATGCGAACAGATTTAATCTACATACATGATACATGAGCCGTTAATACATGACGTGCGTCATAAACAGCGTGACTCGAACGTGACATCACACACAATCCCATAAGTATCCCTATCATATGACGCTTCTGTAGCACGCACATGACACGTCGATGTGCTTAATATAATGTATATTTATACTTATATTATGAAGAGGAAAGATTAGATTTTTTGTTTGTTTGTAAGGTTTTTAATCAAAAATGCTAAATTGATTTAAAAAAAATTTCACCTTTGGAAAGATTTATTATCACCAAGTTACTTAGGCTATATCTATGTAAATAAAAATCAATTGCCACGTGTATGACGTAGCATCACTTAAGAACGGCTCGACCAATTTGGCTGTTTATTTCTTGTTGTGTTTGTAATTATGTCATTAAATTAACACATATCATAAAAAGGAATATTTTCTAGTTTCACAAAAAATTAAAACAATAAAAAGGATTAGTAATTAAGTTACACTTCATTTCAGTGCTATTACACTAGTAAGCGATTGCTTATGTATGTACATGTGTGTGTGTGTGTGTGTGTGTGTCTGTGTGTGTGTGTGTGTGTGTGTGTGTGTGTGTGTGTGTCTGTGTGTGTGTGTCTGTGTGTGTGTGTCTGTGTGTGTGTGTGTGTGTCTGTGTGTGTGTGTCTGTGTGTGTGTGTCTGTGTGTGTGTGTGTGTGTGTGTGTCTGTGTGTGTGTGTGTGTCTGTGTGTGTCTGTGTGTGTGTGTGTGTGTGTGTCTGTGTGTGTCTGTGTGTGTGTGTGTGTGTGTGTGTGTGTGTGTGTGTGTGTCTGTGTGTGTCTGTGTGTGTGTGTGTGTGTGTGTGTGTGTGTGTGTGTGTGTGTGTGTGTGTGTGTGTGTGTGGGTGCGTGCGTGCGTGCGTGCGTGCGTGCGTGCGTGCGTGCGTGCGTGCGTGCGTGCGTGCGTGCGTGCGTGCGTGTGCGATGATCGGCCCTACGACAGTGTCTGTGTCTTGGGATCGAAATTTTGGCAGTCCATCAATCAATTGCACACCAATGTTAAGTTATAAACGTTAATAGATTCTCAACATCATTGTAGTCCATCGAATTCAACCATTTGAAAACAACTTTTTTAAATTCGTTATTGTTTAGTCCTTTTATTTTATTTTATTTGTTACATTTGTTGTATATAAAAGGGGATAGAAAGTTGAAATGCTTCTGCCCAAGTGTAGTTTTACTGGACAACGCTCTACTCGTTTTGATGTACGAGGTAAGGTTGGTACATATTTCTTATGGTAACGTCGCAGAATTTCGTAAATGTATATCTTTCTTACAGATAGGACACTGGTCTTTCGGTAAACTGATGTAGTAGGATATCTAAAGGGTAATTTCATTAGTACTTTTAAAATAAATAAATGGTACTTTTATATGAGTAAAATTTATTGAGGTTTTGATATTTAATTTAATTATGTGAAATATTTGTGTATAGATTGACAAGACAACGATTGTCAGGTCAGCTAGCTTTATTTAAAAAATGGTACAGTTACTAACATAACCTTACCTAACCTTATTTTACGCGAGCAAGTAATGTTTAATTTCCGGTCATTATATTAAACATATTATTATGTATCTGTCAATTTAAATAAACTATCATTCTTTGAACATTCAATGAATAAATAAATAGATAATTAAGATTGCCTCGTTGGCTGGATTGATGGCGTGCGGTCATGGGGTCAGCCAGAGTGTTATGCTTTTATTAGGAAATTCTCAGTACTAGAACGGCAACTAGAAATGTCTTCGTTCGATGGCATTACGCTAGCTTACCATTAATCTAAGACTTAAAACAAAATGTGGGCTCAATACTTATTTACCTGCTTCTTTTGTATGTTTTTTGAGATTTCGTAACAGAAAAACCCAATAACTTTTTGCTATCCAGATTCGAACCCGAGACCTCATGCACAGCAGTCGCATTCACTACCGTTGCGCCACAGAAGCAGTTCAAGAAATCTCAGTAGCAGCCCGGAGTTAGGAAGTTGACGGTGTTAAACACCCCCGTGCATCGAAAAGCACGTAAAACCGTTGGTCCTACGCCCGATCTCTTTCCGGTCGTGTCGGATTACCGTCCCATCGGATCATGAGAGTTAGGGAACAGAGAGTGCACTTGTGTTTGCGCACACACTTGTGCACTATATCTCCTGCGCAGATGGCTAGTCTCCGTTAAAACTGGCCGCCGTGGCTGAAATTTTGTCTGGAGGACATTATTATTATTGTATGTTTTTATATGTTAACAGCTAAATCGATGAGCGATTGTGATGAATTTCGGTACGATGATAATTCGAAAGCTAGGGAAGCTCGTACGCTGCTTTGTAAAGAAAAGCAAATTAATAAACGGATAATATTTAGTGAAATAAATCTAGTTTTATATATAATATGTATGTCCTATATAAATTTTGCCCGTGGCTTTGCTTGGGTCAATGTAGACTTGACAATATTTTTTTATTGAGTTCACTATGTGAGTGCGACAAACTGAAGCACGATTAAGGCTAGTGCGACAGAACTGTACTGCGACTCACTATAGTTCGAATACACGCTAGTGCGAATCACTGAAGTTCGACATCACTCTGGTGCGACAAACGATTGTGCGACAGAAGTGCGACACCACGCTAATGCGACACTACGCCACTTCGACAAACAATTGTGCGACAGTAATTCGATAATACTTTGGTATAATATAAATCATCCACGCATATAACCAAACTAGTAGATTTCCAAACGATATCGCGGATCGAATATTATTGTTAAAACGGCGATTTAATTTGTGACTGCCCAAATAGCGTAAGGGCTTTAAAAGTCGTCTTCCGCTGCCGCTGCGCCGTGTTGTGGGTTCGATACCAACACGGGACAAAAATTGTGTGATCCACAAATACGTAGTTGTTGTTTGTGTGTGTTGTTTAGTGTTCGTTGTTTGAATGTTTGTAACGTTTACCGCTACACAGATTTATTTCTAGTGCAGAAGTTGTCTTTCATAAACCAATAGATATTTTAATTGAAAATTCAATGTCTTTACATAATGTGTACATTTACTTTGAAAATAATAAAAATAAACAAAAACTTCTATTTATCAATCAAAGAAATATGTACATTATTACAATGCAAATTAAAGCAATCGAATTTGTTATAAAACCAAACTGGAAATTTTACATTATAGAATGAAATACAGGAAGACAATCGAAGGTAATTGTTTACTTCTTTTTTAAATAGCGAATAATAATAATAATAATATAATATAATATAATATTCTTTCACATACATGCAACATCATCTAGCCCAAACTAAGCAGAGCTTGTACTATGGATACTAGACAATGGATAAACATACATACATATATGTATACTTTTTTTTTGTAAATACATACATATTATACATAGAAACACCCAGACCAAGACAAACATCCATGTTCATGCACACAAATGTTTGACTTGTGCGGGAATCGAAACCTCAGGCGTGGCAGTCAGTTACACTAACCACTACGCCATCGAGTCGTCAAATGTAAGATAGACCACGCAAGAATGATAATAAATGCCTACCTAGTCTCCGACCTAGGTGCCGTTTGGATATATATGAGAAGAATGTCTATGTGAAAGCCATAGATGTATATAATAAGTTACCAGATAAATTCAAAGAATTACAGCTTACTATGTTTAAGAGAAAACTTACAGTGTGGCTTGCAGAAAAATGTTTCTACAATTTAAAGGATTTTATGACATATAAAGAAAAATGATGTAATTAATTAATGTTGAAAGTCCTTAATATCACTGACATTGACTTTAATAATTTACTTCTTTGACATAGCTATTTAATAATTACTTCTAACTTCTAAATTTATTTTGACTTTACATTCCTGACCCTTATTTATTACAATAATTATTTACGGCATAAATTTTGACATTAATTAACCAAATATAAATCAATATAATATCAAACCAATATAATGATTTAATGATCAACATATTTTGTACAATGTCTGTCAATAACTTTGACGTACTTACGCACCATTGTTATGGTAGAATGTGATAGGACCGCAATTACCTTACCACCACTATGTAACCACATTTCTTGTGAATAAAGGATTATTATTATTATCCTTTTTATAAATGTTTTTTAATTTGCCCTTCCTTAAAATCTTGTTGTTTTTTCTCCTTTTGGGTTCAGGTGCTCCTTGACCTATAATCTTTTCTATACCTAGTGTCAGTTGTAGTTTTAAATATAAATATACAGGCGGTATAATAGAAGAAACTCATTTGTATATAAAATAACATATTGAATTGTCAATTTCAATCTATTAGAATGAAGTATCTATGTACGGCGAATGCAGTAAAGTATACAAATAATTTTATTAACTGTTATTTGCCTTTGCTTATTATTAGGTAATACATTTTCAAATAATATTGAACCTTCAGTGTCGCACTGGAGTGATATCGAGCTTCAGTGATTCGCACTAGCGTGCATTCGTACTATAGTGAGTCGCAGTACAGCTCTGTCGTACTAGCGTTAATCGCGCTTCAGTTTGTCGCACTCAAATAGTGCACTCATTTTTTATTGTACTTTTTTTTCTGGATGAAAGATACCCTTTTTTATGGCCTAATTCGTGAAAGCGTAATTAACAAATAAACAAACTCACATTCGCATGTATAATATTAGTTTGTATCACTTCCTCTTAACAATTTGATCTGCAGAGCCTGTGGTGAGCGGGACGAGTCCATATTACACCTACTGTGTGAATGTGACGCGTTGGCTGGACTAAGGATGGGTCTGATGGGGTTGGCATATCCGAGCCCTGAGGACTTCAGGCTTCTCCCTCTGAAGTGTACGCTGCGATTGATGCAGTATATTCATAGGGAGATAGCTAAGGTATAGATCTCGGGGCCGACAGAAAAGATCCCACTGGGTCGAAGTGTCGCCGGTCTGCACTGACTGGCCCCCGTAACAAGATAAGATAAGATAAGATCACTTCCTCTTTAAATTCGATAATGCGCGGGTAGTAAACTTCTTGTATTGCAAGTGGTAATAGGCTCTCTAGTCTTTAATCGTCAGGTCAACCGTATGCATGTTTTCCACCTCGATAGTATAACAAAAGTGTGCAAAACAGGGCGTAATATGCCCGCGGCGTATTGCGCAAATATATTGGCAGCAGCTTCGACCTTCGAATAAATATTGTAGTAGCTAATGTGAGCGTTCGTGAATCGTTTTGATGTATGAATAATCAAAGAGCAATACAAGCACAGGTATTACGAGCGGGTTATTGTTTTGAGCTGAGTATTTGAGTAAAAACTTTTCATCGTATAAATAATGTGCAACCGTTTTTCAGATTAGTTTAAACTGTTCCTGTAGTTACTGGGTCGCCTTGAATGTTGTGTACGTTAGCTATTTCCTTGCCATGGCTATCTAGAGGCCAGCAGATGAGATTCTCGTAAAATTTTAGAATATTTTTGCATGTATGTATGTATGTATCTTATGCGGGGGCCAGTCAGTGCAGACCGGCGACATTTTGACCCAGTGGGATCTTTTGTGTCGACACTCTCCCAATAACGACTGCCATAGATGTTCATGGCAACCGGGACCGACGGCTTCACGTGCTCTCCGAGGCACGGAGCAGGCGATAATTGTCAATCAATACGCACATAATTTCGAAAAGTCATATAACTTCCGAAAGTCAGAGGTGCGCGACGTGGGCATCCGAGACCCTCCGCATTGCAGTCTATTGGTCTCCCCACTGAGCTATCGCTGCTCATATTTTAACATACTATCTTCTTATCTAGTTTATTTTTTCTAGTGGCTGCATGGATGCCGTAGTCATTTTAGTGGTTGCCTCGCCACTCCCACTAAGCTAAGTTTTATGGGTTCAAATTCCACACAGAACAAAAAATTATGTGATTCGCGAATTATTGTCCTAAGTCTGGGTGTTCTTTGTGTCTATTATTGTAATGTTTATAAAGCCCTCTGTGACACAGGAATTATTCAAAGTGCAGGAAATTTATTATTAAAAGAATCAAAAACATTATCACTTCATACAAGTGAACTGATTCCATTATCTAATACTATCGACGTAATCATCATAAGGTTGAGTTCGTCGAGCGGGACAAAAACAACGTAAGCAACGTAAGTACTTCTCATTCAATTTTCACGCGAGCGGTGACAACCGTTTGACGCCCGCTATGCAGTACTGCCAGCCGTGCTGCTACGTAAGAGAGTGTCGCTTCTTCACGTAGTTATAATAATAACTATAGTTGTCTCTTATGCTACCAAAGTGTATAACTGTAAAATCCGTTCTGTAAAATATGTGTGACGCTTAAAAAAAGCAGACTAAATAACATATTTTTGGGTTATAATACTAATATCTGCCCTATATTACACTGTTCCACTGCTGCCTATTCCCAGTGTGAGAAGGAAATGATTTTTGGGTTTAGATAGCTCTAATTAGTCGGTTAGTCTATCTATTTCAGGCATACCACAACATATTTACAGACAATAAGTGTAGTATGATATTATCGTTTGTTCTCAATGCTGTGTAAATACATCACATAGTTCATCAAAAATATACGCAACGTCACGCAAATACACAATAAAAGCTATAACAATAGTTTTATTATAGTATAGACTGGAATATCAATAGCAGGTATAATAAGCATCGTTCTAATGACCGTTTATAAAGCCGCCATCATATAATTATACAATCGAAAGGCAGTTTCCGACTAAGTAATTACAGTATACCTTATAGCACTGTTCGCATTTGAAGTGAGAACTTGAAGCCGTTTGTTTGTTTCTGAAGTTTTCAGTTTATGTAAAAGTGTGATTTTGAGCTTTAAGGCTTTATCATTGTTTGCGTGAGAATGAGACAGGGTTATAGATTGTATAGCTTTGTCTCGTTCTCGAGCGTGCAATGATAATGTTATAAGAGATTGTATCAGTGGATGGGATTAAGCTCTCAGACTTTTATATGCTAACTATGTAACAGTTGACGGATCCTGTATGTGTATTACATACGCCTTAAAAGATTATATAGATCCTTCAGTAAATGTGAAATAATCTATTTAGATTTTCTTGTACTCTTTGTGCGACAAAGAAGCATGCGTGCTGCTGCCTAATGTTTACCGTGAATTGCATTTTTAATACTTTTCTTTTTAAAACAAATCACTGCCGCACTAGAATCCCTGCGTCTGCGTCACGGAACTTAACGTAAGTAGTAAGTTAGAAACAACTTGTAAGGGTCAGGTTTGTATGATTTTGTGGATATCATATATAATACATTTTTTAATAAATATGAATTTATATTCTCTGATACCAGTTGCAAATTATGACCTAGCTCAGTGGTTGCGGAGAGTCGACAGTCGCGCGGCGTTATCGCATACTTACGCCTGAGTATACAAAACTAATGCGTCAATAGTCCCTACAAACTAACTTAGCGAGGTAATGTTTTGTTTGTTTATTTGTATGTTTAAAAAGATAACTTCCACGCTAGGACTATATCAAACATTCATACAACAGACACAAAGAACACCCAGACTCGGAACAACCATTTGTGGATCACACAAATGTTTGCCCTGTGTGGGATTCGAAACCACAATACTCAGCATAGCGGCAGTGGCGAGGCGACCACTTAAACCACTACGCCATCCGTGCAGTCAAAAGAATGTACGCAGATACACGTGTATACTCCGACTCCATTATCGGTTTTATCAGTGTTCTGTAGAACCGTTAACAAGCATTGTACAGTTCTGTAAGCGCTGTGTAAACTAATTAGCGTGACGATGCCGGTGTCGTGTCGTATTAAATCTCTTTGTTGTAATCCTTTGTTCATTATGATAGGGTGCCGGCTGTCCCGCGCCCTACGTGGTTCCGCTTACCAGTACCGGCGACTGTCCAGTAGATGGCGAAAATTAAATTAAAATCTGCTTTTAGTGAAAGGTTTTGCTTTTTTGAATATGTTTTATTAGATATTGCCTGTGGCTTCACTAGGAAATAGTATTTTCTTGGTTTAGTTTTTTCGTACGTTTTATTAACTTGCCTGCGGCTTCGTAAAGACATTTTTTTCTGTATGATAGGTATCCTATGTCCATTTATGTATTCTTGACAACGTGTAAGCGAAATTTCATTATGTCCGGCCGAGAAGTTAAGGCGTGAAACAAACAAATAAAGTCACATTTGCGTTTATAATATTAATTAGGATTTATAACTAGGTATGTTTGCGATTTTCTACGCTTAACATATTGTTACATAATTTTCCCAAAATATTTTTGCATTAATTATTAGTAAGCAGAACAATTTCCTTACGGCGTATTTTCATTACTCAATTGTTTATTATCATAATATATAATATATTATTCAATATGAAAGCATACTTTCCTACTTAATCTCTGAATACAAAGAGGAATACGCGGGCAAAACCCCGCGTTTCACCCGCGTTGATGGTGTTTGTAGTTGCAGCGCCGTCCTCGTTGGTGCGTGGTGTTATTTATAATAATTATGTTCCTATCTACTTATGTCCTTCAAAAGTTTAAAGTAAAAATATTATTATTATTAATAAGGCAGATATATTTTATATACGCTCATGCGTATATAATATATTCTATAGCCTTGAACGAGAAGGCAGAGGTACATTACATCCACATTTCACCAGATATATTTTAATGTCCCGTAACGGTAGGCGATTCTACACTGCTGCTATCTAAAAATTACTAATAGAAAAAGCCGATACATTTTTCACGAGTCGGCAATGCAGCTCGTAATCCAACAATCAACCACAACCAACAAATCAACAAGGTATTACTATGTCATTCTCACTATATAGAACATAATCGATGGCCGTTTATCGGTCAGCATTTTAGAGTCTATGCTCCTAATGATTTTTT
Source organism: Catocala fraxini (assembly GCA_930367265.1). Taxonomy (NCBI): domain Eukaryota; kingdom Metazoa; phylum Arthropoda; class Insecta; order Lepidoptera; family Erebidae; genus Catocala; species Catocala fraxini. The sequence continues at coordinate 9,099,753 of OV884037.1, forward strand.
TTCTATAACCCTTTACTCGACTGACAATGAAAATATTTATTTTGTCAAGTTTAATTATTTTTTATTAAATGTTGTTATATCACGCCTTATACATTTTATTAATCAACTTAACTAATACAAATAAATTATAATATAGGTAACTGAATTACTAAATTACATATTATAAATAAACTAAAAATAATAATAAACATTATTATAGTAGAAAATGTAAGTCCATTAAAAACATTTCATGTAAAATGTTGCCAAGACGATACCACATGGCACATACTGTCCAAAAGTTATCAGATCTTATGTAGAGCCAAGCTTCTAACTCTACACGCCCTAACTTTCCATGCCCTACCTTCAAAAACACCTTAGTCAAAAATATGTGGCTTGGTCGTTTCGTTACTACGAGAACTATTATAAGCGAAAAGTAATGAACAGTGAATAAATTTTCACCTTACGCCCATGTGACGGTAGCGAAATGCTTTGAGAAAATGTAGGTAGTGCCCTTGCGCTTCACTTGGCAGGATTACTACCGTTTCGCCAGAAATGAAAAACCCTCTAATATATAGCGTAAATATATATTGCTAAATATATAGCGTATTGGTTAATCCAACAAAACATAATTTTAATTATCTCATGCATACCTTTAGCTCCAATATTTGTGGTACCCAATACAACCACAGCATAAGCCGCATCCAATTTCAATACAGCCGCCCGTAATCCTGATATATATAGCGACCGATACAGGTGTGTGTGCGATATGAATTTAGAGGTGTACTGTATGAATGGGCGGTGAAACGCTCGCTGAATAATGGAGCTACTCTCTTAAATATAGCGATGTGGGACGAGCGTGACCCGCGTGCGTACGGCGAGGTCCTATGCACAGCGAGTGTGTCTGCTTATAAAAATCTCTACTATGAGTTGGTTTTACTGAAGTAAGAAATTTGAAATGCATTAAAAATAAAAAACATCTGTTATACTGAAATTAAGAAATGAATTAGGCGTTTTAATAATATCAGCTCTATATTTAATTGCCCTATTACTGGGCACGGCCCCTTTTTTCAGTGTAAACAGGCTTAGACCCATACCTTCAAGAACATTATGGATAACTCTCAGATATGTACGTTTCCTTGGGATATTTCACAGTTAAAGCAACCTATAATTAACTATTTTAATACGTGTATAACTTCGAAAAGTTAGAGATGTGCGCTTTGGGATTGAACTCGAGACCTCTGCGTGGCAGTCCAATGTTCTCCCACTAGGCTATAGTTCCGTTTTTTAAATTAAGCGTTACTTGGCGGAAAGCCGTTGTAATGAAATAATTAGACAGAGTGAAACCCGCCACGCATCCTCGGATTGCTCGTCCCAACTATTGCAAGCGATTGTCACGAAGAATCTAGCAACTAACCTAAGTGTAACTTCAGTGAATTCCGTGAATGTTGCTTTTTGACCTAAGTAAATGAATTATTTTTTGTCATTGACCTCACCACCTGGGATACTGATGCGGTTTTCGGATGCGGAAATCAAAAGCATGCTGTATTTAAAACCGAATTGTAAGCCCGTACGAGAAACATAGGTGGCATAGGTAATCTCTACAAAAACTTAAATATCATAGCTAAAAGTCCGAAATAAATGATTTTTGTTACATAAAATAAATATATGAAACAAACATTTGGTACATACGTTATATTGTCTTAGATAAAACCTTACGATCATTTACTACTTGACATTAAGGTTACACATACTACGATTGCAATACTTTACCTTTCAAGCCTCCTAAATGTATACAAACCGCTAACAGTGCGACAGAGCGGTGTTGAACTAACGAGCTGGCTAATGATGAAACACACGCTCACTAATGTTACATGCGCACTCTAGTTATTGCACTGCTGTTGTGTTACTTAGCCACCAGTCACACACCTGCTCGCTAATGCTACGCTGTTTAACCTCATACATACAGTACTGGCTGATTGGCCAGCGTGATGAAACTTGCTATGTCAAGAATCAGTACGGTTTTAGCCAGGCCACACAAGCGAGATAAAATAGATTGAGCTCAAAAGACGAATAATAATGTTTAAGATATGCATTATTTAAAACTAGCTTTTGCCGCCCGCGGCTTCACTCGCTCAGGCACAGTACTTTTTTTTAGATGAAAGGTACCCTTTGTACTATTCTGTACCTCTGAAAACGTATGCGCTAATTTTATGTTTATCGTTTGAGTAGTTAAGGCGTAAAAGCGTCACAAATAAACAAACTCATTGGCATTTATAATAAGTATCTATTCGTTAGGATGATATAAATTCGATACTAATATTTTATTTGAGGTGTGCTAAATACCACTTGCTTTAACAGCGGAAAAAAATGTCCTGAGATAATCTGCATATCGTCTGAATGTGTTCTCGATTATAATGTTAGGAGTTTGCCAATTTGAACTGGTGGTAGACAGCCTGATCTGCAAGGAGTGTTTAGCAATGAGTCAGTTTATAAACATGGCTAAAATTGTTATTAATTTGTGTATGATGTAACTTAACGACTATTTTCAAAAATATGAAAATGAGAAAATGATGATAATTTAGTTATTAAAATTCTATAGACAAGGCAGTTTGTTAACACATGATTAAACTTATATACGTTAGTTAATTCAATAAAATGTTTGTTTATTTTTTTAATCATAATATAAATATTTAGGTTTTTGGTTACATATAAAGCCAATTTTAAACTATGGTTAACACACATATCAGCTTGATATGTTTATATTTATTATAATGAAAACACTCGCACTACGAATAATTTATTTTTAATATTTGCATGTGATAGCAGCGATAGCTCAGTGGGGAGATCAGCAGACTGTAATGCAGAGGGTCTCGGGTTCGAAACCACGTCGCGCACCTCTGACTTTCGGAAGTTATATGACTTTTCGGAATTATGTGCGTATTGATTGACAATTACCGCCTGCTCCGTGCCTCGGAGAGCACATTAAGCCGTCGGTCCCGGCTGCCATGAACATCTATGGCAGTCGTTATTGGGAAAGTCAGTACTCTCTAATATCCTGACACTGGTCTAGCCTTAGAGAATCGTTAGCCTTCGGGTTGCGGAAGTCAGGTGGCAGCCGCTCCGTGTAAAAACTGATATCCAGTCAAATCCGGTTACACTAGAAAAGCCGACCCCAAGTGACCTGGGAATAATAAAAGGTTAAGGGAGAAGAATTTGCATGTGACACAATTTTTGCCTCATAAAGAAATTCTCTTATTACATTACACACAAATAGTACGTAGTAGGTACTCGAACCTACAACACGCGGAGCAGTCGCAGTGGCGACGTGGTCATATAATCCACTAAATCAGTCAGTGTTGATCCTTTATAACTAAAAAGGTCGCGATAGATGGCCACATGTTCTCTGAAGGTAATTACTTGTATTTATACTTGAAAGGGTAAAAGCGTTAAAAATACTGTCTAAAATTCTGCTTGTTGTGCTTTTAACCCCTGTATTGCCGACAACTGTACCTAGTGACCTATTTTTAACATAATACGCCTTCCTCCTTTTAGCTTTCATAAAAATAATAACATCAGTCATAAAGCAATTTGCTTGTAAATAACTCAGTATTATTTGGTACAAAGGGGCAGGTAAATTGGTTCAGTAATTAAATATACTTCATGACTTGATACTTTGTGAGGATTTCGTGAAAGCTTTTAATGTAATTGGGCGCTTTGTGCTCTTGTTCTGGAGTTAGTGCAGGCTATTCATTGCTCTAATGCACGGGGTAAAAGACTTTATCACTAAAAGTCTTATAAAATTGTGGTTATATTTTATATTTTCATTGTGTTTATATTTTCATAGAAGTGTAGGTATATGATAAGTAACATACGTGCCCTATCCCCAGATCAAAACTACTTTTTTAAGACAATTTCAATTGTTTTATTAATTTATTACTAGATTTTTCTCGCGGCTTCACTCGCGTAAATTTTGGTTAGGTTAGAACGCAATGTAAATTTCTATCCCTCGAGAACAGTACTTTTTCTGGATGAAAGGCACCCTATGTGCTTTTCTGTTTTTTATGTTTATCTTATGTGGGGGCCAGTCAGTGCAGACTGGCGACACTTCAACCCAGTGGGATTTTTTGTGTCGATACTCTCCCAATAACGACTGCCATAGATATTCATGGCAGCCGGGACCGACGGCTTAACGTGCTCTCCGAGGCACGGAGCAGGCGATAATTGTCAATCAATACGCACATAATATCGAAAAGTCATATAAGAGCAAGGTAAAGTTATACACCTGTTTTACTCTTCTTGGACATTTTAGGAGAATATTTTTACATATAAACAAGCAAAATATAGTTGGACAAATGAGGTTTATTACATTAACATTTCTTCAGTTGTCTTTTGATACCTACTAATGTTATAAATATGTCTCTTTTATTGTTATGTCGCCTAAACAGCTGAGCATTCGGAACGGTGAATAGAAATATAGTGGGTATAACATGGGTTCTCAAATATAGGTGTTTAATATCCGTTGAAATATAGTTATCATTTCTGCAGAAATGAGTATGAGTGTTCTTGTTCAGCTTGAAAATTTGTAATGGTAAATTTAATCGTTGTTGCAGTGTTGTAAATTTGCAATTATGTTTATGTGTAATTGTGAGGTTCCGGGTTTGAATCCAGTGTATAATGTCAATGAGTTTTTAAAAAATCTCTGTTGAGTCTAAATATGTACCCAGTAAAGAGTAGGCAGGTAGGATCCCTATAACGTGGGTTCAAAAACATAGCTGGCGCAATGTGGATTTTGAATTTTTCTATATTTTTATATTTATTTATACTTATGTATGTAGGATCCTATGTACTATGGGCTAATAGAAACTAGTTCAAATCGGTGTCATCTTTTTAAACAGCAGAAAACGAAGTAATATAAATGTTATCATTAATGTATTTTAGGCTCTCATACCGGCACATGTGTTCCCTCTCTTCTATGACATTGGGTCCTTCAAACGTAGTGTGAAGAAGCATCTGGTCAGACCGGCTTGACACTGGCGACGGCTAGAAGACATCTATCTTCTTCTCGTCGTCACTGTCTCTGGACTGTAATTGGGCTTTCCATCAGGTCCGTTACAATCACTTTGCCGAGTTGCTAAAAAAAGAAACAGCGCCTACAATACCTACTCTGCCTACCCCTTTCTCGGTATACAAAAGCGACTCCAACGTATTTAAATGTAGGTGTACGGTCTCACTACCATACTTTACAGCCTATACCAGAAGTTGCCAAGCGCGTGTAGCTGCGCGCTCAGCAAAGTCAAAGTCAAAAATCATTTATTCACTTAGGTCACAAAGTAACAGTTATGAACGTCAAAGTGGTTAGTGAGTTTATTACATTTACTGAATTTACATTTATGTTAGTTGCAAGGTTCAGGCAAAGGCAGAGCCTATGAGAAGATACCTGCAAGAAACTCAAGGCCACTCTTTTAAATCGCCATCAATTTATAATTTCAGTATTTTACAACTCATTTATGTACCAGGTGTAGCAGTCATTATGCCATAATATGTCACAGTCCATATAAAACTAAATTCTAAAAATAAAGGAAATGTTATTGATATTAGGTAAAAAGCATTTATCGTGTGCTACTTACTATAAATTAGCGATACAGTAAAATACATGGACTCAGTTGAACGTTAACCAAACATATTTAACAAGTTAACTTTATGAGTGAATTTAAAGAAAGAATTAGTATTATGTTACTGTAACATATCTACTTATAATGTAAATTAAAGTAATAATTATTTTCTCTATTTTTTCAAAATCTTCTTGCGGCGTTTCTAAGTAATCAACCTATACAGTAGATTTGTATGTAATCAATTTAAAATAGAATGTAAAAATAACCAGAAGCACGCGATGGTATCGAGTACATTTAACCCTAAGCAAAATGCGTCAATCACCGCTACCGTCTGCTGCCAGTCGTACTACCACACTCACCCTAATGAGTGTCAAGTGTCACGTGAATGTGAACTGCCATTCACCCTAATACGTGAATTATTGATGTGACACGATTATTTGCCGTAAATAGACTATGACATTGAACTAACATAGACACGCAGATTTTCTTTGCTTGTCACTTAATGTATGAGTAAATTGTGAGTATTGCTTGAGACATCAAAGAGATATCAGTCTTGTGCACGTCGAAATGACTCATTACATCTTTTAAAGACAAACCACACAATATAACGGCACAGATAGCGTAGTGGTTTAAATGATTACCTTACTATAGTCACTGCCTTAAGTGTTGTGGGATCGATCCACACACGGGACAAAAATTTGTGCAATCAAAACAAATTCCGAATCCGGGTGTTTTTTGTGTCCGTTGTGGAGTCTTTAAATTATATAAACATATGTGTGGCTTGTCTATTAAAGATGAATTAAGTATTTTTAAAATGCGCCTTCTTGCGCTACATTAATAAAACACCAAAAGTCTTAACACTTTGGTACAAACCAAACACCTTTTTATTCGTTTAAAAGGAAATGCGGACAACAAATCATATATAGGTGAAGTTTATGACATACCTATTCTTGTCGCGCTGGAGACGAACCAAATATCAATGTGCGATAGAGATAATTGTAGCTAGGACTCATGTATGTAGAATTTATAAAGTCATTATGTAGTATGGCCTTGTCGTCACTTCAGCTGCGCAATTTATAAAGATAAAAAAATATAAGGGTCCTAGTCTTTATAATAATTAAATTATGGCAAAAAGCTAAACTTGGTAGGAGCATAGCAGTGGTAAGATTTTTTATATTCAAGTATCGTAATTCAGAGTGAAAACACATTGTATACGTTTGTATGGAATGAACGCTGCCCGCATTACCTCTTGACGGGACTGTATACAAAACCACATATCGTCGACGTAATGTTGTCTGTAAGGTGATTGCTTGATCCATTGTAACAACCTTGCAGACATATATGTATGTGCATTAGTTTTTCTTTTTATGTAATTGTTCCTTACCTTAACCAAAAATTAAAACCAAAAATATGTTTTTAAGCTTGGTGGCTCTTTAAGGCATTTAAATTAAGAGCGATCACACTTTGTTTTCCGCCAGCAATAGGTGGTACTGATTGCTGTACTTTTACTAAGAGTTGGCAGACTCTACAAAAACGTCAAATGAAAATGTCTTGACTTATCAAAAAATGAACCCAAGGCGACACAGCCAACACATATTGGTCACGTATACACACTAGGTTCTTAAATCATCTATAATTATTTATTCTAAATAAATGACGAATTAATAAAGAGGCCGTGTGTTTTTAACGTCAATGTCATCTCAGTAACTTCTTCCTACTTCTAATCTCACTCACCGATAACCATTGACGTTCATAATTGTTACTTAATGACCTGTATGATTAATCATGATATAATATCAAAAGTACGGATTCCATACTCGATCATATTTGTTTCAAACCTGTCGAGATACATACATACCTCTAGTGCGGGTGTGATGTTAAAAATCTTTAGCTAAATGAAAGTCACCTTACTTTTGCAGACTTCAGTTAACAAATTCAAACTATTGCCAGTGAAAGTAGATTTTCATTCCGTCTAAACTTGAAGGAGCTCATCTAAAAAGTAATAAAACATATATGTATGTATATGCTTGGATGCAGCTCGATCGGTGAACTAAGATATTCTTCGGTGGATGCTTTCTACAGAGAATGACCCTGGCTGACCCTGTCAGACTACAAATAATGTTGTTTTAAAATGATATTGCGTCGAATGCTCTTGTTGGATACTTGGAGAAATATATTCCAATTGAACGCTTAAGTCCGTTCGACCGTGTACAATGTTTATTTTACGACCTTACTTCAACGATTGCTTTCAAACATATTGGTATGGAGCGGAATATAAGCTTCATTCTTCCAAAAGATACATGCTTTAAAAAGTTTCAAAGCTTGTGTATGACGAGGTATACAATCAAATTTTTCGAGTCATTATCATAATGCAAAATAAAATTAAATATTTGTGGTTAAAAGATTGGTTACTTAAGATATTTAAACACATTTGTACATTTGCCTCAAGGGCCGTCTAATGTCTTGACACCTCGGTTTCTAAGTTTACTACTAATAACAAAAAGAGAAATGGGAAAACACCTTCAAAAAGAAATACAAAACACAGGTAAAACTTAATGTATAAGGGTCACACAATTACATTACATGAGTCCAAATGACTACATTTATTCTAATAGCAGCCTCTACAATAGTCACATAAAACGGTGCCTAATTTTACCTTTTTCTACCTTTATTATTCAAAGTTGATTAATTTTAAAACTCTACAGCAAAGGTAATAAAAGAAAGTTATAAATTCCACGGGTGACGGTGGAAGCAGCATCGTACGATGCCGCGCGGACTGTGGTGGATAAAGGTAATCGCTCACTATGTTGGACCATCCTCATATGTAGAACACGACAAGCGCGTAAATTTCCGAACCTGCATGTCAGAACCTGATAAATTGCAGTCAGATGCTGGCTCATTGTGCTTCGTGCTCGATATTTAGCAGTGTATTGAATGGAAACATTAAATAGTGAGAGCAATTTAAAGGAAATACCATTAAACTTCAAATGTTCAGTAGCTGTTTTCGGCTATAGTGCAATCGAATTTATACCTTTTGTTATAAGTATTAGGCTGGTGATCCCTTTTTTATTTTTGTTTTTGTAACGTGGCGGAATGCACTGGCGCATACCCCTCCGCGAGGGCGGGTGGAGGGGTTATGTCGGACTCACCCGGGAAAAGATGGAGATATCCCGGTAATACCGACTAAACCCACCACGTTGTTCCTTCTCACTATCTATGGCCGGGGCCCAGGGATCACTCGCGCATTCATCCTGCAGCCCCGGCAGAGGCTGGTGGTACTTAACATATCTAAAGCATATTATGTTTATTTAAAACAGTTACAAATTACTAGCATTCTTGTTAACCATTGGTTATTATATTAATTTTGATACCCTTATTGATGTACAACATGTCTTATTTAGTGATACATGATTATATTTTTATGCTTCCGTCAGCTCCATTAGTGAATCTAACATAGCATACGGGTTGCAGATCACATATAACATCATAGTTCAACATTTGGTGCGGCACGGTAGCGATGTGACTACTTAAGCCATTTCACCATTAGTGTAATCGAAATTACTATCTTTTAACCTATTGAGTAACAGCGGCACACCAGCGGCCAGGCACAAATTTCAATTATGTCTGGCATTTCATTACCATTCCTATTTTAGTCGACTTTGATCTAGTGTTGTAAGTTTAAACGCACATGCACGACTGACGATGACCTAGGCAAGCAGTTGGCTAGCCTAGGTCATCGTCAGTCGTGCTAGTATTTCTATTTAAAACTTTTCATATAACAGGAAATCTCAAATGACCTAAAAATCTATGAATCGTGATATAGGATTTTAGTAGGTAACAGAATCATTATATTTTGGAAATTAAAGCTACGTCAAACTAAAATGCGTCGCTCAGGTGTAGTCGACGTTGACCTTAATGTGATATTCTTTGAAATGAAGGTGCGGTCTCCGGTTTGTTGCGGTGAGATGCGACGCCACGCGGAGCTATGCGGAAGAATCGTGAACGCGAAGGAGGTTTCCTTTGTTCGCGTTTACGACATCCGCTCGCGGACACTGCTGAGATATTAGCCAAGTCATTTTATTCAAATAAAGTGATTTATTTAACAACGCGCTTTATATAAAAGGCTTGGCCTTGCGGTGAGCTTCGAGATACTTATTTCTTACCCGCGGCAAGGCTGAAGCTGTTTGAGATTTTTTGTCAAGAAATTTTAATATCGTTGTCAAGTAAAGGCTTTTCCACACAATAGCAAACGCTTTTTAGTATTTCATATTTTTGTTATCCTGTGGATTTATAAATGGGCATGGCATTTTTCATAGCCACAATGTGCTGTGGTCGCATATCTTGAAAGTGACTACACATATTTAGCATGTGTCTATGTGGTCAAGACGCGTCATGGGCGTTTTCATAGGTGTCATAACTCTTGGTAGCGAATTCCGCTACGTGAATGTTCCAAAGAAACCACAACATGATACAGCCTTTTTACATTAAATGAGCGTTTCTTCTTTTAGCCTATCATGTACGTATAACTTAGACTCACGCCTAGAAATCTCCTACAGGAGTTGGACAGAGGTGTCGTCTCGAGATTTGTTTTTGGGCCTCGTAATAGAGTCGATTCTATTGTGTTATACGAAGCACATGTACAAACTTCATGCTACTGAAAATTTCCTGAAAAAGAAATCTCATAACAGTTTGCCCACCCGAAATCATACCAAACGACCGCACGTTTTAAGCTTAGTTACAAATGCCACAAAACGAATATATAGTAGGGTACTTATAAGGTTTTTATTTATAAAACTTAACACATATACGCGTAGGTCATCAGTTCAAAGCATCGCTAATACGACGTCTCTTAACAGTTTATGAGCCGTTATGGCAAACGAAATTGCCATCTTTATGATATCTACACTAATGTTGATATAGTGCGAACATCGAGCTTTAAAGTGCTACTATACATGCCATTGTAGCACTAACGCCGTTGGTAGTAATTAAATTAAACTGTGTTTTATTTTTTAATTACTTAGATGGCTTGTGCTTGGAGTCGGAGTGGGTGCTTGTGTATTGAGTGGAAGCCAAGCTCGCAATCTTTTGTTTTTTAGTCCGCCGACCGAAGTACTTTCCGCACTTCGGTCCCCCTTTCGGTTCATCTGGTATCATCCAGATAACCCAGATCTGGGTGGGTGGGGACAAGAAAGAAAATATATCTGCAGTGTTTAAATCTATATATGTATTAATTTATGAAGAGAAATCTTGGTACTCCTTCTTAAGCATATTGCGCGCACACAGAAGTGGGCATTGGGCGTAGTTAAAGTTTATGTAGAGAAAGTGTGCAATAAGCTGTCATTTATAAAAATAGTAAGTAATTATGCTCAAATTTTTGTGCAGTAGAGCCTCGCTGATTTCAGCATAAATGGGCCGGCTCGACCGGGGGAGGACTACCCTCTCACAGAATATCGACGTGAAATAGCAGTATTCCTACTGTTGTGTTTCGTTCGGTGAGTGAAAGGGTCGGCAACGCGCAACTGATGCCTCTGGTGTTGCAGGCGTCCATGGGCTACGGTGACCACTGACCATAAGGTGGGCTGTATGCTTGTTTGAAAGCTTAGAGTTATAAAAAATAATTGACCAATTGGGACTATCAGTACAAATAAAATTGATACATTTTACTGCTGCTAGATTTTACTCATACACAATTTTTGACATACATATTCACGCCTGTGTGTACCGAAAGGAAAAGCAAAAGTGTATCACGTTATCCCAGCTATGGTTTGATTGTTGGACTTCCCGGATTAAATTTAGTGTAATTCTGTGTTTTTATTCGGCAATTCTTAGTTGTAACAGTACAGAGTTTGCTCTCGATTACATAAGATCTGCAACCGTAGCTAGCGAAATCTAGATTTTCTGATATAAATTACTCTGTAGCAGCACGAAATCTGCAAGCTTGGTAGGCGGCTTGGTAGGCGGCTTGGCTCGTCCTTTGTTACCACGAGTCTTTTGACACCTAGATAAATATAGGTATAACCAAAGAATTAAATCGATAAATAGATGTGTGTCCTCTTTGTACATAGATCGCACAAAAATGTCCACACTGGAAAGCGAGCTTACACATTACACACACATAGATAGCGAACGATAGAGTGCCATATGCAATATGAGTAAGCGTAATATTAGTTTATACATAATTAAAATGTCATGGTGGAATTGTGTGTTAACTCAACATCCAGAAAGAGTATTTAAATATAGCAAGCGCATTTATGATTCAAATCTTTGGGTACCTTTGCTTACACTTTCGGAGGATACAAAACGTTGGGCTGTGTTATATTATATTTAAAAGAATGACGGCAAATGCGATAACCAAACATATATATCAGCGCGTACAAAAGATATAGCTTGTATAGGTATGCATACTTATAGCCCAGTCTGGCTTCAGGATCATAACTCGTCGGGAGTTATGAGGCTGTATGGCCGACGTCATAACTTGCTCGGCTATTCCCGTTTTTGTTCTTGTGTTACCGAGAATGGAGGCTGTGTGTCTTTTATCTTTAACGTTAGTATTGACGCAGAATGTTAGGATTGCTTTATACGTCTTTTTGTCTGACTAACGGCTCATAAACTGTTATTGGACGTCGTACCCGCGATACTTTGGACTGACGACCTACACGTATATGTGTTAAGTTTAAAAATAAAATAAAAGGTATATGTAATATGTATATATTGGTCTCGTGGCATTTGTAAATTTAAGCTTATAACGTGCGGTCGTTTGGTTTGATTTCGGGTGGGCAAAGTGTAATGAGATTTCTTTTCCAGGAAATTTTTACACTGAGAAGAGGCCCGTGCCCAGCAGTGGAACAGTTTTCAGGGCTGATATTGTTGTTATTTGTATTGTTGTATATCTAAGCTATATATCAAATGAGTTAGGCGGAGATTGTTTCACCGAGCTTTCGTCATGTGTCGATTACACATAATATTTATAGTAGCACTGTGGTAATAGAAGGGACTGCTGTACATAAGGTCTCTGGGTCGATTTTCGGGTCAGGCAAAGGGTTTTTGTTTATTTTGTAGATAATTTCTTACTAGAAATTCTCTACTAAGAAATCTTGTGGCACACAGCAATAATCTTGCTCTCAATTACACCGGATCTAAAACCATATCTACCGAAATGTGGATGATATACACCTCTGCCGACCTCCTCAGGGATAAGGCGTGGGACTATGTACATATACAACTAGAGATTTATACATAAGTTGCGGTACATGCGCGAACCACCAGCGTGAGTAACCCGTATGATCAACTTATGCATGCATTACGGCATGCATGCATGCATCTCGCACATGCATGCATGAACAAATAAGAAAGCTCATATATAGCTTCCTATTACCACAGTACACTAGTCTATTAGTTCTTTGTTATTAGTTTACCTACGCGTTATCTACTGTACAAATAATATCTGTACTGGCCAAACACAAATAAATTCAAGCCATAAATAAAATGAAAACAAATCTTTAAATGTTAAGCTCGTAATAATTAGTACTGCAAAATGCGAGCATCCACTGACATTTATACAAAAGAATAAAACTCATCATTATACAGAGTTTCACGATACCTACTGGCTCAACAGGAAATATTAGTATTTTATATATTTTAATGATCGGCTCGACAGTTTGTATGAAAATACGCGTTTGAAAGGTCAAATCATAATATGGCTTCGTTGCATTAAAGGTTTAAATTTAAATTTAGCACGTTTATAAGCGCAGATCTATAGTGATAGAGATTTCAAATTCAGAATATATACTTAGTATTTCTTTCAGAATTTGTCTTCATATTAACATCCATAGTCTCATGCTTATATAAGCGGGTGTCTATATACGCATCAGACACTGGATCCCCAAAGGGGTACACGTAGGATATAACACTTCACTATTTAAAAAGAGTGTGATGAACATGGCGTCTGTAATTTATAATAAAGTGTCGAAAGATAATAAGGAGCAATCTGTTACTCTATATAAAAAGCGTCTTGAGGTCTTACTGGTTCAGAAATGTTATTACTCGGTTACAAACTTTTTGAATGATACATTATAATAAATATTGTTACTACCAATTTGCCACTGTTTATAAAAGTATCTTTATCAGGTTAACTTAAGTATTTATTTTCTGCATTTTTTTTGTATGTGTAATTAATGTGGCAACCAAGCATACGGCCTACCTGATGGTAAATGGTCACCGTAGCGTATGGACGCCTGCAATACCAGAGGCATAACTTGCGCGTTGCCGACCCTTTAAGAAAAAAAGGAAGTGGCAAGGAGAAGGAGCGGGAAAGGGGAAAGAGGATGATTCTCTCACTCATCGAACGAAACACAACAGTTGGAACACTGCTATTTCACGTCGATATTCTATGAGAGGGTAGTACTTCCTCGGTCGAGCCGGCCCATTCATGCTGCAATCAGCGAGGCTCTACTACAATAAATTTTTACCTTGTGTATTTTATTCTCTCTCTTTTATTTAAATGAATGTATTAATTTTTGCATACCCTAAGGTAGAATGTATAATAGTAATAATAATATTCTACCACATACACACAACACCATCTAGCCCAAACTAAGCTGAGCTTGTACTATGGGTACTAGACAATGGATAAACATAGGTACATATATATTTTTTTAAATGTAAATACATACATATTATACATAGAAACACCCAGACCAAGCCAAACATCCATGTTCATGCACAAAAATGTTTGACTTGTGCGGGAATCGAACCCGCGACCTCAGGCGTGGCAGTCGGTTACACTTACTACTACGCTATGGAGGCCGACAAGATAAGGATTCTGACAAACATGTAACCATCATATTTTGTAAACCTACATTCTATGCAAATAAATATTTCTATCTCTATTTCTAGGAATATTCCTAGGCATCGGTATATGACACTAAGATTTCGCCAACTATATTATTAGGTTCCATGTATTAGGAGAAGAGCTTTACGACTTTTATCGAGCACTGATCCAGACTCCGTGCTAACAGTGAGAAGTTCTTGATAATAGAGCCCAATAATACTTTTGTTTTGACTCTCGGCTTGGGTCGTAGCTATCAACACTGACGTCTAATACACAGCAGTTGCATACACTACCGCTGTGCAACCGAAGCAGTTCCTGCTAAATCCTAACACTAACTAATATTATAAATGAGAAAGTGAGTTTGTTTGATTTACGCTTTCACACCTACTTAAGGCGTGATTGGACGCATCACCATGAAATTTCGCATAAACGTTTTCAGGGGTATAGGAAAGTAAATAAAGATCTCAATCAAATCAAATCAAAAAGGACATATATTATGATACCTCTCATCCAGACTAAAACACTGTTCTTGGTCGAAGCCGCGGGCAAAATCTAGTAAATAATAATTATTGTATTTTTAACGCATAATATCATTTAATTTCAATGTGTACAATGTACCTTCTTTTTATAATGTTACGAAGAGAAAATTAAATGAATTATTATTATTTAAACTACCGAAATACATGTATGCGTTAAAATGATAGAACGACCCTCAAATGTTGAGTAGCTGTCCTTGAAATGGTAATCAGACAATCTTCCGCGTGCTGAGCATTAGATGGTGTGAATGGAAGCCGATACCTCATTGAATGAGGAACGTGCTCGGCGCCGTCATAACCCAAACGGAGTACTCTATAAATATGTGCACCACGTATCTCGAATTCTTGGGACTACGCTTTTGGTATGTTAGCTTTAACGAAGCTTTGAAATAAGCAATAGGTACCTGATTTTAACCGCGGCTCCGCTCGCTAAGTTATATCAAATTTCTACCCCTCGGCAAAAGTACTTTTACAGGATGAAAGGTAACCTATGTCCTATTCTGTATCCCTGACAATGTGTATGCGAAATTTTACTATGATTGGTTGAGTATTTATAGCGTGAAAGCGTAACAAACAAACAAACTCACATTCGTATTTATCATATTACTATATAGGAATATAGGATAGGATAGAATAAATTGGTGCGGAGTTCAACTTGTGATCGGCGAGATAGAAAAATGCTGCTAAAGGGATTAGTGCTGACAGATCTTAGAATTATTCGACAGAGGTATATCATCGATAGTCTAGAGGCAGACCGTAGGACTGCCACGAAGAGTTCTCGAGTTTGATCCCAAGGTTATCTCTGACTTTTAGAAGTTATGTTCGCATTTAATACTTAATTATCGCTGACTTTAGATGTAAAATAAAATATATGTAACTTGCATGTCTACGAGATCTCCATAATGTTTTCGAAGTATGTACAGTCTGCTAACCCTCACTGTGCCTGCGTAGTGGACTATGGTCTAATACTTCTCATATTAAGAAGATAGTTTATACAGAGCTGATATTAAAATGAATAATAATAAAGTTTATTACTCCATAAGAATTACACTTAATCTAGGTACAAAATATAGGGCTTAAGGTAATATAATATTATATTTATATGTTATATTCATATATTGCTCCAGTTATACTTAAAGTTATATTAAAAGGACTCAAATTACTGACCCTTACCATAGTTTCTGAATTAATTATGTACTTTAGAAAGACATGAATTATTGGATCAGACATATCTGAGCCAACCATATTTTATGGCGTAACTGCTAATTTTGTCACCATATAATATAACATATAAAAATCGAAATCCAGCCATTTTTGTTAAGGAATTCTTGCGAAAAAGAAAAATAAGTAAGAGTTGTAACAATTTCTTATCCTATCAAAGTGTCAGAAAGGCATATTTAGATAATAATATTGTCTTTTTAAGGCAGTATGCGAAAAAATGTAACCTCACACATTAGTATTTCCGCTATCCTATCATTAAGCTAGAAACATGGCGTCCCTACTCGTAAAAGACAATGGAGTGTTTGTGCTGTACGCATGCGCACATCCGGCTGTTAACAGTCGATATAAATTAATTAGCAATAATGAGCGCTCGCTTTATGAGGAATAAATAACGTTTATATCTCACCACTCTGCTTATTTGTTTATGTTTATGTCGAACGAGTTACGCGGAGTTCTTGTTTATCTATGTGATGAACAGGGAACTAGATTGATGTAGTTAAAAGTTTAACTGATGACTTCCGGAGAAATCCTTATTTTATAAAGACAGCTCCCACATTAGGACTAATCCCTGTGTCGCGGGGAACTTTACAAATATTTAAACAATGCACCCAAAGACAACTAGACTCGAAACATTTATTTGTGGATATCATAATTTTATGTGCTATGTAGGATTGTAGCACACAACACTCAGCGTATCTGCAATGGTAAGGCGACCACTTAAACCTATGTCATCCGTGCAGTTAAAATCCGTACACCATATTCCCGTGGCGAAGCTTTTTGTGCAATGTTTCAATTAATAATGTACATACATACCAACTGACCTGTGTATTCCTATAAGAATAGGTTAAGGTATATAATATCCACATTTCGCTAGTTTCAAATCAAGAGTCGTAAGAAACGAGCCTATAGGCGCTTGCTTGATGCTCCCAGACTACGTGCTATTACAGAGAACGTCATAACAATAGAGGCTACCATAAATGTTCTATTATATACTTACTAGCAACTGACCTGCGGTTCTATCCACGTATATGATTATGTATCCACTTCCGTGACTCGTAGCTTGATGTTGCCTTTCTCAATAGGGGCTATTAAATGCAAAAAGCATTCGTCGTATTCGACTAGTAGTTCCAGATATTAAAGCGTTCAAACAAAAAAAAAACACAGTCTTTAACTTTATATTACTAGCTTTTGCCTGCGGCTTCGCTCGTGTAAAAGTAGGTTAGGTTCAGTTAGTGGCAATAATTCTTTTTCAAATAAAATATAGGCTATATTACTCGGTGATAATATAGCTTTTAGCTTTAGTTAAAACCTTTTAAGCAAACAAACAAACAAAAATTCTAAACTTTCCTCTTTATAATATTAGTATCTATAAATAGTATAGATTGCAAGATTATTTTCTAACAAGTTTAAACATATTGATTATAAAGACTTACTAGGTCATAAAATGTCTTCATAAATCTGAGAATGGTCGTCCATGCTCTATTATGCGCTATTTACATGAACTATTCAGCACAGTCAGCAGTTTCTATGGGCAAGAGCAAGTGGTTTTGTAGCATCTCTTTTGCTCTTTGTTACTTTTAGATGAACCTAATATCTTTAGATGTACATATTGCAATTAATAAAGTAATACGTGGAAATTAACAGCCCAAATTGCATGACCTTCCTTCTTTCCTACGTAAATAGAATTGACGAATGAATAACAATGTTATGCCCATAGTGTGACAGATTATATCAAAAGCCGTAATTAAGACAGAAACTTTCGTGGAAAACTTTAGAAACATTTATACAACAGACATACTGAACACCTAAACTCGTAACAACTGTGGATTAAACATGTTTTTCTATCTGTGTGGGGATCAAACCTATAACATGCGTAATATCAATGCGCTGCACTATCTTCATGGTTTAATTTATGATTAATTTATATTAAGTTCGCGCATTAACGAATGTGATTCTTGCGCCAGGCAAAGTGTGAACACGGTATTTGAAATTGCTGGCAAGACAGCAACAGGCTATCGATGCTAAACGTGAGAAGAATACACTTTTGTGTGCCTTTATTTCTAAGATTATGTATGATATTACGGGTCTATGCAGTATAAGCCTAACTCTATCATTCATAATCGCACCTATTTGAGCGTTATTTGAAAAATTGTTACGTCACAAATCTTTTGATGCGTACACAGGCACGATGAGGAGCGTCGAACACAAAAGCGGGCCATTTACTTGTAAATCAGCACTTTGTTCCCTCTACGCGTGCGAAATGGCGCGATCTCTTAACCGACGCTTTATCACGTTCTTTATTCAAAAAAGCCTGTTGGTATATTGCTTGCAAGGGCCCTTGGGGATTTTGGTACTAACCAACGCTCTTCTACGGATCTGATCAGTATGGCTGCTAGTATTAGTTATTGATCCAACTCGTTAATAGAGTAATGTAGTATCTGAAGTCAGTTTCTATATTATAAAAAAAACACCCGCACTAAGAAAATTCTGTATCGTGGCGAACTTTACAAAAATTAACTTTAATTAATTAAAATTCATTAACAAAGAACCCCCCGCAACACTCGGAATAAGTATTTTGTGAATTACACAAATTTTTTATTCCGAATTTTTGATCGAACCCACAACTTGAGAGGCTCTGACTTAAAACCTTTAAAGTTTAAACGCTGCATTTCCGGCAACTCGTTGCTATTGTCGTTTTTCTTCCTTTGTATTTCGTATAATTACAAAACCAGAACATAATAATTTAGATTTATTAAACATCCTCATTCCACTAGGTATTGAAATTTAATAAATTCTGACTCATTTTAGATTACATTTTCTTTTTCTTTTTTTATTCATCTTTAGGCAGGCTTCTAACGTTAAAATGTAAAAAATAAAGTTGCTGTCAGGGAGCGAGTAGAGCTGTAGAAAATCTATTTCATCCAATCACTAACTACGCCTTACCTTATAAACTCGCTGAGTTTATTACAAAAGGTTTTAGTTACTTAATTTACTTTTATACACTTATTACAACATCCATCTCTGATATTAAGAGTTCATAAAGAGAGGGTAGCAAGCAAAGTTTTTGTATAATAAGCCAAACACGGCTCTGTACCGGTATGAAGGTTAGGTTGGTAATACGGTGAGCGCCGGAGGCAGGGCGCTCGACGAATTTCTGAAATAATATTTGTTTATACATCTAGAGATGTTATAAATTGGATTATTAAATCTCGTAATACGAGTGCGTACCCTCGTTCTTCTGATGATGACGTACAACGCAACGTATATGTAAGTGTAGAAAGTGAACTTAACACACACACACACACTCGTACTGTACCGTGACCTAGTTAACTCGAAAGCTTGTGGCACGGGCGTGCACATTAGGACGCTCTAAAGTAGAAAGTGCTTAAATTAATAGTATAATGTTGCAGCTATTTCCGTTCAGGTATATATAATTTGCATGTTACTGTTATAACTTTGTTGGTTATTAAGATTAACAATGCATTTCTTGGCAGTTGTTTTTATAGTCTCTACGCTTTTGCTAAAATTGATAAAACTTTGGAGAATGTAATTTAAGTTATCGTTGTTGTATGAATACAGTACTGTTTGTTACGGAGTTAAATGTATTTTGAAACTGTTACCTACGCTTGCAAAGCTCACAGCACTCAGAGTTCGCTTGTAACACGCACAAAGGATTTGCTGAGTTGAAACCAGTGTGGATCGTATAAATATAAGTCCATCAGAAGCATTTGGTAGAATTCAACAGGGAAAATATTCGAACCACAAATTAGGCTCAAGGATACTATACTTATTTTTTTCTAAGATGAGGCGAAGAATCAAATAATTTGGTAACTGCGGATAGATTTGACGATAGACGATGTTTTGTGTCTATAAAAGCTGATATTGATGAATATTACCGTGAGCTGCACATATAATGTCGATACAAACACGTGCAAAGGCTTTAGGTGCTTTATTTGAATTGATCCATAGCAGTGGCACTATGGCGCCAGTAATACAGTAAGTTACAGCAGTGCAGTGCAGCGGAGCCAAGGCCGCAGCATCCGCATCGGCCGCGCCCGGCCACCTCGCTCAATATCACACCAACTTTATAACTCCTCCATTGTTCACTGCTCACGAAATACTGCATCGATAAAGAGGTAATACGACTTTCCTTTAAACGTTGCTTCAAACGTTTGTCTGCGAAGTCGTAGAACATATTTTTAACTCGGCACACCGGCGGCTGCAATGCAGAGGGTCTCGGGTTCGAACCCACGTCGCGCACCTCTGACTTTCGGAAGTTATATGACTTTTCGAAATTATGTGCGTATTGATTGACAATTATCGCCTGCTCCGTGCCTCGGAGAGCACGTTAAGCCGTTGGTCCCGGCTGCCATAAACATCTATGGCAGTCGTTATTGGGAACGTCAGTACCCTCTAATATCCTGACACTGGTCTAGCCTTAGGGTATCGTTAGCCTTCGGGTTGCGGAGGTCAGGTGGCAGCCGCTCCGTGTAAAAACTGATATCCAGTCAAATCCGGTTAGACCAGAAAAGCCGACCCCAAGTGACTTGGGAATAATAAAGGCTAAGAGAGAAAAAAAAAAACCATGACCTGACAGGGTAAGAAAACTTTATGGAGATATTCTGGTGTCTCAGATTTTGTAGGCTGTTCTTAAAGGTGTGTACAGACTGCTAACCCACGCTATCAACGAAGTGACAATTATGTAAGTATTCTAATAGTATATAGGCTCAAACTCCAATATTGGTACATCTATCGAATTGAGTATTTCTTTTTATTTTTTGTTATTATTTAGATATAATTGACTATAAATTGAACTTTATAATACACATTTACAAATTTTATGTCGTTTATTTAGGTTATAACTCTTGTATCAGCATTTACTGTAAAATTTAGATACATCTTTGCTGCTTCAAGATGGCTACATTGAGGTAACTGTTAATTATTTTCAAAATCTTGTAACGTAACAGTTGTTTCATTTGACTGTGCACAATTTGTTTAAGGTGGGACATTACGTAACAGTATCAATCAATTATTATTGCTTGCATGCTCACTTGTAGTATACGATCATGGAACTCAGGCCACCTTTGGTATGGTTGCACTAAGCGCCGCGGCGCTGTGAGTTGATCGCGACAGTCGGATTGCCCTTTCGCACACGGCCGTAGTTCATCAGTCTATGGTCCGGAGTGAGAGGTTGTGGAATGCGGTCGTCTCCTTCTGCGAGGAAGTAATTTTCATCAAGGAGGCGGCGGAGCGGGAGACGTAGCGCTTAAACTCTCTGCCCAACCGCAGAGCCGAGCGCTGGAGGGCGCGGGACGACCTCCAACCATCCTGAGGTTTGACCTAGGGGTGGTGGGCATCGTGGGCCTGCCCACCATCTGATCAGCACCAGGACCGAGAGGCGGCGTGCGTGTTCCCAGGCGCGCTTCTGTGTCGAGTCCGTCTCCCCTCTAGGGGAGGAGGAGGGGAGGGGGCGACAGTAGGGATTAAAAGTGAGATGTGCCTATAGGGTAGGTCTTATTGTGTAGTGGCCTGCCGTTTCATACGGCGGGCCTAAACCTCGGCGGGGTCGCGACCGCATGTGCAAGTGATTCGCGCGGCCCCTTCGATAGCGGTTTTGTCGATGAACACCGTGGTAGGCTTAGTCGGTATTTCGGGAGTTCCATTTTCATCGTTTCAATATCTTTCTTTTACCCGGTGAGTCCGACATAACCTCTCCACTCGCCCCCGCGGAGAGATAACCGTCAATGCATTCCCCCACGTAAAAAAACCACGCAACCCGGCAAAAAATATAGCTCAAAATCATGGCGACACGGAGCTACGTAATCTTCAACATCAGAATATATACTTCCAATAAATAAAGAAATGTACAAATATTTTACGTATTTTCCATGGGTTCAATCACCTATATACGACAGTGACAATTACTCAAGTATTTACTGACAATGTGAAATCTCATCATCCCGTCGGAATACCTAAATCTATTACAGATAACTGGTATACGACGAAAAAAAGCAGGGCCTTCACAGAAATAGGTGTCTGTATCTATTTTATCTGTTCCATATTGTATGAATTACGTAAGATTGTAAGAAAGTATGTCTACCTGCATTTTAAACGACGCAGTGACACCCGCATAGGAAACAAGCCAAGGAAGTTTAGCAGAGTCAATTCCTATGAAGCTATATATAGGTATTAGCAGAAGGTCGGGATGAATGAGACTGTTGAATGATGCTCATGACCGTCCTCTTTATCAAAATCAGTCGAATCTTTCGTCGTGTCCCTCTCATTATGGTCTCTATTGAGCAGGCTCGGATTAGTTATATCACTTCTACTTTATATAATTGCTGGTTCTACGCCTCGTAAGGAGTAAAGCGATCTCCAGCTTTAATTTACGACTCTGTAAATTTAACTGTATACAAATTACTATTACAGAAAACTTTGCCGGCATCGTAAGTGGAAACTTACCACTTGTTTTAATATTGGTAACATGTGCAAATTGAAGCAGTTGTGTGGACTGTGCCTCGTGTAAACTGCTGACGCGGGTCAGTAACTTGCGGATAAGTAGTAAAAGTACCTTTAGCGTAATCCAATCTAATCTTAAGGCATGGCAAGAAAAAGCATGTGAAGTCTACAAATCTGTTCTTGACCATCACAACGCGACAAATTATGCAATCTGCATTATCTTTAGAGAAAGTATACGACTAGCATAGCTCTTTATATTATTAAGATAGCAAACAAACTCAAGGCCTTCCTGATGGTAAGCTTTTACGGCAGGTCCTTCGTATTATACGAAGGACCTACCGTTCTACACTTTAAAAGAGAAATTTTTAGGGTACTAGCGCAAAGGATCACATTGGCCTGGTCTGATAGAAGAGTGTGAGAATCTTTCTAAGCTCTATTCTCTTAATTAATTTTGCTTAATTCTCAGCAGTCTGGAAGCCTGCTCATCGTAGGAACCCAATACAAAGTTCTTTGCCGTAATACCTTATTAAACGGAGGTACTTCAACAGCCACGTTGCTTCCAATTAACATTGCAGGTTAAAGCGCAGACCTGCCAGTTTCCATAAAAATCTCCAGCAACGATAGGATTTTATTTTATTTCTTTTATCGAGTATCTTGCGAGTGAAGTCGTATTCGCCTGCTAGTTATAAAATGTTTGTGCACGAAAATACCATGGAATAGTAAGATTTGAGCGTGTCAGGCTCAGGCGAGGTCGCGTGCTCGTAAATTACATGTACTGACAAAATCATGGGCACCGACAAACTCGCTACAATTTTAAAGAGGCAACACATTCAAGTTTACTCTGTGGCTCTGATTCATTATGCCAGCTTTATGTGATGTTTGAGTAACTAATATAATAGAGCGAGTTTATGAAATATGTACATCAAATTAAAATTTTACTGCTTTGTTTGTTAATTTAAGGTTTTATTGAGTTAACTGTCGTCTGTAAGGTCTTTTGATTAATTCGATGTTATGGTAAGTAGTCTTCTGCTGAACTATGGATACTAATATTGCAAATTACGTGTTTTAAAGTTTAATTCTCTTACTCTGGTATGTAGGTAGAAATAGAAAATACACCTGATTAGTTAATTACATAATAAATACTGAATTGTCCTTTGCGTATAGGTGTTTCAAGTCTTGTAGTCACATTGATTTTTGGAGGCATCTCATCATTACCATTCTTTTGTTACTAAGTTAAAAGCACAGCTAACCGGGTAGGTCAAAGAAACTCCTACCCTGCCCATAGACAAATATTATTAACATATATATATATAAAACGGGCAGTCTACAGTTTATTGCCTGTTTTGTCTATTAACTCAGTGTACGTAAGGCAATGACTCTCTGCGTCATAGATTTTTACGACCAGCACGGAAGATTGAGCCGCTAACATTTTGCATATTTTCTTCGTTTTACTTTCTAAGCACTTATAAACTTGTACAGTGGCAATATGGTAATTTGTAGGCATTTGAGTTATATCCTAAAATATCACTGGCTCAAGGTTTGGCTGGCTGGATTAAGGATTTTCTCGAACCGTCAGGTAACTTATGAAATCACAAGTACATAGTAGTATCTACTATATAAGAGCATAAGTGTATATCAAGGTACTCATGAAAATATCTATTCACTTTATTCTATCTTCTAATGCGAGAAAAAGCATTCGACCTTGTTTTACTCATAATATGCGATTTAAATCGTCTAAAATCTGAAAGAACAAAATGAGGATAGAACTAAAAAAAAATTTGCCCGCTTGTCACCGCTGTAAAAAAATACAAAAGTGTGTCTCTTGCATCCAATATGATATACATAATATAGTATATAGGGTGTAATTACCAGCCGCTCTGCTCCAAGCCCGGCTTTAAGCACGAACCGCACCGCTCTCAAGAACGCGCCAAAGTTTAACTAAGATGTAACAACTACACACAAGTTCAAAAAAAGAATCCGTTACTTATTATCAACAACTTAAAAAATAACCTCTTATTAAGGTCACCTTAATAAACTTTTAAACGAAATATAACAGTGTACTTTCCGCTAAGGTCCCTCCCTACGACGCCACGATAAATCTTAGTTACGTTGCCTCTGGATACACTGCAGCACCGTAATAAAATTATGACCATCCTTAGTGAAATTATTCGTAAACTCAAATTGATGCTTCTCTCATCTAAATCTCTTACTTTGTGGCTAGTAAATTGACCGCGGGTAATCTGCTCTACTTAGGTTAAGCGGTCCTTATTGATTGGATAATAAATATTGCTTTTAGTATTATGTTGGACCCTAACTTATACGATGTTTTTATCTTATACAGATCTATGTGATTATTATGGTTACTAAACTAATATTGTCTTACGTTTACACGATTGTTATCCATTCAAATTAAACTAATTTATACATCAAATTATATAACAAAGTGTTAATGAATAACACGATACAATCCGAATAAAGTAGTTTAATTTCAATGATCTAGTCTTGTGGCGGAAAAAGACAAGCCTTGAAAAATACATGTGGGTATATGTGTATGGCAATTTTTCCGAGATTTTAATATTGCATTAATCCTGGAAATAAAGAGCTTTGCTTTGACAGCAGAGCAAACGTTGCTTATGCTAAGCGTACGAAAACTTTCAAATCACTGTTAAGATGGAACTTGTAAGAATATTTATAAATGTTTTTTTTTATTCGGTAAGCTAACAATAACACAATAAAAATTATAAATTGAATGGCTGTATACATTGTGACTAATTGTGACATCCACACCGTTCACCACAAGTAATAACTTTTAGGCTTTTGCGATTTTTACACATATGTACTTAATATAATATTAGACAACGGGTCTTAATTGTATTAGTAATTATTTAAAGATAATAAATACATATGTCGTGACCGGTTAAAACGTCAGGCAATCAAGTATTTATTACCTTTATATAATTATTGTCAACGAGATTCAGACCCGTTGTCTAATATTATACTTAGTATGTACTAAATTATGTATTAGGAGTGGTATCAAGTGGTATTGGTCAGCAGTACAATGGGCGGGGCGCAAGCCCCAAGCCATTGCATTATATCAGCTATTCATCTAAGGCATATGTACATACGCAGTGCGTATATACATACGGCGTATGTTTCGTGTGCGTAAAACATATAAATTTATAAGGAACCTGAAATCGAACGGAGCATCATAAGCTGATCTAGCTGCGCCGAAACCAAGCGACGCGCGAAGGCGATCGAACGGAGCATCATACGTCTAACCGCGCCGAAACCATCTGACGAACTGGCGACGCGCGTAGCTACCATCTCATTATAAAAACTTATAGTGACACAATTTATACGCACGCACACACGCGTGAGGATTGCCGAGAATTCACTCGTAAATGTTAGAATTTTGTTTACTTGTCGCTGATCGGTGTAAATGATTATTGTACACATTACTGCTAGCGACACTTGTAAGAACAACAAATAGGATATTATAAGAAGACTTAAAAATTATAAATATATTTTCAGTTGAATCAGTCTACGTGTTTCAATATAACCCTAACCGTTACCAGCTACTGACCTGGCTTATGCCTGCCGTCTGATCTACAACCCTAACGGTTACCAGCAGCTACGGACCTGGCTTATGTCCGCCGGCTAATAATACGTTAAACATCAAATTCCTAAAGAAGTGTGATATCTATTAACACATAGTTGAGTAATTTATTCTTATTCTAGGAAGAAATAATTTGTGAATGGTAGCTAATTATAGAGGAAATAGTTAAGTGGTATTTCTTGCAAGGTAAGGCAATCGAATGTAATAAGCTTACAGTTTACCATTAGACCATCCATACATGCTTCTTTGCCACCTTTGTTCTTTGTTTATGAAAAGTGTTGGCGTAGTGGTTTAAGTGGTCGGATATGATCCCTCACGGAAAATTCTATCCCTCCCAAAAAAAGGATAGGATATCATTACAAACAGCATGTTAAGCATACAAACCTCTTGAATTAAACTCATTTGGGTAACCTAACAGCTGATCTCCATTCCACACTTACAATACTCTACAGATGTGACCTAGATATATTCAGTGTACACGTTAGCCGGTGCAGCAGCCGGGCGCCAAGGACAGCGAATCCTCCCGATCGATATGTCACTGGCGAGCTAAATACTATGCCATCGAGCCTTACATATGTGCGTTCGGCCTGCTGAAAACGCGAATGAGCTATAAGTTTTTATCTCTTTCTAAACAACTGAAAAGAAAAGAGACATGAACATCACGCCTGTCTATGTTAGGCAGGTAGAGGTGCATTAAAAGTTTGTTAGCTATGTTTTTTTGGTTTCATTTAACACTAAAACAGCGATAGCCTTGTAGGAAACCTGTAGGAAACCAACGGACTGCCACGCAAAGGTCTCAAGTTCGATACCAAGGCGCGCAGTTAATTATCGCTAGCTTAAACGGGGAAGGAATTAATCGATCCACGTTTTTTATGTTCTAATGTTTAATGTTCTCGAATATATGTGAAATCTGCTAACCTGCACTGGGCCGGCGTGGTGGAGTATAGCCTAACCTTTCTCGCACTGAGAAGAGACCCGTGCCCAGCAATGGTACAGTTTAATACAGGGCTGATATTATTAACGCTGAAACCAGCCTACAACTGCTCTTTTGGTTAGGTATTGGTTTTACGCTTAAGGCAGCTTTAACATTGTGCTGTTCTCAAATAAAATAGGATAAGGTCAAAAGACTATACTTATCATATGTTATCTGTCGTAAATGGTGGGTCAATGATTGATGTTTAAGTTACGCTACGTAAATTCTACGTTTTATTTAAATGTCAATAAGTCAATTCAATATTTTTATTAAGTTACCTTTCGAAGATCGAGTTTTTTCGATTGATATTTATTTCCTCCAAAGAAAATTGTAACCGTTTCAATCGGATCCCTAACAAATTGAGATGAATGTATGGAGACATTGGCTGAATGTGAATTATCTGTACCACTCGTTCTTTATTCTACTCAAGGGAAGTATTACGGGAAATATATTAAAAAAGGAATTGGTTATTTTTCTTTTCTTGCGAAGATGTTTTCCTGTTAGAACGTGGTTCTATGACTGCTGTTCGTTCGACTTAAGTAATATTGCATTTGCATTTATTATGGTGATAAGATGTAGAGTTTGACACCCGGATTGGGTAAAAACATCATACTGTTCCTCGAAGAGATAGGCAAGCCAGTTTTATTTAGGGTGTCACGTAATAAAGGGGGAGAAATATGCTGTCTACGAGGTGTGCCTTGCAAACGGCAGCCTCATATCACAAAAATATCCAATAAATCTGGTCCCTAAACTATATAAATAGAAACAACAGACGTAAACGACACCTAGGCTCGAAACAGCTACATGTAGATCACATTAAATTTTGACCAACGCGGGAATTGAACACACATCACTCATCCCAACAAACATTAATTATAACCTAAATGGCCCCGAGCTAAAATCTCGACTAAATCGGGATATTTAAAAATGTTCGCAACCTGATATCCGCAGCGCTTTTACTATCCTTGAACTCTAAATATACAAGGCGTAAGTTGCCATATCGGCTGTGACATCGATACATCACGCTTCATCGATTAAACGGTAAAAGGGACTGCTGAGAAGAATCCTGGATACGAGACTCTGTTCTAAAATTACACACATATCTTTTGTTTATCCTCAAAGACGTTGGCTGTGGTCTACATCGCGCACATATATAAATTCTCATTTCTTCAGACATGGTGACAAGTAGTAGGTAGCCAGTTTAATGGTATCTATTGAACTTAGAGCCAGGCTTCGTTTTACTACTGGATAGATCAAAAACATTCGAATGATAAGAAAATTTGGTGCCGCAGAATTTATTTTGGAATTATTTTTGCATGAATTGTACTATGCTTGCTGTTGATCAACCCAGGATCTTGTGGCTTCGACTTTCAGGTCAGACAGAGAGTTATTGTTCTTCTACAACGAAATTCTCGGTAGCATCCCGGGATCTGTACCTGTGCTTGTAGATACTAATAGGCTCGTTCTTTATTACAAGAGACCAAAAACCAAAGCTTGTGAAAAGGATAATATAATATATTAATTATTATAATATTCTATCACATACACACAACACCATCTAGCCCAAACTCAGCAGAGCTTACTATGGGTACTAGAGGTACTAGGGTATTTCTTTTTGTAAATACATACATATTATACATAGAAACACTCAATCCAAGACAAACATCCATGTTTATGCACACAAATGTTTGACTTGTGCGGGAATCGAACCCGCGACCTCAGGCGTGGCAGTCGGTTACACTGACCACTACGCCATCGAGGCCGACAAAGTATGTAGTAAGTAAACTAGAGTCTATGGCTACAGCTTTGGAACAACTATTTATGAGTCATACTTATTGACTCGTGTAGGATTTGAACACATAACACTCGGTGCAGCGGCAGTAGCGAGTCGACCACATAAACCGCTACGATATCCGCGCAGTCAAGTACACTGATATTACTTCCTTATTATGATTAGTAAATTATATATGTGTGCGTGTGTGCGGTAAATCTTGACAGGTGGCACTCTCTCGCACATAAATAACGTCTGTTTTCCTTCCGCTGCCTCCAGCCACAAGGTAATGTAAACGTATACCCTTTGTGTCTCGCGGTAAATTGGATTCAACGTAATAATGTACAGAGTTGTATTAAAAACTAAATGCTTTTATAGTGCTGCTGGTAATTTAAAGTAAACCTGTAAATCTTTTGTGAAATCCTAACATAATATTAGTTAGGATGAGAGAAGAATGAATGAGAGTTTGTTTGTTTGTTTGTTTGTTTCTTAAATTTTCGCGCCTTAACTACTACACAAACGATCAGCATGAAAATTCGCATATACGTCGTCAGTGGAACTGAAAATGACATAGGGTACCTTTCAACCAGAAAAATGTAATGTTACTAACATAACCTTAAATTAAATGTAGGTTCATTTACACGAGCGAAGTTAAGTCTGTATAATAATGATAAAGTAAAATAAATAGCATACAAAAAAACATTTGTAATATTTGCTAGTGTTATATAGCTCTGCCCAACTCTTTGAGAATATAAAGATGTGTCACTATGTGGCTATAGTATCTACGTAAACGTTCGTTTTGATTTATCTCCCAATTACGCAACAATTTACTTTCTATCACGAACACTAACCGACTACTTCATTTATATTCCAGTAGATTTTCATTACCAACTTCCATTTCCAATTCATGAACGAGCAAACGGTTCATCTTTAACTTAAAGTAGTTGCGTCAAGGCGCGAACTATGCACAAAAAGAATACATTAACATTTAAAATATTCAAAGCCAAATGAAACGTAAAGGTATGACGTATGACCTGCGAGACAGACCCTCATCAGGTCGCTACACCGCCGAAAGCAAATTGAAAACGGAACATTTAGATCCCATCGCATTTGCTGATGCCTATAATGGTAAACCAATTTCGTTGGCACGGCAGGAGAGCCGGGGTAGGGGGCTGTCCTTTTCTGGCCCCACAACTCGCATTTTCCCCCGGCCCGGGAGGGGATGTGGCCCGACATTGACCCGCACTGCGCCGCGCTGCCTGCACAGGTGCGTCATTCATGACCCCCCTCTCGCCCCGCGGGAGGAGGGCTGCATAACGGGGTACATGTTGCAATCGCTTGTTACCGGATCAAACTTGTTTGTGTGGGAAATTACGATGTGCCCAAACTTAAAACTATGGTGGGGCAAATTGATGTTTTACAACAAATGATAAGGAGTTATTTAATTTAGAATCATGTGATTTGCAATTTGTTGATGTCGTGGAATAAAGCTTTGCGTACTCTAAAAGCCCGTAGTGAGGT
This sequence comes from Catocala fraxini, assembly GCA_930367265.1. NCBI lineage: Eukaryota > Metazoa > Arthropoda > Insecta > Lepidoptera > Erebidae > Catocala > Catocala fraxini. The sequence goes on from OV884037.1 coordinate 9,130,271, forward strand.
CTTGGATCCGATTTCCAAGGCAAGTAGCTTATCAGTTATAAAATTCTTAATAGCAGCTTTTTAAATTTTTCTAAAATTACGCATTTTGTTTATGAATGCATCCGCAGGTCCAGTTCGAGCGGGATCAATTAACTAAAGAGCCCTAACTACGAATAATTACTGAATTCTTTGTTTTAACTATGTTCAAACGATAAACAGAGGTAAGAAACAACCTTTCTCGTAAATTTTCAGGCGAGCTTTGTCATCTACTTAATGTAAACTTACAATCTAACTTTTTATATCCTACTTAGAATCATGCGAAAAGTTTCTCAGTCGAAAAGCCCATTTATATAGTCCCTTTTCAGGCGTTAGTAGTAGTGGCTTGATATTGCAAAGGCAATGGTCCCGGAGAGGCAGCTATCTGGTAAATGGCTCGCAGGTAACAGTGCTATCTCGGGGAAAATAGAGTCAGGCTGATAGTTGCGAATACAAGGACGCCTGGGCCCAGATACCCGATGTATTGAATAAATAAAACGTTATATTTGATAATAGAAACGTGGAATGAATTCTTTAGTTCTTTTTATTATAATACTAGTAATAACGCTCAATGTTTCAAGTTTGGTTCGGTGTTTATTCATTGTAAGCAGTAAAACGCAGGCTTTTGCCGACATTTGGACTAATTCGAGCCTCTCTCTCTTCTATCACGTGTGTAGCCATGTTCAGCAGTTAAGACAATGGAAAGCGCGAAGTTTTGACATTTCGACACTCATAAGTACATATATATAACATAAAAATTAATTCACTTCCCTCCTTGGCAAAGAAAGGGTGACAATTTTTTTTATAAAGACCATAATAGTTGAAGACCACTCATATGGATATTCATTTTGATCAACTCGGGTACTGTCGATCCAGACAAGACTTTTAGCATTATATCTGGATTCCGGACAACAAAAATGTTTCCTCTTTATAATATTAGTATAGATTTAATTTACCTCGTGTTTATTGAAATTAAACTACTATATACGGATTTTATCGCGTTGTGTTTTACATAATTTAGTATAGTATATATAGTATAGCAGTTTAATTTCAATGAATAACATTCGTGTAAGCAGAAGACCATATTATACCTCGTGTTTGCTTACTTATGATGTCTTTAAACTATTTAAGGAAATTTAATTTTACAGTATCTCCGACGATCCGGTTGATTTTCAGGAGTTATGGTAACGGCAAGACTAATATAGTAAGGAATGAATATAATATCTTTTCATGTGTTAAAGTGTAGTTCTTTTAAATAATTCTATTTTTGGTTTTCCTATAATACACCGAGAGATATTTCTATTGCCTTTATTTTATTCGGTTTATAAATGAATATGTAGAAGTTCAGCAAAACCTACTTCTTTATGGCTAAGCATCTTAATTAGGAATACATTCAAGACTAAAAGAACAGCTGAAGTGAAGAGTGGGTGAATACATGAATGAATTGAATTAATCCCGCCGCCTGCTCGATTTGCATCAATGAGTATAGTAGTACCAAGTTTATAATGGTATATCTACGCAAGTAATTATGTACCGCAGGAATTATAATCTAATCGAGATAGGCTATTGTTACAGCGCTATATTGAGGATTGCTGTTATTCAAAAGCGCCAGCCGTATAATTGCGTTTTAAATAAATCTTCCAGACTTAGTAATGTAGTTTCAACGTGGATTATGGATACTTAGTTTAATAGGGACTGCGTTAATTTTGAGCTTGTAATTATTTTCTGGTCTCAGCACAAATCCTTCATGCGTTTTACCATTAGAGACTTCCAAGTTGCTTTGCACAGAGTCATCAATGTCATCTATACTATAATATTATAAAGCTGAAGAGTTGGTTTGTTTGTTTGAACGAGCTAATCTCAGGTACTACTGGTTCGAAATGAAACATTTTTTCAGTGTTGTATAGCTCATTTATCGAGGAAGGCTATAGGGTATATAACATCACGCTAAGACCAGTAGGAGCAGAGCATAAATGAAAAATGTTGCAAAAACGGGGCAAATTATCTTATGTGAAGCAGACGGAGTTGCGCGGGTCAGCTAGTTATTAATAATAGGGAATACAGCGTTAGCCTAGTCAGAGACCCATTAATAATAAATAATAAATCATTTATTTACCGCCATTCTTTTAAATTTTCTTAAAATCATCCATTACTGCATAATTTGTAACATTAATTGTTTATATCCATATTACGCAAAGAAAGAAAATTTAAATGTACTCGGTAAACTAATTGTAATGTATGTGAAACCTAAGACAGCTGGTAATATATTAACTTAATGTACCTCTGCCTAACCTTTACTGGGTTATACAAGCATAATTATATGTTTGGAAAACATCGTGAGAAAACCTGCATGTCTGAGAGTTCTCCATAATGTTCTTGAAGATATGTATGTTAAATCTGCACTAGGCCAGCGTGGTGGACTATGAACTTATCCTTATCACACTGAGGAGAGGCCCGTGCCCAGTAGTATGATTGTTTAATATATAGAGCTGCTTTATACATAATTACAGCTGATTTTCAGATACCGGGTTCGATATCGAGGTAGAACCAAAACCTTACCTTCTCAGTTCCTACAAAGTTGTATGTCCTCACGTTTAGAGTCTGCAAATGTATTCGATATACCTCAATAAGCTTTTCCTGACCACTTTCTACGTGGAACCAAAGACATGTGGCAAAATACGAATGTACATCAGTCTAATCTCTTGGTGACCATATAGGCGTAATTTTATATTTGTATAGTTTTACATATACGCGAACTAATTTAGCAGTCACACCAAGTAAACTTGGTGAACTAATTGTAGTAAAATTCAAAGTCGGTTTTAAGTTGCACACCTAATAAAATCATAAAGACGTCATGTCTAATAACTGTATCTTTAAATTTTATATTTTGTAGTACTTATATTAAAACTTCGTAAACAAGTGCAAGACTCTTTTGCCATCAATATCTATACACAAGTACTGTCGATATACACATCACATTAAGACAACATCTGGTAAAGCCGTAGTCTAATGCTCCTTCCTTTTTCTTTTCGTGTGGGTAGTGGTCAACATGGATAAACAACTGCTGTTAATTTGGCAACAACCGGGACCGACTTTTTACGTGCTCTCCGAAGCACGGAGAAGCTCAGATGAAATAATACTAAGCGGTCACCCAACTATTTTTTTTACGCACTACTCGTACGCAGGGGCATGCTTTTACGCACTGTCCGCGCCCGGGCAGGGCGCGGGTGTATGGGACTCGAGCCAGAAAAGCCGGCCCCATACCCACTAAACCCCTAACGACGTTTCTCCGGTACCTAGTGTCGGTGCCACGGGATTCGCGCTAGCATTCACCGCGACACCGACAGGTCTTGGCCCGCCACGTGACTAGGCGGGCCCCAGCTGTTTGGGGGAGGACCAGATGGTACAGCCCTCCCCTCCACTGAGGGGGGCGCGCGGAACGCCTATGCCCCTCTCTCGGGCCTGTGCTGCTCGGGCGGCAGACTGCCCAAGTCCACCGCCCGCAGGCCGCCCCCTAGGGTGGCTGGAGGTCTGCGCGCGCCCTACGGCGGCGCCCTGGACGTCTCCTGCGGTTTGGGTGGGGAGAGACCAGCTCCCTCTCCCGTTCCGCCGCCTCCTTCGCGGACATCACACCTCGCAGAAGGTGACGGCGGCCTCCCATGCACCCTCGCTCCGGACCATGGACAGTACCATTGCCGGCAGCGAGAGGATTTGGACACCCAGTGCCCCGCTTAACGACCGGCGCTGCTCCTCCCAAGCTGGGCACTCCACGAATGTGTGCAGCGCCGTATCCTCGGGGCCGTCACCGCAGTGGTGACAACAAGACGTCTCCTCCCGGCCTATACGACACAAGTACCTCCCGAAGCATCCATGCCCGGTGAGGACCTTAGTTAGCCGGAAGGTCAGGGTGCCATGGCGCCGCTTCAGCCACTCCTCTAAGATCGAACTTACCGCCGCTATTGCGGCGTGCCCTGCACACGGTCGCGCAAGCCGTTCACCCCAGTCCGCCCTTAGGACGTCGCGGAGCTCCGACCGCCGCGCCTCCAAATCTATAGACTGACCGCACCCAACGTTGCTTAACCTCGCTAATCGTTTACCGGTCAGTGAGTGCAGTTATGAGCGTCTACTGCTTGTATTGAAGGGGTGCGCAGAGTTGAATTATACAACATTTTAGGTGTCACATCTGGCGAGTATATTGCTGTTTCATCATCATCATCATCATCATAGTGGCCTTTTGTTTATCCAATTTTGGATGTAGGCCTCTTCCCTCTTCTTCCACTCCTGTCGATCTTGTGCCCGACTCATCCAGTCTCGACCTCCGTGTCATCGGATGTCGTCCACCCAGCGCTGTGGTGGTCTGCCGCGCCCTCGGGTGTCCGCTCTGGGTCTCCATTCTAGGGCTCGTCTTGTCCAGCGGCTCTTGTCCATTCTCGCAATGTGCCCCGCCCATGTCCACTTTCTTTGCGCTATTACGGCCATAATGTCTCTTACTTTGGTCTTACTTCGAATCCAATCATTCCGTTTCCGGTCTCGTAGGGTGATCCCGAGCATAGCTCTCTCCATGCCCCTCTGCGCGACTCGGAACTTCTCGGCGGACTTCTGCGTAAGAGTTATGGTTTCCGCACCATAGGCTAGTACTGGCATAACACACTGTTCGAAGACTTTGACTCTAAAACGAAGGGGTAATTTTCCACACAGTAGTTGTTTGTTGACGCCGAATGCAGCCCATGCCTGCGCTATTCGTCGTTCCACTTCCGCTACTTGATTTTCAAAGCCGAGTGTAACCTTTATTGCTAGTGTAACCGATTGCTGTTTAGCGGACACATTTTCAGAATCCATGCTGCTACTGATAATATAATAGCTTGACAAAAAAACAATAACACTTTGTCTGACCCGGGAATCGAACCCAAGATCTCACGCACAGCATTACATTCACTACCTCTGCACCACTAAAGTAGCCAGGAAAATAATCCTTCAACAAAATTGATACTCAGCCCACGTCTTAAGTCAAAAATTCAACAGCTGAAACTTACATTAGTCGAAATAGACGAAATGTTCGCCTCAAACTTACGTTGTATAATTTCCATATTCTATAACCAAACAGTATAATTTCTTATCAGCTTTATTATCAATGCCAAAGCCATAAAACTAATGACTGAATAACATGGAAATTAATTATCACAATAAGTTTTGAAATATTAGCACGATATCACAAAATCAAGGTACTTCGTGACACAAACAGGTTTAAACTAATTGGCACGGCTAGTGCCTGCCTACCTGGTACTTAGTTTACGTGGCAATAGATAGAAGGTTATTTAGAAGCCAGTACCAACTGAAATATGACGAGGCAATGGGATTGCCTAAATTAAAAATATAAATCAATTAATTGTATACCCGTCTTTTTGAAAGATACGTTTGTAAAGTTCGTTAATATCACATTAGTGTTTAAATAAATCCACAAGCTTTTGTTCTCAGTTAGCGCCTTTAGTTCAGGTCTATTCCACAGAAGAAATCTTACAAAATAATATCACACAAAACTTACGTTTTGTGTGATATTAATTTAGACATGTTTATCTACGGTCCATAAACGACTTGATTATAAAAAAATATCAAGACGTTGCTCTATTGTTAGGTACTTGAAAGAAGGACAAATGATTTAATAAGGAAAAGAAAAGAAAATATATTTTCTTCACAGTTTATCACATTAAATATATATAAATGAATACTGCAAAACGAACAGTTTGTTGGCAGACGTAGCTCCCTAATCATTATTTTATAAAGGCTCAAATATTTATACTTTTGACTTCTAGACACACGATAACTAGAAAAAAATATGTATAAGTATTTAAGCAATTAAGTTTTCTCTTCTTCGTAAGATGTAAGATAAGATACGCTTACATATAAATACTAAAGTAAAAAGATGCCGAGCGTACCCTAGACGTGTGTGTGTGTGTGTGTGTTAAGTCACATTGTAATTTCTGAAACTAACTTCATTGCATTTGTTTTAGCCAACCTAATGTACGAATACCTTTTAAAAAATCCACTTCATACAGCCCAAAAAAATAAAATGGATCCAAATAGGCATATTTCCTAATTCATTTTCAACTAGCAACCCTTCCCACGTGGTAGTCACGTCGCAAAATGACGCTAAAGTTGGGTTGGCCTTGTAGTCGGCGCAGTGTCACTCGGGGATTACCCGCGACGTCGCCACCCGCGCCGCCCACCCCCTCACACCCCTACACCGTACATAGCAAAGTAGTAGATACAAATTCGTCAAACAATTTGGGATGTCTGAACATTTGTTATATTTACGTAAGAAAGGCCATGACATTTGATTGTCGGATACGTTTTAGATTGTTGTTGCTCTTTATGATTTAAAAGCAAATTATTATTTATCACCACGAGTCCAATATTCAATAAACAATTGGATGTTTTGTTATAAGAGGGGTTATAAATAAGGCCTTTTTTCTACTCCTGCCAGAATATGTGACAAAGTCCGTCTTTTATGCAGAAGTTTAGATCAACCATAAAACAAAAACACTTGATGAAAATAACACCAGTAAGTTCATATCGCGTAGCGGTAGAGCTCATGAAGCTGTCAGCCTCGGCTATCACAGATGCTTAGGTATGACAGCAAACTGAAAGCTTGACGTGTACCTGGGAGAGATGTGCACATGAGAATTTCACCTGACAAGTGTGAAACTTCAATTACTCTAATAACTGGTATATTCTTGAATAAGGGGATGCGCTTGGTTACATATGTCATATAGCGGTAGTTACATGAAACAATTCGAAATGTAGGTTTAACTAGAACACTGCTGTCCGGATTGATCTTCAAAAACTTCATGGTTATCTGACACCCATGAGCGTTCACGATTTGTCTGTGGAATTACACTATTAGCCCATATGGCTCGACATTTCGCCAGCGCCCGGAGGTTGCAAATAAATATCGCCTAACGTTTTTTATGTCTCGTTTGGTATATTGTCGCCCAACCACTAACCGGCAAGTTATTCCAATTAAAATTCCTTACTACTAAACACAACATTTTTAGTAACTTGCCAGATATGTGATGTTAATGTGTTATAAAAATTCAGTCCAACACTTACCACATCGCATGGTATACTCAGTGGCGCGAAGCGTGGTGGCGTTCCCTTACCACAGGAAACAGTTATGTTATAAATGTCAATCAAACAGCCATCATATTTTTATATTCGTTCAGTATATCGCTCCATGTGTTTCCCTGTATATACGCCGAAGCATATTGGTAATGGACACGGCAGCTCGTGTGTTTATTAGATAACATTAAATAATAAGCATTGTATTTTTTTAAAGTTTAATTTTCCCACAGATTTTAACTATCTGATGTGTAAAAGCAAAGTGTCTACTTACCTCGCCGTTGGTATTCATATACCAACGGTGAGGTGGGTAGATACTTTGCTTTTACGGTGAATGTACACACGAGTTCATTTATCAGATTTCTGAAAACAGAATTCGTGTCAACATTCACCAGATAGATTTAATTGTACCTATCTGGTAATATGTCAAACGGGCAACTCTGTTGTCCATATACAGGGCACTTGGAATCGGGCAATGTGTTCGGTAAACTGCCTGATTCTACTGATGTTCCACTACGCCTTTAAGAATTTTCTTACAATATTTTCACCGTCACTTTAACAGACCCAATAATAGATAGGTCTCCGATCGGCAGGAACCCATGTCTTTACCCTTACGCCATCCAATAAACGAAACAATATCTCAAAATAATTTTCTATTGTGATAAAACAGTTATAGATCGCTCAGCAAACATAGTTTTATAAACATTTCTAAGCCTTTGTCTAATTTACCAGCTTCATGATAACGATGGTAATTCCCTGGCTAATACAAAAAAGGACTGGCTTATCGCTACTAGTTGAATAAGGTTTCCCTGAGGCTACAAACCGAGCGCAGAATATTAGAATTAGATTTTAATATTTGAAACTCAGTTTGATAGTTGAATTAGCTTGATAGCCAAGATAAAGTTTCACGAGTCCAATTAGTAATCGTAATACTGACTAAAAGGTAACGTTTGACGATTTACTCTGTTAGTAGTCGAGCGGACTTGCCTAAATGTTTGAATGTAACTATTCCAATTATATTGATTATTATTCGAATGTATTAAGTTTTTATTAACATTCTGCTTCGAGCATGTTTGATCTTCGTAAGGTAGTTTTTACTTGTAACGTACCTAGCGGAAACGTCAATGAATTAGGCAAAATGTGCAATGCACTTAGGATATTGAGTAAGTCATTATTTTGAATCAAAGATATAGGTAGCGATCAAAATATACATACCTATCTCAAAATGTGATGAGAGCTATGAAATCTACAGAAAGCTTTTTATATAATTCCTAAAATACCTATTTCACATGTTTCTCGTGGCAAAGTAGGAAAAGTCTATATGTCATATTTTCATCTATTATTTGATATACCTACCTACATAGCAGCGATAGCTCAGTGGGGAGACCAACAGACTGCAATGCAGAGGGTCTCGGGTTCGAACCCACGTCGCGCACCTCTGACTTTCGGAAGTTATATGACTTTTCGAAATTATGTGCGTATCGATTGACAATTATCGCCTGCTCCGTGCCTCGGAGAGCACGTTAAGCCGTCGGTCCCGGCTGCCATGAACATCTATGGCAGTCGTTATTGGGAAAGTCAGTACCCTCTAATATCCTGACACTGGTCTAGCCTTAGGGTATCGTTAGCCTTCGGGTTGCGGAGGTTAGGTGGCAGCCGCTCCGTGTAAAAACTGATATCCAGTCAAATCCGGTTAGACCAGAAAAGCCGACCCCAAGTGACTTGGGAATAATAAAGGCTAAGAGAGAAGAGAGAAGATTTGATATACCTACCTACCTTAAGAATACGCTATTGCTAAATTTAATTTTACCTTAGGATTGCGCAATTATTTATACATATAGTACTTACCTAAACATTACGCCAATTTGTTTACTGTATTATGTGCTTAAAATAGTTGATTCAAAATCAACTTAAAAGTTTTTAATGTTATTGAGTCTCATGAGCTAAGTCTATTACTTAGATACTACTCGTCATACTTACATAAGGTAAGTAAGTAAGTATATAATGTAGGTAAGCCTGCAGTAAACAAGTTAGATACGACGCTGCGGTATCTAACGCGTCACTGTCACACGAGTTTTATGTAAATGTGCGCTAAACCCGACACGAGGCGTATCACGGAATGTATGACGAGATAAATACATATATAGCAGGCATTTCGTAAACTGTTATAATTAATATTATAGTAGAACATAATATAGGCAAAATGGCCAATAGAGATTAGGTACTCATCTACTAGTAGAAAGTAACAGTTAGCAGGCAAAATAATGTTATAATAAAAACATAAATCTGCTAATATTTTTTTTATTTTACGCTTATAAAGGTTTGTTGTACTTTGAGCTTGGTTAAGATTCGGAACGAGTACGGTCGGCCAAGAAAGTGGTGTACCAGTTTTGATTTAGTTTCCTGTTCATCGAAAATTACAACAATGTTCATACTAAAAATATATCGCTGAAAGAGATACATAATAATGACGTAAACCTAGTCGATAAGTATTCATACGTCATAGGTCACTTATAAGTGCATGACATTTTAACCTTTATTATAAATGGATAAGATATTAATTTCTACAAAGAAAATATTAATGTTTCTAAACAAAAGTACGTAATACTATTTAAATAGACAACCAAATTCTATTTCATAAAGAAAACTGACAATTGACATTTTTCAAATATATTTTAGTAATTGCTATTATTTTTCTCAAAAAGTCGATATATTTCCGTGTTATTTTTACTCAACTGTTCACGACACTGCGCGCGATCTAATGGTCGACGGTTGAACTGATGTGAAATAGCAGGGATTATCCAATAAATAAAACCACAACTGATTTCTGAACTAAAATCGACAATTTATTTTTAATTCGTTTGGCGATATATAGTCGGACTGGTAACGAAACCATAGCGCGATTCAGCCGGCCGGTATAACGCCATCTAACGAGCGTCGCGGCAATATTTACACATTTGAATAAATATTAATTTACTAAGATGATTACGCATATTTAACACAACTCCATATAGATAACATCTTAAATGCCGGCCAACTTGACCATTGTTGAAAGGGCACAAATAATTGTCCAATTTAATGAGGGATGCAGTATTAGTGCGATATCGAGGAATTTAAATATATCGAGACGTAGTGTCCGGTTATGGATTCGTCATGAAGGAGAGGAAGGAAGTTAGTTAGATTACAGAGAAGTGGTCACCGGCCTGCTCTCTCCAATAACGACAGAGAATTTATGAGACGGGAATATGAAATCAATGGTTTTAAACCGACAAATAATTTTGCGGATATGTTCGATGTGAGTGCTCAAACAATAAGGAATCATCTACATTACATGGGGTTGCACCACAGGCATTACGCCAAGAAATATATTTGACGGATGCTCACAGACTTGCTCGTCTGAATTTCGCCACAGAGTACTTAGAGTTTGATTGGTCTAATACAGTGTTTTGTGATGAAAAAACGTTTAAATCAAGTCAACATGGACGTCTACACCTTTGGCGATATAATTCAACACGGTATAGATATGATCATGTAATCCCAAATAGAGAATCAGGTCAAATTGCCGTAAATATTTGGGGCTGGACGCAAGCGGCATTCAACCTTAGGATGGTACACCACTTTCTTGGCCGATCGTACGTGCGGGAAAATCTGTGACATAACAGAGCAAGAGAATAAGGCTCTAAGACTTCACTCTTCAAAGAGGGTACTTAGTATAGTCGACTTATGTAGCTAAGCTATTTTATTATTAAAAATGTTTGATTATTGTTCTATGTTAATAAATTGTGATCAAAATAACAATCCTTTAACTATTACTGCTATAAAACATAAGGAATTATCGTTGTTGTGTAAAATAAAGCAAATCTAAATTGTACAAATGTATATCGTCTTATGTCACTAACTTTAATGGCTACCTACTTACTTTGTGTTCTCAGCTTAGTCCTACCGTAAAAAGCAGATCAGGCAATTTCGCCCATTCTACTGTGTTAGCATACAAATAAAAAATCTCCGAAATGACATGAACGTCAAAATCTATCTAATAAAAAATCGGATAAATCTCATAAAAATATTTTCAAAAGAAATAGTTAACTGTCAATAGTTACCAACCCACAAAGCAATAATGAACCTCTGGAAGAATATTGAGATAAACAAGGTTGGAAAATTGGGTCTATTCCCGTTGTCCCCATTGACGCTGTCCCCATTCAATGAAGACAACGGAACTAAATAAAGAAAAATTTAAATTTATTGCTGTTGTCCCCATTGATGGTGTACCTGTTAATGAGGACAGCGAAACTTAATAAAAATAATAAAATGTATTCCTGTTGTCCCCATTGACGGTGTCCCTGTTACCTGGGACAAGCGAAACTTAATAAAATAATTAAAGTTTGATGTACGTTTGCCCTAGACGGTCCCCCAGAATTTGCATTTTAGGTGTGCACCAATGCAATGTACTCGCCTCTAGAAGTATATGTATCTGTTTCTTTTTCAATGTAACTCTGTACTTTGGAAGAAATATGCAAAAAAAAGGGGCTGTGCCAGCCAAAAGCTTTCATCACGGCCCTCGTGTAACTTGAAAAATATATAGCGTATTAAACTCGAGAAATGTGCTCTATTAACACGTTATATGTGCCGCAACAGAAATTGTGAATTCGTAATAACAAATGATATATCGATGTGGATAGAGGGCCATGCTGGAAAAACTATAATAAGAAAATATCTAAAAAAGACAAAACGATCTTAGCCAAAAACTATTAAAAAATTATTGGTGTTTGGATTATTATTATTATTATTATTATACTCTTTATTTCAATCTTTAGAATACATGTTTTATTTCTATATAATATATGGTACCCCACCGGCATCGGAAACAGGGTCCAAGCTGCCGGTGGTTAGGATTCCAGAGACAGGATCCTCCTCACAATGCGTGTCGTATCTAATAGCACTGCCTTCTGCATCAAACTCTTGATCCAAGCACCTAACGCTAGCCTTTTTAGATGGTGATCGAGGCTCTTGGCTATTAGGCCATTGACAGATTTGACTATCGGCACCATGAGTGTCGAATTCACATCCCACATATCGACAACCTCGCGAGCTAAATCGAGACATTTAATTTGTTTATCTTTTTCAGCTTTCGCGAGATTGCCGGTATGCGTAATTCTGACATCGATAATCATTGCGCGGCGCTCTGATCGATCTATCACCACAATGTCAGGTTTGTTGGCCATAACAGTCCTGCCTGTGATAATAGTTCGATCCCAGTACAACGTGACATGACCATTTTCGAGAACTGATTCAGCTACATACCTGTAGTACGGCACTTCAACATCTACAAGTTTGTATTTCAGAGCAAGTTGCTGGTGTATAATCCTGGCTACTTGGTTATGTCTGTGCAAGTACTCGCCGTTAGCAAGACGAGAACAACCGGAAACTATATGCCTGAAGGACTCACCAGGTTGGTGGCACGCCCGACAAATGGCAACCGTACCATCCCTCAAGATAATTATATTACCGGTAGTTATGCGTCTTGATAACTTCGTCCGCAATAGCACAGACAAAACCTTCGGTTTCTCCAAAGAGGTCACCGAAACGTAGCCAGTTCACGGAGGCTAACAGGTCTACATCGGCTCCATATAGAGCCTTGTAGAACCTACCGTGAAGCTCCTTGTTCTGCCATACATCCCTACGATCGTTAGTGCTAAGCACTACAGGCTTGCGCCAGTTTTCTTTAGCCAAACTGAGCGGAGTGAGTCTGATGTCCACAGCAACTCCATTCCGATGCATAACCCACGTCTGCCTGGAGAAAGTATTCTCTGAGGTTGCATACCTCGCGGTTATGAAGGGCCTTAGCATTCAGAAAGTCTCGGTCCCCACATTTCCGCGGTATATACAACCTCATCACAGACGAACGTGGGTGACGCATACGGTATGCCATTAAGGGTGTACGGACCCGCCGGTCCAGGGCATCCAGTTCAGTCTGAGTCCACTTAAGTATGCCAAAGGAGAACATGAGAACTGGCATGACCCAACCGTTACAAGCGCGCTCCTTGTTGCCACCTGATAAAAGACTATTTAAAACTTTTTTCAGGCGACCAAAGAAACGCTCCTGCAACGATTGCTTCATGTCAGCCTTATTGATACTTAACGCCTGTGACATACCCAAGTACTTGTAAGTATCGGTTACAAGAAGTGATCGTATGTTAATGGAATCCGACAGTTGTGTTCCTTCGGTTTCCACTATCTTTCCTCGCTTTACATGGATGACAGCACATTTATCCACACCAAAATCCATGCAGATATACCATTATTATTATGTTTCTCTTATCACAGGTACTTTCTAACATATTATATTAGAAAATATCTGGGCCTTTGGGAGGCTTACACGGAGACATGGGTCCAATGTGAAGAGGCCCTTGGAGAGTTTTAATTAAAGGTGGGATAGAACACCTACAGCGACACTAGCCGCAGCAGGAGTGGGACTATTGCTACGTATGGATTCTAATATATGGGCTACAGGTATGGGTGTTTGGTGAACCGGTATATTGCTAACTATGGATGAAAAACGGCGTATGCCCTGAATACTCTAATAACATCAATGCAATGGGCAGACGGTGACTCGCCAACTCACTAGATGGGCCCCCTGAATAGCCACTATAGGCATACAAGCCAGCAACACTGATGTGAGTGGCTAGGGGTGTTGAGCGGTGTGGCGCCGGTTTCGCCATCACGGGTCTCATGACAACGAAGACCTAAAGCGGGTTATGCCCTTGAAAATGACACTTCCACCCCCAAGCATATAGCTCTAGCGGCCCCTCTCTAACCGGCCGACCAAGGCAAGCCAGAGTTGAGAGTCCTACGGACGCTTTTGAATTTCCACTCCAGCCAACCAGTAACGTAGAGCCTAAACGACTCTCCGAGGCATTCAGGGCCGCAGTGTCGTCACTCACTTATTATTATTATTACCCTATTATGCTTAAATAATTTGTTTCATTTGTATGTATATAAATTATACCTATGTCAATGGGGACAAAAGGAAGGATATTTTATAAGTTCCCGCTGTCCCCGTAGCGGGAAAGCGTCAATGGGGACAACGGGAAAGAAATTTTATGACGTCGCGTTGTCCCCATAAGGGGAAAGCGCTAATGGGGACGATGGAAATTAAATATTATGATTTCCCGCTGTCCCCATAATGAGGACAGCGTCAATGGGGACAACGGGAATAGACTGAAAATTGTAAGTAAATAAAAGTAGGTAAGTACTGTTATAATAATTAAAATTGACTAATTGTATTTTGGTACTACCATGTTAAAATTTGTATGTACTTACTACATATTCATTATTATAAAATTAATTAATTATAAATAAAGCCTACGGAGACAGGCCGTTTTAGAATTTTTGCGCTATATTATTATATTAACGTCACATCCTATGAAGTAAATAATAATATTACAGTGCAAATATGCTTTAGAAATATCAGCAATAATGTTCCATTATTCTTACCACGAAGGAAAAAGAAATGTTAATATTAAATTACAACTAGCGTCATCTGTTGGGCTTATATTGCTTTAAGTCATGTTTTATCGTTTCTGAAGATAGTTTTATTGAAATGTTCAGAAATATAGTTATTGATTTAATTGCAGTAATATATTAATTGCGTTTCAGAATACATGAAAATGTTTTAGAGGCCACATTATCATAGTAAATTAACAATGAATTCAGTGAGTAAAACATACTTTATAAACGTTAATTATTTCCGGTTAAAAGTTTTCAAGTTATAGCGCTAGGAGTTTAAACTAATATTTTTGAGTTCTAAAATAAACAGTGTAATATTTAATCAAAGCACATTTCTAATGTTTTTATTATAGTAGATAAGATAATTTAATTATTGCCAATCAATTACAAAAACATAATGAGCAGAATAGGTCCTTGACCACAGAATATGATTCCGCGAACTATGTTGTCATCTGTCAAAGTTGGCCTTCAATTCGTTGGTGATCCTAGGGATTTTAATGCAATTTCGAAAAGGTTTTGTAATGTATGAGTGAGGTGATCATTTAATTCGATGGTGTGACATACGATTTAAATTATTCCCGTGTTAAAATGACATCGAGGAGTAAGAATGCTGTGCGGGGCTACGAAACAGAAATCGAGAAGAGTCGTGAGGATTCTAACTGGAAAAAGGCAGTGGAGTTGGCTCAGCAATTGAAGTCCAGGTCTCCTCAGCACGGTCAGTATTACGTATACAATCCTATCCATGTACTAGTATCATATATAGGCGTTTTTATTAAGGTTCAGTTACTCTGTACTTCTTATCATGTAAACCTAAAATATATTATATTGTATTAAACTTATCACTAAGTACATAAAACATAATGTATGTGTCCTGATTTGAGCTTAATTTTGAGATAAATATCACAAACTGTGTATCTACTGTTGGTATTATGGTAATTATTTATTCATGTTTCCTTGAATGTCAGTATGAAGCCCATTAAGTTTTTATGAATATTGAATTGTAAACTGTGACTGAGGTTAACATTATTAATTTCAGTACACTAGGTATTATTTCTGTAATTAATAATGATTATAACAGTTATGTAAATACCATTACCTAATCAATACTTGTAATCCCATATTGGCACTTGTTTTTCCTGTTTTCTATCAGATTATAGTGTTCATGTTTTGTGTAATGGTTGGTTGGTCCGATTTAAGCTTTTATTTCAGTACAGTGTACATATCTAAGCAGACATCCCACATATAAGATTCAATGTTTGTATTTGTGAGAAAGGTCTTTAGTAATAAACTGCCTACTATTGTATGTTCAGCAATGACTTAAGGATAGGTACTTGTACAAAGCACAAATATCAGATACATTATTATGGTAAAGCATAGTAGAACTGATTCAGTATATGTATGTGCTTCAACCTGCCTTTTGACAGAGACTTGGATATGAGCTGCTACATTTGTACCCTGTATTTGTTACCAGCTCAGATACATCCACCAAGTGCATGCCACTATAAACCATATTTTACTAACCTTAACGCTTCAAACAGATTTTTATTGGCTATGAATGGATTTGTTTTGGGTTAAGGACATATCATAAGGTATTACAAAAATATAAACATACAATAGTGACTAAAGTTCTTTTCCTCATTTTCATATACTTACAACTGTCCCGATTGGAAATAACTAAAGAAAAATTTGAATCATAAGGCTGTATGGTTTGTATACTAAAGGGTGTCCCCAGATAATTTTGCATGTGAAAGAGGATCATCAATCAAAGTAATAAAAAATAGTATGCAGTTGATGAAAAATGCGGAGTATGTAGATGAATACACTCCCATTTCACAACAGCTATGTTATAGAGCCCATGTTTTATGGCAAAAGTCAGTTGCCACCAACCATTTTCAAACATGCCACTACTGAGAACCCATTAGCAGTTTACTAGACCTGGGTCTCAGATCAAGACCCTCAATGCAAGTGAAATCCATTTTGCTATCAAAATTTGAAATGATTATATTTCAGTTTGCCATGATAATTTATATTTTAATTGCTTACAAATAATTATTTTAAATTATTTCTTCCATTCATATTTAAACAGCATGTAATGGATATGGATGGTCATATCTAACACTTGTAATATAATAAATAAATATGATATAGGTAATAGTTATGGGTTAAAAAGGATTAAATAAACATTTTTGTGTACAACCCAACTTTTATAAATATAATTTTGTAATTGGTTTCATATGAAATATAATATTATCATACCCCTCGGGATGAGTACACTTTCTGGATGAAAGGTAACCTATGTCCTTTTCTGTACCTCTCACAACATCACATTCACATTTATAATATTACACTTAGGCTTCATGTACACGTTTTTAACATGCTGATAAGTTAGCAAATCAATTCCCTTGCAAGCAGTTTTGCTATTTAACAAAAATTAATTGGATTTCTACATTGACTTAGTTTTGTAGATTTGATGTATTAGATTATATCTATACTAATATTATAAATCTGAAGAATTTATTTGTTTGTTTGAATGCGCTAATCTCAGGAACTACCGCTCCGAATTGAAACTTTATTTTAGTGTTGGGTAGCCCATTTATCGAGGAAGGCTATAGACTATATAACATCACGCTAGGACCCACGGGGGCGGCGCAGTACTCATAAACGCTAGTGAAACCGCGGGCACATCTAGTGATATATAGATGTCATAAAACAGTTTTTAATAGATTGTTTTTTTATTTACAGAAAGTCTTGCGCACTTCCTAATTGGGGAAGGTAAGCTTGAGGCACACCTTGACGAATGGCCACCTACCAAGGAGAATATCGAAAGAGCTCAGCGAGAACTCTCAGATGCTCGCGGATACTTAACTCTGGCTACAGATGACGCAGGCAAAAGGGCTGGTGTTGCATTGGATGCCCATCTTCTACTTGGCAAGCTTAACTATGCATGTGGAGGCTATGATGAAGCCTTAAAACATTACAAACTTGCCGAGTTGAATACTTTGACCGAGAAGGAGTTACCTGTGTAAGTATAACATCACATCACATATTAATTTATTGTTAACTTATTTAATTACACTAATACTCTAACAAGGGAAAGCTAGAGTGTCCACCTATAACAGCATATTAAGTATAATGCTAAATCTTGTACTGAGTGTTATCCAGATTATCCTTGGGCATGTGCCCATATCTACTCCAGGTCCTCCTCCGTCTTCTGTTGCCTTAGCTTGGTAAAATTATTTTATTATTAGTGTGGATAGAAGTTAGTATATACTAAATGTTACAA
Organism: Catocala fraxini; assembly: GCA_930367265.1. NCBI lineage: Eukaryota > Metazoa > Arthropoda > Insecta > Lepidoptera > Erebidae > Catocala > Catocala fraxini. The sequence continues at coordinate 9,148,191 of OV884037.1, forward strand.
TTTAGTTTTCTTTTTGTTTAGGTTTTGGTGTAATATGCAATTACAACAGTAAAATAAATTTCACTTGCATACAAAAAGTAGTATGACGTAGGCTACTTTTTATATGCACGAAGGGCTTAATCTACTTATTGCCACACCTAATATCAAAATCAGTTCAGCCGCTGCACTCTAAAAATGTCAAGAGATAGGATTACTTTAACATTTCTAAAATTAGTATGAACATATGAGTTAAATGTCTGGAACATTTGTTAAAATTTCATTGTCTTGGGATAAGACTATTCTCGCATTAGGCATAAAACCCGGGAAACAATGGCAAAACTTTGCCATCCATGAGTCATTAGTTTAAAACAATTCTTTAAAAACGTCAGTTCTTTTAATGGAACAAAAATCATTTGTAAGTTAATTATACGGTAATTGGATTGCATACCACATTAAATTATCAGTTAATTAAAGCCAGCTACACAATCACAATTGTTCAACTGAAGTGTTTATGGTTCAATAGATTGACTGACCTACTTGAAACAATGTTTTTTAGAGCCGTTGAGTACTGTTCTACCAGTACTTCTTTTAATTGCAGACATTGTTGATTTGGCATTATTTTTACCTATTAATTAAGCTAATTGCTTGTAGCAATTTGTAGTAGGTATGCTTTTTATGTTACAAAGGTGGCAAACAACGTTTGGCCTGGCTATTACAATGTGGTTATAGTTAGGCTACGGATATTTGTAAACTTAAGGGTATTGTGATGATGATTTTAGAAATTATTGACTAACAGTGCATTGCATATAATGTTTTAGTCTTCTTATGAATCTCATAAAATCCTATTTCCTGCTAAACAATACAAACATGTAATATCATTTGGCTATGATCTCTTGTAGTGTGGAATTACTTTCACAACCAGGCTTCTAAAGGTTGTAAATGATTCCACTTGTATGCATGTTTGGCAACTTAATGAAATAAGAAGTGTCAAACTTTTCTACTAGTATTGAGTACAAAATTATACACATACATACCTATAATTACATTTAACATTTAAATGGCAATTAAGTAATGCATAATAAAGTTCTTATTTAGTGAGTGAATGCTTGGTTATAAAAATTGAGTGTCAGATTATTATTTTAAATATACTTTGTTCTTTTCATTGTTTATTGTATCCCATTATGCTGATAGCTATGCTGCAGTGACTCTTACGATATTATACATAAAAATATGACTCACAGTTATCGTATTTTTTTTTCTTAACACCAAATGTAACCATTGATGATGATTGACGTATTTATAGAGGATTGTTTACTGACAGAGCTTGTGTTAGGATAAATAAGACCTACACAGAATGGTTTAGCATCGAAAAAGGTGTTAGACAAGGATGTGTAGCGTCGCCTTGGCTGTTTAACCTATACATGGACAATTGTTTAAAAGATTGTGAATGGGGATTAAGAATGAATGAGTTACTTGTCAAATGTCTTCCTTATGCCGATGACCAAGTAATACTTGCATCATCAGCAGAAGAGTTGCAGGCGATGGTAACTATTATGCATGGTGCTTTTGAGAGTAAAGGAATGAAAATAAATGTAAGCAAGACGAAAGTAATGGTATTTGAAAAGGAAGAGTGCGTGACGATGTGTAATATTATGATTGATGGAGAAAAAGTGGAGCAAGTGAAAGAGTTTGTATATTTGGGTACTTTGTTTACAAGGGATGGTAAACATGAGGGAGATATTGAAAGGAGAACGATTGCGGGAAACAAAATGAATGGAGCTCTACGCGCTTTTATGAACAGTCGAAATGTTTCCGAAAAGGCACGTTTGGCTGTTCATAGAGGACTATTAGTGCCCACAATTATGTATGGAAGTGAAAGTTGGGTATGGCAAAAGAAGCATGAGAGCAGAATAAATTCTGTAGAAATGAGAGCGCTGAGAAATATATGTGGTGTGACTCTGAAAGATAGAATAAGGAATAGTGTGATTAGAGAGAGATGCGGCATGAAAGTTGATATAGTGACAAGAATAGAAAAGGGTATGTTAAGCTGGTTTGGGCATGTAGAAAGAATGGACGAGGAAAGACTGACTAAGAAAGTTTATAAGGCTAGTGTGAATGGAACAGTCGCAAGAGGAAGACCTAGGCGAACGTTTCTTGATCAGATCGGAGGCGTTCTGGACAAAGGCCAGGTTAAGAGCACCTTGAACCGACGGGCGTGTATGAGGAATGTGATGAAAGTGAATGAAGCCAGAGAAGTGTGTCAGGATCGTAGCAAATGGAAATCCGTAGTCTCTGCCTACCCCTCTGGGAAACAGGCGTGAATCTATGAATCTATGTTTACTGCGCAAGTATTTTTTTGTCACATTGTTCTATCTCATTCTCTTATTGTGTTCTGGTTCTAGTTATGACGTCTGACTACCAATTCTTTGTTCTTCGTTATAACGTCTCAATACGACTAAATATACCATTGTCTTTTAGGGACATCCCTAAAAAGTACAATTTTAATGCAGGGTTATCGACGTCGCCCAGTCGTTATTATGCTTCAATAGCCCGAATCCAGACAATGAAAAGTACATTGTGTCTAGATCCAGGGGTCCAAGTGCTGGCCAATATTAGATAAGATATTTTTACCAAGTAACATAGCGTATATTTCATTAAAAAAGTACTGTTACTAACTTATACGCGAGCGAAGCCGCGGGCAAAAGCTGGTAAATTTAGCAAACCACATTTGGATTAGACGCTATGATGTGTATTAAGAGCTATGTAAACTCTGATTACATGTGTCCCATTTTGTTTGAATAAAGCAAAGGTAGAAGAATCAGCTGGCAAGTGCAGGCTATTAAGAAAGCTTCGTCATCAATACGTTTTTGAACTTGACTGCTTAGTTTAATTAATTGCACGCAGTCTATTCAAATGTATTGATAATCGATATATCCATTGATAGCTCGGTTGATCTGATTCATCATCTTGACGGTTGCTTATGCAGTACGCTGGATAGTTTTGAGTGTCCCATAATTACATTATACAATAAAATATATAGTAACGGAGTGTGTCATGTGTTGAGTTTCTGCTTTCCTTACTCAATGTTCTTACTATACCTATAACAATTATCTAATTTTATGCACAGAAATATAAAACAGAGAGTATATTTTTGGAACTGTTTATCTATTGTCATCGTTCCACGTATGATGACGTCACGAATATCAAACGACTGCACATGACATAGGCGCTAAACAAACTGTTAGGTGTGTAAACAGTGAATCAGCGCACGCGCAAGTCGTAGTGACGTCATGTCAGCTACAGAGACGGGCTTGTAGGTTTAGTGTTTTATTTTTTGTAGTTATTGGCCCTTTGTCTTGGTTGAATGTTTTAATTCTTGAAAGAAACTACTACTAAATGTTTACATACATATGTACATGTCAATGCTTCACTCTCGTAGCTCCAAACCTCGTGCTGCTACTGAATATTTCCTTCGAGGAAATATCCAACACATAACCTGACCTTTACATACTTACTAAAAACATTCTTCAGTAGATTGTGGTTATTCTATTTGTTATTTCGTAATACTATTATATTTTATCACTATACAATATTAATATTTGATATATGCCTACCTACCGTGTACATTGTCTCTGTTTAATTATTATAATAAATATGTATTGAATGTTATAGTCGAGCATAGAATGTCAAACGCACTTTGCCTGTGTAAAGGATGATTTATTAAACGGACGTTGATGCGAATATTGAAAACACTAAAATTATTAAAACGCAGACATGGAATTTAATTTAGGAGTCATAGGGTAAAGCGAAACATATGTGGGTCTCAGCGCTATTTTGATTCCCTGCAAAGGTTTTCGCACTGGATCAGCAGCAGGAAAGAATAGGTACATAATAATAATAATATCCTCCAGATCGAATTTCGGCCACGGCGGCCAGTCTTAACAGATACTGGCCAACTACGCAGGAGACATTATAGTACACAAGTGTATGCGCAAACACAAGTGCATTCTCTGTTCCCTAACTCTTATGATCCGATAGGACGGTAAACCGACACGACCGCAGAGAGATCAGGCACAGGACCAACGGCTTTACGTGCTTTCCGAGACACGGGGGTGTCTTAGACCGCCAACTTCCTTACTCCGGGCTGCTATTGAGATTTCTTAACTGAAAAACCCAATAACTTTTTGCTGGCCCGACTCGGGATTCGAACCCGAGACCTCATCACTACCGGTTCTCTTTGCCGGTTAAGTAACGTAAAATAATCGTAACGACTAGTCATAATGACAATATTCTTAATATCGAATTACGATCACGGCGGCTGTGCAGGATGTTATAGTGTTCAAGCATGTGTGCTAACACTGTCACTCTCATAGACTGATGAAACGGTAATCTGTCGCGGCTGAAGAGACTGAGAACAGGGCCAGTGCTTTTCGAAACACTGCCAAATTACAAACTTCGGCTGCTAATAATAGAAACCTAATTGCTTTTTGTCGGTGCTGGCTTCGGGCTGAGCTAGGATTTGATTCCATCCTATAAGTACCCGAGAAATCATGATTCATCGACGTGTATACAAGTTACTGGACTTGCATACCGAAACGATAAGTCAGTTCACAGACCAGCGGGTGATTTGATAAAGTCGCAGCTGCTTTCAATGCGATAAACAAAGACTAGGGCAATCAATGTAAATCTCCTTCACAATAAAATTGTACCTAATAATTGTTCGTAGGCGGAGTCTTCGTATCGTGGCAGAATCGTACGCTATCAAGGGACTATGTTTAGAACAGAACACCGTCCCCGGCTCCACAAGTCGGTTCAAGCAGGCGGAAAGAGAATCAGAAATGGTGAGTATTTGTGACGTAACCTAGAAAATGTTAGACACACAATTATGTCCTTTAGCTTAAGACTGGATTTAACGGCCACATCGCCGCTGCCAGTATATTTTTATTATGGGTACATTTTTACACTAGATCAAAACGTGTGCGCTTCACAAATATTTGATCCATTTGGCTTTTCCTTGTATGTTTTAATGTTAGTGATCCCTTGCGATGCCTGTTTCTGTCCTCTGTTTGAACCAGAAACGACAAATATTGTTATAAACTATAAGCAACTCGTTTCGAACTCAACCGGGCTTAAATGTAAGTTAATTAGTGGCGATCATACTTTCTACTGTTTTATACGCACACTGACATTTGCCTAAAGAACGCCATGCGTTGAGTTTGCGTTCCGCTTCAGTCGAGACCGCCGCAATCTAGCGTGACGTAATCAGAATTAAAAGTGATGTTGAACGCGGTGATTTGACCGGTGGTACTGTTTAATCTTTAATATGTATAGCTGTTTTTGTCGGGACATATGGCTAGCTAGATTTTGCTTGCGGTTTGGTCGCGTTATTTTAGATTTGTCAATAAATTTGTATCCCTCGGGAACAGTACTTTTCTGAATAAAAGATACGATATGTCCTTTTTGGGCCTGACATCTACGTGATCCGAAATTTCATAAGGATCGGTCGAGTAGTTAAGGCGTCAAAGCGTAACAGACAAAAAAATAAACAAACTCACATTCACATTTTTTTGTAAGATTAGTTAGAATAGACTATGCTGTCCAAACCGTCACTTGGCTGCGCCCGCTACAATTAATAATTTTTTCAGGCTGGAATTACCTATTGTCTTACCTAATTAGATGTTTATTAGTTTTTATTTATATTCTCCGAGATAAAATAACTGCCTGTATCTTTATTTAGGCTTTGTATAACTCTGGCGTTGCCAAAGCTCATAAGTGGCGGTTGCCACTGAACACTAGCTAATCTGGCATTACAGGCAATAAGTAAAAAGCGACAAACATTGTAAATGTTGTTAAACAGCACAACTCCCCTTGAGTTGAATTTTATGACTAGAAAGTGATTTTAAATAGAAACCATATAAACCTATTGAGTCGCAACAGCACACCAGCGGCTAGATATAATAGGTTTTTAATTATATCTGGCATTCTAAGACAGGTTAAACCGATTCTACTATTACCGAATATTTAATTAATCATCAGATCCAGTCCAGATATTCTTACACAGCAAGTTGTGTACTTGAATATCGCTTTAATAATTACAGAAAATAATAGCTTGTGTAAAGTCTACGCGTTTGAAACCTGTCTTTAAAGGCTAATTTATATTACGTATTATGCGTTATGTGACTGATGTTAAGAATGAGATATTTACTTAAAGTTTTACACACATTACGTTGCACAGTCAGCGTTCTTTAACTTCATCTATTAACTGAACGTGCATTGAATATCATACTGCTGTTTTTCTCGCCTATTCACTTTACCAAGAAAATCCTGTGTCGCTGAAAACTACATACATTCAGACAACGTACACAAATAACACGCAGACTTGGAACAGATTTTTCTGGAAATCACGCAGACCTGGAACAGATTTTTCTAGAAAACACGCAGACTTTGAACAGATTTTTCTAAAAAAGACGCAGACTTGGAACAGATTTTTCTAGAAAACACGCAGACTTGAAACAGATTTTTCTAGAACAAACAAATTTTTGTTCCGTGTCATCATCGAACCTATAACACATGGCGCAATGTCATTGGAGAGGTGCCTCCTTAAACCACTGAGCTACCAGTGCAATCAATTCTAGCCTAATACTATTATTTATACATCTCTCCCATTTATCAGATCCGCAGCTTCGAACTCTCATCGGACCTGACGCTGTTATACTTACAAAAGACGGGGTCAGGCGCACACGCAGGGCCCACGCTCGAGACAGCGTTACAACGAGTTCCTATACTGCACATACGAGCTGGCAGACTGCAAAACGCTATCGATAGGTATGATCACAGCTAATTATCTTCTTCACAATCTATAGCTTAAGCTTATCGGTTTGTAAGTATAAATGAATGTAATCTCAGGAACTGCCCGACCGATTAGAAAATATTTTTGCCGAGGCAAAGTGGCGCAGTGTTAATACGACTTCTGTGCATGCACAGAAGACTCGGCTCGAGCAAAGAGTATTTTTTTAAATAGTCAGTTCCCGAACTAGGAATAATTCCTGTGTCGCTAGGGACTACAAAAAATTAAACAACGTACACAAAGAACACCCGGACTCGGAATAACTATATGTGGATCACACAAAGTTTTGTCCCGTGAGGGTTTCGAACCCACAACACTTGGCGCAATAGCAGTGACGAGGCGACCACTTAAACCACTACGCCATCCGTGCAGTCTGTGCAATAATTGGGATTTTCTATCAGGAAATTCTCAGTATGGTGTTTGCGTGTGCTCGGTAGATGGCTCTCTCTTAAATACGGAGGAGAGCATTTTGGTGAAATGTGAGTGTGAAACATCCATACCCATTCGGGCATAAATTCGTGGGACTATGTTATACAACATGTCACAGATATAACGCACAACCTCAAACACCCTAATTAGATTATTAAATCGTAATAATAATATAATCATTAAAATGTTACTTTTATGTACTTAAATATTTTAATTTAACGAATTAGGTCTCCTTATTGTGCGCGGATAGTATGGATATATTACAAAAAGTTTAACATTATTGCCTGTATTGCATCAAAAACCTTATTAGCTTGAATTATGATACATTTTCGTTTAGTTCAGCTCCTTAATAAATAGATGACTATAATTTAATTAGTTTTAATTATTTTAGGGATAATAAATTACCTACATTAGAAATTGCTGGAATTGATTCAGTAGCCGATTTTGAACAAACTACTTTCAGGATGTGCGTTTATCATGTTACATGTTGCATATAGTCCATTTTTGTTACGATTGCAGTTACGATGCAGTAAAATAAACAAAATAAAATATTGTGTAACAAAGCATAGTTAGTTTTTTTTATAAACGCCATTTAATGGGTTTTGTATTTCTCATGCCCAAGTGTGTGTGGAGTTCAGTCAGTCAGTTCTGTTAAGTTACAATTAAAAAAAACTTTTATTGTCTACCGGTCTACAAAGGCACTAATATAGACAGGCTCCGTCGGATTCAATATGCAGGGTTTGCTCATGGAATACCTTCTATTCGCAGAAGTGTTTGTACGAGCTAATTAAACTGACATGAGGACGCAACTCAATGTGTTTGATCGTCCACTTAAAATTAAAGTCAATAGTAATTTATCCATTGCTTAGTGATTTAGGTCAATTAATTAACATTAAAGTTTATTTGTAAATGAGTTTACAGAATTTACATTTTGGTTAGTTGCTGATACATTGGTATCAGGTGGATACGGTGGTCCGTATCCACAAATTCGGCGACCTATTCCATTTTTTAAATATAAACAGTTTAAATATCTATTTTCAGGTATCGTGAAATGCTAAACGCTGTGGAGTCGGTGTCAACACAAGCGCTGCGGTTAACGCTAACGAGGCAATTAGCAGAAGTGCTGATGCGCGGAGTCACTGGACAGGTAACACTTAAGTAAATGCGATTCTATCAATATATACTACTGTCTGTTCCACTCATTTGAATATTCGGCTGATTTGCTGTCGATCGTCGTTGTGGTCTGGCTGCTAGCTTTATAGGATGATGGCTATTCCTCGGAAACAGTACTTTTGTTGAATGAAAGGTCCCTTGTGTCCTTTTCTGTACTTCTGAAATGTATTTCTGAATTTCATGATGATCAGTCGAGTAGTTAGGCCGTGAAAGCGTAACAAACAAACAAACCGCATCGCATTTGTAATATTAGTTAGAATAAGCTGATTTGAACTCATTCCTCACACTTTACGGCTAGACGTAAGCCTCTCCCATTTTACGCCATACCATCCGATCTGGTAAAAGGTAGCTGGATTGGACTGGCTACGTAAGGTGGAATTACGTAGCTAGTCCAGTCCAGCCACCTTTTCTCTGGTCATAAGTCCACCTGGCCGGGTGTCGTCCTACCTTGCGGTTAACAATTCGTGCTCTCCGCTCTAAGACTCGTTTGCTCCAACGGTCATCGGTCCTTCGGCAAATTTGGTCAGCCTTCTTTTTTTTTATACAGCTAAGGTGGCAAACAAGCATACGGCCCATCTGATGGTAAGTGGTCACCGTAGCCTATAGACGGCTGCAACACCAGAGGCATCACTTGCGCGTTGCCGACCCTTTAGGAATAAAAGGAAGTGGGAAGGAGAAGGAGCGGGAAGGGGGAAAGAGGGTGATTGGGCCTCCAGCACTTGAGCTTACGTATTTATAAAGAAACTGCAAGCATAGCCTTAACCTTATTCCTAGTAGAAGATAAATATTTCTTACTCACAGTTCCAACAGACGTTGTCTTGACCGAGTCTGGGCTTGTCTACTATAGAATTATCCTACAACCCGTTCGCAGCGCCATCTACCGGGTTCAATGGTGAATGTTGACCATCCAGGGATCCACTCAATCCAATGTATGGGAAGATATGCAGACGTTTAATCTGTGTCGACATGCGTTGAAAACTCATAATACACGTTCGTCAATCGTTATCGTCAAAAGTACGAACAATATATTTTCGTAGTTTTGACGTTAACTGCTGCTGTTGTGGAAGTTTCGATACCTGTTAGGCTTCCTATACATGAACCGCATCAACCGGCGGCTGGTGCCTTAAAGTACCATTACCATATATTTACAACTAATATTGGAAAAAGTCTTAATATAAATATTTATCAATATGTTGGAATAGGTGTATAAAGCGCCAGAGAAGTTAGCTGTAGCGCCTCCACAAGGTACGTTGATGAGGCGGAGAGAAGAACACATATCGGAAGGACCCTGGAAACCGAAGAAATATGCAGCAATTAATCAGGTACAATATGAAATGATAGAAATGTGCTATATTTGTTAAGCACACACTTAAACTTTATAGACCTATTACAAACTTTAATGTGGTTTGAATTACACCTTGAGAGATTATTTACCATGTACACTTGGTATATATAAATTGATATTTAGTAATATATATTTATAGTAGTGCGAAATATCACGGCAGATTTCAGGGGATTTTTTTTTAGGAACGCCTGAGAATTTTTGTCCTAGAATGGAATTAAAACCACGAACACTACGAAATTTTAAAAGATTAAGTTTGCATTGTTATTTACACCATCTTAAAAATGATGTGTCGGCCTCGATGGCGTAGTGGTTAGTGTAACCGAATTCGATTACCGCACAAGTTAAACATTTGTGTGCATGAACATGGATGTTTGTCTTGGTCTGGGTGTTTCTATGTATAATATGTTTGTATTTACAAAAAAAAGTATATAAGTATGTTTATCCATTGTCTAGTACCCATAGTACAAGCTCTGCTTAGTTTGGGCTAGACGGTGTTATGTGTATGTGGTAGAATATTATTATTATTATTATTATTATGTATGTATTCTACAAAACACAGATTTATTCAAGAGGTAGCAATGGCGATCTAAGTAAAATGCCTTTCTAAAGTCGGCATATACTGCTTGTACTTCATCAGACTTCTCTATTGTATCCACAATGTCACATTTTTACTTAGCTGATTAAAATATACCATGTTTTAGTTCTCGTAGGTTACAAGATAATAAAACCGTCAGGTTATTGAGATGGTATACAAAATTTTCATATATATTATGATGTCTAGTGAACAGAATGTGTAAATTATTTTATTTTATTTCAATTGATATTCTTTTAGAACGCAAATATGGATTGAACGGTTCCTATGTTAATCCAGAACATGGCACACCGGTAGCGTGCCAAGTTGGACCAAAATCAGAACAACTTTATAAACTTTCTCATTTATAATATTATCAGGACTGTTTTTGAAGACTTTATTGCGTTTCTCTGTTAGAAATTGAAGAATCGTGTCCAATAGGTAATAATAATAATAATAATAATCCTGATTACCAGTTTTACAATTTCTTGACATACAATGTGCTAAAAATAAAATCGCCTCTTATTACGTGTCGCTCAAAAACATAGTTTCTGCGATTTGTGGGTGTAACGTACGACTGTCGATCTCTGGAGTGATACATAGGCGTGAGTCTACGTATGTATGTATATTTATTGCAGTTCGTCCCGCGCAACGAATACGAGGAGGTCGTGCTACTGCTGCTGGTGGGAGAGGCGATGGCGGTGCGCGACGCGGTGCTGTCGCAGAGCGACGTCTTCGAGGCGGCGCGCGCGCACGCCCTGCGGAACGCCGTCGCGGTCATCGACCTGCTGGCGTTAGCCGCCACGAGGTGGGGTCAGCTCTGTCTTGTGTTAGAGGTAATTCTGTTTTATTAATAACTAGATTTTGCCCGCGGCTTCGCTTGCGTAAATGGTTAGATTAGGATAGTAATAGTACTTTTTCTGGATGAACGGTACCCTAGGTCCTTTTCTGATACACTAACAAACTATGCGTAATTTCAAGATGTTCGGTCGAGCAGTAAAGGCGTGAAAGCGTAACAAACTCACATTCGCATTTATAATATTAGTAAGGATATTATGGTTGTCTTATATGTTGTAAAGAATGCTTTGGCAAATAATCATGTTTTCTTTCTGTAGAAACAGTTTGTGTGAAACTGAATCATCTGTTTTCTGCAAGTTTATTATAAGTACATTGATATGTACTTTTAACAGAACAGCGACTTAACTCAAAATTTGGCAGTAAGCCAATTTAAACATTGATTGTGTGGCAAACATTCTTATATTATATTTGTACTAGCTGACCCGCGCAACTTCGTCTGCTTCACATGAGAGATGTTTTTCACATTTTTTTTTCAACTTTTTTTTATTGATGCTATATAGCCTATAGCCTTCCTTGATAAATGGGCTATCCAACACTAAAATAATTTTTCAATTCGAATTCGTAGTTCCTGAGATTAGTGCGTTCAACCAAACAAACAAATAAACAAACAAACTTCAGCTTTATAATATAAGTATAGATTAAGTAGTTGCAACAGCGATTAAATTTGTTAAATCCAAAATATTCCAATAGGTGTCTGTTTTTTTAGAAGTGTGATATATGGACATTAGTGACAAATGACCGATCTTTCGAGTGTTGTGGGTTCGACCCCCAAGGGTACTAAAATATTATTATCTACTAATTGTTGTTCCGAGACTAGGTGTTCATTTTGTCCCTTGTCTGAATGATTGTAAAGTTCCTTGCGACACAGGAATTATTCCTAGTGCGGGTGATGTCTTTAAAAACAAATAAACAAAAGTAGTAAATTTTTGCCGAAGATAATATATTGTGTAAGAAAGATAACAGTGTGTTTCGTAATAAGTATGTGTGCTTTGGCGTATGACAAAATATGGTCGTGTTGCAGTCTCTGGAGCGCGCGATGAAGTTCTCGTTCGGGTGCGCGCACATCTGGCGCCAGCGCGCGCTCGCCACCGCGGCCGCCGCGCCCACCGCCGCCGCGCCGCCCGCGCCCGCCGCCTCCTCGCACGTCGCCACCGGTCAGTGCACACGACACACACATACACCCACCACACACACATACACAGCGCGCGCTCGCCACCGCGGCCGCCGCGCCCACCGCCGCCGCGCCGCCCGCGCCCGCCGCCTCCTCGCACGTCGCCACCGGTCAGTGCACACGACACACACATACACCCACCACACACACATACACAGCGCGCGCTCGCCACCGCGGCCGCCGCGCCCACCGCCGCCGCGCCGCCCGCGCCCGCCGCCTCCTCGCACGTCGCCACCGGTCAGTGCACACGACACACACATACACCCACCACACACACATACACAGCGCGCGCTCGCCACCGCGGCCGCCGCGCCCACCGCCGCCGCGCCGCCCGCGCCCGCCGCCTCCTCGCACGTCGCCACCGGTCAGTGCACACGACACACACATACACCCACCACACACACATACACAGCGCGCGCTCGCCACCGCGGCCGCCGCGCCCACCGCCGCCGCGCCGCCCGCGCCCGCCGCCTCCTCGCACGTCGCCACCGGTCAGTGCACACGACACACACATACACCCACCACACACACATACACAGCGCGCGCTCGCCACCGCGGCCGCCGCGCCCACCGCCGCCGCGCCGCCCGCGCCCGCCGCCTCCTCGCACGTCGCCACCGGTCAGTGCACACGACACACACATACACCCACCACACACACATACACAGCGCGCGCTCGCCACCGCGGCCGCCGCGCCCACCGCCGCCGCGCCGCCCGCGCCCGCCGCCTCCTCGCACGTCGCCACCGGTCAGTGCACACGACACACACATACACCCACCACACACACATACACAGCGCGCGCTCGCCACCGCGGCCGCCGCGCCCACCGCCGCCGCGCCGCCCGCGCCCGCCGCCTCCTCGCACGTCGCCACCGGTCAGTGCACACGACACACACATACACCCACCACACACACATACACAGCGCGCGCTCGCCACCGCGGCCGCCGCGCCCACCGCCGCCGCGCCGCCCGCGCCCGCCGCCTCCTCGCACGTCGCCACCGGTCAGTGCACACGACACACACATACACCCACCACACACACATACACAGCGCGCGCTCGCCACCGCGGCCGCCGCGCCCACCGCCGCCGCGCCGCCCGCGCCCGCCGCCTCCTCGCACGTCGCCACCGGTCAGTGCACACGACACACACATACACCCACCACACACACATACACAGCGCGCGCTCGCCACCGCGGCCGCCGCGCCCACCGCCGCCGCGCCGCCCGCGCCCGCCGCCTCCTCGCACGTCGCCACCGGTCAGTGCACACGACACACACATACACCCACCACACACACATACACAGCGCGCGCTCGCCACCGCGGCCGCCGCGCCCACCGCCGCCGCGCCGCCCGCGCCCGCCGCCTCCTCGCACGTCGCCACCGGTCAGTGCACACGACACACACATACACCCACCACACACACATACACAGCGCGCGCTCGCCACCGCGGCCGCCGCGCCCACCGCCGCCGCGCCGCCCGCGCCCGCCGCCTCCTCGCACGTCGCCACCGGTCAGTGCACACGACACACACATACACCCACCACACACACATACACAGCGCGCGCTCGCCACCGCGGCCGCCGCGCCCACCGCCGCCGCGCCGCCCGCGCCCGCCGCCTCCTCGCACGTCGCCACCGGTCAGTGCACACGACACACACATACACCCACCACACACACATACACAGCGCGCGCTCGCCACCGCGGCCGCCGCGCCCACCGCCGCCGCGCCGCCCGCGCCCGCCGCCTCCTCGCACGTCGCCACCGGTCAGTGCACACGACACACACATACACCCACCACACACACATACACAGCGCGCGCTCGCCACCGCGGCCGCCGCGCCCACCGCCGCCGCGCCGCCCGCGCCCGCCGCCTCCTCGCACGTCGCCACCGGTCAGTGCACACGACACACACATACACCCACCACACACACATACACAGCGCGCGCTCGCCACCGCGGCCGCCGCGCCCACCGCCGCCGCGCCGCCCGCGCCCGCCGCCTCCTCGCACGTCGCCACCGGTCAGTGCACACGACACACACATACACCCACCACACACACATACACAGCGCGCGCTCGCCACCGCGGCCGCCGCGCCCACCGCCGCCGCGCCGCCCGCGCCCGCCGCCTCCTCGCACGTCGCCACCGGTCAGTGCACACGACACACACATACACCCACCACACACACATACACAGCGCGCGCTCGCCACCGCGGCCGCCGCGCCCACCGCCGCCGCGCCGCCCGCGCCCGCCGCCTCCTCGCACGTCGCCACCGGTCAGTGCACACGACACACACATACACCCACCACACACACATACACAGCGCGCGCTCGCCACCGCGGCCGCCGCGCCCACCGCCGCCGCGCCGCCCGCGCCCGCCGCCTCCTCGCACGTCGCCACCGGTCAGTGCACACGACACACACATACACCCACCACACACACATACACAGCGCGCGCTCGCCACCGCGGCCGCCGCGCCCACCGCCGCCGCGCCGCCCGCGCCCGCCGCCTCCTCGCACGTCGCCACCGGTCAGTGCACACGACACACACATACACCCACCACACACACATACACAGCGCGCGCTCGCCACCGCGGCCGCCGCGCCCACCGCCGCCGCGCCGCCCGCGCCCGCCGCCTCCTCGCACGTCGCCACCGGTCAGTGCACACGACACACACATACACCCACCACACACACATACACAGCGCGCGCTCGCCACCGCGGCCGCCGCGCCCACCGCCGCCGCGCCGCCCGCGCCCGCCGCCTCCTCGCACGTCGCCACCGGTCAGTGCACACGACACACACATACACCCACCACACACACATACACAGCGCGCGCTCGCCACCGCGGCCGCCGCGCCCACCGCCGCCGCGCCGCCCGCGCCCGCCGCCTCCTCGCACGTCGCCACCGGTCAGTGCACACGACACACACATACACCCACCACACACACATACACAGCGCGCGCTCGCCACCGCGGCCGCCGCGCCCACCGCCGCCGCGCCGCCCGCGCCCGCCGCCTCCTCGCACGTCGCCACCGGTCAGTGCACACGACACACACATACACCCACCACACACACATACACAGCGCGCGCTCGCCACCGCGGCCGCCGCGCCCACCGCCGCCGCGCCGCCCGCGCCCGCCGCCTCCTCGCACGTCGCCACCGGTCAGTGCACACGACACACACATACACCCACCACACACACATACACAGCGCGCGCTCGCCACCGCGGCCGCCGCGCCCACCGCCGCCGCGCCGCCCGCGCCCGCCGCCTCCTCGCACGTCGCCACCGGTCAGTGCACACGACACACACATACACCCACCACACACACATACACAGCGCGCGCTCGCCACCGCGGCCGCCGCGCCCACCGCCGCCGCGCCGCCCGCGCCCGCCGCCTCCTCGCACGTCGCCACCGGTCAGTGCACACGACACACACATACACCCACCACACACACATACACAGCGCGCGCTCGCCACCGCGGCCGCCGCGCCCACCGCCGCCGCGCCGCCCGCGCCCGCCGCCTCCTCGCACGTCGCCACCGGTCAGTGCACACGACACACACATACACCCACCACACACACATACACAGCGCGCGCTCGCCACCGCGGCCGCCGCGCCCACCGCCGCCGCGCCGCCCGCGCCCGCCGCCTCCTCGCACGTCGCCACCGGTCAGTGCACACGACACACACATACACCCACCACACACACATACACAGCGCGCGCTCGCCACCGCGGCCGCCGCGCCCACCGCCGCCGCGCCGCCCGCGCCCGCCGCCTCCTCGCACGTCGCCACCGGTCAGTGCACACGACACACACATACACCCACCACACACACATACACAGCGCGCGCTCGCCACCGCGGCCGCCGCGCCCACCGCCGCCGCGCCGCCCGCGCCCGCCGCCTCCTCGCACGTCGCCACCGGTCAGTGCACACGACACACACATACACCCACCACACACACATACACAGCGCGCGCTCGCCACCGCGGCCGCCGCGCCCACCGCCGCCGCGCCGCCCGCGCCCGCCGCCTCCTCGCACGTCGCCACCGGTCAGTGCACACGACACACACATACACCCACCACACACACATACACAGCGCGCGCTCGCCACCGCGGCCGCCGCGCCCACCGCCGCCGCGCCGCCCGCGCCCGCCGCCTCCTCGCACGTCGCCACCGGTCAGTGCACACGACACACACATACACCCACCACACACACATACACAGCGCGCGCTCGCCACCGCGGCCGCCGCGCCCACCGCCGCCGCGCCGCCCGCGCCCGCCGCCTCCTCGCACGTCGCCACCGGTCAGTGCACACGACACACACATACACCCACCACACACACATACACCCACCACACACACATACACAGCGCGCGCTCGCCACCGCGGCCGCCGCGCCCACCGCCGCCGCGCCGCCCGCGCCCGCCGCCTCCTCGCACGTCGCCACCGGTCAGTGCACACGACACACACATACACCCACCACACACACATACACAGCGCGCGCTCGCCACCGCGGCCGCCGCGCCCACCGCCGCCGCGCCGCCCGCGCCCGCCGCCTCCTCGCACGTCGCCACCGGTCAGTGCACACGACACACACATACACCCACCACACACACATACACAGCGCGCGCTCGCCACCGCGGCCGCCGCGCCCACCGCCGCCGCGCCGCCCGCGCCCGCCGCCTCCTCGCACGTCGCCACCGGTCAGTGCACACGACACACACATACACCCACCACACACACATACACAGCGCGCGCTCGCCACCGCGGCCGCCGCGCCCACCGCCGCCGCGCCGCCCGCGCCCGCCGCCTCCTCGCACGTCGCCACCGGTCAGTGCACACGACACACACATACACCCACCACACACACATACACAGCGCGCGCTCGCCACCGCGGCCGCCGCGCCCACCGCCGCCGCGCCGCCCGCGCCCGCCGCCTCCTCGCACGTCGCCACCGGTCAGTGCACACGACACACACATACACCCACCACACACACATACACAGCGCGCGCTCGCCACCGCGGCCGCCGCGCCCACCGCCGCCGCGCCGCCCGCGCCCGCCGCCTCCTCGCACGTCGCCACCGGTCAGTGCACACGACACACACATACACCCACCACACACACATACACAGCGCGCGCTCGCCACCGCGGCCGCCGCGCCCACCGCCGCCGCGCCGCCCGCGCCCGCCGCCTCCTCGCACGTCGCCACCGGTCAGTGCACACGACACACACATACACCCACCACACACACATACACAGCGCGCGCTCGCCACCGCGGCCGCCGCGCCCACCGCCGCCGCGCCGCCCGCGCCCGCCGCCTCCTCGCACGTCGCCACCGGTCAGTGCACACGACACACACATACACCCACCACACACACATACACAGCGCGCGCTCGCCACCGCGGCCGCCGCGCCCACCGCCGCCGCGCCGCCCGCGCCCGCCGCCTCCTCGCACGTCGCCACCGGTCAGTGCACACGACACACACATACACCCACCACACACACATACACAGCGCGCGCTCGCCACCGCGGCCGCCGCGCCCACCGCCGCCGCGCCGCCCGCGCCCGCCGCCTCCTCGCACGTCGCCACCGGTCAGTGCACACGACACACACATACACCCACCACACACACATACACCCACCACACACACATACACAGCGCGCGCTCGCCACCGCGGCCGCCGCGCCCACCGCCGCCGCGCCGCCCGCGCCCGCCGCCTCCTCGCACGTCGCCACCGGTCAGTGCACACGACACACACATACACCCACCACACACACATACACAGCGCGCGCTCGCCACCGCGGCCGCCGCGCCCACCGCCGCCGCGCCGCCCGCGCCCGCCGCCTCCTCGCACGTCGCCACCGGTCAGTGCACACGACACACACATACACCCACCACACACACATACACAGCGCGCGCTCGCCACCGCGGCCGCCGCGCCCACCGCCGCCGCGCCGCCCGCGCCCGCCGCCTCCTCGCACGTCGCCACCGGTCAGTGCACACGACACACACATACACCCACCACACACACATACACAGCGCGCGCTCGCCACCGCGGCCGCCGCGCCCACCGCCGCCGCGCCGCCCGCGCCCGCCGCCTCCTCGCACGTCGCCACCGGTCAGTGCACACGACACACACATACACCCACCACACACACATACACAGCGCGCGCTCGCCACCGCGGCCGCCGCGCCCACCGCCGCCGCGCCGCCCGCGCCCGCCGCCTCCTCGCACGTCGCCACCGGTCAGTGCACACGACACACACATACACCCACCACACACACATACACAGCGCGCGCTCGCCACCGCGGCCGCCGCGCCCACCGCCGCCGCGCCGCCCGCGCCCGCCGCCTCCTCGCACGTCGCCACCGGTCAGTGCACACGATACACACATACACCCACCACACATACATACACACACACACATACACACACACACACACACACACACACACACACATACACACACATACACACACCACACACACACAGGTATGTATGTATCTTATGTGGGGGCCAGTCAATGCAGACCGGCGACACTTCGACCCAGTGGGATATTTTGTGTCGACACTCTCCTAATAACGACTGCTGTAGATGTTCATGGCAGCCGAGACCGACGGCTTAACGTGCTCTCCGAGGCACGGAGCAGGCGATAATTGTCAATCAATACGCACATAAATTCGAAAAGATATGACTTTTTAAGGTTACTTCCGAAAGTCAGAGGTGCGCGACGTGGGTTCGAACCCGAGACCCTCTGCATTGCAGTCTGTTGGTCTCCCCACTGAGCTGTCGCTGCTCTCACACACACATACCCACACCACACACACGTACACACACCACTTAATCACGTACTTCTTACCACGTAGATTGTGTTTTCTACGTCTTAAATTGTGTCTTGAATTGCGTTCTTACGATTTCATCATTACAAGACAGGAATCTAGGAAGGATAAATCCGATCGGAGTCTCTATAATTAGCGATAGGGTATAGGATAAAGCTCTGTGGAACGCCAAATAAATAACAAACATATATTTTTAATAAATCATGTTCGCTGTCGTATTGTATTAATGTTATGTAATTAACTTAATTGGTTTTTATTCCACGGATATTATAATCATTCTCTTATACTATACTACGTCGGTTTATTAAATATTATTTTAGTCAATTTAATCAAATGCTTCTGGCATGTCTTATGTTTGCAATATATCATTTATATTATGGTTATGACAGATTCTGATTTACACTTGAAAATACCGTTTTTATTGTCTATGTAATTCACCAACAATATTATTCTACTCTTCTTTGTTGATTTTACAAGGTATAATAATGAAGTACCTGTTACAGGCACTAGTTTATGGAACGCGGGTGTCAGAGCGATAGGAGTAGCGCGGCGGGCGACGCCTTTGTGTCCCGACGACGCACCGCTCAGGCTAGTGGCCGCCAACACTTCTTATAGGATGGGATGGGTGAGCATGCATTGTGATATTAAAAAACACCAACAAATCCCTTTTATGTAGTACTAGTTTTTACTCGCGGCTTCGCTCGCGTAAAAGTAGGATAGGTGATGTTAGTGAAAGTACTTTATTTTATAATAAAATATAGCCTATGTTCTAATGGTGAAATAATTTTTAATATCGGTTGAGTAATTATTGAGTCAAACCCTTACAAACAAATAAACAAACAACCAAGCAAAATATCACATCTTTCCTCTTTATAATATTAATACTTATAAATTGAAAACATTTTTGTATTATATAAAAAAGCAGTTCAATTAGTACAGTATAATATTTGTAATTTTTCTTACTCTATTATATTCTAGCAGATGTCAATAGACGGAGCGATCAGTATTTTACATATTTTTTTCTGGTGGCTTTTGCTAACATTTAAATATTTGCAAACCGCTGTCAACATTTACTGCCGATACAATCAAAATTTTAGATGTATGTCTCCTTGTAAACACAGTTGACAATTTGTCGAGTTTCTATATATTTTAATATTGTATCTGTACTACAGATAGAAGACGGTATCGAGAGTGCAGAGGAAGCGTTATCAATAGAAGAACAACAAAACGGGCCTATGTTGGCTCGGTGTTGTCTTTATACTGGCATCGGGTATCAAATGAAGGCACAGGTATGTCTGTATATCATATCAAAGGTGAATTTTTTTAGGTGTGCTTAGATGAGGTTTTACGTTTCAGCTAAGTTAATAGACTAACCTAACACAAGGTTAGGAATATATCAGTAGTGGTGAGATCGGAATCTACGACGTATCGATTGCAAAGCCAGTGCCTTATCCATTGCTCTACCAGTCGCTTAATTGGCTTTAGAGGCATATTTTTATCGTTGATTATGATATACATAGCAAATTGAGCATGTAGCATAGGCTATTTAAAGAGGTTTATAACTATTAAATTTTTATCAACGTAACAAATTTTTACTGCACAAATGACGTAGCGGTTTAAGTAGTCGCATCGCCACTGCCACTACGCCAGCTGTCGGTTCGAACCTCTCAACAATTATGTGGTCACTAATGATTGCTCCGAGTCTAAGTATGTAAAAGAATATTATTATTATTATTATTATATTATTATTATAAGTCACCTCTCTCCTTTGTTTGAATGTTTGAAAAGTGCCTCATGATAAAGGAACAATGCGATGGCTGGTCTTTTAAAAAAAGAATTTATATAGTAACATTTTCTTTTTTTTATTTTTTTCATATAGAAATCCAACAGTCGGGTGGACAAAGACGCGGCTAATGAGAAAGCGTTAAAATTACTTCTACGGGCGGTGCAGTTAGATGACAACGATCACCTTGCATTTTATTATTTAGCGTTGCAGTATATGCATCTTAGTATGCTCAACGAGGCCATGGTGAGTACAAGCTGGTTAATATTATAGTTAAAAATATTTTAAGTACTGATAAAACTATTTGTGAAATATATGTGAAACTAATACACAGGGTGATTTTGAAATCGTGTAATTCCTTTTAACCACGCGTTCTACTGTTGATGTAGAATATCCCTGGCCATAGGTATATTCTTTTTATTGAAATTATTCCTTTCATAAATTTTATGTACTTATCCTTTTTTTCGTGAAATGGTTTCACCTGACAAAATTTTGATAATTAACTAGTTACAAAAAATAGTATAATAATTGTTGGCGCCTACCATTACACTCTTAGCAACAAATATTGCTATTTCGTTAGACACGTTAAACGGCTAGGAGATTTATTTTTCTTCGATATTTTTTAACTTACCCACACTATTTTTTTTATTATATTCATTTTACTACGTCCGTTCGCTCCGTTAAACTTTTGTAAAAAACCTAAATTAATATTGAAATACAAGCCAAAAAACGTATCCGAGGGTTTCATTTATGTCCAAATCGAGACATAAAAATTGGCGACCGTGACAGGACACGAGAAAATAATATTCGCAAACGAAAATTTACCAAGAAGTTCAAAGTCCGAACAGTTAGCAACTACGCCGCGAGACTCAAAGACTTCAAGGACTGATTTGTGGAGTATTTGGAGGTTCAGCCATTGCAGCCTACTCCTGGTGTACGGTCAAGACAGATTTATGCGGTATTCAACCGAAGTCGCCGTTCATCAGCCCGGCCAATGCAGCTAAGTAACCTTTCCCTTTTTGCCTCATAATCCCTTGTAATCAATAATCCCCTCGATTTTACATGTGCTTATTTCAATACATAATAAATAAATACGCAAATAAGTAGATAAATACGTAAATAAATAACGATATTTTTCTAAATTACACTTTACAATTGTTAATTTTAGTACACCCACACATTAATTATTTGGACTTAATTGTTAAACTTAATAAATTATCGAGTCATATAAATTGTATTGTATTGAATCTACAAGGAGACAATTTAAACATTAAGTTTATTATCATAGTCTCCACTAAATACTTAATAGTAAACAGTATTTTTTGCAAGTCATTAAGATTATTTCGCCGAACATTCCAGGCAAACCGGTGTGTCGGCACGTCATAGTGCCAGCCTACAACATAGCGAGCATCATCTACAGGCATTGTCGAGTTCAGCACCGGTACTTCCAAGCCACAGGTGACACCTGGAGAGGGACGTAAGACAAACATTATTATTTTTAGTTTCATTGTAGTCTTGCACAGTCTCACCTTATACATTAGTTAATTAGAAAGTAGGTACCTACTTACTAAAGTTCCGTTTCTTTGTTGACTTATTTACAATGGGTAAAGATGACAGCTCTGCAAAGGAAGTGCAAGACTTACAGGAACTTATTATTAAGCGTAGTTCGATAAAAGGCCAAATTACTAAGTTTAAGAACTATTTAAACAATTTAATGTCAAAAGAATCTGTTACACGTATTGAGATAGCCGAGTTGACACTTAAGCTTAGTAAATTTGAGTCACTGTCCGTTAGATTCGATGACTTGCAGAATCAAATTGAGGTATTGAATTCTAGTAACTTACCATACGAGATTGATGAAAGAGATGATATCGAGCAATTATTCATCACTAATATTGCAAATGCTCAAAGTTTTATTCAAGCTAACAACCGTCATGATGAATCTGGCAACATACTCAATACTAGCCATGTTTCATCCGCTCCTGTTAATCCTGATAATCTCGATACAGGTTTCAAACTACCACGTTTGGAGATAGCTAAATTTAATGGGACATACTTCCGTTGGCTTGAATTTCGTGACACTTTCAAGTCTGTCATACATGACAATGAGCGCATTGCACCTATAAATAAATTTCACTATCTTTTATCATATCTTGAAGGAGATGCAGCTAGAATAGTAAGCAACTTAGAAGTATCTAATTCTAATTATAGTATAGCTTGGAAATTATTATGCGATCGATACGGTAACAAGCGTCAGTTAATAAGTCATCATTTTACTTCGTTATTAAACATACACCAAATGACCCGCGAGTCGGACAAATCACTTCGTTTCATGGTGGATCACGTCACCAAGAACTTGAGGGCGTTATCTAGTTTAGGTTTACGAACTGATAATTGGGATCCTTTATTAATACATATATTGAGTTCTAAATTAGATAACCGCACTCTTACCAAGTGGGAAGAATGGCGTGGTTCTGCGGATGATGTGGTACCCGACCTCCAACAATTTAATAAATTTCTGATTGATCGTGCAGATATTCTCGTATCGCTTAATCATTCTTCATCAAACAACAACAGCAACAATAAGCCTTCAGCTTCTACGTCATCCAAAGGTAACAACAATAAATCCGAACGGCCACATAATAAATCTTTTACATGTCAGTCTGTTTGTCAGGCTGCTTGTCAAACCAATTCTTCAAATTCTTCACGTTGCGTCGTCTGTCAAGGCGAACATAGAATTTACGATTGTCCTATTTTCAAGGCCAAAAGTGTGCAAGAACGTATAGCTGAAGTGAATAAATTAAATCTTTGTGAGAATTGTTTAAGGTCGGGGCACATTACACGAAACTGCTACCTAAGACCTTGTCGTGAGTGTAAGAAGAAGCACAACGCACTTCTACACGTTCCAATTGTAACAGAAACCCCTACTGTAGCTACCACAACATCATGTGGAACAGTAGCTAATTATACTACACAGGGTTCGAAGCATATTCTACTCTCTACCGCTTTAGTCGAAGTGTCCAACCCTTCTACGAATAAAACGGAAAGGGCACGTGCCTTATTGGACTGCGGTAGCCAATCGTCATTCATGACGCAATCACTTAGGGACAAATTATGCCTATCAAGTAATCCATTACATAATAATTTTATAAACATTGTCGGAATTGGCAATCATGTTAATAGTAAAGTCACAGAAAGTTGTGTAGCGCTATTAAAATCTTTATATAAACCGTTTCATGTCACAACTACTTTCTTAATTTTACCGGAACTAACAAGTAACATTCCTAGATACACAATAAATACTCAGCAACTGCAAATACCTACTGAGGTACACCTTGCTGACCCTAGTTTCAATCAATCCTCTGCTGTTGATCTACTCATCGGAGCAGATTTATTTTGGGACATTCTTGGCTGCGAGCAACGTTCTCTAGGCCCTAATAACCCTACTTTAAGAAATTCTGAATTTGGTTGGCTTATTGTGGGCCCAATAAAAATGAATAATTTAAATAACATAGTCAATATCCAATGTCATCATACTTTAACATCAAATAAAGTAGAAAATGATTTTAATCAGCAAATTTCCAAGTTCTGGGAGCTTGAAGAAGTACCATTAAAATCAACATTAAGTCATGAGGAAAGGCTATGTGAAAAACATTTTTTAACTTATTCTGAACGATTAAATACCGGCAGATTTTCTGTTCGATTACCCCTTAAAGATTCGCCTAATTGTTTAGGAGAATCTTACACGCTAGCTAAAAAACGATTTCACTATTTAGAAAAAAGATTTCGAAGGAACCCACAGCTTAAAACAGAATACGTTAATTTTATCAGAGAATATGAACAGTTAGGTCATCTCTCACAGTCTAATGTATTAAAACCTAGTCTTTCATATTTTTTATGTCATCACGCCGTTTTTAAAGACAACAGTGAATCCACAAAAATTCGGGTTGTATTTGATGGGTCAACTGCCACTTCATCTGGGTTGTCAATTAATGACATTCTTATGGTAGGTCAAAATATGCAGGACTCTCTATTCTCCATTTTAATTCGAGCTAGACAGCATAAGTACCTTTTAACAGGTGATTTGGAGAAGATGTTTCGCCAAGTGGAGATTAATGAAGAAGACAGAAATCTCCAGCTCATACTGTGGAGAGAAGACGAGTCCCTCCCTATCAAAACGCTAAGGTTGAATACTGTTACTTACGGCATGACAAGTTCCAGTTATTTAAGCACACGCTGTCTGTGGCAACTTGGCGAGGAATGTCCCGACAAATTCATTAAGAGTGTAATTCAGCACGATTTTTACGTGGATGACTTGATTACTTCGAGTGACAGTGAACATGAAATAAAACATATCCTTCAAGGAGTTACGGCGGCTCTGAAGTTAGGTTGTTTTAATCTTAGAAAACTTAAAACTAATTTAAATACTCTTTTTGACTCATCCGCATTAAACACCAATGAAAAATTAACATTCAGTGAATCTACTAGCACTCTAGGTTTGGGTTGGGATCCAATGACAGACACACTGCACTTTCCAATACAATCCTCACTCTTATTGGACAACCAGCAGCACCCAACTAAATGTTCAATATTGTCAAACTTGTTTAAAATTTTCGACCCATTAGGTTTGCTTAGTCCCTGTGTCATGCAAACAAAGGTTATATTACAACAGCTTTGGCTGAAGAAGCTGGGCTGGGATGATCGTATCCCCCAAGATATTTCTAAGGAATGGTCTAAGTTTTCTGATTCTCTTTGCGCTCTTAGAGCTATAAATATCCCCAGACATGTACTTTGTGATGAACCAATATCTGTAGAACTTCACACATTCTGTGACGCTTCTCAAAGTGCATATGGAGCGTGTATTTACGCACGATCAACAAATTCTGCCAATGAAGTCACAGTCAAATTGTTGTGCGCTAAATCCAAGATTGCACCCACTAAACCTACCACAATCCCACGTTTGGAGCTTTGTGCCGCACTATTGGCTGCTAGATTGTGTAAGGCAGTCAGAGACTCCTTGCGAGGCACGAATATAAAGAGCGAGGTTTACTGGAGTGATTCTAGCATTGTGCTGGCATGGCTTCATACTAGTTTTAAAATCCAAAAAACATTTGTCGCAAATAGAGTTTCAGAGATTTATGAACTGACAGACGTGCATTCGTGGCGTCACGTTCCAACGTCCCTTAATCCAGCTGACCTCATATCCAGAGGTGTCAGCCCAAATTATATTATGGATAACAAATTATGGTGGTCAGGACCACAATATTTATTACAACCTGAATATTGTTGGCCAGTTTTAAACAGTAATGAAATTAATGTTAACAATTTACCAGAAATAAAGCAAATTTCAGCCACTATTAATTTAGAACAAACGACAGAAAATGTTATCAACTTTCAAAATTATCAAAGTTACGATCACTTAAGACGTATTTTTGCGTACGTGATTCGGTATATAAACAATTTAAAATTAAAATCAGGTAAACAACCTATAGTATCAGGAACTTTAAATACAAATGAATTACATATTTCTTTCATTACCTTGTGTCGTTTAGCACAACAGCAGTCATTCTCACATGAGTACAGAACGCTTGCCAAAGGCAACCCATTAAATTCTAAATCTAAACTTTTATCATTGTCTCCATTTTATTGTCCCAATGATAGATTAATTCGAGTAGGCGGTCGTATCGATTCCTCAGTATATCCCTATGATAAAAAACACCCAGTGTTACTCGATGCATCTCATCATCTCACAAAATTAATTTTTAAATATGAACACCTTCGTAATTTACATGCTGGGCCACAGTTGTTGCTAGGTATTATCAGAGACTACATTTGGCCCATCAATGGTAGACGTGTCGCTCGTGAAACTGTCCGTCATTGTGTAAAGTGTAGGCGATTTCAAGCTAGGTCTTTGGAACCTATGATGGGCAATCTACCTTGCCAACGACTCACGCCAAACTTCCCATTTACGACCGTAGGTATAGATTTTGCCGGTCCATTTTTTATATTAAATAGGAAAGGACGCGGTTCTAAGTTGGTTAAAGCATATCTGTGTCTTTTTATTTGTTTAACTTATAAGTGCTTACACCTAGAGGCTGTAAGTGATCTAACAAAGGACGCTTTCATTATGACATTTAGACGGTTTGTGTCGCGACGTGGAAAGCCAACGGAGGTATTCTGCGATAATGGTCGCAATTTTGTATCAGGTGCTAAGGAATTAAATCAATTTTTAAAGGTTAACGCAGATCCTCTTTCTGATTTTGCAAGCGGGGAAGGGATAAATTTTAAGTTTTCACCCTCTTACGCCCCTCACTTTGGTGGAATTTGGGAGGCCGGTGTGAAATCGGCAAAGTATCATATTAAACGTGTGATGGGCAATTCGCATCTAACTTTTGAAGAATTGACAACTCTCTTCGCACATGTAGAATCGATCCTTAACAGTCGTCCGCTTTGTCCATTGTCCTCTACACCTGATGACCTACTTTGCCTTACCCCTGGTCACTTTCTTATCGGCCGGGCGCTCACGGCTCTTCCGTCACCTGCTCTAGAGGACCGCAATATCAATAATCTTCAACGATACCAACGAATACAACAAATTCATCAACATTTCTGGCGTCGATGGCAGCGCGAATATATTGCTGAACTACAGCAACGTTGCAAGTGGAGAGTAGATAAGTCAGGCCTCAGCATCGGTGATTTGGTTCTTCTAAAAGAAGATAACACGCCTCCTCTGTGCTGGAGACTTGGGCGAGTGATGAAATTATTTCCTGGCTCAGACGGCATCTCCAGAGTTGCCGATGTGAAGACCCAACGTGGCATGGTTCGACGCCCGCTAGTTCGGCTTTGTCCCCTGCCTACTGCAAGTGAACTACAAGGTTGAAACCTGAAGATTTCAACGGCGGGAGGATGTTGGCGCCTACCATTACACTCTTAGCAACAAATATTGCTATTTCGTTAGACACGTTAAACGGCTAGGAGATTTATTTTTCTTCGATATTTTTTAACTTACCCACACTATTTTTTTTATTATATTCATTTTACTACGTCCGTTCGCTCCGTTAAACTTTTGTAAAAAACCTAAATTAATATTGAAATACAAGCCAAAAAACGTATCCGAGGGTTTCATTTATGTCCAAATCGAGACAATAATAATTAATGTTGCAAAATAATAACGGGCGGTACTACCCGCGGCTTACATTCCTTCGCATCAGACCGGCCGCGTAGGTACGCACCTTGCCTATCAGCTGGGCTTCGTTATCAGTGAGTGGCAAGCTCCCGTCGATGGCGCTTATTTTAATTCTCAAATACCTCGGCATGCAAAGCTAACTATACTCCATTTGGTTAGGTACTTAACTAAAGGTAAACAATCTTGATGTGTCTTTTTATCTAAAAACTCAGTTTTAAATAAAATGCTCCTAAAGATCAATGTAAATACAATATAATATATAATATATATAAATAACGATTACTAAATCAATTGAACCGTTAGTTTATTTGTTTAATATGTGTTTGTGTTAAAAGTGACATCAAGATTGTTTACCTTTAGTTAACACGTTCCCTGTCCAATGACTCCAAAGGAGTCACGTTTGTACCAAACTCATATATTCATGACTGGTTGGAGTCATAATCTAAAAGCAAATTTGATGCTTTTATTTCGCTGGACGTATGAATAAGAACAAAAAGATTCTCATCGACGTATGGTTAGATAACAAGGCTACCGAAAATTTCAGCCCGTAGCATTTTTATATATTTTTGTCAAGTTAGGACGAAATTGTAGGTGCACCTACTAATACATTTTAACTTTTGTTCTGGGACAGGGAACGTGTTAAGTAGCTAACCAAATGCAGTATAGGCGGTATTAAGGTAACCGAGAGATTGACAAAAACCTGGATTTGTCACATTCCTCACGAAGTTAAGTACCTACCTCTAATTAGATTTAAGCCCTATACTTAATCAATTAGGTAATCGTTTATTCAACCATTAAAAAAAAAACAATTATTAAATTTTCAAAAAAGTAAGGTCTCTGTATTTGTTACCGCGCCTGCGTACATATGGAACGTCGCGGTGACACCGATATGAAGATCGTACATGTGACAGCCAATCACCGCGTCTTGTGCGAACGGGAAGGAGCTAACTTCGCTTCATAAAAGTTTTCGAGCCGAGACTCGCTCGCAATCGTATAACGTATACAACATTCGATTTAAGAACCCATTGTATTTTTTTATAAAATAAACACGTATCGTCAGTAAAAATAAAATAATTCATTACGTCTACGCCTCCACGTACTCCTAATCGAATACACGAACAAATCACAACGACAGAACAACGGATAGCCCTCAGCTGCCGAAACATTGGTCCTTCGAGCCGGATCCAAGAAACATCAAGACATCAGCGAGAAACGGTCAGGTCGTATACTCCTGTTCCTCCTTTCCTTATCCAGTTTGCGCTAAAACCGTGCTGTGATTACATTCCAGTTCGCAACACCGAGTTCGTAACGCAACGGGCACTCGTGGTCGCCGCCATTTTGTAGCTGTTAAATTGTGAGTAACTTTTGATTCCTTATAGGCTAACAAAATGAGTGACGGGGAATATTCTGAGGCTGGTAACGACATAGATATAAGTGATCTCAAAAGGCAAAGGGGTTGTATTAAGGGAAGATTAACGTTATTTGAGAAATATGTTGCAAAATATGAAGGCGTTGCTTTATCTCAAAGGCAACGGGCTGAGTTTGAATTACGTATTCAGTCAGTATCTAGTATGTTAAAATCGTTTAATAAAATTCAAAATAAAATTGAGCAATTGTCTGACGACAACGAGTTCAAGGTGCAACTCGATTACAGAGAATCATTCGAAGATCAGTACTTTAATATCATGTCTGTCGCTAAATGTTTACTAGATGAAATAGATAGTAAAACTAGCAATGATTCTAAATGCACATATGCGCATAAAAATAAACTTGTAACAATGAAATTACCAGAAATTAAATTGCCCTTATTTGATGGTTCCTACGATCACTGGCTTGAGTATAAGAATTCATATTTATCAATTATTCACAAGCGAAGCGATTTAGATTCAATTCAGAAATTTCACTATTTAAAGTCTTCTCTTAGTGGCTCAGCACTTCAAGTGATCAGTGCATTAGAATTTACAGCAGCAAATTATTCCCATGCTTGGGATTTGTTAGAAAATAGGTACCACAATAATCGTTTACTCATTCATAATCATGTGAAGTCTTTATTTACTGCACAATCTGTTAATAAAGAATCTTCTGTATTAATTAGGAAGTTAATCGATGTTGTATTACGTAATCTACGTGCCCTTAAATCGTTAGGAGAACCCACAGACGGGTGGGATACTTTAATTAATTATATTATTGTGTCAAAGCTTGATTCCACCACGGAACGAGAGTGGGAGAATCACAAGGGTTCTATATTATCCGATTCTCAAAACGGTAGAATAAAATTAGACGATTTATTGAGTTTTTTACGGAACCGTGCTGACATGCTTGACATGATTCAAATTTCAAAACCCACTCACAGCAATAGCTACAAACCAAATGCGATTGCTACTAAAAAATCAAATTATTCGCAAACCCAGCAATCGCATAGTCTCGTGTCTACTCGTAATAATAAGTTAGGTAATAAGTCATTAAGGCTTTGTGTGATGTGTGGTGCTAATCACCCGTTGTATACGTGTGTTAAATTTCTTAATTTGGCCGTGAAGGATAGAATTAAGTTAGTCGAAGATAATTCACTTTGTCACAATTGTTTACGTGCAGGTCACTGCATTATGGAATGCAGTTTCGGACCTTGCAAACAGTGCGATAAAAAGCATAATAGTTTATTACATAATAGTCAAGAATATCAAGATAATAACAATGCATCTGCCCCGGCTTCAACAATAGTGAGTGCGTATCACTCAAAGCTTACGGATAAGAAACCGGTTTCGATAGCATCTTGTGCATTGAATTCTTTATATGCGAATAATCAAAACTCACTACAGTTACCTCAGGTTTTATTATCCACTGCACTAATCGAAGTCATGGATAATAATAACAAATATCACACAGCCCGAGCGCTGTTGGATTGCGGTAGCCAAAATTGCTTTATTACGAAAAAGTTATGTAAACGTTTAAACGTGTCGGTTATACAGTCCACTATACGAATATCGGGTGTGGGACAGTCGGTCTCACAGTCGAATCAATTATGCGATATTGACATGCGGTCAAAAACAAATACCTATAACACACGGTTGAGATGTTTTGTTTTACCGAGTATTACGGCAAATCTACCAACAAACAATCAAACATAAATTACAGTACACTAGCTATTCCGAATAACATCAGTCTTGCAGATCCTTCGTTTTACGAACCGTCTGAAATCGAGTTACTCATAGGCGCGGACGTATTTTGGGATTTGTTAGAAGAGGATCGAATCCGACTTTCCAACGGCCCGTACTTACAAAATTCTAAAATTGGGTGGTTCATTGCGGGTCCAGTAAATACACGAAAGTACCGTGTAAACAATCATGTTCAGTGCAATTTTGTTCAATCGTCTATTGATACACAGTTACGTAAGTTATGGGAACTTGAAGAAATAAGAAAGCCGGATTGCATTCTCTCTGATGAGGAACGTAGGTGCGAAGAAATCTTTACTAGTACCACGAAACGGGACGATGATGGTAGGTTTTCGGTGCGCATTCCATTAAGGGAGTCAGCTGATGTACTCGGTGACTCATACGAGAAGGCTAAAACGCGTTTCTTATCATTAGAACGTAAATTAGACCGATCGCCATCTTATAAAAAGATGTATAGTGATTTTTTACGCGAATATAACGATTTGGGTCACATGACACTTATTAAACATTATAGTAAACCTTGCTATTTCCTTCCGCATCATGGTGTGCTCCGAGAGCACAGTACAACTACGAAATTACGCGTTGTGTTTGATGCGAGCGCCACAACGACTACAAACAAGTCGCTAAACGACATTCAGTTTGTAGGTCCGCCGCTTCAAAATGACATCTTTTCTATACTGCTCCGGTTTCGACAGCACAGATACGTAGCCTGTGCTGATGTGGAAAAGATGTTCAGACAGATATCTGTTCAGGCAGATCAGCGCAATCTGCAGCTAATTTTATGGCGGGAAAATTCATCTGAATCAATAAAAACATATCAGCTTAATACGGTTACTTATGGTACTGCCTCAGCTCCGTACTTGAGTATGCGATGTTTAAAACAACTTGCTGTCGAGACTAGTGATGACGTCATCGCAAATGTCATTAATAATGACTTTTTCGTTGATGACCTCATTACAGGCCACGATGACGCTACTACTTTGTCAATGATTTGTGAAAAAACGTCTAAAGTTCTTGAATCCGGGTGCTTTCCTTTACGAAAATGGACATTCAGTCATGAAATTAACACAGCTACATCTAAAGAGCTAACAATGGGCGAACATTGTCAAAACAAAACTCTCGGTCTAGGATGGCAAGTAGATAGCGATGAACTCCATTTTACGACAAACGTAAACAATAAAACATTTGTAACCAAGCGCAATATTATGTCTGTCGTTTCGCAAATATATGACCCGTTAGGTCTCTTATCTCCAACTACAATAATTGCAAAAATCATATTACAAAAATTGTGGTTAGCAAAAATCGACTGGGATGAATCGGTTCCCAGTAGCATATTAAATGACTGGAATAATTTTATTAAAACTTTAACCCATTTAGGTCGCATACGCATACCTCGTTACGTCATGAATGAATGTGCCAGTTATCACGAATTGCATTTATTTACAGACGCTTCACAGGACGCCTACGGAGCGTGTGCTTATATTCGTTCTTACGGCGAGAACACACCTTTAAAGGTTATGTTACTGTGTGCGAAAAGTAAGGTCGCACCGGTTAAAACGATATGTACTATTCCTCGTCTCGAGTTATGTGGAGCGTTGTTGGGCGCTAAACTGTACCGAAAGATAATTAGCTCGCTTAAACTTAAATTTGAAAGGGTTTTATTTTGGACGGACTCGACCATTGTCATGGGCTGGCTACGAATGTCGCCCCATTGTCTTAAAACATTCGTACAAAATCGTGTGTCACAAATTAATGAAATTACAGGGGATGCGTTATGGCTACATGTTAATAGTAAAGACAATCCCGCGGATATCGTTTCCAGGGGTCTTCATCTCAATGAACTTAAAATTAACAATACGTGGTGGCACGGGCCAGAGTTTTTACAAGAACGCGAACTATATTATTCAACCGGTTTTTCTAACAGCGATACTCAGGAATTACCAGAAGTTAAATCTCAATGTGTAACTATGATATGTAAGAATACACAACAAACATATAAATTGATTGATTTTGATAGGTTTTCGTCATTTAATCGTTTACGCCGCGCGACCGCTTATGTGTTAAGATTTATAGACAATGCGCGAACAAGTAAACAACATCGTCAAACCGGTTTGTTATCGCTCGATGAAATAAATACAGCTACCACGTTACTCGCCCGGCTCGCTCAATTAGAATCATTTCCGAGCGAATATAATAATTTATCTAAGAACTTGTGTGTTAAATCGAAAAGAATTATAGGTTTAAATGTATTTTTTGATAGTAATAAGCTTATACGTATAGGTGGTCGAATAGAAAATTCGCCTTTGTTCGATAATAATAAGAAACATCCCGTGTTGTTGTGCAGTAAACATCGACTTACTGTTTTATTATTTAGATTTAAACATCAACAGTTATTTCATGCTGGACCGCAGCTCCTTCTATCATGTTTACGCGATGCCTGGTGGCCTTTAGGTGGGCGGGACCTTGCAAAGAAGACTGTACATGAATGTGTCAAATGTACGCGCCTCAAGGCGAAGACTTTGAATCCTATTATGGGTAATTTACCTGTAGGACGCCTGGAACCTGGATTCCCTTTCATACGCTGTGGTGTTGATTACGCTGGACCTGTTATGCTTTTGAATCGCAAAGGCAGAGGGTCAACTCTCAAAAAAGGGTACATTTGTTTATTTATTTGTTTTAGTACACGTGCTGTGCATTTAGAATTAGTTACAAGTCTTTCGACAGACGACTACATCCTTGCATTAAAACGTTTTATATCTCGCCGTGGTAAACCCGCCGAGATTATATCCGATAATGGTAAAAACTTTGTGGGCGCAGAAAAAGAAATGCTTTCATTATTTAATACGAATGATAATCAAGATATTATTAACTACGCTTTAAGTAATAATATTAAATTCACATTTATTCCGCCCTATTGTCCTCATTTTGGTGGCTTATGGGAAGCAGGGGTTAAATCTTGCAAATACCACCTGCGCCGTGTTGTTGGTAATACTAATCTTACTTATGAGGAATTTAGTACGGTTTTAGCGCAAACTGAAGCCATCCTAAATTCCCGCCCTCTAACAGCTCTGTCCACAGATCCGAATGACCTTATGCCCCTCACACCTGCCCACTTCCTTATCGGCAGACCTTTGACCGCCCCAGCTTGTCAAGATATGACCGCTACACCAAGTCACCGGTTGCTGCGCTACGGCTTGATTGAGAAGATGAGACAGGACCTGTGGAAACGATGGGCTAAGGAGTACGTATCTGAGTTGCAGACACGAACCAAATGGAAGACGAATAAGGCCGATGTCAAGCTCAACACTCTCGTTCTAATCAAGGATGACAACATGCCGCCGCTGAATTGGAAAATGGGCAGAATCGTACACGTCTATCCAGGACCAGACGGGATCTCACGTGTAGCTGATATTCGTACTTCCACGGGCATCACACGAAGAGGATTCTCCAAAATCTGTCCGCTACCAGTCTCACCAGCAGATGACATGAACGATGACACCTCGACATCATGCGGTCGTGTTGGAACCTGCTGATTCCAAGGCCGGGCCCATGTTACCGCGCCTGCGTACATATGGAACGTCGCGGTGACACCGATATGAAGATCGTACATGTGACAGCCAATCACCGCGTCTTGTGCGAACGGGAAGGAGCTAACTTCGCTTCATAAAAGTTTTCGAGCCGAGACTCGCTCGCAATCGTATAACGTATACAACATTCGATTTAAGAACCCATTGTATTTTTTTATAAAATAAACACGTATCGTCAGTAAAAATAAAATAATTCATTACGTCTACGCCTCCACGTACTCCTAATCGAATACACGAACAAATCACAACGACAGAACAACGGATAGCCCTCAGCTGCCGAAACAGTATTCCATATCACCAGTAGAACTTGTAGTTAAAAGAAATTACACGATTTCAAAATAACACTGTATAGATGCACAAAATAAAAACGATATCTCAGTGGGGAGACCAACAGACTGCAATGCAGAGAGTCTCGGGTTCGAACCCACGTCGCGCACCTCTGACTTTCGGAAGTTATATGACTTTTCGAAATTATGTGCGTATTGATTAACAATTATCGCCTAAGCCGTCGGTCCCGGCTACCATGAACATCTATGGCAGTAGTTATTGGGAATTCAGTGCCCTATTATATACTGACACTGATCTAGCCTTAGGGTAGGCCTTAGGTATCGTTAGCCTTCGGGTTGCGGAGGTCAAGTCGCAGCCGCTCCGTGTAAAAACTGATATCCATTCAAATCCGGTTAGACGAGAAGAGTCGACCCCAAGTGACTTGGGAATAATTAAATTCTAGGGAGAAGAGATGAACAAAAAATATACAACGAAGACAATGTTCCTGACTCTTCATTGCAGTCTAGTCACACAAGATTACAAAAAAAATTGCAATATTCATATCGGAGCAAAATAAAAATATTATTAAATAACCATGTACCTAATTTATATTGACATTTTATAACGGTTTATGGTCGCAGGACGCGACGCGCTCGTGTCTCAGTGCGCGCGCGGAGTGCGGCGGCGGGCTGCGGCTGGCGGCCGCGCTGTGGTCGTGCGCATGCGCGGGGTCTAGAGGTGCGCGGGCACTCGCTGCAGCGCGCCTGGCTCGACACCACTACCCCACCGCCGACTGGCCACTCGCGGCGCTGGCGGCGCTGCAGCTCACGTGGGAGACGCCCGAGGTAAGTCTATAGCTCACTCGCATCGTGCGCCTGCGCGGGGTCTAGAGGTGCGCGGGCACTCGCTGCAGCGCGCCTGGCTCGACACCACTACCCCACCGCCGACTGGCCACTCGCGGCGCTGGCGGCGCTGCAGCTCACGTGGGAGACGCCCGAGGTAAGTCTATAGCTCACTCGCATCGTGCGCCTGCGCGGGGTCTAGAGGTGCGCGGGCACTCGCTGCAGCGCGCCTGGCTCGACACCACTACCCCACCGCCGACTGGCCACTCGCGGCGCTGGCGGCGCTGCAGCTCACGTGGGAGACGCCCGAGGTAAGTCTATAGCTCACTCGCATCGTGCGCCTGCGCGGGGTCTAGAGGTGCGCGGGCACTCGCTGCAGCGCGCCTGGCTCGACACCACTACCCCACCGCCGACTGGCCACTCGCGGCGCTGGCGGCGCTGCAGCTCACGTGGGAGACGCCCGAGGTAAGTCTATAGCTCACTCGCATCGTGCGCCTGCGCGGGGTCTAGAGGTGCGCGGGCACTCGCTGCAGCGCGCCTGGCTCGACACCACTACCCCACCGCCGACTGGCCACTCGCGGCGCTGGCGGCGCTGCAGCTCACGTGGGAGACGCCCGAGGTAAGTCTATAGCTCACTCGCATCGTGCGCCTGCGCGGGGTCTAGAGGTGCGCGGGCACTCGCTGCAGCGCGCCTGGCTCGACACCACTACCCCACCGCCGACTGGCCACTCGCGGCGCTGGCGGCGCTGCAGCTCACGTGGGAGACGCCCGAGGTAAGTCTATAGCTCACTCGCATCGTGCGCCTGCGCGGGGTCTAGGTGTGCGCGGGCACTAGCCGCGGCGCCCGGCGCTACCACACTACCTTAGACTGCCATACCATACTATTAAACGAGTCAATTGGAATGGTCGTTATTTATCAGTTTTCTGCGAAACATTGACTATAGAACTCTTGAAAATTGTATTTATATAAGTTCTTGATAACCATTATACTTACAGGCAGCGTTAGCGACGGGAAAAGATCTACTCACATTAGTCAATAGTTCAGAACCGGAGTTAGAAACGGAACACAACGGGTATGCGGAGTTAGACGCGCTGTCCGACTCGCAACACGATGACACTCAGAGTAATCGAGACGCAGGTATGTGTTTTTTATATTACTAAATTTTGCGCGAATCTAGATGTCGTCAAATAATTTATATCCCTGAGAAACAGTACTTGTTTTCTGGATGAAAAGTACAAACAAACTCATATTCGCATTTATAACGTTAGGTAGGATATCTGCATTGTCAAACCTATTACTTAAAATTAATTTATGTAAATTGTCTATTTATTAATTTATTCTATACGTTCGTATAATCAGTAAAAAATATCGTACTTTATACAATGAATAACATGTGAGAATATTTATGGATCATAATAACTATTGTGGAGCCGATTTATTTTATCTTACCTTATAATTTTTTTATAATTTGTGTTTTTAAAGTTGTATGTTGAATCGATCTGATCGAATGCCTTCTCGTAATCTACGAAACATGTTGTTTTATATCTCCGTTACCACTTTGTACAGAACCAGAATAATTAATGCTAGTTATGCCACTCTCGTATAAAAACAGTATTAAACCAATATTCAACTCGAAAGTAATTGTCAAACGTAAGTCATAAAAATAAAGTTCATGCCTATATTTGTATTGTCCTTTTAAAGACAAGTAAAAGGTTAAGATTTACTTTGTTGATATTTCTTTGTTATTATGTGTTAAAAACTGCTGATGTTTAATGAATAAACTTAAGTTCTAAGTACTAACAACACGGACTTAATATTTTAAAATTTCTTCCCGACAATTTTTCTCTTACTGGCCTTTGAAAATTACTTATAATTATGGAATTTTACTATATTCCTTAATATTTTTGGCAAATTTATAATTAAATGATGTGGCGTGTGTGCGCGCAGCGTCCATTCGCGCAGAGTCGGCGGGCGTGTACCGCATCGAGCGCGCGCTGTCGGAG
Source organism: Catocala fraxini (assembly GCA_930367265.1). Lineage (NCBI taxonomy): Eukaryota > Metazoa > Arthropoda > Insecta > Lepidoptera > Erebidae > Catocala > Catocala fraxini. Next base: position 9,186,242 of record OV884037.1, read on the forward strand.
GCGGCGTCGTCGCTGTCCGCGCGGCGCCCGCGCGCGCCGCTCGCCGACCGCCGCGCGCACGCCTGGCTGCTGCTGGCTCAGCTGTGTTTGAGGTACTTATATGAATAGATAGGCGCCAACGTGATACTTTGAACAACTCCTTTTTTTTTACGTGGGGAAATGCACCTGACCCTGCCACTAGGGGAGGCGAGAAGGTTATGTCCGGCTCACCCGTATTTCGGGCATACGGACTTAAACCCCACGGTGTGCCTCTTCGCTGCCTTGTATAGTGGATGGGTCGCTGGTAAAGAAACTACCTCAGCGACCCACCCAGCAGACTACGATTCCTGGACGACGCCCCGGCACTACAGAGGGCGTCGGACCGACTCGATGGATAGCGGGCGGAAGATCCCCGTTCTCCCGCCCGCGGCCACTTTGAAATACTCTTAAACCAACTTAAACCTATGATCTACTAGTAGTTTAATTCCATTGTGTATTACTGTACATATTGATTGATGCATTTGGATAGGACGGTTGATAAAAAATGTTTTTATGATTACTATCTCTAAAATAAAATGTTTATTTTCTCTAAATTATTGGCGTTAAGAGAAACATGGCATAACGTGTGCCTTCTTATCTTTAATAAAATCGACAACAAAACTAATGCAATTAATGCCGAAACATGTTATAATACTTATAATAAATGTTTCTATTGCAGGTTAGGGCGAGTTACTGCAGCGGCAGGTTGTGTATCAGAAGCGGCGACACTAACACCTTTCAGCCATCTTGTGTTATATACGGTAAGTGTGAACATTCCGTATTCCGTTTTACGTGTGTAGGACAATTGGCTTATTTTTCAATGCCGTAGGATCACAGATCACTTGGCAGCGGCCAAGATATTATATATTTAAGATAGTGCCATAATTTGTTCTGATGATGTTTGTGAATGTGTGTGGTTTTGTGTACATCCTAACAGGACAATTTCTATGTTTCTTTCAAATAAGATCTAACATTATAATTATTATCTTTGTTTTTGTTATAAACTATACACAGAGAGGTCTGGTCCACGCTGCGAGTTCAGAATGGGAAGAGGCGCGGCAGTGCTATCAAAACGCACTCGCCATACATCCTACACATCTGGACAGCATTGTACAGTTAGGTAAGTTAACGAATAATATTTTATTCGAAGTATCTTAAGAACAGTATTTTCAAATCATGTATTACGCTAGTTATATATAATTTACGAGATTTTGCCCGCGGGCTCACTTGCATAAATGTAGGTTCAGGTTAGGTTAGATAAGTAACAGCATTTATTTCTGGATGAAAGGTACTCTATGACCTTATCTGTTCACCTGATAACGTTATGTGAAATTTCATGATGATCGGTTGAGTAGTTAAAGCGTGAAAGCGTCACAAACAAACTCACATTCGCATTTATAAATAAGCTAGGATACTAGCGTTCGTCCGTGGCAGTTAGCGTAAGTATTTTAGCCCTAATATTTTAGAGAGTCGCTACGTTTGCTTGCATTCGAAGAACGAGGAGGCTCAAGTCATACTTACAAGTGCCTAGCACGGGTAGTACAAAACCTTAACAAAATACACCTAAACCTTCCTAATGAATCACTCTGCCTATTGGTGACAACCGCATGAAAATCCGTTTAGTAGTTTTTGAGTTAATCGCGAACAGAAACGGCGGGGCACTTTGTTTTATAATATGTAGTGGATTTCTCTGTATGTGTATAATTTGTGAGGGTTTTGTACTACCCGCTCGCTAGTTGGTCTACAATGTGTGCGGTGCGCAGGCGCGGCGTACTACCAGCTGGGCTGGCTGGGCCTGGCCGAGAAGGCGCTGCGCGAGGCGGCGGCGCTGAGCCCGGCGCGCGCCGACACGTGGCGGCGCCTGGCGCTGGTGCTGGCGGCGGCCAGCGACCCCGCGGCCGCCGCCGACGCCGCCGCCGCCGCCGCGCTGCAGCTGCACCCGCACGAGCCCGCGCTGCAGCTGCCGCTCTGATGCGCGCGCTCGTGTCTGACCTGTCTACCCAGACTATACGTGGTCTCCGTCTATCTTCTCTTCGAGCCGCAGTCACCGATTGGACACGAACATTATTGTATTTGCTGCCCAGCAAAAAGTATTGTATTTGCTGCCAAGTGTTAAACTGTTGTCCTCGAGTTCTTTTACGAATGTCGACTATCCACTTTTAATAACTCATTCTGTTTAAACAGAAACTTGGTGTGAGCCCGTGAAAACGTTTACTGCGAAATGATATGATCGGCAAAGTATGGCATAGCACACCGTGTTTCTATTAGAGAAAAAAATAATAAAGATGTTCATACAGATGGATGATAAAGAGAGTTAGTACCATCCTTCGACAATATAACTGTCATATCTTTGTAGTTATCACTAACACGCTTAGATTGTATAGGATATGACACGTGAGCGGTGTGTGTGCTCTGCGATATTATAATACCTTCGCAGATATCTCATGTTTACCTTGAATTTCTTCCAACCAATGTAATATACACAAATTAAATAGATACAGATAACCGTATCACTTTCATACACGAAAACTAACGCATTTACACGTAGATGCACACGTACAGTTATTTCAAATTAAGACCCAGATCCTACTAGCTTTAATCGGGCGTACGTCGACGCCGACGTAACGCGCACGCAGCGAGTACGTTGCGTACGTGAGACGAGTACATGGAATATATTTTGACACTGATCACTATAGAGTCACCATCCTGTGCTCGTCGCGTGCACGTAACGTGCACGCCGCGGTACGAGCGCAGAAGCTCGACGGTGGTCAAGCGTTAGAGAAACGCACACGTCCGACAGACGCTAGTATGATCGGGGCTCTAGTCGACCAAACATAAATTCCTGGATTAACCTGACGTGTAGGTATATATACGAATTCGGCCTTTATGTCAAATCGACCATCCGTAACTACGTAATTTGTGTATATAGTACATTGAATTTTCTCTACCAAAATAATACATATTATTACAAACCGTTTTTAAAGCTATATATTTTAACCTAAGTCGCGGTGGTACACTGTCTGCCCGCCATAATAATTTTTCAATTGTGTCTAGTATTCCAACAATTGACAGGCTCTTTACTGTCGAGTGAACACATGAGTGTTTATAATATTTTCGAGCGTTCAATGTCTATTGAACACATTTATTCGCCAACGCTCGACGGGTTAAGTATATTAAAAAGCATAAATTGAACCAATGTATGTTCATTACAACCCGAAATGTGAAATTTTGCCCGCCGTGCCCTGCCCCACGCCACTGAAATTACTATAAGAATATACGTAAATCTGAATGTCAAGATTTCAAGCAATATTATTTTCGGCTGCAAGATTGATAAACATTTTACTATAATACGATAACAGTACTCTTATAATACGAATCAAATCAGGTACATTTGCAATTTAACCGTTTTTTATCGAATCAAATATAAAATTATAGATTAACAATATCATTAGACAGTAATTATCTGTTTTATAGGTATAATAAACTGTACCACAAAATTTAATTTTTACTAAAAAGACAACTAACTCTGAAATTCCATAACATTTTCCGCCTATAAAAAAGTAATTAAAATTTCTATACTCGGCCACGGTTCGCTGTCTCGTCTGATACTTTTAATTCCCTGTTCTCTTGGGCAATTGGGAACAAAAACTATAGAAAATACTCTTATATAGAGATACAACTTTGTATAAAAATTTCAAGTCAATCCATCGACTACTATTCCAGATTTACGGACACAAACACACAGATTTTTATTTATTTATAAAGATTCACACACACACATACACACACACATCATGTTTTTAATAAAAGGCAATTTCATCCAAAATCTCTAAAAAAGTAATGATCATCTCTCAATATAAACGTCAATTCTATCTTCAAACTAGAAATTTCGGAATGCGTTTCCCTGAGTAAATAAATAAAGTAGTTGATGGGAACCTTTCTCAAAAAAATCCGAGATACTTTCAATAAACCGATCTGTCTAAACCAACATTATAAACACAAAGATCTCATTATGTCGACAAAGAACAACGAATGGAAGTACGTTTTGAAGAGATAGCCACAGAGCACCGATTGTCGCCATACTACCGAGTTTTTATAATAAAAGTCGAGTGATAGGTGACGCCGACCGTACCCAGCACCATCAGTGCGACAACACAGTCAGCAACATAAGTCGATACACGCATTTCGTCTGCCGCAATCTTTAAAAGTTATGACAATGTTAGTTTTGTATAGAAATATTAGTTAATTTAAAAATAGTTCGAAAATACACACTAATAACTAGGATTGATTGATTCAATATAAATAATAAAGAAAAATGTCTTATGTTCAGCTGCTTATGTTGCCAGCAGTTCTCCTCTGTTTAGTTTCTAAAGACAATACTGGGGCCCTATTACAAACTTTTATAAAACCCGTCAATTGCCAGGCAATTTAAATAATTGCCTGGTTTTGTTTCGTATTATGACATGTGAATGTCATAATACGAAAATGACAGTTGTTATATATATATATATAGTTGATCGTGTTCATGCTGGCTAGTTTGTCGCTAGCCGATTTGTGACTTGACAGTGCATCGTTCAAAAATATGACATACATATTTGTTGGTAAGTAACGGTTTTAATTTTATCGTATTTTCTATGATAATATAACTAAACAATAATTTTTAGGTAAAAACAAAACTAATAAATCTTTATGCTATCATATCATGAATTGTATTATTATATTTGCAGCATTAAACAAAATATATTTGCTTAATTAATATTCGGTTTCAGAACGTCGCCTGTTTTGTAAACGCGCGAGCAATTGGTAACTACATAAGTACATACCTAGTTGCTTATTATATTACTTAAAACTAATGTGTAATGTGTATCTAATTCTAATTAGGTTCTCCAAAACAAAATGTTTGTTACTTCTATAAGTATTAAAAACATTTACAATAATTATGGCGGCGTCCTCCTCGTCGTACCACCAACTCGTGCCACCAGTGGCACGAGAAGGAATTTCATTTCCTCTTCGTGCCACCGATTGAAATGTCATTTCCAACACATTAAAAGTTGCTCTACTTAATTTTCATCTAATAACCTCTTGATATCAATATTATGTACCTAATATGTATAAATAAATTGTTGTTTTATAAATAATCTTCAATAATAATCACTCGATTTTTTTTTAACAAATGTCCAGTTCTACAAAACATATGAACGTCTACAAAACAAATGACTTAAAGTGATCAGCCATCGATAGAGTTTACAAAAAACAGGTGCATGCTGTTTTCGACCTTTATGACATTACTCAGAATTTATCATTTTATTAACGATTAATATCAGAAAGCAAGAAAATACCAAAAAATCGTCTGTCATGAAATGTCAATAAGGTTGAAAATCGCATGCACCTAACTTATTTTAGGTACCTATACCCGTGGTACAACTAGTTGGATATAATTCCACCGTTGTACTACGGGTCATAATCATAAATTGACTGAATTTTATTGACTTGCCATAGAAAAACGTTATTTTATACATAAATAAAGTAATACAAAATGTACATAACACATGTAATATAAGATTCTTGTATTTTATTTTATAAGTTTTATTAAGTAATGTAAGTAGAGCATATATCATGGCGTCACATTAAAATTTTAATCAGTGGGACAAATTTCAATTATAGTATTATAGTTACGAAAGATCAAGTCTTGCTTCTTTCACTAGGTACCTACATGTCTAATCTTTGTCTCTATCGATAAATCCGTGGCTTTTGTTGGCCCCGATATATGGGGTCTTAATTCTTCACACAAATTTCGCACTAATGCTTTGCTAAGCCGATATCGTGCAATAAATTCTTGTTCGGACATATTATTGCAAGCATTGCTCTCGTCACGAACCCGTCTTCTCTTAGCATTTATTCAGCGTTTTGCTGAGTAGCGTCACTCTCCAAAAACTCAAATAATAATAGTTCATCGTCACACATTTCAGAAATTAACACCTGTACTCCATTTGGTTAGGTACTTAACTAAAGGTAAACAATCTTGATGTGTCTTTTTATCTTGAAACTCAGTTTAAAAATAAAATGCTTCTAAAGATCAATGTAAATACAACAATAACGATGACTAAATCAATTGAACGGTTAGTTTAAGCAGTTGTTTATTTGTTTAATATGTGTTTGTGTAAAAAGTCACATCAAGATTGTTTACCTTTGGTTAAGTACCTAACCAAATGGAGTATAGATATATTAGGTACACAAAAATAAAAGCAATAATTAATGTAGCTATTCAAAACAAGGTACTCCAGCTTAGCGTAAACTGAATGGTTTGTTTTGTTTACAATATGACTTTAATATGAAACGAAATGTCAAATGAAAGCTCGTAATACGGTATTTGCCAGGCAATACTCGACCACCTGTCACGTGACCGCTGACTGGCTGGAGTTAGTTTACTTTACGCCGTATACTGCCTGGAAATAAGAGTTTGTAATAAGGCCCCTGGATTGAATAACATATGACCAACGGGCACGGGCGGCTTTAGTAAAAATCTAATAGATTTTTTGTGCTTTGTGGATATACTAAACGACCGATGTACAAGATATGTAAATTGTTATGTATAAAAGAAATATTTAAAAAATGCGTTAGTTGTCGCTACATGTATTTATGACGATAGCTTGTTAAAAAAGATTTTAAATGATAAAAATATTAAAGTATAGGACTGCCTCGATGGTCTCATTGCATAAGTATGCGGTCGATCGCGAGATCCCGTATTAAATTCCCGGATCGGGCAAACTATTATTGGGCTTTCTGTTAGGAGATTACCACGGCGTTTGAAAATGTACCCGGCAAATGGCGATAAGCTCGCCTGCTACTACGTAACACCTACAACATAACTGGCCGAATATGGGTGTAAAAATAGACTTCTCAAATACCCGTATCGACACAGGCGTGAGTCGATGTATGTATTAAAGTATAATACACTCCTTTGAAATGTTTATGCTATAAAACTGCCGATATAGTACTTATAACTCTCGATTATCGTAATATATCTTAATACGAACGATATAAATATTAATTCGTTGATATAAATAATAATATTAAAGTAAGCTATAAATCATCTACTCAACTTATTACAACGAAATAAATATATATGGCTTGTTGCGCACACGACGCCTTTGACGAAATCATTCGACTAAAACGGCTCGCATGTAAATGATCACATTTCCTCGGAACTTGAGACCTCATTTAGTGTCATATAGAAGACTCCGATTATTAAACATTAAAGAACCTAGCTTATTGACTTAATATGTAAGAGCATAGGTGAAGAGTGAGATACAGAAGCAATTGGTTCATCTGGATGTCACAACTGGCATATTTTACAGTACTTCCAGTTCTTCCTGCACGAACCTATAAGCTTACATTAACTATTTACTGCAATGACTAGCGAACTTACCTATTCGATCCCTATTCTTATCTGTATTTTATCGATCTGAAGATTGAAGAATAAATCTTCAATCTTAAAGAAGGGAAAATCACTTTCCTTATTAGCTTTGGAAATAGCACATCAACAAATCCAAACTTATTTAGTAAAATTGTCTCTGTACTTGCTACAAAAAGCAAGTATGTGTGACTTATAATGGACGTGTCTAAAGCAACAGTTAGTTCGTAAGACGTTGCCGCTGCGCAATGAGCCTTACTAAAACGTGACTATAAAAAGAAATAAATTCTCCTGCCTATTAAAAAATTGAGTTTGGGCGGGGTAAAAGATATATCTTTGTCTGCTACACATACAATATTCTGACTCTACTCTGTAGTTAAATGTCTGTATTCATTATACTTTAACCTCTATTAAACCACAACTCGGTGTGCGACTTACTGTGACTAAAAAAAATAAAAAAGTATATCAATTGAAGGACTAAAAAGCGATCAAGACTGCTTGTCCTGTAGAACAGATTGACTGTAGTAAAAATTAGGCATAAGTAATATATATATATATATATATAATAATAGGCATAAGCTCTGAAAATATTTTAGAGCTGGATCCACATTGTATAGAAGTATATTACTCACTATACAATACAGCACGGAAGAATAAATAGGTCTTTTATAATGACAAATACTTGGGCTAGTAACCTTACTGGCCTAAAGGTCTAAAGGGAAAGTAACCTTTAGTTCCTTTTTTTTAAGGTTTGGAATATATAAATCTGAACTTACCGCATAGTTAATATTTTCCATGAATTCTGCGGGTAGTTGCATAACTGTACGGAATGCAAAAAAGAAACGCGTTTTTGTTGCCAACAACGGATTTGTCTGATGTCAAATCAGCTAGCAAATACAATACCAACCTAAATATAATCATAAATTGTCATTTACTTAACACATTAAGTGGATGGTCTGTATAATGTGGGTCAAGCTGCATCCAGCGTTTCTAGTAAGTGTATCGTATAAAGCGGTCTATATATCTGTTTCAAGTAGACATGTATACTACGAGTTGCGACTGACTTTACTGTATTTAGGTACTCGAGCCTCGGAATTGATGTAGGCTCCAGTTCACTGTATACCGTGTATCGTGGAAAATATGTTTAAAAGAAATTTAATAGATTCGGCTGACTAGTGGGAATATTCTATTTAACGTGTCCCAGTTCTTTTCTTGTATCAATGAAATCAACTTTTTACATAGAAGAGTCGCATTTTACAAACAAGAACAGATCTTTGAATAGTTTTATGAACATACAAGTGGCACCTTACCAAGAAGATGTCTGATAAAGACTGTAATATGATTAGATGGTGACATGTGACCTAAATAATAAATGAGTGTGTTTGATTTGATCAAAAACGACAAAGAGATAAAGCATAAGAAATTAATCCCACAGGAGGGACATCACAGAAAAGATGAAAGATTTGTGTGGGATCGTATGGCTGAAAAGGAAATAAATAAAAAAAGTGTTTATATCAACAATGGCTCATGCGTTTTAATTTGTAAATATTTAAAACTGTATTAGAATTTTAGAATTTTAGTTCATTCAGATATGGATCTGGGACTGAAGAGCACATCGCTTGGATGTTGGAAGTACCGCAAATTAACTCTTTTACAAGGAGACACGTGCATTTGAACGCGTGTAAAAGCATTTGATCTTAGATAAATCCGTATGTAATGTACACTATTATCATTCTATATTTTCAAAGAATGAGCCATTCTTTGTAGTTACAGCAACTCACACTCTGATTTATTAAAATATGGGAATTAAGAGGATGCTATTGATTTGTTCCAAGAACTATTAGTCGTTTACACAGATTAGACTTATTATACAATACAAATGTGTTATTGACATAAATGAAACATAAATATAGTATATATCGATAACATAATCGAATAATATTTTAATTTATTATATGACTACGTCTGAAACATATTTTAATCGATTTGGTCGAGCAAAGTATTCTTGGGTTTATGAAATTCTTTGTAGATTTGTCTGATAAAGAGCTTAAAGGTCATTTACCATTACGTGCGACACAAACATAGCTAGCAAAATTTGAATATATTATAGTGATCCCTTCAGAGTGACACCTTGATGCTGTTATAAAAAATGCCTTACTCTATTCCAATCACACATTGTACAATTATTGACGTGTCATCCCTATAGACCAATTCAACTTAGACTGTGAATAATCTTGTAAATAATATCTGTTTCACACACTTGTACAGTTTTCTACGCCTTAGAATTTATTTTATTTTATTTAGTCCTTAGATGTATAAGTCTTTGACAATACTATCTTCATTCATAGCAGCAGCTCCTACGAAACACGGTGTACAATGTACTAAAATATATTGTTTCTTTTCTATAATATTTACGATGAACAAACCTGCGAGGGGATGGTTTCATGCCTTTATGACATGCGCTGTTCCACTTCAAAATTTAAATTAAATATAATTGTTTACTGATCCCGATTTTATAATAATATAATATCTGCGGATATTATATTATTATAAAAACATGGACACATGATGGCATGAACAATGGATGATTAAAAGCTTTTAGGATAAGACTTAAGTGGTTTATCAAAGAATTCCATATTACAATCTGTAAGGTGTTATAAAATTAAGATAAAGATTTTTATCTTGTATAATCGACAAATTAAAATAGTAGTTAAATGGGAAGAGGTATTTTTTTGGATTAGAGCCTGGATTTGCCGATTATGCAAATATCTCTATTTGTCTTTTTGTCAAGGATTGAAATTCTACTTTATATTTTGTCAAGGATTGAAATTCTACTTTATATTTTGACAAGCAGCAGATCACCTATATATTTTTTTCTGTCTATTAACCGGTCGTATTCCGCCGGCTCGCATACCAGCCGGCAGATTTGTACGGCTATTCGTAGCCAATAGGCAATCAGTTTTGATCGGTAAGGTTGGTAATATACGGTTTTAAGCGAAGGCGGCGCGCGGCGTTTTGGCGCCAATTTGGTGGCTCGCATGCGAGCCACCGGCCTACGACGGGTACAAATCTGCCGGCTGGTATGCGAGCCGGCGGAATACGACCGGTTAAACTGAATCCGTTTCAATTAAAGTTTTTTTTCTATAAGCTATAACGTAAAAATATAATGTCTATATTTATAAATTAGTATCAACTTTAAACATAAATAATCAAATAATGCATCAAGATTTTCAAATAACTTAAATAACACCAATTTGAGCTTGGTGTACAGTAAAATTGCAGTCATTATTAACCTATGTATGCATACTTAGTGCATAATGTAAGAATTACCCTCCGACAATGGCCCAAAAATCTACTGCTTCCACTAAATCTTTAATTTGTCGACTGTTCAAAATTGCTGATCAACATAAAATTGTACTACAATGCTAATTTGATATTTAAAATCACTTAAACACCGTACTAAAAACGCATATCAGTGTATAAAAATATAATATCGATTACATTCAAGACATCCATTAACTCCTAAATAAAGAATTAAAAGGAAACAATAGCTCTTTAAACTTTACGTAAATTTAATACGTGTTAGCTAAACATTACATCGACATCGTATTTATGTCTATAATGTTTTAAGCTGTTTTATGTAGTATCATTTATTACTGGCATCTGACACTTAAAATAAAACTGATTAACGTCATTAGAATATATTTATAATCAACGATTTTAAAAAAACAAGTGCTTTGTGTAATAGTCGTTTGCTCTTTCCTGTTAGGCAGTGTTCGAAAGTAGCACGAAGTCGGTAAGTAGGAGTAACCACCCAACGTTGTGCTTTTGAAATAATATAAAACTGTCGGCCTCATTCGTTATACACCTGCCCGACGACAACCATATTGACAATATATGCCAATTAGCGTAGTTTGGGCGGTGCCGGCTTGAAAATCACTAGTTAGCTATTAACCACAGGAAAAAATAATGAAAATGAGTAGGTTAATAAACTTTATTTACCTGTAACCCTAGTTACAGGTAAATAAAGTATATCCTATATCTATATCCTGCTTGATTGTAACAGTGTGCTATATGTATGAACTGACCCCAGAAGTGACCGATCCTTGTAGGTGAGTTATCATTGATGCATTTTGTCCCGTCCAGTCATCAACATCAAAGTCATGCAAGTTATTTTAAGTAATATTAGCGGTGCAAATGTAATATTATTTGCTGTAAAACCTATTATATGATTGTACAATGATATATTAGCTAAATTATTTATAAATGATGTAATTATTCACATCGCTGCTATTTAATCATAAATTAATTAGACAATTGTAATAATCATAATTTTATCATCTTGATAATAATAAATGTAGAAGTTACCTAATCGGACAAATAATGAATGGTGACGTCTCTAGAGGCACACTCCTCTTGTCACTGTTATAAGAACAAATTGGACATTTTGAGGATGTGTGACATTAACCACACATACCCGCAGACTTGAAATTATAATAATTACTTATAGCCATTATTTGCGAGCTAATGTAGCTGTAGTATCGGCTATATAAGCAAATGTAAAGTAAATCTAGCAAGAGTTACTGAAACTAATACAATACTTACACTGGACCAACGGTTCTGTACAGTTAAACCTTTACGTATACGTTTTATCTTTCTATAGCGATATCGTACGTGTTGTGTGTAACCAGACGGCAAACGCTTTCAAATAATGCAATCATATTAATTTATCACACATACCTTTCTTCTTCCGTTTCAAGATTAACTTATTTCGCTATAGGCATATATCAATTAAGCTAATATGATAAACTGGTAAGTAGTTATCGGTAGAGTTCATTGTTAGTTTTAAAACACGCTAGTCTTTGTAATTTGCGTCTCTTTATTTATTCATATATAGTGTGAATGGTATACTTACACTAAATGTCTGCAGAGATTCGAGGCATTGGTGTTATCGTTTGCCAAAGTTGGTGCATAGCTACTGTCTTTATTGGACTACCCAGTTATTCTCAGTGAGGTATATTTTCTTTTAATTTCACAAGTTAAATCTGTTTAATTATCATCTTATAAATAATGCATTATTTATGATGTGCATAAGTAATGCTCTTGTTTTTGATCAAATCAATAATTCAATATATTTCTCATATATACCTAAACTCTTTGAATTTAAAAAAGTTTGTAATATCCGTAGGGATAAATGACTTTTCTGCAAGAGAAATTTGTTGAATTTTGAAAGCACATTCTATAATTACACGGACATTGCTAAATCTTGAAAATATGCGCCTTAGAAAAAGAAAATCTAAATTGTTTTAGAATAGGTTTTGAGTAGATATTCTTATGACAGCTTTGTGGTGTTCTGTTGATTACTGGATATGATGAAGCCAAATGATGGCAATTTTTTCGTGACAACCTAAAAGCGATTGCAACAATAAACTTTTTATTAAAAAAGTGCAAGAGCAAAAATATAACAATAGAAAATGAAAAGCATTAATGTATAGCACATTATTGACCTCATTGATCAAGTGCAAAACTGCTTATAAAAATATGTTTCATTTATGATACATGTTTGGCTTATTTCATTTCATCCGAGTTATATGTATATTGATTGAAAATCTTATACTCAATTGCTGATATAGAAAATAGTTAAATATCGAATGCAATAAATTTTGTCGTATTTTGATTTTTTAATTCCGATGGAAGGTCTAGGGTAGTGTATACATTGTATATATTCAATATTGTTCAAAGTTCCAGGCAAATCTCGTATTATTAAAAGACAAATTAAACGACCAGTGTTGTGTACCATTTATTCTATGTGTCAAGGTACTTTAGTGTAATTTTGTGATGGTAACCAAAATAGTGGTCTGGTACCTAATAGTCTAAGTATGGTGTGTGGTGGTGTATGGTGATGTGTGGTGGTAGGCTAGTTCCTTACACTTTCAGGTGTGGTCTTTAGTTTAATTTAGACAATGTATACGTCTAGCATTATGTCAGCCTACCAAAAAATAATATCCTATAGCATTGGGTAAGGATAAAGTGAGTAAATATTACACTTTATTTCGCTGTTTTACTAAATTTAGTCTGACATTGTGATTCACTCAAAGTAAATGATTAAATCATTATGAGCAAAGTAACCCGGATTGCTAAAGTTACCCAAGGTACCGGTATATTTAAGATTCGTGTAGACCGACTGATGATTGATGAAATCACTTGTCACTGTGATGTATAATCGGTGCGAATTTGTTTACTACCATTTATTTTGAATAAAGAATTATGGGTATATCTATGTATACTATGAATACGTGTTATTTTTCAAACAGTTTTACTGTTAGCATGATGCAGGTTTGTAATTAAATGTTACATTGCATAGGAATGTCGATACGAATGCACGTCATATTTATTAATTTATTACTAAACCGTAATACACGTGTAGCGATTAATATATAATGTATAATTTTACATTGTAAATAAATTCGCATCAGTTATACTTAATTATTACTATAGTTTATTTATTTTTAACGACATATTACTTTAAACTATGAACGACGACTTTTTAAATAAACGAATATCTGTGACATTACATACTGCTGACTCGACTAAATCATCCACTCGATTTAGTGGTAATTTTGAACCATTTATAATAAATATGTAATTTTAAATTTAGTCGTCTCATGTGATTTTATCCTGGCAATAATTTGTGTGACGCTGCAACGCGTATCTATCAATAATAGGTGTAACTTGCAACATTTCTTGCAACAATACATGTAACGTAACTTGTAATGTTGGCTGCAATGTTCTTTCTAACATTATTTGTAATGTTAGTAGTGACATTTGGTATAACGTGTAACATTGGATGTGCCAATGATTTTGTGCGAGCTTCCATGTTCCGAGCTAAAAAGAGAGGAAAAAATTAAAATTTCTGCACATAAAATGCATTTGTTGCGCTGCACAAAACGTATATGTTTGCTGTCAAGTGAAAAGAAAAATACATAATAAATATTACACCAGCTAAATTACCGTTACTAATAAAAACATAATATTGGTTTAAAGATATTTTGTGAAACATTGAATGCGCCGTTTATTTTACATATGAAATTATGTTCTTTTGGAATATCTCACATTTTAATTTTAAATACTTATTTTCGTCATAATGTTATTTCTTGTCATCTCTTGATGCATGTCTAGATGTTGCATAATATACATAATAATATGTCATGGACATACATGTTAGTTAGCAATTGTAATTCTTACTTCCTTTTCTGACACATCAAGAATTTAATTATTGTTGGTAAAGTTATATGTCCTTTTCATGGTGTGTTAGAAAGAGACGAACTGAGGTAGATTTGTTCTTAACTGACACCATTTCGAACATATCGAGCAACATGTTGCGCAACTAGTGTATTTATTGTCGTTTATTATTCTGTTTGTCTCAGTTTTAAATAATGTTGGTACTCATAGATAATGTTACAACTTTATCAATATGAAATTATGCCTATAAATGAATTATTTTTATAAAACTACGCTGTTTGTTCCCGAAGTGATATTTAGAAAGATTTGAAGTTATTTCGCTTTGAATGTCATGTGTTCTCGTACATTGCTTTGGCTGTCAGATAAAACTAAAGTTCCGGAAAACGTATCAGAAATATTAATTTAAGAAAATCATCTATTTAATATATTTATATGGATATTATAGAAAAGTATGTAATTCGATATCTTAGCTAGATACTTATTTTTGTTTTATGCAATTATACCTGAATTACACATGCTACTAAAAATCGTATTAGGATATTTGAAGCAAGCACTCTAGCACTCTATATACCATGTGATCTCGTATGCCTTCCTACTAATTGTTTGGTAAATCGTTGCACTTAACCTCGTCTGTTAGAACGCAGACACAAACAACAAGACGTAAAATAAATTTTAACTAGAACTACTTCAAATTAAATAAAACAGTCTTGTATCGCCGGTAGTATAGACGTTAAGAACGGATCTCACACCCTGCATTTATGGAATTTATATTATTACAAAATGAATGATTAAATATGTAACGTATAAAGGTAAGACCCCATGTGCGCGTTGTGGGCATCGATAGATCACTTCCATTTTTTGTGACTTATTTTTCACCACCCAAACTCGTAACAGAGATAGAGGTAGGCAGGGTTCTTCCCAAATTGGAGAAGCCCTGCTGCGAAATTAACTGCATCCTGTCCTATACCGCAGCCGTACAATTTCATACTATAATCCTGCAGTGATTGGAACAGTCTCCTTAAGTAGTCCGGCTGTCAACTGAGAACTCAAGCTGATAGTACAAAGACCGTTTCTTCAAAATTCTGAGCGCGCGAGTAATGTACCAATGTCGGAAGCTTCCATGGACTACGTAGCTTGTTTATCTTCTTAATTGTGCAAAAAACATTTAATTGTGTAATCATTCCATTCGTGTGTTAAGGCAAAGTATTTTTCCGTGGAATGCAGGTTCGTAGAGTTATGAACGATTCGCTTAAATGACGTTATAGTCTGCACATATTGTATATGTATAGTATTGGAGGAGGGAAGCTAAGATTCTTGTAAATTTATACCTATAATACGATACAACGCGGGACTCTTGCTAAAAACACATATAAATACATATATATATATATAATTTGGTAACCATAATTTTTAATGGAATGGTAAACGAAGACGAATTAGTATTTTCTTTCGCAACTGTTTATACAGTTAATGCTGAGTGCCAATTAACGGTAGTCACATAATAAAATATAAGGAGGCTTAGTCCTTGGGGTCCCCTAAAATGTCATTTGGGATGGACATAGGCACCTCTTGAATTAGGTGTCATTGTGAGTGTGGTGGCTTCAAGTATGCTTTCCGTGGCGTGGGTACTGAAGGTATTTTGAGTGTTATGTGTTAATATTGAACAAAGTTTTATGGTGCTCGTTTATCGTCTAGGTTGTGCTCCACCTGGTACAGACGGCGACAAAAGTGTTTTATCAATCAACACTAATGTTATAAATGTGACAATAAATTTTGTTTTAGCGGCCATTTCTTTTCAGCAAAAAAACTGTCGTCAAAATGTTTTGAGCCCTTTGCGATGTTAAAGTATCGGCTAGAATGTTTTATTTAATTCGTGAAATATGTTTATCTTCAGCTTACACGAGCTTCAGCCCACATTGGTAATGTAGAGCGTTAATTATAATCGGTATTGATTTGACTATTCGCCAAAATTTAAGCTTTCATTATTTCCCATTGAAATTATCCAAATTTTACGCCCTTTCGAACAATTTTAGTATCTATAGCGTAGACTGAGGTTAAACGGTACAAGGTCTTTGAATATAAGTTACTTAATCAGAACATAAATATTATCCACTATAACAAAAATAAGAACTGCTTCTTTGCGAAGGCAGTAAAACCTCACTTTTCCTATGAGTCTAAACCATCTTGAGGCGAAATGTGGATTGTGCGAAACGCGTATATTCATATTAACTATTATCAAGTTTAACATCTGAAACACTTTTAGTCGACTGTACTGTAGTAGGTCTAATTTTATGTCATTTGTTGATATACAGCACTCTGTTATTGTGTAGTTAGAATATATATAATCACAATGTCATACCATTCACACCTGTTACATAAAAGTCAACTGTATTTTACATAATATATTTGTGAATATTTTCATCAATTATTTGCTAAATTTAAGGCAAATTTTATTGTTATCTGTGTGTCTATCCCTTCCTAGTGTTCGATGATCGTTGTACAAAGGAAAGAGATAAAACATTTTAAAACTTTAAGTGTTCGATAGTTTGTACTGTCATATGCGTGCGAGGGAGACGACAGAAGTCTAACTACTACTCGCACGCGCTGACATAAACTCTAATCGTATGAATATTGTAAATTATAACCCTGTATTGTAAAGACCAATGTAAAAGTCGTTGTCGGTCAAAGTAATATTATAAATTGTATTTCAGAATGTTTCTATCGTGAATGTATCACTTGTTAACTTATCACGGACGTCGTTCTACTAAGTTTAGAACTATTAGAGATTCGGCATTGTAGCACGTAGTACAGTGGCGATGTAGCGCGATAATTAATTATAGTTGGATTTCGTAGTGCGCTCTCTCACTGCTGACACTAGGCAGTGACATGAGTATACATAAAGCTATGAAAATTTAGCTTTTTGTATATCTTCTTCTTTTCGTGTGGTTAGTGGCCAACCTGTTGTCAAGAGTTGTTCAAGCGCGCCGCCCATAGGCCTCTGACATGGCTTAACGACTGCTGTCAATTTGGCAACAACCGGGACCAACTTTTTACGTGCCCTCCGAAGCACTGAGACGCTCAGATGAAATTACCACTTAGCGGTCACATATCTATAGACTGACCGCACCCAATGTTGCTTAACCTCGCTAATCGTTTACCGATCAGTGAGTGCAACTGGCTTTGACAGAAGATGATACTAAAGATATAATTGGTCTTATGTATTAAATAGATACATTACCTAATAATAAAACTATACAGATATATCATTCGTTAAATTGTTCTGAACAATTGATTTTTAATTTATGTAACATAAAGCCGTTTTGTCTAGACCAGTGGTTCTCAAACTTTTTTGGCTACGGAACTCTTTTGGGAAGCGAAGTATTTGACGGAACCCTAAAATAATTAAACACCGATTTATTTGTAATTCTTTATTAATAATCAAATTATGTGAATAATCATATAATAATAATAATCATTGAAATAATTAATGGGCGGTATGAAATTGTTTTTTTTTTTCATCAATTGTTTGATGTCAGGGTGGATAGAAGAGAGTTGAAGTCTCAGCATTCAGTCTATTGCGGTATTTTGTTATTGTAGCTGCATAGGTTGAAAATCCTGTCTCGCGTAAGTATGTAGTTGTGAACGGCAGAAGAACAGTCAGGGCAGTCAGGGCAAGAATTGGATACTCATCACGAATTCTGCACCAAAAATCATTCAGAGACATTGTTTTGAATAGTGGATTCCATACTTGTGTCTGATGTCATTTCCAAAAATAATTCATAAATCTCGTTTGACATTCTTTCAGGCTTTTGCAAGTTGGATACAAGAGGATTTTGAATCCATGAATTCATTTAAATTTTTGTATTCCGTTCTTCGGGAAAATACGTCTCAAAAGATGCGCGTACGGAGTTGAGATATTCGACCAATTCTTCAAACTAATCATATTGAAATATCTCTGAATCCCAAACGAACTCACTGAGTAATGAAAAGCTTTCTATTTCTCTCTTACCAACACAAATAATCCAAAAATCTAATTTTCTTTTGTATGCAATTATTTTGTTACTAGCGTTGAACACTGTTGTCTGTTTACCTTGTAATGACAAATTTAATTCGTTCATTTTTGATATATATCTGCCATAAAAGCTAATCTGAACAACCAAGTTCTATCATACAAACGGTCTTTCAAATTAAATGATGTATCTGTAAAAAATGTTTTTGACTCTGCTCTAAGTTCAAATAGCCTTGTTAAAGTTTTATCCCGAGATAGCCACCTCACTTCTGTATGAAGCAGAAGTGTTTTATGTTTGTTACCACAATCTTCACACAACAATGAAAACAATCGGGATTGCAGTGGACGTAATTTGATGAAATTAATTAATTTTACCGCTACATCCAGAACCAATTTTAGAGTTGGTGGCATTTGTCTGTGGAGGATACAATGGCTAGAATTATAATTAGCCGCTTTACTTTTTATTCGAGATACAGCTCCTGATATTAAACCGGTCATTGCCTTGGCGCCATCAGTACAAATGTCGATGCAATCATTCCAATTAAGATGGATTTCTTCAAAGAAAAATTACTTTTATTAAAAATTTCTTCTCCGGTAGTGTTAGTAGGCAGTGGCGAGCAAATGAGCATGTCTTCTTCAGAAGAAAATTTATATGGATATCGCACAATAACTAGCAAGATGGCCAGACCAGCAACATCAGTCGACTCATGCATTTGCAAGGCGAATGGTTTTCCTCGTAAGCGTGTAATTAGTTTTGTTTGACGTAACTTGCCAGATCATGAATTCGGCGCGAAACGGTATCGTTTGAAAGCGGCAATGTAGAAAGATGCTTTGCAGATTTAACGTCGAGCATACATTTTGTTATGTCTAACACACATGGTTTTATTAAATTTTCAGCGATAGTGTGCGCTTCACCCGCTTTTGCAATGCGATAGCTAACTAAATACGATGCCTCTGTGGCCTTTTCATTCACTGTTTGGGAGGTATGCATCATGGTTTATTAGCTCTTCAATAATTGTTCTTTTTTACGCATAAAAAAGTCATCAGTCTTGTCTTTAAATTCGGGGTGTACAGTTTCTAAATGTCGGCGTATCTTGGCAGGTACTATATAACTGTTAGGAAGCAGTTACTGCATACCATACAGAAAGGTGAACCGTTAGAATTAACAAATCCGTGATTAAGGTATGATTCATCATATTCTTTTTTTTTCGCCTTTAATATGTCGTTACATATTTTATTACTTTAAACTGTAAAGCTCGACGTCGCCGCAATAGCAATACTGTCTTGATTGGAAATTGCCACATTCTCTGGGAGTACCACATTTGAACTATCGGTTGAACATTTTCTTGCACCAACTTTAGGGCCTTTAAGCCAGCGCTCCATTCTTTGTTATTAATAATTTAATTGTAGGTACAATATTATAACGAATATTATAATAGGATTTCAAAACCACTAATAACAATCAATACGATTGAACTGTGCGCGAACACACGAGATGACCGCTGCCGTCCGACGCTTGTTGACGTTTGTTTGGGCAGCAAACAAAACAAGAACGCGGTGAGTCACGAGGCGCGGGCGGCTGTGCGGGCGGGGGATATCGAACCCGCGTCGTCGCAGCTCGCGTTGCTCGTTTAGTACGCGTACTAACTTTTTGTAGATAAGTAATATTAAACTTTTGACGGACTTTTCCTCTGGAGCCTTATATTACCCTTTTAGTATTTTATTAATTATGATCAGTCCCCCAGAAAGGCTTCGCGGAACGCACTTTGAGTATGGCTGCTCTAGGCTATAATGAATTAGTATTCGTTCATACTGTATGTTTTAGTAGATCGACGTCCGTATATGTGCATAGTATCAAAATGCAGGTATACAATGTGAAGTGTAGATGTATATAATTTTATCTATACATAATATATAAATACGTTTATAACTGTTGTGCTCTGGTGTACTTTAATACGTTCGTTGTAGTTGTTCTTGCATTCGATGTTGATGTATATAAAACGTTTAAGGATATTAAAAAATAATAATTATTATGTTACATATACATGTGTTTAATTTACCCATACGTTAAGTGCTGCAGTGGTATGTGCGATTGCTGTGCGTCTAGGCTTTGATACTCGGGTATTTTTGGATTTGTCAGTCAATAAATTCGCATTATCGGCAGTGTCTAAAACTGTTCTTGGTAGACAGCAATGGCTTGCCATCTAAAGGCTAGGACGTAGGTTCCGAAACTACAGCTGGCGAAATTTAAATGTAATTCACTTGCCTACCCTTTTAGAAATATTTATTTATAATATAATATTCTATCACATACACAACACTATCTAGCCCAAACTAAGCGAGCTTGTACTATTGGTACAAGACAATGGATAAATGTACATATATATACTTTTTTATTTGTAAATACATACATATTATACATAGAAACACCCAGACTAAGACAAACATCCATGTTCATGCACACAAATGTTTACCTTGTGCGGGAATCGAACCTGTGATTTCAGGCGTGGCAGTCGGTTACACTAACCACTATGCCATCGCCATCGCCATCAAAACACATTTATAATATATTTACAGGATATCCTAAAACTATGACTATACTAACTAACCATAATAAACAGTGAATATGAAACGGACCCAAACAATATCAGTATTGTGACAAAAACAATACGGGGCAAGTAAAACAACTATTCACCAAAAAGTTACTTTTTAAGAAGAACACAGTACGCCACTAAGTGAAACAAACAACCAACTACTACAATTCACAAATTTAAATCGAAAAGAAAACTCTACGCCAAATAATTTCAAAATTGTGTCTAATCATAACAAATACAAACTTTATTGAAATAAATGCCATCTGTGTGCAACGCAAATTTGAAAGACGAACGACGAGAAGTGACATCTTGCGTCGAATAGTGACACTATCGCATCAACATCCTATAGCATATTGATCAAAGAGTAAAATAATATAAAGGAAAAATAGCTCTCTTTAGGCAATTTATAGCAAACTTGTTCGACAACTAGTGACATCTGCATTTTAGAGAAAAAACTATTCATGCTATACATACCTATAGCTGTACAATAAATATTACTGTTTTGAGTTATGTATTCAGATACAAGTACAATTCGGGTATGCGTTATTCTCATTATTTATTTGATGTTCTAAGAAATAATGAGAAAATTGCATACCTGAGCACTTGTATCTAAATTTTTAATAAGTAAATCGAGTGTACGGGATTATAGAATACACAATAAATAACTTACAGAATGATTTTCATGATGAAAATACTAGTAATAGGTAATAAAAATAAAACTCTCGTTTATCACACATTTATTTATAACACAACGTTGAGGCATTTTAAATAATATCAAAAAAACAAATGTTGACAGTGTCTGTATCACTAAGGAGAAATAAATACAACCACGCAGATTTTTTGAAGTAACCGGCGATAAACATTGCGCATCGACCTTTGGAAAGAGACAATCGGCTAATTTCGGCTTCGTAGAGCGTTATCTCTGTCGCACGAAATACAAACAGTCCGGTATCTATTAGGAGCTGTTAAAACAATTATGATTTGCTTCTTTTGATAATTCTTTTTATTCTTTGTATAAAATACACCAATTTTTCTATAAGTGATGGCTTTAGGTTGGGGTAAATTAAATAAAAAAAACATGATCACATTATGTTTACGTATTTAATTATTTTGGAAAATTACAGCTGTAGTGTACATAATAAACACTATTATACTTATTGTTAAAATGAGACATTATAATAAAAATAATTCTAATTCTCAATTACTTCGATTTCACTATCTGTGCTCTAAAAGAGGTCAATATCACTGTCACTGTCAGCCGTTTTTATCACTAGTCTATCAGTGTAATTGTCTAAACCGTGTTGAATGCTTCTATATTCATTCTCACATTTGATTGCATGATCGCAAACCTTTTTCCACTCTTCAGCCCCGATTATGTTTACTTTTTCAGTCAATAATGTTTTTACTGTAGTTAAATTCATACCCACATTTCTAGAGGGTACATAGCCTTTCAGTTGAGACCATATATTTTCAATTAGATTAAAATCCGGATGATATGGTGGCAATCGCAACACAGTGTGCCCATGTTCGGCAAGTACTTTGTCCACGGAAAACTCTGTATATCTCTCCTTGTGCTGACATATAATAGCATAAATCTGGGTTTTTGTCAATTTTGGATCAACTGGAATTTCGTGTCTGTTTAACCAGTTGATCATTTCCTGTTTAATGGGGTTTGAGTTGAGGGGTCTTTCAACATATTTGTTGTGATAGGGTGCGTTGTCGATAACTAGAACAGAATTACTGGGTATATTTGGGATTAATTGATTAACCAGCTATTTTTCGTAGTTATCGTTATTCTTCATTGTGATAGTCACCTGTAGTGTCCGTGGATTTATACGTTAAAAAGGCACTGGGTACAAAGCCTTTTTCATTTACCGCATGAACTATTATCAAACGTTGACCTTTTGAAATTGGCTTTTTCACTCCTTTTTTCTTATCATCACTCCAAGATTTCCCTTTAGTGTGGGATGTATGTATGTAAAACTCATCCATTTTAACGATATTTTTTTCTGATTCGCGAATTTTGCGTATTTTATCGAGGTATTCCTTTCAGTTGAGACTTACATCGTGCTTTTCCATTAGAACTTTTCGATTATCTTTCATTTTAGTGAACTGAAATCCCATCTCGTGAAGTATTTTTCTCAACGTCTTTTCAGACCCATTGTAATTAATAGCTTCAGATAATTTAGCTTTTAATGATTTTATTGTTGGCTGTTCATTAAATCGTAAGTGAAAATCATACACCGTTCTTCGAACAACATCATTATCAAAATAGTCCATATCCAAACGAAAATGCTTTTTGGTCTCCCTTTTTTTGGAGTGCTGAACTTAATTTCAGTAGAATGTGTTTCAGTACTGACATCGTTTAATATATTGTTCAAAGTTCTTCTTGAAATGCCAGTGGCATTTGCAACTCGCTCTTGAACCTTCTTAAAATAACAACTTACATTTTCAACTTCATTTTTTTTAAATCTGACAGCTTCGGTTACAATATATTTATAAACATTGTAGATAATTTCGCGTGACTGACCTCATAAAGGTTGTCCTCTTTTACCCAAGATGCCATAGTACAACTTTAAATTATTTAAATTTGGGGGTATTAGCTACTCTAAATATATATTTTGAACTGGACGCGACCGCACTCTACGCACTTGAACAACGACTGACAAAACGTCACATAGGTAGTGTGCGACAGAGATAACGCTCTACGAAGCCGAAATTAGCCGATTGTCTCTTTCCAATGGTCGATGTGCAATGTTTATCGCCGGGTACTGTAACCGTCATTTTGTGACAAAAAAGGTGGTTGTTTTGGTTGTCAAATCATTTTTTTTTTTTTTTTTTTTTTTTTTTAATTTCCTATGATAATAATTAAAATCTTTAAATTTACTGTATAACATTGTTATTATACAATAATCATTTCAAAATTTTAAAAAAGATTTTGTGTAAATATATACATAAAATATGCTATAGGTACAACATCTTTTCGGGTTTCATAAGTAAAGTCAGAAATATTTGATTATTGATTTTGCCTAGCTTGTTGAAATTAAATTGTTACTTACAGCACTGTAAGGTTGCTATAAATCTGCTATAGATTACTTCGAATATATTTTTGTGTTACAATAATTTATTTATTATAATGAGTCAGTATTTTATTCAAATATTTGTCTATAAGTTAAAGTATTAGAAAATGGTATGATTAATTTTCAACATATATTTAATCAGTGTCATCTATACAAGAAATATTAGTACTAAATTGTGAGGACTTATTTTATACTCCAAGTAATAGATGGCACCTTTATCTTACTGAAACGTCAATTTAAGGACACTGTCACCCCCTGGTATTGATGAACCCGTATAATTTCACAAATATTTCAATAGAGGGCACTACTTTTATAAAAAAAATAATAAGAATTTGTTTTACATAAATATATAAAAAATACAAAAATGGAAGTCGAAAACATTACATTCAGAAAACGAAGAAACACAGGTCTGTCTTGCAATAATTTATCTTCAACCATTGACAATCTTTCGTTTGAATCGAGCGATGCATATCATTTACACAGAAGTGTTACAGATTTATCAACATTTGATTGTCAAGAAAATCTCGAGTTAAAGGAAACTATACACGATTTGAAGGAGAAGCTGGAAATAGATAACCCATTCATGCCTTAGAAAATAACCGACAAGAACAGGAAACTAAACTCAAAAAATTTACACAGATATGCTCATTAACTACTAGTACACCCAAAAAAGGTAAAATATCTAAACGTAACGTCTTAAATAAAACTAATGACTGTTCCAGTGAAAAAGAAGCCGTTTTTCAATCAAATAATCAACCTATTAAAATGATTATCTCTATGACATCGGAATTTTTAAAAGTTGCGAATCTGCTGACAAACGGTGGCGCCACAGGTCACCAAGATCAGAAACAAGATATACCACTGAGTGACGATAGTGACAATAGTATGTATGTATGTATGTATCTTATGTGGGGGCCAGTCAGTGCAGACCGGCGACACTTCAATCCAGTGGGATCTTTTGTGCCGACACTCTCCCAATAGTGACAATAGTAACAAGCCGTAATATTTGTCTAAAGAAATAGCGCTAGATGGTGCTGGGCAGGCATCAACAAAAGTAACAAATGCAAAAAGCAAGATATACATATTTGAAGGTGAGCAATGTACTGGTTTGGCAGAGAAAATTATCCGTACGGGAATAAACACCAAATACGAGCGATATACGCTGTCTTCCATTACAAAGCCTCATGCTCAAACTTCTGAAATGATAAAGTTATGCTGTAATGTAGAAGACTCGAATAAAAATTACTTGATTCTAGGTATCGGACAAAGTGATACAAACCCTACCAAAATTACCATGGTTTTGTCTGCATTACTGAGTAAGTTTCAAGATATTAATATTATAATATTATGTGTCACATATAATCCATATTTATATGAATCTTCCTATGAATGTACTGCATCAGTTGCAGCGTACACTTCAAAGGGAGATGCCTGAAGTCTTCAAGGTTCGGATATGCCAATCGCATCAGACCCATCCTTAATCCAGCCAACGCGTCACATTCACACAGTAGATGTGATATGGACTCGTCCTGTTCACCACAGGCTCTGCAGATCAAATTGTTTGCCAAACCTAATCTGCACAGGAAGTCGTTGGTGCCAAAATGGCCAGTGAACGCTCCTGTAAGCAAGCGTATTTGGCCCTTGTTGTACCCGCAGAACTTCCGGGTGAAGCCTGTGGCTCTGTTTACAATGAATTTCTTGGAGTGTTCCAGACCCATAAGGGCCATCCACTCCAGCCTGTGTTTATCATTGCCATGTGCATTCATAGCTGCTTTGACGGTGCTCTCTGAGAGTCCTACGAATGGCTCGGGGCCAACAAATAGTTGCTCCGAGCCCTTCCTGGCTAATTCATCAGCCTTCTCATTACCCTGCACACCTGCAAGTCCCAGAACCCACACCAGCCTGACTGTGTTTTTTCTGCCAAGTTTGTTAAAGGCTTTAACACAGTTCAGGGCCAGTTTGGGGCCACCCTATAGGAGTTCAGAGCCTTAAGAGCAGCTTGACTGTCACTGAGAATATAAACAGTCTTGTCAGTGACATTTTTGTTGATATTCTCCTGCGCACAGGCAATTATAGCATAGGTTTCTGCCTGGAAAACCGTTGCGTATTTGCCCATGCTTTGGCTCACCTTGCAGTCGTTGGCATAAATACCAGCGGATGATCCTGTTTCCATTTCGGAGCTATCGGTGTACCAGATGAGACAACCCTTGTTAGGGGATTGTAGACCTTGTTTCCATTCGACCCATGTGGGGACCTTTATTGTAAAATTATTTTTTGAATATGTGACGCTCCACAACCCATGCACAGATAGTTTATGTAGCGCCTTCATCGCCTCTAACTCCACAACAGTGTGTAGCGGCGTTAGATCCAGCAGGATCTCTAACGCAGCCGTTGGCGTAGTCGGGAACGCCCCTGTTATAGCCATGCAGGCTAATCGCTGTTTATAGACAGCGCTTTCCTGCATGTTGCTAGTTTAGTTCTTAGTCACCAGACAATGCTTCCATATGTGAGTATGGGTCTTCTCATCATCGTGTAAAGCCACTTGATGACCTTGGGCTTCAGGCCCCAGGTCTTCCGATAAGTAGAACGAATCATGCCGAAGACCCGCTGGGCCTTCATTATGGCTTTGTCTACATGAGGTTTCCACGTTAGCGTGTTATCCAAGGTCATGCCTAGATACTTCACCTTCGTGGACTATTGTAGCTGTGTGCCATACATGGATAGAGTTCCCAACCCTGTCAGATCCCTCTTCCTAGTAAACAGCACAACAGTAGTTTTCCCTGGGTTGATCGATAAATGGTTACTAATGCACCATAAATCTACCATAATCAGGGCCCTCTGCATGAGACTGGATACTGTGCTCGGAAATTTTCCATTGACGAGTATCACCAAGTCATCCGCATATCTGACCGTTAAGTACGGACCTTTGTTGAGTTGTTCTAAGAGTGAATTAACCACCAAGCACCATAAGAGTGGTGAGAGTACTCCACCCTGAGGGCAGCCTTTGGTGGTCGTTGCAATCATTTCATCTCCTAACAACTCAGACCTAATAATTCTTCCCTTGAGCATACAATCGATCCACTTGCAAATGGTTGGCTCTATGACGTGATTTGCCGATGCCACACTAATGGCATCAAAGGTGGTCCGATCGGAAGCTCCCTCAATATCCAGGAATAAAGCAATGCATACTGCCCGGTTATCTAATGCATGTTCTGCCTTATTTACCACAAAATGTCGTCTCAGTGGATTTTCCCGACTGGTAAGCACATTGTAGCCCGTGGAGAGGGAATATCCATGTAAATTTTATACGCATGATCTTGCATTAAAGTACAGACATATATAATAACAACATGTGCAATAACATTTGTAATTGATTGTTGAGGTATTTTATTTCACTGTAATATTAGTAAATTTATTATTTTCATAATAGTTTTAATTTATATACAATATGCATGTAACCTATATTTACAAATGTACTAAAAAAGATAACATCAAATAAAGTAAATAGTATTTAATAATTTTTTTCATACATTTAGATTGGAGTTGAATGTTTATTATTTATTGTACCTGCCTATTATAATCGTGTTCATTAAATGTCAAATTTAATAGGTATGCTCTTTCGTTTTTTTTAAATTTCAATTTTTTTATTTATTTCTCTCACAATTTCAAATTCAGTTGTTTTTATTACAAAGTTTCACAAAATATTTTATTATTATTATTATTATTATATTATAATGATAAAAACGTAACAATTGTTCTGTGCCTTAATGAGAGGTGGAGTCTGTACTAGCCTCGTGGCCTGTTTTACAAATAAATAAATTAATTTATAATGTTAATTTTAATAAATATATAATATAATACATTTGCATGCTGATGTGTCGGTGAAACATGATGGACTAAAATTATATGTAACATCTTTGTACCGTGCTTCTAGCAAATAAATACATATGTTTTTATAAAAAGCTTGTAAAATGATAAATCATTTGATTGATTCAATTTATTATTATAACAAATTTTTGGCTAAAGCAACTTATCTAAATAGGCAAAATATTAAATCTCTTCCAAAGAGGTACTATCCCATTTTATTTTATTTTACTTAAAATATCAAATATAAAATCAAATATAAATTCAATAGAACAAAATATGCTCAATTCAAGTAACATTATTATAATATCACATCAATATATAATAATATTATAATATCCTCTTTTTCGTTAGCAACTTATGTACAACTTTATTACACCAAATTATAGCAGGTCTTCTTGCCAAAAGGGATATTATAGAAGTAAGTAAGTATTTATTTATTTTTCAAAACATACACACGTACACGGTACACGTTCTTATACTTACAAATATTATAACACATAAAATAAAAAAGTACATATATAATGAAAAATTAGGTTACCACTCAGGTTTGTTGTTGGTTGCAACCTCAAATCAACACTTTCTTTTTTTTTTGTTTTACGCGCGGGCGGCGTACGGTTTATGTCGGACTCGTCGGGGTAAAAGAAAGATGGTAAAAATAATAATGTACCTCTCAGAATACCGACTAAACCTACCACGGTGTTCCTCGACAAAACCACTATCGACGGGGCCGCGCGAATCACTTGCACATGCGGTCGCGAGCCCGCCGAGGTTTCGGCCCGCTGTATGAAACGGCAGACTACTACACGAAGAGGCCTACCTATTAGGCAAAACTCCCTCCAAACCCTACTGTCTCCCCCCTAGAGGGGAGACGGACTCGACACAGAGGCGCGCGTTCGAACACGCACGCCGCCTCTCGGACCTGGTGCTAAACAAATGGCGGGCAGGCCCACGAAGCCCACCACTCCCAGGTCAAACCTCAGGGTGGCTGGAGGTCGTCTCGCGCCCTTCGGCGCCCGGCTCTGCGGTTGGGGAGAGGACTGAACTACGGCCGGGAGCGAGAGGGCAACCAATCCGACTGCTGCGATCAAATCACGGCGCTGCGATGCCCAGGTGGAGCAAACCGCCAAAGTGTGCAGCGCCGTGTCCTCAACAAGATCGCGGCAGTCACCGCAGTGGTGACAACCGGGCGTCTCTTGCCGGCGTATACAACACAGGAATTGGCCAAAACAACCGTGGCCAGTCATTACCTGTGTCAGTCGGAAGGTGAGGGCGTCATGCCGCATCTCCAGCCACTCCTCAAACACGGGACTTACCGCCACGATCGTGGCGTGCCCGGCACTGGGGTGCACAAGTCACTCCTTCCAATTCGTCACTAGGACCTGGCCGAGCTCGGACCTTGCTGCCTCGAGATCGGGAAGAGCCAGTCCTTCGCCCAGAGCTAGCGCCTCCCGGCACCAACCGTAAAGCGACGCCAGGAGCGCCGCTTCCAGGTCCCATGGCATCGATCCGGTGAGGAGGCTCGTAGCCTCGAACGAGAGCGCGCCTACAGCGCCCCGAAGAATGGGGGCCAAACGTCGAAAATGGGCTATGAAGTCCCATCGGCTGTCGAGCAAGAGACCTAAATACTTTAGGGTTGACTCGACGTCGATGCGGACCTCTCCTACCATTATATGGGCCCCTGGAGGTGGCCGGTCCCGAGGGCCGTGGAAACAAATGGCCTCGGACTTGGACAGGGCCACCTCGAGGCCCAACCATCGGATACGATTAACAACTTGTGCGACCCCAGCGGTCGCCAGTATGGTGGCCGCCCGGTGCGACTTACCCCTCGCCGGGACAAGTGTGTCGTCGGCGTAACAAATGACGCCGACGCCACGGAGGAGCGCACCTCGCAGCACCCAGTCTTAACCGATGTTCCACAAGAGCGGACCCAGAACCGATCCCTGTGGAACACCGCACGACATCTCTCGCCAACTCCAATCGTCGTGACCCGGGTAGACTACTACCCTCTCTAATAAGTATGCTCTAATAAGTGCCTCCCTAATACAACTCCAGGGCAAGGTGTTGAAGGCATTCGCGATGTCCAGAGACACCGCGAAGACGACCTCGACCCGGGACACCGCATCCTCCGCCAGGCTCCTCACTTGCAGAACTGCATCGATTGTGGAGCGCCCGCGACGGAAACCATACTGGTAGTCCGCCAGATCCGGACTCACAGAAGAAAGACGCTGGACGAGGCGCTCCGCGATAATAAATTCAAATAATTTAGCCACCTCATCCAGCAATACGATGGGCCGGTAGGCGTACGAACTGTACGCCGGGCGCCCTTCCTTCCTGATCAGGACCTTCCACTGGCGCGGAAACTGGCCTCTTAAGTCGGGGCGCGAGCTCCTCGAGGACCAGGGCCAATGCAAGACCTGGAATGCCGTCGGACCCTGGGGCAGTGTTTTTCGAGCGAAGTCTCGACACCGCCATTCGCAACTCTACCTGGGTCACTTCGGGAACCACGTCGTCGTCAAAGTCCACGCTCGATGCCATGGAAGGCGGAACCATCGGCGGAGGAGTGTGCTCCACCCGTACCTCAACCCAACCCTGATATTGTTTGGTAACCCCAAGTGACGCCCGGACGTATATCAGCTAATTATTGTAATATTTTACAAACACAAACACAAAACACAAACTACGTAAGATATATATTATATAAATTATTATATAAAATATAAATTAAAATAGGTACCTATAACATGATGATGATGATGATGTTTATAAATATAATATTCAATAATAACCTACTAACGGTTGCCATTCACGGTTTAGCGATCCGGTATTTAAATATCTTGTCTCGCCCATATTGCTTCTCGCTTGCACATAACGGTGTCTCACTTGTCTGGCAACGCGACGGCAATGGTGGGTGAGGAGCTCGCGTGATTCAATTTGGCCGCCGCGCCGCATCAACACGGTGGTCGCGTGACCAAAACATTGTGCAATAATAAAGGACCGCGTCCTTTGATACGGATGGAATGTTATTGTACAAAGCCAACAAGTCGAGAAAACGACCACTGCAATGACAACTCGGAACTTAATTATTACAGGTATGCATAATAATAATAATAATATTTGATATAAATTATAACTATGGTACATAATATTAAATTGGATTAATGCTACCTTACTATCTATCTATCGTACGTTTTTGCTTCAGGTTCTACCTTAAAAACCCTCACAATGTTCAGAATGTTCAGCTACCCCTGAAACCCCATGATATTGCAATGACAACATCTCAGCCATGCTACCCTATGTACCGTAGCCTGGAGTATATACCTACCCTAATTATGGTTATATAGTAGGTGTTAGCGCCATCTATTAAGCAGAAGCCGACAACACGTGGCACCCTCTAGCGTCGAAAAGAAAGAAAACAACATCGCGAGACCTCACCTGGCGCCGAGTAGACGGAGGCTCGACGGAAGGTGACGGAAGGAGATAACAACATACATTTGATCCTGTGAGGGAGCGAAAGCAAGAAAACCTCTAGAACATACGATGAGGGAGCGAGAGCAACAAAACCTCTAGAATCTACGATCCACACGTGGAAGTAATTGGGATCTCTGTCGATGTCAGACAAAATCGGGTGGTAGTCGGTTCACCATCGTTCCTTGTAACTTGGGAAACCTATGTAAATTATTTTCTAAGTAATTAAAATAAAGCATTAATATTTGTTACATAAAAATAAATCGTTCATTGAAGAGCTCCTTTGACCGGCACATAACATACAAAACATTGGTCCTTCGAGCCTGATCGGAGCGGTTTCAAGAAGTACCTACTGGAAATCGGCAACCAGCAGAACTACAGGAAAATCGGTCAGGCCACTCAGTGTTCCTATCCAAACCCATCCTCAAGGATCATTTGAGCTAATATCGTGTATTCTTGTGTAATATTCCAGCTACCGAGTCGTGCCGCGAGCTCGCGTTCAAATACCAACCTACTAGGTATATCGCTCGCCACTTGCGTGATTTCGAGTTCGATCAAGCAATCAAAAACTGTAAGTACTTTATGTTGTCTCATATAGTTCCCCAAAATGTTACTTGATGATTATAAAGATTTGATTAAGAAAAGAGGTGTAGTTAAAGGAAAGTTTACAGTATTCGTTAAATACGTGCAATCTTTACAAGACGTAGAAATATCAGAATCTCAAAAGATAGCTCTCGAAGATCGTTGTAGTAATATTACAACACTACTAGAACAGTTTTCAACCGTTCAGGATGATATAGAATTTCACTTACAGGATTTAGAACAAGACTTAGAAAAACAATTAATTGAAAGAGAAACCTTCGAGAATCTATTTTATGAGATTACTTCAGAAGTGAAATGTATGTTAAAGAGTAAAGAAAGTGTTGATAAAGAGGTTGAGGTTTGCAAACGAACCTTTAGCATTAAATTACCCACCATTTCACTGCCCTCCTTTGACGGTTCATTCGAACAGTGGTTAGAGTTCAGAGATACCTACATATCTCTGATACATAATTCAAAAATTATCGATGATATTCTAAAGTTCCATTACTTGCGATCCGCTCTCACCGGCACTGCTCGTCAAATAATAAAATCGTTACAGTTTACTGCTGAAAATTACACAATAGCCTGGAGTTTGTTGGAGAACAGATTTAATAATAATAGATTACTCGTTCAAAATCACGTTAAAGCTCTGTTCTCAATCCAGTCTTTACACAAAGAATCTGCTTTCCATATTCGTAAGTTGATAGATAATATACTAAAAAATATTCGTGCTCTTAAAGGTCTAGATGAGTCCACAGAACACTGGGATACTCTAATAATATTCCTTATTGTCACTAAGATGGACTCCACTACCGAGAAGGAGTGGGAAAACCATAAGAGTGCAATTTCTAAATTTCCGAGTCACGCTAATAAAAAATTAACGCTAAACGATATGATTACATTTCTTACCGACAGGGCAGATATGTTAGAATTTATTAAAGGCACACATGACTCTAGTAAGCAAACGTCAGATGGTCCTGTAAAGAAATCGTCAACCAATCAATCGAAGCATACTAGCTCACATAGCTACATTGCAACACGTAATAATAATTCGTCAAATTCATCACAAAAAACTAATTCGCACAATGATTCAAAACGTTACCGAAGGTGCATTATGTGTAAAGAGAATCATTCGCTATTTTCTTGCAGTAAGTTCAATGACCTTCCTATGAAAGACAAATTATTATTCGTAGACGAGCACAAACTTTGTAAAAATTGCTTGCGCGCTGGACATACCGTGTCTCATTGCTGGTTCGGCACCTGCAAGCTATGCAATCGTAAACACCATTCGCTTCTTCATGATGAGTGCTGTGATAAAGGCATCGGCAGCTCGTCAAAGTCTGTAGGGACGCACGACGCGCATGCGCCGGCGGCGTCCACATCGAGTCGCGAGTTCGAATCAATGGGTAGCGCACATAGTACAGCAGCACTTCACAGTGTGTCAACTTTTACACGTCAACAAGTTGATGATAATGATAATAAACCGTCATTTCAAGAATCCGTTATTCTTTCGACGTCTTTATTGGAAATATTAGACAATGATAACAACTATCATACTATTCGTGCTATTTTAGATAATGGCAGTCAACACTCTTTTATCACTAAATCATTATGCGATAAATTAAAAATTCGTTTGATACAGTCCACAGTACACATCGCAGGAGTAGGTAATTCGGTAACCCAATCTATACAATCATGCAAGGTACAGTTGCGATCTAGAAATAGTGAATTCAATATGCATTTAAATTGTCTCGTCTTACCTTGTATTACCTCAACGTTACCCTCCATCAATTGTAATATCGCCAAGTTTATGATTCCGACTAATGTATTACTTCCCGATCCTAAATTTTATCTGTCTAGTAAAATCGACTTATTAATCGGTGCAGATAAGTTTTGGGAACTTCTGAGTGAAGGATTAATTCGACTTATAAACGGCCCATACCTACAAAATACTAAGTTAGGTTGGGTTGTATCTGGTGCCATACATGGTCTCCGGCGCAGACGGACGGGAGCGAGAAGGAGGCGATTTGCCCGCCTTTTCGCTCCTGTATAGTGGGGTCACTGGTACAGAGTCGGGGGACTCTCTACCGGCTTGCACGGCCTCACACGTCTGAGGGATGGCCTTGGTGAGCTAGGCCTTCTCTCCACAGGTGCTGAGGCCCGGTCACTTTCAGCCGGGCCAACCGGCGGGGGCGGGATGGTGATTGCTAACGCGACCCCATCCCGCTCCACTCCGTCGGCGGAGGGACTGCTCACCCCAGGTTTTTAGTGTGTATACCGACCCCCTTCAGGGGCGGAGAGTCTCAAATAACCACCCTTCCCCCTCCCCGGGGGAGGGGGTATCCAGAAAGGATTTTCCTGAAAAAAGAAAAATGGTGCTATACATGGTACAAAAGTTTCATCCGTTAATCGAGTTCAATGCAATTTTTTCGCACACGTACGACAACTTAGACATTCAATTAACAAAATTTTGGGAATTAGAGGAGATAAGCTCAAAAACAGATAATATGTCTAAAGAAGAACATGATTGTGAAAATTTATTTATAAAAACAACTACACGTGATAATTATGGTCGTTTCTCTGTGCGTATTCCACTACGCGAATCAGCTGATCAATTAGGCGATTCGTACCTACAAGCCGAGAGTCGGTTCCTCGCGCTCGAACGAAAATTAGGTCGGTGCACACCGAGATTTATATTCCGAAATTTATATTTCAATTTTATGCGTGAATATTTAGCACTCGGTCACATGACAAAAATAGATACTTATTTATCTCCACATTATTTTCTATCGCATCACGGTATATTCAGAGAACATAGTACAACTACCAAATTACGAGTAGTATTTGACGCTAGTGCTAAAACTACTTCCGGTCAATCGTTAAACGACATCCAACTGATTGGCCCATCCTTACACAACGATATATTCGCCATTCTCTTAAGATTTCGTCAGTACACATATATTGCCTGTTCAGATGTCGAGAAAATGTACAGACAAATATTAATTAAACCCGATCAACAACATTTACAATTAATTCTATGGAGAGAAAACCCGTTAGATGCGCTCGGTGTGTACCGGCTTAATACAGTTACCTACGGCACGGCGTCCGCGCCATACCTGAGTATGCGATGTTTACAACAGCTGGCGTCGGAATGCACTGATAACGACATCGCTAATATTATTCATAAAGATTTCTTTGTAGACGATTTAATAACGGGGTCTGATGATAAAAAGGAATTATTAGAAGTTTGTAATCAAGTTTCTACTGTATTACAATCGGGCTATTTCTGTTTACGAAAATGGTTATTCAATTTTGATTTATCAACCGTAAAGGCGTCAAAGAATTTATCTCTAGGCGAATCCTGTCAAAGTAAAACCTTAGGTTTAGGTTGGTTCGCAAATACAGATGAGTTACATTATACGACTAAACTAAAGTTAACAGGAAGCCACGTTACTAAGCGCATTATGTTATCGGCAATTTCACAAGTTTACGATTCGTTAGGTCTATTGTCACCTATTATAATACTTGTAAAAATATTACTACAGAAATTATGGATGTATAAAATCGGATGGGACGATCCTGTCCCTCATGAGATTTTAATTAATTGGCAAAAAATCGTTGACACTCTTGACAGCTTGAGTAAATTACGTATACCACGTCTGGTTATAAATAGCAAAATGCAACATAGAGAATTACACATATTCACTGACGCCTCTCAGAATGCGTACGGTGCTTGTGCTTACGTGCGTATGTACTCTGTTGACAACACTAAGGTGTCCGTAGCCTTGTTATGCGCTAAGTCGAGGGTCGCACCTGTCAAACCGATAACTATACCACGTTTGGAATTATGTACGGCATTATTAGGTGCAAAATTGTACACCAAAATTATAAATTCACTTCGTTTGAATTTTACTAATGTTTATTTTTGGTCTGATTCCACAATTATGCTGGGATGGCTACGAATATCACCTAACACTCTTAAGACATTTGTGCAAAGCAGGGTGGCTCAAATTAATGAACTCACTGGTAGCTTACCATGGTTACACGTAGGAAGTAAATCCAACCCAGCTGACCTGGTGTCGCGCGGGGTCACACTGGACGCGTTGCGCACCACTGATATTTGGTGGCATGGCCCTGCATTTTTGCATGAACGTCTTTGCAATTTTAGCTATGATCATAGTTGTCATAACGTTAATTTTAACGAGTTACCAGATATTAAATTAACTACCACACTGTTGGTACATCAAATTTATCAGAATACATTCCCGTTTGATAGATTCTCTTCATTTACTCGTATGAAGCGTGTAGTTGCTTACATGTTCCGTTTCACTGATAATGTTCGTAATAAAATAAAGGTAAATAGTACATACGACCCGCTTCAAGTAGATGAGTTGAACAAATCTGTTATCAAGTTCACCCAGATGTCACAAAACCAATCGTTTCCTGATCTTGATCTGTCAGCAAAAAAGAACTTACCATTAAAGGCTACTCGTAATATTTATATTAGAGTAGGAGGTAGGTTAGATAATTCTTCTAGTTTTTCATATAATAAAAAGCATCCCATCCTGTTATGCAGTAAACACACATTTACACGTTTGTTGTTACAATATGAACATAAGCGCTTGCTTCACGCAGGTCCTCAATCACTGTTGGATAGTATACGAGAAACTTGGTGGCCCCTCAGAGGCCGCGATTTGGCTAGAAATGTTGTACATAAATGTGTAACATGTACACGAATCGTAGGTAAAACTGTTTCAGTTCAAATGAGTAACTTACCTGTAGAACGGCTAGAACCAGGTTATCCATTTATGAGGTGCGGTGTAGATTATGCAGGGCCCATGTTTATGTTGAACCGTCAAGGGAAGGGTGGAAACTGGAGAAATGCTATATTTGCTTATTTGTCTGTTTCTCAACACGTGCAGTTCACTTAGAATTAGTTACTAATTTAACAACAGATGCATATACATATATTGGCTTTAAAAAGATTCTTTTCTCAAAGGGGTAAACCCGCTGAAATCTTTTCAGATAATGATAAGAATTTTGTTGGGGCAACGAAGGAAATTATACAATTTGTAAAGAACAATCATGATAACATTATGGAGATTTTAGCTAATGATAATATAAAGTTTAATTTCATACCACCCTATACACCGCATTTTGGGGGACTATGGGAGGCAGGAGTAAAGTCTTGCAAATATCATATTCGTCGTGTTATTGGCAACGCGAACCTAACGTACGAGGAGTTTAGCACGATATTAGCTCAAATTGAGGCCGTCCTAAACTCTCGACCCATGTACCCACTGTCCGCAGATCCGACTGATCTTCTTCCGCTTAGCCCTTCTCTATTTCTGATTGGCCGACCGCTCACCGCACCAGCCAGCCCAGACCTAACAACTACAGCTTCACATCGCCTGTCCCGTTATGAACGCGTGGAGCAGATGCGCCAGCAGTTCTGGCAAATATGGTCAAAGGAGTACATAGCGGAGCTGCAGACCAGAACGAAGTGGAAGATAAGTAAGGAAAACTTGGTCCCTAATATTCTCGTACTTATCAAGGAGGATAATCTCCCGCCTTTAAAGTGGCGCTTGGGAAGAATTCTTCATACCTTTCCTGGGAAAGACGGCGTGTCACGAGTCACTGACATCAAGAAGGCGACCGGGACGGTGCGAAGGGCATTCTAAAAAATATGTCCTTTGGTACCACAAGAAGATACTCAGAAGACAGATCCGCAGTAATCATTAATTATCCTATATAAAGTCAACGTCATCGGTACTTCGTTGGAAGCTGAGGAGCTTCCAAGGCCGGAGAATATGTTAGCGCCATCTATTGAGTAGAAGCCGAAAACACGTGGCACCCTCTAGCGTCGAAAAGAAAGAAAACAACATCGCGAGACCTCATCTGGCGCCAGGTAGACGGAGGCTCGGCGGAAGGTGACGGAACGAGATAACAACATACATTTGATCCTGTGAGGGAGCGAGAGCAAGAAAACCTCTAGAACATACGATCCACGCGTGGAAGTAATTGGGATCTCTCGATGTCAGACAAAATCCGGTGGTAGTCAGTTCACCATCGTTCCTTGTAACTTGGGAAACCTATGTAAATTATTTTCTAAGTAATTAAAATAAAGCATTAATATTTGTTACATAAAAATAAATTGTTCATTGAAGAGCTCCTTTGACCGGCACATAACATACAAAACAGTAGGTATATAGCCTTCTGGTCCTAAACATAACATAAGTATTACAAAATAGATTTATAAATATAATTAAATTTATTTATAATGTTTATCCGGATTGAATTTAATAAATTCATTTAAAAACTATTTTTATATCAGTAACACAATATGTTACTGTTATAAAAATAGTTCTTAAATGTATTTTAAAGGTACCCTTTGTTTTCAGGGATCTTATCATCGGCGGAGGCAGGTCATTCCATATGTGAGTAGTAGCATACTTGTAACATCCCCTGAAGGCTGTGGTTTTGTATCGACGTATTGACAGCGGCTTAGCGGTGGATCGAGTGGAGTAGCTGTAGTGATCTTGCCTCCAACTTACTATAATGTAAGCTTAAATGAATTGATTGTCAATCCATAACATACATACAGACAACGGTTTTTCTGAGACATTTGTAAAGTGCGGCGATGAATCAAATATAAAATTTAAAAAGTTTGAACTGGCTTCATAGGAAACGATCTCGTAGGGAAGTTGAAA
Organism: Catocala fraxini; assembly: GCA_930367265.1. NCBI lineage: Eukaryota > Metazoa > Arthropoda > Insecta > Lepidoptera > Erebidae > Catocala > Catocala fraxini. The sequence goes on from OV884037.1 coordinate 9,225,223, forward strand.
CAATAAATCGGTCGTCACGACGGGTGGATGTTCGAGTTCTGCCGGTATCGGGTCTCCTTTTGTAAAAACCTGTCTCTACAAACCTTCGGTATACTCTAGAAACCGTGGACTGGTTTAAATTTAAATTTCTAGCAATCGTTCGTTGATCCAAGCCTTCCAGCACCACTGCCACAATTTGAGCGGCTTCTTCGGACGAAGTATCCATATTTATTACGAAACTTTTGTTGAGTTTAAAAGACTAATAATCAATACATTGGTAACCATAATCTAAATCGCAAATGAAAAAAAAAAGCAAAAGTAATTAATTTTGAACTTTACTCTAATAACACACGAATTTGAGACTATGCATAAATTTTATTTTCCCTGCTATAATTTTCTTTTACAGCAGTTCTATTTTTAAATTTTGTTTTAATTTATGATAATGGACATATATATTATGATTAATGGACAGTCTCGACCTTTTCATTTAGTTTAATCTAGAAAGTTTGCATACTTATCAAAAATATTAATTCGAAAGTTATCCTGAACTTTGATACAGTTTATGAGTCCGTCAGTGTATACACACACACACACACACACACACACACACACACACATATATATATATATTTAGTATATATATATTAGTATATATATATATATACTAACTTTTGTTTTTGGAAATAAAACAACAAAATGCATAGAATATGTTCAACAACTTATAATTCATTAAAAAACAAATAAATATCCGAGTTTACAACTACCATTTAGATATTTAGTTACGTACAAACAACTAACTAAACGAAATTTGCAGTACCATCCGTCATGGACAAGTAATTAGAAACAATAAAGAAATGAGGTAAAAATCAAAGTTATTAACGTGTTAATGTCATCAATTTCAAATTATTTATGTAAAATTATGTTTGGGGTACTAAATTTCTTAAAAATTAATAATTAATTGCACAGCCTTTGTTAGTAATGACTGCTCTGCAACGACGTGGCATTGATTCAAGTAATTTCATACATTTATCGAGTGGGATCGAGTTCCATGCTCCAACAAAGGCTTCGTAAAGTTCATTTTGACTGGAATTACGTTTAAAGGAGACTTTTGTTTTAACGACGTACCACAAATTTTCCATAGGATTTAAATCGGGACTATTTGCAGGCCAGTCTAACATGGTAACACGTTGCTCACTAAGAAAGGATTTAACACTGCGGGCCGTGTGTTTTGGGTCGCTATCGTGCTGAAAGAACCAGGTCACAGGTAAATGGTCGTCGGTGTAGGGAATCATTGTCTCTTCTAAGATGTTTTTGTATTGAAATTGATCCATTATACCTTCAATCTTAAGGACGGGTCCAACTCCGCAACCAGAAAAACATCCCCATACTTTAATGTTACCACCGCCGTGTTTGACTATGCTCCTCGTGTATTTATAATCAAAAGCATGGTTTATTGGACGTCTAACGTAGCGTTTGCCGTCTGAATTCACCATATTTATTTTTGTTTCATACGAGAATAACACTTTTTCCATTCTCGTACGGTCCAGTTAAGATATTTCTTTGCAATTAATAATCGCTTCTCTCGGTGTTGCTTGGTAAGAAGCGGTACCTTTCGAGAAACCGTCCCGAACAATTTAGCTTCCACTAATCTGCGGCATACCAGTTTCGAGGTAATGTTCCTTGGGTCATCAGGTGAAAAAACTTAATTTCTAATCTCGTTGGAGCCTTTAAACAGGTTTTGTTTAGCTACACGTATTATTTGCAAATCTTCCCAGGGAGACGTTTTCTTTGGACGAGCCTTTCTAACAACACTTTTAGTAGTTCCGTATTTTTACAATGAGCAATAGCGTTAAAAACTTTCTTCACAGAACATTCTAGATGATTAGCAATTCTTCTATAAGTTCACTTTCGATCTAAATTTAATTTAATAATTAATTGCCTAGTTGACTCGTCACAACTCTTATTTTACCCATTTTTAACAAAAAATATTCTTCACGTAATTCCAAATTGACGTTTAATTGCCGCCGAAACTACAGAAAAAGCGTAGAAAGAGGTTTTCTTTTAAATTTCTAAAATGGAACGAACTATGGATCCTGTTTCTAATTAGTTGTCCAAGCGGCCAGTAATAGAAATCCAACTATCATTCATATTTAAACTCTTTTAATAATTAAATATAGAACAAATTTCTTTTTTTAAATATTTTATGAGTTTTTAACTCATTGGCTATATTCTGGCATAGTTAATAGTGATTTAATCGATATATTTTTTACTCATAACGATAGTTCATTCTGTGTTAACCTAAGTTTTATGTACTAATTATATGTCCACCACTGTATATATATATATAAACTATCTGGGTACCATCCGAACATACGAAGGCAGTTCAATGTTATAGACATGAAAGAAAAAGCAGAAAATTCTGGAAAAATATTTTTTAATGTAGTCCCCCATTACCTCAATACACTTATTAGAGGGGGAATGTAACTTTTCAATACCCCCTAAAAATATTTTTCTGCCTTGTGTTCATCAATTGCCGGCTTCAACTCTTCATCACCGGAAAAACCTTTAAAATTAAATTTCGTGGCAATCGTGACAATAATAAGAGCCACGTCCTATAAAGTCTGTGTATGATTCTTTTACAATCTTCTCATTGTAACCAATCTTCCATAGGCGGGTCTACATAAAGTTCTATACAAAACATACAATAAACTTCAGGTTCTTGCTGTTTACCTCTCCTGTCATCAGCATTTGCTTTAGGTAATTGCCGTACTTTAGAAGAACTCGGTTTAGGTGAATTCTTCTCAATAATTAAACGCTTAGTTTTAGAATTTCTGTCTTCCGAAAGTTTGCTTTTAAGATTTTTCTTGTCTGTTTTCACTCCTTGGCTACTTTCCTTTTTGTTTTTTTATTAAGTCTTTCTCTCTGCTCATTTTTAATTGTTGTACTAGTCAATATTTCAGCTTTTTGTGTTTTTCTCTTCCTCGATGTTTTATTTGGGGCCACAGTTGGCAGGGGTCTGATCATCAGTGGACTAAGACGAGTATCTATTAAATCGTGCACTATCGCTTTCTTAGGGTTTTCTGGGGTGCTTGCACGGAGTGACATATGTTTGATGCTGTCAGATTTAGGAAAACATTCAATCGTCCCACAGTCATTGGTTTCTAAAAGAGTGATTATGTTGCGCTATGTATTTTCAGCTGATTTGTTGGCTAAGGCAATCATCTCTTCAAGCACTGATGGAGATATAGTTCTATCTAAATCTACTTCTGTATCAGAAATAGTTTTGGGGTGTGAGACTTCCACAACATTTGAAAGATGATCAAGATCGAGCATGTTGTCTTGGGATTCAGGCACGCAAACTTCATCTTGAGATACGGCCATACGATCTTCAATCGGGACTTCTATGACAGTTGCGGGCATGAAATCAGTTTCATCAAATATATATCGGTCTGTAGGCCAGAGGCCACATGCCTTAAAGCCATTAATTGCAGTTTGAGCAGTTGCTGTTTTTGTGTAAGCTTCACCAAATAATTTTGCGATATCGCTTTGATTTATGATTCTTCTAGCGTGAGTTTTTTAAAATGTGGCTAAGACACGTTCAAAGTTCGTTTTTGAGGCCCCATAAAAGCAAAGATCTAATGGCTGCATTTTGTGGGTTGTGTAAAGCAGCAACGAAATGAAAATAACGTGGTTTTTGCTGGCAAGGTCTAGAGCTTGAAAATATTTGTGGGACTCATGGTTATCCAGAACTAAAATTACTTTTTTCACTTCAGTTGGTCGCACAGTCTCGACAAGAATCGTAACCATTCCAAAAATTTTGGACCGTTTATCCAGCCATTATCTGAGCACGTCCATTGCGTACCTAGTGGCGCTCCATCCAATAGGCAGGCAACAAGCTTCTTCCTAGTGAAAATCATAAAAGGGGACAAAAACGATCCTGCCGCATTGCAACAACATACTATTGTTGTTGTTTTCCCGCGTTCTGTGCTAGAAATTAGACCCACCTGACGTTTACCAGATTTGGTCAGTACTCTTGGCGGTTAATTAGAAGAAGTCTGTATCCCCGTCTCATCCATATTATATAAGCGTGTGGCATCAATACCATGTATCTTTAACCGGTCTTCTAACAGATCATAAAATCTGTAAACCTGAGGTTTATTAAAGCTCCTAGCACGGGCTATCAAAGTAGGCTCCGGTTTACGCAGCGTTAAATCTGGATGCCGTTTCGCAAATCCTTTGAACCAGTCTCTTCCTGCAGCATCATTTTTGAAAGGGTGCGAGAATTTGTTCGATTCAGCATATTTGTAAACTAATTTAAGGAATTCTTCCTTTGAAAGGCCGTAGAAAAGAGCATCCATATGGAACAAATACTCCAGTAACTCGTTTTCTTGATCGTAAGTAAATATTGTGACAAATTGTCCAAGTTTCTTCTGAGATGACCCTGATTTTAGATGTCTGTGAAGTGTGGTAATAGGTATACCAAACTTTTGTGCCGTGGATTTGACAGATCTCTTCAGATCTTCAACTTCTTTCAAAGCACTGGCCATGGCCCTCTCGTCCCATGAAGCTTGGGCAGTCTTTCTCTTGTATTTATTCACCATCTGAAAGAATATACATTTTACTAGGTGGTAGGCACTTTATTGCAAGACAGTCTAGGTAGCTACCAGCGCAGTACCAGATATTCTACCGCCAAGCAGTGGTATGCAAATGGTACGTTACTGTGTTCTGGTGGAAGGGTACTGTAGCTAGTGAAATTAATGGGCATTTGAGACTTAACACCTTAAATCTCAGGGTCAACAACACGTGAGTGATGCAATACATTGCGAGCGTCTAAAAGCTACGGTAACCGCTTACTATCAGGCGGGCCGTATGCTTGTTTGTAGACTTAGTTAGTATAAAAAAACACCTTATATCTCAAGGTTGACAACACGCGATGCAGTGCATCTATAGGTTACGGTAACCGCTTACCATCAGGCGGACCGTATGCTTGTTTGTCAACTTACGTAGTATAAAAAAAACATAATTGCTGTAACAGAACTCATTTTATTCAATTCGTGGGCAAAGCGGATAGGTGACCTCTTTGCCCAAACCGCTTTGGCCTTTTAGACTATTAATTTTTGTAATCAAAACTAACCTCAAAAATGGACGAGTACATACAAGTTGGCACTTTCAAATCATAGTCAAATACACAAAAAACAACATTAATTTATTAAACATGGCATACTTAAATTATAAATAAAGCATACACACTACACTTAACGCGTATTTTTTTACAAATTACACGCAATTTTTGATTTTTCTTTGCACCACCTCCGTCACACTTTTTCGCAGAGTCGGACGTATGCCCCGAATGAAGCGGGGCGAGGGGGTCGCTCTCGCGCATTGTGACACTCCTCGCAATTAGCGCGTTAATTTAAAAAGACGATTCTGCTTTGGGTACCATTACCGCTTTAGGCCCCTTTCCATTGTAAACACATTCATTGTTATGGTAAATGTATATTTTATATTTGTATTAAACAAAAAGTGTTGATTTTATTTACTTAACTGTGACCACCTGTTTTGGCACATTTCGCTCGGCACAGTCTTAACACATAAAGAAAATTGTTTACCTGTTTTTAAATACCAGGCCACATCTATTTCTTTTTAAAAGCCTTTAAGCTTAATGTCACTAAAAACAATACAATGACAGGATACAATACAAATCAATAAAAAATCTTCTACACGTACCTGTTTCTAATAAGTAGTATTTATTTATATACTTATATTACTATACATTTTTATTTTATTTTAAATAACTTGCATATATTCCTATAGTATATGATTGAATTTCTAATATATATACTTGGAACGCGTCATAATGCCTCCAATCGACCTGGATATTATAATGGACGAACTTGGGAGCTTTGGTAGATTCCAGCTGGAAGTGTTTTTATATCTGTCGTTTCCACTCCTAATTAAGGCTATGTATAATACTCAGTACGTTTTTGCTGCCGGAGTAACTGAATATAGGTAAGGTAAATGCATGTAGACATAGACTTGTCTATAAATAGAACTAAAATTGCTTGCTTGCTTGCTTGCTTGTTGCGACCCAGATATACTTTTTGGATTATTTACACTTAATTTATTTTATGCACGCTTATCGGTTTATTTCCTAAGACCGTCAACGTAACATTAATTAATGCAAACAAGGTGCTTATTTGGGGGTACCGAAGGTTATAGATATCTACTTGCTATTCGAACACCTGATGTCCTGCTGTCCATTGATGATAGCACAAAACATTTTATCGAGTCTGGAAACAATCTGTTCCACTAGCGATTACGAGCGCTGTCTTCTTTGGTGAGAGCAGGCATGCTAGGGATAAGTGGAAATAAAATGCTGGTCATCCCAACCAGTGATGCCATAGTAGGTAAAAATTTACACTTATCCTCGCCATGGAAGCATGGTAGAAACTAGTAGAATAAACCTTGTATACTACTCACTGCAGCCACACAACACAAAGTTATTTGGTTGCAGTTTTATATTACCGAAATCCCGGTTTTAAGTGATAATCCCGCTGAGCCTTAATGCTTTGTGTCTCTAACATCGATACATTCGTTCTAAAATTTTATTAATCACCGTAGTGTAATTTACCACATCTTGATAACAATATTTTAGGTATAGGTACGTCATTTATTTCTTCTAAATTGTTCAAATACATGTATTTGAAGAACTTTAGACCAATTTTGCCTTTCATAAAAACGTGTTATAGTCACTTAATTATTTATGATTGTCTGTACTGACTGGCCTTTTTATATCGTCCATAATGTGATTCTTGTAGGTGTAGAGTGCCACAATGCGAAAGTACGCCAGAGGAATTTGAACCAGGACCGTGGGCAGAGTTTGCACTGCCAGCAGGTTTGGAACGGAGCTGCTATAAGTATGTCGCCACTGGTACCGGTTGTGATGCATCCAGCTTCACCAAAAAGCTTGAACGGTGCTGGTCCTGGGTATATGAAAACCATAATAGCATAGTGTATGAGGTATGATAACATTTAACCGAGTTCTTATTTATTTAAAAAACGACTATGGGGCCATCCATAAATTACGTCACACGTTAAGGGGGAGGGAGGGAGGTCAATAAAGTGTGACATTGTATGATAAGGGGTGAGAATTGAATCCTGAATTTTGTGACCTCACTTTTCAAAATCTAATATATCTAAGAAGTGCAGTAACACCCTGCTTTACACGAGGGGAAAGTGGGAATTCCTAAATGGAAATTTTGACATCCATATCACCTGGAACCGTTCAAATCCAAGACGGTACGCTTTCAGCAATCATTACTCCCACGTACGTGCAAGTTCTGGAATGAACTGCCTGCTTCAGTGTTTCCCGAGCGCTATGATATGTCTTCTTTCACGGTAGGCAGCGGCTTTGCTGTGTCCTGACATTGCTAAAGTCCATGAGCAGCGATTACCACTTTCCATCCACTAGTGGACCACTTACTCGTCAGCCACTAAAGACAATAAAAAAAAGTGGTAAAGATGGGAGAGCGATCAATAAGTCATGAAATTGGTGTGACATAATTTATGGATGGCCCCTAATTAAGCTATTTTTTCTACATCAACTGATGTACAGTATAGCTGAGCAGCTTCTACCGTGAGGATATAAAGATATACCTATTTTAATTTGATAGTGATACGAAGCTAGAATAGCCAAGCAAATTATCTATAGCAAAACTAATACTACTAACTGCGAAAAGTGTGATAAGTATTATCTCATCATAACTTATTTTACTAACCATGCCATCAATTCCTAATACGGATTATATACAATATAAATAAATATTAATGGCTTGTAGCTTGCAATGTTTGTTACTTTATTTATGTCAAATTTTGCAAACTGAATTAGATACAGCTTGATGAACTAAACCTTTATTCTGGTGACAATACAATATGCAATAAGTACCAAATAATTAATAATGGCCACGCAACAAGATGACGGATGGTGTATATATAATGAAAAGTCTAGGATCTCATGATCTCTCAACAAGGAAGAAGCGATGAAATGAGTGACGTCATTTTTAAAACTGCCACCCACCATAATGATCATGAAGGGTATAGAATGTTTTCTTGAATGACGGAATAATGGCAATTAATGTGGATCAAAACATGTCCAGCGACTACTACACTCACATTAAAATACTTTTTTAATGCTCTATAAATAAGAAAACTAGATTCGCAGTAAATAAATCTAAACCATAATAACCATAATTTAAATAATTCTGGTACATTGTACACTTTTTGGTAAAGGCTCTCCTTCCTCCTCTCGCTGTCTGCTAAGAACCAATCTATTTTAAAGAAGTTTAGCTTATCTCGCCATCCTCGCCTGGTCTGAACGTAATGTCGCTTAGTTTCTTAAGGGATCCATTTTGTTGAAAGTTTAACCCAATTGTCGTTGCACATGCGACGGCTATGTCCAGTCCAGTTCCACTTGAGCATGAAGCTTTTTGAATGACACTATGATGTTTGCGAGGGCACGCATTTTCGTGTTCCTAACCCGGTCTATGAGTTTGATACCGATACAAATTCTAATATTAATTTATTTGTATACAAAGACAGCTCCGTTTGCTCCTGTTTTGCCTCAAGGACGTAATTAACAATACGAGGAGAAACATTTTTGATCTATTTTTATTTATAACATCACCCTGCTGATACCCTGGCTATTAGACCGGCTGTTAGAATACAAACAAACATCATTGGATATAGACATTCAGGCGTCTATTGTTGCAGTTTGAACTGGCGTGCCAAGAATGGAAGCGTACACTAGTGGGAACAACGCATAGTTTTGCGTATTTCACAGCCTTACCTGCCATTGCTTACTTCTCGGACGTGTGAGTATACTCTTATTTTTTAATAAACTGCCACAAACAATATTATTTTAGTTCTACTACCTATTTTGCTACCGCCTACTACTAATAGCATGGCTAACCATCTAATAAAATGGTTAGAGTTTACAGCAACGAGCAGCGTAGACAATAAATGTTTCAATCAGTGACAGACAACTTGGCATACTGGCTACCTGATATAAGATCTTTATTAACTCGAATATTTTTTTTTTAAGAGAGATGTTACAACGCTTTAATTATGGTCAAACCTTGACCAGGTGCAGCCTAAAGCCTAGAGGAACTTGTAGATATTTACAACCAATTGACCTATAACGACTGGCAGTACAAGTAATCTTTTATTTGAAGTGTTGGCAAGGCGCTAGTGATGCCCCTGATGATACAAACACCCATTGGCGAATGATGATAGCCGGTTACTACGGTAACTGCTTACCATCTGACGCGCCTGTACACTTGTTTGCCTGTAGTATAAAATTCCCACCGTGGCAAACCTTAATTCATTATATGAAACAACAAGCGCAAGTGCCTTAACTTGATCATGTTTCCGGCTTCGTCCACAAAAGCAATACAACCCCGTCCGCCATAATAGATTATTTTTTGGGAAAACACCAAAGTTCCTTTGGTTAACGCTTAAGCACGGCGGATATCAATTGGGTGTGTAGTCAACCTCCTTAGCCCGGTGGATGCGATTTTAAATTCAATTTGAGATTAATATACTGTATAATTTCGCATACTCTTGCTGGGACTAATTTGCTCCAGTAGGACGACGGTTAGGAGTGCTGGAACCAATTAGTTCCAGCCCTACTTCAGCGGGTCATAGCCATACTCTATGAATTTTTGCAATACTAGCATGGAGCTATGGAGACGCTATAATGTCAGCAGACATAAAAGTTAAATACCTGAAATATTTCTCATATTGTTTATTTGTAAACCCACACAAACACATATTTAATTGGCTGCGAACTTCTGTACCCTCTGTACGGTTCGAGTAGATAGAGACCACAGTATGCTCAATATTTCTTATATTTTTATTACTAATGTCTGTTTTTACGGTAGGTGGGGTCGTGGTCGCGTACTGGTTTTCACGGCAATAGTACCAGCGTTTTTTGGAGTGTGGCGAGCTTTCGTGGACAGTTACTATGTATATCTTCTGGTGGAGTATCTTGAGTCATTTGTCGGATGTGGGACGTATAGTGCGGCCTTTATATTAGGTATATTTTTGTTACAGTAATTTAATATTAAAGCCCGTCACGGGCTGAGCAATAATATATATTAATATCAATCATAGCTAGGCATATTATGATACATTTTCAATATTACTTTAAAAGTGACCACACACGATGCTTTAATATAATTAAAAATTAATTTAAAGCGCGGTGCTTTAAAATAGCTACTTATGTATAGAGTAACTAATGAACTATGCGAATGTGAGTTTGTTTGTTTGTAACGCTTTCACTCCGTAACTACTCGACCGATCATCATGAAAATTCGCATACACATTGTCAGGGGATAAGAAAAGGACATAGGGTACCATTTAATCCAGAAAAAGTACTGTTACTAAGCTAACCTAAATTTACGCTAGCGAAGCCGCGAGCAAATTCTAGTATAGCCATAAATTATCTATAGGATCCTTAATATTATAACGTTACGTTTATTAGTTTAATTTAAGTCTTTGTGATAATACTCTATTTCTAATAATTACAGGTGTCGAAATGGTAAGTGTTAAAAATCGTGTGATCGCTGGAAATTTCATTGGTGGACTATATGCTGTAGGGCAGAGCTTTTTGGGAGTATTCAGCCATTTTTTTCCCTATTGGAGGACCTTCACTCTCGTTATCTACATACCCTCATTTGCTTTCATCACATATATTTGCTTATATAAAGAGAGTCTCCGATGGCTAGTAGCCACGGGACAAACTAAAGAAGCAACTAAAATTATATTAAGAGCTGCAAAACAAAATAAAACGAAGTTTACACTTAACACGATGGCTACGCTGCAAGCACCAACAGCGGCAGAAGAACAAATAAAAAAGGATGAGATATTGAGAGCTGAGGCTTCAGGCCAAAAAAAGGTCTCTATTTGGAAAAAGGTGTTGAAGTCGAAGAAAATGGTATATCGTGTTATTGTATGCTCGTATGCGTGGGTGACCATGCAACTAGTGTCCTATGGACTCTCGATAAACTCCGTGTCTTTAGCTGGCAACCGCAATCTAAACTTCGTAATATCATCGTTAGTTCAGATTCCAGGGAATATTTTAAGCGCGGTTTCACTTGACCGGTTCGGCAGAAAGAGCTCCATTTGTTGCGCACAATTTTTATGTGGAATATTACTACTGGCGACAGGGGTGATATCCAATGGTAAGTATTTTGTGCTCGCAGTTACATTAATCATGGTATTTAGCCAGGCGATCAACATCAGGTCATAGTCTTTAATGACGACTGCTGCAGTCATCGATAAAGATTTAGCACTTATGTAATTCAGTATCTCTGCACCACCAAAAAGGTTGGCTGGTACGTAATCATATGTATAAGTATTAAATCCGCCCAATTATATAAAAAATACATTGTATATTTTGATTGGGCAAAAAGTTTAAAAATTTGTGTATATCGCTCTCTCTCTAATTTTCTGTTAGGTAAAATACTAATCGTTTGTCTCTTTTAAGCTAATAGTTATAGCTTTACCTTGTGATAGCGATATATATTAAGGCGCCTTATTAGCCAAAGACTTAAACTATGAAATTTTTGCGAGGGGAATTTGGCCGAGGATTTCATGATACGTTTCAAATTAACCAATCACGTTGCTTTACGTCCTACTTCATACTTTACGCGTTGCTTCTTGTGTTACGGCTAGTGACGGTACAACGGTGACGACAGGGTGTCGAGTGTAAATTGTTTTGAAGTTAATGCGATCGACACGTTTATGACGTTCGGCCCGCTCGAAGCTCTAAACCAATCAGAGAACCGAACGCGGTAAATGTTTGATAGTAATACGCAGAGAGACGCTTTGAATTGACAGATCTTTATTGATAAGATGTAGGTACACGAGTTAACACACAGATGGCGCTAGTAGTTACATTAATAATATTATTTTGTTACCATATTAACACCCCCGCTTAACAAAATCAAAGATACTTTGTGAAATAGGTAATATATCAAGCTTTTTACAAAATATTTGTGCTTTACAGATCCGAAACTTTTTGTAAAAATATCTGCTAAGCAACTGCTTCTCTCACAAAATGGTACCTAACGTCTATGTGTTTAAATCTTTTATGATATTTTGGATTCAAAATTAGTTTTTGTGCACTTTGAGTTTCAGTTATTGTTTCTGAATTACCTGAAATTTCAAACAATAAATTCTTTAAATAAATTGATTTTTTACTGGCTGCCGACATAGCAATGTATTCGGCTTCTGTTGAGGACAGGTGCTACATTTCTTTGTTTTCTACATTCAGACGAAATAACTGATCGTGAGAATTAAAACAAAACCCAGAAAAAGATTTTCTATAATTTGAACCTGAACCCCAATCTGCATCAGCATATCCCTCTATACAAGATTTATCTTTATTAAAAACAAGACCATAATTTTTAGTTCCTTTTAAATACTTTAAAATTCTTTTTAAGTGTTTCCAATGAGTTTCATCATATGAATTATTAAACTGGCTGAGATAACAAACACTATAAGCGATATCTGGTCTGGTTAGAACAGCTTAATACTTTAAGTTACCTATTAGTTCTCTGTATGTAATTTTTTTATCACAACTATTCTGAGATATTCCTAACCTTAATTATCTCCATTGGAGTTTCAGTAGCTTTTCTTTTTTTAAAGAACATAATGATATATTATAACGAAAATACAACATTGTCATTTATAATAATTACAAGTATACATCAATTAATAGAAAATTATATAAAACTTACAATACTGTGAAAGTCAATGAAGCAAATAAATTATGAAAGCAATGGATTAGAAAATTAAAAATTACGTAGAATATAGGATTATAATAAAATACATTAAAAATTGAAATAATTAATCAAAATATTTATATAATAAAATTTAAACACAAAATTATATTAAATGTCAAATGTATACTTAATTAAGAAAGAATAATAATAAATAATTAAGGCGCATTAATAATTAAGGGATCTTCGAACCTTCTTGTAAAATAATTAAGAATTAGATGTTTGAAAGTAGCAAGTGAATTGCTAAAGATGTCTATGTCTGCCGAGGCACCTGATACTTCGTTATACTGATCAACCATCCTAACAACCGGTGAATGTTTCCCAAGATTAGTTCGCTGTCAAAGAGCTCTGAACAGCGAACATGGATAACGAGGGAGTCTAGAGGGTACATTGATACATATTTTTCAACAAATGTGAACTGTCAATTTTATTGTTAAGCAACTTATATAAAAATATCAAATCAGAAAGATTACGACGTGTTTCCAAGAAATCATTTAAAAAAATTGAGTCTTTTGACATAAGAGCTTGTGGACCTCGTAACGCCTGTCCGAAACGCTAGATCACGCAGCAGACCCTTCTGAGTACGTTCTATTCTACTAATGTGTACATGGTAGCTAGGATTCCAAACAGTGCTGCAATACTCTAACTTAGTCCTAACAAAGCTGTTGTATAATATAACTGTGGATGATGAATTTTTAAATTCTCTCGAACAACGTAGAACGAACCCAAGTGCTCGGTAAGCTGAAGCCAGTATATTGTCATAATGTTCGATAAAACGCAGCTCACTATCCAGATAGACACCCAAGTCTCAGATAATAGTCACTTCGGTTAAAGCACTTCCACCTATATTATAACTTGAATTAAACTTGTTGCGTTTCCGTGTAAATTTTATATGATAACATTTGGTACAGTTAAGTTGCATCATATTATGATGGCACCATTGATTTAATTTATCAGTGTCAGACTGTAGCTTATTAATTAACATCTGATTGCTCTCTTATTCTGTGGATTAATTTTAAATCGTCAGTGAATAAATAAGGGGTCGCGTGACTAAAATGTCTGATATGTCATTTATAAATAAATAGAAAAATAGGGGTCCTAAGTTAGAACCTTACCGTACCCCGGATGACGCGAAAAATATATTTGACTCTTCTCCATCAACCACTACTGATGACGGCCTAGAATCAAGATACAATCCACACCATTGCAAGATTGTACTTGTTATGCCCAATAACATTAATTTTCTTAAAAGTGTTTTATGATTAATTAACTTTGTCGAAAGCCCTCGTGAAATCAGTGTAAATAGCGTCAACTTGCAAGCCCTGGTCTACTGCTGTTGTTAAATCTGATACATAACTAACTAGATTTGTATTCGTGGACCTTCTATTCACAAAACCATGTTCATTAGTAGATAAGTAATTTCTTAAATGTTTATAAAATACTGAGTACACAAGCGCTTCAAAAACTTTTGACAAAGTTGAAAGAATCGATATTGGGTGATAGTTCGATATGATATTTCGTTTGCCACTCTTGTATATAGATACAATTCTGGCCCGTTTCCACTCAACTGACCTTCAGAGATGCATTAGGACTGTAATTGTGCCAGACAACGACCGAGCACATCGTGACCAGAAAGTAGGAGGAATGTTATCAGGACCTGCGCCTTTTGATAAATCCAGACCTATAAGTTTTCTCTCAACAGCTTCCTTATATATACAAAAGTTATCAAGTTCGGCGCTCATTAAAGTCAGCGAGGTAAACGTGAACTCATCATGAACATCCACCGATGGATCATACACGGAAGCGAACTGTTTGGTAAACAAAATAGAAATATCTTTTGTGTTGTTGGCGGTTATATTATTTAGAAGCATCTGTGAGGGATATGATGATCTGCCTTTGCGCTGACTTTTAATAAGTGTCCAAAGTACTCGGGTTATTTAAAAAAAAAAAACAATATTTTTTATGTATTTATTATAGCATACTTTAATTAAAAGAGAACATTCTTTTCTTAAGTATTTCAATTCAATCATATCTAAGGGATTATGATATTTTTTTATTTTATTGTGACTTTTTAGTTTCAGTTTCAGTTTTTTCAATAATTTTATAAGTTGCTTCGAGTACCATGGTGGGTATCTTCCTGAATGATTGATAGTGTTTCAGGAACATTCTTTTTTATGACGTCTCTTATCACATAGTAAAATTTATCAATTAAACTATTCACATCAATACAAGATTCGAATTCTTTAGTCCAGTTGATGTAGTCAAGTACTTCAGTAATATGTTTATAGAAGTTAAATCTTTTTACTGACTTAGGTTTATTTTTTACCCTTGCTGAAATTATAGGGCCAAATTCTAAGGCAGGGTGATATTTATCTAAGTCTCTAATTGGGTAAAGACAGTCACTGATATTAAATTGATCAATATCAGAGAGTGTTAAATCTAAGGTCTTGTTTAGGCAATTTTACCCAATTATATTGATTTAGATTGTTTAATGCAATAAAATCCACAAATAAATCATTAATAAAACTACAACTAGAAGCCCTAAGACATTGTTCGTCAATATTTGGTGTTGTCCAATCGAGTCAAGTTGAAATCGCCAATTATCAATGTCTTACTGGTATAATTAGTACTTATTGCTATATTATAGTTTTCTGTAAAATGTTTAAGGACATGATTGCTCATTGGTGGTGGTACTGGCGGTAAATAGACTGCACGTAGTTTTAATGTATCAAGATTAGACTTACCTGGCTGTAAATTAATGATCACCCATAGGTCTTCACAATTACTCTCCCAATCTGGCATGCGACACGAACACAACCTATTGGACACTGCTATCAGGACACCGCCTCCAGTTTTTTTATGGTTACTTAAGCTCGACGTCTCGCGATCCCTCCTATACACTACATAGTTATGATCAAATAGTTCCGAATCGAATACATCCTCAGAAAACCAGGTTTCGGTAAAGACATAATAATAATAATAATAAAACGTTTATCTCAGATTTTAAATCCATACATGATAAATAAGGAATGTCAAGAGAGTCAGCATTATAAAAACATTATACCACATACACATACATATATCAAAATATCAACAAAATAACAAAGAAACAAATTAGAAAGAAAATATTATATCATTGAAATAAAATTGGATTTGCATGTCATAAATAAATATCATAAATCAGTTAATTACGTTCTAATCGTCAAAATATAAATACTTAATAACTAAAACTAATTCATAACATAAAATTACATAAATTTAGATTAGTCCTGTTATTATATGGGTCCACTTACATTGTATTGGATAGTCATACCGAAAAGCTATCATTTTTAGAATGGTGTTGCTACTGTCTCTCAAACGCCTTAACAATGAAGCCACTTTTTTACGTAAATATAATACATAATAAAATACATAAACATCATAATTACTATTTTGTATGCGTTGACGCACGTCTACAATATTGGTTCGGAGACCTCTAGTGTTTTGATAGTAAAATTTAATTGAATTGAATGTTAAAAAATATGGAAATATATCTACAAATAATTTCGCTTAGCGTAAAAATATGAGCAAAGCTAATTTTAGTTTATTCAAGCCATCTATTAATATGGTTTCAGATGTTTCATACTTTTTCATGAAAATTCTTCCATTACGAACCCATGTAAATTTATATCCTAATTCCTTGCAACGGATACGTGCAGCCCGCATGGATTGCTTTATTATCAGGCGATAAATGTTCGACTACATAAATAGGTTTTGGGTTCTCCAACGCCATATCCAAGTGGCTTGTATTCAGTTTGTCCTTCTTGTTGTTTTTATTATAGTCAATCGATGCGGCAAGAAAAGAATCACAAAGGCGCGGAGTACTAAGCCTGATAAGTATAGATCTCGGTCGGTTACTTTGCACATCCCTCTTTGCAATCCTGGTACAGTGTTGGGTATCATTCTCCTTAACGGTGTATTTAATTACTTTGCTAAGTTGCGGTACGAGGGTTACTAAATTTTCGGACTTGTGTTCAGATACACACTGTAATTCTATATTATTACTCCTTGCATGTTGTTCCATTAGATTCATGCGCTTTGTAATATCTTAAATAGAGCCACGTAATGCGATGTTTTCTTTCTCAAGATGTTCTATAGTAGCAGCTTTATATTCTAGTGAGCTTTTCATTTCTTTAAATTTTTCGTTAAAGAAAGTGTGCGGGAAAAGTAAATAGTGAATCATAATGTGTACACAATGATTAATCGTGAACTAAATGAATAGTGAACTGATAAGACAGTACATAGTGTTACATTTTAGTATATAAGAATTATATAAGCGTATTCTTGTTAGAATTCGCCTCCTTTTGTAGTTTCATGTTTATTCTCATAAGATTCATGTTTGATTTGATCTTATCTGATTTGTTTGTATAGAATTGTAACGAGGCTCTCGTTATAAAAAAGATTCGTTGTACTTAAGCTAAATGTACCGATTCCGAAGCTTTGCTCCCATTAGTCTAAATGTTATTTGATAATCGTTGACCAATCACAAGGCCTGTATTTTTTGGACCATTTCGCTATAAAAGAGGGGTCGGATCGCGGTATCGGTACAGTCAGCGGGCAGCAACCATAGGAAGAACACTCCAAATAAAGAAGATCTACAAGCAAGAATCTCTACTGGCTTTTATTCTTCACCAACCCAGCAAACGAATGCGCCTATACGGCACAGAAAGATAAGGATTTTTGAAAGCTAGTTACCAATTCGTTTATACTACAAAACTGCTCCTTAACGGTATCATTTATTTTTTATTTTTTTATTTTTATATTTCAAAACGCATTCTATTTCTTGTCTAATCAACTGACGAAGAGTATCATTAGTAATATTCGTAAACACAGTATCACATTTGTTTTCAGAATGTTGACGTTGTTGTTGCTGGCGTTGTGTTTGTTTACTGCGAAGAGTTACGTTGTTATTAGGAGATGGCGACTTTCGAGCTGAACTACGGTTCGCTTTGGTAGGGGTTTCTGGGTAGGTTGGCCGGACTGGTGTATTTGTTTTCCCGACTTTAGATTGCTTATTCGATCACTCTGGACATTTCCATGAACGCTTACAGTCCCCTTTCATTAACGTAAACTTTTCTTTACACACAGCGCAAAGCAAATCATACCATTGCTTACAAAAAAAGCAATGTAAACAATCCCCACAACTCTTTGCCTACATTATATCGGTTGATATCGGTAGAATACAAAAATATTAGTTAGCGGACACAAAGCGCTGCAAGTGATCGTTCAAGCGTCAAGCCTCTAGCAGTACACAATATTATCAACGATGTTTATACTTAAACCATCGATGTAGCTCCGTAGAATCGCACAGAAAGTTCACGCCCGAAAGGTTTTACAATGTGACATGTTATATCTGTTTAATAAACTTTCTATATATTGCTCTTGATCAACAGTTATTACATTTTCAGACATATTTACTCTTAAGCCTAAACACTGCTTAATTTGACCTAAATCTTTAATTTGAAATTTGCAACTCAATTCATGTATTAATTGATTAGTTGCCATTTTACAGATTGACAAAACAAAAAAATCGTTTACTAACAATGCTATTATGACTTAAAATTTCCTTAAAATTTTGTAAACAAACAATGTTCATATTTGGATTTCAAATACCCTAAAGCCACGAAGTAATCACTGACTCTCTGATACCAAGCACGTGATGACTGTTTAAGTCCATAGAGGGCACATTTAAGCTTTAATACTTTGTTATCATCACTACTTTCTTTGTAAGTTACAGGTTTTTGCATATATACAGATTAATTCAAAAAACCATTTAAAAATGCTGTAGTAACATCTAAATGACGTAACTATGTCCAAACTTAGTTTTACTGTTAAAGAAAATAATAATCTTAAAGTTATATATCTGAGCACAGAAGAAAACATTTCATGATAATCTATAGCAGCTTTCTGTAGAAAACCTTTTGCTATTAGTCTCGCACGATAACGCACATTACCAGCACTATCATATTTTTTTAAACACTCAGTTGCACTGCACTACTGTAGAGTTCTGAGGTCTGTCAACAAGCTCCCACGCATCATTTTTGAATGATTCCAGCTCTATGCTTGCTTTCCAAAATTTATTTTCTGGTCCATATAAGTCTTCCTCGAGTGTAATATCTGTTAGATTTTGATCTTCTGGCTCTGTGTAGTTGTTATAGCCAAATCTATCAGGTACTTTTCTCACTCTTTTGTTTGAAACATTTAATTTTTTTAGTTCTAACGCTGTTTCAAAAGAAATGTCACATGAGTCACTCACCGAAGAATCTTCTGGATCATATGTGGTATCATTATCTTCACATTCAATCTTAATATATGTGTCATCTGTATTTCTGTTTTCCTCTTCTTCCTCATATTTTATTCCTCCACTAAAGTTGAAGACTCAATTGGGATATCTACTATACTTTTTGCTGTTTCCATTATAATGATGTCTCTGCTAGTTGTGACAGAGTTATTGTCTGGGTCATAAACCGTATAACCTTTCACATTGTCTGCATAGCCAACCAGAATAAGTTCTTTAGCCTTCACATCCCATTTTAAGCGTTTTTCTTTTGGAATGTACATCATAACATTACTTCCGAAAATACGGATGTGACTTAGGTTGGGCTTGCTCCCTGTCTAGGCTTCATATGGAGTCATATAATTCAATCCGCTAACAACTGACCAATATCTTAAATATACAGAGATATTTACAGCTTCTGCCCAAAACTTTTTATGTAAACCAGTATCAAAAATTAGACTTCTAGCCTTCTCAACTAATGATCGATTCATCCTTTCACACACACCGTTTTGTAGAGGCGTGTAGGCATTAGTTTTTTGATGTAATATTCCTTGTTGCTTTAGATATTTTCAAATTCTTGACTGCATAACTCACGTCCATTGTCTGTTCTTAGAATTTAATATTCCTATCTTTTTGATTTTCTACCATTGACTGAAATTCTTTAAAAAACTTATATAAGTTTTATGTTGTTGTTGTTGTATGTGTTATGAAAACAAAGTCTTAGGTATATACCTAAGACTTTGTTTTCATAAAATATATAAAAGCCATTCTGCTGTAGTCAACCACAAACAATACATAGTATCTGGATCCTCCAATAGACAAATGCTTTTTTTTAAAGCACCCGCCATCTCGGTTTGTTAGCTAAATCTCCCCTAACATTATTAGGGACCTTAGGTGGGTAATAAGTTGACGCAGCTAATTTTATTTCAAATAATACTCCATGCACTTATGTCTACTTATTATAGTAACTTTATCATTGTACATATAATATAATAGTGTCTTTTTCTTTTGTTTAACAGCAGTTAGTTTAACAATTTTCAATCTTACTTTATAATAATCCTAATAAATTTTCTTATGTTTTATTTATTTGCAATGCTTGGGACAAATACTCTACTTTTAGCTTATTTATTAAAATTTATAAAAAATTTATTTCCTTATTATTTACTAATTTCTTAAATCTATTTACTATCTGTTTATTTGTAAATCTTATTATTCAATTTATTTACTATATTTTTGTTGTATATATATTATACATGCATGTCATATACTATTTTCATATACAGTTACTTATCGTAATTTAGCTATTTGAATACAGTTTCTATATTGACATTACTAATTAACAATATTTTGTGGCTATTTTATCTGGCTTTGCTTAAGGTTAATACATTTAATATTTTATGCTTATTTTATATTTGCATCAAAATATAAGTTAGCATAATTTCTTATACCTATACGGTTGTATATACCTACTGGTCGAATCATGTAAACCACTGACATTGGCTGCATCATGATGCGATTGGTTTCTTTTCATACGAAAATACGTCCAATCCATTAGCTTTACAGGATAGTTTCTATATGTCAATATTTTTGTTTGTGTGGACTTTACGGTTATTATTTCATTGGCAAAATTTTTGTTGTTTAGTTTCCTAATTTTTATATATTCATTATGTAGTATGTGCGCTAGTGTGGTGTTCGGATGGACGTCACGAGAGTTTGAGTTACAGATACTGTTCATATCCTGTGGGGCGCCAGCGGCGACCTCAGCAATATGCTATGGCCGTCCTCGCTAGCGCATCCCATTTTTTGCGGACGGGACAAACGTCACTGTAGACACTGTGTGTGGTTTCATTTAGTTTGGCTTTGACACAGTTCTTGCACGTTGGTGCTTGGGTCACCAGAAGTTGATCGCATTCCGCTTTTAGGTGGGGGCCTCCGCAATAATTGCACAGGTCTTCGGCCTCTGTGCAAATTTTCCGCCCATGCCCATATGCAAGGCGTTTAGTACATTGTACTAGAGGTGATTGATCCTCTACCCGGATACGTTGGAGGTCGATATACTCTGCCGACTGACATAAGCCTTTGGTACAGTTTAGGTGTCACTCTGAGTACCAGATGGCACTCATGTTGGTTTCGAGCTTTCCTCCTGTACTTGACCTCAGCCTAGCTTATGTCAGTCACCAGATCTCCCATTTAATTGTGGTTTTGTTTAAGTAAAGTGACCTTAACTTCCTCACTGGTGTTATATGATAGTAAATTTTTGAGGACCACCAGTGGGTTTTTCTTTTTGGCCTCTTCACATATGAGGTTCACGCTCTTTTTAAGCTGTACCTCAACCCTATCCAGCTCTGTCCTCGTGGAGCAGCTGAGAACAACCTTCCCATCTCGTATTTTTCTCAACTTTTCCACTTGGATTCCGCTTTTCTTGGCGTCCAGCACTCCTTTAATGTGTTTAATGACTTCGCCAGAGGTTTCCTTCCCTTCGGCCGAGGAGACGATGAGAGAGTGCGAAGATATGAGCTCCCATGGTGATTTAGGCAGTTTTGCCGCATCCGCGTAAGTAAGCGATTTTTCTCCAGACACAAGGTCTTGTATCTGGAGTTTCTCCACTGCGGTCCTAATTTCCCGCAGCTCCCCCACAATCTCCCCGTCTAGAAATTGTTTTGTTTGGCGTAGGTCCTCTTGCAAGTTTTGTACGTTCAAGTCATGAGTGTAGTTGTTTGCGATATTAAAGTGTACATGTTCATGTTCGTTTTCATTTCCTTTAATAAGGTTTCGGTCCTTACATCAAGATTTTCATTCAAAACCTCGAACGACCCGTCCACGAAATTTTCAATCTCCAAGTATTGCTTATCTATCGCTTTCTCCAAACGGGCACCTGTATCTCTGATAAGTTCTTCCTGTTGGTTATAAGCAGATAACAACGTATCTAATATGTTCCCCTCTAATTTAAAGACCGGATTTTCTTCTAGTTTTTCGATTCTCTTGTTCAGGTTTCTACCAATATACAACAGGTGGTCACGGGTATCGATGACATTTTCAGAGATGATATCTACAGTTTTCCCTATTTTATTCGACTTTTCCCCTCCCCCCGTCTAGTCCATGTGCCTCTCCATATCCCAGATCAGTGTTATGATTTTGTCGATCATTTCAAAATTTAGTGTCTTTAGGTCCCCTTTTAAATTTCTTGCCTCATATAGCGCCGCTTTGGCCTTCTTGCTATAAGTAATTGCTTCTTGGTGCCAAGAAGTGTACTTTTGGTCCCCACTTCCAGTACTTCGCCTGCTTGCAGCGTAACTAAGAGTTGTTTTTGTTGTGGGGTTACTCATGATGGTAGCTATGAGGGAGATTCGCAAAATATAGTGAAAAGTGTAAATATAAAAGAGTATATAAAAATGTATAAAATGTAAAATGTAAAAATGTATACCTAGCCTAAAGTTAAGTATCAAGTAAGAAAATACAGGTCAATGACAGTGGTCAACACAAAACGAGTCAAAGGAAGCAAATCCCTTATTGTTACATAAAAAAAAAGTAAAAAAAACACAATGTAATGTAATGTAGTAACAATAAAACTACGTGTCCTATTTAAGATACGATGTTCGCTGGTGCCAATTTAAGGCAATCTCCCCACAAAGAATCCAATACGAAGAAAAAGAAGAGAACAGAAGTAAGAAGAAGTAAAAGAAGAAGAGATAGAGCAATGCCTGTGGTCTCCAGAAGTAGCCCACATCACGCCAAGAACACCAGAAAAAATCCCAAGTCGCTACCCTCAATAGTTTCCAAGATACTGCAACTGCGCGCCCTCGGGTTTTACGCCGGGTTGTGCGCGGAGGATTTTAAAATGCCGATATCGCGGCTCCTACTTGTCACAGAAACTTGATTCTTGTTTCTCCTGGCTGCTCCCGACGCACCGCGTACGATGACACCTCTAGCTGACGCAGAAATTTTATAGGTCCCAATTTGGGTTATGACAGTGTGGGTGTATGCACCAGACCCCAGCAAGCACAGTATAAAAATTTTAGCTTAATAGCTTAATCCTATTAAATGTTATGGCCACTTAAAACTTTTCAAGATGGCGGCCTAACTGTCAAACGCAATATTAAAACGAAGATATCTCCGGCCCCCGGGATCGCAGAAACCTGGTTCTTTAGTCTGGGATAAATGGATTCTCACGCCCTAGCCGAATTCGGTAAGATCCTGACACAAATGCTTTTTTAAAAGTTACCCACCCCCAGTTTCGAAAATATACCGATTTATATATAGCGAAAGAACGGCCTAGTATTCCAAAGAAAACCAGGCTGTTCCACCACACCTGGTTTCCAAGATATATGCGTTTCAATTTTTCCAAGATGGCGTCGGTGCTTGTCGAAAAAAGGCTAACTTCTAAAGTTGTAGGCCGATTTCTGTCGTGTTTCGGTTCTGTGGATGGAAAAAATGTTCCTAATCCAAATCTAGTCCTTAAAATATATTTTGAGTAATAAAACAAAATATATTTAGAAAAAAAATCTTCAAGTCCGCAGAGGTAGCCAAATCTATCTTGCGTAACAGGGATGATAAAACCAGAGACTATAAAGATCTACTCTGATGAGACTACTGCGCAGCAAAAATACCGACTAAATCTGAGACGTGAGCTCAAGAGCCGTCAAGATGAAGGTAAGAAGGATATTACAATAAAGTACACAAAAGGAGTACCTAAAATTTCTAAAACAGCATATTCTCATACAAAAAACGACCCTGTGACGATACCCAAACAACAAATCTGAGAAAGCTACGTTACATATAAACTATCTAAATCTCACTCCAATGTTATTAGTAATAAAAAATCCCTAAAATGTCTTTATGCAAATGTGCGCAGCATAGTATGCCCAGGAAAACTAGATGAACTCAAATGTATAATACAATCGATACCTAAAATAATTCATATAATCATTCTCGCTGAAACCTGGATCAAGTCCACCTTTGAAAGTCTATCTATACTAAATTATGTACACCATTACAACTTCAGAACCATTGGGAGGGGAGGAGGAGTGTCCATATTTGTTCACGATAGCCAGCACGATAGCACAACTATATAGAGGACCTCTGCAAAAACGACAACCATTTTTATGGGTTCACCTTAATAGATTTTCAATCGATATATGCGCCGTATACAAACCGTATTAAATACGAAGGGCCTCAACATTATTAAATTGCCGAACGATATTAAAGAAATTCAATCGATGTCTTTATTTAAAAAGAAACTCAAATACTACATTCAAAAGAATAACTAAATAAATAAAAAAAATATTATATTATAATATTACATTTACTTAAGAAAAGGTTTTAAACCTTTTATTAAGTAAACGTATTCAGTACTTACCTACCCAATTCATAAAAACAGAATTAAAGGTTATCTATTATGTATGTATCTAACTACACAGTTACACCAATAAAACTCAAAATATCATACATGCATAAACATTAAAATAAAGCAACTAATAAATAACTTGTAGCATGCATAAAACAAAAAACAAATAAAAAAAATAAAAACACCTTACCATAATAGATTATAGATAGAAATAGGATAGCAATTGCTTTCAAACACGTAATATGGTCATAGTTGTTTACGACTAACAGTGTGATTCTCAGAACGCGCGGGTCCGACTGGCTTTTGTTTTGTAGTTGCTACCCTCGATAATTATTATTTAGTCATTAGAACATTATTTGAGTTACAAAAACAAAGTGTATTTTTTTTTTCAGTTGTCCTGATGAGCCGCTCTGGCACTTGTATTTCTTAGTATAACTATATATATTTAACTCGTGTTTCTCAGATAAATGAATATTGTGTTCTTTTGAGAAATAAATATCTTAAACCATATAAAAACACAAAAATCACTTATAAAATCTATATCTACTAGAATAATTAAGATAAAATTACAATTAAAACGCCTAAATTTTTTTCAGCACACGCCCTTGAATATAAAATTAATGTAAACAATTTGCTGTAACTATTTACTTAAAATATTGTAGAAAAACAGTTTTGGCAGTAATTTTTCCTATTTTTAAATTTATTTCTTAAATTATCAGTCAAAAAATTTTGGTTTCTTGTCTGGTCCGTTCACCCAGTTAGCGCGCAGCAATCGGCTCAAGAATAACCACTTGTCATAGTTCTAATTTTAAAGTTATTGAAGTGTAAAGTTTTAACACAAATTAATTTTATGCGCCAAGATGGTAATATGAAAATTTTTCTGATGCTGCAGGGTTGATCTAAAACCGGTACTCTACCTCCCCTCGAAGTGGTGGGTTCAGGACACTCCTCCTTCACCGACCACGTGGCCACGTGGTTTCCAGTTTTTCGGTGATAACTCCGGACTCCGCTGTGCGCGGATGGTGGTCGAGGTGTCAAGGCAAAGAGCTCGTTAAGGCCCTTCGCCCGACACACGCGGCCACACCGTTGTCACTCGCAATCCGGAGTTATACCACTATTTCACAACACTTTTTGACACTTTTCCCGTTTTTCACTTATCAAAATTTATCCGCGACGCGTGCGGCTTTTTCTTGTTTAACGTGCGGTTGCGCCTTGCCTAGACGCGTGTAAAGATATATCGCACGATTTTACACGTTAACTTTATACCACTTTTTCTAATTAAATAGACAAATGTTACATGGGACCACAAACATCCAAGTGTACCAGTTCTAAAACATCCTTTGTCTTTGTCGAGCTATGCTGAAAAGGCTGTCTGGCCTGCTTCCCCTTACAGCACACAGTACAGTTAGATTTGTCTATGTCTGCTATATCTGTGTATGAGATACCTTCAGCAGCTCTATTCTTCATTTTGTTTAAACTAGTACTGTTGATGTGTCCCAATCGTCGATGCCAAGTTTCACTCGATGTCTTTGCGGTGGCTGCCAATAACTGTTCTATTTTCTTAGTGTATAATCTGTACACACCTTCTACTAATTCTGCCATTCCAGCTAGACCTTTTTTTTATTATAAATATAATGGTATTTGTTCGGTAGTTAGGTGAGATGATACCGCCAATCAAAACACAATTGAGTTTCTCTGTAATAAAAGTTTTATATTTGTTATTTACATGTTTGTTCGACACTAATTCCAAAATATAACATTAAATTAACTATAAAAACCTTACCTGTAATAAAAGAAACGACATTTAATGCTTATAATTACAATATCAATTCTTATTTCCTAACTAACAAGTAATAGTTTTCACAATTGTTCTAACATGACCACAGATATAATAAAGGCGGGCAACATTGCGTTTGCTACCGTAATGGCGGTAGTAACGCGGCCTGAATTCTAATTAAAGGAAATATAATTTCTTTACATAACCCCCCCTGGGAAAGCTAGTACTAACTAAATATTATAAAAGTCTATTATATAGTAAAAACATATTGTACTTTTCTATACTTCTTCGTCAAGTGTTGGTGCTGGCGCCAATTTCGAGATGTGGAAAAAGTTTGACTCTGGTTTTTTATGGCCAGTGTTGATCCTGTAAATGGTGTTTGACAATTTTTCCACGATTCGGTATGGTCCGATTCTTAATTCGTCCAGCTTTTTACTATTCAGCTTGTTGCCATTGTCTACAAACACCATATCACCCACTTTGAAGTCGAACTGTTTACGATTTTTATCATAAAGTGTCTTGTTGTAATTGTGAGACTGAAGTGTATTTGCTAGAGCTTTTTTTCTGTCTTGAATCCAATCGGTCTCTGTCTTCTTTGCTTTTAGCTCATTTGGCAAAATCGTAACATCGGTACCATTTAGTAGATACGTAGGAGCGTATCCAGTGACAGTATGCTCCGTTTCATTATATTTTTTACACAATTTTGTGCTATGGTTGTCCATGCTACTTTGGTGTCTTTTGCGTTAATTTTGCATCTAATTTTATTTACCAATGTTTGATTTAATCGCTCATTTAAACCATTCGAAAAGGGTGAATTCACTGCAGTAAAAATGAGTGGAATATTATTATCATCCAAATATTTTTTGAATTCCTTAGAATTAATACCTGGGTATTGATCTGAGAGAATCATGCCAATATTATCAGTTTCTGCGTTGTTCTTTACAAATTTTATAAAATCATTTGCATTTTGTTTTAGATGTCAAAATAAATGCGTACCTCGTGAAATGATCTGATAACAGGTGCAAGTACTTTTTTGTGGACCGGGAACCTCCAAAACCTCCAATTGTATCTATAGATATATCTCAAAAGGTTTCGTGGCCGGGCCCAAGTGTGACATCATTCCAAATTTGTTTTGTTTTCTTGATTTGTTTTTTAAACATACTGTACAATTTTTACAGGTTTTTTTTTATATTATTTGTTAAGTTTTCTGCTTTATACAATGAACTTATTGTTTTATGCATTTGATTTATTCCTAAATGACCTTGGTCTGTATGTATTCTTTTAATGAATTCTATGCTAAATTGTTCCGAGAGGATTATCTTATCTTTTTTCTTGAATTTTTGTAATAAACATTGTGATCTGATTTTAGTTTTTCTTTTCTGCATTGTATATATTCATTTTGTTCTTGATCTTCTAAGATATCTTTTAGTTTTATTAAGTTTACCACTTTTAATTGTTCCTCCAGATTTTCATTGGCATCTAAAACTGGATTCCTGCTCAGGCAATCAGCTTCCAAGTTGTATCGTCCAGGAGAATATATTATTTCAAAATCATACTGTGATAGGTAGTATTTTAAATCTCCTAGTTCTTCATCAGTTCTTGATTTTATGTTCATATTCTCCAACGGTTTGTGATCTGAGAAAACAATGAATTTTCTACCTATCAACAGATGTTGCCAATACTTAACACATTCTTTTATTGCTAGGCATTCCAGATATATAGCCTTCTTTCTTTTTTGCACTTCATTCAATTTTTTTGAGAAGTATGCTACATATTTTTCTTCCTTGTTTTCTTGCAGCTGTTTTAGGACGGCTCCCACTCCTAGTATACTAGCGTCTGTGTATATATGTATAAGTAATTTTGGATCAAAAATAGTTAATATAGGTTGCGAACATATAATATTTTTTTCATTTCATCAAATGATTCTTGGCACGCTTTGGTCCAATCAAAGGCTTGTCCTTTCCTCAAAAGATTATGCAATGGATCTAATTTTATTGCTATTTTTGGTACATATTTATGATAAAAATATATTTTTCCTAATAATTGTCTCACATTTTTTTGTGTTTTTGGTGTTGGAAAATTCTTAATTGACATCAAGTTGTCTTTAAGAGGACTAACTGAATTATTCTGTATTATGTGACCCAGATATTTAAATGAGTCAGCTGCAGAACTGAATTTTGAAAATTTAAGTCTTAATCCTTCACTTTTAATTGCTTGAAACAGCTGTGTTAAATGCTTGACATGATCAGAGAAAGTTTTGGAGAATATTAAAATGTCATCTATGTAATTTACTGTGAACTCTGCAAGTTTGTGTGTTCTTATGTTACACATTATTCTCTAAAATATAGCTGGCGAGGTTTTCAGACCAAATGGCAAACAAGTCCACTGGAAATGACCTTCTTGTGTGACAAATGCAGTTTTGTGCCTATCCGTAATACGTAGAGGTATCGACCAAAATGCCGAGTTTATGTCTAGTGTAGAGAAGTATTTACAATCCCTTGTTTTGATCATTAGATCCTCAATAAGAGGAAACGGTTGTGATTGTGGCACAAAAATTTTGTTTAGGTCACGAAAATCTATGCACAACCTTGATCTTGTGTTTTCATCTTTTTTGTAAGCTTAAGTTACTGGAGCTGCAAATGGGCTATACGATTCTTCTATCAATTTATTTTTTAATAATTGTGCAACCTGTTGTTCAATTTCCTTTTTATCTTCTATTGTGCAACGATAGGGCCTTTTACTGCAATATTTTTCTACTATTAGATCAATGTGTGCTTCATAATCCTTTACTGTGCCAATGTCATATTTATCTTTTGCAAAAGCAATTTTATTGTTTATTATTAAGTCATCAATTATTGCTTGTTTGTCATAATCTAAATGGTGTATCCAAATATTGAAATTATCTTTGTTAATGTTTTCGTTAAAGTTTATAAGGTTTCTTTTGTCGTTTTGAGAATCGACAGATTTTATTTCGTTTGTAATAGTTTTATTTTTTATTTTTGAGTCTTTATTTTTAATTTCCTTAGAAATGTTGATTGTCTCTGAATTTTTAATTTTATATTCTAGTATTGGAATTTTTTGACTGATTTCTAAATTTTCATTTTGAATTAAATAGAATATTTTTATACAGTTAAGCCCAATAAAAACTCGTAATCAAAATTATCTTGAGATAATACTCAAAGACATCAGTTTTTTTTTCTACATTGAAAATGTTTACATCAGGTGTTATTATTCCACTTGCTTTTTTAACGCCATTAATTGTTTTTAAATAAGTATTGTTGTAATTGCTTAATGTTTTATGCTTATGTTTCAGTAATCTTGAATTTATTAATGATACATTTGAGCCTGAATCATAGATTCCAAATACTTCAAAAGTTTTATTCAATACTAACCTTACTTTGATTAATGGCGGCACTATTAGTTTTTTGAGTCTTCACACTGCAGTTCACATTCCAATTCAGAATTATTAACGAGTTTGATTTGTTTCTTCTCATATTCTTTATTGTCTTCTGTTTTAAAGCAGCATGAATTTTCTGTGTTAGCGTACTCCTTTCTTTAGCTTTTCGCAGATGCTACATTTTTGCATCTTTTCTTTCAATGGCTTAATATCATCTTTCTTTTTCAAATACTTTTTCTTGTTAATCAAATGTTCTAATTTACCAACTTCATTAAATAAATCTTTTGTTTCTAAAATTTCTTCTTTATTGATCCTATCTGTTAAGTCTGGCAAACCGGATGCAATTAGATCAATCAAGGTCCCTTGATCAATTGTCTTTCTTACTTCAAGTAGAAGTTTCTCCTTTTTAATGGAATATTCCAATAAAGATCCTGATTGATATTTAAAAGCTATAGCATATTTGCTACTAGCCCAACCCTTGTTTGCATAGGTTTCTACAAAGTTTGATTTCCATTCTGACCATTCGGATTGCAAACTATGCTTAATCATCATGGAAGCATACCAATCAGTGCATGACTTTTCTAAAAATAATCTGAAGATTTCAATTTTTTCTTCATCTTCTATTACATCAAATCTTTTGCATTCCTTTTCAAAATTATCCATCCATTGACATGCACTAACATTCTTGCCATCAAATTTTTTCAGTACAAATCTGTCAGCAAATTTTTTTACACTTTGCTTTTCCTTTCTTTGTTGACTTTCGACTAATTTTTCCAAAATTTTCACCAATTGGTCTTCTGAACTGTATTTGTTGCTATTTGCCAATTGTTCTTGGGTGATTTCCTCTAGATATTGGTTCTCAAATATCAAGTTTTCATCTTCGTCAAAGTATGTTTTTTCCATATCCGCTGTCAATTTTATCCAAACATTTCTAGTTTGATGTCTTTTCTTAATTGTATTTCGCACTGTAAGCTTTTGAGGTGAGAATATGTTTGTGAAGTGACACTGCTTCATACTCCTCAGAGATCAGGAAAACTTTATCATTTTGTGTAATAATTGAGGTTATGGCGATATAGGTTGACTTTCCGTCTTTTGTAGCTTTTGATTTGAATACAAATTTTAGCTTCTCCATTTTCTTGATAATTATAAGAAATGTCGTTTTATAATGGTATTTGTTCGGTAGTTACGTGAGATGATACCGTCAATCAAAACACAATTGAGTTTCTCTGTAATAAAAGTTTTATATTTGTTATTTACATGTTTGTTCGACACTAATTCCAAAATATAACATTAAATTAACTATAAAAACCTTACCTGTAATAAAAGAAACGACATTTAATGCTTATAATTACAATATCAATTCTTATTTCCTAACTAACAAGTAATAGTTTTCACAATTGTTCTAACACGACCACAGATACAATAAAGGCGGGCGACATTGCGTTTGCTACCGTAAAGGTGGTAGTAGCGCGGCCTGAATTCTAATTAAAGGAAATACATATATTTTCTTGCACCTGGACACATGTTTTGTTTGCAATAAGAATATTTTTGGTTTCACATTCATATATCAGCCTCGATGGTGTAGTGGTTAGTGTAACTGACTGCCACGCCCGAGGTCGCGGGTTCGATTCCCGCACAAGTCAAACATTTGTGTGCATGAACATGGATGTTTGTCTTGGTCTGGGTGTTTCTATGCATAATATGTTTGTATTTACAAAACAAAAAGTATCTATGTATGTTTATCCATTGTCTAGTACCCATAGTACAAGCTCTGCTTAGTTTGGGCTAGATGGTGTTGTGTGTGTGGTAGAATATTATATTATATATTATTATATATATTATATGATGGATTCACAATATATTTTTGTTTCGCTGTCATGTGTTTGCTGGCACCGCTATCGATATACCAATAATCGCAGTTAAATTTTCCACTTAAAAAGATAGCACTAAAGGCATTGGATTCTTTTCTTTTGCTTGTTTCGGAATTAGGACATTGATTTTTGTTGTGTCCCGTTTGCTTACATTTATAGCATTTTATGATTTTAACAGCTTTTGGTGTTTCTCTCGTCACACGTTTATGGTTATTTTTAGAGCTATGGCCATATTTCATACGTTGTGTACTTTTCGCTACAAAAGCATTCTCCGACTCTGAAACAGTTCCAACTTCGCTACACATGTCCAGCAGCTTTGTTTTAATGACGTCAGCACTAACATCTATTCCCGAGTGTTCTATGGCCATTATCATCGGACTATATTTTTCGGGTAATCCTGCTAACACTAATGCACCAATCCACTCATCTCTTATTTTGAAGCCTGTACCTTGAAGTCTCTGGCTTGTTTCAACAAGCCGAATGTTGATGAGTTTACGCAGCAAGCCAATCTTTCTTGTATAGCCGATGTCATCAAATATATTCTTCAACTTGTTCCATAAACCATAAGTTGTTGCTGCGTGTTTTATACATATGTACATAAAGTGATGGGTCGATTGTTAACACTAGTTTCGCCTTAGCTTTTGCATCTTCATTTATTTGGCTTGTCGTAGGTGAAACCGGTAACCTCTCAGTAATGGCGGATGCCATGTTTTCTAACACCAACACATTTTGCACTGCAAAACACCAATCCTCATAGTTCTCGCGCCCTTTCAACTTTGGAATGTTAGCAATTTAGTTCGTCGTCATTTTCATACAAATAACTCACAGTAGAACACGGTTAATTTTTTTTTCAATTGCTTTCACCCATTACCTGATAGTAATACGCAGAGAGACGCTTTGAATTGACAGATCTTTATTTTTAAGATGGTACACGAGATAACACACAGATGGCGTTAGTAGTTACATTAATGATATCATTCTATTACAATCTTAACAACGTTTCGATTGCGTTAACATAAAAACAATTCGCACTCGGCACCCTAAAACATATTTTGGTTTAATATTACTAATGTTTTTGTTTTCTCCTTAATGGTTCAGATAGTATGCACGGAAATAGTATAGGTACTAACATCAAATAAGATAGTATATCGAATATGTTTAGATAATACTAGCTGTTGTCCGTTAAAATAAACTATAACACGATTTAAAACAAAAATCACAAATATCAAGACATAAAACCCGACATAAGCACGTCGTCGCACCGCACCGCGCCGCGATTGCTTTGTGTGAAGTCTTTCATACACTAGAAAGGCATACAAGGTATTTCCTCTCACTGGGCCAGCGTCATCTGTTTGTAGTGCCGGTACATTTTACAGCGCCAGTTTACTGCCACATGAGCAGCAGAGCTCATTTGACCGCTGAGTGGTTCGCGGTGAAAGCTTAGCGACCGATTAGATTAGAAAACACTAACGGTTCTCTTTCTAATCTCTTCTAATATCCTTGGTACATTAAAAAAAACGGCTGACCTGATGTTGTCTGCTACCAAGTTAACTTTTTAAATCATAAATTGTTTTTAGGTTAATTAAATGTTCATCGTGGTACATCGTGTTTTTTAACCACCTTACAATGTGGCAAAATCGCTTGCATCTGTTACAGTTGATTTTGAAATGAAGCTGTGGTGCTTAAATTTGATTTTATTGTTAATAGGGATGGTAATCACATCAATGACAATGTTTGCGAAGCTCTGGGCCAGCATGATCTCATGTTCTATTTACATTTACACGGTCGAGCTCTTTCCGACAGAAGCGCGCCACTCGCTTTTGAGCGTGTGCTCTATGATGGGACGCATCGGCTCCATGCTTGCGCCACAAACACCATTATTGGTTCGTATTCGTATGTCGTTATTGAGTTTATATAGCTAGATAGCAATGTATGCAGTGTTGTCAACGAACATTTTTATTCCAATATAAAGTGGAATATACTAATATAAGTTATTTTTTATTTTGCACATTTGAAAGGTAACCTAACCTAAGGAATCTCCCGTTACAATTTTATTCACATATTCTGGGACAGCCTGTATAGCAGGGCTTACTTTGTAAATTATAAATTGCATATGTTCATTTATTGTTGTGCTTAATCTAGGTTTTTCATAATAGAATGCGTAAGGGTATAATATATAACGAAAAGTGTTAAAACAGGAAAATAATTTAAATTGTGTCAAGATAATAAGAAGCAGGGTTAAATGGTCATTATTGCTAAACATAAGAACTTTGTTGATTTCTGGAAGGCGACAAACGAGTTGAATAGGCTTGGCCCCCCTGTGAGCATCGAAGCTATGCAGCAGGAGTATAGCAAAACTATTAAAAGAACCTTTTTCTGTAAAATTACTGTTAGGTCCGTCTAGGATGTGCACGATGCCGAGACGATTGAGACAGTTGAATTATATGTAGAGAAAGCCCAACACACTCGTCGCATAGCGAGTAGCATGTTGAGAATTGAGTTACCTGGTCACGATGGACTCAGCATTGAGCGCTTAAAAACGGTCCTAAGCACACGTAGAATTTATTAACAAATGTGTGTCTGGTTTGAGGTCAGTATTTTCTTCTCTTATCTAAGACAGGGGGACTTAAGTGTGCTGTTTATGTATAGAGTGTATAAAAAGTAATGGACGAATGGTTAGTACCTTGCAAGCGATGTAAAGCTGATGTGTGGGAAACATGAATGGGCGTCGTGTGACTACCTTTAGAACAGCTCTTTATGCTCGCTCTAGGGGTAGTAGAATTGATTTAGCTGCTCCTGCTGCTCATAAATAATGAATATCAACCCGTGACTTATTAACGCACGCAGTCAAGCGCCCGGCCAGGTATAACAAGTAGTACAGAATATTGCTTATGTGCAGCGTTTTTGCTATGAACTATTTAAAAAGGTAGTCGAATACCTATATCAAATTAATGTAAATTGGTAAAATTAATATTTTCTTATTATATCTGCCTTTAACCAAACTTGGTGGCAATAAGGAACACGTTGTATAGTGGATATCGAAACAACACCATTTGATGTTACTGAAGGGATGCTTTAAAATATGCTTTGTTTTGTGCAGATGCAGTCAGGCAAAAATTTACCAAATATAATTTTTGGCGTAATGACAGCGATCGCCGGGATGTTGTTGTTACTGTTGCCAGAAACCTTAAGGATGAAGTTACCCGACACTGTTGAAGAAGCAGAAAATTTAACTATGATGCCAAAGTCCACGCAGAAGACAGACGTACTTAGCGGAGCCAAAAAATAAGTGATTTATAGGAAAATAAAATAAATAGTAATTGAAAATAAAATTAAAATTACACTACTCTTGTAACTTTTTTTAAGACAAGTGAGTAGTTTTTATTTACTATTATATTCCACCCAGAGAGAGCATTTCGACGCTCAACCTATCGCCCGGTAAATGAAAAATATCTGAAAACTTAGCACAAATCTGTCTGAGTCCAAAATAAGTAATGAAAACAATTTATGTATACTCTCTACATTGATTTCCGGTTTTTCAAAATTACAAATATCGAAATTTTCTAACTTATCTACCTCTAACTTGTTAATACACAATGATACTTCCTCCTCAGTGGTATTCAAAATCCGTATGGACATTTTACCATTTTTAGGCCAAAAAATGGTAAAATGTCCATACGGATTTTGAATACCACTGAGGAGGAAGTATCATTGTGTATTAACAAGTTAGAGGTAGCTACGACACTGGCTAAAAAAACACCCTTTCTAATCTCTTTAGGATAGACAACATTGGATAAATACTGTAATTGGAAACCCCATATAGAAAACTTGTAAGATTGACCGTTTTGTATATGTATTAAAATATATCCGACAAACAGTTAACTTAGACACAGCCTTGATTGCTTACCATGCTTATATAAGCTCTGTACTCCGATATGGTCTAATTGTATGGGGTAACTCGGTTGAGGCCGATCGTGTATTTAAAGCCCAAAAGAAATGTATACGTGCAATATGTGGCGCTGATGTCATGGACAGCTGTAAACCCTTATTTAAAAAACATAGAGGTAGACCATTACCATGCCAATACATGAAATATGCCTGTTTGTGAAAAAACATCCAGAACTATTTGAAAAGCTCGGCGATACTGCAAATTCCCTAACTAGACATAAAAACAGGTTACATATACCACCCATAAAACTCGAGGTATTTAAGAAAAATGTTTACTGCATGTGTATTCAAATATTTAATCATCTACCCAACAATATTCATAGTCTTCCATTATTATTATTTAAGAAAACACTCCATAACCTGTTATTAGACAAACAATATTACTATTTA
The DNA here is from genome assembly GCA_930367265.1 of Catocala fraxini. Lineage (NCBI taxonomy): Eukaryota > Metazoa > Arthropoda > Insecta > Lepidoptera > Erebidae > Catocala > Catocala fraxini. The sequence goes on from OV884037.1 coordinate 9,261,087, forward strand.
AAAGATTACCTGGACGATCATGTACATATAACATAATGTAACAATTTCATTAAATTATTCATTTAATAATGTCATACCATAATTTTATTTCATAATTTCTTTTATATAATTTAATCCCATATTTTAAATTAATTTATTTTATGATAATTTTTAATTAACATACATATTTGCACGCCATGCTTGGCAGAACATGTGATGCTAATAATATCTGTACCAACTCTTCTACCATGTTTGAGCAAATAAATGATTTATTATTATTATTATTATTAAAAACACAATCATAATTAATACGTGTAGGAATATATTCAATAATCTCACATCGCGGTCCGACTTTCAAACAATATTTATAGTAATGTAACGGTAGTGTAACCATACTTTCCTCGTCCTTGAGAGACAATGTATCGTTGCTATAATCTACAACGCCTCTGTATCGTTTTATAAAATCTTGACCTAATATACCAATTGCCTTACATGGTAAACTTTTAAATACGTAAAACTTATGTTTTAATAATATATTTCCACATTGTAATGACAAATAAACAAAACCTACTGATTTTAAACTGCCGCCAATACCATGTATATTTAAATCACACTTATGTAACTCTAACTTAGCTAAGCTTAAAACTTCATACTTAATAGCTGATAAGGAGGCCCCCGTGTCTACTAAAAATTCTAATTGTAGCCTATCTAAACTTAAATTAACCCAATTAATGCTATCACAAACTAAAACTTGGTTAGGCACGAAAAATCTATCGAAAAATCTCGCCTATATTATGGTCACCCTTCTCATCATAATTTACCGACGTATTCGGATTTTAATACTCAATACAATACTCAATACATTTATTGCACTCCACAAGTTAAATAGATGTTACAATGGCATAATATAAGAAACATGTGTTTGCAGTAAAATGATTTAAATTTCTATTTGCGTAATTACCACGATTATAATTACCGCAAACATACCTGCAACTTGATGCGCCACGTGCCTGTGCGCCGCCTCGAAACGTGCTCCTTGACGTACCCGAAATATGATGCGGTTGCGACACTTTATTACTGCTTGGAAAATAATATGAATTACGTTTATGAAATCTATATCCGCAATTACGAAAATAATTACCAAAACCTCGGCGAGTTGGTCGGCGATCATATGACATAACCTGATGCTCCGAAGTGGAACTGGGCGCCTGGTCTTCAGCCACTCTAATAGCATCTTTCAGTGAAGTTAAATTCCTGGCTGCGATGATCATACCTAATTTTTGGCTCCTTAATCATTCTGAAAAACATTTTATAGCGTTCCTTTCGTTGGCAGGACGAAATACTTTATATGCATTTTCATCACCGTTAGCTTGTGAGATGGTCAAATCGACAAACAATTTTTCTATCTCCTCTCTTCTAACTGTTTAATAGATTTGTCTCCCTGTCTAGCCTTTTGCAACCTAGCCTGTAAAGCAGTATCCGCGACTTGTGAGTCAGCAAATGTGTACGCATATCTCCTAATAGCAAATTAACTGAACTATAAGAAGTAGCTAAACGCATTTTCGCTCCACTAGTTAAACAAACTTAATCAGCATCTGCTTAACTCATATAATTCAATCGCGTCAATTAAATCTTGAGTCACCTTCTCATCACCAGTCATTTTCGGCATAAGGCTGACAGCCGTTTTGAAAGAAAACTTTTCCCTTGACATGGTTTTTGTTTCACTACAGCTACTTATGCAATAGAGTTTAGATTCTTTCTCGAAAGATAAAATTTTGTCATAACATTTCTCTATACAACAGCACAAAAATATTAGTTCTTCAGAAATCTCTTTAGGTAACTTATGCAAAATATTCTTAAACGATAAATATATAAACTCTTACATTCAGAAATCTTTTTCTCAAAATTACTACCTATCCTCCTCTGTGGGCCCAATTTAGAAACACTATTCTTATAATGATTTAATTGTTCATATATGTTAGACAGTTCTAATTCTAAATTCATAATAATTAAATCATGGCAAAGTCAAGTACCATCAATATATCGTATCTAAATAGCTTATCCATACACTACCTAAATGAATTACTGTCCACTATTATACATAAAAAAAAAACACCTCTTATCAAAAACAGAACTCACTCATTTTCACACCTTCGGCTCCGAATCCTCGCGTTCTCGAATTTCCATGCGACGACGCCGGTAGCTCACGCGGGCAAGTACGCGCTCCAACGCATCATTCCTGAGTTGCTTCTGCATCCAGCTAGTGTGACACCTCTTGTATAGGTAGAAGAATACGAGAAGAACAGCCAACAGCATACATGCGCATATTATCGACAGCAGTACGTTGTTCGTCTTCAAATGTTCCGCTGTAGCCTGAGCGGGATCATCTCCGCCTGCCCTCTGCGCAATCACAACTTGTTCTTTACTTTCTTCCCCATAGTATTTTGGAATTTTCCTCTTCTTCAATAGCAGCAGGCCAGATACGATGAAGTAACAAATTCGGGTGCGAACACTGATATCAGTTTGATGATGAAGCTAGTATGGCAGGGTCGCCATGTGGTGTGCCCTGGTGCCAAAGCACGGTTAGGGAGTTTGAATGAAAACGCAAGACGTACGTATCGTTCAAAAGTCTAGTTTATTGTCCTCAATATAATATATTGATACATACAATATCTTATTACCTAAATGCTTACATTAATATTATTAAGGCAACTACATACTAAGTTGAATACATATAAAGTGCCTTACACACTATAGCCACATTCCTCTCCGTGGGGCGACGGAAAGGTTGTGTCGAACTCACCGGGAAGATGGTAAGCAACATCCCGGTAATATTGAATACCCTTTTGTAATTTGTAATTGGACTCCTTTTTCCGCATTTGAACTCGCAAGTTGGTCCATTATGCGTGAGAGTCGGCCAGTTAGGGAGATAGCCAGCCTAACTCCGCCTAGAAGCACAGAAGTTTTCTGGGGTCTTCGCAGGCTTCGCGGAGTGACCTCGGGTTGTTGAGGATTTTCTTACGCTGTGCTGTTACTCCCACACATTCCAGGACTACGTGGGCAGCAGATTCTTCTTCGGTCAGACATCCCCTACAGAGTGGGCTGTCTGTTGCTCCGATTTCGATTTTGTATAGATGTTTGTTCAGGGGACAGTGTTCTGTTAGGGTCCCCACGATGGTCAGAAGGTCCAATCTTTGTAGGTTGAGCAGGCGGTGTATCAGACGTGGTGAGATGGCCGGTAGGGCTGCTCTCGACTGTCTACAGTCCGTTGTCTGTGCCCAGTGTTTATTATGTTGGCTTTGAGTGCGATGCCGCATCCATGTTCTTAGTTGTGAGAATGGTTGAGGGAGGAATGGAGGTGGACCTTCCGTGGTGGTTTCCGATCCTCTTCTAGCCAACTCATCTGCAGCATTATTGCCCAGTGATTCACTGTGCCCCTTTATCCATTGTAAGGTCAAACTCTTACTTATTGCTGCTCCACAAAGTGTTGTGCGCGTTGGAGTCAGTGCATATGATGAGTTCCAGCTTTTCTTTAGCGCAGTATTCCACCAGGGACATCAGTTCCGGCGTTGGTATATCTTCGCCGCTTGGCAGGTAAGCGGATGCTAGGACTAGATCACAGGACTGATTACTGATTGCTGCAGGAAACCTAGCAGCTGTCAAGTCTTTAGAACAGAATTCGGTTATTAAAAGTGTTTTGACATGTTTGGGGGCATAGATACAGGTTCTGGGATTACTTACGGTGGTGTTCATGAGGAGTTTTCCACCGATGTTGTTGAGACTACAGGTTCTGCTTTTCCTAATCCACGGCTCCTGGAGTAAGGCTATGGTCTTGGGGTTTTCCTCCAGCGTTCTGCGTAGGTAAGTCATTGCAGCAATGCTATGCTGGAGGTTGGTGTGGGAGTATGGGAGTGTGGCTAGTCTTGAAACGGAGAGGAGTTGAGACAGCTGTCGCTGGCCTCACTCACTCCGGCGTCGAGAAAGCACTCCTCTACATACACAACAACAACATCCATCGCGTCCTGTTGTGGTTGTAACGGATTCCCAACAGGTGTTGTGCTTGGTCCGGCTGGTTTTGCTGCATGAGCAGCGCCTTCGGTCGTATCGGTTTCCTCCTCGAGGATCCGGATGTAAATGTTTCTGAAGAGCCAGTAGACGGGCCGCTCTTGCTGCTTTAGGGTGTTGACGTTTGACTCTGGTATCCGAAGCGACAGGTGAACGCCAGGCGTTTCACGTTCAGTCTATTTCTCCTCACGGACCAAGGCCCGTTGTGTGCCGCCAGCAGTCTGCGCAGTTTGTTGATGTCCTTATTGGGCTCAGGGATGAAGAACCCGCAGAGGATTCTCTGCTTTATTTCTGCTTCTGGTTTGACCACAAGCTTGGTACCAGCAATTGGTGATGGAGTATTGTACACGGCAGGTCGGAGCCACACAGTGTGACGTTGTCCTCAAACCACCTTTTGAGTACGCCCTCGCTGTGGTGCGCCTTGCCCCGAAAGTGCACTTTAGCAATCTGGGTTGTTGTCCTCGGATTCAGAAATTCCTCCTCAAACTTCTACTCCAGACAGGTATGGATGGCGTTGGCTTGTTCTGCGGTAAGGTCGTGGTAAGCCACAATCATCACCGCCATGCAAAGTTCGTTTGCTCAGAACGAAGCCGCGTAGCTAGCAGAGCCCCGTTGTTTATTCCTTGCCGGCTTCACACGCTTGCTGTCTCCAGTTGGTGTGGTTGTGTTCTCTGGCCGGGATTGTTTTTCCCTGGCATTGAACTTGCCGGGGTGGTGGGTTGGGCTTTGGCCACCAGCCTGCCTGCGCGCCTACCCAGTGGCTTGGATTGGCGGTGAGTTGGGTCGTTAGACGATGATGGCGCTGGCGCTGCCTCAGGCGTCGCCAGCACCTGAACCTTTTCGACGTTGTCTACTCGGGTAACGGGTTTGGCTTCGGAAGGAAGCTGTCGTCTTTCATCAGCAACCTTTTGCTTTGCCTGAGCCTGCACCTGGGTATCCGGTCTGGCCTGCTGGGGTTTCTTGCCCTTCTTCTTCGGATTCCTCCGGGGAAAAACCAGGGTCCATTTCGGCTCCTCAGGTTGCACTGGGATAGCGTCCTTTTGAGCCGATAGTTCTATCACTATACCAGTAGACGAAGCCCCTAGGGGCGCATCAGATGATACGGTAAAAGAGTTAAGGGAACACGACCTGTTCGAGGAAGCAGCTATGTTGTTCCCGCGCTGCTGAGTCGTGAACGCTGCCTTGTTGAGGTTCGGCGCATTCGTCGGATTCACCTTGTCCGTGCGTAGCACCGTCTGAGACGGGGCCGCGCTCAGGTTAAGCGCCTCCAGGGAACTTGCCTTGCTCTTACTTGGCGCAGTCTGTAACTTGGCTTTGCTGGAACTCAGCGCATTCAGAGCTGCAGTCGCATTCCGGGTTGGCGCATCTGAAGACGCTGCCGGTATTGTGTGGGGAATTTGCGCGTTTGAAGACGCAGCAGCTCTAGAAGTCGTCGGAATTTGCGCATCCGAAGACGCAGCAGAGTGCCGGGAAGGAGCTGTATTCACAGCGAAAAAGGGGTATTGGTTTCTTTTTGAGGTCATGGTTATTGTACATACATACATACATAGATTCACGCCTGTTTCCCAGTTCCCTACGATCCTGATTCCATCACATTCCTCATACACGCCCATCGGTTCAAGGTGCTCTTAACCTGGCCTTTGTCCAGAACGCCTCCGATCTGATCAAGAAACGTTCACCTAGGTCTTCCTCTTGCGACTGTTCCATTCACACTAGCCTTATAAACTTTCACACATATGTACATATACATGCCCAAACCAGCTTAACATACCCTTTTTATTCTTATCACTATATCCACTTTCATGCCGCATCTCTATCTAATCACACTATTCCTTATTCTATCTTTCAGAGTCACACCACATATATTTCTCAGCGCTCTCATTTCTACAGCATTTATACTGCTCTCATGCTTCTTTTGCCATACCCAACTTTCACTTCCATACATAAGTGTGGGCACTAATAGTCCTCTATGAACAGCCAAACGTGCCTTTTCGGAAATATTTCGACTGTTCATAAAAGCGCGTAGAGCTCCATTCACTTTGTTGCAATCGTTCTCCTTTCAATATCTCCCTCATGTTTACCATCCCTTGTAAACAAAGTACCCAAACGTACAAACTCTTTCATTTGCTCCACTTTTTCTCCATCAATCATAATATTATACATCGTCACGCACTCTTCCTTTTCAAATACCATTATTTTCGTCTTGCTTCCATTTATTTTCATTCTTTTACTCTCAAAAGCACCATGCATAATAGTTACTATCGCCTGCAACTCTTCTGCTGATGACGCAAGTATTACTTGGTCATCGGCATAAAGAAGACATTTGACAAGTAACTCATTCATTCTTAATCCCTATTTACAATCTTTTAAATCTTTTAAACAATTGTCCATGTATAGGTTAAACAGCCAAGGTGACGCTACACATCCTTGTCTAACACCTTTTTCGATGCTAAACCATTCTGTGTAGGTCCCATTTATCCTAACACAAGCTCTGGAATCATCATAAAGAGATTTCAGAGCTTGCGTGAGGGTGCTATTCACTCCATACATGGACAATACCGACCAAAGTTCATTCCTCACCACTTTATCATAAGCCTTTTCCAGATCCACGATAGATAGACCTTTTAGACCTTTTGACCTTTGGCCAGAACTCTCTCGGCTATGCTCCGTAAGGAAAAGACCTGATACTTCCAATACCCTTTCGAAATCCCGTTTGTGCATCCCATACTTTCTCGTCGGTTACTTTCACAATCCTTTCAATTGACACTTTCGCATATAATTTACCGACGACGCTGAGCAAGCTAATGCCTCTATAGCTTTTGCAATCTTGCTGTGAAACTTTTCCCTTGTATAAAGGTGCTATGACGGCCTTGCACCAATCACTTGGTACACGGCCGGTATTCCAGCACAAGTTAAAAAGGCGGCACAACTGAGTTGCTATGAGACCCTGTCCAGCTGTCAGCATTTCGACTGTAATCCTATCATACCCACCAGCCTTGCCTAATTTCATGCTTTTCAAAGATTTCATTATTTCATCAATACTAATAGGGCTTTCACTTAAACTTGTTATGGTTATTGTAAAAGTTAATATCATCTATGGAGCGCTCTACCCGCCACGGAGTCCTCAGTCGGGGACGTCGTGCGCTCTACGCACGATCGCCAGAGCTACCTCAAAGACTTAGGGCCCACACCCTGTGAGATGGACGAGACTCGGCGCTGCGAAGAATTCCGGGGCTGTGTTCGACCAAAGAACAAGCCGCACACCTACCACCGGGTTTCGCGCCTCGCTGTCTGTCCTCCCCCAGTTAGGGACCCTCACCGCCGGGCCTCAGACGGGATGTCACAGCCGATTGACCGCTAGTGGCTAGCTAGCGGCCTCTCGTGTGAAGAAAAATCCAGATCAAAGGGGTGTGTTGAAGGCAGCGAACAACAACAACCGGCTCGCTACGTTCTCAACCCCCAGGATTCCTTCATATTTTCGTACGGGTTCCTGCGCACGGCACAAACACGCAGGAGGTCATTACTATCCAGCGTCTGTCGTTCGATGACAGACACTGACAACATGACCTCTCCATCCCAGGTAGTGGTCGTCTGGTGGTTTTAGTTTTTGGCAACCACGTGAAGGATTCCCCACCAGACTTGTCTTAGGGATCTATACGACTGTTGCGCTCTCTCCTAAGACCGTCGGCACCTTACTCATCTTGAAGAGTCGAGTAAAGTAGGTTTGCATCTATACTAAACAAGCTGCCAATCCAGTTAAGCTACAAAGCAGAAAAAGCAAGCTACGCAGTGCAACTATTAAAGCATAAATACGAACCCCCAAATAAAACAATTCTTGGAAATACACACGTATTCGCCGAATTAGCGGTACGGCTGAACCTGGGTAAAACCGTTGGTGAAGCATAAGGCTCAGCGTTGACTTCTTAGTCTGCAACGTCATGATCCTCTTCACGTTGGTAAAGATTAAGATAGTTTTATTTGTTAAAACATGAGTATGCACACATAGGTATACAAGTTAGAAAATATAAAACATAGTAGCTCAGTCATGTTTAGGGCGTACTAATTTTAAATATAAATCATGGAAATAAATGTAACAAAGAGAAAATTAAATAAAATGCTTCATATATATATGCAAATTAAAAGGTTTTAGTTATTATATAAATCAGATTCTTAAAGTAAAATACGTTTAATGTATTATAACTTTTCATTTATAAACTCCTACATATCATAGTAAGCTTTTTCAGCCAAAAAGTTAAATAATTTATTTTTTAATACATTAATGTTTAGCGTGGGCCTTGCATTGTGAAGGCAAAGTCTACTATTGTCCCGTCTACTACGATCGACTCTATTAGATAATTGTACAAATAGATGAGGGTTCATTTTTACAAATATTCTAATTTCTAATATATATAAAAAAGTAAGAGTTAAAATTTTATATTTCCTAAAGTATGGGCTTACAGCTGTCAGTAACATGTAGCTTAAACATAGTTCTAATGCATCGTTTTTGAGCCTAGGTGGGCAGATACTAGACCATGGTACGCTGTGAGTAGTGCATCAATATTTAGTTCTGAGGTTAATTTATACATACATTGCGTAAGTAGATCTGCTTACTTTTTTTTGTTAAGGCTTCTATCTGTGCTTTCCAATTTAATCTTTTATCAACAATTATACCCAGATATTTAGTAGTGGTACCAATTTTGGTGTTTTTATACTGTATTATTAAATTGTCAATTGGTGTCGGAGATACCGACGCTCAGCCCGTTGCCAACAGGGTCGACAAAAAACCTCTGTAGGTTAAGAACCTACAGAGGTTTTTCCTGTAAAACAAGAAACATACATTATTCGTTGCACATGTACATGAGCCGTGATATTCTAATCGTTTTGTTTCCTAAGCAAGAAGGCTTCAATTTCACGGTGTTTACATATGCAATGCTTAATAAATAAATGGTCAAAATGAATGAGTAGATGGCCGAATTATTTAGAAAAAGAAAACATACTGCGCTCACTTCAAATAAACTGAGATACAGGCAAGGAAATGATGATATAAATAGTCAGAATCATATAAAACTCTAGGTAGGTGAAGGTCTGTATATAGAATGAAATAAAATAATAACTATTCATACCTGTCGAACTAATAGATCTTCAATAATAAACTGTGCAACCTCCGTATGCTGTGATTCTCGGGAAGTATAACTACGACGATCACCGACAGGCGTACGACACGAAATACACAATTGTGCACTCATAACGTCCATTAAAACAATAACAATAACAAAATGTAACTACAAACAAATAACAACAAGCAAGATTAACAATATTAACAAGAAATAGAGTGGAAAGTGCACCAGCTCACGATCTGGTACAAAATACACTTGTGTCCAACAAGTGAGATTCAAAAAGTCTTGCATATGAAACGCTGCTAAATTTTGTTTACCATGTGTTGAGCCTCATCATACTTTGAGCCACACTGTATATAGGAAAAAGACCCATACAAATAGGTACTTAAACGGTGAATCTCACCACCATCCTAAACAGTTAGCTACCGTGGGAATGTCTTTGTTTCAGAGAGCTCATGGGATCTGTGACAAGAAACACCTGGACGCCGAGCTTCAACATGTCAAGCAAGTACTGCAAGACAACAAGCTCCAACAGCCGCGCCGCTGTCACAGATCCCGAGAAAAGCCAGCCACAGTCGAGCGCCAGCCTGCTATACTGCCTTATGTAAGGGGTGTCACTGACAAGATTGGCTACATCTTGAAGCGAGCTTCAATCAACACATACTTCAAGCCGCCAACGAAGATAAGTCAATTTTTACCATCCGTCAAGTGCCAACTACCTTTACAAGATGCAGGGGTCTATAAAATAGATTGTGACTGCGGACTCTCATACATTGGTCAAACCAAGAGAAACATAGGCACCCGCATAAAAGAACACATAGCTGATGTAAAACACCAACGCTCGTTGAAGTCTGCTGTGTGTGAACATGTGCAACAGGGGACCAACCACTACCTGAGATTTGACAAACCACAGATTCTCGCTAAAGAACACCGATTCCTACCAAGGATGCTTCGCGAGGCTATTGAAATCAAAAAACATCCTAATTTTAATAGAGAAGATGGTTGGAATGTACCACCAGCTTGGCATCCAGTAATAAAAATAGTCAAACCCAAGAAGAAGCAAACCACAGCTAGACTTCATGATACTTTGAGCTCATTCTGCGTAAATAGAAACACCAATGATTAAATTATGTTCGGGTACTTTGAAATAACTACACTGGAACATTGAGACAACTGCCATCTTAGTCCCCCCGTGACCATGGCTGCTGAAAAGCAACCGAAACGTCGGGGAAAGTGTAAAAATAAATTAAATCTAAATAGTTTAATAATAATTAAATTAGCTTAAAAATTAGTAAAGTTTAATAGTAGTAGTAGTGTAAAAATTTTCAAAATTTTGTAATAAAGTGTCAAATAAACAACGCGATAAAATCCGTATATAGCAGTTTAATTTCAATGAATAATATTCGCGTAAATAGAAGACAATATTACAAAAAAAAGTTTTATGTAAGGAAATGTATAAGACTATGCCCACTAGACCGTTCAGTCACCGACCAGCAGTTCCTATAGCAGGGTGTATGGTGTTGCTTTTCGTGTCTGATACGTTCCTAGCACAGTCATGGTATGAGACGGTGTAGTGGGCAGACTCCTTTAGGATTAGGATAAAAGTATGTTGGGATTTTTTACGTGTTATGAGATCCCAATTAGCATGGACGAAAGGCCCGCATTTTTTTCATTTGTGATATTAGAAAATAAGTTTTGTATTAAATAAACGTTACAAAAAATCACATATTCATTGCGGCTGCCACGAGTGTTTTCCAAACTAAGCTTCGTTTTTATTTAGATTTTATAATTAATTTATTTTTGTACATAGACAGCTATTTCTCAAGGACGTAATTTACAACACGGAGAGAGTCCCTTTTGAGTATTTTTATCTATAACCTCACATTGCTGATATCCTGACTAACAGACCGGCTGTTAGAACATAAACATGATGGGATATAGACAGTACGAACAAGAATGGAAGCGTACACTAGTAGGATCAGTGCCTAGTTTTGCGTATTTCACAGCCTTACCTGCCGTCGCTTACTTCTCGGACGTGTAAGTATACTTTTAATTTTAATTTATTATTTTATTATATTATTTTGGTTCGGGCTTATTGGTTATACCTCAATATAATAGAGATAGTTAAAGGTTAGAATAGACGAATAGCTTGGAAAGTAGAATGTTTCAATCAGTGACAGATGATTTGGCGATATCGGGCTGTCTGATATAAAGTATGTATTTAATTTATTAAAGAAAATTCTTTAAGGAGATGCGACACATTGCTTTAACTACGGTTACACTAGGACCAACTGCAGTCTGCTCCTAAGCCAAGCGAACTGCAGGCTGCTTATGTGCTGTCCTTATGTGGGGACGTAAAAAAGGCTTTAAGGAGTCTGCAGTCTGTTGGCTTCCAAAAGGCTTCAGCTTAGGCAGTTGGTTGGCAAATACACCTTACACATGCCCCTTATCAGAAGGGCAGACGAGAAGGTTATTTCAGGCCGTTGCGAGACTTCCGACTAAAATCACTTTGTTTTATAATATGTAGTGATAGTGATACTAATGCCTGTTTTTTTTTAAGGTGGGTTTGTGTCGCGTTTTGGTCTTTTCTGGGCTTGGGGCAGCGTTTGTGGACAATTACTTTTTGTATAATTTGGTGGAGTACTTCGACTCGTTTACTGGATGTGGCACATATAGCGCCGCCTTTATATTAGGTATATTTTTATTGAACTTTAAACAGTTTCTTTATTGCTACTGAACATGGCTTAAAAAACAACGCCAAGAAAAGTGACTACATGGTCTTTGAGCCCGGTAGTAAAAGTCCAGTGAATATTCCACATATTAAACTAAACGGAAAGCCAATTACAAGGGTGCAGCAGTTTAAATACATTGGTCATCTGGTAACCGCTGACCTCAAAGAAGATGCAGATATTGAGCTTGGGGCTTTGTGTAATTTAATAATGCTTTTCGGGTGATGTTGAGGCTGCTTTGTTTCTGTAGCGCATCAGGTATGTTCTTTGATAATAGAGTGGACTGGTTTTACACCACCATCTGTTAAAGATGCGTATCCTTGCTCTGCAGAGTGCGGACTAATCCTAATCGCGTCTTGGCAATGATTGATGATAGGCTTGATTATATGAATCATTGCTCCCGGATTCACGTAGAGAGAGACTAGCATCAAATGTAATGTTTACTGTTTTGTAGTTTTAAGTATACTAATATTATTAGCTTATATAAATCCATGTAATTAACTTTTTTGCTAACATTTTGTATGGGGTTACGATATCTGAATAAACAAACAAATTATTATTATTATTATTTATATTTATTTGGTCCCCGCCCATTTCTGGGGACATTCACCAGAATTGCGGGCTTTTGGCCAAAACTACTCTGATGGTAAGATGATTAATCAATAGATAAAAACTCTCTGACTATCCTGCATGTATTTAAGATAACTGCTTTCTGTAGTAGTGTGTATGTGAGAGGATGGATGTTTAATGTTTTTAGGCTTGAATGGAGTGTTTTAGGTATGACGCCTGTACTGGATCTCGCCCCTGGGTTTTTAGTTCAATAGCCAAATCTGCGTACTTGGAAAGTTTGCTTGTATGAGTGGAGCTTAAGTTGTGTGTGTTGGGTATGGCTGCGTCTATGAGATATACGACATTATTTTGTCGTGTAGTGTGATGTCCGGTCTATTATGATGTATTGTTTTGTCTGTAAGTATAGTTCTGTTTCAGTACATTTTGAAGTATGATGAGTCTAATATAATTTGGGGTGTGTATTTGTAATATGGTGATTTTTCGGATAGTAGTTTGTGTTTGTAGGCAAGTATTTGGTGTATAATAGCTGCTACCTGGTCATGTCTGTGTTTATAGTCTGTTTGTGTGATTGATGAGCATGCGCCTGTGATGTGTTGAATTGTTTCAGGTTGTTTATGACAATGCCGACAATGATCGCTACTTAAACTGCTCTCTCGAATGATGTATTTCCTGTAATTTTTTGTATCTATAACCTGGTCTTGGATCGCTAACATAAAGCCTTCTGTTTCAGGAAACAGCTCGCCTCGTTTTAGCCATGCGTTTGATGCTATCTTGTCAACATTAGAACTATTTAAGTCGAGACGATGTCGGCCATGGAGAGATTTTTGTGTCCACATATCTATTTTTTGTTCTTTAGTTATTGTATTCATTCGTTTAGTGTGATCAGTGAGAGAGAGTGGTGTGAATGTATCTGCCTGACATACAGCGTTGTGTAGTTGTGAATGGGATGAACGGTTGTGGAAAAATGCCCTGAGTAGTGTGATCCGTTTGTTGTGAAGGTTTGTGATGTCGATGAGGCCTCGACCACCCTCGCTTTTAGGCAAAGTTAATCTTTGAATGCAAGCTCTTGGGTGATGTTTCCTATGTTTAGTCACTGTGGTGTTAATGATCGTTTATAGTGTAGTGAGGTTTGTTCGAGTCCAGCGCATGATTCCAAAAGAGTAAGTTAATATAGGAATAGCGAATGTGTTAATAGCTTTGATAGTGTTCCTTGCGTTAGGATGAGTGTGTAATATTTTGTGTAATCTACTCCTGAAATTTTGTTGTAGTAGTTTTTTTGTGGTGAATTTCTTGTGACTGGTAGTATCCTAAATATTTATATCCTTCCATTGGATCCACGGCATCTATAATTTCGTGATTCGCTAATTCGTACGAAGTGTATTCTACTATCCCTTTGTTAACAGATTGAATTTTGCATTTATCAATTCCATATTCCATGTGTATATCTTTTGAAAATGCTTGTGCGATGTCGGCAAGTGTGTGTATTTCATTTAGTGTACTTGCAAAGAGTTTGATATCATCCATATACATGAGATGAGTGAGAGTTGTTTGTAGTATATTGTGTTTAATTTTGAATCCCATATTATTTGTATTTAACATGTGAGAGAGCGGATTAAGTGCAAGGCAAAACCATAAAGGACTCAAGGCATCACCTTGGAAGATACCTGGTTACCTGGTTTCAAATCGGTTTCAGTGATTTTATTTGAATTGCGTTTTTTTCATTTTGTATTCCAGTTAGGCATAATTTGTTCCAAGAATGAGGTGATTGTGGGATGGATTTTATAGTGCTTTAATATATATATTAACCAAGAATGTGGTACTGAATCAAACGCTTTTTTATAGTCTATATACATTGTGTGGATGTTGCGTTTTTGGTAATGTGCTTGACGCTACGGCATCAATCGTGAGTTGTTCTTTGCAACCTTAGCTGTTTTTGCGGCAGCCTTTCTGTTTTTCTGGCAGTATGTTGTGTTCCTGTATGTGTTCGTAGCTATATTCACTTAAGCAAGATGTTATAATTTTGTATACGTTCTGTAAGCATGTAATAGGGCGGTATTTAGCAGGGTTTGCTGAGTTTGATAAGTCTTTTGGTAGCATATATGTGATACCTTGTGTAATATAATGGGGTATCGTATCAGGTGACTGAAGGAATGCGTTGATGTGTATGTGTAATAGTGTGTGAGTGTATGTCAACTATTTGTACCAAAAAATATTGTGTATATTGTCGGAGCCTGCAGCTTTCCTATTGTGCGTTCTAGCTATTACTTTCTTTAGAAGATCTAACTGAATATGTTCGAATTTCATTTCCGGTAAGTCTCGCAATTTTCTTTATCTTCTTCTATCCAGTGTGTTTGTTGATGTTGTATTGGGTTTGACCAGATATTTGACCAGAATGTATGTAATGTTTCAGGGGTAGGTAAATTAGGCTCATTTTCATGTAGGTTGTTGTGTTGTTGTGTAATTTGTCTATAAAATAATTTTTCATTGTTGCAGAACTGTTTGTTTTGTGTTTTCCTAATCGTAGTCAGCTTATATCTTCTTAGTCGGCTTGCTAGGGTATTGAGTTTCTGTTTTAAAGTGTCTAGAAAGTGTGTTATGTCAGTGTTTTGAGTTTCGTGTTGTGAGTGTATTTTATATAGCTGTTTTATTTTTAATATGTGTTTTTCTAATGCTGGTAACCTAACACCCCTAGTATGTTCAGTAAGTCTTCCAATACTTGCTCTGAGACGGCTAATTCTACTTTCTAGCCGTTTTTGCCACCAGGTTGTTCCTTGTGGTTTATTAATAACTGCATTAATTTCTACAATTCTAGCACCGTTAAATTTGGCTGAAGTGTAAGCCGCACTGTAAATAGATGTGTGTAATGTTTTAAAATCTGTATCGGTTGTTAATGTTTTTGGGAGTATGTCAGTGTTGATATGGCTAATAATAGATTACAGTTTTTTAGAAGATATTTATTTAGGTATGTATGGTCGTGTTGTTGGGTCTATTTCCATAAATTTATTAAAATTTTCTAGGTACATTTCCTCTAATTGTTGAAGTAGTTCTATGGAAAGGTTTGGAGTATCGTGTGTTGTTTGTGTGAGATCGGGATGTTGTTCATTGGGTATTGTTGGTGTAGTTTGTGTAGTGTGATAATCGTTGATTGCTTTTGTATTGGTGGTGTTATAAAAGATGTAACATTCAGTTCTGTTGAACGGTTGTGTTGTGTCTTCAAGGATGTCAATAGTACTTAACTCGATTCTGACTTCCTCTTTAATTCTGTTTAATTGATCAGTAGATAAAAGTCGATTATTAACGATAGGTCTACGTTGGTTTGCTATTATTTGTACTGAAAGATGGGCGACTGAAGGACATTTAGAAATAATATCCTGATGTAGTAACGGTCTGTATGTAGCTAAATCAGTGTCGAGTTTTGTGAGTCGGTAATAACTTCTTATTATGATTTTGTTAAGGGCGTCTGTCCATCTGATTCTACGGGATTGGGTGTGCTCTATGGTTGTATTTCGTTCTGATGAAGTTAGTTGGTTTTGTAGTAGGACTCTAATTTCTTCCTTAATATTTAAAATTTCTTCCTTTGTTAGAAAGCTACGTTGGATGATAGCACGGCGTTGGTCCCCTATTCTTTGCTTGCTTACTTCCATTTCAGGAACTGCTGCTATGAAACGTGCATGTAACACAGTGTAAGGTATGTTTTCGTGTTTAGTTCAAGTTCTGTGAGGATGAAATAATGGCGCATGATGAAAATATTCATATCTCTTGTCCACGTTTTACGTGTGCGCCGTCCACTACGGGCAGGTGCAGTAACTTTGGCTAAAGCAGCCACCTGCATAACATCCGTGGTGGATTGAAGTGATGATGGTGATGAACTTGATGAATTTGGCTCTTGAATATTAAGGTATGACGGTGGTGATGAAGGAATGGATGAAAATAATGACGACGTTTGTGAAACACAAGGTGAGGGTTGAGTGTGTTGAACTGCGGCAGTCTGAGACTGAGCAGTTTGTTGCGATACGGTGCCCACCCCAGAATACGAAGGGCAGCCCGGGTTGGAAGTCCCGGGGCGGGATTCTCCATCACGGTTAGTTCCGGTATGAGTAACTCTACCCGGCATAGCCCTAGCGCTCATTAAGGCGCGCAAGCCCCACCACGACGGCAACGTAGGGATACGACGGGGGGTTATTATTATTATTTTTATTTATATTAACGATCGAACGAACGAAGAAAATCATGACGAGTAAACCTCGTGCTAGCAATAATATACACTCACAGGATGAAAACGCTACGTTATGGAAGTCAGATGTTCTTTGAATCCTTCAAATAAATTATTATATAAGTATTAAATATTTACTGTTAGCCAACCAAATAAAATAAAATAAAATTCATTACAGGATCTCGATTTAATCACTTTACTTACTTCAATATACAGTGTGAGTCTTTATAATGTGCACATATCGAAATGAGGGAATTTATGCTTAATATTATCAACAGGAAATTATATTTTAAAAATCTAATTATTTTTAAATATTTATTATGGAATTATAAAAATTTTTGTTCGCTACTGTTATCCCAGTGTAAACAAAACGGTGTAACTTTTAAATTAAATGATCTATCGCGATGAGACAAACTCTATTATGATTGGAAGTAATTAAGCGTCCTCAGAAAATGAAAATAGTGAAAACTAAAAAAACTGGATTTTAATAGTTTTTTACAATTGTAGAAATGAGGGTCGCTACAGGAGTGGTGAGTAAAACACAGATGTGGGTTGACACGTGTATTGGCTACCGAGAGCACCGGAGGACTACTTTTACAAAGACTTTAAATATAAAAACTGCTGTCGCATACAGAATTACAGATTACACACTTAGCTTACGCTATGACTCAATACAAACTTGATATACGCCGTTACACTATCCCTCCCCTTTTAAAAAAAAAAACACTAAAGTCAGTTACCCAAATACTAGAAAATACACACTTAACTTATACTCTTAACACTACACGTTTTGTTCACATTGCGCATGGTTACGCCTAAAACTCTTTCTAGCTGCTTCAAAAGCAGCTGACTGCAGCGATTGCATCTCCTTTGTCACCCATTTGGTACAACGATTTGTGCAGTAACGAAGAATCGCCAATAATAGCACGACGCCAATCAGTGCTAACAGAACGCTCCATCCGATGACTGTGATATCAGTAGAGCTCCTAACCACGTCGTTCGCGTTTACCTTAGGCACAACAACATCGTCCTTGACTACAGTGTTTCCCATTTTATTTACTTAAGTCGATCACAATTATACTTTTATCGTCTAAACAGAAGTGTATGTAAATGCTTACTATCTATAACTTACCATAATAATTATAAATCGAAGCGTACGGGTCTTTTGCTGACTCGCCCGCTACGCGTTAAATGTACGGGAGCAGGCTTATTCACAGGCGGAGAGCGATTTCCGTTCCTCGCTATCTCCGGCTTCAAACTTACAAATATTTCCTTATCTAGTACTAAATTACTACTTTTGCCTAAACCTAGCATATTACTATTATCTATATCCTTAGAAAAGTAAGCGGGTTTGAGCCTATAGATTGATATATAGGACGTCCTACCCGGTAACTGTATTAAGAATGCCTTTGATTTACGCGATAACACTTGAAACGAACCATCGTACGGGGGTTCCAAAGGTTTCCTTACACTATCATTGCGCACGAACACATGTGAACACTTACTTAAATCCGCGTGAACGAACACTGTGCGCGCGTCCTTATGTGCTATGGGTTTAGGTTTCAGTTCGCATATAATATTACGTAATCTTTCAACATATAGGTGAATTGGTCTATGTTAGTCAGGATCATAGGCGTAATGATAAATTAAAATCCAGATTTAAAGGTCCTTACGAAATTCTCTGTTCTTCCCAATGATCACTACACTCTCAAAGGTCAAGGTAATGTAAGGAATATTATTCTGGCAAAAGAGAAATTACGGTTTTGGCCAAGAGAATGGGTAGACGAAAACATTGCTGTTGAAAATGACATTTAGATATACGTAAACTTTGTGTATGGAATTGTAAGATGTAAAGTAATGGTACATATTTAAGACTTATAAATTATAACTGTTTAATGATTATGTACTGTACAATGTTTTCATCAGTATGATAACCGCTGGTCAGCCTTCTATTTGGTGTCGATTATCTCACCGGCAGCGGGTGAATGTGATCGACATGCCTATGTAGTTGGCAATTAGACTCAATAACCGCTGGTCGGCCTTCTATTTGGTGTCGATTATCTCACCGGCAGCGGGTGAATGTGATCGACATGTCTATGTAGTTGGCAATTAGACTCAATAACCGCTGGTCGGCCTTCTATTTGGTGTCAGCTATCTCACCGGCAGCGGGTGAATGTGGCTGGCATGTCTATGTAGTTGGCAAACATTCGCTGTTACCTATTTGTTCAGTGTCCATTCTCTCGCCAAGTGATTAGGACTTGTTATCGTTAAATTTTAATAGAATCCTTTAGTTGTTTACTACACAGAAACCGGTTTGCGACAGTGCGCGGCGCGCTCACGCGCACCCGCCTCTGCCGATCATTGTTTTTATAGTTAAATACTGAGCCGTAGTGAATATGAGCGTAAGTGCAACGGAAGATGATATAGATGGCGACGTGCAGGATAGAACTAGCATGAGAGGAGAGAGTATGGATGAAGAAGACATAGTAAGAGATGAAGAACAGCAATATTATAATGAGGAGAACCTACACAATACAGAAGAACGTGGTGTGAGAGTGACGGAGGAAGAAAAGTGGACAGTAGCCGGAAAAGACAAAAGAAGAAAGCCTGAAAAAATAGATATTAGTATTTCCAGTGCAGATAAGTTACCTAAACAGTTTGCATTAGCTAAACTATTCAACGATGAAAACATATTAGGTATAAATCGCGTTAAATACATAAATGCATTTAAGGTAATTGTCAGTTTTGATGACGAAACGAATGCTGAAAAACTAATATCCAGCCGAAACTTCAAGGAGAAAGAGTGGCGTATTCAAAAGACGTGAGAAGTCAATTCCTCTTATGGTATTATTAGGGATGTAGATATCGACTTATCAGAAAAAGATCTATTAGAACGCATAAAAAACTGCAACAGCCATGAAATTATCTCGGTGAAAAGACTGAACCGTAGGGGTGCTGAGTCAACGTGGACAGAAAGCGAAACCATCCGAATATGTTTTAAAGGTAAAACTCTGCCGCAATTTATTAAGATATATAACTTAAGAGTTGCAGTGGAATCATACGTGTTCCCGGTAACGCAATGCTCTCGGTGTTGGCGTTTCGGACATGTTACAAAACTATGTCCATCACTTAAAATAGTTTGTCCTAAATGTGGTGATAGTCACCCTAACCGTGACACTACATCTTTTAAATGCGTGAACTGCAGAGGCAATCATATGACCTTAGTAAAATCATGCCCGGCGTTCATCAAGGAAAAGAAAATCAGGTCTCTCATGTCAGAATTTAACTGCACATACCGCCGAGCATTAACCATGTATGTTCCGCCTTTTTCGCCACGACCCATCGATCAGATCGCGTCAAGTAACAATAATACGAATATTTCCTTTTGGGATAAAAGTCCTATCTCGAATCCCAGGACATACGCAGAAATATTAGCTAATAAGCCCAAAGGCTTAAATGATGCCAATCAAAATAAACATACAGCGCACATATATACACAACAGAAACCTACAAAACGTAAACAACGCAGTTCATCGGATAAATTAAGTAACGAAGATATCGAGTCATTGTCGTCGGAGTCACGTGCATCGGACATCGGGAGACCTACAGTTGCCGGTAAGCGTATGCATACTGAGGGCAGCAATCGCCGCGCGGGTGTGGACATACATGCGAATAATAGCTATACAGCAAACACGCGTCACTTCAATAACGTCGAGATGGATAAATGCATAGAACAGCTAGAGGGCGATTCGAGTTCCAGAAATAAATCGTTTGGATCGTTAATGAGCAATATTAAAAAGATTATATTTTCGGCAGAAAGTAATTTTAGTCAAAAAATTAATTCGATTGTTACTATTACTGTAGAATGGTGTATCTATACTATTGTGAACAATCTTACTGATCTTTCAATATTTAAGAAGATTTTCGATGTAACTATCAACACTCAAAATGGCTAATAATAGTAATATTAGTGGGAACGTCGTCATTAACGTAATGCAGTGGAATGCGCAGAGCTTAAGGCCAAAACTTTTAACATTCCAACAATTATTAAATCAAAACAAAATACATATAGCTATAATAAGTGAAACCTGGCTGGAACCAGGCAGCCAGCTTAAAGTTAGCAATTACAATGTATTTAGGCAGGACCGCTCAGATAATTATGGAGGTGTTTGCATTTTTATACATAGATCGATTAAGGCTCAATTAAGCGAATTCGCGCATCCTAATGAGGATATACAGATATTACATGTCAAGATTTTTAACTATAGTCGACTCGAGAACATAATTGCGGTTTACTGTCCTCAATGGGTGCGGACACGAAAAACTGACTGGGACACCATATTTTCGCAATTCAACAGAAAAACCTTAGTGTTAGGGGATTTTAATGCTCACCATTTTACGTGGTCGTATAAAACAGAGGCAAGGGGTTCTCAAATTCATAATGCCATAATTGATTGTAATTTTGTCTCTCTGAACGATGGTAGTTATACCCGTATCAAACTAGTAGCTGAAAACATACAACAATCTTCCCCGGATATTTCTTTCTCCACGTCTGATATCGCGTGTTTTTTTAACTGGCAGGTGACTAACGAATCTCTAGGAAGTGACCATCTCGTAATTAACATTACTTCGAATACGTTATGTAAGCCTAATTTTTTAAAGAAACATAATCTTAAGAACGCTCGCTGGATTAGTTATGAAACCTATCTTGAAGAGGCGTTTCAAAATTTTGATATATCTGGGGAGCCTCAACTGACCTATGACAATTTTATAAATAACATAAGTCAAGCTGCAGATTTATATATTCCATTTATAAAAATTAATTTAAACCCTTCCAATAAATGCGTTCCAAAAACATATTGGAACCCCAACCTATCTCACTCAGTTGCTAAAAGAAGATTGGCCCTATCAAAATTTCGGAAAAATCCTACACCCATAAACCTAACATCCCTTAAAAACTGCATTAGAGAAACCCAAAAGCTAATAAGAAGAGCATCATCAGAGAATTGGCACAAATTTTGTAGTTCTTTGGACACGGCCTCATCTGCTAACGAATGTGGACAAAAATGAAATTCTTAAAAGGAAATAAAGTTCAGAACATCTTCGTAGATAACAACAAGCGCGAATTGATATTACACAATTTATGCCCCTCATATGTTACCCCTCCTAAACCCAATTTTTTATCTTTTAATTTTAAGTTAGAAACAACCATAACTATGCATGAATTAGAAACATGTATTAAGGCTAGCGATACAGCACCGGGGTGCGATAACATCTCCTTTTCTATGATAAAACGGTTACCTCAATGTGGAAAACATATTTTACTGTCATTATTTAATATATTTTTATCTTCGGGTTTTCTACCGTCGCAATGGCGAGACATTAGTATAGTCCCAGTCCCCAAGCCTGGCCGTGATCCCACTCTAATTTCAGCTCTTCGCCCTATTAGCTTAATATCATGCGTCTGTAAAATATTACATTGCATTATTAACAGGAGACTAGAGTGGTACTTCGAAAATAATAACTATTTTTCAACGGAAACAGTAGGGTTTAGAAAATCTAAGTCTTGTTTAGATAGTCTAGCCAGACTGGTAACGAGGTTGCAATCAGGTTTCTCTAACGATATGACTACATTGGCATGCTTTCTAGATATTGACAATGCGTACAACAATGTTAATATATATACATTGCTTACAAGTTTAGATAAAGTTGGTGTTGGCCTTAAAATCTGCAATTACCTGTGGAATTTTTTAAGCTTAAGAATATTGAAAATAAGTGTTGGTCATAGTTTCATCAGCAGACATACTGCTCAAGGTCTAGCACAGGGCGACCCACTGTCACCTTTATTATTTTATGTGGCTACCCACCAAATTTGTAATATTATAAATAATGTATTTATTTCCCAATACGCTGATGATTTTGCCTTGTATGTGTCTAACAAAAATATAGAAATAGCCCGTAACGATCTCCAAGGTTCATTAGATATTTTTGGTCAATGTACTGGAGAATTTAGGATTAAATGTATCTGCGACGAAAAGTAAAATCTGTATATTTAAAAAGGGTAATAACAGAAATAATATCAGTGTCACCATAGATAATACGCCATTACAAGAAGCAGCTAATGTGAGATATTTAGGCTTGTGGTTCGATCGTTCCCTAAGATGGACTAAACATGTAAATGAGCTGTATGAGAAAACTCCTAAATCCTTAAATATTTTTAAAGTGTTGGCTGGGTCTGGTTGGGGGGTACATCCTAAACACTTACGAAGACTTTACATGGCCATTATTAGAAGTAAATTAGACTTTGGTTGCTTTTTATACGGCAATAGCTTAGCTAGTAATCTATATAAGCTAGATAAATTACAGAATGCAGCCATGCGCATTATAGGCGGTTTTGTAAAGGGCACTCCTATCCACGTGATGGAGAGTGAACTTTGTATACAGCCTTTACATATCCGTCGGCTATACCTCGCAGGAAAATTTTGTCTTAAATCAATGTCTGTTGCTAATAACCCTACAATTAAAGTTCTGAATGATTTAAAACCGCTGATTTCTCACAGATACTGGAGACGCAAACAAATCCCAATCCTACTGCAAATTTATATCAAATTTCAACACATTAACGTAAGCTCAAATCAACAGTTGGATATGTATACATTAGATTATTGGATGTATAGATACGATTTAAGTAATATAATCAGACATCAAATTGAAGGTATTAACCAGGCTAAAAGACAATATGAAGTAACCCATCTCAAACACACGTGTTCTGTTTATCTAGACAATCATTACCCAACATATTACAAAGTGTTTACCGACGGATCTAAGGATAAAGTATTAAATTCACATTCTGGGTACTTGGGAGCTGCATTCTACGATCCCCAAATTGATACATTCATAAAATTCCAAATTAACAACAATATTTCTATTATGTATCTAGAATTAATTGCGATCTTTGAGGCTTTGTCATACATCAAGTCAATTAGGCACAATACATTTGTTATCTTAACGGACTCGAAAAGCTCTCTGCAACACGTGGCTCGTTGCACCTCTTCTTTAAGAGGCACACCGATCGCTTACAGTATAATCAAATTCATATTTGATTTAAAGACCGATCTAAAAGAAGTGACACTCCAATGGGTTCCTTCACACATTGGTCTGGCAGGGAATGAGAGAGTGGATGGACTAGCAAAAGAAGCTTCTTGTGATGGCGTATCTATGAATGTACTACCTTTCTACACAGATTGTATGCATTTACTCATTTAGTCAGAGAACACTGCCACGAACTATGGAAAGTGCATTTCGACAAGATATCGGTGGAGAAAGGTATTTGGTACAGGACACTACAAAATGAACCTTGGAAGTCTCCATGGTTTGATCAAATCGGCATTGATAGATATATGCTAACTACTGCATTTCGGCTTCGATCAGGACATATCCCACTTAATAAATTCGCTTATTTAATGAATAAAGTAGCATCTCCTCTCTGTTGTGAGTGTAGTGTAGTGGAGGATGCTCTGTATATTATGGTGGAATGTGTCCGAAACGAGGACGTCAGATCTGAAATTTTGTCTGCAATTACAGATTATAAGGATATTGGACGATGTAACAGTATTTTAGCATATCCGCTGTCCGAGGCAGCTAAATTAATCTATAAACTTGTTGAAGTTGGCATGCGACGACGTTCACAGTAATCATTCATAATTGTATCGTATTATTAATATAATATAGTAGTTTTATAGTAATGCTGTAGAAAGTTCCAATGGAGCGGCATAGTCATAACTGACTAAGCTCCTAAAATAAAGAAAAAAAAAAAAAACCATTTGTTTGGTGGTGGTCTATCTCAATGACAGCGGATTGAAGGGGACCACCATGTCTATGCAAATAGAGGAAAACAACAAAAAAAAAATATGTTTTAGTGATGAAAACATTTTTGTGGTATGACAATGTGTATTAGAGAATATATCTTGATTGATAAAATGTGTTATAAATAATAGTATAGTAATAATACTTCGAGGTCGAAGCACTATCAGTATGGCCGTGTTAGTTTAAAATCGATATAATTAGTATGTATAGCTATGTATTTCATACTGGTATGTAAAAATGTATAAAATAATAATTCATTGATAATTAAATACAGTAAACAATATCGTCGGTAGTTAAATATAAAGACGTGAATCATACTTGTTTGTCGTCGCCTATAAAAAGGAATGTTCCGACCGGATTGACTCACTTGGTATCGAGACGTTGACTGGTACGGAGCTATCCGAGATTTAAACGGCGACTGTGAGTACTCGCACACATAAATTAGAAGATAAGTATTATTACAATTACTGTGTAGAAGGTTATAAAATGATTTCCATGTAGAATTATTTTAATATCAAATTATGCTATTTATTATGTACATTATATTGGAGAGTTAATATACATAATATTGTTGTTATTCAATAAATGTTTCCCAATCAAATATTTCTTTTACTTTGGTTTTAAAATAATAATGGAATATTCAGTATGAAACCTATTAAGTGCATAAGTTTGTGCTAAAAATAAAAATGCTTAAGTTATAATGAAAAATAGTTTTATTCTATTTACATATTATTAAAGTAACAAAACTACAATGCACATTTGTAAACAAATGGATATACTAATTCCGTTTAGGCAGCTTTACAATTTAAAATGGTTAAATAGTGTCGTCAGGTGTGTATTGCACTTGGTTATGGGTGGATCTAGAAGTAATAGGGAGCACGAAAAATGTCTGGTGATGATACAACTTCTAGCGATCTTCCTCTTATTATTAATCAATTAATCTGAAAATTAAAATAGAATTACTTACATTATACTGCAAAGCACACTGGCTATATTAAACATGAATCATAATAATAGTTTATTTAAAACATACAGTTGTAACAAAAGAATACATTGCTTAAATCTAATTAATATAGGTAGTTATGAATACGACTGTTACACATGACGTCTCGAGTTCGATTTCCGGGCAAGTGTTTTTTGGGTTCTTCTGTCAAGCTGTTATCAGTAGTATCACGAAGTCTACAACTGTACGCGGTAGATGATAAAAGGGTGGCCCCTAAATCACATCTAATATATGTCTGTCTTTGTAATTTAATAGAGAACTCTCGTACTAGGCAGAAGTCCTATGTCGCGGGGGACATTATAAACATTAAAACAATGGACACAAAGAACATCCAAATTCGGAACAACTCGGAAACTTTAGTCCCGTTCGGATGGAACCCATAACACCCAAGGCAGTAGTAATGGCGAGTCAACCACTTTAGCCGGTACGTCATTTGTGTCAACAGCAAAACGTAGGTGTCATAACCTTTTGCTTACCCCTTCAGGGACATAGACTAATTGTTAATGAATTACTAGTGCCTACTGGGGTAATCATGTGCCAGTGATATTAAGAACTACTAGTAAGTTATACTAAAATAAGATAAGGTTAGGTTATTTTTATTGTACAGAGCGGCCAAAAAATCCTTGAAGGTTGAGATTATGCGGGCCAAACATCAGGCCCGCCAGGAGTTCCTAGAGACTCTGGACCGTAATCCTTGGGGGCGTCCATACCTTATGGTAATGTCGAAGCTTCGCCCATGGGCGCCCCCCTTGTCCCAGAGTCTCCGTCCGGAGCTCCTGCGAGAGGTGGTGGCCGCTCTGTTTCCTTCCAGAGCGGAGCACACTCCTCCGCCTATGGTTCCGCCTTCAGTGGCGTCCAACGCGGACTTTGACGACGACGTTGTTCCCGAAGTGACCCGGATAGAATTACGAGCGGCGGTGTCACGACTTCGTGAGAAGAACACCGCCCCAGGACCCGACGGCATTCCAGGTCGTGCGTGGGTCCTGGCCCTTGAGGAGCTCGAGCCCCGACTCAGGAGACTCCTCACATCGTGTCTTCGGGAGGGCCGGTTCCCAAGTCAGTGGAAGGTTGGGAAACTGGTCCTCCTCAGAAAGCCGGGGCGTCCGGCGGACAGCCCGTCCGCCTACCGGCCCATTGTTTTGCTGGACGAGGTCGCTAAATTGTTCGAAAGAATTATCGCGGAGCGCCTCGTCCAGCACTTGTCTTCGGTGGGCCCGGATTTGGCGGACAGTCAGTATGGCTTCCGTCGCGGGCGCTCCACCATCAACGCTATTCAGCGTGCGAGGAGTCTGGCGGAGGAAGCAGTTGCCCGGGGCGAGGTCGTCTTGGCGGTGTCACTCGACATCGCCAACGCCTTTAATACTTTGCCCTGGAGTTGTATTAGGGAGGCGTTAGTTTTCCATCGCGTGCCTCCCTACCTCCGTCGCATAGTCGGGGCTTATTTAAATAATAGATTCATTGTTTATCCGGGTCATGACGGTTGGAGTCGGCGAGAGATGTCGTGCGGTGTTCCACAGGGATCGGTTCTGGGTCCGCTCCTGTGGAACATCGGTTACGACTGGGTGCTGCGAGGTGCGCTCCTCCATGGCGTCGGCGTCATTTGTTACGCCGACGACACCTTAGTCACGGCAAGGGGTAAGTCGCACCGGGCGGCGGCCATATTGGCGACCGCGGGGGTTGCACAAGTCGTTGGTCGTATCCGGCGGTTGGGCCTAGAGGTGGCTCTTTCTAAGTCCGAGGCCATCTTCTTTCATGGTCCTCGGAATCGGCCACCTCCAGGGGCCCACATCATGGTAGAAGGGGGCCGCATCGGCGTCGGGTCGACTCTCAAGTATCTGGGACTCGTGCTCGACAGTCGGTGGGACTTTGCTGCACACTTTCGGGGTTTGGCTCCCAGTCTTCTGGGCGTTGCTGGCGCGTTAGCGCGCCTGCTGCCCAACTTAGGGGGGCCAAACGCCTCCTGTCGGAGGCTCTACGAGGGGGTCGTGCGGGCTAAGGCCCTATACGGAGCACCCGTATGGGCCAACACCCTGGCGGCCAAAAATGTGGCCGCTCTTCGGCGGCCACAACGCGTCATCGCCATCAGGGCAATTCGAGGTTACCGCACGCCTCTCGATGTCGGAAAGGGGACTAGGTCCCCCCGCTATGTTGTCGGGGACCAGGTCCCCCAATTATGTGTATAAAGTTTTGTGGGACCCGCCACGTCCATCGGCGGGTCAAACCTTTGGCGGGGTCGCGATTCGAATGCGAGAGCGATCCGCGCGACCCCGCCATAAAGGTGTGAGGAACACCGCGGTGGTTTTAGTCGGTTCAGCCCAAACATATGGGCTGGATCCCGACATATCCCCATCGCCCGCCCCAAAACCGGCGATGGGGAATGTGACAAGCACATTTCCCCGCGTTATAAAAAAAAAAAAAAAAAAAAAAAGGTTATTTTTATTGTAATAAATAAGTATCAAAATAATTATTTAATAAAACTGTTTATAAATAAACTGAGGAAATATACTGTAGTTTGATCTACTACAACTTATTTAACAAAAAGATAGATTTCCTGACTTTGATAAATCTTCGTTCAAACAAAATTTAAATGTTGAAAATACTGATTGACTAATATCTAAAATATTGCATTATTATGGATGTATAATATGCCTGTAGTTTGGTTATTTTGTTACAGACAAAAAGACATAATATCATAAATAAATAAACATTAAATTAGAATATAATAGTAAATAACATAATATTAGATATATTATTATTTAATTGTAGTCACTGTTGTAATAATATAATAATAGTTAACATAGACAAGTTCAAACAAATACAAATAAATCCATATACCTATTCATATATAAATAACTATATAGACTTGTTATATTATGTAATGTATAACTCAAATACATGTTAATATTACCTTCTAGTCAATTGGGTTCTCTTTAGTGGAGAAGTTCCACAGACAAAGAATACGACTTGATGGTGTCCATAATACCATTTTCCAATTGCTGACCCAGCATAACAGTGTATATAGTATAGTCTGTAGTTGGATTAAATATCATCCTTGATAATATGCAGGTAACTAAAATAAAATAGTATTAGATATATTAACCTGTTCATTGTTGGAATGCAGACATAATTGAAAACTTATTTTATCTGGCCACTGGTGTACCCCTGCGACTCAATAGGTTAGACCTATAATACATATTAATAACTGATTAAGTGGAATTGATCTATAAAAGGATAATATGACCTTCTATTGTATTCCTGTAGGAAATAACTTTAAAAGATCTAAGGATGTGCTGGGCTGCAGGTAAACAGCAAGCAGAGCACAATAAATACTAAAGTAATCTTTTTATATATTACAATAATGTATCTTTTACTAATTATCTTTCTTAAAATGTCTAGTAACAATTCTAAAGACTTCATTTGTTTATAATATTCAGCCTTAAAATAATGTCATATTGTCCATACAAGTTATTAAATAATATTTTTGCTATGAACAATAATAACTCCAAATTTGCAACCAAAGTTATGTTATTGGTAATAATGTACAATATAAATAAAACATTAGGTACTTCTGCCTACATTGATTACATCCACTAATCTTCCTATCTATTTCGAGAATATGTAATTTAGCCCATATCTGTAATATAAAATAGACAAAATAATAAATAATCTGAGCACCTACTTACGGCTGAGAGATCCAGATGAGAAAGATAATTATAACATCGCGTTCACGCAGCGACATGGTATAAATACTATCTATTTACACTGCACAGTGCACTGAACTAGCGGCACTCCACCTTTAGTAAATGTGTTCTATAGTCCCATGGTCTCATGAATGTTATATACAGTACAATTCATATTTGTCAACAAATCCTAATACCTAAACTGACAAACTGTAAGGACTTACGAGCAGATACTTAAATACTATAATGATCTCACAAAAGTCCATAAAACACAACATTTATAATATAGGTATGTAGTTAATATGTGATATTAAAACGGAAAGTTCGAACGAAAAGTTTTTCGCGTTAAATAAGTTTGGAATGTGTGTTGACATAAAACTTGCAACACAGTGTTGCCAATAATGATTTTAAATAATTTATTAATCATAATTATTGCATAAATTATTTAGAACATAACAATTACATTTAATGATAATACATAATAAGAATTCACAACATAAAAATAAATAAAACATTTTGATAAACCTGTCAAATATCATGAATGAATCGCTAAGAAAAAGAATGAATTTTACGCGACTTATTTAAGTAGTCTACAATGTATTATTGGTCTATGAGTAAAGCATGTATATTACAATATGTTGGTTTATATACCAGTTCATTTAATGCATAATATTTTTGTAAGCGAAAACAAACTTCTAATCTTTCATTCATTCCCGAAGCTATTATGGTTCACGAACGTATTTAAAAAATCCGAAGTGTTTTCGTTCGTAATTCGTTTCGGCACGTCATTGCGTAAAAACATTTTCACAGTAGACCCGCTGTTTTTATGCAGCAACCAGTTTAATCAGTCGTTGAACAATCATCAAATGTCTCATACAGCTTTATAAGCTTTACTGATCCAATAGTCAGAGCAATGATAAATGCTAATGTGAATAATATGCAATAATGTTTATTTTGTATTAATGTTTACTTGGTAATTTTATATGGTTTAATTTGTCTTTGTTTAATAAATGAATGAGTCACACGTCATGTATCCGTTAATTAAACATTTACAGTATCTAGGCTAAGTCCACCAGTGCATGAACCCCTAAGGAAAATCTCCAAATTGAAAATCTGTGTCAAATATGTTATGAATTTTACGATAGCTCACAATGCATTCTTATCATCATATTATTCAAGATTTATTAGAAATGACATAACGTACCACATCTAGCTTAGTTTTATCTATTATTTGGGGAAAACTACATTGTATTCATTCATTGGGTAGTGTTCCTTCACTCGAGCATACCGTACTCGTGAAGTTTTTACCACATTTCTACTTACTTAAAAATGTTCGTCCAAAGCTACAGAAATAACGATACAAACTTCTGGTATAAAATTTAATATAGAAGCTTTAGAAATCCTGGAAAATATTGATAGCAGTATGTATGATATTCTTGAGCTTAGGAAACACAGGGTTACTTCCAACTTACCCTTGCTGGTATGGCATCTCTCATCAATGTGTCTTGACGTTCTATTTTTATTATTTTATCGAATTTAAAAGACTTTCGACTTGTTCAGGTGTCACTCTCATCACTGCTTTATATTCTCGGGGGTCTCCATGGCAAAGCTCGTTGAAAATGGTATGTGTGGCCCCTAAAGATCTTCTAGCCATCCAATGTCTAATCCAAATCCTTTTATTTCACTCTTTTTATTTTGAAATTATAGACATTTTCCAGTTTCTGTCATAATATTGTTGTCATAGAGCGTATCACCGTTTTTTTTATTAAAACACGTTCACTCGTCATCGCGACAACTGGCAAGACTAGGCAGCAGCTACTTGGTGTGGTGTAGACAGCAAAGGCTAGCCGAGCGACCGGCGTACGAATAGTCAAGCCGAGTAGCTGCCTACTGGCTAGGCAGCAGCTCGCACTGTGTAAACCAGCCTTAAAAGTCTGGCATAGGTGCGAGCACTAGGTAACCATAGGTAAATACGGTCGGCCAAGAAAGTGGTGTACCAGTTTTGATTTAGTTTCCTAGTCATCAAAAATTACAACAAGGTTTATACTAAAAAGATAATATCACTGAAAGAGATGCATAATAATGACGTAAACCTAATTGATAAGTATTCATACGTCATAGGTCACTTAAGTGTAAGACATTTTAACCTTTATTATAAATGGATAAAACACTAATTTCTACAATTTTTTTTT